>OX327002.1:39112145-40362145 GCA_946800695.1 Geum urbanum | reverse complement strand
TCATTTCTGGTCCGGTCCAGTACACTTGGATGTATCCTCAAGAAAGGTACGTACAACTAATTAATTAATTTGTTCCACTGGAGATTATATATATACTAGCCAGCTAGCTATATGTACTTATGTAATGTGTACGTTTGATTTTGTAGACAGCTTGGACAGTATAAGTCATTCGTCAAAAACAGGTCGGCCCCGGATGGCTCCATAGCAGAGACATACCTAATGCATGAGTGTGTTACTTACTGCAACAGGTACCTCAAAGATCCACCCCCTCCCAGCACTGCCTCCGATCGCAGTGCCCGCATCAATCTTTCTGTCGTCACCAATGTCGTCCGACCGTTTAGAGGAGTATTAAAGGAATCGTTAACACGGGAAGAACTTATTGAGGCACATTGGGTAGTGTTGCGAGACTGTGATGAAGTTGAGCCGTACATGATGTCATACAGGGAGATGCTTCAGGCGTTAAATCAAAACAAGAGTTCGGCGTGGATTGAGAAAATGGTTAAGAAGAAGTTTCCTGATTATTTCTTCCAATGGGTACGTACGTACGACTCGGTATTAATTATTTAAATACATATTGCTCATGTTTGTAGAAAGTAAACCATTATATTAATTTGGCCTTTTTCGCAGATGATTGATCTGCAAAAATCTGATAACCACGGAGGGTGGTGGTCATGGCCAAAGCACTTGCTAGCAGGGAAGCCGGTTAAACACTATATTTATCCCGGATGTTTTGTGAACGGTGTAAAGTTCCATTCATTGGCCCGAGACGAAGGAAGAAGAACACAAAATAGTGGGGTAGCCGTTGGGAAAGACAATGATCTATATTACGGGGCTATTGTATACGTGGTTCAGCTATGTTACGGGAATGATGTCAACGTTTTCCTATTCAAGTGCAGATGGTTCAAGCGTACAAAGGAAGACCTGGGACTATTATCTGTCGATACAAACTCGCACTGGTATGAAGATGAGCCTTTCGCTCTCGCCACCTTAGTTCGGCAGGTGTTCTATCTCGACGATCCGAAAGCCGGTGAAGGGTGGAAAATAGTGAACCATATCTCTCACCGAGGAATATGGAATACAGAGACAATTGAAGGGACACCGGCGACGACTGAAGATGCTGCTGAACCAGAAAGAGACATTCCTGCCTATCAAGAGCCTAATATTTCTATGGTCCGCTCCGATATAATGGACCTGGTTCAAGATGGTGAACGGTTACCCATGCCTGATGGTTGTACAGATCTAACTGAAGATGAGATTATCCATGAGGTAGATGAAGAAGACGAGCAGGAAGAGGACGCGGACGAGGACTCAGGTTATTCGTCGGACGATGTTGAGTATGATGACGAGGATGAGCCGTCGACTAACGGGGATGAGGACGATGATGATTATGACGAAGAGTACGGTCATACGACGAGGGAGATTAATTGGTAATTAATTACTGTAATTATTGTAATATATATATATATATATGATCGATGCCGGATTACGGTAAGAAATTAATCTGAATTATATATATATCCTGGCCAACGGAGAAATTAATAAATATTGGCGCCAAATCTCAATCTCATATAAAACGTACCCTAGCTAAATCCTCGACCCTAAATCTAGCAAATCGGATCGATCCATCATTTATTTAATTTTTTTATGGTCATTCAAAATAATTTAACGGACACCTGAATTCTGTCCACGTTTATATTAGGTCCCCCGCCATATTTACCCTAAACCCATATAAAACCCTAAATCTTGGACCCAAAACCTAGCAGATCGGATCGATCGATCAATTTTTTAATTATATTTTTGAATCAGAATAATTGAACGCACACACAAATGACCGGGGACGACCTAAACCGTAAACCCTAAGGCCCTAACCCCTGAATTCGGGGTTTTTACACTAGGACGACGGAGATGGTCATTCTCCGTCGTCCAGGTACACACTAGGACGATGATGATTATGACGAAGAGTACGGTCATACGACGAGGGAGATTAATTGGTAATTAATTACTGTAATTATTGTAATATATATATATACATATGATCGATGCTGGTTTACGGTAAGAAATTAATCCGAATTATATATCCTGGACAACAGAGAAATTAATTGCAGATTCACCTTTGGCGCCAAATCTCAATCTCATATAAAACCCTAGCTAAATCTTGGACCCTAAATCTAGCAGTTCGGATCGATCGATCAATTTTTTAATTATATTTTTGAATCAGAATAATTGAACGCACACAAATGACCGGGGACGACCTAAACCGTAAACCCTAAGGCCCTAACCCCTGAATTCGGGGTTTTTACACCTGGACGACGGAGATGGTCATTCTCCGTCGTCCAAGTTCACAAACCCTAAACCCTAAACAGTAAGGCCCTAACCCCTGAATTCAGGGTCTATACACCTGGACGACGGAAATGAGTGTTTCCGTCGTCCAGGTTCTGACTTGGACGACGGAAATGAAGTTATCCGTCGTCCAGGTTCTGACTTAGACGACGGAAATGAAGTTATCCATCGTCCAGGTTCTGACTTGGACGACGGAAACACTCATTTCCGTCGTCCAGGTGCAGATATCGTAATTTTTTCTAAGACAACGACCATCTAGACCTTCTTCCAATGCAAAGTCTTTTCATCAAGACTTTAGAGTAAACAATTCTTGGTGTGTGAGCTTCGACGGTTCGAAAATCGGAGTTCCGAAATGCCTAGTATCCACGTTTCCGGTTTGTGAAATTATCGGTTTTGCGGTTGACTGTGCCGATCAAACCTTTCCCGAACTTATTATTTTATGATCCTTTGAAGACAATTATATATTATGTTACGAAGAACATATCCAACGGTTGTTTTGTCCAAATTCAATTTCGTTAATACTCTGCTTCAAATGAGCGTCTACTCATGAACACTTCAGTCGTAAAGATTAGTCGATACTTAACATGTTTCAATACGTAAAATTAATCGTCGGTTCAAATTTAACTGTTTATATACACGATGCGTTCATCGATATTGTACGACTATTTCACTCGAATGACAGATCGCTAAATTCCTAGCGAATTATTTTTAAAATTTTTTTTTACGTAATTTGAACCTGGACGACGGAGATGGTCATTTTCCGTCGTCCAGGTGTTCATCTGGACGACGGAGAATGACCATCTCCGTCGTCCAGGTTCAAAAACCATGGCGGTTCAAATTTATTTTTGTTTATTTTTTTCATGTAATTTTCACTTGGACGACGGAGACTTACCATCTCCGTCGTCCAAGTCAAAAATTATGGCGGTTCAATTTACCGCTTCCGTTTTCGGCACCGCTTGAATTTTCACTTAGACGACGGAGAATCCATTCTCCGTCGTCTAAGTCCAAATTCATGGCGGTTCAAAACGTCCCGCCGATTAATTACGCGCCGATTGAAAATTTTTAAACCGCCACCTGGACGACGGAAAACACTGTTTCCGTCGTCCAGGTTCACTTAGACGACGGAGAATAGTGCTCCGTCGTCTAAGTTAAAGTCTATAAATAGAACAGCACCCCCCCTCCTTTTCTCATTCCATCTCCTCTCCTCTCCTCCTCTCCTCTCCTCTCCTCTCCTCCGGCGATCCTCCTCCGGCGACGCTCCGACGACATTATTTCTGCCGTGGTTCCTCTTCTCCGACGACTCAACTCCGCCGATATTCCCGCAAACTCCGGTTCGGTAAATTTCTATTTTTCTCTTATTAAAATAATTTTATTTATTTAATTAATTTAATTCTAAATATAATTAATTTGTAGAATTTAATTGATTAATTAGTTTAAATATTTAATAAATGATTAATTATTGTTATTAATTAATTAAATCATAATTATTGTAATTATTTATATATTATTAATTAGTTGCATGATTAAATGAATTGACTATTAAATTATTTATTATTAGTTGCATGATAAATAAATATAAATTATTGCATCTAATTAAAGGAATTATTAATTAATATTTACGTTTATTTTCTAGTAAATTAATTAGTAGTACGTGTTCGATTTAAATTTAGTACATAGGCTTGGTAATTATTAAGTCGCACTCTTTGGAATAGATGGCGCCTCTTTTCCTTTCTTATCTCCTTAACCCCTCGTGATGTGTGGATTTTATCACCGCACACCATAACCTAAGTGAAGTTATGGACACGAGGTTGAGGGCGGAGTTTGCAAAGGACTTGAGGGAGTGTAAATTTTCGAAAAATTGGCCGAATGTCGGACATGGTGTCTAGAAACGGGTTATGACTGGTGACAGGATTTGGACTAAGAAAGACTTTTGTCGAAATTAGTCATGCCTCTCGCGTTATCTCTATCCCTAACTGGCCATGTTTTTCGATTTAACCAAGGCTGATTAATTGAAAATTTACACTTTATCGCGCGGGTCGCACGTCCATTGAACGACGGAAAATGTCAAGCTAGTGTACTCTATTTAAATCTTAAACGTACTTAATTAATTAGCGTAAATTTTGGACATTGTAATTATTATGGTAAGTAGGTATTTTAACCCCATACTCTTAGGTTTAAATGGCTCCGCCAAAGACGACATCCGGCAAGAAGAAAGCCCTACAAGAGGCAGAAGATGCCATGCTCCGCCGCTTGGCGGACCAAGTCGGTTGGGAATTACCACCGGAGGGCAACAACGCTCTCAATCCGGACGGATCATCTGGTCCGTCCGTAGCGCCCTCTGGGGAAATTCCCGCTCCCCCATTCATCTCGAGCGGTGATGACGTCGACCCCTTCCAATCTCCGACGCCCGGTACCCATTCAACGGGAAGTACTCAGACGTCCTCCACCGCCGAATCAATCATGTACAGCGCCCGCCGTAGGCAAAGGAGGGCCCCCACTGACCCGGAACCGAAAAGGACTCGGGGTCTCGTTAAAGGGGGGAAAGCGGAGCGTATTTGTACGGCGACCGGTAAAAAGATCGACTTGCCGTACGACGAATTCACCGGTGGCCCTCCCACAGCTCAACTAGCAAGTCTCTCGGCGCATGAGATATGGTCAATCATCCGTAACCGGGTTCGTATCACTGCCCCTACTTGGAAGGAGGCGCCGGATCATGAGAAGGCGAAAGTCTTCAAAGATCTTTCGGTACGTAATACGTTCAATTTAGTTATTATATAATATTGTTAATCTCGGCTTAAAATTTCATAATATATACGATTATAATTTTCTATTTATTTTTCATAGGAACAATTTGACGTGGATCCGACACCGGCTATGTTGAGGCATATCAATCAAACTGCCAACTCCATCTACAAAGATTGGAAGTACAGGCTCCATAAGTATTTCAAAGATGTCGGTCCCGTGCCTCCCCCGGTAGAGCTGCAAGGGGAGAGAGAAGATGAGTGGGAGTGGTTGTGTAACCACTTTGCCGATGAACAATTTAAGGTATTAATTTAATTTTTTTATTTCAATTAAAATAATTGAATTATTTAAATTGTAGTTATTCATTTTTTAATGATTTAATTATGTTGTGTAACAGAAATTCTCCGGTGTCAACAAAGCCAACCGGGGGAAGAAGGAGAAACACCATACTACCGGCGCCAAACAGTTCATTCAAATTGCCAAGGAGCACAAAGATAAGGGTTCCAAACACCCTTTTATTGATGCAAGCGTAAGCGCGTACGTGACGCCAGGGCTCGATAATGAAGCGAGTCAATGCGGGGTAAGTGATATAAGTGATATGTATATATATATATGTGCTTTTAATTATAGTAATTATTATTTAAATATGATTACAAAATTATAATAAATTAATTATAATTTTGTAGGCAAGGGCGATAGAGCGTGCGCATGAAGAGTTGGCCAACACTCAGCTTGCGTTCCCAGATGTGCCGCCGGAAGACCTGCCTCCTCTATCCTTAGAGAGCCAAATTGCAATCGCGGATGAGGTCTACGGTCGTAGAGCTGGCAAGGAGGTTAGGCACTTTGGGCCTAGGGTGGTACGAGATTTGTCGACGACCTCCGGCTCATCATCTACGGGAGGTTCGAGGCAGCGGAGAATGAGTCAAGCTGCGGCCGTCGAAGCAGCCATTCAAGAGGCTCGACTGGCACGAGAGGAGAATCGACGGACACAAGAGCAGAATGAGTCAATGCGGCAAAGACTTGACGAACAACAAGCACAAATAGCCCAACTCATCGCGCTCATGAACCAAAATCGAGAAGTATGTCAACCTCCTCCGAACCCACACCCCGACGACAACGACCCGGCTGGAGGCGGAGGACTCGGCCCCGCATCTGCTCCTCCAGTGTATTAGCTAGCACGTAGTATATTATCTCGTTTCTTTACGCATTCCGAACAATATTTTAATTTTTAATTTATGGGTTTTTTCGTATGTACAAATTAATTTACTTTGATTATTTAATAATTATATATATAAGTTATTAATTTTAATATTCAAAATTTAGTTTATTTATTTAATATTAGCATTTTTCATTATTTAAATTAAATTAATAATAAATTAAATTAATAATATTTAATTTCAATTTATTTTTTTTAAAAAATAAAATATTCACTTGGACGACGGAGATTATGTTCTCCGTCGTCCAGGTTCAGAACCCCTAAACCCTAACCCCTAACCCCTAACCCCTAAACCCTGTCGTTCTCCGTGGCCCAGGTGCTCACCTGGACGACGGAAACACTAAGTCTCCGTCGTCCAGGTGAACACCTGGTGTCCGTGGCCCAGGTGTTCACCTGGACGACGGAAACACTAAGTCTCCGTCGTCCAGGTGAGCACCTGGGCCACGGACATTGCAACCATTATCCGTGGCCCAGGTGTTCACCTGGACGACGGAAACACTAAGTCTCCGTCGTCCAGGTGAACACCTGGGCCACGGATAATATCCGAGGTCCAAGTACACTTGGACGACGGAAACACTAAGTCTCCGTCGTCCAGGTGCTTGGACGACAGCACTTGGAGCACGGACCTTGGACGACGGAGATTCCGTCGTCCAAGTACTTAGAAGACGGAAAACTGCACTTAGACGACGGAAATGGTCCGTGGTCTAAGTGCAGTTTTCTTGTAGTGTTTATATCATAATCATGAGGTTAACTTGTCATTTAGGCTTCGTCGACCCAGTGGGTGGGCGGTGGTGATGGGGTTTGCCACTAGTGGTGGTGCAGCCGACGAATTAATTAATTTTGTTTATATTGTTATGACCGTTTCATCGTAACAAGTTTGTCAAACATATTCTTCGACTTGATTAGTCGAAATTATTTTCGAATTGATTATTTCTTCGATTTACGTATTTATTTATTATTTTTGATGATTTTTAACAAGGGTTAAGTCGTCTCAAGAACCCCAAGGTTGAGAGCGAATGAGAAATGAAGACGACGAATTTTAAGAGAAGATCTTAGGTTTCAGAGGAAGACGAAGAAGTTTTCAGAGAGATAGTACTCATAGTACTGGTGTTTGGAGAAAAAGAGTGATCGAGGGTGAGGTCGAGAGTGAGAGATTGGGGGATGTTTCATAGTGGTTGGAGACATAAATAAATAGAAACCATAGTCTATTTTGAGCGTGTTTTTTGATTGGAGGGTTTGCACACCAACGTTTTTCTTTCAATGTCTCTTCCAATTAATATGTTTTGGTTTAAAATGAGATCTATATCTTTTATGACGTACATTTTAATGTGTGTCATAAAAGAGGTCTTTTGCAACACACATTTTAAGTGTGTTGTACATGAAGAATACTGTTTACGATGTACAAAAAATATGGGTCGTTAAAAATAAAAATACGGATATTTTAAGACATACATTAGAAGTGTGTCGTAAAAGACTAAAGACACTAATCTTATACGATATACATGAAATGTGTGTCACAATTTGTGCGTCACAAAAGACGACTTTTCATGTAGTGTAAATCACTCATATCAAGATTTTCTCACTGTTTTTTCCTAATATTAGCCTATGTTACGTACGGATATTCCCAAAATTTGACCAAAATTCAATATTGACCACTCCTTTTTCCACTTTGTGAATACCCACCTGATTTGTGTTTGCTTAAGCCCAAATCATCACAAATAATTTTGTTTATATTCACCAACCATTCTTACGAAGCTGAGAATTGCCAACCATTCTTATGAGGCTAAGAATTGAACCATCAACCTTTCAGATGATAACCAAAAGCCTTTGCCAAATGTGGTAGCTAGATACTTGATGGTCATACATCTACATGTTTTTATATATTCTCCTTAACTGAATATTTGGTTAAATGTGTAAAAAAAAAAAGGTAAATGTCTGATCACCTCACCAACTACTTATTACTTGTCTGATCACCTCATCAACTATTTATTACTTACCCAAGATTCGAAACTTGCTCAATTATATACAACCAGTATATCATCCATATCTTTAGCATGTCACGGAATTATTTTATAAAAACTTACCATGTACGTTAACTATTTATGATTTCTTCTATGTGGTTCTAAAGTATTCATGTAGTTGATTTTTTAATTTATGATATGTGATATAACGCACGAAAGGTGTGATGACTTAGCCTAGCTCTCTTTAGCTTTCAGCCATAGAAAAAAAATTGAGAAGTATTAAATATATTTTAATAATTATTAGCACTCAGCACATAATAATTCATCTAACATTGTGTGACGACCCGGACCAGAATTAGCAGTATGATCAGCTATATACGTGAGTTACTGCTTTATCGTGGATTTCCGATTGATGTTTGGGTGGCCAGCTTTGTTAACGACTTAATTATTGGCCGAGAATTGGAGCTGGGTCTCTTCTCGAGAGTCGTTGTACGTGTGATTTCGAGTTTGTGGGCAGTTCCGGATCGTTATTTGGACGATCGAGGAATTAATTATGAATATTTGAAGTTCGAGTTTAAATGGTGGACTTCTTAGCGACTAAATTATCAGACGGGAATTTGGTTTCGGCTTCTTCACGGAAGTTGTTCAGAATTTAATTTCGAGCTCGTGGAAACTTCCGGAACATTTTTCTGAGTTACGGAGATTAAGTTATGATTATTTTCGATTGTTGATTGTTTAGTCGGATTATTTATGTGTTTGGGTTGAATTGTTGACTTTTTATCCGATTGGCCGATGTATTTGACTTTGGGTGATTATTGAAGAGTACGTCGAGATGAGTTTGTGGCCGCGAGAATTATCGGAATCGGAATTACGACGAGAAAGTTACGGATATTCGAAGTTTGTCGCAAATTAATTGGAAAAGTTTCCTTATTTGGTAAGTCTATAAATAGCAGGTTGCCATTATAGGAAAGTCAAAGGAAGCAATTACTGGTGTTGACCGAGTTGACTGAGTCAACTCGGTGGGAGGAGGAGGAGACCGACGGCGAACGGCGGTGCTCCATGGTGGCGAGCCCGTTCGGCCACCTCCAAGCTTGGGTCTTGTTCCAATCGATGCGCCTTGGCATCCTGAGCTCACCTCCGGCCTCCTTTCACGGCAAGGCTCGCCGGAGGGGAGGGAATTTTTCGGCCAAACTTGGGAAGAATATGGTGAATTCGGGTTTGATGTTTCGGGCCGATTCGAGCTATGATTTGCACTGGGTTTTGTAGCTCTCCTCTCAAGGATTCTAACCATGTAAGTATGAAGCTTTAATTCGATTTGTGGAAGGAGAATTTTGGATTTGAAATTTGTGTACCAATTCGGTTTATCATGAAATTGACCTAGTTAGAGTGAGAATTGGCCTTTGTTGCAGTTGACAAAGTTGCTCAATGCATGATTTTGAGTGGAATAAGGGTTGTTCCGCCGGAAGATTTTCATTTTGGCAGCGCCGCCGCCGTGGACGGTGGTCAACGGCGGCGGTCAACGGTCAATGGCGGTCCAGTTTGACTTTTTGGGATTTTCAACAAGTTGCATGTCATTTCACTCGAAATCGCGCCCCGATCGCAGTGGGAGGTTCGTTTCTCGATTTGAGCATCCGAAAGTATAGCGAGGTATTGAGGTGTACATATCAGATTTTCGACGATTCGTTGACTTTGAGTTATGTGTTTTCGAGAACGGTGGTTTCTCGTGATTTGTCTTGAATTGCCGAATTATGATTTTGAGGAATGGTTATTGTGATTATTCAGGGGTTCGTGATCGTTCTTTTGGCGAGGGACTTTCCGCCGGATCACGGGTTAACGCATATCGCGTTACGCTAGTATGTGAGTGGACAATTTCTTTTCACGGAATTCTTGCGAGTCTTTTATATGATTTTCGAACTTGAGCATGCGTATTGAGATTACGGATTACATGAGCATATGTTTTACGATTATACGATTATAGTTATACGAATATACGTATACGAGTATACAAACACTTATATGTTGTTTCATGCATTTGCATCGAAATGTTTGTGATTTAGTTTACACAGAGTACAGTCGTTATATGTTGTTGTATCGATACACTCGCATCCCGGCTGATCCCCGAGGATGTGTACCGGGGGAGGCTGTGACTCCTGACCCGTGACCTGTACCGGGGGGAGGTAGACCTCTGACCTGAGGCCTTTCTGGCTAGAATTGCGTGGAAGTCTGGGACTCCGTGATTCTGACTGTACTAGCACGGAGGTGTCCATGAGTGACCCCGTGGGATTTTTACTTGCATGCTCAGTACGCTGGAGGATTATGGTTTTACCTCGTGTACTTGTTATTTTTATTTACCTGGACTCGCATATGTTATTTTAAACATATATAACAACTGGTGAAAGACATTTATTTTCGTCCACTCACTCTAACGTGTTTCATGTCTTTCCCCTGGGCTTTTCGGTTTCCGTCCCCAGTTTGTAGTTCAGGCTCTGGTGTCGCACGTCGTGGTCGGAGGCATAGTGCTCGAGCTACCTTGTTTCTTCCAGTAGGTTTATTGTTCTACCTACTGTGGTATACTTATATGTTTATACATTAGAGGTCGCTCTGAGAAATCTGTTGTTTATGTTATACGATTTTACTCCGGATTTCAGTAAAGTATAGATATATGTACTACTTTACATTATTGTTGATATATTGAGAAATCCGGATGGGATTGGTGCCCACGGTTTGATTTTTGTGGCATAGGATGAAGTGTATTTTCCGCGTGCAGGTAATGGTAATTCCACGTTAGTAACGAAACTCTGCCAAAATTTCTACGGTTTTTGTTGGTTCGTGTTTTCGAAGGGGTTTGACTACGGTTTAGGGAGCTAAATCGGGGTTGAGTCCTTTCACATTGTAACAAATTCATATGTATGTTTGATTAATATTTTCTTTTTTAATATAAATAAGGTAGATAATTAATCATATAACAACCTCAAAAAGTTTCAATATAAGCTTCCATTTATTTCTCTTAATATCCGTCGTTTTCACTAAAAAAATTTTATATCGATATTTCAATCAAAATATCTGTATTTTGGACCGGAGATTTATCCGATATTTTACTCATTGGCTGAAATTTCTAAAGCATAATCAAACCAAACTTATCGTCCTTTCTTGTACGGGCAACATTGGTAAGACGACATTTGTGACTACCCGACTTACTATAATATCATTTAAATCAATAAAATATTTAATATATCCAGTAAATAATCGACCATATTAAACTTCGTCAATCGAGTCAAAAACTCTTTCCGATCAACCTATTACGACAATACAGTTGCAGTAATATAAGACACACTAAATTATTCTGTCGACTGCACCGCCACTGGCAGCGACACTTGACCCGACACATCACCACCGCCCATCTACTGGGTCGACGATGTCTAAACATAAATTAAACCTCACGACTATACTCGTGACGTCGTAACAATTCTAACAACATATAAGTTGATTGATTTCAAGAAACTTTTTTGGTCAGACGCACCGCCAGAGACGGCGATGCGTGGGCGACCACTGCCGACTGCAGAGATTAATGTCTCAATCTCTTCCTCTCTTCAAGCCCAACAATATCTACAACTATAGCTAACCTTGATTCCGACTCTACTGGCAGGAATGGGGCCTAAGAGCTGGCGGATTCAATAACCACAAAAAAACTTCCTGGTGATGTTGCACTGCCATTGAGCCATCTCGGGGCTCAAAGCTAGGTGCGTTAGAACCAGAAGGAGAAGAGGAGAAAAATTCCACTCATCTCGACGACCAAAACTGCCAAAAACCGCCTCCTCGATGACGGCGATGAATCTGAATCGGGATTGATTCGAATCCCCAGATCTTTTCCTGGCCTGCAATCATCAAATCTCATACAAAGGCATATAAATGAGGTAGGGAGCTCCAAAACCATACCTAGTCCTCGGCCAAGGGTGACTGGAAAAGCATCCGGCGAAGAAGTGCCGAAATCCTAAAACTTTATCGCAACATTTCTTCTTTCTATGGAAACCAAATTTTTTTAGAGGAGGTCTAGACTAATCGATCTCGACAAATTTTATAGCCAGAGGTGGCCGGACGGTGATGCACCACTGGAGACACCTTCACGGGAGAACCCGGACAACAGGTCAACGCAGATCAATCCCAGAATGGAAAGTCTCCATTACTATTTCGGGAAACCTCTATTTATAGTCTCGCACTTACGTTTCCGTAATTCATGAAATGCTTTTGATGATCATAACTTTTCCATCGTAACTCCTTTTCGACATTCCGCATGTCAACGAACTCGTCTTGACAAATCCTACGATTTCTATTTGAAGTCAACCGACATTATCGATTCTTTAAAAAAATATCAACCGTAGTTCTTGCGATCTTAACTGGCGGTAAATATTATTTATTGCGCTTGTAAATCGAAATAGAAATATCGTTAAATACAAGTAATCATATGAAAAATTCAGGATATTACAACAATTGGGCAACATTGTTAATAGAGCAAAGTAAGATAATATGTTTGATGAGTACACTAAACCAACCATCACAAAATCCGCAAACAAACCACTTCACATGAGTCTTATTCAAGATAAACTTGCAGAATATCTAGGTTCAAAATGAGCTAGCTAGATTCAAAAGCATATAAGATACATCGAAGGTTATCAGAAGATACGAAGAGGGTCCTTGTTATCTTATATCATGTTTGGGAAACAAAACCAGAATTGTGATGTAAGCCTTCAGAAGATGATCCTCTAAAGTGTAAACTCTTGGTAACTTCAAGGGATCAGGATGTTTTCAAAGAGATAGACAACAAATTGAATTTTATTAAACATCCCTTTTCTACCTAATAGAGATGCTTGAAGTTTGTTAAAGAAGGGAACAAGAGGTTTCATTGATATTGATGTCAAATTGCATCCAATAGCACAACAGGTTATGAGTGAATCCAATGGTTTACCAGTTGCAATAAACATTGTTTGATCCACACTATATAGTGAAAGTATATCACAATGGAGACCGGCACTTAAAAAGCTACAACAAAATTACAGAAGACAATTCGGGAGTAATAAAGACGTGTACGGAAAAATAGAGTTCAACTATGTATGTTTAAGCCAAGAAGCCAAATCATGTTTCCTAATGTACTGCCTATTTCCAGAAATTGAAGATATATCAATTGAAATATTACTTTGTTATGGTTACAGACTCAAGCTATTAAAGACATTGATTCAATATTTGAAGCAATAGATCATGTACAATCATTGCTTAACACACTCAAAGTTAGTTTTTTATTGTTATATGGTAATAAGAAAGAGTGTGTAAAAATGCATGATGTGACGCACGATGTGGCTGAGTTTATAACATCTGGACATAGTATACAAAAGAAGAATAGCCAGCTAGGGAAGATGATTGTGTTGACAAAGGTTTCAGAATTAGTAGAGTGGTGTAAGAATAATAAGCTTGACAAATCAACTTATCGTAAGTCACTCACAAGTAATGTAGGTATTGAGTTTTTACTATTGAAGCCAATTAATGAATACGGAAATGACTACATCGTCTACATGGATGAACATCCATTGGAGTTGTCTGCCACCATTTTCAACGAAATTGAACATTTCAAGGTTTTTGTGATCAAAAATAAGATCTATCTCAACTACATAATGGTGTGATCTATTTCAACTTGAAAAAAATCTTCGGACACTCATTTTTTGAGGAATGTCATCTTCATTTTGATGTAATATTTGTCATTTCCCATATACGAACACTTATGCAGAATTGTACCTGATGAGGCAATGACATCAGACGTTAAATTTTTTTAATTACACATTTTTATTACTACTATGTAATAAAATTACTATTTATTAATTATCATACGCCTTTATGGTAACAAAATTCTTATTTCATCTCACACTCTTTCGGTAAGATAATTCTTATTAATTCATATTTATTAAAATATTTAATGATCAATGAAAAAATAAAACTACAGACCAAAGTCTAAATATTTTTGTTAATAATATTATGACGGTATAAAAATCACAACTTTTTTTTATATAAATAAAAAAAATTTGAATTAAATGTAGACTATATAATAAATCATACAACATCAGCTATCAACGAAATCACTCTAATATGGAAGTCATCATGTTTATTGAATCAAAATGCTGCTAAGCGCTACACAACTGCATTAATTTCATCTTTCAGATTAGAACATTGAAATGCTTAAATTAATCTACTAAGTGCCGCAACTAACATACAAACATAAATAACTTTAAGAACTTACATTAAATACTTCAAAATTCTAGATTCATAAATACATACACTACTAGAATTATGGTCTTAAACATTGGTTAGAAATTTGCCCGATGTAAAATATAATTTGCACATCGATTCGAAAAAAATTGATGTCTTTGTGTTATATTGACATCGTATTACATAGTCGACCGATGTCCATACTTCATTCTAAAAATTGAAGAAAAAAAGGTGAAAACATCTTAACTTAAGTGCGGCTACCTAAATTTTAAAGATCAAAACACGCGGCCTCCTTTTTTTTCACTCTCTTCATTTGCTTCTCTCTCTCTCTCTCTCTCTCTCTCTCTCTCTCTCGCGCGCGCGCGCGCGCGCCTCAAACCCAGTTTAGGGTTCTTCTCCCTCAGCTCTCTTTCGCTCTCTATTGAAGACATAGATCAACAACACTGACCGACAACAACTCAAGAGATTTAAGTGGTGAGGGTCGGCCCATATCTGTGATGATGACGTTGTAAGTCTTGATGTGGTTGTGGAGGAACGCATCGCTGGGGGTCAAATCAACATAACCTTGCACCCATGTCACCGTCACGCTTGACTTCCTCAATGATGCAAAAGCTAGGGATTCATGGCCGCTGGAGTCGGCTTTCGTGGGAAGTTTCGTGAAACTTAAGCTCACTGTAGGTTCTCATTTGTCGGAGTTAATTCGTTTTCAGTTGATTCTGTATGTGATTTTGAGTTTCTATGACGATTTGTTGTTGTGGTGTTGTTCGTTTGCGGAGAAATTAGTTAAAGAGTAGGCTTCTGTGTAATCAAATCTGGAAATGGCTGATTGCTTTGCCATGTCCGTAGTCATTGGCGACGGCCGGAGTGAGGCTGAAGTGACTTAGTCGCATTCGGTGCCCAAAACACCATCACCATTTTAAACCCAAAGGTATCAACTATGTTTATCTCTCTCTATAATCATACAAACTTAGTTAGCTTTTCATTTCAAAAATAATATAGTTCAGTTTCAGATTGCGCAAATTTGACTACTCTTCGGGGTCATAAACCTTGTGTTAATTGCACATAGTGGCTTCCGAGCAAATTTGCATTTAGAGGCATCTATACATTAGTGTTATTAGGTTTGGTTGGTTTTAGATCTCCAATTTCCTAGGTGAATTTAGTTTAAATACTAGAGCTACTATTCTTTGTTTGCGGGGAGGTTATAGATAGTATAGTTAGAGTCTTAAAGAGGTAGAAGTATTGAGTGATTTATCAAAAGTGAAAATGGGGCATTCATGAGCAGTTTGGGATTGTAGAAGAGCAATTGAGATTACAAAGGATACCAAAGGGGTCAGACAAGTTGTTCTTTGCAACCCATAAGAGACATCAGTGCAGGTGAAAGTTTCATCCTTTTTCTTTTTGAATTGGAGCATTTTGAATTATCTTTGAATTGTTAATTCATATTGGTTGAGTTGAATCTGTATTAAGAAGTATTAAGTGTCTGGATTTCATGATTTGTATTCTGGTCAATGTAGGTTACCTTGCACGGATGGCATGTCACATCATGGAGGAATGAACATGGAGAATAACTCTTATTTACTAGTACTAAGGTATAGCATATCCAACTTTTTTTGACATATTTACAATGCATGTAACTGACATCTCCACCCACTATTTTCTTCACTCGAACCTTCATCGAAGCGGCTCTGTAAACGCTTATGTCCTTCTTGCTCACTGACCTTCCTATCTCTCTTCTCTCTCCATGTCCTCTAATAAATCCTGTATCTGGATTATGATCGATGGATTGACATATTTGGTTTTGATTTTAGATCTTAGGATGGAGAAGGAGGTTCATATGTCTGATTTGATTGAAATCCTAAATTAATGAGATTACAATGATCTTAACTTTTTGGTTGAAATTTTTGCTGCTTTTGTGTTGGGTAAGTTTATATATTGTTTTAGTGTTAGGTTTTTTGCTTGCTTGACTCATCAATCATGTTGCTTGCAGATTTTTAATAAATACCAAGACTGACATAGGTTTGAAATTGAGAGTATATAACATTATAACAATTGTTGTCTGGAAGCTTTTGATTGATAAGTTTGGTTGAGTAGTTTCTGTATGGAGCTCATGAGTTAGGGTTTGTGAATTCGATCAATGAACAATTGAGTATATTGGTTATGTTTAATCTTAGTATTTTATTATATATGATTCTCTGGTTTTATTGTGTTTCCTCACTTGAATAGGAATTTGTTCTTTGTTATTGATTTTTATGGTAATGCATATAAAATTCCTGAATTCAAATACAGGTGTAGGTGAATCTACTAGAAGAAGATATGGCTATGTGCTTCTATAGTAGTACATGATCCCAAGTGCAATTTCATTATGAAAAGTTTCCAGGTTTGAGGAGATTCGTACTTTAGAGAGGTGTTTAGCAATTCTCTATTGGCAACATGAGTTTGTTCTTCCTCTCTTTCATTGTATACTCTTCATCTATGTTTGTTTGGTTTCAAATTTTGACTTTGATCATGATAACATGGTGTAAAGTTCATATATAAACCCAAACGTTTTTTTCCCTGGCTGCGGGCAGAGAATCATGACTTAGAAGAAATGTATTTGGCAAAGAATCTTTCACTACAGAGGAGCATAATTAAATCACAAAGTTAGAGTATATTAGTTTTTTTTGTTGGCCAAGTTAAGCTGTTAAAAGTACATTAGTTTGTCTATCAGAATCCTATTGAAGTAACAAATTGGAACACCTACCGCTGAAAAATAAGATATAAGGTATAATTTGCTTCTGCAATTAGAAATCAAGTTTTCTCTTTGCTTTCTTGCTTTTAATTGTGTCGTTGAGTTTGACAGATGAGAAGTGTCATAATAGTACTCTATATATATGTAAATGATTCTATGAAGTTTTTAGAGATGATAAATTCATGGATGAAATAAGAAGAGAAGATAAGCCTTGGTTTTATTACATGTATTGCCTTAATTTTGATAACTGGTTGGGTAGTTTACAGGGTATTCACTCAGCTTAGGTATAGGAAACTTATAAACATCGGTTGGTTAGATTTTAATAGTCCACAAGTTAGTAAGGAATTCCATGTGCATGCAAGTTGAAAAGGAGCACAAGAACAAAGAGAAGACAGAGGTAATAGGTGAAGTTAACGTACACATCCATTGTATATAAACACAGACTCAGACATGTGTTAGCAATACACCTTGTACTTGATATTTTAGTATGAAATGAATGTATTCCTGATTTTAGCTTTGTTGTTTATCTGTTATGTGGGAATGTACTGTCAAGAACAAGATTATACAACAGTTTTGCGATAAAAATTGATGTCGATAAAAATAAAATACATCAGTGTCCAAACAAAAATCAATTTCAATAAAAGTATTGCACATCGGATTGTAATAAATTATCAATGTCAAAGATTAACATAGGCATCGCCTTTGTAACAAAAACTGATATCACTACAAGAAAAACGGACTTAGACCACGGAGCATTTCCATCGTCTAAGTGACGTTTTCCGTCGTCTAGGTACTTAGACGACGCGTTCTCCGTCGTCCAAGGTCCGTGCTCCAAGTGCTGTCGTCCAAGAACTTAGACGACGGAGAATAAACTCTTCGTCGTCCAAGTTCACTTGGACCGCGGACGTTCTCCGAGGCCCAGGTAAACACCTGGACGACGGAGAACTACATCTCCGTCGTCCAAGTGACTTTTTAATTTAAAAAAAAATATTGTAATTAAATATTATTAATTTAATTTATTATTAATTGAATTTAAATAATGAAAAATGCTAAAATTAATTAAATAAACTAAAATTTGAATATTACTTAATTATTAAATAATTAAAATTAATTTGTACATACATGAATAATCGAAAAAATCCATAAATTAAAAATTAAAATATTGTTCGGAATGCGGAAATAAACGAGATAATAAACTACTAGCTAGCTAATACACTGGAGAAGCAGATGCGCCGTCAAGTCCTCCGCCTCCAGCCGGGTCGTTGTCATCGGGGTGTGGGTTCGGAGGAGGTTGACATACTTCTCGATTTTGTTGCATGAGGGTGATGAGTTGGGCTATTTGTGCTTGTTGTTCGTCAAGTCTTTGCCGCATGGATTGATTCTCCTCTCGTGCCAGTCGATTCTCCTCTCGTGCCAGTCGAGCCTCTTGAATGGCTGCTTCGACGGCCGCAGCCGTAGTCCTTCTCCGCTGGCCCGAACCTCCTGTAGATGATGAGTCGGAGGTCGTCGACAAATCTCGTACCACCTTAGGCCCGAAGTGCCTAACCTCCTTGCCAGCTCTACGACCGTAGACCTCATCCGCGATTGCAATTTGGCTATCGAAGGATAGAGGAGTCAGGTCTTCCACCGGCACATCTGGGAACGCAAGCTGAGTGTTAGCCAACTCTTCCTGCGCACGCTCTATCACCCTTGCCTACAAACACATAATTAATTTATTATAATGAAATAATATTTAAATAATAATTAGTATAATTAAAAGCACATATATATATCACTTACGCCACATTGACTGGCTTCATTATCGAGCCCAGGCGTCACGTACGCGCTTATGCTTGCATCAAGATAAGGGTGTTTGGAGCCCTTATCCTTGTGCTCCTTGGCTATTTGAATGAACTGCTTGGCGCCGGTAGTATGGTGTTTGTCCTTCTTCCCCCGGTTGGCTTTGTTGACACCGGAGAATTTCTGTTACACAACATAATTAAATCATTAAAAAATTAATAACTAAAATTTAAATAATTCAATTATCTTAATTGAAATAAAAAAAGTAAATTAACACCTTAAAGGAGTCATCGGCAAAGTGGTTACACAACCACTCTCACTCATCTTCTCTATCCCCACGCAGCTCTACGGGGGGAGGCGAGGGACCGTAAGTTTGGAAGTACTGATGGAGCATGTACTTCCAATCTTTGTAGATGGAGTTGGCGGTTTGGTTGATATGCCTCAACATCGCCGGTGTCGGATCCACCGCAAATTGTTCCTATCAAAAATAAATAGAAAATTATAATCGTATATATTATGAAATTATAACTAATATTAACAATATTATATAATAACTAAATTGGACGTATTACGTACCGAAAGATCTTTAAAGACTTTCGCCTTCTCATTATCCGGCGCCTCCTTCCAAGTAGGGGCAGTGAGACGAACTCGGCTACGGACGATTGACCCTATGCTATGCGCCGAGAGACTTGCTAGCTGAGCTGTGGGAGGGCCACCGGTGAATTCGTCGTAGGGCAAGTCGATCTTTTTCCCGGTCGCCTTGCAAATTTTCTCCGCTTTGCCCCCTTTAACGAGACCCCGAGTCCTTTTCGGTTCCGGGTCAGTGGGGGCCCTCCTTTGCTTACGGCGGGCGCTGTACATGATTGATTCAGCGGTCGAGGACGCCTGAGTACTTGCCGTTGAACCGGTACCGGGCGTCGAAGTTGAAAAAGGGTCGACGTCATCACCGCTGGAGATAAATGGGGCAGACAGAATTTCCCCAAGAGGCGCCGCCTCCGAACGAGATGAAGGGTCCAGATTGAGGGCGTCGTTGCCCTCCTGTTGAACCCAACCGACTTGGTCCGCCAACATTTGGAGCATGGCATCTTCTGCCTCCTGTTGCGCTTTCTTCTTGCCGGATGGAGTCATTTCAACCTAGGAGTACGTTGTTAAAATACCTACTTACCATAATAATTACAAGTGCAAAATTTACGCTAATTAAGTACGGTTAAGATTTAAATAGAGTACACTAGCTTGACTTTTTCGGTCGTTCAATGGACGTGCGACCCGCGCGATAAAGTGTAAATTTTCAATTAATCAGCCTTGGTTAAATCGAAAAACATGGCCAGTTAGGGATAGAGATAACGCGAGAGGCAGGACTAATTTCGACAAAACACCTATTGGTGTCGTCTTTCTTAGATCCAAAACTTGTCACCAGTCATAACCCGTTTCTAGACACCATGTCCGACATTCGGCCAATTTTTCGAAAATTTACACTCCCTCAAGTCCTTTGCAAACTCCGCCTTCAACCTCGTGTCCATAACTTCACTTAGGTTATGGTGTGCGGTGATGAAATCTACACATCACGAGGGGTTAAGGAGATAAGCTAGGAAAAGAGGCGCCATCTATTCCAAAGAGTGCGACTTAATAAACCAAGCCTATGTACAAAATTTAAATCGAAGGCGTACTACCATGCAATTTACTAGAAAATACACGTAATTATCAATTAATTAAAACAATAAATAATTACAATAATGAATTATTATTTATCATGCATTTAATAATAATTATTCATTTACCAATATAATTAGTTATTATTAACAATTATTATAATTACTATTATTTAATTTTAACTAATAATTATTCATTACCAAATAATTAACAACTAATAATGATTACTAAATAATAATAATAACAACAAAATAATTATTATAATTACAACTATTTATTATTTAAAACTAATAAATTAAAACTATTTAGAAATTAAATAATTAATTAAATAAAAAAAATGTTAAGGAGTCAAAAAATAGAATTATTACCTCGTCGGAATTTCGCCGGAATATCGGAAGAGTAGAGTCGTTGGAGAGGGGGAACCACGCCGGAAATTTGGTCTTCGGAGCGTCGCCGGAGGAGGATCGTTGGAGGAGAAGAAAGGAGAGGAGGAGAGGAGAGGAGATTGAATGAGAAAAGGAGGGGGTGAGCAGTCCTATATATAGAGTTTCACTTAGACGACGGAGCACTAATTTTCGTCGTCTAAGTGCACTTGGACGACGGAAACAGGGTTTTCCGTCTTCTAAGTGAAGAGTTAAAAAATTTCGAAGCAGCGCATAATTAATGGGCGGGACGTTTCACCCCCCATAAATTTAGACTTAGACGACGGAGAATTCATTCTCCGTCGTCTAAGTGGAAATTCAAGCGGCGCCGAAAATTGAGGCGGTAAATCGAACCGCCATGATTTTCGACTTGGACGACGGAGAACGACATCTCCGTCGTCCAAGTGAAATATTCATTGAAAAAAAAATTAAAAAAAAAATCGAACCGCCATGGTAAATTGAACCTGGACGACGGAGAACGTTATTCTCCGTCGTCCAAGTTCAATTTACGTTAAAAAAAATTTTAAAATTAATTAGCTAGGAATTTAGCGATCTGTCATTCGAGTGAAATAATCGTCCAATATCGATGAACGCATCGTATATATGAACAGTTAAATTTGAGCCGACGAATAATTTTTCGTGTTGAAAGTTGTTAAGTATCGACTAATCCTTACGACTTAAGTGTTCATGAGTAGAAGCTCATTTGCAGCAGAGTATTAACGAAATTGAATTTGGACAAAACAACCGTTGGATATGTTCGTCGTAACATAATATATAATTGTCTTCAAAGGACCATAAAATAATAAGTTCGGGAATGGTTTCATCGGCACAGTCAACCGCAAAACCGAGAATTTCACAAACCGGAAACGTGGATACAAGGCATTTCGCAACTCCGATTTTCGAATCGTCGAAGCTCACACACCAAGAATTGTTTACTCTAAAGTCTTGACGAAAAGAATATGCATTGGAAGAAGGTCTAGATGGTCGTTGTCTTAGAAAAAATTACGATATCTGCACCTGGACGACGGATATGAGCTTTTCCGTCGTCCAGGTAATCATCTGGACGACGGATCTGATACGGAAAAGCTCATATCCATCGTCCAGGTGTATAGACCCTGAATTCAGGGGTTAGGGCCTTACTGTTTAGGGTTTAGGGTTTGTGAACTTGGACGACGGAAAATGACCATCTCCGTCGTCCTAGTGTGTACCTGGACGACGGATAATGACCATCTCCGTCGTCCAGGTGTAAAAACCCTGAATTCAAGGGTTATGGCCTTAGAGTTTAGGGTTTAGGTCGTCCAGGGTTATTTGTGTGTCCGTTCAATTATTTTGAATAAAAAAAAATGAAAAAAAATGATCGATCGATCCGATTTGCTAGATTTAGGGACGTCGAGGATTTAGGGAGATAGCCAAAATACCCAAAAGGCGACAACCTGCAATTAATTTCTCCGTTGTCCAGGATATATAATTCGGATTAATTAATTAATTTAATTTAGTTTACGTACGTCGGTCGATCCGATATATCTGATCGAGCATGGACGTGTGTAATTAATTAATTAATTAATATATATACGTACATACATACATTCTCCTCCTTATAATATTAATTTATATTAATTTTTGATCGATGATGCATCCATCATATATTACAATAATTACAATAATTAATTACCAATTAATAATTCTCGTCGTATGACCGTACTCTTCGTCATAATCGTCATCGTCCTCATCCCCGTTAGACGACGGCTCATCCTCGTCATCGTACTCAATATCGTCCGACGAATAACCTGAGTCCTCGTCTGCGTCCTCTTCCTGCTCGTCTTCTTCATCTACCTCATCGATAATCT
The DNA here is from genome assembly GCA_946800695.1 of Geum urbanum. Classification (NCBI taxonomy): domain Eukaryota; kingdom Viridiplantae; phylum Streptophyta; class Magnoliopsida; order Rosales; family Rosaceae; genus Geum; species Geum urbanum. The sequence goes on along the minus strand of OX327002.1, from coordinate 40,339,208 downwards.
CATCTTCAGTTAGATCTGTACAACCATCAGGCATGGGTAACCGTTCACCATCTTGAACCAGGTCCATTATATCGGAGTGGATGACAGAAATATTAGGCTCTTGATAGGCAGAAATGTCTCTTTCTGGTTCAGCAACATCTTCAGTCGTCGCCGGTGTCCCTTCAATTGTCTCTGTATTCCATATTCCTCGATGAGAGATATGGTTCACTATTTTCCAACATTCACCGGCTTTCGGATCGTCGAGATAGAACACTTGCCGAACTAAGGTGGCGAGAGCGAAAAGCTCATCCTCATACTAGCTAGAGTTTGTATAGACTGATAATAGTCCCAGGTCTTCCTTTGTACGCTTGAACCATCTGCACTTGAATAGGAAAATGTTGACATCATTCCCGTAACATAGCTGAACCACATATACAATAGCCCCGTAATATAGATCATTGTCTTTCCCAACCGCTACCCCACTGTTTTATGTTCTTCTTCCTTCGTCTCGGGCCAATGAATGGAACTTTACACCGTTCACAAAACATCCGGGATAAATATAGTGTTTAACCGGCTTCCCTGCTAGCAAGTGCTTTGGCCATGACCACCACCCCCCGTGGTTTTCAGATTTTTGCAGATCAATCATCTGCGAAAAAGGGCAAATTAATATAAGGGTTTAATTTGGACTTTCTCCAAACATGATTGATATGTACGTATATAAATTACTAATTAAATACCGAGACGTACGTACGTACCCATTGGAAGAAATAATCGGGAAACTTCTTCTTAACCATTTTCTCAATCCACGCCGAACTCTTGTTTTGATTTAACGCCTGAAGCCTCTCCCTGTATGACATCATGTACGGCTCAACTTCGTCACAGTCTCGCAACACTACCCAATGTGCCTCAATAAGTTCTTCCCGTGTTAACGATTCCTTTAATACTTCTCTAAACGGTCGGACGACATTGGTGACGACAGAAAGATTGATGCGGGCATTGCGATCGGAGGCAGTAGGAGGTGGTGGATCTTTGAGGTACCTGTTGCAGTAAGTAACACACTCATGCATTATGTATGTCTCTGCTATGGAGCCATCCGGGGCCGACCTGTTTTTGACGAATGACTTATACTGTCCAAGCTGTCTACAAAATCAAACGTACAATAAGAATAAGTACATATAGCTAGCTAGTAATCTCCAATGGAACAAATTATGAATCGAAAAACCTGTATAATTAATTAGTTGTACGTACCTTTCTTGAGGATACATCCAAGTGTACTGGACCGGACCAGAAATGAGCACCTGCTCGGGCAGGTGGATCATTAGGTGAATCATTATGTCAAAGAAAGTAGGAGGAAAAATCCTCTCTAGTTTGCAAATGATGTGCACAATTTGTTGTTGCAATTCCACCACATCTGACTTCTTTAATTCTCTGGCGCATAACCTCTGCCACCACCTGCATAATGCCACAATTGGTTCTACGACGTCACGAGGCAAGTATGATCGAATTACCACTGGAATCAGACGTTGCAGCATAACGTGATAGTCATGTGTCTTTAGACCAACAAACTTGTGTTGCACCTCATCCACTGCTCCAGTTATAGTAGCTGCATACGTAGCCGGATAACGAACGCCCTTAAACCAATGAAATACAGAACGTCTAAGCGTCGGCTTCACTGTGTAAGGTGCAGCTGGCATCTTGTTGTACACTCCTTTCCTATCCCTCCTCAACCACAAGGGACGACGTAGATTCATTGATTCCAAATCTTTGCGCGCTTTGGGAGTATCTTTAGTCTTAAACTTAATACCGAGAATTGTTCCCACCACGCTGTCGCACACATTCTTTTCTATGTGCATCGCGTCCAAGTTGTTCCTCAACTTCAACTTCGACCAGTAAGGGAGTTCAAAGAATATACTCTTGTGATCCCAATAGCTCAGATCATGTGGAGGAATTGGATTGGATTTCTTTACATCCGCGTCATTGCTTAACACACCAAAGTTGAAATAGCTCAACCTCTCTAAAATCTCTTCGCCCGACCAATTACGGGGTTTAGGATTGTTCTCTACCGTCCCGTCGAAATGAGCTTCATCCTGCCGCCACGGGTGGTCGTGAGGAAGCCATCTACGGTGACCCAAGTAACACACCTTCCCCGCGTGCCAACTAGAGTTCACGTCGTCCAAACATATAGGACATCCATTATGTCCTTTTTTCCTGCAGGCTGCCAACATCCCATACGCTGGAAAATTGCTGATCGTCCACATTACGGCAGCCCTCATCATGAACATCGTGTCAGTGAATTTGTCATAAGTTGGGACTCCATTTTCCCACAACAGTTTCAGCTCGTCGATCAAAGGTCTGAGGTAGACATCTAAGCACTTCCCTGGAGATTTAGGACCTGGAATTAGTACAGTAAGGAAATTAAATTCCTTGTTCATGCACATCCACGGAGGCAAGTTGTACGGCATCAGAATAACTGGCCAAGTGCTGACGGCAGAGCTATTACTTCCCCAAGGATTGAATCCGTCTGTAGATAGGCGGAGACTAACATTTCTAACCTCTGCAGCAAAGTCTCCAAATTCTCTGTCGAAATGTTTGAAACCCTCCCCATCCGCGGCGTGTCGCAGGACATCGTCATCTATTCGCTTTTCTGCGTACCATCGCATCGCCTCTGCTGTGTGTAGCGACATGTACAGGCGCTGCAATCTGGGAATCAAGGGAAAATATCGAACAACTTTCACAGGAATTCTCTTTTTCGAACTCTTTCTATTCACCTGGAATCTGCATTGGCCACATACGGGACAATAGTCCAAATCTTTATACTCTTTGTAAAATAGCACACAATCATTCGGACATGCATCAATTATCCTGTACTTTAGGCCGAGGCTGCTCAAGATATTTCTAACCTTATAATGAGATTTAGGAAGATTGTGATCATCAGGAAGCAACTTACATATTTGCTCCTGAATTTCATCAAAAGCACTCACTGACATTTTGTGCTTCACTTTTATCTTCATTTGCTCCATCACATATTGCAATACATTCTCTCGACATCCAGGGAACACCGGGGTCTGCACTTCAAGTAGCATCCAGTTGTACTTATCCATCTCACTGGTGTCAGTGGCCAAGCTAGCATCGGGGAATGTGTCATCATGCTCATTAGTGGTACTGTAACCTCCGTCTTGGTGTTGGTGTCCACCATGACTACATTCTGGAAACGCATCATGGACCAAATCTGCAGTTGGGTTGCAAGCTGGGGGTCCGGCACCACTCCCGCTGGATGAGGCACCATGGTAACTGTACCCTGAGCTGAAGTCTGCTGCGCTGAACTCTACTGCTTCACCATGCTCGCTCCATGTAGTGTAACTCCACATCATACCATTTTCGTACAGGTGTTGCACCATAACATTAACCTCCGCATACTGACAATTAAGACATTTCTGACACGGACACCTGAAACGTTTCTTTCCCTGACCATGTTCTATCGCAAAATTCACAAATTCGCTAATTCCATCCATATACCGGACATCACATCTATTCTTCAAATTCATCCAACTCTTGTCCATACTGCTACAAAATATTATAATTAATTAATTATTACATATATATATATTAGTCCATTAATTTACGCTTAATTATACATACTCGATCTATATCCATCCATCAATTACGTACGTACGTAATTTAATCTGTATATATAGCTAACATCCATGCATGTATGTACGTACGTTTTCACTAAATATATATTAAGCAAATTTTAACTGCGTACGTACCTACTGGCCTTCTCGATATCTGTTAATTAAGCTAGCTAGCTAGTCAGCGGAGATCCCTTATCCTGATCCTTCTCGGCCTTCTCCCTTCTCCTTCTCCTTCTCCTTCTCCCTTCTCCTTCAATTCTTCTTCGAATGGAATGAAGAGATCGAGGATCAGATGTAATGAAGAGAGTTTGGCATCGGGTTTATATAATGCTTCACTTAGACGACGGAGGTGTCGGTACGTCGTCTAAGTGGAAGTTACTCGGACCACGGCGTGTCGGTCCGTTGTCCAGGTGATCACCTGGACGACGGAGAATACCATCTCCGTCGTCCAGATTATCACCTGGAGGACGGAGAAGACTCCGAGGTCCAGGTGTCCACCTGGACGACGGAGAATACCATCTCCGTCGTCCAGGTGATCACCTGGAGGACGGAGAAGACTCCAAGGTCCAGGTGATCACCTAGACGACGGAGAATACCGTCTTCGTCGTCCAGGTGTCCACCTGGACGACGGAGAATACCATCTCCGTCCTCCAGGTAATCACCTGGACGACGGAGAAGGTATTCTCCGTCGTCCAGGTGGTACTTGGACGATGGAGACTTCTCTGTCGTCCAAGTGTCACTTGGACCACGGAACAATTACGTTTCCGTGTCTAAGTGCTGTTTTCTTGTAGTGTATCTTGCACTTAAAGACCGGTTTGTAAGTTATAATCGGACATCAGTTTTAGAATTAGGATCGACGTTAAATGTTATAATTATGTTATAGACTGCTATTGCAATAGACAGAAAACTTAAAAATATGAAGGTTTAACAATAGCTACATACACCAAATAGAGATCATTACATCAGTTTTGTTACTATAACCGATATTTGTCTCAGATTTAGACATCGCTTTGAAAGCGATGTCTTAGTGGTTTTGATCTTTTACATCACCCACTAAGACATCAGTTCATATTTTTTTTACATCGGTTGTGGAATGATGTCTAAGAGCATTTTTCTAGTAGCACTACCACATTTTAACCCATTGCCGGCGATTTTTAAATCGCCGGCAATGTTTTTTATCATTACCAGCGATTTTTCTCCCAAAAATCGCTAGCAATGTCGTCTTTTTTTTTTTAACATTACCCCGGCGACTTAAATGTAAGTCGCCGGCAATGTTCCGCCGGTAATTAAAAAAAAAAAAAGACATTGCCAATGTAAGTCGCCGGTAATGTTAAAAAAAAAAAAGACATTGCCGGCGACTTACATTGGCAATGTCTTTTTTTTTTAATTACCGGCGGAACATTGCCGGCGATTTGCCGGAAAAATCGCCGGCAATGATTAAAAAAAAAAGACATTACCGGCGATTTTTGGGGAAAAACTCGCCGGTAATAATAAAAAACATTGCCGGCGATTTAAAAATCGTTGGCAATGGGTTAAAATGTGGTAGTGTAGTGATAGAAGATTAACATAAATCATATAAAACATAAAACCAGAAATATCATCTTGTCTTTAACGCAAAACACAAAGTATTGAAGAACAAAACCAAACTACGGAATAAATAGGTCATGTTACATTTTTTGATGTGCTAAGCGCTATAATCGCAAGTGGTCGATATCTTCTTCAATAGACATACACAACTTCAGAGACTAAACTTATAATTGTGTGAGATGGAATCACACTCTCAAGTTAAGCGTCATGTGAGAGCACAGGAAAGATGGTGGGATATGGTGTAGGTGGAGAGAAGACTTGGAAGCTTCGGTCTCAGACAAAACAATGGTGCTTTGGCTGCAAGGTGTAGAGAATGAGAGATCTCTTTATTATGGCCGAATGCATCCCTTATATATGCACATCGAAAACCCTAATCCAACTCCTCAAAAGAATCAATTTGTTTGCTCTGACCCAATCTTATCCTTGTGTGTTGTGTGGAATGGAAAACCAAATCTTCATGATTCTTCTTCTTCTTGATCTTGCCGAACCCTATGCCATCATCAAGAATGGACCTTTATAATTTTTTATGTGTTTTTGGACAATCTTGGCATATCAGATCCATGCTAGACCTATCTGCATCAATCTTGATCCAAGATTGACAAATTTGGCATCTTGTTTATCTGTTCTTTGGAACATTCTTGAAAGTTCTTGAATTCATCTTAAAACAATTCTACATATTTATCATGTGGACAATCCTTTTTCTAAGTGGATTAGGTTTGTAGCTTCTTCTCAAATTTCATTTAGGAAAGTAATTCCTACAAGGATTTCCACTCCAACAATGATTTCTGGTCCAACAAAGATTCCCTACGAATTCACTAAGCTAGTAAGCTTATAACATAGCTAAATATAGAAATAAAGATAATAAAAATTGAGCATAAAATGTGTAGATTAGAAGTACGTATACAAGGACTTAAGTTTTATTTTTATACGATGGTTATCTACCATCCTGGTGGTCTTTAGAGCATGGTTGTCTACCGTACCGTCATAGTAACGTACTTACTAGGACGCTCTGATAGACAACGTTTTGTCAAACCGTAGTCTAAATTTTCTTAGGACAGTTATCCATTATCCTAGAATTTTGTAGTAGTGCCTAAACCAGCTAGTACTTTAGCTTGAATAACTGAGGTTGATCTCACTGAAAGAGGATCTTTGGCTTGTTAGGAGCTTAGGAGCACCTAACTACAAAGGGTCTAGTTGCATTTCTCTTATATGTACATATGAACCTCTAGAAATGCAAGTTTGTGAAGGGTTTTATTTATCAACCAATCACTTAAACCAATGATCATGTTTTGTTTGAAACTTTGAACAAATATCATTACCTGAAGCATCATAAATCAATTTGAGTGGGCTATGACTTTGCCATACAATCAATCACTATTATTTTTTTTTGACTTCATTAAAACGAGTACAAAATAAAATGCACTCAAATTTAGAAAATCAAAACTCAAAACTCAAAAAACCTCTCTCTCTCTCACTCTCTCTCTCTCTCTCTCTCTCTCTCTCTCTATATATATATATATATATATATATCTAAAGTGAAATGATATCAAGGATAGCTTCATATCTGGGCGACGAGTTAGTTGACCTAATCCTCAGCAAAGTTACTGAAAGAGAAGATGTGAATTCTTTCTCCAAGGTCTGTAAGCAATGGTGTAAAGTGAGACGTTTGAGCCAAAAATTAATTCACATTTTAGTTGTTTTGAAAATATATGATTTTGAATTCGTTTATTGTACACCAATTGAGGACTTGTTGGGGAGAAAATGTTTTAGGGGATTAGGAAGTTGGTGTCCCAATTTGTCCAAGGTTACAACTTGTTGGGAGACTTATCAGTTCTGAATGTCATTGTGCTTGCCTACTTCTTTATGTTATTGAATTATCAATAACTTATAGTGGTTATCGAAAGCTCCCCTTGTCTTACTAGGTTTCCTAGTTCAAACCTTAAATCATAGCCGCCGCAAAATCTTTTTCCGTCCCGATTTCCATCGTTCTCACCCCATTCCGATTCTCTTTTTGATCTCTTGTCATCTCCCTTGTCTTCTCTCTCTAAGGTTTTCTATAAAACCTGATTTTCAAGTTTGGTTTTGTTGTTTATTGTTGGTACGACGTTTGTATCAATTTATCTCTTTGTCAATGTCAAAACCAATCAATTTTGTTTTCTTTGAGGAATGTGATATCTCTATAAATGTGGCAGAGGAGGAGTCGGATCATGGCTTTGCCATCACTAGCGGACCCAACCGAGGCCAAGAGGAGGCTGATACCCACCCTGAAATTTTGGCTGCCATGTATTTTTATTAACAAATCTTCAATTAATCTAATATTTCTATCAATATATGCCACATTTAATGTAATATTTTATAATTTATATAAGATTAGAAGTTTAGCTTTAATAATAAGGACTACAAAAGGCAAACTATGTAGTACAGGGACAAGTTTCTTGGCACAAGTGCTATTAAAAGAGAAAGACAAACACAAAAAAATAGTAAAAGAAAGAAACTAAACTACATAAAAGCAACAAAAAATTTAAGCATTTCTTCAAAATAGTTGCTAAAATTTATAGTAATTTTTATACATATGGCCTACAAAAATTAGAAACAGTCGTTGCTATGATATCAAATGTTTACGAGAGTTGTGCTGAACAACGATTGTCTCTAGTTTTTATACTTGTCACTTTTTAATTATTTTATTACGCCTTTCATAGAACTAAATCCTCGGTCCGCCATAACTTGTCATCATCCGAGTTTTCTCTCCAAAGCTTTTATCCGATGCTACTGCAAAGTCTCTCAAGATTTGGATGATTCATTTTTGGCAAGGACTTCTGGGACCGGGTGCAATCCGAAACTGGCGTTGTACACATGATTAGTTTATGGGATTCTTCAAGGACTTAGATGCTCTTCGAAAGGCAGTTGATTGAGGATCTTGGTTCTTTCATGATATTACTATAGTGGTGGAGGAGTTTGATAGCCTCACCCTGGTGCATTTGATCCCGGCTACCAAAGCGCATGTGTACGGGCCGAGGTGATCGGTGAAGATCTTACTAGTGGTGTGGAAGTCAAGAAGTGGTGACAACATCTAGGAATTTGTCTGGGAAAGTTCATTGACTACGACAAAGTTCAACTAGAAGAAGTTAAAGAGATTCGACTCTTCATGGAGGTGAACCTTTGCTGTCCACTGGAAATGAAGGTATGTCTAGGCCTGGGGGCTACGACTTAGACCGTGTTTGATATTAAGTATCTTACCCTTCAAGGTTATTGTATAAGTTGTGATAGCTTTATCCAATGTGCTAAGTTGGAGGAGGCCGAGGAGGTTCATAGGAAGGATGAAATCTGGGCGGAGGAGGAAGCTCAGGGGTGAAGCAACTGTTTGGGGCTCGAATTAAGAGCCAGTTGTATTGTTTGAACTTGGGGGCAAGAAAGGTACTAGAGAGGAAGAAGTGGCGGATAACTAGAATTTGGGACCACAATGATTGGAGATATGTGAGACGTCTCCTACTACAGCACCAGTGATAGTGAAGTCTCCTGAGAAGCCTAGGAAAAAGCCAAAATATTCTAAGTCTGGGCAAGGGCAACTACAATACCTTATGGCGCAGAATGCATGTAAGGTGGACTTACCCGATAAGACTAAGCTGAGACTAGTAGCTAGTTGTCAACTAGCCGAAAAGGATATGTCGCGAGGCCACTAGAGATCAAGTGGTAACCTTTTTAGCACGCTGTAGATTAATGCAGCAGGATCAAACAAAAGCAAACCAGACTGGAGAGAAAATTTAGGACTTGTAAATAGACAACGAGTAAAGGAGGTGTCTAGCTAATTAAGGGATGGTGCAACCAAATTCTTTAATAAACCCCGTGCTATCTTGGCTTGCTAGTCTAGTCTTTATGCTAGAACTTGATATCTAGTATAGTAGTGCATATAGGGCTTTGCTTTATCGGATCGGGTAATACGGTGAAGTCTTTGTACTACTATCACATTCAATGAAATATTATCGACCTTCTAAAAAAATGTTATTGAATTATCTTTTCGAGAAAAAAAATACCATAGAATGTAACAATATCTAATAATCTCAAACTAGAGAAAGACTAGCTTCAGTTCGGACTCGGATCCTCTTTGAGGATTTTATTGTAGAGTATTACTGAGAAAATGAATCTTAGCCGTTCACTGAAATTGTAGGGCCATGATCAACTTTTTGCCTAATTTTCTTCTATGCCGCGCAATTGCCAACAATCTCCATATTTTCTTCTCGCTTCCTTCTTCTCCATTGCATTCCTCCATTGCAAGCTTCATATGCTCTATTAATGCAAAATCCCAAATCTGGGTTTTACTTCAATCGGTCTGAACAATAAATTAGTACTTAAATATAGCCTCCTATTTTCTCTCAAAATTAAATATGCAGGTTTGAATTTTTTCCGTTGAGATTTGGATCTGGGAAGTTCAAAATCATGGGTAAGAAAGAAAAACAATCAAATCTAAATCTGGGTTGATAAAACTTGGGTCTTCATATGAAGAAGAAACGTGAGTATACTTAGTCAAGTAAGAAACGTGATCGCAAAGGACCAGCGGTAAATATTCATAATTGAATTATTATAGGAAGAATAGAGAATAATTTTAGACCTTGAGCTTCAAATTTTCAAATTTTCAATCCTTGATGCGTGACGATAATCAGAGAGACTTGGTCCAGATCTTGAGCTTTGGTAAGGAAAAAAAAAATATGACGTCTTACACTCCCAAACATGTTGAGAAGAAAAGAAGAACCTGAGAGACAAGGTGGTAGATATAACAGTGTGGTTGGGTGTTACAAATAAATGAATGTTGAGCGAAGGGGGATGTATTGTATTTGAATTTGGGTGAACTTTTTTCAAGTAATGGTTTTTTAAAATATTTGTGGATTATATAGGATTTTTCAAAAACCTCACAAATCTACGAATTTTGTGAGCTAGCTTTTGGAAAACATTTGACAGATTTTCGAAAAAAAATTCATGATATTTGCTAGACTTTGATACACTTTATTTTTATATCATCAAGTAATTAACCTATGTCTACACATGCCAAAACCCAAAATTCAAATGAAAAAAATGATAAAAATGTTTATATTATTATGTAGATTTTTTTTGGGGTGTTAAAGGTAACCCACAGACTTCCTAGGCCCAGGACAAATCTCCGCCCATATGAAATAATTCAACTATGCATTGCATCAAAGTGCCTAGCCATGTTTATTATTTAGCAAACACATTTAGACGCCGTCAATATTCAAAGTGCCTAGCCATGTTTATTTTATAATGTAAATTGATTTCCAATAACAAAAAAAGCTCGTAAGTATAAAGCTTTATAATGCATGATATAAAGTAGAGTTTTTTTTATATGAATTGATTTTAAAATGTTTGATGGTGAATAAACAAAATAATTTGATGAAGATTCAAGTTGAAACAAAAAAATATGAGAGTAGATAAAAGTATTTGAAAAATCTTTGGTTTGGAGGTTGGATTTGTATTATAATTTTGTAGTTATAATTTAAGTTTAAAATCCACAAGAATCCAGTATTTAAGAATTTCAAAGATTTTGTAGAGTTTTTGAATACCCCAGAATTTTCGTGGACTTAAAATCTCTATCTAGAAATTCAAATTGAATACCTTATCATTTTCATGAACCTTTTAAAAGTCTCAATAAATCATAATTGAATACTCTTGAATTTTTAACATCATTAAAATACATAAAACACTTTAAAAATCTAAATACAATTACCCCCTCCAAAAAATCCTCACAGAGGATCAGGGTCAGATCAAACGACTGATCCAAAAAGACTCGGATCCTGTCCGAGTATTATTTCACCGAGCAACTAGATCTTGACCGTCCACATCAAATGTGTGTCCCTGATTTAATGTAGTATTATTTCCTTTATAGACCAACCCGTACTGCATCAATTATCTTTCTCTTTCATCATCTGGAACTCCAATACATAGGTAAACTTGGGATTCGATTCGGTCCGGACGTAATTAGATCTAGATGTAGGAGAAATCAATACCTCTACCATCAATATTAATAGGCAAAATAGCATAAATGACCATTCATCTCTGCCCAAAACGACAGTTTGGTAATTATTGTATGATATATGTCAAAATGGTCACTCATCTTTTTTGAAAGTATATCAAAATGATCATTCACCCGTTGAAAAAAATTATTTTTTTCAAGGGTATTTTTGCATTTTTGTCTTTTTATCTTGGCATAATTGCATGAATAGTCATTAATCTTTGCCCAAAACGACACTTTAGTCACTATCGTATGGCATATATCAAAATGGTCACTCCCGCTAAGGTTTCATTTTCAAATTGGTCATTCGAGATCAAACGTCTGTTAAAAAAAAATATTTCATTTATGTTCAGGGGTAATTTTGTCTTTTTATCCTCATTTGACAAAAAATAATCTAAAAATCTAAAAAATATAAAAAATTATCCTCTCTATCTCTCATCCCCCGAGGCTCGCCACCACCAGCGACGGCTCGTTGATCGACATTTGTAGTAGCACCACAACCGAAATCCATTGCCGATAGATCGATCTCTACCTCGACCAGGCCTGTTAGCACCTCAAGCCACATGCTCCGAGGCAGAGTGAGAAGCCTACGAGAGTGAGATAAAGGCAAAGGCGGAAGTCGGGAAGGTCGGGAGGAGCTGGCGGTGGCTACGTCAAGCTCGGGGGAGAGATGGCGCAATGCTGGGGGGAGAGATGGCGTGACGATTGGGTTCCTTCATTTGGCTAGCCGCAAGGAGGCATAGGATGCCATGAGGTGACTGTGATTGTGGAGAATCTAAGGGCGGCGACGACGAGGGTGAGGGAAGAGAGAGGTTTGTAGGTCCTCATCGTTTAGAATTTAGGGTTTACTGCTTCTTCGTGTTGTTCTCAGACTTGGGTTCAATATCCATCGGCCGGTGATTGTGGGGTGAAGAGAGAGAGTTAATAATTTTTTTTAAACTTGTAATAATGACATTATTGTAAATTAAATAAAATTAAATGATAAAAAGACATTTGTACCTTACATATCAAGTATTTAACGTCTAAAATAGATAGAGTGACTAAATTGATAGACGGAGAACGAAGATGAGTGACCATTTTGACATATGTCATACGATAGTAACCAAAACGTCGTTTTGGGCAAAAGATCAATGACCATTTAAAACTTTTAGTAATAGTATTTTTGTAAATAAATACAATTTAATAATACAAAGACATTTTCACCCCTAAAAAGTTAACGGGAGTGACCAATTTGATAATTAAACGTTAGAAAAAGTGACCATTTTGACATATATCATACGTAATGACCAAACTGTCGTTTTGGATAAAAATTAGTGACCATTTATGCTATTTTGCTATATTAATATACCCCATCGGTGAGAAAAAGAAGCAGAACGACAAAATGTCGGCCTTAAATTGCTGTAGAGACAGATCAGATCTTCACAGTAAGATCGAAGTTGAGTCATTTTCCTCCTTCTGGGCTTCGTATACTCTTGTGCGACTGAATATGTTTTCTCTGCTTCTTCTTCTTCTTCTTTTTTTACGAGACTGATTCGATCTGGACATCTGGTTGGTTTTTGAAGACAAACCAGTGCGTATCCATTTTTTTTTCTTCCTGGCAAAGTTTTTGATCGATTTAGAGGGGGATGAAATTGTAGCAGAGTTGAATCTTCAAAGGTTCAAACTAGCTTCTGCAAATGTTCTTCTACGGTAAATTTCGAATTGATCTCACATCCATTTTCATTTGTGAGTCAACTTCATTCAAGGATATGAGCGATTTGTCATGTATGAGTAGATTAAACAATTAAAAGCAAAGATGGAGTAGAATGAGTAGATTGATTCTAATCTGTGAAGATAGAAACTATTGAAGAGGCAGAGAGATAAAGATGAAAACCAGCAAACCAAATCGAGATGTTATGAACAGTATCACAGCATATGTATTGTTAACCGTAGATTTAAAATGGACGGCTCTAAAGAAAGTACGGCAGATACTGGTGAAATAGAGTATCCGAAACAAGTTAGTGACACGTGGCAAATAAAATCCTAATCGACGTGGCTAGTTGGACATCCATTCCTGGTTTCGTTTCATCTGTTTTGTAGAGCCAGTCAGTCAGTCACATTCTCTTACAGACCATTCAAGGCCAAGAGCTCACAAAACAAAATGGCAATGGCCTTGAGGCTCCCGACCCAGCTGGCAACCACTCCCGGAAACCTCCACCACCATCACCACAACGACCTCAAATTCTCATGGTGCCGCACTCTCTCACCGGAACAAGCCCACTTCACGAGTCCAATCTCCACCACCACAGGTCCCTTTCTTGACTGCGCATTAGTTCATTTTCTCATTAAATCATTTCGCTGACCCATTTATGAATTTGGGCCCTCTCCTTTTTCAGGGAGCTGTATTCGGAGGTGTACGGTCCGGGCAGCATCAGTTGGGGCTGTGAATTTGGCGCCGGGGACACCTGTCAGGCCCACCAGCATACTAGTGGTGGGTGCCACCGGAACTCTCGGTAGGCAAATAGTGAGGAGGGCGCTAGACGAAGGCTACGATGTGAGGTGCTTGGTCAGGCCTAGACCCGCTCCAGCTGACTTCCTTAGAGATTGGGGTGCTACTGTTGTCAATGTATGTCTATTTTTGTGGCTTTGATGTTATATGGTTTGTAGGATTTGTGAAGTTGATTATGGTGCATTGTAATACAGGCGGACCTTAGCAAACCGGAAACCATACCGGCAACACTGGTTGGTGTTCATACTGTTATAGATTGCGCCACGGGGCGTCCCGAAGAACCCATTAAAAAGGTGGCTGTCTATGTGTTTAGGAATTGAGTATATTGCATCTTTACAATGTAGGGATTGGTTTTCTTTGTTTGGTTTGTCTGATCAATTTTTTTCTATTTAGGTAGACTGGGAAGGAAAAGTGGCCCTGATACAATGTGCAAAGGCAATGGGGATTCAGAAGTTTGTCTTCTTTTCTATCCACAACTGTGACAAGCATCCTGAAGTTCCGCTTATGCAGATTAAGTACTGCACTGAAAAGTTTCTTCAGGATTCGGGCATCAACCACGTCATTATTCGTGCTTGTGGATTTATGCAGGTAAGTTCAATACTAAAATTTGAGTTTCCAATTATTGTTTTTCTACGGCACAACTAAGTATGTAATGACCTATAAGGGTGATGTAAGAGATTGGTGTCTTTATCTTGTAAGAGTTTGCACATAAAAATTAGATTAGACAGAACGATAATGTGTATCATAAGCCTAATTACTTGATTGGCAGTCATACAGGCATCATGTGTGTATATGCACGAACATTGTACATATGCTATGACTGGAACCTAAGCCAAGGACGCAGTTTGAAAAGAAAAATGCATGGTTTTGAATTATATCCTTTTCATCGTAGCTCTTCTTCTTAGTAGTGAATATCTTTTTTGAGATTTGCTGTGTACGCATCTAACCATTTATTTTTTCAATATCTTAGGGGATTATTGGACAGTATGCGGTACCTATATTGGAAGAGAAATCAGTTTGGGGAACAGATGCCCCTACAAGAATTGCATACATGGATACCCAGGTTGGTTGAGATGGATTCTTTCTCCTGATCCCTTTTGGATTGCAGTTTTCATTTGTTGTTCATGGAATCTGAGCATGCATATAATTTTATTTTTTTAGGATATAGCTCGGTTGACATTTATAGCTCTACGAAATGAGAAAGTAAATGGAAAGCTTCTCACATTTGCTGGCCCTCGTGCATGGACAACCCAAGAGGTAAACAACATGTACCAGCATCAGTATATTTTAGTGTCAGTAGTTCAAAATCCCAATCTATGAGGTGCAGGATTCATGTTAATTTGTTTTTACTTGATTTCAGGTAATAACATTGTGTGAAAGGTTTGCGGGGCAAGAGGCAAACATTACCACAGTCCCAGTATCTGTCTTAAGAGTGACCCGTCAGCTCACTAGGCTTTTTGAGTGGACAAATGATGTTGCCGATAGATTGGCATTTTCAGAGGTAATTCCGACATTCATTTACATCAAGTCATTGTGATCTTTTACTATAACTGTTCAATTGAATTGTTCAGTTACGTCGTAATATACCTTTTTGTGGTGTCCTGCTTTCCTGTAAACACATACACACGGACACATATCCATTTCAGTAAATTAAGAGCACCAAAGCTTTTCCTCATGCTGATCTGTTTAAATAGTAATATTGACCATTTCAACTTATAATTTAAATGGCTATTGGAGAAAAGAATTCACTATTATATGCTTTTTCAGTTTTTCCTCCTTTCTGGTATACAGTAGTGAAGTTGATTTTTCATTTGCCAGTGATGTGTCTGTTTTTGCACTCTGCATTTTTTTTTCTTCTGCTACTCCCAGAAGCAGGCCTATGTTTTGTGATATAATACATGGAATCTGTTATCAGCATAGCAGTTTCGCTGTTAATAGTTAATGGGCTGTGACTTTGTAACTTAGAGTGGAAATGTTGTTTGCACTTTGCAACATCTGAGTGAACTTTTATACTACCTATTCTAATTGAGCTGATAAAGACCTTCATTATTGGGAATTGTAGGTTCTTTCAAGTGACACTGTTTTCTCTGCTCCAATGAACGAGACATATGGTCTTCTTGGTGTGGACGCAAAAGATATAGTTACTCTTGAGAAATATTTGCAGGATTACTTCACCAACATATTGAAGAAGTTGAAGGATCTCAAAGCACAATCAAAGCAATCTGACATTTACTTTTGAAAAGAACACCATTGTGCAATTGTAAATGAAAGCTATATATAAAAGTATCAAAAAGTCTGATGATACGTGTTCACACTTATGCAGAGGTACTACACTTGAACTCGAATCTTCCTACTCCCTCTTTACTGATCTGTTGTTCACATATTTCTTGTACCAATATTCTTTACCAGTGATAGCATCCACTGAATACATTGATGTCACATCCAAGATGTAATTTCTTTGTTTTGTTTCGTTTTGTTGCTTGTTATAATAGCAAGGTTTTTGTTTTTGTACTACTGCTGCGGCTACTACCCTATTCTCAAGGATCAGTGAATTAACGATTTCTGGTCAGTTGTTATCTTCAGTGCAAGTGAATTAAAATTTATCAAAGCAAGAATCATGTTGATAATTGTTCTGTGTCTTAAATGTAGACATATGCAAGGCCAACTGGGATTGGATCCCACGGAGAAATAATCCCAACCTGGATGTTTTGAACTGCTTGGGGTTTCAATAGATTCATTAGATTGGTATTGATAATGAAATAATGCTAATATTCATTCTGGCAGTTAGTCTTTGTCTATATTGGAAGTGAGCAAGTTTGATGGTAAAAATACTGGTAAAGTTCGAGTACCCTGAGATAAGCCCAGGTGAACATTTTGAGTCATAGCATTTCTTGACTGAGTGTTTGGTTTTGGCTCACTTGCATGTTGGCTATTCAGGCATCTTCACCCTATTCTACATTACATGTGACGTTGGGAGTGATCCTTTCTAAGGGGGACCAATCTACACGGTAGCTGCATATCAATGTTGTTTTTCATGGGTGTTTTGCATATGGGTCCTGTAGTGACCAGTAGTACGTCTCTCTGAAACCCTCTCACATGGGACATGTTCATGCTCCCTCGGCTCTTCATACTTTTCAAGGATAAAAAGAAAAAGACCATGAATAATTGTTTTGAAGTATGTTCCTACTTTTCTAATGGATTACCATACGATGATATGAGACGGTGTTGTTTAGGAAGTAGCTTTCTTTCTCTCTTTCATACAATCCATCTTCAAAATTCAAATTCTGCAAATTTGGAGAGGACAGAAGTGGATATACACATGAACGAATGAAGGATGATTTGGGATTTACTTTTGAGTGGATATAGGCAAGGCAATAATTGATGCTATCAACAGCAATACCAGTTCTGAATGATCCAAATTATGGTAGCTGTCATTACATTGTGGTTTAATCATTTTGTTACTGAACTATTTTCTATCTTTTGAATTAGAATTTTTTTTCCTTCCTGGTGCTGTGTTCATCTTCTTTTTGCTAGCAGCTCGATCACATGTGCGTGTGCTGTGTGTCTTGAACCTTTTTGGCTATACCACTTGTCAATGAAAGGATCTTAGATAAGGTCATAAACCTCTTTCAGTTAGACAGCCATTCTGAATGATGTATCTGGCCCTAAAAATCATGACACAAACCCCACATTCTTGTGAATTTGGTTCACCGTCACATTCCAATAAGGAAAAAAAAATACAAACAATTGTCAACTTTGCATAAGATTTTGATAAGAAGCTCAATAGTCAATATAAACAAATAGATTTAAGAGGTGTCATTAGGTTTAAAAGGTGTAGCGTCGTGGCCATTAGATCGATTAGCACCATGAAACAAGCGGCGCTGCGCAAGAAAACTCCAACAGCCACGGCAAAATGCTGTCACCGGAAGAAACTTTGCCGTCGATTAATGGCTGAGGGATGGAAACTGCTTAATGCAGAGAGCATGAAGACAGGCGTATAGTACCGGATGATATCATGGATAGGTGTCGTCAACGGGTCGGGTCGGGCCTCAGTGCGCGGGCCTTGCGTATTTCAGGACGAGTTTTGAGCACAATTGTAAAGGTCAAGTCCGGCCCATGGAACTGGGCCTTGTGGGCTTGGCCGGGCCTAATTATTTTCTGCATAAAAAACAAATCAAATTCACTAGTCGCAAAAAAAAAGGGTTAAAAATTTAACTAATTTATAACGTTTTCTCACTCTAATAGATACCCTATACTAAAATGAAATATACCTTTTGATTAAATTCTTTATCAAATTTAGCAAGAATGGAGAGAGAAAATAACTAATAGTTAAACTTTTCCCTCCAATATTTTTCTCTCTGCATAAAGCTTTATTTCAATTTGACTTAGAAATATTTAGAACTATTGGAGCAAAAGTTAAAAATATGGTGGTTATATTTAATTTTGTGATAAATTTGACTAGAAAATAAGATTACTATTGGGAATGCTTTTAGATCAATACTCAAATATCAACTCAAAAATCATATATCATTTTCAAAACAATGAATAAAAATTTTCTTTATATAAAACTAAATTTATTCATTAAGGCCAAGTAGCCAAATGAGAATCTACAAGTAAATCTAACTATCCAACTAAGAATTTATTCATTAAGGCGGTAACTTATTTCCTTATCTTAATGCAATTTTTATATATATATATATATAAGTATAAATTATAATCCATATATTAAATTTAAGAAATTAAAATACAAGACGTACGGGCTTTCGAGCTAGGCCGGGCGGGTTTCTTACGGGTCAGGCCAGACTTAAGACACTAAACTCAAGTCCTGCCCACGGCTCAACGGGCTAGGCCTATTACGGACTTTTTTCGGGCCAAGCCGGACTTGAGGTTCTTGGGCCTTGCGGGTCTCGGAGGTTTGCCCCTGCAAATGATTAGGCCTCTTTAATGGTTGACATGGAGGGACGAAAATGCTTAAGCATCGTCTGCAAGTCATGGATCTCATTTGCTCAGCAAATGCGACCAACACACGACCTTCCATGGTTACTAATCCAACCACCAAACAGTAACCCTAAGAATGTCGACTATCTAGGATTTTTGAGTCTCTCTGATGCAGAAGTTCTAAAGGTTTGTTGATAATGATGCGCAAGAGAGAATACATACAACTCTAAGCCGTTTCTCTACAATCCTATCTCAGGAGCCAAACACAAACTTCTGCCGTTGAAAACTATTCCGTCTTTCCGAGAGTTTATAAACAAGGTTAAGAAGGCAGGGAAGAGAGAACGTTGCGCTGCTGAGTTATGTACAGGGGCATAGCTATATGGACATGAGTAGTGTCAAATGACACGGCTTATATCTTAATTGCATCAAAAAAATGCATGTAAAAATCTGACTTGTTATACGTTAATTATGAATCATGTAAGAAATTACACTGCTCGAATTAGAAATTAAATGTCTAAAAAATTGATTAGTAACCAATTTAAGTATTGAATTATACCTAATATTATAAATACAGAGAGATCTATTCCTTAATAGATTAATTTCTATATAATATTGGAATCAAATTTAGTTTTTATTTCTTTCCGATTTTCAAATCAAATTTTATCATGAAAAATGTTTTAGATTATAACGATTTTTTCAGCAATTTCAATTGGCTAATCGCACATTTCTCTCTATATAGATGAGAGATATAGATTTCATATGAAGATTTACCAAAACAATTACAAATATTTGTAAAAGAAGATTGTATAATATTTAATTAATTATATTATATGTACTTTTTTAAATAAAAAAATTGATGTTAATACAAATCACATTTTTGACACCACTGAGTCATATTATTGGCTACGTCACTGATTCTGTAATCCTGTTGTGTTATCGACACATGATATTAGCTCATCAGAAGCTTGCATGGTAGCAGCAGTGTTCAGCTAATCTCGGCGTATGTAGACCGGAGACGAAGAGTGGAGCCTTGTGTTCGATTTATTCGGGGCTTATACCCACGAAAGGTTTGGTGACATTGTTTTTCTCTGGGTGCTATATGTATTGCTTCAAGGTCATCATGTTTTTTTTTCTTTTTAAAGTAAGGTCATCATGGTTTTGCATGTCAAGTTTGGAGAAAACGCCATGGTAACCCGCAGCTTAAACTTTGGGGATCAAACGATGGAACTAAAGATCCGGGCGGTAATGTACGATTTCAAGATTCTCAAGAATGGTTACTTGTTAGAATCAACTATGAAGGATGGTAGTCTCTTGATTTGAAAATTTCTTAAATAATATTAAATATAATTTAAATGTGATTAGACTATTTTTAATTGTACCAAGACTTTTTATAGATAAAACTCAATACCATGTGTCACACCTGTCGTTGTTCAACTTAAAATTAGAGAGAGTCATTACCAATAACGTATCAAGCTCAATTGGCTCGAATATATGCTCCCGCTTGCAAAATGACCAAAATGATGGCTACTTTGATAGTGTTCATGAGGATGGAGGATCGGTCCAATATCTCATAAAATTGGTGAAAGAATTATGTTGGTTCATCTCAGTTTATACTTTATAATAGTACCTAGTTAGCTAGGTAACTAGTACGTTTAATTCTATTTTCGTATAGTTCTCTGGTTTAATAATTCTTGTTTTTATTTATTTATTAGTTCTTACAAGTTCTTCATTTGACTAGCTTCGATCAAGTTCTATAACTTTAATAGTTACCTGTTTTTTTTACCTCCGAAATCATAACTTTGAGTAGTTCAACTCACGAACAAGATAAAAACTAGTTACTCCGTGCAACTATCTCATTTAAGGACATAACCTGTTAAAAAGTTTTAGTGAAAGAGAAATTAAACGAGCGTACGTAGTTTTGGAAGATTGTATTGTGGGAATAATCAGTAGCTCATAGATTAGATTATGAAATCTACATATAGTTAGCTTTAATAAGCTGCTGGGTAGATTATATATAGTTTTAGTTGGATGCAATTTTTGAAACCCGGTAAAGAATTCGAGCTATACACCTATACCTTGTTTAATTACCTGGTTTCTATTTCAAGCCCTGAAGAAGGAAGACAACATACACAATTACAGATTCACAAGTAATTAACATCATCTCTAATATAATCCCACTTTAAAGGTTAACATATATGCAATGATTTGAAACACTGAACGTCCTTTGAAGTAGCAAGCTCTCGGTCTTCTGCTAGCAAATCTGCAAAGTTTGTAAAGATAAGGAGATGACAGCAGTGGGTTTCAGTCATTCAGGTTTATGTGAATGAAAGAAAGATTTGGGCAGAGTATGGGTATATACAGGCAAGGTAATCTATTGATGTTTGTGTATATGCATGTCATCGGATGTGTGTGTGTGTGTGTGTGTGGGGGGGGGGGGGGGGGGGGGGGGCGCGGCAAACAAAACACTAATAATTAATCAGCACATTATTTGTATTATTTGGATGCAGTAGTGTAGTACGTAGTGATATATGTATATGTCCCCTTGCCTTCATTTAAGCTCAATAATAAGTTTTGTACCTAGCAACGAGACCCACTTAATTATTCAGGTTATGTGGTCAGTACCCATCAGTTTCTATGAGAGCATGATGATCCTTAATTAGTTTCTTCACAAGATTTGTGGTCAGGGGAATAAAAGAAGATGCTCTGCAAAAAGTTGCCTACACTTTAGGCTTTATAAATTACTGGTAGGACAGTGTGCATATTCTCACTTGATCCTTTATTTGACTAGTTAAAGCGGATGGTTTTCGGGTGAACCAGGCGTACCGAGCTAAGCCTGGGTTTCACTAGCTTTTTTTTTTACTTATTCCATGCCATTTCAGAACCTGATCGAACATTCAACCAAACCAATAAATTAGGGTGTAGTTTCTCTTTTTGCAGTTCGATCGATCAGGTTAATAGAATAGTAAAGAGTTGATTAAACGAATGCCCTAAAGTGGAAATGGACTAAACATTCTTTTGAGCAGCAAGTAAGATTTCATGGCTTGAATGTGGAAGTGGAGGGGTTTCCTCATGAGTTGCAGAGAAAGTGGGAGTGTTGACCATATATTGGGTCTCTCAGTTTACATCAAGGGAAGAAGTCAGAAATTGTACTTTAATTTTGAGAGACAAACAACTTTAGTACCTCAATTTTTAAAACTATAAGATTAGTATATGATGTTTGAGTTTCGTATTAACTTTCATACCCCTGTGCTATTTTATAAACTATCACAGGTAATTTAGACTATCAAGCATCAACAATAGACAATAATCAAGTATGCTCATTTACCTTTATTTTCTCCGCCAAACATATATCTTCGTCTTTCTTCGATCCTGATGACTTTTCATTTGCTATACTAGCTATATGCTTTTTTCTCACATAGGATTGACGTCTTTCGTGCCCAGATCAATTGTGTGCTTAGATTCAATAGGGAGGGACCGAGTGAGAGGAATTTGTGGGTGCTTAGATTGAGGGAGAGATAAAGGTTCTAAAGAATTCAATTGCTATACTGAAGAATGTGTTATTTCAATTGCTATATTGAAGAATTTGTTATTTCAATATCTTAAGATTTGAGATTATCATAATAGGAACGGGGTTTGAAATATTTTTGGTTGGTTGTGGGTTACAACAGTATATTACCATGGATGGCTTTGTGTGAAAATGCCCTAAGCCGAGAGATCAAAAGGCTTGACACTACCGGATCAAGAGACATTGTCGGCGACTTTAAGTCGCCGGCCTTGTTTTTTTTTCGTTGGAATTGTCATTACCGGCGACAAGTCGCCGGCAATGCCGTCGCCGGAAATTTCCCGCCGGAGATAGCATTGCCGGCGACGGGAAACGCCGTCGCCGGTAATGTCCTAAACATCACCGGCGACTTGCAATGTCAGCGCCGCCGCGGCCGAAATTTGAAGACATTGCCAGCGACTTAGGTCCATGTCGCTGGCAATGCTTGGAAAAATTTTGAAAAAAAAACACAGTTCTGGATTGGGCCCAATTCCAGAACCTGCATTAAAAGACATAAACCGTACAATCATACAAGTTCAACAGTACACATAAATGTCCAACGTACAGTACAAATAGCAACGACGATACGAAAATTAACTACAACTACACGTCAGGGTCGAGGAACTTGCGGGTCAGGGTAGAAGTAATCCATGTACTCATTTGAACTCCGGTGGCTACCCTGGTCTTGCTGTGGCGGTGATTGGTGCGGTGGTGGTGGTGGATAACTTGGGAACACAGGGTGCGGGGGAGGTGTGGGGAACGGGCGTCTGGTAGTCTGAGCCTCGTACATGGTCTGCATCCATGTGAACATCTGTGTCTGCTGCTGGACCATGTGTTGGTACTCGGCATCTCTGATTTCCTGCTGCTCGGCTATCTGTCTTTTTTGCTCCTCCAACTCCCTCTGCGTCCTCTGAAGCTCCGCTGCGAGGTTACGACTAGAAGCTGAACTTCTTGACCCGGTAGAGTATTCTGAAGTGTTCTTCAATACTCATTCGCCCGCCGAGCCCATTCCCCCACAGTAGTAGGTATTCTTTCCAGTCCCGCACACTTTTGCCATGATCTACGCCGCTATAGGGCGATCAAGCAGATCGATCTGAGAGGCATACTGGGTGACTTCTTCCTCGAAGCAGTCAGGATGGTTAGTCCGAGCTATATTCATGGTCACTTCTGCGGTCGCCTCCTCCACTCTCGCCTAATTGAAAAGCGAAAATGAATAACGTATTAGCTAACAAAATAAATTAATATCGAAAAATAGTTTTATTAACACATGGAGAGGCGAAAGACTTACCGCTTCTTCAGGGCACTGCGGATAGAACTTCTGATGAATATACACCAACGGGTTCACTTCTTGTTGTTGCTGCGCCTTAGTCGACCAACCCAAATAGTTGAGTGAACCTGCATGATGGGCCCTGGTGTTTTTCAATCTATTCACCCGGTTCGTCTTCGAAATCGCCTTGTTTGATAAACATATGAAAAAAAATTAGTAACTAACTATTTCAATGTGATACGATACATTAGGCTTGTAAGATATATTCAGGATGCATACCTGAGCTTTGGGGTGCTCGAAGTGGGCTATCAGCCACTTCCACTCGTACTCCCTAAACCGAAATTCGCTAGGGGTAGAACCTCGGCCTAGCTCCTTGTATACAGTGTAATGGGAAGAAAGCTCGTTCTTCCACTCTTTATACCTATATTAACACCAGGAAAAAAAGTTAGAGATATTAAAACACTTGATAAACAAAAATCTAACTCGATATATACTCAAATAACTCGAAGCACATCATCTCATATGTAGTTGACGCTCTACCCACGTGTGAATAAGAACTTCATCCACGTCAAACCACACCTGCAATATGAATATATAAAAGGTAAAATTATATATTTATTCGGACTTAATTAATAAATGTAAAATTTACGTAATGAAAATACGATTTAACTCACACTCAGTGCATTATGCACTTGCATCTTCACGTAAATAGGCACAGATTCCCAATCTGGCCAAAGCATTGAGACCTTGTCTCGCACGATCGCCCCGGCCATGCTGACATATTTTCGCGTGGTGTCAAATGCCTCGATCACCTCGCCATCCTCATTGGCCCTTATGGGCGTTTTCCTTCCCCCGGTGGCCTGCTCAAGTCTCTTCCCGGTGCAGGTGCCTCTAGCCCATTTCCGTTTTCCAGTCCCATTAACGAAATTGCCTAATAATACAATGTCAACAAATTGATATCATTAATTGAACCTATCGTAAGTCTTTAGTAATAATTAAGTAATCAATCTGATGTTAAATAAAATTTACCTGCATCGTCCGTTTGTTGGTTGGTGCACCTCACACTCCAAAGATACACGGGGTCGAATGGGATGAAGTTGTACGCTTCCTCCATGCTCAGGAACTCCGGCCGTCCTTCAACATAAATAGGCATCCCCCTATCATCGAATTCAGGGATCACAGGAATCTCGTCGGGTAGGAAGAGACCGGACGGCGGAGATAGACGAGGCCTGGACGATGAGGCGCCAACACCACCTTCTACCTCAGATGATTCCCGTGAAACGGGAGTAGGCACCGGGCGAATAGGGGACATTCGGATTGAGGGAGTTTCTGATGCCCCCGTTGACTGTCGCTCGTCTGAGGGTCTGCTGACGGAGGGACGTCTGCTGACTGAGCGTCTGCTGACTGAGGCTTGAGCCTCGACTTCCGGTTGCACGGCTCTTGATCGTGCAGCTTCCTCCTCAGCTCGCGCATCTAGCAAGGCTCTCGTGCGAGCATTCATCATTGGCCCACTGCGTGTGTTGTTAACTGCGGCTGAGGAGGAAGCTTGACTACTGCTCCCTCCACTATTTCGGGAACCTCTCCGAAGCCAATTTGCCGCAAAACCTCCTGAACACCGTAATAGTCATGGATTTGATTCTATAACAAATCGGAACCGGAACCAAATGTAACCTGAACTGGGCGGAACCGGAACCGTTTGAAACCGGAACCATTTGGAACTGGAACCGTTCGGTTTCAAACGGTTCCGGTTACAAACGGTTCCGGTTACAAACAGTTCCGGTTCCAAACGGTTCCGGATCCACGCGGTTCCGGTTTAAAACCGTTCTGGTTCTGCACCGTTCCGATTCCGATTTTCCACCTTAATTTATACGATTAATTAACAACTATATCACCTAAATTAACATATATACATTTTCGATGTATATATATATACATCATGCATCTTAATTAAATTTAATTTTCACATATATATATACATCACATATTCATCCAAACCACACACCCTGATTAATTTTCCACATTTTTCACACATATATATATATCATGCATCTTAATTAAATTTAATTTTCATATATATATACATCACATATTCATCCAAATCACACACCCTAATTAATTTTCCACATTTTTCAAACATTACCGGTATATATATACATTGGATCTAAATTTCATGCTTATCACCCTAATTAAATTTAATTTCCACATGCATATATATATATATATACATTCCCACATACGTACATACGTATATATATTTATGCACAAAAATAAATAAAAATTGAGAGAGAGAGAGAGGGGGAGAGAGAGAGAGCACCTGCCATGGTGGAGCTCAAGCTGCTTTTCCGACGACGGAGGTGAGGGGAGGAGGTAGAGGAGGAGGGGAGGAGGAGAGGCGGAGGGGAGGAGAGGAAATTCAATTTGAAATCGGGATATTTAGTGAAGAGAGAGGAGAAGGGAGAGGAGGTGAGGGGAGGGGAGAGGGGAGGAGAGGAAGAGAGTTTTGAGGAAAGGGAGGCGGCCGGAACGAGTTGGGAGGAGGAGAGGAGGAGAGGAGGAGGAGAGGATTGTGAGAAATGAAGCTCGGGCTCGAGCTGGGTTCTTGCATATCCATTAAACATTGCCGGCAAGTTAGTTTAACTCGTTGGTAATGTCATTACCAACTACTTAAACTCGTTGGTAATGACATTACCAACGAGTTGCTTATCAACTCGTTGGTAATGTTGACATTTCCCGAAGAATATCCGACAACAATTTTCGACTACAATTTCCAACACGATTTCCGACTACAATTTCCGACAACAATTTCCGTCTATGATTTCCGACTACAATTTCCGACTACGTACAATTTTCGACTACTACAATTTTCGACTACAATTTCCAACACGATTTCCGACTACGTACAATTTCCGACTACATTTTCTGACTACATTTTCCGACTACGTACAATTTCTGACTACATTTTCCGACTACAATTTCCAACATGATTTCCGACTACGTACAATTTCCAACATGATTTGAGACTACGTACAATTTCCGACAACGATTTCCGACACGATTTCCGACAAGAATTTTCGACTACAATTTCTGACTACATCATTAACGTACTAAGGATGATAATCGTAATCATCTTCATCACTTGAGTCTGACTCGGTTTCATAGGTAACCTCTGGCAATATGTGCCGCTTCTCGTCATCTGAATCAGCGTCTACTTCATTTGGATTAACATCGAGAAGTTCTGCTCCAGTAATTCGAACCACACTCCTAGATCTCACATTATTAAGGCGAATCGTAGATGATTCCGGAATGTCAAAAACGTTCGGCTCTTGGTATGCAGTAACTTCCTCATCATCTGCGGTATCACCAAGTGTGGCAGCACTGTATATGTTTCTATGAGCAACATGGTTAACCACCTTCCATGGGACTTTGTTAAGAAGATCGTCAAGGTAAAACATTTGTTTTACTGATGAGGCAAGAACGAAAGGGTCATCTTCATACCAGCTAGTAGCAGTATTCACTGAAAATGTTCCGTACTGATCGGTCCTTGTGTTCTCCGGGCTAGTATCAAACCATCTACACTTGAACAAGTGCACTTTCATGCGGTTCCCATAAATTAGTTCAACTACTGAATGAAGGACACCGTAATAGTCAACGCCATCCTGCCCACCATGGACCATCACCCCACAATTCTGTGTTTTCAGTCGGTCGTCTCGATTTTCACATATAAATTTCACGCCATTGACCTGACACATCGAGTAAACTTTTGAAGCTATCGGTTTCATCGCCAGGACCCTCAATTCGTTTGACCACTCTGGGCAACCATCATTTGCTACATGGTTCATCTGAAAACGATAAGAAACCACACAAGAAATTATGAACATAGAAACCACAAAACCACGTATGTACACACATGCTATATAAGGAAAATGGCAATAAAAAAAAGACATATACACATATACCCTTACCCATTGACCAAAGTAGTTTGCAAACGTCCTGTTGTGGTAATCAATATTTCCGACAATAGCAGGGCAGTGAAGATGATAGTTTTTCCAATATTGTACTTCTTCACAGTTAATCAGTACCGACCAGTGGGCAATGGCTACCTCATTTTCATCCAACTTGTACGACTTTGGCAAGCTTCCCTGTACTACCACGTCATTGGAGATGATAGAAAGGTTGAACTGGGGTTCATCTATTGGCATATGTTGTTGGGGGTCCTCAAGCGCTCCCAAATACACTTTGGTGTACGTTACACACTCGTGCGCAACATATGCTTCAGCGATACACCCTTCAGGTGCATATTTATTCTTCACATAGTCCTTGTAGGCTCCCAATTGTCTACAAGTTAACAAGTGCATGTTAACTAAGGTAAAAATAAGAATTTACATATAAAAACAGAGGCAAACCAAATGTATGAATCATTTGTACCTTTCCATGGGATACATCCAAGTGTAGTGTACGAGACCGGTAAGCAACAATTGTTCGGGAAGATGGATCATTAGGTGAGGCATGATGTCAAAAAAATTTGGCGGAAATATCATCTCAAGCTTGCACATGATAAAAATGATGTCATCTTGCATCTCCCTGAGATCTAATTTTTTAACTTCCCTGGTGCATAACTTCTGAAAGAATCTTGACAAGGCCACCAACGGCTCCACCACCTCTTTGGGCAGGTACTCTCGAATGAAAATAGGGAAAAAGCGTTGAAGCAGTACATGGCAGTCATGACTCTTTAATTCGTACATCTTATTGTCCCGGAAGTTAACACACCTGCTTATATTTC
Source organism: Geum urbanum (assembly GCA_946800695.1). Classification (NCBI taxonomy): domain Eukaryota; kingdom Viridiplantae; phylum Streptophyta; class Magnoliopsida; order Rosales; family Rosaceae; genus Geum; species Geum urbanum. The sequence goes on along the minus strand of OX327002.1, from coordinate 40,310,977 downwards.
CTGCATAGCCATAAGGATACCTGCATATATATATATATAGCCATAGGCAACAATTATATTTCTCGCATATAACCATAATCCGGTAAAAATTTAAGGCAAACCAATTTCCTGCATAGTCATATATAAGAATATATACCTGACATTACTCAGCCACCGAAAAATTTCATGCTTATGCTTCGGCTTGACGGTGTAAGGAGCTTGCGGCATTTTTCTCTTACCATCTCTTAACCACAAATATTTCCGCAGTCCCATAGTTTTCAGATCAATGCGTGCCTTAGGGATGTCTTTTGTTTTCCCCTCCAAGTTAAGAACTGTGCCCACCACACTTTCACACACATTCTTCTCTATGTGCATGACATCTAGGTAGTGTCTGATAGGCAACCTGGGCCAGTAGGGAAGTTCCCAGAATATGCTCTTGTGTGTCCAAAACTTATACCTTTCGGGCTTGTCTGGAATTGACGCCACTATGTCAGGATGATTGCTCAGCTGGCCAAAATCATATTCATTCAACACTTCCAAAATTTCTTCCCCTGTCCATCGCCTGGGTGCCACACCTGTTTCCACAGTCCCATCAAACACTTCTGGATCCTGCCTAAATGGGTGATCATATGGAAGCCAACAACGGTGACGCATCTGAACAATTTTACTACAATGAGGACTGCAACAATCAACCGTCATGCACTCTGAACAAGCCCTGTAACCCCTGGTAACGTTGCCCGACAACATACCGTGGGCAGGAAAATCACTGATGGTTCCAACAAGCATGGCATGCATCTGGAACATCTCATTTTTGAACCTATCGTAAGTGGGGTGGCCACACTCACTCAGGTACTTAAGCTCCTCAATCAAAGACCTCAAATACACATCGAGACACTTTCCTGGATAACCCGGGCCCGGAATTAACAGAGTCAGCATATTGTATTCCTTCTTCATGCACATCCATGGTGGAAGGTTGTACGGTACCAAAATAACTGGCTATATACTGTATTGAAGACTCATGTTGCCAAAAGGGTTGAATCCGTCAGAAGAGAGCCCTAGCCAAACATTTCGGACCTCTGCTGCAAAATGATCAAACTCCCTGACCATGTGCTTCCAAGCCTCTCCGTCGGAAGGGTGTATAAGGGTGTCATCGTCAGGCAAATTCCTCTCAGCCCACCATCTCATTGCTTCGGCCGTGAAAGCACACATGAACAACCGCTCCAGCCTATCCATAAGCGGGAAATATCGAAGTATCTTCACAGCTTTCTTGTTGCCTACAGGAGTCAACTTATACCTTTCTGTAAAACATACCGGGCAGACTTCAAGGTCTTCAAGATCTTTTCCCCAGAAGAGAATACAATCATATCTGCATGCATGGATTTTGATGTAGGAAAGCCCAAGATCTTTCAGGATATGTCGCACCTTATGATGAGTGGTAAGAATACGATGACCGGGTGGCAATAGCGAAGCAGTCCACTTCAACCAAGAATCAACAGCTTTGACAGACATTTTGTTCTCCATTTTGAGCTGCATCACTCCCATCACACTTTCAAGAACAGTCTTACTACAACCGTCGTACAACGGAGTCTGTTGCAATGCAATCAGGTTGTTGTACTTGTCCATACCGGTTGTGTTGACATGAGCTCCAGGTAATGGCTCGACTGGCTCAATGTGGGGGAAACCCTCAACGACGGGAGGGACATTTGGTGCTTTATCAGCAAATACACCGCTCTCATGAGGAAACATATCATTGATTAACATCGATGTTGGATCATAGGATGAACTGCCCCTCTCAGCAAAATCTCCATGATCATAGCGTGGACTGGCCCTCTCACCAAATTGTCCATGATCATGCGGACCCGCTAACGATGTTTCACCGTGATAAATCCAACAAGTGTACTTATCCCAAAACCCGTATTTACTCAGGTGCTTATGGACTTTATCAATGGGAAAACAAAATCGATCGCTGAAACACTTACATTCTTTACACGGGCAATAATGAAGTGTAGTGTCTCCACAATTAGCCTTCACAAAATTCACAAAACTCCTAATTCCCTGGTGATATCTGACATCCCATCTTTCGAGGCTCTTCCAACTCTTGTCCATCCTGAAAATTCTAACAATTTTACGTATTATACATACACACATTCACTACTAATAATCGACGGGATATCTCAATTCAACTCAAATTAAATCAACACATGCATGCATATATATATATATATCGATCTAATCTCTGAATTCGATTCAGTACTCGATGATGGTATTCTTCTTTTTTCAGTTCAAAATGTATTTGACTAGGTATGAGGCTCTCTTAAGCCTGGCTCTGACTTAAACTACGATAATACCAGTCGTTGATTCAGACACAAGATAAGATTAACTACAAGCAGTTTTCTCGTTTCGGTGACATCAACAACATTTCATATCTCACGAATTGGATTTGATCAACACACACATATATATATATATATACATGCATACACATATACGTATATATACACGTACCTATATATATAGCTTCCCGAGGCATGATCGAGTTTTCGACGCGCGCCTTAATTTTGGCAATACCAAAGGATCGATTTCAGAGCGTTTTCCTTCTTTCCATTTCACCGGATTTTTTTCGATCCAAATGAATGACTTGCTGCGATCGGCATCTAATATAAGAGGCATTGCCGGCGACTCATTAAATCGCTGGAAATGGAGACATTACCAGCGACATGTCGCCGGCGACTCATTAAATCTCCTCCGTCACCGGCAATGTCAACCCAAACATTGCCGGCGAAATTCCGGCCGGAAAATCATCGGCAATGTTTGGCTTAACATTGCCGGCGACGGAGGAGGTCGCCGGTAATGTTTTGAAACATTACCGGCGAAATTCCGGCGACATTACCGGCGACGGAGTAAGTCGCCGGTAATGATGAACATTACCGGCGACTTTTTCGGTCGCCGGCCTTGTTTTTGGAAATCTCACCGGTAATGTTGCTTATTCCGGTAATGTGAAATGAGAACAATATTCTAAAATCTAGATTCCAAAATTACGAGCCCCATTTTTCTCCCTCAAATCTAGTATCTAAAACCAACAATTATTGAACATTTGTAAAATTTTAATATTGATTAGTTGTTTATCATGAGATTGTGTCTAGCAATTGACTGTGAACTACATCCTAAGATTATTGTTAAAAATTTGTTCAAATTCTTCTATTTTCTGGATTTTTGTTCATGTTAGTTCCTCAAACATTGAATATACAAAACTACTCTCTCAAATTGGATATAGTTGACGTCATTAGTGGCTATGGGTATGAAAGTGAGTACAAAACATAAATTTTAGGTACTAATCTTATACTTTTAGAAGTTGAGGTACTAAAGTTGTATGTCCCTCAAAGTTGAGGTATGGTTTGTGACTTTTTCTCTTCCATCAAACATGTACAATCATAGCTAGATTCTTTTTCACTTTCATAGATATGTAAATACGTATATGCTTTGTCACATGCTTACAACACAGAATCAAACCTCCTGAGATATAGAGCGAGTTAGGAACTAATTTTCAACTGTGACTGTGCGTACTATGCCTCATAGTAAAACTCTGTTTCCAATAATCCAATATATACTTGACCAATGCTAGAGAGAGGAGTTAATCTTGAATGCTCCCCACCTCCTCAAAATTTTGAATCTTTGCCACTTGTCACCATATGATTGGGGAATCAAGAAAAAAGTCAACGAACTGACAATAAGCTCAGGGCACCAGATTTCCACCTTGCGCCATCGCCAGAAAAGAAAAATTCGGCGATTTGTATCTGTTATTTTTCCGGTCTGTCGTCCTCCCACCTATTTTCGGGGGAGAAATTTTTCCTTCCTTTTCGGTAATTATCATCGGCAATTGATTGTAAAAACAACAATTTTCCCTTTCTGCAGTTCGGCAATTATCTAAAAAACTGCAATCAAAAGATTCACCTTGTCCTTCGGTAATTTTTGTTCTAATAAAAAATTATCGTCCACTGTTTGGAAACTTTTGTTCTAATCGGAAATTATCAACCACTCTCAGGAAATTATCAGCCATATACCAATACTTGTTCAAGCCATCCCATCCACAGGTTGCAACTTTACTTTGCTCCAATGGATGCCAAGCAGCCCCAATACATACCCCTTCATGACACTTGAGTGTTCTGAAGACTCTGCGGCGCAAGCCAATTCGAATTGGGATGCAACAAAGCCAACATCAAGGAGAAGAAGGAGGAGGAGGCCAAAGGGAAAAAAAAGCCGCGGCGAGGATTATGGTTTCGGCGGGAAGAGTGGCTTATGTATCAGGTAAGAAAAGGATGCTATGTTTTGAGCATATCATAAGCTCAGATTTGGTTTTAATATAACGGATGAGATTTAAAAAATTTAGAGAGTGTGGAGAAAGGAGGTGAATTCAAGACTAAGAAAGAATAATAGTACGTTCCATCCACATTTATAAAGGAATTAAAATAAATATACGAAGGTTAGGGTTTTGGTAAAATATGGTAGTACATTCTCAAAATTTGATATGTAGTTTCATAAACAAAGGGCTTCACATGTGATCAGTATATATAGGGTAGCTTATTATACTCTACTTAATCATAAGGGCATGGGAGAAGAGAACTAATGACTCCCTAACGACTAAACGATGAAGATCGATGAAGCCAAAGATTGATCGGAGAGCCTGCACTCCTGCAGTAGTGTTTAGAAATTAGATAGCACATGCTTAAGTACTGGTTTGGTTTTGATTTTTTTTTTTTAGAAAAAGACATAGAAGGATAAGGTAAGTTTCAAAATTACAAATAAATCAACCACAACAATATTTAAACAACAAATGATTGGCCTTGATGTCCAAACTTAAACGTAAACGTAATATCAGTTATATCTAATCCATTAAATAATTAAACAAGTCAAATTCATTAAACATAGTAGCACAAGGATAAAAGTATTAGACTCTTGATATGCATTCTTTCATAATGGCGGAGCGAGTGTCAATGAGGAATCCACCCGCCGACACTTGAGGAAACATCTTTCGCTGCCTACGGACACCCATGGCAGCTAGCTCCGACTTTGTCAATTGAATCTGTTGAATTGTTGTTCAGTTCATAAGGAACTGAATCAAAATTGCTTGGTCACAAACCAAGTAGTTCACTAATCTGAAGGGCGAAGGAGGTCCTCGATCAATATTCATCCCATGGTATGCGCTTGTGAACCTGCGCCAGCCGAATAGTCCATTTGTGAAAGGCCATCATTTAATCGATGAAGAAATACAGTTAGTATTTTTCAGACTATTAAAGAAGGCGGGTCTCGATCGTTTCTTGAAACAATACCTTTTTATGTTGGGGCTTAAGTTCGCTTTTGGTTTTTCATGTTGTCAAAGAGTTGAACAATGATTTTTTCGTGTTGTCAAAGAGCTGAACAATGAAAATAGATTTCCAGAAAGAGCCTAAGCATTCCTTCGCCTTCCCAATTTGCTTCAATGGATTGATTCTCTTCGAGAAGAGGTATAGTATTCCTTACAAAATGCTTGAGAGGTGGTAGTTTACCTTGTGGCAGATGTCAGCGGTTCGAGTCCACTTATCATTGACGACAACATTATCACCGGGAATTATTCTTTTCTTTTATTTGATTTCATCAAGGTAGCTTGCTTACTCATTATCCGCTTTATGTTGTTATCCTTTCCAGTATTATGGGACTCCATATTCCTTGGTGAGGCATATGGTTTACTATTTTCCAACATTCACCAGCTTTCGGATCATCTAGATAGAACACTTGCCAAACTAAGGTGGCAAGAGCGAATGGCTCATCCTCTTACCAGCTTGAGTTTGTATCAACTGATAAAAGACCCAGATCTTCCTTTGTTCGCTCGAACCATTTACACTTGAATAGAAAAACGTTGATTTCATTGCCGTAAAGTAGTTGTACAACATTAACAAGCACCCCGTAATAGACATCAGTGTCTTCCCCAACCGTGATCCCACTGTTTTGTGTTCTTCTTCCTTTATCTCGGGCCAATGAATGTGTATTTAATTTCTACCCAAAATTTCACATAGTTTCCTCTAAAAATAAAGGAAACCAAAAACCTGCAAGCACAAACTAAGGCAAAACACTTGGCATAGGCAAACATCAAATGTCATTCTAATTTACCGTTGGAACCTATTCCCACCCAGATTTCTCAATTTCAAAAAAAAAAAATTAATCACAAACCTATATGCATGCATGGTTTAACTTAATTAAACATACGTACCTATTAGATGAAATAATCAAGAAACTTCTTCTTAAGCACTTTCAACCCAGTCATGACTCTTGTCCTGTTTGGTTCTCCAAATTTTCTCCCTGTAAGCTTGCATGTGCGGGTCGACCTCATCCCAGTCTCTCAACATAACCCAATGTACTTCAACAAATTTTTCTTTAGTTAATCTTTCATTTAATACTCCTCTAAACGGTAATACAATATCTATGACGACTGAAAGATTTTTGCGGCCACTTCGATTGGAGGCGGTAGTCTAGACTGGAGCAGTAGGTAACACACTCATACATTAAATATGTCTCTTCTATGAAGCCATCCAGTGCAGATTTATTTTTGACAAATCCTTTATATTGTCCGAGTTATCTGCAAAATTATACAATTAATTATTTGACGAATAGTAGAAATACAAAAATATATGTAAATGATGAAAATCCGGTATAAATAATTAATTGTACCTTTCTTGAGGATACATCTAAGTGTAGTGGACCGGACCTGAAAGCAACACTTGTTTAGGAAGGTGAACCGGACTAGAAAGCAACACTTGTTTGGGAAGGTGGATCATGAGGTGAATCATGATGTTAAAGAAAGCAAGGGGAAAAATACTCTCTAATTTGCAAAGGATGTGTACAATTTTGTATTGTAGTTCGACCACATCTGACTTCTTCAACTCTCTAGCACATAATATCTACCACCACCTACACAATGTTAATATTGGTTTGACAACGCCACGAAGTAAATATGGTCGAATTACCACTGGAATCAGACATTGCAGCATAACGTGATAGTCATAAGTTTTTATATCAATTAACTTGTGTTGCTCAACGTTGACTGCTCCAAATATAGTCGCTGCATCAATAGACGGATAACGAACACTTTTTTAAACCAGTTGAATATAGAACCCCTCAGTGTCAGCTTCACTATGTAAGGTGCATCTAACATCTTGTTGTACACTCCTCTTCTATCCCTCCTTAACCAAAAAGGATGCCTTAAATTCATAGATTCCATATTTTTTCATGCTTTAGGAGTATCTTTAGTCCTCAACTTAATACTTAGAATTTTTCCCACCACACTATCGCACACATTCTTTTCTATGTGCATGACATCTAAGTTGTTCCTGAGTTTCAACTTCGACCAATAAGGTAGTTCAAAGAAAATACTCATATGATGCCAATAGCTAAGATCGTGTGGAGGGTATGGATTGAGTTTCTTCACATCGACGTCATTGCTCAACACACAAAAATAGAAGTTGTTTCACCTCTCAAAAATATTTTTGCTAGACCACTGTCAGGGTTTAGGATTATTCTCTATCATTTCGTTGAATTGATCCTTATCCTATCGCCACGGGTAATCATGAGGAAGCCATCTATGGTGACCCATGTAACACATATTCCCCGCGTGCCAACTAGAGTTGACGTTATCCAAGCAGACAGAACACATTGTATCCTTTGGTTGTGCAAGATGTCAACATCCCATACGCAGGAAAATCGCCGATGGTTTACATTACGGCTGCTCTCATCATGAACATTGTGTCAATGAACTTATCATAAGTTGGGACTCTATTTTCCCACCACAGTTTCAACTCATCAATCAATGGTCTGAGATACACGTCTAAACACTTTTCAAGAGATTTAGGACCTGAAATTAGCAGAGTAAGAAAATTAAATCCCTTGTTCATACACAGCCACGAAGGCAAATTGTACGTCATGCGAATGACTGGTCAAGTGTTAACGATAGTGCTATTATTACCCCAAGGAGTGAATCCATCTGTAGAAAGTCTGAGTCTAACATTTCGAACCTCGGCTACAAAGTCTTGAAATACATTGTCGAAATGTTTAAAAGCCTGCCCATCTGCCATGTGTCTAAGCACATCATCATCTATTCTCTATTTTGCGTACCATTTCATCGTTTCTGCAGTGTATAGAGACAAGTACACACGCTGCAATCTGAGAGTTAATGAAAAATATCGAAGCACCTTCACAGGAATTTGCTTCTTTGAGCTCCTTCTATTCCTCCGGTTCAAATATATGCACTGGTTGCATAGAGAACAGTAGTCCAAGTATGCATACTCTTTGTAAAATAGCATACAATCATTTATACACGCGTGAATTTTCTTGTACTTTAGGCCGAGGCTGCTCAAGATCTTTTTCATCTTATAATGGGTTTTGAGAAGTTTTTGATGATTAGAAAGCAACTTACATACATGCTCCTGCATTTCGTCAAAAGCACGGTCTGAAACTCTGTTCTTTACTTTTATCTAAATTTCCTCCATTACATTTCGCAAAAAAAATTATGGACATCCAGGGTACACTGAGGTCTGGGCTTCAATTAACATCCTGTTGTATTTATCCATCTCAGTAGTGTTAGTGGCCAAAGAAACAAGGACTATGTCATAATGATGAGTATCATAACCTCCTTCTTTGTGTTAGTGTCTACCATCACTAAATCCCAAAAAAGCATCATGAACCAAATCCACAGTGGGGTTCCAAGAATGGGTGCCACCACTGTTGGATGAGGCACTCTGGTAACTGCACCCTGAGCTGAAGTCTAGTCCTAAGCTGAAGTCTACTACTTCACCATGCTCAGACCATGTAGTGTAACTCCATATGATATTGTGGTCATACAAGTGTTGAGATATAACATTAATCTCCATAAACTGATGGTTAAAATATTTTTTGCACGGACACCTGTAACACTACTTTCATTAACCATGTTCGATCAAAAACAACATAAACTCTCTAATTCCATCTATATAGCTCTCATCACTTCTATTCGGCAACTGTATCCAACTCTTGTCCATATTTCTGCATAAGTTAATTATCGTCTTATATAATTTTTCAACAAATTAATTAATCAAAAATGCTATAACCTAATATACATACTATAATTCATCTAGCTAATATATTATATAAATTATTAAGTTCAGATGCATTTACATATTATATATATAAATTTTCAACTAATTATACATATATTATTAGCTAGTTTAACAATTAATTGAACATACAATTAGTTTAATTAAAAAATTAGTTTAACAATTAGCTTAATTAACATACAATTAAGCTTAACTATTAGCTTAAACCATTAGCTTAACAATTAAACATATAATTAGTTTAATCTAACATTTTTAACTAATCAATTAAACATACAATTAGCTTAACTGGCTCATACAATTAGTTTAACAATAAAATAATTAATTAATGCAATATATGTGCAAACAAGGTCTCCGAAAATTATATGGACAGTCTAGCAGCATAAGTGGATTGTGATTGTTGTTGATTTTACACCTGAAGTTTTTATGGAAGCTCTGAAAGCTAGCCAAACACCTCTTGACAATATGTTTCTTTTCAACTTGCTATGTGCATTTTCATGTAGTCATTAAGAATGTTTTTGATTTTGTATATTAGAATTTGGATACTGCTTTGAGATGAAAATTTGATGCAGTTCGTTTGGTTGCAATGTGGTCATCTTGCATATTTATTTGCTCACAGGCCAATAGATAGGATGCTTTAGCTGTACTGTTGGAATCAATTTGCTTGGACTTGTGTCTTTCGTATATGCATGTTTATGCTTGGTTTGTATCAAAACACTAGATATCCTTGTGACTGGTTCAATAATGACTTGGTTTAAACTAATATGAGAATAGTGCATTCTTGTATCAACTCATGTTTGAATCTATACTACCAGTGTTTCTGTTGCCTGGCTTTATAAAGATATGTCTAATCACTCTAATGATGGATCTTGTGAGTAAGATGTGTTTGATCACGTCTTCCAGAGAATAGGGTTACTCGCCAAGTTTGCTTCCTTGATTGCACAAATACATAACACTTATGCATTGCATTTCGATCTGTTCAAATATATACTCAAAATCTTTTTTTACCTAGCTAGGTAGGTAGGTTTTGATCGATTTCTTCTTATCACCTGCATATGTTTTACATATTGTATGTGGTCATTGACTAGATTCTCAATCCCTTCTTCTAGTTTAAAGCTTTATTATACTTTATATAGCAAAGTGTTTCGAAATAGTAATTTTACTGCAAATATATAATGTCCAAGATCTTTTTTTGTGTTTCAGTTATTACTGGTTGAGTCACAACTCACCATAGCACTGAAATTAAACTATTATATCAAGCTATCTCTGAATTTGATGGAAAGACTGTAAGAAGTATAAAAGAGGTACAAATTGCCCTAGTATTAATGAAGTTTCATTTGGAAGATTGTTATATGAGGTTCATAATCTTTTGATAGTGTCATGACTGTAAGTCTACGTCTGTACAAATTTTGCCCAACTATTGTAAAAATTTACATTGTTGTCAATACTTGATCTAACTGATGCCAATAATAAACATTGATGCTATGTATGATTGCTTTGAAATTGATGAGTTGGTTCTTACATATTTTGAATCGAATTCAAAAGCTCATCTTGTTGTTAAGATATGTTATTCATTTCTTACAGTTATAGCATGATTTTCAAACCTATTAGACATAATTGAAATAGTGGCAGATAGAATCGGGAAACCCTTGAGGGTTGTTGTGAAAAGAGTGAAGGATGAGCAGGTAACTTTGACTGTGATCTTAGAGGAATCCTCTGATCTGGATATGTGAATGAATGTACATTTGTAAGATGGTAAGCCCCTGCAAAGTTGTGATCACAAGTGCTGCTGCTGGTCCCTTTGAGTTCCAGACGTGCAATTGAAGTTCCTTTCCTCAGATCAATCTAGTTTTAGGGGTCATAAGAGTATAAGCAGAGTCTAATGAGTAGAAGAAATGTTGGATTAAGGACTAATCAAATATTTTTAGTAGATTTTTATGTGTCGAGTTATGTAATCAGCGCTTAATCTTAGTTTAGCATTTAAATCGCGGACAGGTCTTTTCATTTGGTATCAGTCATTTAAAATATCGAGCATGACATTAAGAACGTATGTAAGATGATTGGTATTTTTACAATCTTTATCATTTTTATTATTGTAGGTAATATTTAAAATAAAATAAAAAAGAAAAGAAAATGAAAAATAAATGTACTTGTAACTTTTACTTTTAGATTTACTAAACACTTCTATTTTTAAAAGTCCTTTGAAAAAAATATTTGTCAAACACCTCCCTCCTTTTCCATTAAGAAGCATATTTGAACAGGAAAAAAAGTTAGCTTTTCTTTTAAGAAAAGCATTACCAAACATAGCCTAGGCCCAAATCTTTTGTTGTCTAAATATTATAGTGGTTGGTTTATTTGTATTATATGAATGTATCTTGTCTTTTCATATTTTTTTCTAAAAATTAGCCAACTACTCTTAAGGACAAGCTAGAGAGTTTGCAAACATTTTAGGACAATGGCATATTATTTGGACACTTTAAGACAAAATTTAATACATAAGAACAAGTTGTTTGTAAGCTGCTATGTGGTAGGTATAAATTCACTTTTATATCTTGCTTTATTTTTTGTGTACGTGTATTTAATATTTTTTTTGTTTTTTTTTCAAAATACATTATTTTATTCAAAATTACTTAAAAATTAATTTTCCTTTTTATTTTAATAATTTTTAGTCTGAGATTATTTCTACATTCAATTTTTTTTTGTATTCAATTTTTTTTCAACTTAAATTATTCAATTTATTAGCACTATCAATAAGCATTCAATATCAATTCAATCACACATTTAATAGTAATTTCAATATAAATTCACTAGAAGTTCTAATACAAATTGAGTAACAATTTTGATACAAACTCAATAGAAATTTTAATACACATTCCATAACATTTTTCAACCAGATAACATAGTAGCAGTCATCGAACCAAAAATGCAGTAGCAGTCCAAAAATAAACCGAAAATGCTATAGCAGTCCCAAAAACGCAGTAGTAGTCATCGAACCGAAAATGTAGTAGCAGTCCTAAAAATGCAGTAACAGTCCTTCAACCGAAAATTTGAAAATGCAGTAGCAGTCCCAAAAATACAGTAGCAATCCTCGAACCGAAAATACAGTGGCATTCCCAAAAATACAGTAGCAGTCATCGAACCGAAAATGTACTAGCAGTCCTAAAAACGTAGTAGCAATCCTCGAACCAAAAATTCGAAAATCCAATAGCAGTCTCAAAAACTCAATAGCAATCATTGAACCGAAAATGTTGTAGTAGTCCCAAAAACGCAGTAGCAGTCATTGAACCAAAAATACAGTAGCAGTCTTTCAACCGAAAATTTAAAAACGTAGTAGCAGTCCTCGAACCGAAAACGCAGTATCAATCTCCAAAAACATGAAAAAGGGGAAAACAAAATACAAAAACACAATAGCAATTGATATTTTAAAGTTAATTCGAGAATAGTGCACCAAATCAAAGGAACAAATAGATTTAGTCTCAAATAAATACAATCCAAAAAACAAAAAATAAAATAGGAGTTGATATTTGAACAAAGCTACTAAGAAATTTGAAACATTGCTACTGAAAAATACAAACAATCCACAAGTATAGCCACAAAATAATGTTAAATCGTTACCAAATTGTCATAATTAACTCAAGAAAAGGCCATAACACTCACAAAAATTCACAGATTTCAGAAAAAATAACAAAAAAAAAATAACACTCAATTTGTAGATCGAACAGAAGCAAATCTAGCTTTGATTCGGCTCAGATGCAAATCTGAGATCCTGTGCTACATGAGTCAAAGCGGCGGCGACAAGGAATGGGAGGGCACTGAGGCGTCAGCCATGATTCGAAGGCCATGAGGTGAAGGTCACAGCGGCGAGCGAGCTAGAGTGAGAGGCTAAGGCTCTGGAGATGGCGGATCTAAGCGAGGAGGCACGATGCTCCTGCGGCAAGGTGAGTGAGGATGCAACGGTGAGATGGCGTGCTCGTTAGGCTGCGATGGTGCCATGTCAAAGCTGTTGACGCTTGCGAGGCCGAGAGCGACAGCAGCAACCGATTGCTATCATTTTTGGTCACCAGCTGTTGTTGTTTGCTGTTGAAGGCTGGCGACGGTGAGGACTAGCGATGGAGGCCATGCGAGAATAGGAGGCGGCGGTAGGAGGCAACTTCCACTGCTACTACATTTTCGATCAGGAAACTGATTCGGTCTAACGAACACTTACCCACGCCTGATGGCGCGACAGATCTTACTCAAGTGGAGATTAATGAGTTAGAGAAGAATGGCCAAGAAGAGGAGCTGGAGGATGACGACGACAACAACATATACGATTCAGAAGATGGAGATTTTGATGAGGAGGAGCATTCAATTGATAGTGAGGAGGATGATTCAAACGATGATGATTATGATGATGAGGCATGATATGAATTTATAATTTAAATATACGAAATACTCATTAATAATTAGTTAATTAATTAATTAATTAAGGCGCACAAATTATCAATTAAAAGAAGTTTATTAATTAAGAGTGTACGTACGTTAACTTGCATTAGTTATGTCATACATGAATGATTATAATCGACAAATACAAGATCATTTTTTGGTATAAAGATGACATCTTAGAAGAAGAAACAACATAAGTTTGTTGTCTTAGGAGAATACTTAGAAGATGAACATTTATTCGTCGTGTAAGTACTACTTAAACGACGAAAATATAGTGATTAGTCGTCTAAGTACATGTACAAGCCCGAAACCCTAATCATTTTTCCCTAAACCCTAAAATACTTAGACGATGAAAGTATTATCTTCGTCGTCTAAGTCGTACTTAAACGACGAAAGTGATAGAATTTCGTCGTCTAAGTCACACTTAGACGACAAAACTTTTTCACTTTCATCGTTTAAGTAGATTTTTACAATATGACCTCTATAAGTACAATAATGTGTATCAACGTTAGATTGTGGATAATATTCATCGAGTGTATAGAGTAATAATTCTTGGACTGTGAGTGTCGACGGTTCAAAAATCGGAGTTATGGATATTCGTATATCAACGTTTCCGATTTGTTGAAATTTCGGTTTTATGGTTGACTACACCGATCAAACCCTTAACGAATTTCGTATTGAATGAAAAATCATCTACTTATATATTAACTGGTGATGAATACATCTAATGCTTTTTTTTTTCAAATTCAATTTCATTAATATGGATGTAGAGTAAATACAGACAAACGAACACTTCAATTATTCAACATTAGTAGATGTATAACAAGTATTAACTTGTCAATCTAGTTTTATGTGAATTTTACTTTAATTTATATATAATTGACATTTAAAGTTTCGACGTAAGCTAGTGAAAAACTGAAAATGCTCGATCATAACGTCAGAAATGGTTTGAATAATTAATAATATTTACGATCGTTTCTGTTTTTTTAAATTTTTGTCGATATTCACGACTATTGTAATGATTAAATACGCATCAATTTTGTTTACTATATATTATATAAACGAATGATTATATATGACGGCTAATTTCATCGTATTTTTATGTAGGTAGCCAAAATATATATTTTTTAAAATTATGTAAAAAGAAATATAATAAATTATCACTTAGACGACGAAACACCTCGGTTTCGTCGTCTATTTGACTTTTTAGACGACGAAATCATGTAGTTTCGTCGTCTAACCTCAAAAATTTGGCAGTTTTTTTTTGCACCAATTTTTTGGGGCATTTTTGAAAAATGACTTGGATGACGAAATTTGTCTAATTCGTTGTCTAAGTCATCTTAGGCGACAAAAGGTTGATCGATATGAATCCCCAAATCCCAAACTGGACCCTAATTTCCTCTCTCTCTCTCTCTGTCTCTCTCTCAATCCAGACCTCCTCGCCGACCACCACACCTCAACGCGAGTCCTCTCTCCTCTTCATGCACATCTCTCCTCCTCTCTTGCTCGCCACCACCACTATCTCTTCTCCCTCCACTCTCCATCACAACCACCACTCTTCCCTCTCCTCTCCACCGCCTCACTCTCGCTGGCCCCATTGAACTCCTCTTCCAAAACCGGTCAATCTCTGTCTCTCACTATATATATACATGATGTGACTTTAATTATATATATATATATGAAATTGGATGGATTTATGTGAATATATATATATGAAATTGGATGAATAAATTTGGATATGATGTGAATTTATATATATATATATAAGTATAATGATCTTATGAAGTGCGAAGCTTCGCACTCAAACTACAGTGTGAAGTTTAATTTTATATAAAATTGACGAAATGATTTCATCATTAGAGTCGATCACCTTTTAGATACACATGGAAGGATCGTGCCTGTAAAATTTCAGCCCAATCGGACATGTTTTGATCATTTGATCACACATTCAAAATTTGAGCTAAATCAGACTACCTATGTTCTAAATCGGACAAACAATGTGACGATCAAATAGTTAAAATATCTCTGATTAAGCTGAAATTTTGCAGGCACGATCCTTGCATATGTATCTAAAAGATGAGTGACTTCAATTATCGATTCACATTGTCAATTTTGAGTAACATAAGTTTTTGTGCAAAGGTTCGCACTTGATATGAACTATATTAAAGAAAAGAAACACGAATCTTAAACTTCTCGGACTCAAAGTGCCCCACCAATCATTCCCACTCGTTGACCCTTTTCATCCGCAACTCTTCCGGGACATGTGAGGCGTTGTGTTTCTTGTAGTTCTTGTGCAGATCATACTTCTAATCCTTGTAATGTGTGTAGCCGTGTCCTCTACGAATTCTTACATCTCCGGTCTGCCTTCATAATCAAATTGTACCTAGAAAAAAAAATTAAAAAAAATCCTATACCCCATGCCCTTATACTTTGTAATTAATTATGAACTTAAATAAAATTAAATAGACCCTATTACCAAGAGTTCTTAGTACACCCTGAACTTTTCGGCTTGGGACAGCTCGTCCCAAGAAGGAGAAATCATACGTATATTGTTCCGTATGATTGATCCGATGGTATGCGAGCACATACTGCTCAGCTCTAGCATTAGAGGGCCTCTGATGAACTCGTCGAACGTCACCTCGATCTTCTTCCTCGTTGGCTTTACTATCTACTCGACTTTAGCTCCCTTCACAAGTTCTCGAGTACGTTTGGAGACCGGGGCTGAGGGATCCCTCCTGTTCACTTTATGTCGGGCGCTATAGCAAATAGAATCATCGATGGATTCTTGGAGACCTTTTGATGCCGCCGCCGAAGCAAAAATCTTTGGCTCGTCTATATAGGCTGCAATCGCTTCATTTGGAGCATTTAGTATCGCCTGAGAAGCCGTCAGAGCCGTAACGGTCTCCTCTGAGGTTTGACCCCAACCCAATTGTCGTCCAATGGATTAGAATTCGGTAGCATTCTTTTGTGCAGGTGCAGTGCGCCTCTTCCTACCGCCAGACATCTTGATTAAGCTATACGACATCGAAAATTAACAACATTTACTCAACAATCCACAATCCAGGTAATTCCAATAAAACTAATACAACAAATTTCAACATATTCATCATATATATACAAAATTCAACATATACATATTCATCTATATATATCCATATATATTCATCGGCATCCAAAATTAATCCAACAAATTCACATGTTCTTAAAAACTCACAAATTCACATCCAAAATTCATCCAACAAATTCATAAATTCACATCATCCAATATATATATATATATATATCCATATATGGTCATCGAAATCCAAGAAATTCATCCATATATATATATATATATAGAGAGAGAGAGAGAGAGAGAGAGAGAGATTGACCGAGAGGAGCTTCGGTGAGTGTGGCAGTGGCGAGGAGAGGCTAAGGTGAGCGCGAGAGAGAGACGAAAACTGAGGATTTTCAACGAGGAGAGAAACGGATGCAAAGAGAGAGACGGAGGCAATGAGAGACATGGAGGCAATGAGACAGAGAGAATCGAGAGACACAGAGCAAGATATAGGAAGTTTTTAGGGTTCGGATCCAATTTGGGGAAAATGGTTCCCAGATCGATTCATATTGATCGACTTAGACGACGAAATTTAGGGTTTAGTCGCCTAAGTACAGTTAGATGACTAAATATATATATTTCTTCGTCTAAGTGATAATTTCTATCATGTTTTTTAGATTTTTTTTTAAAAAATTTGGCTACCTGTCAAAAAATATGAAGAAATTAGCTGTCAGATATAATCATTACGTTTATATAATATATTTAAAAAAATTAACGTCAATTCAGTAGATTTCGGTATTCGATCGTTACAGTTTTGTCAATATTGACAAAAGTTTAAAAGACGAAAACGATCGTAAATATTATTAATCATAAAACTATTTTCAACGTTATGACCGTTTCATTTACGTCGAAACTTTATATATCAAATAGATATAAATTAAAATAAAATTGACATAAAAATTAGATTAACAAGTTAATACTTGTTACACATCTACAAATGTTGTATAACTTAATTGTTTGTATGTACGTATTTACTCTATATCCATATTAACGAAATTGAATTTGAAAAAAAAATAACTATTAAATATATTCATCACCACTTAATATGTAAGTAGACAAATTTTCATTCAGTACGGAGTTCGTTACGGGTTTGATCGGTGTTAACTTGCCTCAAAATGGTTAAATTTTCATTTACCTATTTAACCATTTCAATAAGTAAATATCTTAATTTAATTGTCTCGAAATGGTTAATATAAATAGTGTTAAAACATCATTTTTGTCAACAGGTGAAAGGACCCAACCCCGATTTAGTTTCCTACACCGGAATCAAACCCCTTCTGAAAACGTGAACCAACAAAAACCATTAAAATTTCGGCAGAGTAACGCTACTAACGCGGAATTGCCATAACCTGCACCCGGAAAATAACACTTCATCCTATGCCACAAAAGCCAAACCGTGGGCACCAATCCCATCCGGATTTCTCAATATCATATCATTAACAGTAACCAGTAAACACAACTATAATATATAGTATATCCGGGAAAAACCGTATAAAACATGTATCAGAACGTATCAGAGCGACCTCTAGTGTATATATATACAAAATATACAACAGTAGGCGAAATAAGGAACCTACTGGAAAACAAAGGTAGCTCGAACAACTAGCCTCCAACCACGACGTGAGACACCAGAATCTGAACTGCAAACTGCGCACGGAAACCGAAAAGCCCAGGGGAAAGACATGAAAACCATTAGAGTGAGTGGACGAAAATAAATGTCTTTCGCCGAATAATATATGTTATAAAAATATATGCGAGTCTAAATGCATAAAAATCAAATGGTACACGAGGGAGACTCTAACTCCTCACGCGTACAGAGCATGCACCGTAAATACCGTGGGGTCACTCATGGACTCCCTCGCGCTAGTACAGTCTGAATCACGAGATCCCAGACCCACGCGTGATTCCAAGCCAGAAAGGCCTCAGGTCAAGATATCTGTCCCCCCCGGAGCGTACTCGGGGATCAGCCGAGAAGCCAATGTGTATCGATACAACTCTGATAATTGAGACTGTACTCTGTGTAAACCAAATCACAAATACTTTCCATGCATATGCATAAAACATAATATATATGTATGTATATTCATAGATGCATATTCATAAATGCATAATAGTAAAACACATGTTCATTTAAATCATGATCATAACTGCAAGCTCATGCTCGTAAAACGTATATAAAAGACTCGCAATCAATCAGTGAAAAGAAATGTCCACTCACAGATGAGCAAAACGCGCACTCGCGCTAATCACGTGGTCCGGTGGAAGATCCCTTGCCCGAAGCACGATCTCGATCCCCTGAATAGTCATAAAATATATCTGATCAAAATCATAATCCACAACACTGTACCACACCTCGGAAACCAACCGTTCCCGGAAACACATAATACTGTGCAAAATAATCGACAAAATTCTTGAAATCTCCACTCAAAACCCTCGACTGAAAATTCGATACCCAAATCAACTCGAAAACCTCAAGGCGACGATCGAGGCGTGATTACGAGAAAAATGACATTAAAAACATCGAAATTCAAAAAGTCAACGCCCTCGCTGCCAGTGGCAGCGGCGGCGCGCCGTCAACGGAGAATTTCTCCGGCGGGGAAGCTCACCAAAGCTTCAACTCGATGAGTAGAACACATTTCTCAACTACAACAAGGGCCAAATCGGATGGCAAGCTATCCAAAACCAGCTCGAAAGCCACGGTGGCTCAAAAACTCTGACTAGGCTGTTCGCCGTCGAACCACCGCCTACGACGCACGGCAGCCTACGGGGCCACTCCCAATGGATTCGCCATGGCCCCACAGCCAAAACCCCTCCATCCTCGGCCACCCCCATGGCCGGAGCACCGCCGTCACAACAACCCGAAACCGGCCGGAAAATTCAAGAATTTCAACTCCACATTTCTCCCTCAATTCTCAACCAAATCAAGAAATTCCAAATTCTAAACTGTTTAGAATCACGAGGAGAAATTTTTACCTTCAAAGGTCGTGGCTTGAAAAGGCCGGAATCAGCCGGTCTGGCGACGGAAGCCAAACGGTCCGTTTTTCTCCTCCGGTCAACGAAAGTCAACTCTTAGTCAACGACGGTCAAACTTCCCAAACAGTATTTTCGACAATTTTTCGACTATTTCCGATATTTATTCTCGTGCCTCGGGACGATCGACTGTCCAAAACGGATAACCATTACGACTCGGATAAACACGATACGAACGGATAAACTCGTCGATGAACCGAAACTTCAAATAATCATATTATATTCCTCGGTCATCGGAAAAATCATTCGGAACTGCCCACGAACTCGAAATCACGTGCACTACAACTTTCGAGAAGAGACTCAACTCAATTTCTAGGCCGTTATTTAAGTCGTAAACGAAACCGGCAAACCACACAATAATCGATAAATCGCGATTACACACTAACTCGTGGATTACGCTGATTACTCTACTGATTCTGGTTCGGGTCGTCACAATAGGTGGCACTTGGAGCCAAAGTGTCGGCGGAGATATCAGCAGAGGAGTTGCGTCATCTCACCTTACTCTCGCATTGAGGTACATAGTTAGATAGGATTTAAAGTTGTAGACTTTTTAGTTAGATAGATAGGATTGAGGAGTTTCTCCCTTCAAGACTTCAGTCTTTCCCACAATGCAGAGGCACGCTTCACTAGCTTAATAGCTACTACTATAACCTTTTCTTCCTATGACATCTCCTTGTAATCGAAGATCCTTTCGATAGTATTAAGCAAGTTAATAAATTCATCTAGCTTCATCTTCCCTTCAAATTCTAGTATGTCCCTTCATCTCAAATTTCTTTCGGGTCTTTCCTCCCTCCATGCCGAAAGGGTTCATCTTAGCATCTTCATCATCTGTAACATCCTCACCCTTATGGCTTTTGGACTCGATGCGATTGATGTGAGCTTTCAGATGTTCGAACATTCTTCGTATTTCTTTCATGTTTGTTAATTGCCCCGACCTCCTACTTGAAAACCTCCACTGGTGCGCTTCCTGAACGCCATGAAATCTTCCATGAATCAAGTTTTGATTACCAGTTAATAGGGACAAGCTCCTTAATCGAGTTGTTTCAAAATTAGACAAGAATTCTTAGAAGTTACAGAACTTGAAGAGGGCTGCAAGCCTCTATCATTACTTGTATTATTCAAAAAACTGAACTCTTACAAACATACAAAACCAACCTTAAATAGATAGGAGTCCTAACTAAGAGAGGAAACTGAATAAAAGGTAATCTAGTAACTACAACGATATATCCAAATTACTTTAGGACAAAGTTTTGCAGATGTGAAGGAACCCGAGTACTGCACTTAGGCCTTGCTATTTGAACCCTAGATACCCCTGCATCAGCATGCGACCTCCTCGGATGGCCAAGGTCCCTTAGTGAAATAGTTCATTAGGTTGCTCCTCCAATTGGCTAGTTGAAAGTTAACCTTAATGCTGACTTTGATGTTCTTTTGGGGACTGGTGATGTGGGAGTGATAACACGATAAGAGTGGTGTTGTTCTTGGAGGTTTGCCATAATACCTTGCTTTCATTGCGAGTCTTGAGGTAGCAGAAGCACTAGCTAGCCTTTCAGGCTACCTGTAGTATGATGAAGACAAGAGATTGTTCATCAATCTAGTCACTTGCTTGTCTTAACTTTATTCAGCATTTAGATGTAGGATGGGTGGGCTTTCTTCATTCAGAGGCTATGGCATTAGCTTCTGTAACCTGTTATTCACTAATGAATAAATATTTGAAAAAAAGTCACTCACATGGTCTAAACTTTTGCTGTGGTATCAAAATGATCCTCGAATTTTAAAAACTTTCAAAGCGATGCCCCAACTTCTAAAATTATATCTACGTAATGCCTAGAGCCATTTTTCGTATGGCTTTGTTAACACTGATCACGTGTCATTTTTTTTGTTTGAAAATAAGGGGAAATGACTTTAATACCATTGTATTTTTTATTATTTTTTTTGGAAAAATTCTCCTACAGTGTCTGAACTTTCGTCATCGTATAAAAAAGATGTCTGAACTTCAAAAATAATCAAAGTCATGCCTAAACTCCCAAAACTATGTTTACGTTATGCTTAGAGCCATATCTACGTGCACAAAATTGCTATGGGCACCCCAAAATTAATTTGGGCATCCAATTTTTTTTCCTCTCTATGTCTCTCAACATAAACACAGTAGTAGTGAGCCCCACATGGCTGAAGCTCGATCCGCACTTGGTTCCTCACTATTGAGCATCAAAGCTCGCGGCGCCTCTTCCTAGAGCTCGGCCTCGTGGCTAGCCGTTTCGACGTCCATTGAATTGACACCTCTCAGCCCCTTGCGAGCCTCACCACTATAGCCTTGCACCTCCAAGTGCCTCAGCCTCCCACCTTCAGCCTTTTATTCTTAGCTCAATCGCATCCATTTTCTCACAGAAAGCCACCAATCAAGCCGATGAGGCACTGACTCTACATCATCATCAGAATTGTTCGCAACGCTGTTCAGGGTCGGCATGTTCAATGAAGGAGATGTGTCTTTTGCTATTCGGTTCGGTGAATTTGGATCCAAAAGATGGCTCTATTGTAATCTGGTTCTCTAAATTCGACGTGAAAGATTGTGGGTCTTGTTACTTGGATGTCGTCTTGGTAATTATGGTTTGTGAGATTATAGTAGACGAAGAGCATGGATAATGTTATAGGTCAGCTCATCAAATGAGTTCTCAAAGGGAAGTAGTAGTTATAGAGGAACTCGATGATATGAGTCAAGAAAGACCAATTGAAGAATTATAGTTGAATGTGAAATTAATGACCATGACCTCGAGAATTTAAAATATAAATTGCAGGAAATTCTTGTTAGATTTTCTTGGGTTGTTAACTACTCTTGTTGAATTTCAAATGTGAAACTGAGGTCGAGAGTGCGGTGTCTTCAAAGTTTGGAGAGGCTCGCTGAGATTTTTTCGGTTGGGATTGAGACTTTAGGGTTGGAAGAGTTGGGGAGAGAGAGAGAGAGAGAGAGAGAGAGAGAGAGAGAGAGAGAGGAACCAGGTGCGGATCGAGCTTGAGACATGGGGGGCTCACTGCTACTGTGTTTATATTGAGAGAGAGAGAGAGAGAGAGAGAGAGAGAGAGAAATTGAGCTTGAGACATGGGGGGCTCACTGCTACTGTGTTTATATTGATAGAGAGAGAGAGAGAGAGAGAGAGAGAGAGAAAGAGAGAAATTGGGTATCCAAATCAATTTTGGGGGTCCTCATAGCAGTTTTTTGCACGTAGATATGACTTTACACATCAGGTAAATATTGTTTCAGAAGTTTAGGCATCACTTTGATTGTTTTTGAAGTTCAGACATCTTTTTGATACTACGACGAAAGTTTAGACCCTGTGAGTGACTTTTTTCAATTTTTCTTTTAAAATACAAGGGTATTAAAGTCATTTTTCCTTGTTTTCATATAAAAAAAAAATGAAATGTCATTAGTGTTAACAAAGTTGTAACGAAAAATGGCTATAGGCATCACGTACATATAATTTCGGAAGTTTGGACATCGCTTTGATAGTTTTTTAAAGTTCGGGCATCATTTTGATATTACTGCGAAAGTTCAGACCCTATAAATGTCTTTTTTCCTAAATATTTTTGTATACTCTAAAAAAACGAAGTGACTAGATTTTCGAACAACTGTTCTATTGTCTCTAGTTGGACACTTCAGTTTGTTGACAACTAGGAGGTATATATGACTACACCAAAACAAAAAATTAAATGCTAATTTTAAATATATATATATATATATATATATATATATATGACTACTAGATCAAGATTCAAGATGATAATTCTTTTTCATAAGTAGATCATGATTAAATTTAAAATAGATGTTCACAAGGGAGAAGGGAGACAGGTCATTGAACTGAAAAGAAAATATTCCACTTGTGTCTCAATAGAAACTTTTAAAATCACTTTCTCCATCAATAATTAAAATGGAATATCAAGTAGAATAGTGATGCGTGACACCAAAATTTTATACTATATAAACTTCCAAATTAGGATAATTGGGGATGGTAAGCTAGCTTGGGGTATTGTTAGGCCAATGTCATATGCCATATAAAAACCTTCTATAATATACAGTCTAACTTGGACCAATCCTACTCCACGTGCATACGGGTTTGGAATTTTGAATATTCGATATGCAAGGGCTTCTGGTCTTTGGGTAGACCGGGAATTAGTACTGCTTAAATATTTGTTTAACAAATTTTTGCTATCATTCAAAGCAAGGACATAGTAATTGTATTAAGAACTTATGATCGGATCTTGGGTTCTAGGGTATGTTCCTTCGCACTTGTTAGTGTTAGTGTTAGTGTTATGTACGTCTTCTCTTTGTTATGCATAAAATATTATTGTTGATGGAACTCGAAAAACATAAAACAAATGAGTCAAAAAATTTACATTGATGGACATGTTTTACAAATGAAAATTCGACATACTGACATACATTGTTGTAGTATTGATTTTCCAATTTCACTTGAAACGAGCTCTCTAGTATCTTTAGTTAAAACTCTATAAATATCTTGTCTATAAATACATTATATTATGTGAATTTACATGTACTTTGAAACACCCCAGTAATTTTTCTTCTTTCTTTCCAGGGGTCATTGGTCATTTTATTTTTGAAGCATCAACGTATATAGTCATAGATACGGGATCAAATGATTCAAAACTGTGTATGATATATTGTCCACTGTTGGAATCAATCACCAACTGATTCATCAGTTGCTTGTAATTGATCTCATCGATCTCTTGGAACACATCAAGTCATCAAGTGGGTTGGGAATGAATGGTATGATGCAGCCACGAAAGTGATAGGATGAAAGCAAGATCTAGGTGGTTTCTGGAAAAGACATTTGGAAAACCAATCGAGAGCTGGTCCAATTAGTCCAACGTTTCTTCTGGGGTTGGGAGACATCTTTACGCCAGAAGCTAGAAGACGCCAATACAATTACATAGAAACAGAGACCCAATACAACACGTATTCTCGATCTGTTTAGTTTTATATTGTCTGTAGAGAACTTACATGAAGGTGGTCAATGGCTGATTGTGATCCTTCTTTGTGCTTAAATTTTTTAATACTTGGGTTTTAGAGTTTTCACACATTTTTGTTCCAGTATGAGACATTATTATTATATATAATGTTCTTCTTTTGGCAAGTCTCAACAAAGACGAGAACTTTTCACCTCCCAATTCCAATTAGGTGCAACCAAAATCAGTGAAATTTTTAATCCCCGGTTGGCATTGGAAAAAGGGTCCTGCTTGTTGGAGCATATTCAGATTTCTGCATTGCATATGCAAGCATATATAGTAAGAGAATTTATTACATTCTGCTGGAAACTTTTGTCAGCATGTGGTTTTCAATTAATATAAAGATAGGAAGAAAAATTCTCTATTCAGATCCTGATAATAAAAATTTGGTGAGTATTTTTTTTTTTTGACACAAAAAATTTTCATTAAATAAGATGAGCTTTACATCATAAACAATTGCATCCCGAACGAACTCGAGAGCTGAATCCACCCAACATTAGTTTTGAGTCTCACTAGCCCCATGTTGCGCAGAGAGATGTGCCACTCTATTGTTGTTCTGTTCTCGAAATTCTAGCTTGATCCGGGGAAAGCTCTTCAACAAATTTCTAATACTAGTAATAATGTTGTACCACTAACCTCTGGTGAGTACCTTTTCCTTAAACTCATTTTTATATATATATTTTGACAAATTCACCGTTGGTTATATAGATAATGATGAGTAGATCACTCATGTAAAATTTCACAAAAATTGAAAATAGTTAAGTCATTTATAATCAAGATTGATCACTTATGAACATGAATGGTGTATGTTTGACATCTTTGGTTCGTCCATTTATTTGATCTTGTTTGATACTTTAACGATTTTCAATTTGGATGAAAATTTGTAGAAATGATCTACTCATCAATATCTAAACATTTAACGGTTACCTTTGTAAAAATATTATTTGAAAATGACTCTTACGACAATTTTATGAAATGTACTGATCAAGTTTTTATTATAAGGGTCCTCATTGAAAGAGTTACCTAGATAGGAAAGAGATTCTAGTAGATAAAGAAAGTTTATGCCTATGAAAATTCATATTGGGCTGCAAGGTACGTACGTTTTGCAGCAAAGGATTCAAAGGAAAAGAAGAAAGGTGAAATAAAATTCAATTTTAGGCTTTTTTTAGAAGGATAGTAACTCAAATCAAACTACATGATGTTTCAGAATTAAATTAGAAATCTAAGTAGTCTTCATCATTGAGAATGACACATCTTTCAAAATTAAGTCTCAACAATGTGTTTTCTCGACACATAATGCTAAATTATGTGACTATTCTTATAACATATCGAGTATCTTCCATGTTAGTAATAATCCTGAAAATGCATGACAAAAAATGCTTAGAGCTAAAATTGTGTTCTCGAGAAGTCTCGCAAAAAATAAATGATCAAAGAAGATTAACACACTGTGATGTGAAGGAATAAATGCAGTAATATTGATTGCTAACAAAAAAGTTGTACAAATTGGATTCTTCTAGGGTCAATAACTCCTAATTGAGCTTTGATTTTAACACAATATTTTAAAGACCCATAAAAGAATTGAAACTGAAATTCTTGTTGAGTTGTTGTAAAGGTCCCGGTTTTCACCTTTAGCTACCTTCCCTATCCTACCCAAAACCTATAAATCCTTCATGTGTATGATGCTGTTATCTATCTCTGAGATGCCAAACCCAGATTACAATCTATTTTTCTTTGCCCTTTTCTACTTTCTCCCTACCTCTTTCTAGTAATATCCATTGATTCTTCCGTACATTTTTTTACTAAGCTTCAAAGTAGTGCTAACAAATAGATAACCATTCATCATGAAAATCTCATGCTATTCTCATGAAAATCTCATCCAAGTTAGAGAGATTGACAGCCCATTTATCATGTTCAAAGGGTCAAAATGACATCACTGATTTCAATTTTGGTGAACGGAAGCAATTTAAGTTCACATTTACTATATATTATAACTGGTAAGAATGCATGTCCAGCTAAATCGATCATGAATTGCATCTGGTTTTCTATAGGTCAGGTTTTTAACTGACATTTGGTAACAATTAAGCCACAAAACTTATGCCGCATTAACTATTTTTTGATTCTTTTGTTCTCATTTTTGGTTCCAATCGAGGAAAACGAGTGAGATCCAAATTATTTAAAAAAAAGATTACAACTTTACTTGTCTTTTTTGAATTCAAAGACAAATGAATAAAGAGTACCATCATTTAAATTATCGATAGTCAACTTCAAATTGCAACAGTTTCATGAAAATTATCCACGACAAAATAAAATTCAAACAATTGTCATTTAATAAGATAACAAGCTACGAGTCTATTTATGACAATAAATCTGAATATCTTACTGCGTAATCTCAAACGCTATATTAACATACCAAATATCTCATGGTTTCCTAGAAAGTGAAAACCATAATAATATAAAATAATGCTACGTTCTAACATGTATATGCCCACTATAAGATAAAGTTTCGTGAACATTAAAAAAAAACGCAAAGTTTCTTCCAAGTGTTGGTGTTACGTACAGAACAACAAACACCACAAAATTCATGAAGAAAAATTCCGTGTCTCCTGTGTCCTTTTTTTTTTTGCAAGAAAATATTTACTTGCCCAAAAGAACAGAAACGACTAATAGCAAAGGTCTACGAAAGCAACAGTATACCAGCTAGGAAAAATTGTAGAAACATGCGTCAAACCAATCACCCTTTGTGACTGTGTCTCAAGTCGCTGTAATGTTTGAAGAAAAACAAGTTGGGAGTCTTTGTTGAGGTAGCCTTGGCCTAAGTCCAAGGCTCCAAGCTACCAAATATAGAATGTGTTTGGTTAGTCCATAACTATAAACCCATCTGAGCTTTCAAATCTGGTACTAATCTCAGTTTGTTACCCAGATTCTTCAACCCAAATTAAAAAAAAAAAAATTGATGCTCTAAAAAGGTACAGACTCAGACCCCGTGAATTTATTAAAAAAAACAAAATAAAAAATAAGATACACACCGACGCTCTCTCTCTCAAATAAACACCAAGCCCACTCTCTCTCTCTCTCTCTCTCTGCTATAAGCCGACGATAAACTCCTCGCTGGCAAAGATTCCCTTCCTTCTTCATCCTCCTCCCTTTTACCCGCTTTTCCTTTTTCTCTCTTATCATCCTCTCTCTCTCACTAACCCTAGATAAGCTATAGGTCTGACCCCAATTCCCAACACCCGGCATGGTTTTGCTGATCCGGCCTTGACCCAGGTAGCAGCTCCTTCTCTCTGTCTGTATCTACTACTAGTAATCTTAGTCAAAGTTGCTGTCTTTTATTGGGCCGCCCAGCTGGGCTGAGAGAGATGGGCTGCACGAGCTCCAAGCTCGATGACCTTCCGGCGGTGCAGCTATGCCGTGACCGTGTGAGTTTCTTGGATGAAGCGATTCACCAACGGTATGCTCTGGCGGAGGCCCACATGGGTTATATTCACAGTTTGAGAGGCATCGGTCAGTCTCTCAGTCATTTCATCGAACATGAGGTGGGTAATTCTTCCGGGTCGGGTTCTCCTTCCCCCACTCTTAATCTCCCTCCCGCCCGTAAAGGCGGTGGCGGCGATCAGGTCAAACTCAAGTCTTCCTCGTCTCCTCATCACAACCACTCACACTCCAATTCCGGGTCCCACCTCCACTTCCACTCAGATTCTGACGACGACTCCCCACTCCACCACTCCGACCACTCTACCCCCATGCACCTCCACGGCGGGCTGGTTCACGATTACATGGACGGTCATGACCTCGGCGGCATGAGCTCGTATCCGCCGCCGTCACAGATGGGCTCGTATCCGCTGCAGCCGCAGATGGGCTCTTATCAACTGCCGCAAGGGTATATGCACATGAATTTTATGAGGAATAAGGCGACGCCGTCCGTGGTGTACCAGCAGAAACCGATGAGCCCTGAGAATGTCTACCACATGGGCGAGTCTTCCAATTCGTCGTCGTCTTATTATCCTTATTCTTCTTATCAAGACCCCTCCGCCGCCGGCGCCGTCAATCCGTATCCTTATTCTGGCTACGGTGGCGGAGGGTATTACAGTAATCCTTCGCCGCCGCCTGCTTACGGTCCGCCGCCAACAACAACGCAATCTAAGCCGCCGCCTCCACCGCCTTCCCCGCCGCGAGCTTCGGCCTGGGACTTCATAAACCCTTTCGAGAGCATAGAACGGTACTACTCGGCTTACACGCCGAGCCGGGATTCTAGGGAGGTGAGAGAAGAGGAGGGAATCCCTGATTTGGAAGACGAGTACCATCACAATCAGTACCAACAGGAAGTGGTGAAGGAGGTGCACAGAGAGCACCACCGCAAGGAAGGCGGCAAGCAGCACCAGCATTCCTTGAAAGCCGTGGAGAGAAATGAGGATGAGGAGGTGGCGGAAGCTCAGGCTTCGCTGTACCAGACGAGACCGGGTGTGGAGACCGAAAGCACCGGGGTGCAGTATGAGGTCCACGTCGTGGATAAGAAGGTTGTGGATGAAGAAGAGAAGCGTGATGATCATCACGGCTCGGGAGGAGGCGGTGCTGCTGCTGCGTTCAAACCGGGTTCTAGAAATGCTTTTGACGTGGCCAGGGAAATCCAAGCTCAGTTTCAGAGAGCTTCGGAATCAGGGAATGAAATTGCGAGAATGCTGGAGGTGGGAAAGCATCAGTATAATCGAAAACACGGTAATTTGTGTGATCTATAAGAACAGTTTAGTTTGTTAATGTAATTGGAAAGGTTTCAGAGTTTATTTGTTTGCTTTGGTACTTTGTTTAGCATAAAATTTGACTTCTGGGCTGCTTGTTTGGATTCAGTTACTTCCAAGATGTTATCGCTAGTATCCTCGCAGCCTTCTACTTCCAACAGTGCTGAGGAGTCATCTGGTCCTGCTCAATTGGGGTTCGATGAAGAGTTGATGATGAGGTCCAAAAATCTGTCTGCTACTTTGCACAAGCTCTATCTTTGGGAGAAGAAACTGTACAACGAAGTCAAAGTATGCTGGTTTCCTTTTTCTGTTAATGTTGATGTTACATTTTTTAATAAGATTTTTAGTTTTGCTCATCGAATTGTTCTGCCACTTCTGAGTTTCTTCAATCAAGCTTTAGCAATTTGTTTCCTGATTACATCTGAAGTTAAAATCTAGATCTTGGTAAAAGAAACTGGTTTGTAGGGGTCTGACCAGTTCTTCATTGCTGGCCGAAGGTCCTCTTGTTATTCTTTGTCAAATATTTTCCTTCTAGAATAATTAAATATGGCCAAGTTCTTTTATTTCTGCATTAATAGTAAACTTGTTTGACCTGATCATTTTGTGATATGGTCTAGTCTTGTTTGTAGTGGTTTAGCTTGAGGCACTGGGTGTATCAGTGTATGTGAGTGAGTTGTGACCCTACTGATTGTTTCCCTTTTTTTTTTTCCTTTCTAATTTTCAGGCTGAGGAAAAGATGCGGCTAGTCCATGACAGGAAGTGCCGCAAGCTGAAGCGTTTAGATGAAAAGGGAGCAGAGTCGCAGAAAGTTGATATGACTCGAACCTTGATAAGGAGTTTGTCCACAAAAATAAGAATTGCGATCCAAGTTGTTGACAAGATATCTGTGACCATAAATAAGATCAGAGATGAAGAATTGTGGCCACAATTAAGCGAATTAATTCAAGGGTATGTCAATTTAACAAGTTCAAACCCCCTTTCTGTTGTGTTATGCATTTATCTCACAACTACTATAGCTGTTAATGGTTTTTTTCCTTATCTGTTTATGTATTAGTTTGTCTAAATTCACATGTTTTTTCCATGGCAGTTTTTTTTTTCATTTAAATTTCTACCATGAAAATTGTTTATAAATGCGTGGGAGATATTTAAATTAGCTTTTGTTCATATGAGTGTGCACATCTTGTAATAACTTTGCTTAGCGACTATCAATGAATAATTCAGTACCAAATATACATTTCTCTTGTAAGTTTATCTGATTGTTGTTCTGAGCTAAGTAGTAAAACTTAGTAATTGGGGAGAATGTATAGTGGTTATATAATTGAATATGGAGAGGGTAATAAGAAAGAACAAAGCTTGGTTAAAGTTTCCTTATGACCTTTGTGGACTGTGATAAGGT
The DNA here is from genome assembly GCA_946800695.1 of Geum urbanum. NCBI lineage: Eukaryota > Viridiplantae > Streptophyta > Magnoliopsida > Rosales > Rosaceae > Geum > Geum urbanum. The sequence goes on along the minus strand of OX327002.1, from coordinate 40,280,182 downwards.
CCTTTTGTAGGAATTTTTGAAACCTTTTAACTTGTACCAAAATGATTCATATGGTCTTTTATTTCATATCTAACATAAAAACTGAATACAAGCATATTTAATCACCAAACCTGAGTTCGGGAATCCAATATCTGTTTGCAGTAAGTGCCTGTGCTTTCTTGAATTTGGTAATAGGGGATAACAGAAATTTATGAACTTTGTGTAAGATATTATGCTGGAATTTTTTTTGCTTCATCATCTTATTATGGATTTTTTATATATTAGGTTAACCAGGATGTGGAAATCTATGCTTGAATGCCATCGTAATCAGTGCCTAGCAATCCGAGAGGCCAGGGGTTTAGGTCCTATTGGATCTGGAAAGAAGCTAAGTGATGCTCATGTTGATGCTACATTGCAGTTTGAGCATGAGCTTGTTAACTGGACTTTCAGATTCTCAACCTGGATCAGTGCTCAAAAGGGTTATGTGCGAGCTTTAAATAATTGGCTTTTGAAGTGTCTTCTATATGAACCTGAAGAAACAGCAGATGGAATAGTTCCCTTCTCTCCTGGTAGAATAGGTGCACCTCCTATTTTTGTAATTTGTCACCAGTGGAATCAAGCTTTGGACAGGATATCAGAAAGAGAGGTGGTTGACTCTATGCGTGTTTTCACCACGAGTGTGCTCCAAAGTTGGGAACAAGGTAAACTTGAAATGCGCCAGAGAATGACAGAAAATCAAGATCTTCAAAAGAAATATAAGAACTTGGATAAAAAAGACCAGAAACTACATAAGGAGATTGTAGCATTAGAAAAGAAAGTAGTGTTAAGCTCGGGCGATGTTGATAATCTCTCAGGTACTGAACAGATTGTATATCAAACTGAGACTAGAAATATTACTTTACAGGCTAGTCTTCAACGTATATTTGAGGCCATGGAAAGGTTCACTGATATCTCCACAAAAGCTTATGAGGAGCTTTTGCAACGCAGTGAAGAAGAAAGACTTGCTGGTCACGAAAGAATTTCATGAGACAGAGTTGTGAATGGGAATTATGACCATAATTTTGCCGTGGAGATCAAGAAATCAATCCTGAAAGAAGAGATGTCGCTCGATATGTCATTGCCAGCTGATGGGCTTCTTTGGCCAAGTTATAATGATCCTGGAAGAAAGCCAGGGTTGACTCGTTAGAGTTTTAGTTTAATGAGACAACCAGTGTGCAGTACATGGACAATTTTCACAAGCAGTGGCGGAGCATGAAGGTGAGCAAGCACAAGATAACTTGTGCTCATTATCCACAAACTTGATAATCTGCCTGACAGCAGAAGTGATTCTAAAGCTGATTCCATACAAATTCTCGGATCATCATTGACCATTGAGTCTGCATTGTGAGCAGTTCAAATTCTCACAGCTATATGTATAGAGCGAGCAAAGTATACTTTCCATGGAATTGGCAAGGGGGTTCATCAGTTGACATAAGTAATGCAGTTTGGTTGGCAGCATATGTGGATGGAAATAGACCAAGAGGAGCTCCACTTTTAGAGCAAAAGAAGACAGAGGTGCACAGCTGGGCCTAAAAATAATTCAAGTAAGCGGATGTCCCTTTCAATTTTGTAAGAAGATGAGTTTTCGATCAGTGTAGGGAGTGACGCAAGTCCCATCAATGGCTAAGAATAGCTAGATATATCTGTATTTTATAATTTTTTCTCTGTTCATTAGCATTTCATTTATATTTATTTATTGTACAGAGAACCTTTGACAATTGAGCATAGTGACCTTCAATAAGAATAATGATCCAAAAATTCCATATTCTTTCGGCTGAATAGATAGAGTGCGCGAGTTTTTGTCTTTGCATTTGTTTATACCAGCAACTTTGTTGTGTGAATTTCCTCTAGTCTCTTTCAAGAATTGAGGCGTTCTAGACTAATAGATCGATGTAAACAAGAGCTTATGGTGCTAATGTTTTGGCTCTGATCTTATCTGTGGTGATGCCCTCTTTTTCCAGCCGCCGCAGTTCCGTGGTTTAGCGTAGAACTAGGTTTATATTTCATTAGAAAGCTGACTGCTAAGAATGTAGACAAAATGTAGTGCTTTGATTTTTGGTAGAATTCACGTACAGCACAGTTTGCATCACTTTGATGGATGGGTTTGGAAATCTTTACCTTCCTAGCTAATTATAAATGGAAAGTTTGGAAGGAGATAATGCATAGCCCACTTAAATCCAAGTGCGACCATGCTTAATTTTTGCTTTATGATCGATAACATTACTAAACTTCTGTCTTGGTCAAGTACGTATACGCACAGCACGACCGGCTTTGGTCCTATATATACTTTTTGGTCGAAAAGAAACGTACCATTGTTACGTTGGTCCACAAAAACACTATTCGGAGGCTCGATCGGACCATATATCTTAGCTAGGGTATTGCTTTCGTCGATACGTACTGAACGAAGCTAATTAAGAACGACGTACCTGCTTAAGAAACTGCCTAGATCGAGCTCAGGTCATAGTAAGATTCTTTTGTAGTTGTTATGGGCTTATGGCTTCTTCCCAATATTGCATCATGTGTTGTTTTAATTCAGACAACATGCATGCCTGACAAAGTTACTGGTGTACGTACGTAGATAGCGAAATATAACCTAGCTAGCTAAATGTATAAATCCTTTTTCATGCAGCATCAGTACGTGCACATGGTGGTGGCCGTAATTTGGTTTTTCTTTGCCGGCTTCTTCCGGTCTCATTGCCATTTCAGACGAAGCCATATATATATATATATATATATATAGTTTTCATCAAGTACGAAACTTCACGCTGAAGTTTCCGTGTGAAGTTATATTTTACACGAAATCAAAAACATAATTCAATAATTAAAGTCAGTCACCTTTTAGACACCCATGTAAAGATTGGACATGCAAAATTTTAGCTCAATAAAATATATTTCAACCATTTGATCGTGACATTGTTTAACAATGCACATAGATGCCCGATTTAGCTCAAAACTTGAATGTGGTGATCAAATGGCTAAACGATCTCCGATTGTGTTGAAATTTTGCATTCCCGATCATTGTATATGTATCTAAAAAATGATTGATTTCAATGATCGAATTACATTTTTGATTGTGTAAAATATAACTTCATACCGGAATTTCAGTATGAAGTTTCGTACTTGATGGAAACTATATATATATATATATATAAGTTCTGACGTAATTGAGTTATAGTACGTGAATGAGGTCGATCGAGCGCCAATGATGATAAAGCCGGACCAATTACTCACAGTACGCAATAGCTAGTAATATTTTGCTTCTGAAATAATGAAGGTACGTACGTACTTAATAAGACCATGTCACTCGACATTTGATTTGAACTGGTACATGGTGGTGATCAAGATATAATATGGTCTTGATAGTGTTTGTTGCAGCAGCAGTCCAACATATACACAAAGACAGTTAGCGATCGGTGTGTTGATTTGAGATCGAGCACAGAAATTTGCATGCGTATATATGGCGGCCAGGGCCGCCAGGCTATAGGCTAGGTGCATGCTGCTGTCAGTGATTGCGGGTGAAGTAGTACACAGGTTCAGATCGAGCTCACCAGATTCTTCTCAACGTACTCATGCATAGTACGTACGTAATGGTATGATTGAATAACCTACAGTGGGATTTGGTTGCAAACTATACTGATCGATCTGAGATGATGTAGTACTAACAGCGTCTGCACCGGAGTCGATTTCTGCTCAAAATCAGAATTTTTATCGGTGGATCCCGACAAAAATCGATCGACCTCGGCTAAATGAGCGTGCAGCAGGGAGAAATTGGGGCAACAACAGACAGTTGACGAGAAGGAATTCCTCTCAGCCCTGCTAAAATAGGACGCCGGAGAGAATGCTTCTCCTGGAGGAGTTCACGCACGTGGATGACGCCAGAGTGCGTCTATTTTTTTATGTTTGGCGCGTGTATTACACGTTTCGTAAACTGTCAATTTTTTTTACCAATCACCGGTCGCCATGTGGCGACGCTGTCTGCATGCTTCTCTCCAACAGTTATGTTGATATGGGCTCTCCATTTTAAATCTAAATTCTGATCGGACGACCAAGATTCAAACAAAACGGCTAGTATAAATAATAACGGGATGATTCTTCTACATGCTCCAAAAAAATCTCAAAAAATCCGAAAAAAATACCAAATTTTTTAAAATGATCCCTTACTATTTTTCTATAAATACTACATTTATTTACCCAACAATGACATATGTCGCACAATGATTGGTCGAAAATCTTACCGAAAATCTTCATCAATAATTTAGCCGATAACGTCACGTGGAAGTGACACGTATCACATTATGACTCGTCGAAAATCTTATCAGAAATTTGATTCAATAATGTAGACGATAATGACACGTGTCGGTTAGTTATTTGATGAACATATTACTAACAATTAAATAAAATAAGTTTTTATAATTGTTGAATAGTAATAAAAATTTCCATTTGTTGCACTGCTGCGCAAAAAATATGAATATGACATCATATTTGTTGAATAGTGACTGAAATTCCTGAAAACAGGAATTTCTGGACCAATAAAACTTGCCGAATGTGTGTAAATGCTCTTACAAAGGTTAGATCAGTGCTTCTTCTCAACAGAGGAAAACACTATCCTGGCTGTGAAATTATTGAGATGTGGAATGCAAAAGTTAACGTTGAAAGAGCTACGCTGAGAGTTGTGAAATTGAGGTCTGAAAGGGCAAAATGGAAATCTTTGCTTTAGGATGCATGAGCATATATACATTCTTACCCAAATCCTAATCGACTACAGCACGACAAATTAGGCCCAATTGGTTGGTCCACATAACGCTCCTCGGTCAGGTCCTTCAGGGTACATTGCTCACATCTTTAATACGGTTTCCCATGAGTCTCATCACTCTCATGAGTAACATTTCTTCTTTGTCGAGCAAGGCTTCTCTATAATCTATATGAACAGCTAGATAATTTCAAGTTCTAAATTACACACTTTCATCTATTCCGAATAAAAATGTAAAACAATCAATGTGGATCTTACGGTTCATTGTTTTGATATTGTACGTATGTTCAAAACCAAAAGTTCATTACCTAGGTCGATCGACTCTCCCAACTTCACGTACGTACATTCCATTGTTTATGGCATGATTATATCCTGTATCATAATAAAACTAGGTTGACAAGAATATGACAGAATAACTATCATGGGGTAAACAATATCTGAAAGAACCAGTTTGGCAGCCTAACTTATTCTCTTTACATGAGGGCGGCATGCAGCACATCAGCTGAATGAAGTCGAGATTCAAGAACCAGTGTTTTTCTCAATTCAATGTCATGCAACATATGGCAACTGTGCAGAATTTGTAGATAGATTGGATCTAGATACAAATCAACGTCATTCCTGAGCAATGAGCTTCTTGAATAAAAACCAATCATATTCAGCTAGAACAATTATGAGCATCAAAATTTTAGATATTTTGCTTCACTACCGCTGGAAACACTATAGTCGACGATTTTTTTAAAACTATAGCTGACGAGATAAAAATCTCGTCGGCTATAGTGGAAAAAATGATTCTTTTAATTTTTTTAATTTTTTTTTAAAACTATAGCTGACGAGATAAAAAATCTCGTCGGCTATAGTTTTAAAAAAATGATTTTTTTTATTTTTTTTATAAACTTGTCGGCTATAGTACTATAGCCGACGATAATAGGTAAAAACCTCGTCGGCTATACTATTACCGACAGGTTTTAGCCAGCGACTTTAGCCGACAACCCTTAAAAATCGTCGGCTATAGTCTCGTCGGCTATAGTGCGTCGGCTATACTATAGCCAACGATGTTTTTGCCCCTTTTTCGTTGGCTATAGTATAGCCGACGATTTTTTGTTGATTTGTCGTCGGCTATAGTGGAAATTGTCCACTATAGCCGACGACAAAAAATCTCGTCGGTTTTTTTTTTTCGTCGGCTATAGTGAAAATGCTGGTAGTGCTTCTAAATATTGCAAGTCTAGCGAAAATTTATTAATCTCAGTTATAGTAAGTTACGAGAGGCACCATGAAGTGGCACGAAAAAAACAGACCCCGTTATAGTAGCTTACATTTTTTTTTGAAACGGTGATAATTTTATATTCACTCGAAAAATGTAATAGGAATACAGAAGTCTACTGGATTACCCGGCCCGACAAAGAGAAGTTCTAAAATACGTATATACTATAACGCATAAACAATCCTAGTCTAAAAAACTAGAGTAGCACGACTAACTATCAAACTTGAGGTGTACCACTCCTTACTTAGCTAGACACTGTCTCTACATAGATGCTGGAGCCCCCGAATCGTCCATCTGCACCACCCTTGCTGTGGATGAAAACTCATCCCCCAACACTCTCGGTGTATTCCACTTGATAAACAATAGCTGTCACCTAGAAAGAATGCCCGTTTTGGGCCTTGGTCTTTTAGCGATCACTTTCCTCTTCTTACGAGCTCCTCCTTGGTACAGCTTTACAATGTCGTTGTCCCATTTATTCGCAACCTCCTCCTACTAGTTGCCTACTCTTTCTCCTAGTCTAGACATCACTGGAAACTCATCCTTCAACCTCCACATCCTCTCTGTTGCCCATTGCTGACCTTCAGCTTCAAGCTCGGCTTTCAACCTAGCACACTGGATGAGGCAACTGTGCTGCAAGTGATCATAAGTACCACATCCCTTGCAGTAGCCTTTCTGCATCAGATACTCAACTTTGCATTCCAGCCAGACTTTTCTACCCAGCGGAACCCTGAGGTGAGTGATCAGAGGGGTTCCTTAGATTCACCTCCACAAAGAGTCGGACTTCATCCTCTTCCTCCAACGGCAGCCTATCATAATCTACATATTTACCTAGGTGATAACCTAGGGTTCCCACCTACCTTTTGTCGGTTTCTTATCATACAGATCACCATCGATGATCTCAATCTTTGCCAAACCCTAGTTTTAGCTGCTAGGACAGACTCAACATATGTGAATTCGTCGAATTCCACGACCACAATCACTGTATCTTTATAGAACCATAGACCTTGATCTATAGCTCTTCAAAAGGAGTTTCGATCCCTGAATATAGCCACAAATCGGTCTAGAGTCTTTTGCCGAATGGTAATCACACATGTGCCTTATAGCAGCTGACATAAAAACATTGAAACCTATAACAATAAAATATAAAAGAAAAAGGTCCTAGCTTCCAATTTCACTTTGTAATTATCAACATTAACGTCAAACTAAGGACCATATGGCTGACCCTAATCACTAAACATGTAACATCCCAGAGTAGAATAGATCTTCCAAGGACGTCATCTTGCCTCCGAATCCATCTCGACATGTTAGATGCGATCTGGACTCTCCATCAGGTTTGACTAAGGAGAAGACAATATGGTTGCACCAGAACTCGGCCATCCACTAGGTGAACCTACAACCATCATACCATACACCACAAAACCTTCATGACAAATAATGTTGAGTTCCCAAGTTTTCAAGCGCTAGCTCTTGCCCACATGATAATGTTCCTCCCTTTGTTCAACATGTTTCGAAGAGGTTTTAGACCTAGCCATTGCTTGCCCCCTTTCCCGTCAGTATCTTGACAAAATCATCTAGCTCTAGCACATCACCTAACATTCCCCGCTTAGCAGTTGGCCGGGGCTATGTCACCACTACCACGTACGCTTCCCCAAACAAAAATCCTTGCCACATCACTCATTTAAACAAACTGGCCTCCACCTCACTACCTACGTCTAAGCTCTCACTCTCTATCACTGCGACAAGAGCTACCATATTTGATGATGGGGACCCCACCTCTTCTGTTGTTGTTACTAAAAGCAATACACATCTGCCACCAACCACCACCACCACCACCACCACCACTATCTCCACCTACTATACTCTATATAACTTCCACCTCCACGCTTACCCCGGCTATAGCTCCACCAACCCAAGAGGAGCCTGAGCTCAACAAACACCACATGAATGCAAAAAATGTCTGCATGATAGGCATAAAAGAACCTAACAAAGATAAACATATTCTTAATGCAAGTATATCAATGTAGAAAATGACAAATATGCATCATTACCTGCAATGAATTGGTGAAACTAAAACTCAAAGACACAAGAAGCACAAATAGATGCGGAACCCAGAAATCTGGCAACCTCGACTAATAAACATAAACAAGACTATGAACCTAACTTAAACTAATCCAAATGTCACGAAAACTTAACATAATAAACAAAACTAAATGTTGGACCACCAAGAAAATTTTGAGGGTATCTAGAGTTGATTTAGTTATATACCTAATGCATGAGTGTGTAACCTACTGCAACATGAACCTCAAAGATCCAGTCCAGACCACAGCCTCCAATCCACATGCTTGTAGCAATCTTTCAGTTGTCACAGATGTTGTACGACTGTTAGAGGAGTATTAAACGAAATATTAACTCAAAAAGAACATATTAAAATGCATTGGGTAGTGTTACGAGACTATGAAGAGAGGAATTCATAAAAGCTTACAAGTTGAAAATTCAGGCAGTCAAACCAGATAAGAGTCATAGCTGGGTTGAAAACTGTTTAAGAAGAAGTTCCCTAATTATTTCCTCAAATGGGTATTGATACGCTAAAACTAAGAACTAAATTAACAACTTAATACCGAATCTAACACATTCAATTTAAACCATTTTTGTGTAGATATAGCATTGATAAATAGGGTATCGTTCTAAACCAGAGATTGAATAGTGCATGCAAAATTTGTGTAAACGAAAAAGGGGGTGACAAGTTGTATTTTTCTAACATATTAATTCTACCTAAAAACATCACAAGCACAAACAAAAATTCCTAGGACTCTAACATGCATCAACTCATAGACAAGCAACACATAAAAGACCCCTAAACACTCTAATTCATGTTATGACAAAAATAATATCGTAATTACTATTTACATATGATCATCTCATCTCTTCTCGATCTTAGACTAATACAAATTAAACACATAACAATAACTAACAAAAATCCATTGTTTAAATCTAAGACGCACATGCATATTATTTTTCTTAAGTACTCGGAATCGCCCGAATACTCTAATCATTGACTCTAAGATTGGACACACCGAAGATCCTAGACTCAAAGCATTAAGTTAAAATAAACACATGTATCAAAAATAAAAACAAAGAAAGCATGAAAGATTATTGAAAGTATTGTAATTCATAAAACCAAGGTTCACTCCAAATTCAATACGAATACACAAAAAAAAAACTACAAAGGAACTACGGAGTAAATAGGTCATTGTTATACTTTTTACTTCTTCGGGATCGACCTAAAAGCAAGAGGCAACATCTTCTTTGGTGGATGAATACTAGAATTTCCTTGAAAGATTCGTATGGAGGCTAATACTTGAGAGTCGGAGCGGATCAAGTATGGAGAATTTTGGTGGAGGCGGGTAGCTCTTTGATGGTGGTGCTCAAGTATTTTGGGAGAGTATAAGGAGCGAATTTGGCAGCCTAACTTTGGAGAATGGGAGATGATCCCAATTAGGGTCGAGGCTTTACTTATATAGGCATTACTAATAGGTTTTCCTCTCCAAAATTGATTTTCCTTACTCTACCCGGGTAAACTTGGTAGCTTATAAAGAATCATACTTTTTCGGAGTTGTACACCTCCAAAAATTATTATCTTTGTCTCATTGGAAATAAGACTCGAAGAGATTTCCAGCCATAGGTTGATCACCATCCAACTCTTCCTGAGCTGTTCTCAGTCGTCCGTTGAAGTTGAGAGTTCTACATAGACAAATTATTCTTTCCTTATTTTGATAGATTTTCTTCTTCTCTTCAACTTGGGAATTCTTTTCTTGCCATCTCTTATTCTTCACGAATTTGGCTGACTTGGTCTTCAATATTGGGCTTCTTAAATGCTCTTCTTATGAATTTGGCCCATTTTACTTTGTTCTTCTTCTAAGATTCTTCCGAAAACTTCATTTTCCTGGATAACACAGGAAACATTTTCTTCTTATTTTTCTCCATGTCTTCCTTAGAATGTTTCGGCCATTATTCTCCTTCATCTCCATCATTAGGATGTCTTTCATGCTTGTAGCCTTCTTTACTCCGTATATTTTATTCAAAACCTAAAAATAACAAAATAAGTAAAAACTAATAATACTAAGTAAATAACCTAATCAAAATGTCGAGAATCACATATTAATTAATATGCTTAAATTGTGTAGATCAAATTCTCCCACACTTAGACTTTTCTAGTCCCATGATAAAACTAAAAAAAAAACAAGAAATAAAGAAAAAAGACAAACTCAACGACTTTGGAGCTAGTCTCCACGTTGAAAATTTTAAGAAAAATTTAAAGACTCAAATATTTAAACACTACTAAGCTCTTAGCTAAAAATGTCTCTAGAATTTTCTGAAGTGTATATGGCAATGGAATCACAAGAGTTTGGAGTGAAAGCTTAATAATTTTGAGAGATAATAGAGATATGATCATGTCATGAACAAGTAAGATTTGGAAGAAAACAATGGTGATGTTAAAGCTATGCATGTTTCGAACAAGTTTAAATAAATCTCACACTGATGCACTCATCATAATATTTTTTTTACTCATGAAAAAGGGTTTCTCTCATGATATATATGATTTAAATCGAAAAACCTCATGAATATATAAGATAATGTTGGACATGTGGACTCTAAATTCATTCACAAAGAAGTAATGTAGGCTCAAAATTAAATTCACTTTAAGGTTTGTATGATTTAAAAGCTTATTCTAACATGCAAAATTTGTACCATGCAAACCATATCCATTACATGTCATGACAATCAAAATATCTCAATTAGCACAAGAAATTCCATGCAATGCCATATTTTTTTTTCTCGGTCTAATTCTCATCATAGACTAACTAAAGGCATTCGAAAGACTCTTAAAAATACTAAGTTAAACAAAAAGACTCAAGACATCCCAACAAGCATAGATTTAGTCCTTGTCTTATTTGAGCAACCTTACTGAAATGGCCTGTTGGTGAGAGAGACCAAGAGAGGTATGAGTGATTTTCGAGCTTGTCTTTTCTTACATCCAAAACTTGTCTTAGCAACTGTCCCCTTCTAGACACCAATTCACATAAGATATTCTTACTAAAAGACAAGTGTTCATCTACTACACTAATTAGACTCTGAGAACACACTAATTAAACAATAAAATATTTTTTTAGGGCATCATCTGTCGAAAAATTCTATTGTCTGCCCAATTTTTACAGTTTATGACTTAACAAAGTTGTAAACCCCTCACCCACACTTAAATCCTACATTGCCTCCAATATAATCAAGTAAAATATAGAATCAAGCATGGAGTATAGGTTTTATGAAAATCTAACAAAGAAATAATGATAGGTACGAAATTAAAAAGATAAAGGGAAAAGAAAGCAAATTTGTTGTCGTCTTCTCCATTGGGTTGCCTCCCAACAAGTGCTTATTTTTTAATGTCTTATAGCCTAGACATGATACACTTCTAATAACAGGGAATGACTAGATCTTTGAGGGGCATTACCTCAACGTCGTGTTCCACAAATGCCTCAAAATATGGCTTCAAGCGATGATTGTTCACTTTGAATTCTCTCCCTAATGTTGGACTCTTGATTTGAATGGCTCCATGTGGAAAAAATTTCGTGATAAGGAAGGAGCCCATCCAACGTGGTCTATGTTTTCCAGGAAATAGCTTAAGTAGAGAATGGAAGAGTAATACTTTCTGTCCGACTTCAAACGACATGTTCTTGATCATTTTGTCATGGAATGCCTTAGTCTTTTGTTTGTAGATCCAAAAACTCTCATAAGCTGCATTCCGAATTTCTTCAAGTTCATAGGACTGTAATTTTCGATGGAGGCCTACTTCATCATAGCAAACATTGAACTTCTTCACTGCCCAATATGCTCTATGCTCCAACTCTACCGGAAGATGACATACTTTTCCATAAACCAATCTATAAGATGACATTCCGATAGGTGTTTTGTAAGTAGTTTTATAGGCCCATAATGCATCCTCTAGACGTCGGCTCCAATCCTTTTTGTTAGGCGCTACAGTTCTCTCTAGAATCTTCTTGATCTCTCGGTTTGAAACTTTAGCTAAGCCATTGGTTTGTGAATGATATGGCGTTGAAACCTTGTGAGTGACACCGCATTTCTTCATCAATACTTCCACCGTCTTGTTGCAAAAATGACTCACTCCATCACTAATTAATACACGAGGCATGCCAAACCTGGAAAATATGTGAGAACGAAGGAAATTTGCAACAACTTTTGAATCATTAGTGCGTGTAGCTTAATTTAACTTCAACCCATTTTGAGACATAGTCCACTATCAGCAAGAAAAAGATGAAATCGTTGGAGGTGGGAAATGGTCCTATTAAGTCGATTCCCCAAACATCAAAGATTTCCACATTAAGCACATAAGTTGGCATTTGATCCCTTGGTCCCAAATTTCCATTGCATTGGAATCTATCACATATAGTACAATACTCAACAACATCCTTGAATAATGTCGGCCAAGAGAAACCTGCTTCTAACACTTTCAATGTTGATTTCTTCGAGCCAAAGTGTCATCCACAAGCTTCATTATGGTAGAACTCAAGCATCGACCTATGTTTGCTGTCCGAAACACACTGTCTAATACATCGACACAGTGTACGTTTCCACAAATAAAGCTCATCCTACACATATTTTTGGGCCATATGCTTGAGGTGATCACATTTTGCTTTACGCATGTCAGCCGGAAACTCCCTTGTAACAAGATAGTTGACAATGTCTGCATACCAAGGTAATTCCTGTGAACTTGTTTGAAATCTGAAAAGTTGTTCGACTAAAAAATTCTCCTTGATGTCAATGAGCTCCATCTGATCATGTACAATTCGTGAGAGATGATCTGCCACAACGTTTTCTACCTCTTTCTTGTCACGAACCTCAATATCAAACTTTTGGAGAAGTAGAACTCATCGAATAAGCCTAGGCTTTGCATCTTTCTTCGCCATTAAATACTTCAATGTTGCATGATATGTGTAAACAATTATCTTAGTCTGAAGAAGATAGGATCTTTGGTGTGTCCAATCTCTGAGTCAATGATTAGAGTATTAGGGTGATCCCGAGTATGTAGGAAAAATAATATCCATGTGCATCATAGATTTAAACAATGGAATTTCGTTGGTTATTGTTATGTGTTTAATTTATAATTAGTCTAAAAGAAGAGATGAGATAATCATATGTAAATAGTAATTAGGTTAATTTTTGTCATAACATGAATTAGAGTTTTTAGGGGTCTTTTATGTGTTGCTTGTCTATGAGTTGATGCATGTTAAAGTCCTAGGAACTTTTGTTTGTGTTTGTGACATTTTTAGGTAGAATTAATAGGTTCGAAAAATACGACTCGTTACCCCCCTTTTCCTTTTCACAGATTTTTGATGCACCCTTCAATCCCCGGTTTAGAACGATACCCTACTTATCAATGGTACATCTACACAAAAAGGGTTTAAATTCAATGCGTTAGATTATGTATTAAGTTGTTAATTCGGTGCTTAGTTTTAGCGTATCAATTTTTGGCGCCGTTGCCGGGGTTTGAAAATTGTATGTGATTTTTGTGTGTATGTGTGCATATTTTCTTATACTTGTATATATGACTAACGTTTTCTTTACTGGAATTTATACTTAGATTTGTATATAATTTACATGCTTATTTTACTTAGAATTTTTGTTTCTTTTGTCAATAAGTGCCAATAATTTTCGTTGCCCATACATGTAAATATGTGTTAGTTAATTTCAATTTTTGTAAATATATCCGGTGTTTGTATATATATATATGTAATAAATGTTAAGCACGTCAAAGGATAGTCTTAAATTTATATTGAGTACATATACTTGGTTGAATTAGTCTCACTCTTTTGAAATAGATGGTGCCTATTTTTCTTGTTTATCTCTTTAAGCCCTCATGATGTGTGGATTTCATCACCACATACCATAACCTAAGTGAAGTTATGGACATGTAGTTGAGGGCAGAGTTGAAAAAGGACCTGAGGGTGTGTTTTATCTCGAAAGTTTGGCTGATTGTTGGATATGGTGTCTAGATGAGTTATGACTAGTGACAGGTTCTTGATCTAAAAAAGAGAAACATCAATAGAGTATATACCATTGGCCCGGTTAGCTTCGAGGTGTTTCTTGAAATTAGTCATGCCTCTCACGTTATCTCTATCTCTACTGGCCATTTCTAAACGTTAAATAGGCCGAATGATTGAGATTAGCATACGTTATCACGCGGGCCGCACGTCTGAAGAAAGACCTAAAGATCAAGATATGTACTCTCTTTAAATCTTTGGCAAGCTCAACTTGGACATGTTTGCTAATAGTTGCTCAAAATTTTGAACTTGTAAAGGCTATATCCAACATTGCATTATTAGCTTGAATAACGCCCCTGCGGTTTTGTGATGCTCAAATTTCACTATTGGGTACCCTAACCTAAGTGAAGTTAGGGACAGGAGACTAAAGGAAGAGTCATTCTATTCATACTGTTCATGTAACTTAGGTATTTTCTGCAGGTTTTAACTAATTTTCTCTTATGCATTCACACCATGTTATCATTTAGGTTGATCTTGTTTGATGTATTTAGCTAAATTTCCAATTAAGTAAATGTGTGATCCATGATGAATCAAAGTGTGACATTGTATGAAAAGTGCCTCAAATATGTTCTAAGTATATATATTGCAACGTGTAAATTAACATAGATTCCCATGCATTTCGTAGCTACCACATTCATATGCATTGCATTTTGTTATTTATCATCTTGCATTCACGTTAAGTGTGTTTCTACATTTGGTGTGTTTACTTAATTAATTTACGTGTACCTTGTACACTTTTGTATTTCTTTTGTCTTCTGATGATACTAACACTTAAGCTGTTGATGATTTAGACAGGTTATAAATGACCGAGCCAGTATTGTGTAACCTTGAAGTTAGATCTCGAATTGTGCCTAGACATCAACGAAATCAAGAGACTGTAGAATAGGATCCGCCTGTCTTTGAGGAATGTCCACCTACATTGCCATCAACATCAGTACACATTTGAGACGCAAAATCAGAGATGGAAGGTATAGATGGTGCATAAAAGTCCATTAGAGAGCAGACTTTCTCAAACTTGGGTAACTTTTGCCAAACTTCCATTGTTTCTCCTCAGCCAGCAGCAGGCCAGATTACCCCAGAATTGAAGAGGGGCGTCATACACCATCTTCTGCATCGAGTTCAAATTAACACATGCATCGAAAAAAAAAACAAAGAACACATAGAAGATTATTGAAAGTATTATAATTCATAAAACCAAGATTCACTCCTAATTCAATACGAATACACAAAAACAAAACTACAAAGGAACTATGAAGTAAAGATGTCATTGTTACACTTTTTACTTCTTCGGAATCACACTAAAAGAAAAAGAGAAACGTCTTCTTTGGTGGATGAATCCCAGAATCACCTTGAAAGATTCGAACGGAGGCTAATACTTGAAAGCCGGAGCGGATCAAGCATGGAGAATTTTGGTAGAGGCGGATAACTCTTTACTGGTGGTGCTCAAGTGTTTCGGGAGAGTATAAGGAGCGAATTTGGCAGCCTAACTTTGGAGAATGAGAGATGATCACAATTAGGGTCGAGCCTTTGCTTATATAGGCATTACAAATAGATTTTCCTCTCCAAAATAAGTTTTTCTTACTTTACCCGGGTAAACTTGATAGCTTATAATGAATCGTACTTTCTCACAGTTGTAGACCTCCAAAAATTATGATATTTGGTTCATTGGAAAAAAGACTCGAAGATCTTTCCAACCATAGGTTGACAAACATCTAAATTCTCCTGAGCTGTTCCCAATCGTCTGTTGAATTTGGCAATTCTGCACAGACTGATTATTCTTTCCTTATTTTGATAGATTTTCTTCTTCTTTTTATCTTGGGAATTATTTTCTTGCCATATCTTGTTCTCCATGAATTTGGTTGACTTGGTCTTCAATCTTGGACTTCTTAAATGGTCTTCTTATTAATTTGGCCAATTTTGCTTTGTTCTTCTTCCAAGGTTCTTCCGGAAGATTCATTTTCCTGGATAACACAGGAAACATTTTCTTCTCATTTTTCTTCATGTCTTCCTTAGAATGTTTCGGCCATTATTTTCCTTCATCTCCATCATTAGGATGTCTTTCATTCTTGTAACCTTCTTTACTCCATCTTTTTTATTCAAAACCTAAAAATAACAAAATAAATAAACACAAATAATACTAAGTACGTAAATATCATAATCAAAATGTAGAGAATACCATGTTAATTAATACACCTAAATTGCATAGATCAGGTATGTTTAAACCTTATAGGTTTATGATTTCTTTATTATAAAATTGAAAATTTTGGATGGGAATATGTGTCCACGGTAAATTAATTTATTATTGTGGTGTTTGTTTATTCGAAGTGTTTTTCCTTAATTTGTGCATGCAGCGTTTTGGTTTCTGTTTATTTTTGGGGAACTATGTTAAATTTTTGGTTAAAATTAAATAGACATTCATATATCTTCTTCACAATTTTGCTGATGATTGATCTAGAAAAATCCAGTAACCACGAGGGATGGTGATCATGGAAAAATCACTTATTGGCCCATAAGCCGGTCCAACACTATATTTACCCCAGATATTTTGTTAGCAGTGTAAAATTTCATTCATTGGACTGAGATGAAGGGAAAATAACACAAAAAAATGGGACCGTAGTTGGGGAAGACGGTGATGTAAAATATGGGGTTCTTGTTAATGTCATTCAGCTACTCTATGGGAATGATATTAACGTTTTTCTATTCAAGTGTAAATTAAGCGTACGAAAGAAGATCTGGGCTTTTATCAGTCGATACAAACTCAAGCTGGTATAAGGATGAGCCATTTACTCTTGCCACCTTAGTTAGGTAAGTGTTCTATCTGCATGATACGAAAGCGGATGAATGTTGAAAAATAGTTACCATATGTCTCACCGAAGAATATAGAGTGCCACAACACTTGAAGGGATATTGAAGGCTGACACTAAAGTGAATAATGATAATGCATATCAAGAGACAAATACTTCTACTATCCCAGACATAAGGCTACTGATTCGCTATAACGAATACTTAGCTCTACCCGATCACGCCAAAGATCTTACTTAAGAGGATGACGACGACGACGTCGTATACCATTCAGACGATGAAGATTTTGATGATGAGGATTAGTCAGTTAAGAGTGGGAATGATGATTCAAACGATGAAGATTATGATGATGGAAGTGGTTGATATATAAATATATGTAATACTTGATTATAATTATTTAAAAGATCGAGAGAATTTGATCGAATTCGAACTTAATTCGTACGCTTATGAATTTGAATGATTACAAGGCAGTAATTAAAAGAGGTTATTTAGAGTGTCTGTAATACTTGTTATGTCTCACATGAATGATTTTATAATAAACGAATGCAAGATGCTTGTCTGTTAAGGAGGACTGATAGTCGCATATTTATGCGTCTATTTGGTATTTAATTTGTTCCCTATATTTAGTTTATTGTTATTAATCGAGTGAATTAATTATGTTTATTTGTTTTTAGGTATTTTGGAGAGTAATGAAGAAAAGGAGATTAAATAATATATTTTGGGAGTTATTGTGGAAGTGGAGGACTTACGAGGTGAAGGAATCCTAATTTGAGAAGAATACAAGTGCGGTAGCTTGGCGATCACGTGATGACGGGCTAGGTGTTTGTACCTAGTTTATTAGGAGGAGAGGTATATGTATGGTTGAAGATGAGATATATATATATATATATATATATATATATATATCTTTGGCGAGGAAGCCTGGTGAGCGGTTTGGCACGTGAGTTAATTAACCAAGTTAATTGAGGACATATATATAGGAAGTGAGCTACTTGGCGAGCAATTTTGAGAAAAAAAAAAAGAAAAAAGAAAAGAAATGGAGTTTCACTTGGAATTGGAGTCTGCATGCACACGTGATACATCATGCATTTAGCTAGCTAGGTTTTCCTAGCTCTAGCTAATCATATATATATATATATATATAACATGTGGTGCAGATTGGGAGAACTGCTGGCGAGAGGAGAATTAGAAGAGAAAAAGACAAAAAGGAGAGAAAAGAAGAATAAAGAAGAAAGAAGAAGTTGAACGGGAAGAGAAAATCCATATTGCAAGCCTGCGATCCCGACGGGGATCAAGAGTTTATTTCTTCTCCTTCTTTTGTTCATCTTTCATGAATTCTTTAATGTTATTATTTAAGACTATGAGTAGCTAAATTCCTTTTGTTAGGGGCTGATTGAAGCCCTAGATATGCTCACAATTTTGAACCTCTTTTGATTCTATTAATTATTTGGATGAGTTTTGTTTCACTGTTTTCTCACCGTATGATTTCTATGTTCATGTTTCTTTGAGTGCATGCTTAGATGCATGGCTTAGGATCTATAGTCTTGATTATGTATATGACCACCTTATCATTGCATATTCTCTAGAGACAAACATGAATTTGTGTGAAACAAGCCTTAGTGATGAAATAGTGACCACCTTATCAACCCTAGAAGCTCTGTTATTCTTCAAACATTCTTAGAATGTAATGACTTCATTTCTCTAGACTTACATCACCATATGTATAAGTCGGTTAAGTGAGGATCAAGATCGAGCGGATTGTCCCTCCCTCTTTCATACTAAGTAAGAGAGTGTAATACACAAGATGACTTAACCAAAGCTCTTGTGTGGGGAGTATTCATCCATGGTTAGTTCAGTTATATTAGGGATGTCGTAAGTATGTCTAGGGTGGAGAGAAGTTCTTAACATTCATATCTCATTGGTTATCTACAACAACTTACTTTCTGCAATTTACTGATTTCTGCATTAACTGTAGCTTAGCCGAATTATTTCGGTAATCAAATCAACTCAGAAAACCCTAAAATTTTTTGTGCTAGTCCGCCACTGTGTCTAGTTCATTTTGTCCAAATTTCGTAGCATTTGAGTCTGTCTAGCTTAGGTTCGTATTATTATTAGTGTATTGTAGTCGAGTCTGTCAACATTTTAGTTTCGTGTTAGGATTTAGTTTCACCAATTCCTTGTGTTCGACAACCCCTATTTATCTTACTATATTGATATATCCAGGTTGTGAATAGGGTATCTTTGAGAGGTGTTTAGCCGCCTTGTCAAGGACATCATAGAAATCATAGAAGTTCGTCATCTAAGTGCACCTTAGATGACAAACACTGTTTCGTTGTCTAAGAACTACTTAGACGACGAACATATATTCATTTTGTCATCTAAGATCATTTATAAAGCCTATACCCTAAGCCCTAAGCCCTAAACCCTGAAAGTGTTAGACGACGAAAACCCTAAGTTTCATCGTCTAAGTGCTACTTAGAAGACGAAATTAAATCACTTTCGTCGTCTAAACAGAGTTTCACAATCTGACCTCTAAGATCATGATCATGTATACCTTATTATATTACAGATTATGTTCATTGAGGGCATAGATTAAACAATTCCTGGACTGTGAGTGTCGACGGTTTGAAAATCGGAGTTACGAAGATTCGTATATCAACATTCACTACCACATTTTTGGGCATTACCAACGAAATAGAAAACTAAGGCCGACGATTTTTTAAATCGTCGGCAATAATTTTCCCTATTGCCAACGATTTGGGGAAAAAAATCGTCGGCAATAGTATTATTGCCGACAATTTTCTCCCAAATCGTTGGCAATAATTCGTCGGAAATAGCCAAAAAAAAAAATTATTGCCGGCGACTTGGGGAAAATCGCTGGCAATAATCCAAGTCGCCGGCAATAGTTTTTTTGTGTGGCTATTTTCGACGCATTATTGCCAACGATTTGTGGGGAAAATCATTGGCAATAGGGAAAACTATTGCCGACTATTTTTTAAATCGTTGGCCTTAGTTTTCCATTTCGTTGGTAATGCCTAAAAATGTGCTAGTGCATTTCCGTTTAATTGAAATTTCAGTTTTATGGTTGATTACGCTGATCAAACCCTTTGTATTGATCAAAATTTCGTCTACTTACAAATTATGTTATGTTGAATCTATCTAACGTTTGGTTTGTTCAAATTCAATTTCGTTAAAATTGATGTGGAGTAAATATAGACACTAGAACTCTTAAGTTATGCACCATTAGTAGACGTACAATAAATCTTTGCTCTCCCATCCAATTTTTATCTCCAATTTCAATTAATTTCTATCTAGTTGATAAATATAGTTTCTACGTTAGTGGCAACACTCAAAACTTCTGAAATGCTTTATGGATTATATTTTACGATCGTTTTCATCTTTTAACTATTTATTGATAATCACAAATTAAATCGATCGAATCCTAAACAAATCCGAATTTGTTAAATCTGAATGTTGGTTTATGAAGATTCTTAAGCAGGTACAAAAAAATTAAATTTTCAGAAATAATCTGAAAATTCAAATAAATTCATTTTTAGGTGATCAAATAAATTCAAATCCTTTTCTTTTTGTTGCCTACGACTAAAAACTTAACACTTAAACGATAAATTAATTTGTTTTTGTCGTCTAAAACCAATTTTTTTGGCACGTATTTTTTGGCACCAAAATTTTTGGAGTATTTTAAAACTACTTAGACGACGAGTTCATTTCGTCGTCTAAGTGGGTATAATAAGATCAAATCAATCTTTTTTCCCGAATAAATCCAATTGGCCAATCCTCCTCAATCCCTAACTCTCTCAAAATATCCCCCACCTCCCCGACGCCAATGTTGACGCTAACGTTACATGACTCGACACCAACCACCACCACCACCATTGCACCCTGACGCCACCACCACCGCCCTAAAATGCTCTCTCTCTCTCTCTCTCTCTGACAGGACTCATCTCAGATTAACATGTAATTCAGGGTGGATCCTGCGGGACTCGTGTTAGGATGACTTGCACCGAAGATTCGATACAATTAACCCTAATACGAGTAACCCGAAACATGTACAAAGAATCTAAACTATGAAAACGAAAGCAATAGAATGTCATGCCTCATACCCTGGACGGTCGCGACTTTAGCTGACTAACTAGCAAGTTGGGCAATTTAAAACGAAAGTCCTAAGGAAACACAGAAAAACGTCAGAGTGAGTGGATGAAAATAACTGAACTAGAAACTTGAAAATAACTGTATCCTATTGTCATATATAATAAAATACTAAGCGAGTCGAAAAGACTAAAAAGATATAAGGATACGTCGAGGGGGACTCTTGACCCTTCTCGAGTATCGTGCACAACTGGAAGCGCTGACCAGAGTCCTCAAACCTCTAGCCACCTAAAGTCATATGGTGACTCTTGACACAAAGACGAAGTAGATGCCAGAGGGAAGTGCTAATCCTTCCTTGGAGCCACTCGGAGATCAACCGACTAACCAATGCATCGATGCAAGACTAATTGAAAATGTACTGAATCTAGCCTCCAAAATTATAATTAAATACTGAAATTTTAAACTGAATTGAATATATATAATAAATAGACTCGCTAATTGACTGTGAAAATAAAAGTGTCTACTTACAATACTGTGCCATAATCTCCATCAAGCCAAAACCTGAATGTTGGCATTCTATATGTCTGTCATTGGCTGTTAATACGTCGTCCTAGAATAATTTTGATTATTTAATAACTAGTCATCGAAAGTCATATTGAATAGCTAAGCTCGTTAACCAACAAGCACAATCACCGAGAACGTCATTCTCGAACATTACACTTTCTGGTGTTCTTACAAGCTTAGTTCTAATCTCAAATTGTGAACCCTTAAATATCTTGAAAGTCGCAACACATTTTTAATTATTATGCGACTCATTTGGCTAATTCTAACTCGTTTGGCTGAAATCGGGCCTGAACCCATTCGGCCCTAAAATCACCAGAAAATTTCCCGACCAGTTTCGGCAGCGTGGAGCCATCACAGAGCTTGGTGCTGGTACCAATTAACTCAGAGTGGAAAGGGGAGCAAAAGCCCTAGCACCTTGCTACCCAAAACAGCAACGACCGCCACCCACGACGGGGACCTGAATCGAATTCAACTGAGATCGAATTCGATCTCCCAAACTTAACCTGCAAATTTCAAAACTCATAACCCAAATCATACTACACATCACAAGGATTCGACATATACCTCAATTGTCACCGGCGATGGCGATCGATTTCACCCGAAAACGTAGAATTTTGTCCCTCAAATTCTCCCAACTTGGCCTTCAATCTCCATAAATGATGCCATCAATCAAAAGAGGAGGTCGAGACATTTCATTTCTGACCCATTTTATTGCTGAAGGTGGCCGGGATCTGCAGCACTACCTTCGTCGACTTCAACAAAGATTTTGGGCCACTGGAGCTTGGTCAGCACGGGTCAACCTGCTTGTTCCAAAATGGAAAAGTCTCATTTTCTATTTTTGGAAAGTGCTATTTATATGTGCAAGTTGCAACTAAGTAATTCAGTAAAATCATACAAAACTTTTGTTGACCGTAATTTCTTCGTCGTAACTCTGATTTTAACACTTGATGTGGTTACGAACTCGTCTCGATAAAATCTACAAATTTTCCTAAGAAAATTTCTCGAAAATCTTAACGAATAAAATTATGATATGAAGGCCATCGATAATTATCAACGGTAAAAACTAACTACATTCCTCGATTGACCTTATATAAATCATAAAAACAATAATTCTCGGGACTGAAAGTCACACACACTCTATCTCTCTCTTGCCACCACAAGCTTACTGTCGTCTCTCTCTCCCTCTCTTTCCACCCTAAACTCTGGCTAAAGTTCAATTTCAATGTCGATTTCGATTTCAGTTTCATATTGTTGTGAAGTGTGATAGTGTACTTAATTAGGCGTGAAATTGTGATAGGGTTTCGGTGTGAAATTGATAGTGTGCTTAGGAGTGAAATTGTGATAGTTGCTATGTTGATTGCATGTGTTGATTTAATGTTTATGATATGTGTTGAATGTGTTGATTGTGATGAATGTGTTGAAATAAGAATCAGATTGTGTTATGAATGTGGGATTATGGTATGAATGTGATGTTCGATATGTGTGATTGCTAGTATGTGTTAATGTTTGGTACTTATTGATGTTGATTGATGTTGTTGAACATATTTGTGTGTTGGATAGGCACTAAATTGGATAGCTAGGTTTGGTATGTGTTGATGTATGTTGATGTTGGTTGATTTTGATTGAATATATGTTTGTTGAATACATGTGGTTTCAGTTGTATAGCTTAAGATGCTTGGCGGAGGAAAAGGCATACTGTACAAGAGAAGAATGCCGAATTTCAATCCATAAGACGACAACTGGGTTGGAGTCAAAGGTCGGAGGAGACCGTTACGGTTCCTGCGGCTCCCAATAGATCACAAAGGATTCCTAATGTTCCCAATGAAGCATCGACATTCTATACAGTCGAGACATGAATTTCCTTTTTGGACGCCGCGTCGTCACATGCTTCTCAATCCTCAGTCGTCGATTCTGTTTGCTTTAGTGCACGACACAAAGTGAACTAGAGAGACCTCTTAGCCTCTGCTCCCAAACGCATTTGGGGACTTGTGAAGGAAGATAAAGTTGGGAAGATACACAAATCAACAGGGAAGATAATCGAGGTGTAGTACAAAGATTTCACCAGAGGCCCTCCGATGTCAGAGCTAAGCAATTTGTACTAGCACAACATCGAATCTATTATACGGAACAACATATGTATGAAAGTCCCTTCTTAGGACACTACAAGAAAACTGCACCTAGACCACGGACAATTTCCGTTGTCTAAGTGCAGTTTTCCGTCGTCTAAGTACTTGGACGACGGAACCTCCGTCGTCCAAGGTCCGTGCTCCAAGTGCTGTCGTCCAAGCACCTGGACGACGAAGAATTAATTCTCCGTCGTCCAAGTTAACTTGGACCGCGGACATTATCCGTGGCCCATGTATGCAGCTGGACGACGGAAACGCTAATTCTCCGTCGTCCAGGTGACTACATGGGCCACGCACATTGCTCGTTTCTCCGTGGCCCACGTGTTCACCTGGACGACGGAGAATTAGCGTTTCCGTCGTCCAGCTGCATACATGGGCCACGGAGAATGCTAGCTTCTCCGTGGCCCAGGTGTTCACCTGGACGACGGAAACTCTAATTCTCCGTCGTCCAGGTGAACACGTGGGCCACGGAGAATGGCAGGGTTTAGGGGTTAGGGGTTAGGGGTTAGGGGTTAGGGGTTAGGGGTTATGGGTTAGGTTTAGGGTTTGTGCACCTGGACGACGGAGAACATAATCTCCGTCGTCCAAGTGACTTTTTAATTTAAAAAAAAAATAAATTGAAATTAAATATTATTAATTTAATTTATTATTAATTTAATTTAAATAATGAAAAATAGTCGAAATTAATTAATTAAACTAAATTTTTAATATTAATTAATGTATTAATTAAATAATTAATTAATTTGTACATACACATCCAAATTAAAAACCCATAAAAATTATAAAATATTGTTCGAAACTCGGAAATAAAGAAACGCGATAATTAACTAGCTAGCTAATACACTGGAGGAGCAGATGCGCCGCCAGGTCCTCCGCCTCCAGCCGGGTCGTTGTTGTCGGGGTGTGGGTTCGGAGGAGGTTGACATACTTCTCGATTTTGGTTCATGAGCGCGATGAGTTGGGCTATTTGTGCTTGTTGTTCGTCAAGTCTTTGCCGCATTGCCTCATTCTGCTCTTGTGTCAGTCGATTCTCCTCTCGTGCCAGTCGAGCCTCTTGAATGGCTGCTTCGACGGCCGCTGCCTGACTCCTTCTCCGCTGCCCCGAACCTCCCATAGATGATGAGCCGGAGGTCGTCGAAAAATCTCGTACCACCCTAGGCCCAAAGTGCCTAACCTCATTGCCAGCTCTACGACCGTAGACCTCATCCGCGATTGCAATTTGGCTCTCTAAGGATAGAGGAGGCAGGTCTTCCGGCGGCACATCTGGGAACGCAAACTGAGTGTTAGCCAACTCTTCATGCGCACGCTCTATCACCCTTGCCTACAAAAGAATAATTAATTTATTATAATGAAATCATATTTAAATAATAATTACTATAATTAAAAGCACATAATAAATATATCACTTACGCCGCATTGACTCGCTTCATTATCGAGCCCTGGCGTCACGTACGCGCTTACGCTTGCATCAAGATAAGGGTGTTTGGAGCCCTTATCCTTGTGCTCCTTGGCTATTTGAATGAACTGCTTGGCGCCGGTAGTATGGTGTTTCTCCTTCTTCCCCCGGTTGGCTTTGTTGACACCGGAGAATTTCTGTTACACAACATAATTAAATCATTAAAAAATTAATAACTACAATTTAAATAATTCAATTAGGATAATTGAAATAAAAAAAATAAATTAACACCTTAAAGGAGTCATCGGCAAAGTGGTTACACAACCACTCCCACTCATCTTCTCTATCCCCTTGCAGCTCTACCGGGGGAGGCACGGGACCAACATCTTGGAAGTACTTATGGAGCTTGTACTTCCAATCTTTGTAGATGGAGTTGGCGGTTTGGTTGATATGCCTCAACATGGCCGGTGTCGGATCCACCGCAAATTGTTCCTATCAAAAATAAATAGAAAATTATAATAGTATATATTATGAAATTTTAACTAATATTAACAATATTATATAATAACTAAATTGGACGTATTACGTACCGAAAGATCTTTAAAGACTTTCGCCTTCTCATGATCCGGCGCCTCCTTCCAAGTAGGGGCAGTGATACGAACCCGGTTACGGATGATTGGCCCTATCCCATGCGCCGAGAGACTTGCTAGCTGAGCTGTGGGAGGGCCCCCGGTGAATTCGTCGTAGGGCAAGTCGATCTTTTTCCCGGTCGCCTTGCAAATACGCTCCGCTTTGCCCCCTTTAACGAGACCCCGAGTCCTTTTCGGTTCCGGGTCAGTGGGGGCCCTCCTTTGCCTACGGCGGGCGCTGTACATGATTGATTCGGCGGTCGAGGACGCCTTAGTACTTCCCGTTGAACCGGTACCGGGTGTCGGAGATTGGAAGGGGTCGACGTCATCACCGCTCGAGATGAATGGGGGAGCGGGAATTTCCCCAGAGGGCGCTACGGACGGACCAGATGATCCGTCCGGATTGAGAGCGTCGTTGCCCTCCTGTTGAACCCAACCGACTTGGGCCGCCAACATTCGGAGCATGGCATCTTCTGCCTCCTATTGCGCTTTCTTCTTGCCGGATGGAGCCATTTCAACCTAGGAGTACATTGTTAAAATACCTACTTACCATAATAATTACGAGTGCAAAATTTACGCTAATTAAGTACGGTTAAGATTTAAATAGAGTACACTAGCTTAGTTTTTTCGGTCGTTCAATGGACGTGCGACCCGCGCGATAAAGTGTAAATTTTCAATTAATCAGCCTTGGTTAAATCGAAAAACATGGCCAGTTAGAGATAGAGATAACGCGAGAGGCAGGACTAATTTCGACAAAAGTCTTTCTTAGTCCAAATCCTGTCACCAGTCATAACCCGTTTCTAGACACCATGTCCGACATTCGGCCAATTTTTCGAAAATTTACACTCCCTCAAGTCCTTTGCAAACTCCGCCCTCAACCTCGTGTCCATACTTCACTTAGGTTATGGTGTGCGGTGATGAAATCCACACATCACGAGGGGTTAAGGAGATAAGCTAGGAAAATAGGCGCCATCTATTCCAAAGAGTGCGACTTAATAAACCAAGCCTATGTACTAAATTTAAATCGAACACGTACTACTAATTAATTTACTAGAAAATACACGTAAATATTAATTAATAATTTTTAATTATATGCAATAATTTATTTTTATTTATCATGCATTTAATAAAAAATTGATTCATTTAATAAATTATGAATAATAATTTATTCATTTAATAAATTTAATAATAAATTCATTTAATCATGCAACTAATAATAAATAATTACAATAATAAATTTATTCATTTAATAAATTATCAAGTAAATACAATTATTCATTTAATTAATTAATAACAATAATTAACCATTTAATTAATTAATAACAATAATTAATCATTTATTTAATTAATAACAATAATTAATCCAAATATTTAATTAATAACAATAAATTTACAATTAATTATATTTAAAATTTAATTAATTAATTAAATGAAAATTATTTTAATAAGGGAAAAATAGAAATTTACCGAATCGGAGTTTTCGGGAATATCGTCGGAGTGGAGTCGTCAGAGAGAAGGAACCACGCCGGAAAAAATGTCGTCGGAGCGTCGCCGGAGGAGGATCGCCGGAGTGAGAGAGAGAGAGAGAGAGAGGAGAGGAGAATGTTGTATGGGATGAGGAAAAGAAGATGAGCCGCGGGCTATTTATAGAGTTTCACTTAGACGACGGAGCACTATTCTCCGTCGTCTAAGTGCACTTGGACGACGGAAACGGTGTTTTCCGTCATCTAAGTGAAGGGTTAAATATTTTCGAAGCGGCGCGTAATTAATGGGCGGGACGTTTCACCCGCCATAAATTTGGACTTAGACGACGGAGAATGGATTCTCCGTCGTCTAAGTGGAAATTCAAGCGGCGCCGAAAATTGAGGCGGTAAATCGAACCGCCATGTTTTTGACTTGGACGACGGAGAATGATGTTCTCCGTCGTCCGGGTGAACACCTGAACGACGGAGAACGGCATTCTCCGTCGTCCAAGTCAAAAATTCATTGAAAAAAAAAATAAAAAAAAATCGAACCGCCATGGTAAATTGAACCTGGATGACGGAACTTGTCATTCTCCGTCGTCCAGGTGAAATTTACGTTAAAAAAAAGTTTAAAATTAATTCGCTAGGAATTTAGCGATCTGTCATTGGAGTGAAATAGTCGTCCAATATCGATGAACGCATCGTATATATGAACAGTTAAATTTGAACCGACGAATATATTTTTGTTTTGAAAGTTGTTAAGTATCGACTAATCCTTACGACTTAAGTGTTCATGAGTAGAGGCTCATTTGCAACAGAGTATTAACGAAATTGAATTTGGACAAAACAACCGTTGGATATGTTCGTCGTAACATAATATATAATTGTCTTCAAAGGACCATAAAATAATAAGTTCGGGAAGGGTTTGATCGGCACAGTCAACCGCAAAACCGATAATTTCACAAACCGGAAACGTGGATACAAGGAATTTCGCAACTCCGATTTTCGAACAGTCGAAGCTCACACACCAAGAATTGTTTACTCTAAAGTCTTGACGAAAAGAATATGCATTGGAAGAAGGTCTAGATGGTCGTTGTCTTAGAAAAATTTACGAAATCTGCACCTGGACGACGGAGAATCTCATCTCCGTCGTCCAGGTGTATAGACCCTGAATTCAGGGGTTAGGGCCTTACTGTTTAGGGTTTAGGGTTTGTGAACTTGGATGACGGAGAATGACTATATCCGTCGTCCTAGTGTGGACCTGGACGACGGATAATGACCATTCTCCGTCGTCCAAGTTCTAAACCCCGAATTCAGGGGTTAGGGCCTTAGGGTTTACGGTTTAGGTCGTCCCCGGTCATTTGTGTGTCCGTTCAATTATTCTGATTCAAAAATATAATTAAAAAATTGATCGATCGATCTGATATGCTAGATTTAGGGTCCAGGATTTAGGGTTTTATATGAGATTGAGATTTGGCGGGACGCCAAAGGTGAAAATGGCGGGGGACCTAATATAAACGTGGACGGAATATCTCATCTCCATCGTCTAGGTGTATAGACCCTGAATTCAGGTGTCCGTTCAATTATTTTGAATGACCATAAAAAAATTAAATAAATGATCGATCCGATTTGCTAGATTTAGGGTCGAGGATTTAGGGAGAACGCCAAAATACCCAAAGGCGACAACCTGTAATTAATTTCTCCGTTGTCCAGGATATATAATTCGGATTAATTAATTACCGTAAATTAACCTGCATCGATCATATATATATTACAATAATTACAATAATTAATTACCAATTAATCTCCCTCGTCGTATGACCGTACTCTTCGTCATAATCATCATCGTCCTCATCCCCGTTAGACGACGGCTCATCCTCGTCATCGTACTCAACATCGTCTGACGAATAACCTGAGTCCTCGTCCTCGTCCGCGTCCTCTTCCTGCTCGTCTTCTTCATCTACCTCATCGATAATCTCATCTTCAGTTAGATCTATACAACCATCAGGCATGGGTAACCGTTCACCATCTTGAACCAGGTCCATTATATCGGAGCGGA
Source organism: Geum urbanum (assembly GCA_946800695.1). Classification (NCBI taxonomy): domain Eukaryota; kingdom Viridiplantae; phylum Streptophyta; class Magnoliopsida; order Rosales; family Rosaceae; genus Geum; species Geum urbanum. Next base: position 40,250,893 of record OX327002.1, on the reverse strand, counting down.
TGACAGAAATATTAGGCTCTTGATAGGTAGGAATGTCTCTTTCTGGTTCAGCAGCATCTTCAGTCGTTGCCGGTGTCCCTTCAATTGTCTCTGTATTCCATATTCCTCGGTGAGAGATATGGTTCACTATTTTCCACCCTTCACCGGCTTTCGGATCGTCGAGATAGAACACCTGCCGAACTAAGGTGGCGAGAGCGAAAGGCTCATCCTCATACCAGCTAGAGTTTGTATCGACTGATAATAGTCACAGGTCTTCCTTTGTACGCTTGAACCATCTGCACTTGAATAGGAAAACGTTGACATCATTCCCGTAACATAGTTGAACCACATATACAATAGCCCCGTAATATAGATCATTGTCTTTCCCAACCGCCACCCCACTGTTTTGTGTTCTTCTTCCTTCGTCTCGGGCCAATGAATGGAACTTTACACCGTTCACAAAACATCCGGGATAAATATAGTGTTTAACCGGCTTCCCTGCTAGCAAGTGCTTTGGCCGTGACCACCACCCTCCGTGGTTTTCAGATTTTTGCAGGTCAATCATCTGCGAAAAAGGGCAAATTAATATAAGGGTTTACTTTCTACAAACACGATCGATATGTATTTAAATAATTAATACCGAGACGTACGTACGTACCCATTGGAATAAATAATCAGGAAACTTCTTCTTAACCATTTTCTCAATCCACGCCGAACTCTTGTTTTGATTTAACGCCTGAAGCCTCTCCCTGTATGACATCATGTACGGCTCAACTTCGTCACAGTCTCGCAACACTACCCAATGTGCCTCAATAAGTTCTTCCCGTGTTAACGATTCCTATAATACTCTTCTAAACGGTCGGACGACATTGGTGATGACAGAAAGATTGATGCGGGCACTGCGATCGGATGCAGTGGGAGGTGGTGGATCTTTGAGGTACCTGTTGCAGTAAGTAACACACTCATGCATTAGGTATGTCTCTGCTATGGAGCCATCCAGGGCCGACCTGTTTTTGACGAATGACTTATACTGTCCAAGCTGTCTACAAAATCAAATGTACAATAGCTATAAGTACATATAGCTAGCTAGTATATATATAATCTCCAGTGGAACAAATAAATTAATTATTTGTACGTACCTTTCTTGAGGATACATCCAAGTGTACTGGACCGGACCAGAAATGAGCACATGCTCGGGCAGGTGGATCATTAGGTGAATCATGATGTCAAAGAAAGCAGGGGAAAAAATCCTCTCTAGTTTGCAAATGATGTGCACAATTTGTTGTTGCAATTCCACCACATCTGACTTCTTTAATTCTCTGGCGCATAACCTCTGCCACCACCTGCACAATGCCACTATTGGTTCTATGACGTCCCGAGGCAAGTATGGTCGAATTACCACTGGAATCAGACGTTGCAGCATAACGTGATAGTCATGTGTCTTTAGACCAACAAACTTGTGTTGCACCTCGTCCACTGCTCCAGTTATAGTAGCTGCATACGTAGCCGGATAACGAACGCCCTTAAAACAGTGAAATACAGAACGTCTAAGTGTCGACTTCACTGTGTAAGGTGCATCTGGCATCTTGTTGTACACTTCTTTCCTATCCCTCCTCAACCACAAGGGATGACGTAGATTCATTGATTCCAAATATTTGCGCGCTTTGGGAGTATCTTTAGTCTTGAACTTAATACCGAGAATTGTTCCCACCAAGCTGTCGCACACATTCTTTTCTATGTGCATCGCGTCCAAGTTGTTCCTCAGCTTCAACTTCGACCAGTAAGGGAGTTCAAAGAATATACTCTTGTGATCCCAATAGCTCAGATCATGTGGAGGAATTGGATTGCATTTCTTTACATCCGCGTCATTGCTCAACACACCAAAGTTGAAATAGCTCAACCTCTCTAAAATCTCTTCGCCCGACCAACTACGGGGTTTAGGATTGTTCTCTACCGTACCGTCGAATGAGCTTCATCCTGTTGCCAGGGGTGGTCGTGAGGAAGCTATCTACGGTGACCTAAGTAACACATATTCCCCGCGTGCCAACTAGAGTTCACGTCGTCCTAACATATAGGACATCCATTATATCCTTTTGTCCTGCAGGCTGCCAACATCCCATAAGCTAGAAAATCGCTGATCGTCCACATTACGGCAGCCCTCATCGTGAACATCGTGTCAGTGAATTTGTCATAAGTTGGGACTCCATTTTCCTACAACAGTAAGGAAATTAGTACGGTAAGGAAATTAAATTCCTTGTTCATGCACATCCATGGAGGCAAGTTGTACGGCATCAGAATAACTGGCCAAGTGCTGACGGCGGAGCTATTACTTCCCCAAGGATTGAATCTGTCTGTAGATAGGCCGAGTCTAACATTTCTAACCTCTGAAGCAAAGTCTCCAAATTCTCTATCAAAATGTTTGAAACCCTCCCCATCCGCGGCGTGTCGCAGGACATCGTCATCTATTCGCTTTTCTGTGTACCATCGCATCGCCTCTGCTGTGTGTAGAGACATGTACAGGCGCTGCAATCTGGGAATCAAGGGAAAATATCGAACAACTTTCACAGGAATTCTCTTTTTCGAACTCTTCCTATTCAACTGGAATCTGCACTGGCCACATATGGGACAATAGTCCAAATCTTTATACTCTTTGTAAAATAGCACACAATCATTCGGACATGCGTCAATTATCCTGTACTTTAGGTCGAGGCTGCTCAGGATATTTCTAACCTTATAATGAAATTTAGGAAGATTGTGATCATCAGGAAGCAACTTACATATTTGCTCCTGAATTTCGTCAAAAGCACTCACTGACATTTTTTGCTTCACTTTTATCTTCATTTGCTCCATCACATATTGCAACACATTCTCTCGACATCCAGGGAACACCGGGGTCTGCGCTTCAAGTAGCATCCGGTTGTACTTTTCCATCTCACTGGTGTCAGTGGTCAAGTTAGCTACGGGGAATGTGTCATCATGCTCATTAGTGGTACTGTAACCTCCGTCTTGGTGTTGGTGTCCACCATGACTACATCTCGGAAACGCATCATGGACCAAATCTGCAGTTGGGTTCCAAGCTGGGGGTCCGGCACCACTGCCGCTGGATGAGGTACCATGATAACTGTACCCTGAGCTGAAGTCTGCTGTGCTGAACTCTACTGCTTCACCATGCTCGCTCCATGTAGTGTAACTCCACATCATACCATTTTCGTACAGGTGTTGCACCATAACATTAACCTCCGCATACTGACAATTAAGACATTTCTGACACGGACACCTGAAACATTTCTTTCCCTGACCATGTTCTATTGCTAAATTGACAAATTCGCTAATTCCATCCATATACCGGATATCACATCTATTCTTCAACTTCATCCAACTCTTGTCCATACTGCTACAAAATATTATAATTAATTAATTATATATTACATATATATATATTAGTCCATTAATTTACGCTTAATTATACGTACTCGATCTACATCGATCCATCAATTACGTACGTACGTAATTTAATCTGTATATATAGCTAACATCCATGCATGTATGTACGTACGTACGTTTTCACTAAATATATATATATATATATTAATTAAGCACATTTTAACTGCGTACGTACCTGCTGGCCTTCTCGATATCTGTTAATTAAGCTAGCTAGCTAGTCAGCGGAGATCCCTTATCCTGATTGATCCTTCTCGGCCCTTCGAATTCGATTGATCTCCGATCCCTTCTCCTTCTCCTTCTCCCTTCTCCTTCAATTCTTCTTCGAATGGAAAATGAAGAGATCGATGGAATGAATCGAAGAGAGTTTGGCATCCGGCTTATATAATGCTTCACTTAGACGATGGAGGTGTCGGTACGTCGTCTAAGTGAAGTTACTCGGACCACGGCGTGTCGGTCCGTTGTCCAGGTGATCACCTGGACGACAGAGAATACCATCTCCGTCGTCCAGGTGATCACCTGGACCTCGGACTCTTCTCCGTCCTCCAGGTTATAACCTGGACGACGGAGATGTTATTCTCCATCGTCCAGGTGATCATCTGGAGGACGGAGAAGACTTCGAGGTTCAGGTGATCACCTGGACGACGGAGAATAACATCTCCGTTGTCCAGGTTGACACCTGGAGGACGGAGAAGAGTCCGAGGTCCAGGTGATCACCTGGACGACGTAGAAGGTATTATCCGTCGTCCAGGTGGTTCTTAGACGACGGAGACTTCTCCGTCGTCCAAGTGTAACTTGGACCACGGAACAATTACGTTTCCGTGGTCTAAGTACTGTTTTCTTGTAGTGGGACGAGCTACTCAAAACCAACAAGTTCAGGGTATATCTACATATGGATGATCAAGTACAATAGTACTGAAAAATCAGTCCTTTCTTTTCTCTCCACTTATGAAATCCAATTATTATTGTGCATACAAGGTTCGATTCAATTATGGTACAACAAGATTGGTCGATCACAGCTTGGGAATCTATGATTGTTACATACAAGATATTGAAAGTTGAGAAACGTAAGAAGGAGGAGCTTGCTTGAGACCGCAGTTAATTGATAGGAAGGGGATGGAGAGTATATTTTGTGTAGTCGTTTTGCGGTCAACGTCAACTACACCAAGAAACATGGTATTTGTAAATTTGAACATGTTTCACTCGAGCCTTTCCTCTGTAAATTGGTAATAAAGTAACCCACTTCGGGATCGGATAATATAATTAGTGTATCATAAACCCGGCCACCCCAAATCTGGTTTAATGCATGGGACAAATCTTGTTTGGTTAACTAAAATAGGACGACTGGACTAGTCTAGCCTAGTCGGGGTTGACTATTGGGCGAAAATTGGATTAGATATAATTTGAGTTGAAATTCAATTGGATGCGAAAGTTCAAACTATTATTATTTATATAATTTTTGATTTGTGATTTTAGAATCGAGATCATCTATCTTATAAATTTAAGTTAAAGATCAATTCACTCAAAAATAAATCAAAACTAAAAATAAATATCGTTTGAGTATCAAAACCAAATCCGATCCGCACAAACCAAGACAAATCCCAACCCTAAAGCAACGCCGGAGTTGTCTTTGTTTTATCTGCAACTTTTTTTTTAAGTCTCTCAGGGCCAATGACTTAAACTTGATGGCATTTGAAGTTGTGCAAATGGCAGGTGAGAAGCTACATGGGGGGAGTAAAAAAAAAGATGAAAACTATAGAGTTCAGGTAGTACACTTAATGATTAAAATCGAAAAGTCAAGCTATTACGTTGATTAAAACTGAAAAGTCAAGTAGTAAGCTGAAATTAATAGCAATATGTAGTGAAATAAACAAATTCGAAAAGTCAAGTAGTGAAATGTTGATACCAAACCATAGGTAAGTAAACTGAAATTTATCATAATTACCTAAGTGCATCTCTAATGTGACTCCCTATTAGAGCTCCTTAGGCATATTATAGAGAAAAACTAAATTTTTTTTTTCTCTCCAACTGTGCTCTCTATTGCACTTCTAAGATATAGAGGTTGCTAGGAACTTCTAAATCCGATGAGAGAAATAAGCTCTTGAGGTTATAATTAAATTTTGTAATTAATTGGCACCCATTTTTTTTTACAAATCACACCCCCTTCTAGATATTTTGTGTATTATTTTCAATACACTTTTTCTTGAAATTGTGAAGAAGGGGGTGTGATTTATAAAAAAATAGGTGCTAATTTCACCTCCCTTAATTAAACTAATTTTATTGTTTGTTTTTCAAAACCATAAACACGAATTCGTACCCTTACTTTTCTAACATGTTCAGAGCTAAGCTTTTTTTTACTCTCAAAAAGTTTATCTTTTAAATATATTTTCATTAAATCTATATATTGAAAGAAATTTTTTATTAACACATCCCTACTCTCTAAATACACACCCCTACTTTTTTTTTTCCAATTATTTTCTCAAAGTTCCTGTTGTGCCCCTCTTGAGTCCCATTTTTTTTTTCAACTTCAGGTCCCGGCGGCCATGTATCCATGCTTGAGATAGAAATTGAGCTTGCTGCCATATCTCATAAACAGGAACTCTTAAGTCTTAATTGAACTTCATTTGGTTGGATTGATTTTGTCATCGTATACCAAATTCCTATCATTCATAGGTTTAGCCTGTAAGACTGACTTGATTTATTTGATCTCCGTACGTCCAATACCAACTCTTACACATCTCCTCAATCAATCTCGGTTGCCATTCACAAAGAGTAGGTGGATTCAAAGAATGTTAAAGGAAAGAACCTTTGTCTTCTTTCGTCTCTGCTAATATTGAATTTAGAATCGCAATCTCACAAGAGGAATAATTGGTTTCATCTCCTTGGGGATCTCAGCCATGGTAATCTTGATAAAACTAGGTTTTATATGTATTTCCATCTAAAAATTTATATTCTGGGTTTATATCGTTGTTTCAAGCAATTTTCCTTTTCTTCCAATGGGTTGTCAAAGGGTTAATAAAGTGTAATAAAGAATATACTAAAAAAGAGCTATGTGTATTGAGTAATTAAGGGTGTGCATATAAAACTACCTATATCGAAAATATAGGGAGCATCGATCATTCAAGATAAGGCTGGGCAAAAATAGTTTTACAAGTGGGAACTGTACTGCACCGATCCGAAAAAGTAAAACGGGAGTCACACCGAATAATGTGGGTGTAAATTCACCGACGAACTACATAAACGAAGTGGTTGTGGGTTGAGCCTTTAAACCGCCTGAATATATCGCACCGCACCGCTTTTCTTAATTTGAATATTTAATTTAGTTTTTAAATATTTTGCCTATATTTTATTGATTAAATTAAATATTTAATTTAACTAATATTTTTTTAAGTGAAAATATGCCGTATGAGTAATGTAACCTAGCTAGCTTAAAACCCTAAACCTAATAGTATATAAGTGACTAAACCTACACACACTTTTATCTCCTCAATCGGTCTATGTGCAAGTTATTTGAATTTATATTTTTTTATTTTAGACTTTAAGGTCTGAACTTTAAGCACTTTTATTTCCTATATCATTTAACATGGATTTATTAAATCATGTAATATTCAATTTTCTAAATTTCATGTTTTTTTAAATTATAAAATGTGGGCTAAATACCGAAATTGTTTTTCTCCGCACCAAAGATGTGGTGCATCGAAATATGGGTCCACCGAATAAACAAAGCGGTTGTGGTCTACATTTTTAGCAAACCGTAACATGTGGAGTGGTTGTAGTTAGGGTTTCAAACCGCACCGACTTAACCCGTGCCCAGCCCTAATTCAAGATGTTCTAACATAGCTTTGATTTTATCCTAATCTTATTCGTAGATTTATGTCCTTATTTTTTATTGAAATAAATATTTAACTGACCATAAAGAATTTTTTTTATGAGTCTTATAAATGCACCATTAAAACACTTGAAATTCAAATTGAGCTGCATTACTTGTTCATCCAACTTATGGACGAAACTCAGTTAAAAGGAAATTATTGTCGAGTTCTTCTAATTGAAGAAAATGAGGTACGTGGTTTGCATGATTGCAACAAGAAATTAGTTTTCCCAAACGAGCAAGTCAATTTTTATACAATATGCCTTAGAGCAAATGCACCCATTGCTTGAGCAATTGCTTAAACAATTCCCCAAAGCAGTTTGAAAGCACCAAACTGCTTGAGCAAGGGCAAAACAAAATGCAGCAGTTCACAAAATGCTTGAGCAGTTACTATTCAGTGACCGAATGAGGGAGTGACACATGCCATCTCCAAATTGCGATTTCGACAAAATAAATATGATATATTTTTTTTGGCAAGTAATTTCATAAAGGAATTGCAATTTTATTTCTCGAAATTTAAATACATAATGGAAAGATAATGGAAACATAAATGACAACATTTATTCTTAATACAATTGTTAAAATTACTCTGAAAAGAGTACGCGTGGTTGATAACAATCCGTAAATGTATCATCGGCAACTTCACATTCCTTATCTTCTGCTTCCTTAAGGATATCTATTTTCCTCTGGGTAAAGTACCTTTTGGTGATCGGGGTCATAACCTCCAAATTCATTGTCATGATCCTTGTTTCTTCCTTTTGTTTCTTGAGTTGGAGCTCACTTGTCGCCCTTGCTTCCTTTCGTTATTGAAGTTGTATATATTCTTTGTAATAATTGAGCTCACTTTTATTATGCATCTTCCTCGTGGAATGCCACGATGCTTGATCACTTGCCATGGTTTACAAAACCTCAGTTCGTTGCTCAATAGGAGTCTTACCTTGTTTCTTTTGACGCCTTGCTTCCTTTGCTTTTATGCGTCCCATTGGTCTAACCGGACTCGACGGACCAGTGCCAACGTAGGAAGGTGGTGCTTCATTCACTTCCTCGTCACCTAAATTTATGATTGGAGATGATTTGGTAACGGAGGTAGTCTCTTCATATGAGCTTACATACGGAGACAGAGTACTTGGTTCAACATCTCGGTAACTTGGATGGTCCTTAAGAACTTCATAACATTCAAAGTGGGTGAGTGGTCTTTTCTTAGTGGCATAGTAGTATGCTTGAGCTTGCTTAATCTAAAATAATACTGTAAATTAATTAGATTAAAATGACATACAGAAATTTAATTAAAAAATTCACTAAATTAATTACATAGTAGAAATTAAATAAAAATGAGATGATGAGTATAAGGAGTTACCTCATCCATGTGAGAAGTGCCGCTAGCTCTGCGCTTACGTGCTTCTTGCAAACATTGACCCCATTTTTGCAATGGTATCTTGAATTTATTGTAATGAAATGCAAGCGGAATTTGAGACCTAGGCTCCTCTTGAGGTATTTTTCCTTCCGATGGCACCCAATTTTGCATATAATCGACATGAATTTTCTCCCACAATTTATCATTCCTTTATTTGTTGTCGTTGAATTCATCAATAATATGACGTGCGAAAGAGATGCACATTTTGTAAATCTTCGGAAGGCCATTATTTCGAAAAAATGAAAGGACCCAACCCCGATTTAGTTTCCTAAACCGGAATCAAACCCCTTCTGAAAACGTGAACCAACAAAAACCATTCAAATTTCGGCAGAGTAACGCTACTAACGCGGAATTGCCATTACCTGCACCCGGAAAATAACACCTCCTCTTATGCCACAAAAGCCAAACCGTGGGCACCAATCCCATCTGGATTTCTCAATATCATATCAATAACATCAAACAGTAAACATAACTATAATATATAGTATATCCGAGAAAATCCGTATAAAACACGTATCAGTAACGTATCAGAGCGACCTCTAGTATATATATATACAAAAATATACAACAGTAGGCGAAACAAGAAACCTACTAGAAAACACAGGTAGCTCGAATAACTAGCCTCGAACCACGACGTGAGACACCAGAATCTGAATTGCAAACTGGGCACGGCAACCGAAAAGCCCGGGGGAAAGACATGAAAACCGTTAGAGTGAGTGGACGAAAATAAATGTCTTTCGCCAGATGATATATGTTATAATAACATATGCAAGTCAAGATGAATAAATATAATAAAGTACACGAGGTGAACTCATACTCCTCCAGCGTACTGAGCATGCATGTAAAAATCCCACGGGGTTGCTCATGGACACATCCGTGCTAGTACAGTCCGAATCACGGGATCCCAGACCCACACGTGATTCTAGCCAGAAAGGCCTCAGGTCAGAGGTCTGCCCCCCCCCGATAAAGGCCTCGGGTCACAGCCTCCCTCGGTAAACATCCTCGGAGATCAGCCGGGATGCAAGTGTATCGATACAACAACATATACTGAGACTGTACTCTGTGTAAACCAAATCATAAATAGTTTGATGCAAATGTAATATGTAATAAATAAATGGATATACGTAATATATACTAGTATAGGCATAATCATATAACACATGCTCATATAAATCATAATCTCGTATGCATGCTCATGCTCGTAAAACGTGTATAAAGACTCGCGATTATCAGTGAAAAGAAATTGTCCACTCACAAGTGAGCAAAACGCGCACTCGCGCTAATCACGTGGCCCGACGGAAGATCCCTCGCCCGAAGCACGATCTCGATCCCCTGAATAGTCATAAAATATATCTGATCAAAATCATAATCCACAACACTGTACCACACCTCGGAAACCAACCGTTCCCGGAAACATATAATACTGTGCAAAATAATCGACGAAATTCCCGAAATCTCCACTCAAAATCCTCGACTAAAAATCCGATACCCAAATCAACTCGAAAACCTCAAGGTGACGATCGGGGCGCGATTACGAGAAAAACGACATTAAAATCACTAAATTCCAAAAAGTCAACGGGTCGCCGGAGCTCCGGCGTTGACCGCTGCCGGCGCCGCCGGCGCGCCGTCAACCGGAGAGTTTTCCCGGCGACCGAGCTGCCAAACTGATCTCCTCAACAAGGTGAGCAACTTTTCCAAAGGGACCACCACCATCCAACCACCACCGTGGCAGGAAAACAGCTCGAAAGAGCCACGGCCAAGAATCGCCGGAAAACTTTCCCGGTCGATTCCAGCGTCGTTGCTCCACCTCGTCCCTCCAAACCAAAGGGGAAATGATCACTGTCCAAAACCCAACAAAACCCACCAAAGATCTACCCCGGAAAGTCACCGAAGCAACTCCCTCCGTCGAGGCCGATTCCGGCCAAAAGCCCCAAAATTTTAAATCAACATTTCTCCCTCAAATCAACCTCAAATTCCATAATTCCAAGTTCTAAACTATTGGAAATTGAAAGAGGAATCGATTCATACCAATAACTCGGCCGGAGGTGGCCGGAATCGTGAAATCCGACGGCGGCAGCGCGGTGGAGAACCGGTCAACGAAAAAGTCAACGGTCAGCCTCGGTCAACGACGGTCAAACTTCCCAAACAGTGTTTTTGACAATTTTTCGACTATTTCTTATATTTATACTCGCACCTTGGGACGATCGACGGTCCAAAACGGATAACCATTACGATTCGGATAAACACGATACGAATGGATAAACTCGTCGGTATTCCAAAATTTCAAATAATCATATTTTATTCCTCGGTCATCGGAAAAATCATCCGAAACCACCCACGAACTCGAAATCACATGTACCACAACTCTCGAGAAGAGACTCAACTCAAATTCTCGGCCGATAATTAAGTCGTGATCTAAACCGGCAAACCACACAATTATCGATAAACCGCGATTACACATAACCTCGTAAATCATGCTGATTACTCTACTGGTTCAGGTTCGGGTCGTCACAAAAAATGCTCAAGAAAATGAGAGTAAAGATGGAGAAGAGATGGATGGAGAGGTGAAATTTGTTGTGCACAAATTAGTGTGAGTTGTGAAATAAATGGTGTAGTATTTATAGGGAAATATTATGGGGTGTTATGCAATTTTGGGGGATTTTTTTACAATTTTTTAGGGTTTTTTTGCAAATATTTTGGATATTCCCTTTTATATCCGTTCTAAAAAAAATAGCTGTTTGATTTGAATATCAGCCGTTGGATCAGGTTTTGATTTCAAAATCAACGGTCCAGATCAACTAGCCCGTTGGATTTTTTTTTCTGTTCGGTAAGCCACGTGTTTTTACATGATTGTTGCGTAACTTTTTTTTTCTTCATCTTTTACTGCTCAAGCCAGTAAAAAAGAACGTCAACTGACGTCACCCACGTGCCAGTGGGCTCCACCAGCTGATCGAGCTTCAGCCCGACCCGTTTTTGCTCGAGCTCGAACTCAACCCCGTTGACTGCTCGGTCTGCCCCTCCTTCCTGCTCGCCGATGCTTCGCCGAAACAGAACTTCTCGAGCAATTTTCAGTGGGCCCCTCCATTTGCTCGAGCTTCCGGCTGCCCGGTGTAGATGCTCTTAGAGCAACTGCACCGGCGAGCAGTTTTTCGCTGAGCTGCTCGAGCAAAGACGGGATCCGCCGGCAACCGATTGAGCAAACCAAAAAACGGAATGCAGCGGGGCGATTTTTCCAGGCAGGCTGCTTGTTGACCTGAGCTCGAGCTCCGGATCAAGCAGAGCTGGGTTGAGCTGCTGATTGAGCAGCTAGCGGAGCCCACTGGCACGTGGGTGACGTCAGCTGATGTCAATTTTCTTTTTACTCCCCCGGTAAAAGGTGGAAAAAAAGTTACCATCTAATCATGGGCTGACACGTGGCCTTATCGAATCGGAAAAAAAAATCAAACAGGCTAGTTGATTTGGACCGTTGATTTTGAACTCAAAATCTGATCAAACGGCAGAAAACGGATTGCAATTTAGCTACCGGCATACAAATCTGATTAAAGGCATAATCTAACATTTGATTATGCAAATTCTCACCGACAATCAGCTTCAATTATTTTGTTGATATCGTTATCCGGAGATGACACGTGTCACAACCTCATTGGTCGGAAATTTTACCGACAATCGGCTTCAATTATTTTGTCAAAATTGTAATTCGAAGATGACATGTGTCACATCCTCATTTGGTCACTTAATAGAAACTGCTCTCAAACTGCTCAAGCAGTTTGAAGAATTGCTTGAGCAATTGCTCAAACAATGGGTGATTTGCTCTTAGTATTTGGTAATCAAATCAAATGCTGGTTGAAAATTGAAATTACAGTGGCACACACTGGCACTGTTCATATGGGAAGACAAAAAAGTCAGAAAGGTACTAAATAAAACTGTAATAACTGGAGCTGCAAGCATCAGTATTAAACTACAAGGAAGCTAAGCTAAGTTGAGCTAGCTGACAGAGCGCACACTTAAAACTTGTCCGTCTCTCTCTCTCTCGTCGCTACAACCCACAAAGCAAGGCACCAGCTCATGGTTTTGGTCTGGTTCTGTCTCTCAACTCCAAAAACCCAAGACTACTGAAACCCAGAAACAATCTAAGTCAAGCTCAAGCTCATGGGTTGCTGTGGCTCCAGGTTTCTTACCGCCGAGACGCACCCGGAGAAACTCCCGACTCATCATCACCACCACCACCAAGCCCACAGCGCCCGGGCCCAAGCCCACCACCCGGCAGCCCCCGCCGGATCCGACGCGGAAACCGGCGCCGCCCCGGCCTTCTCGGAATTCTCCTTCGACGACCTCAAAACCGCCACCAACAACTTTAGCTCCGACTACATAGTCTCCGAGAGTGGCGAAAAAGCCCCTAATCTTGTCTACAAAGGCCAACTCCACAACCGCCGTTGGATCGCCGTCAAGAAGTTCACCAAGCTAGCGTGGCCCGATCCCAAGCAGTTTGCGGTACGCTTCTAAATTAATCTACTTTTTCAGGTTTTGCATAGTTTTTTTGTGAGGTGGGTGTTTTTGGTTTTTATTTATTATTTATTTCGTGTATGTTGTGAATTGTAGGAGGAAGCTTGGGGTGTGGGGAAGCTGAGGCATAGGAGGCTTGCAAATCTTATTGGGTATTGCTGTGATGGAGATGAGAGGCTACTTGTTGCTGAGTACATGCCTACTGATACTTTGGCTAAGCATTTGTTTCACTGTATGTGTCAAAACTTTTTTTTTTTTTTTTTTTATCTTTTTGTGCTGTTTAGGCTGGTGTATCAAGAATGCCACTTTTGAGCATTGAATACTAAGAGTTTTCAGTGACCTTTTTGTGAAATACCTATATATACTTTGGTTCCATGGACATGCTTAAAGAAGGAAAGATCAAAATAGAAGATGACATTGACAATAGTTTTGTATGAAAGGATTAATGGAATGTTGAAATTATTATGTTCGAGTTGTAAGGGCATAAAGGAAGTGGTTGTATTGCTACTGTAGATGGTGTTTTAGATTCTCTTTCATTTGTCAAAGTTGTGAGGAGGTCGTTTTACATAAAGTATTCTAATCGATTGTGGCAATGCTCCAAATTTGTTTATAATATTGATGTTGCTTAAATTGTTCATGTCCTTTGTGAATACAATCTAAAGTGATCGAAGTTGACCTCTGAGTCTTGTGCCTTCAAATTCAGAAACAGTGGCTGCATCTTGTCTATCTTGAACTAAATTGTTGGTTCTGTTTGTTCCTGGCAGGGGAAAATCAAACCATTGAATGGGCCATGCGTTTAAGAGTGGCTCTTCATATTGCTGAAGCTTTAGATTATTGTAGTACTGAGGGTCGACCATTATACCATGATTTGAATGCATATAGGGTTCTGTTCGATGAGGTATTCCTTCTTGAAACATATTAATATCTGAAGTATAGATAAGGAATTATGTTACCTTCAGTGTTTGAAATATTCAAGATGATCATGTAGCATGTTGAATGGACTTGTAGGATGGTGATCCATGTCTCTCATGTTTTGGCTTGATGAGAAATAGTAGGGATGGGAAGAGTTACAGCACAAATCTGGCTTACACACCGCCCGAATATTTAAGAAATGGTAATAATTTCTATAGTCAAAATATCACCATTGTTATTGTATTCTAGTTTCTTATCTGAAATCTTTTTTCTGCATCGGATGTACTGACATCCATGCCCATTAAACTGTAGGAAGGGTTACTCCAGAAAGTGTTATTTACAGCTTTGGCACTGTCCTTCTGGATTTGCTAAGTGGAAAGCACATCCCTCCAAGTCATGTAAGTCACTTTGAATATTAGCAATGCACATAGTACAGCAAAAAAATATTCGACATCTTGGCTTACTTGTCTATCTACAGCCTTTGATATTTTGATCGTCAAGTGTGTGAACTTGATGTCGTCCCCCAGAGTGAATTTTTTTTTGATATTCTGTAGTACCCTATTTGGCTATTTATACTAGTTTATATGTTGGATTAAGATTTAGTGGATAACTGTATATTTCTATCCCTGGCCATTCATGTTTTCGTACTTGTTAGCATGCAACATCAATTGACCTCCTGACCTTAAAGCAAACAAATAATCTTGAATAAGATCCCCATCTCTTATAACTTGATTTTCTCACAGCAGCATTTGCTAATTCTCTTAGCATACAACACAAGCACCTTTTTGCCCAATTGCAAACTGTTATAGTTTAACACAATGAACTACAATTTCTTGTAGTTTAACTGCATGAAAAGGTTTCTGTCACCGCCAACTAGGGGTTAGTAGGAATGGTCGAGGCCATGATTTTCTTTCACGTGGTCTTGGGTTGAAACACCCTTCATGGAGCCCAACTGTGAAGCTACTTCGTGGAAATACTGGAAATCAAGAAAAGGAAAAAAGGAAAATAATAAAAAGGTTTGCCTGACCATCAACAAGGTATCAAAATTTAGAAGAAAAGGTTGATCTATATATAAGGTCCAGCGGTTCTTCATAATGTAAATAAAGAAGCAAATATTCTAATTGGTTTGTTTTAGTTGACTTGTTCGTTAGTATGTTATTATCTTGACTTATTAGTTTCGTGAGAAGTTAGATGCCATACTTATTTGTTTAGTATATTTGTACATATTGTACAAACCTATACTTAATTACGAGTCGATTTATGATAGCATTTATCCAACTTAGGTAATTTTTGCATGTAATAGATCCTCCAAAATTTTAAAGTATATTCATGCAAACAGGCTCTTGATATGATACGGGGGAAGAATATCATTCTCTTAATGGATTCACACTTGGAAGGAAAATTTTCTACAGAGGAAGCGACAGTGGTGGTTAATCTTGCCTCTCAATGTCTGCAATATGAGCCCAGAGAGCGGCCTAATAGAAAGGACCTTGTTTCGACACTTGCTCCACTGCAAACGAAGGCTGAGGTAAGAGACATTTTTCACTTAAGTTACTTTCTATCTGCAATTCCTGCTAAATTATTCGCTAGTAGTTTCACAATTCCTAGCACTATATGTCTGATGGCTTTACTAGCTATTGAGTTGCTTACTAGACCGCATCCATCATGAATCTTTTTGTAGTATTTCTGGAAATGATGACACATGGATGGTAAATTATTGGTGTACACTTGGAGTATGTTGAATGCTGTGGCCGATAGACTTATCTAGTTATCTTGGTCAAAATTTATGTTGACCGGCCTCATCAGGGGATCAAATATGTTGTAGCCATTGATTGTGGTGTTGAGATGATAAAAGAGCACTACTAATCTACTTGTCAATTAATCTCATTACTAAATTCTGGGCTGCAGGTTCCATCTTATGTTATGCTTGGAATTCCAAAACATGAGGAAGCTCCACCAACCCCACAGCGCCCCCTTTCGGCAATGGGTGAGGCTTGCTCTCGAATGGACCTCACAGCGATCCATCAGATCTTGGTTATGACGCACTACAGAGATGATGAAGGAACCAATGAGGTATCAAAAATGGCGTAGTTGATTGCTCTTGCAAACGCCGCCTATCATGAATTATGCTGATACATCTCTTTTGAATTTATTTGCAGTTATCATTCCAAGAGTGGACCCAACAGATGAGAGACATGCTGGAGGCGAGGAAGCGAGGGGACTATGCATTTCGTGACAAAGATTTTAAAGCTGCCATTGATTGTTACTCCCAGGTATTATATTGTTTGTGTTTTCTTTGCCTTCAAATCATTTGTAAATCTGTTTACATTTATTCTCTAATTATGTCCTGGTAGATGTGTCGAAAGGTCATAGCAAAAGAAACTTTTTGATCATCAAGAGTGTTTTCCACTTCACCTCATCATATTTTTTGCAGCTAATTACTGCTGCTAGACTCTTGTCAGTTGGCATAACTATGGTACTTCTACTATTTGTGCAGTTTATAGATGTTGGAACTATGGTTTCGCCCACTGTCTTTGCACGACGCAGTTTATGTTATCTGTTAAACGAGCAACCAGATGCTGCCCTCCGAGATGCAATGCAAGCTCAATGTGTCTATCCAGACTGGCCGACAGCCTTCTACATGCAATCAGTTGCTCTTGCCAAGCTGGACATGCACAAGGACGCTGGTGACATGTTAAATGAAGCAACTACTCTAGAAGAAAAAAGGCAAAGAGGTGGCAGGGGATCATGATAACTTGTAATAAGTGGTAACATCCATTATTCATCCCTACCAATTTGGCAATTCTTGTCGAGGCTTCCAAAAATTTGTATAAAATGTTGGGAATCAAAATTATCTGTACAATTGAGGATGTATTTATAGAGAAACAACTTCTGTTGCCTTTTGAATGATTTTGTTCTCTCTTTTCCGGGTCATATGCAATAACAAAAAGGATTTATGGTTGACGAATTATGTTAATTGAATGGTAGCTCTGGTTCCTCGTATATATAGAACGCAAAAATCATTCACATATTAGTAAAATGTTTGCAATTATAAGGAATCTTATTTTTTTGAGCAAACGATGTTTACAGGCTTGTTGTAGCCTTCTCTAGTCCTCTTTCTCTGATATATGGTTCTATGCACATCAATAAAATTCCGAGTAACATGTAATCGATGGTGGAATGTTTATTATATTGTGCTTTAGAATCTTGACAGCAAAATATTCCATGTCCCCTAATCATAATTTCAAAGCTTCAGGGAATTTACCTCTTATACATACTTGACTATTGGAACTTGCAGTTAGTTTTTCATTTTAATTTTAATTTGTAGCTGGAAATATGGAAGTTAAACTCCAATATCAATTGGATGATGTAACTTGTTCATACGATACCAAGATCACTCCAGTTGGGGAAATGATGAATGTTTTTGAAGAGAGAAAAAGAGTAGTGATAATTTAGGCAAGTGAGTATATCATTATGGATATCAATTTGATACCAGAAACTATATCACATGGATGTATATCTATCTGCACAAAATTGTTCTAACAGATACTATCCAGTGGTTTAGTATGTTGAGAAGGGAGACCCTTGTTTTGATCAGTTGTCTAAAGATGCTCTCAAATCCTTCTTCTTGTTCTTTAATGCATGCCTCAAGATTGCTAAGCTGATTTTGTGCATTGTCTGAACTCTTGAGTGACTTCAATGCAGCATGGACTTCGCAAATTCGTTTACATTTTCTTCTTCATGACAGGCTATTTTTTTGGACTGCAATATCTTGGAAACCAAAGACCAGATGTTAGGCTTTGACTTTGGCCCAGAGATGAAGGATAGCACTGACTCAAACACTGAGAGAGTGATTGCTTCAACATCTCTCAGCTTGCTGACAATGGTAATCGAGTCTGTCGTTGTCGAGTGAACAGAAAGTGGATCTGCTTGACATTCCCTTGAGATTTCCCATGGCTTTTTTCGCCGCCTTCCTCGTGGTTAAGTATTTTCTAACCTCAGTTGTGAGGACATTAGATTCATCTCCTCGCCTTCCTCGAAGGATTGATTGAAGATCTTGTATATATGCACTCCTTGGTTTGGAAAAGGGCATCCTTGGCTGTGCTACATACATCCAAGAGCTTGACAGAGCCATCTAATAACTCATTAGCCCATTTTTGTTCTTCTTCTTGTGCTTATGCTTGTGGAGTGTGGGGCAATTGAAGTAACCTATCAACACAGTCATGCAAGTCTTGAAGACCATTGAGTTTGCTGCTTATTGTTGATGAAGATGCAGATGCAAACTCAGAAGATCTCAGTCCGCACTAATGTTCATCGACATCTTGAATGATGGGGTGTGGCCTTGAAGGAAAGTTGTTAGAACGAGTGTGGTAATCCATTTCTTGTTTGTGATTTCTGAGATGAGAGAAGACCTTGTATATTTGATGCACAATTGAAGCTGATGAGTTCTTTCCGTTTGCATCTGCTTAATGTTGGTGGAGGAGAGGCACAAGGAACCTCGACCATCCACCTCAATTAGAGAGAAGAAGTAACACGATTTCGATTTGGATTTACATGTTCCCTAGCTAAGGTTTATGTAATGTCTCCATAGGCATCAGCATAACAACTCATAAAGTGATTTATTTGCATATCAAATCTTGAAATGTGCTATAATAATGTTAGTCTTTAAATCAAAAAAGTTCTTGTTGGACAGCGAATGCATGAGTTGAATCAAGCCTGTCGACGCATTCTACACATATAAACTTAATTATGTTTTCCTTTCAAAAACTTAATTATGTTTTGGGAAATCTTTTGTGTCTTCGAGCATCAAAGTTATATCTATAGTTATTTTTAATTAAAAAGTTAAATGTAACTAA
Organism: Geum urbanum; assembly: GCA_946800695.1. Lineage (NCBI taxonomy): Eukaryota > Viridiplantae > Streptophyta > Magnoliopsida > Rosales > Rosaceae > Geum > Geum urbanum. The sequence goes on along the minus strand of OX327002.1, from coordinate 40,231,920 downwards.
CATATTTTTGACTTCAACTTTAATAATTGTAGCTAAAACTAAATCATTTTAAATACTTGAACCATTGGATCAATTATTGGATAGTGAAACCACTTTTTGGATGATGAGAGATATAGCTTTTGAACTATTTTTTCTCTTATTTATAGCTAAATATAATTACTCTGTTGAAGTAGTTTTTAGATATAATTTTAAAACTTATAGTTTTTAGCTACTCGGTTGAAGATGACCTCATGGAAGCAAATCATTCTATCATCACATTATAGTACAAGGTTTCACATCCTTTTATTGGAGGATGTGAGGATCTAGGCCGGCCCGAGAATAGGGCAAGCTAGGCAATGACCTAGGGCCCACAATTAAAAGGGGCCCTAAAATTTTGGCTTCTAAAAATACATATATTTTTTTTATAAAAAAAGATAGGTGATTGATTGATGTTTGGCATTCGAGTTGCAATTGGTAGTTTTCTTTAATTTTTCAATCTTTTCGATTCCCCGGTACCTATTTCCTAAATATCGATTAATTAATGTTTTAAAGAAAAACATCGATTAAATGAATCTTCTCTCTCATCAAAATCATCTTCTCCCAAATCACACAGCTTAATACCATAATCTCTCTATGCATAGCCACCAAATCTTCTGAATCCTCGCTCCATCCTTTCTATTCTATTGTTGATGTCTCAATCTCGCAAGTCTTAATCGCTTTAGAATATTTAATACCTTCCATTGGTTCTAGCTATCTATTCTTGACTTCTTGACAATCTTGTGGCAAATGGTTTTTTTTATATCTAATCAATTCTGGGTTTTTGATTCTGTTTGCTAATTTTAATTCTTGTTTGAACTGATTATGTTTGAGGTTTGCTAATTAATTTAAAATTTGTGAACTAGAAAACAGTTTTCCCTTTGGTGTAGAACTATAGGAGGCATTTCAAAAAAAAAAAAAACTGTTGGAGGATTTAGATAAAATAAATTCTGAGTTTGAATGGGAGTGTATGTTTGTTTTCATCGATTTGGAGTTCTACAGAAACTCGGCAATGTGTGTTTTTCTTTCATTTTTGATTTTTATTTTGATTTTTTATTTTTTTGCGGAATATTATTGTAATTTGGTGCTATTTCCCCACAAAAAGCTTAAGTCCGAATCTCACTAAAATTAAAATTAAAATTTTAATCTTATATATAAAGGGCATTTTTTCTTTCTCCACCCCAAGCTTTGAATTGCTCAGGGCCGGGCTTGTAAGGACCCGATAATGATTACAGAGATAATATAAATGACTGTTACAATAGTTATTTATATAATTGACAATGATGATGAGAGTTACAAATATTTCATTAGTGGTGATTAATACATACCAAACACTAAGTGCTACTAATTCTACATAACTAGGCACACTAATTATCATGTTGAATATCTTTCAACACTCCCCCTTGTGCCGGTTATGCATAGTTGATGCTTCCTTGATGTCTCATTAAAAACTTTGTTGAGCCAAAAACCTTAGCTGGAGAAAAAGTAATCTTGAACAAGTAAAAAAAGTGTAGGTCGTCATAGATGATGATATGAAACTTATCTATGTTGCCTCATTAAAAACTTTCTAAGTAATAAAAAACCCTATTGGATAAAAATAACCTTGGTCAAGAAAAAAGAGTACAACGTGTCATTCACATTTGGAAACGTTGAGGTGTATGTCAGACTCCCCCTGACATCGACAATCAGGGTAGTTTAGATAAGCTGAGCAACCATCACTACAACATTTTTACCCATTGCCGGCGACTTTTAAGTCGCCGGCAATGTTTTTGGACATTACCGGCGATTTTTGCCGGAAAAATCGCCGGTAATGTCTTTTTTTTTTTTTTTTTACATTACCGGCGACAAAAAATCGCCGGTAATGTCCGTCGCCGGCAATGCCTCGATGGTAATGTAAAAAAAAAAAAAAAAAAACGACATTACCGGCGACATACATTTATGTCGCCGGTAATGTAAAAAAAAAAAAAAAAAAAAAGACATTACCGGCGACATTAATTATGTCGCCGGTAATGTCTTTTTTTTTTTTTTTTACATTACCATCGAGGCATTGCCGGCGACGGACATTACCGGCGACAAAAATCGCCGGTAATGTAAAAAAAAAAAAAAAAAAGACATTACCGGCGATTTTTCCGGCAAAAATCGCCGGTAATGTCAAAAACATTGCCGGCGACATAAAAGTCGTCGGCAATGGGTAAAAATGTTGTAGTGCATATGCTCTTCACATGGTTCTCAAATGTGGTTTTGGCACATGACTAGTAAGTAAGTCTGACACATTATCTTCATCTCGAATTTGGTTCATCATGATCTCGAGGAATTCTTGTTATTGTTGATCGTAAAAGATCTTGGGCGACAATATTTGGCATTGTTGCATTTGATGTAACCTAGCTTTCATCTACTTGATGCGAGTAGCATTATTCTCATAAATGCATGTAGGTTTATCAATAGTCAATTAACTATGAACCATTTGATCTTCAAATGTGTGCTATTATGGACCTAAACCATATGCAATTTTTAACAACTTCATGTATATTAATAGTCTCAACATGATTCGAAGATGTAGCGACAAAAAATTTGTTTCGTAAACTTTCAATATATTGCAATGTTTCTCATGGTAAAGACATAACCATTATGAGAAATACTTTTGTGTGGGTTAGAGAGATACCCAATATCACCAAACACTAACAACAAATCACGAAGATTGTTGGTGTAGGGGGTGAAGGAAGAAGCAAAGCCATTAATTCCCACATGCGGCGTCCTTGCTTCCTTAATTACAGTGACAAATACCTTTCGTCCTATCTCTCTGTAAGGATTTAACAAGCCCATATCTATCGTACTTTGTAAGTATCAAAAGATTGTCTTTATCCCAGCTCAATGGCCTTGTGTGGGCTAAAACTAAATCTAGCTTACAAGTTCACATTGATTGAGAAACCGAGTCTTGTGTAATATGCTAATTACACTTTTGCACTTACATTAGGCTCTTCAACCTCTAACACGTCTCGTCATCATCCCTTGGATGAAATGGATCCCTATCAACTTCAACTAATCATGGGAGTACTCTTAAGCTTCAATTTTTCATCAAAGTGTTATAATATCTTACAGTATAAGCCAATTTGATGGACACTTCCATCATTACGGTGCTTGAGTTCTAGTTTGAGACAAAACCATGTTTTCTCAAGATTTTTCACATTTTGATTTCAAATACTTTGCAAAATCTGGAACTTGTCCTTTAAATCAACACACATGGGCATAGTTCATAATATCCATTTCCAATCAAGTGATCACTTAGTGAGTATTTCAATCTTATTGCAGACATGCTCTGCATGTGGTCTAGAGCCACTTGATTTGGGAAAATGAAGTCTATCCGGCATCTTCATAAATATCTCTTAATCTAGATCCTCATAGAGATACTTTATGACCACTTTCATATGCAACATGCCAAGTTATTCGAAAACTACCAAACTGACAAGGTAGTGGAATGCAATGACGTCCATTATAAAAGAATATGTCTTCTCATATTCGTTTCTAGAGCGTCATGAGAAACCTTGCGCCATAAGGTGAGTATGTACCTCTTAAAGACCCAATTCGAGAGGCTTTACACTTGGGTGTGTCGGCATCACCAACCTAACTACCTTTCTCTTTGTTAGTGAATATAATTCAATATGGATCCTTCTTTCCATGTAGGCCAGTTCTACTCTTAGGGATTTCAATGTAGTGTGGTTTGATATCATTAGTCTTAATGGCTTGTGCGATGCGAGGAGTTGAGTCGTGCGCGGGACTAATCCGATCGAGCTTTGAGATCGGGTCGCGAAAAGCTGAGGCGTGGATGGTTGCTTATCATGCACTGAATTTGACTTGCTCGACTCGGCTAGAGCTGAGGCACAAGTTAGCAAGTCGCTTGGAGTCACAAGATTGATCGAGTCACTATAAGCAAGAGCTGGCCGGCTTGGCGCTGATGAAAAGTCACGACTGTAGTAGCAAGGACGCAACTTGGAAGTCATGCCGAGGAATGAAAAATCACAGATAAAGAGATTTTACATTTTAACGAGCTCGATCTGGTAAAGCTTCGCATTGATAACGTATTTTAGGAAATCTCTTATGGAAGCAAATGATTCTATCATCATATTGTAGTACAAGGGTTCACATCCTTTTATAGGAGGATGTGAGGACCCGATAATGATTACAGAGATAATGTAGACAAAGTTCTAAAAAATGCTAGGCAACCTTAGACGGTGAGGGTATCTTCTAGCGCCTAGGCGGCTAGGCGAGGATTAATCAGATTCTAAGCAGTTTTGAGGCGGTTTGTATTAAATAAATATGTATTTTATAAAACATAAAGTCATATAATAATTAAACCATTTTTACAATCAAATTAGACATAACTTTGAAATATGTATTACCCCATATCAATTTGTAGCCCATAATCTACCAAATCTTATTTATGTTAGAAGCCCAACCCACATTTCTTTTGCTTTTCTTGTTTTCTCTCTAAACTTCTCCTCCACTTGCACATCAACACAACCATTCCCTGTCTTTTTCTCCGGTCACAGTCATAGAACCTTTATCGTTTCTTTTTCACGAGCACTCACTACACGTCCACACCAGGCCCAATTTCTCCCTTCCTTTGCTCTTCTCTTTCCTTGCCCAGATTTCTTTCGCACAGCCACCCTGTCCATCTCCTCTCCTCTCCCATATTTATCATTTTGTCTTCAAGTCAAATGCAATGAGTAGAGAAGGATGAGGTGACGATGAAGTAGCCCAGAGGCCAGAGAGTCAGAGGCAGTCAGACAGGTCGAGAAGATGTGGCAGGCCAAGAAGATGAGCTGGCGAAGCGAAGTGAAGCAGGCAAAGTGAAGTTGTGAACGTCGATGAAGTCGTGAGGCCACGAAGTCGTGAAGCCGAGAGCTCGGAGGGGCAGAGGTTAGAGGTCGGAGAGGTGGTGTCGCTAGGGGCTTGCATTCTCGGAGCTCGATTTGGGATTGAGATCGATTATAATTTAGGGTTTCATGCTTTTCAGACTTTTTTTAGATATTGATTATTATTTTTTAAAATGCCTAGGCCCGCCCAGACTGCCTAGACCCGCCCAGGCCGTCTCAAAGCCCAAAACACCTCAATTCCCGATTTTAGTCAAAATTCCAAGGTTTCTGGGCTCCTAGCGCCTAGGTGTCGCCTAGGCCAATTTTCATAACAGTAAGTGCAGATGTCCATTACATGACCGTTATAATGGTTACATACATAATTGACAATGAGTATAGGAGTTACGTACAAACATCTCATTAGTGGTGATTAATACCACACACTATATGCAACTAATTCTACATAACTAGACACACTAATTATCATATTAAATATCTTTCAACAAATTATGCTCATTAATATATGTATTTTAGTGATTGTTAGAGCAACTCTAACAGCTTCCCCATTCTAGAGAAAAAAAATGGATTTTGGAGAATATTTGACACTTTTTCATTCCTACAGCTTTTCCATCTCATTTCCTAAAATAGAGAAAGGCATGAGAGAGAACAAAATATTCTCCAAATTTACAGCAATCTATAAAATTTTGAAGAAGAAGCTACCATTAATATTTTACACCTTTTTGCAAGTCTCAATATCTTACAAAGCCTTCCCAACCACCTTTTTGCAAGTCGCAATGAAAAAAAATGAGTGTTTTATTGTTATAATAAATAAGAATATAGTTGTAATAAATGAATAAATTTATATAAAAAGGAAGCTCATGGAGTTAAAGCATAAAAGTTTTAGAGATTTTGACTTTTGCTTTTCTATTTTACAAAGTTTATAGAGAAGCTGTTGGAGTTGCTCTTATACAAGGAGCATGCAATCACTGGCCAGCAATAGGTGAGGCAAATGCCCCACTTGAATTTTGAGGAACAAAAATTCATATGTACACTATTTTACTATAAATTTACATATTTTCTTGATATATGTTTATTTAGTTGTTCTAAGAAGTTCTGTTATCCAGTTAAACATTCACCTTACCCTAAAAAAACAATGAATTGAACCCTATTTGACTCTTTGCAACTCTGCACCAACTTACTATTAGCTCTCATATTTCACCTTCTCCACGTACTATTATCATCATCTACAAAACAATGAGTTAGTACTTTCAAAGTCAAAATATTTCTCCAAATATCTAATTCCTATTTTTGTTTTGATAACTTTTTTTTATGATCCTCATTTGTATTATTTGTTCTTTCAAGTAAGTTATTAAAGACAATAAAATTTTTGCCCTGATTGGACAAATTTTTTGGCTCCGCCACTGTATGCAAGAGGTGAGTTTCTAGTTTTCTGAACGTGCATTGTAGTTCTATAATTTAGAAAATTGGTCAGTAGCACAAGATGAGGTCGCTTGTTTCCCAAACAGAAAGAAAACCTGCAGAGTTATGAATGGTAGAGAGATCTTAGTCTGCCATGTGATTATCATTAATCAAATTCACATGCATGTTAATTGGCTTCTATTATTCCTTGATATTAGATTCACAGACAAGACGGAGATGAAGCCACCTATCTAGCATAATTAGCCAACTGACATTTCGATATTAGCATCAAAATGCTTATCGACCTGTCTACCTCCTTTTGCCTGTTATGACTCAATTCCATCTAATGCCTGTAGTTATTGATTATTGATCACCACCTTCAGAGTTCAGACACATGGAAGACCTTACTAACGATTTCAACAATCGTTCTCAATCCATTTCTTATCCTAGTAATTATAGGAATTTAAATTACGATTTACTGTAAGGCTGATCTACTTGCATAATTTCTTGAAATGATGATCCAAAAGAATAAATATAAAGAAGCAGTGGTAATTTGAACAAAAGATCATGTAATTGTGTATATGAATTTGATATCACAATATATATATATATTTATATATATACACACACACACTTCTGTTCATGTACAAAATTGTTCTAAATTCTAGTTTCTAGTTGCTGAGGATGTTGAGAAGGGAGACTCTAGTTTTAATTAATTGCCTAAATAGGCACTCGAGTCCTTCTTCATGGTCTTGGATGCATGACTCAAGACTGCTAAGCTGGTTTTGTGCATTGTTTGCATTGTTTAGAGATTTCAATGCACCATCGACCTCAGCAAATTCATTTGTTTCTGTTTCTTCCTCGCAAAAAGTGACTTTCTTTGACTGCATGATCTTTGATACCAATAACCAGCTGCTTGATGCTTTTGGTCCAGAGATGAAAGACAACACTGATTCAAAAACTGAGAGGGTGATTGCTTCGACATCTCTCAACATGTTAACGATAGAGATATCGTCAGAGTCTTTGCTAATGGTAGAGAAGCTAGTTTTGGTATTCACCATAGCCTTGTGAATTGTCTTCTTCACAATCTTCCTCGAGGTTAAGTATTTCCTAACCGCACTTGTAAGTACTCCAGATTCGCCTCCTCGTCTTCTTATGATTGATTGAAGGTCTTGTAGAGATTGCATGGTTTGAAGTAGGGCTTCCTTGGCTGCGCTACAAACGTCTAAGAGCCCAAGAGAGCCATCTAATAACGCATTAGCGCTTTTCTGTTGCTTCCCTTGTGCCAAGGCTTGTTGATTGAGAGGCAACTGAAGAAGCCTATCAACACAATCATGCAAGTCTTGTAGACCGCTTAGCTTGTGGCTTATCGATGATGAAGATGTGGAGGTGGCTGCAGATGACCTTAATCTGCATATTTGTTCATTAACTTCTTCAATGATGGGGTGTGGTCTGGAGGGGAAACTGTTAGAGCGAGTGTGGGAAGCCATTTCTTTTTGGTGATTTGTAAGAGAGAATAGATAAGCTTGTAGATGTTACTTGGTAATGTACAAGTTAGAGTTAATGAGTTGCTCTTGTAATTGTAGCGGCTGAATATATAGAGTTTGTTTGGAAGGGGAACATGAAAATGATGGAAATTTGGAATCTCATACAGCTCATTCAATTGTGTGAGATATCCAGGGGCGGATCAAGGATTGAAATGTCATCCGTAGACCAGATCATAGAAAAAAATTTGTTAACCAAAAACTTTGTTATAATTTAGGTGGATTTAGTTAGTTATTATATTTTAGATGTGAAGTAATTGAGATAAACTAGATTTTGGGGAACAAAATGCAGGGCTGGGATTAAATATGCAAGGAAACCCAAAAAAACTTTTCCTTTGCTTTTGCTCGAGCAAGTTATGTTCTAGGAAGATGAGGCGGCGGGTTGGTGTGAGGCGGTGGAATGGATGCTGAAAGTCAACTCTCATTATCAATTCATAGCTCTAACTGTAATCCTAGATGTGAACTACTTTGACAAATTCATTTGCATCTATTTCATTTCCAAATAGACAAACCATGGATGGTTCAACTCATCTAAAGTTGCCATAGTAGAAGACCGAAGTACTTCTTCTAGCTCTTCAACTTAAGTTTCAATCTTTAACCCATTTGTTCATCTGACTTTTCAGATCTGGTCATCTGGGTAATACCTAATAGGTTTGATCAAACGAGCTATAAGAGACTGAGAGAGCAGGTCTGGGTATACTAATAGTACTTATTTATTTTACCTCAAAAATCTCACTAGGTCTTAAGTCCTGGTAAGCCAATACATGCATCCTAGCTCTGGTAAGTCAATACGTGCATCCGCCCCTTGTGATATCGATTTGCATCTTAATGTTCCCTAGCTAGGCAATGTTTCTACAATGTCTCTTCCTACTGCATCATACTAACTCAGAACTAATTCAATCTCTTTAAAGTAATATACCTTTTATAGCTAAGGTGAGTTAACACATGGCATGATATAACTTTTCATTTTAATTAATTAAAATTTTAAAACCTGCTGAACAGATAGTATTTTTAACATGATACATGTTCAGCAGGTTTTAAAATTTTAATTAATTAAAATGAAAAGTTATATCATGCCATGTGTTAACTCACCATAGCTATAAAAGGTATATTACTTTAAAGAGATTGAATTAGTGGCTAACCAGGTTCTCTAACCAGGTTCAGCAGGTTTTAAAATTTTTGTCAGTGAGTCTTTTTTTGTCTAATTATAAGTTTAACGACATATTTGTTCTCACATTTATAAAATTATATATATAGTAGTAAACTGAATCATCACTACCAGAATACCTTTGTTAGAAGACGGGAAAAATTCATTTCCGTTGTCAAAGACATACTTGGGCGACGCATTATAAAACTGTCGGCTTAGCTTAAAAATACGTTTGCTAATGCTTCCTTAACCAACAAAAAATATTTTTGTCGGTAATCCTTCGGCCAACAAGTGCATTCCTAAAGCATTACTGAAACTTCATATATTGGTTAGTGTTTGTACATACTAATTTTTTTTTTCAAATATTTCGGTTTATTGTGAAGTTAACCGGTGATTGAATTCCGGCGAAATTTTTCTTGTGAAACTTGTCATAGATAGCTAGAATCGCGCTCTTGGTTTATAATGCTAGAATTTGCATGAAATGTTAGATCGATTAGTGGCTATGTTGAAAAATTATCGATTTATGGATTAAATACATATATATATTAGTTAGTTTAATTTGGGTTTGTGTAATTTAGTAACTTTTAGGTGTACGTATACGTAAGAATGATTCTTGATCGATAGGTAGCTAGATTATGTACATGTATATTGGTTCTAGTAAAGTGCGTGAAGATTTGCGGAGTATGAAAATTCGCCGTCACTTGTGGTTAAAGAAGTCAAGGACGGCCAGAACCTAGATCCCTATGGCACCTTACATAGTGAAGCCGAACAAGAAGAATGAAGTGTTCTCATGGTTCCAAGGTGTGAGATATCATATCCATCCAACTATGCAGCAAATATATCTCATTGTGTAAATGAGGGGGATAGAAAATTGATTATTATCAAGACGCATGACTGTTATGTTATGATGCAACGTCTTCTTCCAGTGGTAATGCGACCTTATTTGTATCGTGACGTGGTAGAGCCGTTAGTTGCGTTGTCCAGGTGCAGGCAGAAATCATGTGCCAAAGATTTGAAGAAGTCAAATGTAGTTTAATTTAAAGAAGAGATTGTGTACATCATTTGCAAATTGGAGAGGATTTTTCTCCCTGCTTTCTTCGACATCATGATTCATCTAATGATCCACCTCTCAGAACAAGTATTGATATCTAGTCCGGTATACTTCACTTGGATGTATCCCTAAGAAAGGTACATTGTCACATTTATGATTGTTTCATCACTTCTTATCGCCGAATTATACATACAAATGGCTTACATAATAATTTCATCACATTTTTTTGCAGACAACTCGGACAATATAAATGATATGTTAAAAATTGCTCTAGCCCTGAAGGTTCTATATCAGAAACTTACATTAAACATGAGTGTGTGACCTATTACAACTTGTATCTCAAAGATTATGTCGAGCCACCCCCTTTTGACTCCTCCAATACACTTGATCGCTTAAATCTTTCCGTTGTCACAGATGTTATACGAGCTTTTGGACCAGTACACAAAAGTTCAGAAATATTAAGCAGAGAGGAACTCATTGAGGCACACTGGATTGTGTTGTGGGACTGTAGTGAAGTCGACCATTTCACGCTTGAATATTTCGAAGCACTTCATGCATATGATTCGAGCCTTACTCATGAACAGTTGAAAGAGCAACAGAAGAGGTTGTTTCTAGATTATTTTTGCGGATGGGTATGTGTATACATATATGTAGGATAATATATATTAGATGACTATATATTACATATTACTTCAAAATATTATGATCACACTTGGCTAATTTTCATAATTTTGTAGATGACGAGCCTCCAAAAAATTGACCACCACGGTTGGTACACAAGAGCCCTGCACAATTTGGTCAACAAGCCGCAAAGATATGAGATTTATTCTGCATGTGATGTGAATGGGGTTAAGTTTCAGACATAAGCCAGGGATAAAGGCAAGAGAACACAAAACTGTGGGATCTTAGTAGGAGAAGCCGATGATTTATACTACGGGGTTGTTCTCAATGTCGTGAAGTTAATATACGCGAATGGAACATCTGTCGTGTTTTTCAAATGTAAATGGTTCAACACTGACCCGAACAGGCAAAATAGTCCGAAGAAGGATCTTGGCTTGTTATCATTGAAAACTTTATCGTATGGTTGACCACTTGGATCAGAGCCTTACTAAAATTGGAATCGCTCCAAATTCTAACTACATACTTATTACGTTGTGAAGAATATATCTAACGGTCTTTGACAAAATTTATCCCCGTTAATATTGATCTATAATTGAATATGGGAATTGTGAACATTTTACTTATACAAAATTAGTAGATATATATAACACATAGGTTTAAGGCAGAAAAAATCAATTTTTTTTTCTGATCGATCTATTCAAGTTATACAAATAGAGTAAGTATGCATGAGTCTAAATGGTGTATATATACGTACTTAAAATATATTTTATTCTCAATTCCTTCGAAAAATTAAAACGAAAAATCCTTCGCTGACAAAAATTGTCTATTTCCGTCAGTCAACCCAAAATTTTTGGCGGCATTTTTTTGCGCCTTGTTTTTGGTGACTATTTAAAACCTCTTAAGCGGTGGAAAATTATCATTTCCCTTGGCCAGGTTGAATTATTTGGCAGTTTATTTTTGTGCCTTAATTTTGGAAATTTTTTTTTCTTCAGAATTCTTAGGCAACAGAATTTAGTACTAAAGCGACGCGAGGTTCCGTCGCTGAAGGGATGATCGATATAATCCCCAATTTGGGATAATGGATCATCCCAAAAGGTCGACCAGCTCGGACGCCAAAAGATCGACCACCGCCACCCACCCCAGTCATTTCCACTGATTGCTCGACTCGGCTGCCTCACGAACTAGCTAACGCACCTCTCTTCCGCCGCCTAGGGTTTTCGCCGCCGATTCTTTGCCTTGCAGAGCGCTGCATCACCAGGGCTGTCCAACACAGCTGACCACTCCGTCACTTGCAAGAAGGTACGGCTGGCCAGGAAATTTGATCAGAATTGGTTTTTCATTTTTATTTTTTTAATTGTTAATGTTAATTAATGATTTTTTTTTGTTAATGATTGTTGTTAATGCATGATTATTATTTGTTTTTGATTACTGTTTTTGATTATTTGGTTATTGTTAAAGATTATTTGATTATATGTTTATGGTTAATGTTTGGTTAATGTTGGTTAATGTTTTGTTGAATTTGATTATATGGTGAAATTTATTTGGAGAAACATTTTGGTGATCTTCGTGAGTTTTATTTGAATTGGTTATGGTATGAGTATGGCAAGTGATAGAGATGCCGCCAGGTGAGACATGTCGTTTGAAAAAGATGGAGCTGGAAAGGTTGGAAGTATTTCGATTGAACTGTTAAAGGGCGAGAGGTGATGACGAGACAGATCAATCGCCACATGAAGGCGATCAACCACCCTCGGGTCCTCCAGTCAGTATTCCCTCTTCGTCGACTACTTCACCATCTGCTCCCCCGGTAGATGAAGTTCATGCTTAAGTGCCCAACATAAAGGAAAGAGCACTATGGGTACATTAAATTATACACTTATAGTAATATGTTCAGTTTCTTGATTACTATGAGTGTTCAATGAATTACTAAATAACTTTATATTTTTTGTTGTAGGACCTGCCCCCAAACGCACACGAGGGTTGTGCAAGGGGACAAAAGCAGGTGACATGCTCTAGATGACAAAATAGTTGATCAAAGTTCCTTATGACCCCTTCCATAAAGGCCCGCAGACAAAGCAGCTGAATAGCTTGTTTGTCCATCGAATTGGGGACGTTATACTACAGGAGGTAGCGATGATCGCGCCGTCATGGAAGGAGCTCCCTCAGATCGAGCATGATAAGGTTTACGACGCTGTCTTGGTAAGAATCTTTCAACCTAAATACACTTGATCGCTTGAAATTGAATAATTTACATATATTATATAGATTTAACGGCTTGTCATATTTTTTTGTAGCTACACTTTGATTATTCGGACACCGTTGAGATGTTTCAATACATTGAGGAGAAAGCTAGGAAATTTTTTACGAAGTGGAAGAGCATATGCCACACCCTCTATAAGGAGCACGGGGCTGACCTGAACCCTGGAGAGTTCGAGCATCAGGAAGAAGAATGAAAATGGTTGGTGCACCACTTTCAGACCGACAACTTTGTGGTAATGTCTTGTAAGAATTTTGAATATAAATTCTATTTTATTCAACTATTTATTATTATTTAACTATGTATTTGAAAGGACCCAACCCCGATTCAGTTACCTAAATCGGAATCGAACCCCTTCTGAAAATACGAACCAACAAAAACTTTTCGAAATTTTGGCAGAGTTTCGTTACTAACTTTGAATTGCATAAACCTGCACCCTGAAAATAACACTTCGTCCTATGCCACAAAAGCCAAACCGTGGGCACCAATCCCATCCGGATTTCTCAACATCATATTATAAACAATAAACAGTAAACATACTGTACTATGTATATATATATCCGAGAAAATCCGTATAAACATGTATCAGAATGTATCAGAGCGACCTCTAGTGTAAATATATACAACATATACATTAGTAGGCGAAACAAGAACCTACTGGAAAACACAGGTAGCCTAGATCACTAGCCTCCAACCGCGACGTGAAGCACCTGAATCTGAACTGCAAACTGGGCACGGAAACCGAAAAGCCCATGGGAAAGGCAAATAAAAACGTTAGAGTGAGTGGAAGAAAATAAACATATGCCTTTCACCAGTTTATATACATACTCAATGTAAAACAGCGCGAGTTCGGAACACAACACTCATATATATATATATGGAGGTTGTCGGGCGAATCTCTCAAGCCCGACGTCAGGTGAATCGCTCAACCCAACGGAGATAGGCTAGGGGAATCTCTCAACCCCGGCGGCACTCAGGGGAATCTCTCAACCCTGCTTCAGAAGAATCTCTCAACTCTGGGCCAGAGGAATCTCTCAACTCTGGTAGCATCGATGCAATAAATGCCATCACCAATAAACATATAACAACACCTCCGAAAATAACATATATCTCAATCATCGTATAAAGTAAACACAAAAATCATAAAATCCACGAACTCGCAAATCAACAGTGAAAATAGAAACTTGTCCACTCACAGATCTGCTAGCGCGAACTCGCGCTAATCTCGTGGTCCAGCGGAATATCCCTCGCCTGAAGCACGATCACGATCTCGATCTCGATCTCCTGAACATAGATAACAGAACTGATCAAAAACATAATCCTCAACTCTGAACTTAACCACGGAAACCAACTGTTCCCGGAAATATGCAATGCAGTACAAAATGATTAACGGAATTCCCGAAATCTCCACTCGAAACCCTCGACTGAAAATCGGCTACCCAAATCAATCCGAAAACCTCTAGACGATAATCAGGGCGCGAATACGAGAAAAATGACATTAAAAACACTAAAATCCAAAAAGTCAACCCTTCGCCGGAGCTCCACTATTGACCGCCGGCGGCGGCGGCGGCGTGCCGTCAACGGTGGAATTCCACGGCGAGATTCTCCAGATTTCAAGGTCTCCTCGAGCCAAAGCTTTTCCTCTTCTACCAGGAAGTCCAATTCAGACCGCAACCCTCCCAAATCCAGTCAAAACCGAACGGAAAAATCACCTCCGGTGACCTAATCGGACCCTTCTAAAAACTCAACAATAGCTCAAACCAAACACACCATAAGACTCAGAGGGGCAAGGGGAGTCGAACCCCCCTAACCACCACCACCGTGGCTCACCGGAAAACGGCCAACCAACCTCGACGGAATCCATGAAACTGACCCGATTCGGGTCCAACCAAAACGCAACCAATTTTAACCAAACCAAATACCAATCAACTCAAAATCAAAATGGGAAGCGATTCATACCCTTGCCGAGGTCAGAGGTGGCCGGAAAATGGGTCGTCGGACGGCGAAGCCGAAACGGGAAAGTTTCCCCCTCGGGTCAACGGTCAAACTTGCTATTTTTGGAAAGTCAACAACGGTCAACGCCAAATAGTGATTTTCGACGATTTTACGACTATTTCCGATATTTATACTCGCGCCTCGGGTCAATCAACGGTCCGAAATGAATATTCGAAATGATTCGGATAAGCTCGAAATAATCGGATAAACTCGTCGGAAACCGAAACTTCGAATAATCACAAAATATGCCTCAGTTATCGGAAAAATCTTCCGGAACCGCCCTCGAGCTCTAAATCACGTACTCTACAACTTCCGTGAAGACACTCAACTCAAATTCTCGACCGGAAACATAGTCGCGAATAGAATCGGCAAACCACATATATAACGTAAAACTGCGACTATGACCAATCTCGGGAATCGTGCAGAATACACAACTGATTCTGGTTCGGGTCGTCACAAATCTACCCCCCTTAAAAAAATTTCGACCTCGAAATTTACGTACCTGTCAAGTGAACAGATGAGGATACTGCTCCCGCATGCGCTACTCAGTCTCCCAGGTGGCCTCCTCAACTGAGTGGTTCTGCCACAGGACCTTCACCAGCGGAATCACACTGTGCCTCAACTCTTGCTCACGACGATCGAGAATCTGTACTGGCTCCTCCACATACGTCAAATCCTCTCTGATCGGCAACTGCTGTGGGGCTAACACATGTGAATGATCTGAGATGTACTTCCGCAACATCGAAACATGGAAGACATCATGCACACGAGCCATCTCAGCTGGTAACTCAAGTCTGTATGCAACAGCTCCAACTCTCTCCGTAATCTCATATGGACCAATGTATCGTGGTCGAAGCTTGCCACGCTTCCTGAAACGCACAACTCCCCTCCACGGAGATAGTTTCAGGAAGACCCAATCACCAACCTCGAACTCTAAACTCTTCCTCCTCACGTCTGCATAACTCTTCTGCCGATCCTGGGCGATCTTCAATCGATCCCGGATAACCTGTATGTCCTCCATCGTAGTTTTCACCAAATCAGGACCAATAAGCCAACGCTCGCCCACCTCACTCCAACACATTGGAGTGCGACACTGCTTCCCGTACAGAGCCTCGTACGGTGCCATCTCAATACTGGCCTGGTAGCTGTTGTTGTAGGCGAACTCCATCAAATGTAACTGCTGATCCCAGTTTCCACGAAACTGCAACACACATGATCTCAGCATATCCTCAAGAGTCTGAATGGTCCGCTCGGACTGCCCGTCAGTCTGAGGATGAAAAGCTGTACTAAATCGCAACCTCGTACCCAAAGCTCGTTGCAACGCCTGCCAAAACTCAGAAGTAAACTGACTATCTCGGTCAGAAACAATGGACACAGGCACACCATACATGCGAACAATCTCAGATAAGTACAACTTGGCCAATCTGCCCACTGATATCTTCCCCGGAAGTGCAAGAAAGTGTGCGGATTTCGTCAGTCGGTCAACAATAACCCAAATGCCAGTGTTGCCCGCCGAAGTACGCGGCAACTGATAGACGAAATCCATCGTAATGTGCTCCCACTTCCAAACCGGAATCTCAAGTGGCTGTAGTTTCCCTGCAGGTTTCTGCCTCTCCGCTTTCACCTGCTGACAAATCAAACATCGACTCACGTACGCGGCAATCTCCCGCTTCATATTGCGCCACCAATAGTACGCTCGATGTGTACGAAACATCTTCGTACCTCCGGGATGCATCGCATACGCTGAACTATGGGCCTCATCCAGAATCTCCTTCTTCAAGCTCTCGTCTTTGGGCACACATAGCCTGCCTCTGAACAACAACGTATCGTCGTCGCTCAATCGGAACTCTGTAGGCACACCATTCCGTATCATGGTCTTCTTTCCCAACAGGTAAGAATTTGAATCCTGAGCCTCTCGTACCTGATCAACCAATACGGGTCGAACCTGAAAACCGGCCAACAAAGCTCCCTCATCATCATATCCAAACACGGCACCTGTAGCCCGAAGCTCGGCTAACATCGACACTCTGGCCACACATATATGAAATAACGAGGCTCCAGATTTTCGGCTAAGTGCATCTGCTACAACATTGGCTTTCCCCGGATGGTACTTAAACGTGCAATCGTAGTGGTTGATCAACTCCATCCATCGGCGCTGCCTCATGTTCAGATCCGGCTGCGTCCGCAAGTAGGTGAGACTCTTGTGATCAGTGTAAATCTTACACTGAGCACCATACAGGTAATGTCTCCAACTCTTCAACGCTAACACGATAGCGGCTAACTCCAAATCATGCGTCAGATAGTTGACCTCATGTGGTTTCAGCTGCCTGGAGCCATAAGCCACAACTCTACCATGCTGCATCAACACACAGCCAAGTCCCAACTTCGACGCATCACTGTACACAACAAACTCACCACTGTCGTTTGGCAATGTCAGAACCGGTACGGTAGTCAATCTCTCCTTCAGGAGCAAATAACTTTCCTCGCACGCATCAGACCACTCAAACTTGACGCCTTTCTTCGTCAATCTGGTCAGTGGTGTAGCAATCCGAGAGAAATCCTGTACAAACCGTCGATAATAACCTGCTAGCCCCAAGAAACTCTGAATCTCCGGCACAGTAGTGGGTCTACTCCAGTTCAGCACGGCCTCAATCTTGTCAGGATCAACACTGACTCCCTCGGCCGAAATCACGTGGCCCAGAAATTTCACACTATCCAACCAGAACTCGCACTTGTTAAAATTCGCGAACAACTGATGGTCCCGCAAAATCCGCAACACTACTCGCAAATGCTTCTTGTCCTGGCCCACGCTCCTGGAATAGATCAAAATATCGTCAATGAATACAATCACGAACTTGTCCAGGAACCGTCTGAACACCCGATTCATCAAGTCCATGAAAGCTGCGGGGGCGTTGGTCAACCCAAACGGCATAACCAAAAACTCATAGTGCCCATACCGCGTCCTGAACGCCGTCCTGGCTACATCAGAGTCACGGATCCGCAACTGGTGATATCCGGATCGTAGGTCAATCTTCGAAAAGATTGATGCTCCCTTAAGCTGATCGAACAAGTCATCAATCCGCGGTAACGGATACTTGTCCCTCACCGTAACCTGATTCAGCTTCATGTAGTCTATGCACAAATGCATGGACCCATCCTTCTTTCGCACAAATAACACCGGAGCACCCCACGGAGAAACACTCGGTCGAATGAAACCCTTTTCTAACAACTCTTGGAGCTGAATCTGCAACTCCTTCAACTCCGCCGGCGCCACCCGGTACGGTGTCTGGGAAATCGGTCCTGTACCCGGCAACAACTCAATAGTGAAATCAATCTCCCGTACAGGGGGTATACCAGGTAACTCCGCTGGAAACACATCCGGAAACTGAGACACAACCTCAATACTACCAAGATCCGGCACTGCAGCTGTAGTGTCCACAACATGGGCTAAGTAGGCGACACAACCCTTCTTCATCAACCGATCTGCCCTCATCGCGGAAATCAAACACGGTTGTGAAGTGTTCTTCTCGCCGCGAAACAGTACCTCGGGTAACCCTGGTCGTCGAAACGCGACCTCCTTCTTGTGACAATCAAACATGGCCCAGTGCGTCTCCAAGAAGTCCATACCCAAGATCAAATCAAAATCCACAATATCAAGCAATAACAGATCTGCGGCTAGTCCATGACCACCAATAAACACCTCACAATCTCTGTACACCCAACCGATGCTCACAACCTCACCTGACGGATACAACACTCTCCACAACCCCGAAAGTGGAGATGCAGGTACCGTAGCTAATGATGATAGTTTATATGATATAAATGAATGTGTGTCACCCGGATCTAACAATGCAAGTACTGGAATACCAAAAATATGTAACGTACCGATAACGACCTCCGGTGAAGCTCTGCCCTCACGTAGAGTTATAGCATGCACCCTCGCCTGTCCGACTGGTCGTCCTCACTGGGGCTGTCCCTGCTGTCTGCCCTGGCCTGCAAACTGTGCTGGTCGAGCTCCCGAAGTGGCACCTCGCTCTCTTCCGGAACTCTGGGCCCCATGTCCACCAGTAACATCATACTGATAACATTCCTTCGCATAGTGACCCACCTGGCCACAGCGGAAACAAGTGACAGGATCTCGCTGACATGGACCCACATGATGTCGGCTGCAGAAACTACACAACGGGTACTCCCTCGGTACAGCAAAAGTGCCACCAGTATGCCGAGGATAACTAGAACCGCTGGAACTCCCACCAGCCTGTGGTCGCTGCGGTCGATCTCTCCTCCATCTCGATCTCTGCCTCGGTACACCAACTGGTGGGCGATAAGATCCACCACCTGAGGATGAAGCTGAACCGGAAGTATCAGAACTCTGCCTCTTTGAAGGCCCCTGACTCGGTCCACCTTCCTCAAACCGTCTCGGCTGATATCTCTGCTGTCTCTCCTGCTCAATATCCTCGCCTCGGAGTGTAGCACTAACAAACTCATCAAAGTTGTTCCGAGGCATCGTAGTCAAAGTCGCCTTGATATTCAGATTCAATCCCAGCTCAAACCTGCGACACTTGGCTTCCTCAGTAGCCACCATATCCCGCGCAAAACGAGACAAACGGGTAAACCGATCCCGGTACTCAAGTACAGACAAACTGCCCTGCCTCAAATTTGTAAACTCCTCATACTTGCGCTGCTGGGTAGCCTGATTAAAGTACCTCCGCATAAACAGATCACGGAACAATGTCCACGGAGTATCAGCTGGAACTCTGTCGGTGCTAACCCACCAAAAGTATGTATCACCCTCAAGTAACCCAACTGCGGCCACTGACATCTGCTCAGGGGTAAACTGCAGATGCTCACAAACACGTTCAATCTGAACCAACCATGCCTCGCATATCTCTGGATCAACTGAACTCGAAAACACAGTAGCACCAGCTATACGAGCCTTGACCACAGGGTCAAAACGCTCTTCCAAACGCAGCACTCGCATCAGCAAGTCGCGAGTTCGGCGATCCTCATCAAGATCCTCATCCCGATCAACACGGGGACCACGTCGAGGAGGCATCCTACTGATACAAGACAAGCATTAGGTACAAGCAGAAAGAACGTAATCATGAAACCGCAGATATTTGAGAACACACAACACCCGAAGTATTGATGAGTACCGCAGGCCAGTCGGGTCATCACTTCAGTCATGCTGTACAAACTCAAATACCCTAAGTGTCACAACTACAAGAGTCTACAGAATCTGACAACCTAATGCTCTGATACCAAGCTGAAAGGATCCAACCCCGATTCAGTTACCTAAATCGGAATCGAACCCCTTCTGAAAATAAGAACCAACAAAAACTTTTCGAAATTTCGGTAGAGTTTCGTTACTAACGTGGAATTGTATAAACCTGCACCCTGAAAATAACACTTCGTCCTATGCCACAAAAGCCAAACCGTGGGCACCAATCCCATCCGGATTTCTCAACATCATATTATAAACAATAAACAGTAAACATACTGTACTATGTATATATATATCCGAGAAAATCCGTATAAACATGTATCAGAATGTATCAGAGCGACCTCTAGTGTAAATATATACAACATATACATCAATAGGCGAAACAAGAACCTACTGGAAAACACAGGTAGCCTAGATCACTAGCCTCCAACCACGACGTGAAACACCTGAATCTGAACTGCAAACTGGGCACGGAAACCGAAAAGCCCATGGGAAAGGCAAATAAAAACTTTAGAGTGAGTGGACGAAAATAAACATATGTCTTTCACCAGTTTATATACATACTCAATGTAAAACAGTGCGAGTTCAGAACACAACACATATATATATGGAGGTTGTCGGGCGAATCTCTCAAGCCCGACGTCAGGTGAATCGCTCAACCCGACGGTTATAGGCTAGGGGAATCTCTCAACCCCGGCGACACTCAGGGGAATCTCTCAACCCTGCTTCAGAGGAATCTCTCAACTCTGGGCCAGAGGAATCTCTCAACTCTGGTAGCATCGATGCAATAAATGCCATCACCAATAAACATATAACAACACCTCCGAAAATAACATATATCTCAATCATCGTATAAAGTAAACACAAAAATCATAAAATCCACGAACTCGCAAATCAACAGTGAAAATAGAAACTTGTCCACTCACAGATCTGCTAGCGTGAACTCGCGCTAATCTCGTGGTCCAGCGGAAGGTCCCTCGCCTGAAGCACGATCACGATCTCGATCTCGATCTCCTGAACATAGATAATAGAACTGATCAAAAACATAATCCTCAACTCTGAACTTAACCATGGAAACCAACCGTTCCCGGAAATATGCAATGCAGTACAAAATGATTAATAGAATTCCCGAAATCTCCACTCGAAACCCTCGACTGAAAATCGGCTACCCAAATCAATCCGAAAACCTCTGGACGATAATCAGGGCGCGATTACGAGAAAAATGATATTAAAAACACTAAAATCCAAAACGTCAACCCTTCGCCGGAGCTCCGCCGTTGACCGCCGCCGGCGGCGGCGGCGCGCCGTCAACGGTGGAATTCCACGACGAGATTCTCCAAATTTCAAGGTCTCCTCAAGCCAAAGCTTTTCCTCTTCTACCACGAAGTCCAATTCAGACCGCAACCCTCCCAAATCCAGTCAAAACCAAACGGAAAAATCACCTCCGGTGACCTAATCGGACCCATCTAAAAACTCAACAATAGCTCAAACCAAGCACACCATAAGACTCAGAGGGGCAAGGAGAGTCGAACCCCCCTAACCACCACCACCGTGGCTCGCCAGAAAACGGCCAACCAACCTCGACGGAATCCATGAAACCGACCCAATTCGGGTCCAACCAAAACGCAACCAATTTCAACCAAACCAAATACCAATCAACTCAAAATCAAAAGGGGAAGCGATTCATACCCTTGCCGAGGTCAGAGGTGGCCGGAAAATGGGTCGTCGGACGGCGAAGCCGAAACGGGAAAGTTTTCCCCTCAGGTCAACAGTCAAACTTGCTATTTTTGGAAAGTCAACAACGGTCAACGCCAAATAGTGATTTTCGACGATTTTACGACTATTTACGATATTTATACTCGCGCCTCGGGTCAATCGACGGTCCGAAATTAATATTCGAAATGATTCGGATAAGCTCGAAACAATCGGATAAACTCGTCGGAAATTGGAACTTTGAATAATCACAAAATATTCCTCGTTTATCGGAAAAATCTTCCGGAACCACCCTCGAGCTCGAAATCACGTACTCTACAACTTCTGTGAAGACACTCAACTCAAATTCTCGACCAAAAAGATAGTCGCGAATAGAATCGGCAAACCACATATATAACGTAAAACTGCGACTATGACCAATCTCGGGAATCGTGCAGAATACACAACTGATTCTGGTTCGGGTCGTCACAGTATTTCCTATTTTTTATAACAGCTAATGTCCACCGCAAACACGAACAACTAAGATCTCAAGGATTGGAACCACCACTCGGGCTCAACTCCATTTAGTTACATAATGACGGACCATATGGAGAAGGGTTCACTTGTACCATTCATAGACGGGTACAAAGATGCGTATGTCAGACCCGAGAATGATAAGGTGATTGAGAATGTGGTAAGTGACCACTAAATTCAAAACTAACAGAAGTTAACTATTTTGTGTGTATCTTAACGTGTAGTTCATATTTACGTAGTCGATATGATTGCCATGTATATTAGTGTTAGATGAGCATTGAAAAATGGTTAATGTGGTGATCTGTTGTTATATTAAGAATGTAGCATGTTTCTTGTGTTATATTGGTTTAATTTTATGTGTTTTCAGATTTTTGGTTGCCTTCTATTTCAGGAGAAATTATGTCAACTTTTCGGTAGAATTATTGATCATTTTCGTTGAGTTTTTGGATTAATTTTTAATTTGTTTATCTTATTGTTGGAGAAGATGATGAAGTTTTCCAAGGAAAAGATAGCTGAGAAAGTTGCAAAATTTTCGGACACTCCTCGTGAGCGGCTCGAGCCTTTTAATGTGCCCATATAGATTGAGATGTTTAAAACCACGCTTGTAGTCCGACGAGGTAAAGAGATTTGAGGTCTTGGACATGCAAGCGTTCGAGAATTGACACATCGTGCGATGTCGACGTCGGACACTCGTTCAAGTGTTGTTGAGGCGCACATCCGCGAGGTTGAGGAGCGGACCCGAGACACCAAGGCGCTTTACGAGCAAAGATGGATGCAAAGTTTCACCAAATGATGGCACAACTTCAGGCCTTACAGAACCCTAATTGCACCATGCATGTCCCATCTCAGCATTCACGGGACGGCCCGAATGATGATGCCGGTAGCGGGCTCGGAGAGGTCCCCACACCACCGGTGTAGCTATCAGTTATTGTACATAATGTAGTTTTTGATCAGACGTCTCTTGCACATTTAGAATGTAGAAACCGATCTGCTATTTTGTGAATATTATATTATCGATCGGCTATTTTGTGAAATCAATATTATATTATCGACCGGAATTGCGAATATTTAAATTAATATTATATTATCGATCGGCTATATTGAAATATTTTATTCATTTTTGATTTTTTTAATTTTTTTTAATTCTATGTTATACGACGGAATTAAAATTCCGTATTTTAAACATGGGTTTTAGGCGACACTTTTCACAATATTTCCATCTTTTTGGTCTCCATATTAATTGACGGAAATAAGATTCTGTCTGTTAGAAGTTTAATTAAATGACAAATTTTAGATATTAATCCGTCGTTTAATGTGAACTCGTAACAGACAGAATCTTATTTCCGTTGATTAACAGATTGTCCAAACGATGTTTATTTCTGTCATCCGAACAAGAACATTTCCGTCACATGTATGTCAAGCGACACTATTTTTTCTGTCTACTAAAAACATATTAGGACGACGTCTGTCTCAATTTTCGTCGACTAAATTCCTTTGCAACAGTGCTTAGCCAACAGATGTTAACCGACGGATTTTGCATTGCCTAAGACGTTAGCCATCAGATTAAGCATTTTAGGAGGCGGAATTTGTCTGTCTTCTAACATAAGTATTTTGGTAGTGCATGTAAAGTGTAATTATCATATATGATATCAAATTTACCAATATATAGACCAATTGTCGATACTTGTTGTCACTACCAGAATAAGTACTATAGCCGACGAAACTAAGAACAACAGGCGACCAAAATATTTTACCATCGGCTATACAGTACTATAGCTGATGGTAAAATAATGTTGTCGGCTATAGTAGTTTAGTCGACGGTAAAAAAACGTGGTTGGTTATAGTGAAAAAAACTCATCGGCTATAGTTTCAACTAAAGCCGACGACATTTTTAACTAAAGCCGATGATATTATTAAGTCATTGGCTATAGTTCTTTATCTTTACAGATTTGGGCAACAGCCCAACCATTCAAAAAAATCGGTGAGAAAAACACAAAACACTCTCAAATCGTTGGGTGGTGTCGAAACCTGTCCAAAATGAGTTCGTGAAGCTATATCCCACTACATATATATATATGTATGTATATATATTAACTGTTAATTTTGAGTTGATTTTGATGAAAATATATAGATATAATTATATGTTAATTCTTGATAGTATGCATATATATATGTGTGTGTTAATTTGTAATTAAGTAGTAGAGGATCGAATTAATATAATTTGTATAGTTAAAATTTTCAGGATGGACAGCAGTTGGATTTGCCTTCCAAAATGGGATCCAAAATATGCCATTGGAATGTGGAGTTTTGTGGAATATGTGACGGCTAATACTAACGGAAATACAATTCATTGCCCATGTACAAAATGTCAGTGTCGCAGCGATATGTATCATTTTACCATTGATATAGTCTAGAAGCACCAGAAGAAAAATGGGTTTTGGGAAAAGTACACATGTTGAATTTATCACGGTGAAACATCATCAGCAGGTCCGCATGATCATAGGCAATTTTCTGAGAGGGCCAGTACATCCAATGATAGATGCCGGAGGCAACAAAAAAAAGACCAGAGGATGCGTCAGCAACAAGGAACTTAAGAAGGACATGAAGGATAGCAGGCCACTGCTCATAGAGACCAATCTTGATGGATCATTGAAGTTGGGGCAGTCGCCGGTGTGGAGGTACTCCGACCAAGTAGGAAGTATCATACGGGACAAAACCCTTATTCTGTGGGGAGAGTGGTCCTTGGTGCCACAGTGCGTAAAGAACATGGTGAACAATGCTATGTTGGTGAGTTAGATAGATATTCATTATGTATGTCTACATATATTAATCAAGTCCTAATATATATATTACCATAAATGGGTACATTGCAAGTGTGGTTCATTATCCAGGAGCACCTTAAATCCACCTGGGAAAATGATGTTCAGGGAAAAAGGTAATGAAAGTTATATAATATATATTGAGATATTATGTTGATCATGTATTGTAACTTTTGTAACATTTGTGTTGCATATATAGGTACAAGAAGTGGAAAAATGAGCTTTCTTCGGACTGGGGGACGCATGACAATGGCTGTTCGGGTACCCTTATGGAGTTTATGTATAGGGAGTACGAGTGGTGGTGACTTCTAATCCACTTCAACAACCCACATTATGAGGTATATATGTAACATAATATTTGTGTTTACTTGTATCCTATTTGGCAAAATTAGTTTCCTAATATTTTTTTAATATATGTATATCCAACAAGGCCATTTCTAAAATAAACGTGGCGAACCGGGAAAAAAACACGAGTAACCATCATGCCGGTTCTAGACCCTATGCGAGTTATATGGAGGAGGCGATGCAACAACACCCTTACATCAATCTGTTCGTGTATACCTACGAGAAAGTGCATCCTTGGTCCCCCGAACAAATTATAAGTCTTATGCCCTTTTAACTTAATTAACATAATTGTTTATATATGTATTTTCTCTAAATTTTTTATATATATGTTTATTAATATGTTATATTGTTTTTCTTGTCAATTAGGCAAGAGTGAGGGAAGGGGCTGAGGAGTTGTTGACTCAGATAGCGAGGGAGCAATGGCCTGAGACCCAGGGTGAGGACCTTTCCTAGGCCATATCTCAGATTGATCAATATGATTAGATGGTTGGGACGATGATCATGGCTCACGTTTTCCCCCCACGAATGAGCAATTACTACTGCAGGGGTCTAGGATAGTAGAACGATGGGATATTAAAGAACACGCCTAGTTTAAAACGCAAGTCGGGATCTTCCAGGGCTAATCAGCTATAGGAGCAACTTTATAGGCAGGCAATGGAGTATCAGAGACTACAGGAAGAGCATCAGAGAGTGCAAGAAGAGACTCAGGGATAGATAGTCGCCCAGTAGGCTTAGATGGAGTAGATGGCCTAGAAGAAGGCTTAAATGGCTAGCTTTATTCAGGCAATGAATGCAATACTTCAGGCGCAAGGACTCCAGGTCCTGGGCCCACCTCCATTTCAATATGTCTAGGTCCCTTTTGATGTTCCACATCAACAGGAGGATCCCTAAACAGATGGTAGTACTCCATCTATTTTTCAAAACATAGATTTGGACAACCCTTAGTTTATGTGTTATGTGGAATATGTGTTTCTTTAATATATGCTTAAGTTTTATTAGTTTGTGTTTGTTGGTGAATATGTGTTTTGTGACGATTTTATGTGTTGTTGGCTATTGTGGAAATAAAATTGTGAAATTGCAGATTCTGGGAATAAAAATCCAGAATCTGCATTTTTTTTCTTTAGAAATTTGTATACTATAGCCAACGACATTATTAGCCAAAGTCATCAACTAAAGTCTTTGAAAAGCTAACGAGTTTCATACTATCTCCGACGATATTCAGAAACTATAGCCAACAACAATATTTCAGACTCGTCGGCTATAGTACAGCCCAGTCAACCATTTTGACCGGAGGGGGAAGCTTTGGCCGATGATTTTATTGTCGGCAAAAGTCACAAACTACAACAGACGATATTTTTTGCCGTCGTTTATAGTTCAAATTATAACCGATAACGTGCATAATTGTCGTCGGCTATAGTATGGCCGACGAAGGTTTTTCGACGACACTATAGTTGACGATAGGTTGTCGGTCATACTATAGCCGACGACAATTGCCTAACAGACCGACAATTTTATGTCGTCGACTATAGTACTTATTATGGTAGTGTGTAATTGTATCCTAAAACTAGTAATTATCTCATTTATGATGAGTTTTACATAAAAAATGGTATCAACTACACCTTAAGGATTTTTTCTACACATTTAAGGACGTTCATCCTAGTTACTTTATAGATTGACATTTTATCATAGTAATGTTACTCTTTTTGTCTAACTTATAAATTCAGTCATATGTGATAATTATCACAATAACTATATATATTACTACTTTATATCCTAATTTATTTTGTTGTAAAAACCTTCTCGAGACAATTAATTATTTCAACTTTAACAAAATTAAGATAGATAATGTCAGTTTTACAACTTAGAGAATTATATTGTATTTGTAATTTTACTGCTATATAATTAAGTTTTTTTTTCACTTTAATAACATACATGTGTTCTTAGTATAAAATCAGCTATAAAACTTGTACTTGACACAATTATCACATAAATACTACTTCCTACTTCAAATTAATAATCCATGGTGATTTACTTCATCAAATAAGTAATTTTATCAAATATGATTAGATTTATTTATAAAAATAATCAAATTACAATTATTTTATCAAAACGTAGCTTCATTACTCCTTTGCCTCTCCATTTACTAAATCTAGCCCCAATTTGAGCCCTACCTTGATTCATTACCACTTTGCCTCTCTTTAACCTCTCCATTTACTAAATCTAGCCCTAATTCGAGCCTTAGCTCGATTCATTACTACTTCGCTGTGACGACCCGGAACAGAATCAGTAGTGTAATCTGCTTAATCCACGAGTTAACGCGAAATCACTGTTTTCCGTAAGGCAAAATAGCTTAAATGGTCATTAATCTTTGTCCAAAACGATAGTTTGGTAACTATCGTATGACATATGTCAAAATGGTCACTCCCGCTAAGGTTTCATTTTCAAAATGGTCATTCGAGCTCAAACGTCCGTTAAAAAAAGAATATTCCGTTTATTTTCAGGGGTATTTTTGTCTTTTCAATACTTATTTTAACTTTTTTCTTTAGTTTTTGTAATATTTAATCTGGATATCAAACGACAACCGTTGAATCTCTTTTAATGAGATTCAACGGTATAGATTTGATTTTAAAGTGGAGGACCCAAATAACAAGTACCGGGTCAAATGATCTGAATACCTAAATCTGGGTCAAACCCTAAATGGAGCAGCCCATTATTCACACGCCGCGATCTTGACGTCAGCATTCGACGACGAGTTGAGGCACTGGAGGAAGACAGTGTGAAGCTCCTTGATGTTAGGAACCAATGAGTCGCCGATGTACTGAGAGAGGTATTGGGGGTACAGTCGTCGTCGCCGTCGCTGGAAGAAGTGCGGGAGACAGACTTGGAAGCCGGAGAAGAAGTGGGGTCGGAGATGTTGCGGTGGAGAGTGGGGCGGGGGGGGGGGGGGGGCGCGTGGAGACCACGGACGGCGGAGAAGTAACAACAGCGACCGCCGAATTGGGGACGACGTCTTTTTGGGGCAGATTGGAATTGGGGAAGGAATCCGGAGAAGTAGTCGAGTCGAAAATGCAGCGGCGGTAGGCGTGGGTCCGAGTTCGGGTCAGGGGCTGTGATTTGGGGAGAGGAGGGAGAGGGACTGTGACAACCCGGAACAGATTGAACAGTGTCATTAGCTTGGTCCGTGAGATTATGAGTAATGGTAGATTTCCGATAATGTATTTACTCTCCAGGTTTGATAACGACTAAATTATTGGCCGAGAATTGGAGCTGAGTCTCTTCTCGAGAGTCGTTGTACGTGTGATTTTGAGTTCGTGGGCGGTTTCAGATCGTTATTTGGACGACCGAGGAATAAATGATGAATATATGAAGTTTCGACGGAATCGGATTAAATTAGTGGATTTCTTAACGACTAAATTACCGGAAGAGAATTTGATTTTGGCTTCTTCACGGAAGTTGTTGAGCATTTAATTTCGAGCTTGTGGAAACTTTCGGAGCATTATTCCGAGTTACGAAGATTATGTTGTGAATATTTCCGACTGTTGATTATTTAGTCGATTAAAGTTTGTGTTTCGGTGAACAGTTGACTTTTTATCCGATTTGTCGAAGTGTTTGACTTCGGGTGATAATTCAAGAATACGTCGAGTCGAGTTTGTTGCCGAGAGAATTATCGGAATCGGAATTACGACGCGAAAGTTACGTGTATTTGAAGTTTGTCGAAAAAGATAATTACGAAGTTTCCATTTTGGGAAGGCCTATAAATAGAAGGTTGCTATTTCGGGCAAGTAACCTGTTGCCATTAATATGCTTGACCGAGTTGACCGAGTCAACTCGGTGGAGAGAGAAGATGGCGACGGTTGCCACGGTGCTCCACGGCGGCGAGCTCGTCCGGCCACCCCAAGGCTTGGGGTTGGTCCCGTTCGATGCGCCTCGGCCCCCTCGTGGTGGTTCCGGCCTCCTTTCACGGCGTGGGACGCCGGAGGAGGAGTTATTTCCGGCCAAAAATGAAGAAATTTTGAGTGAATTCGGGTTGTTTCATTTCGGCCTTGTTGAGCTTAATCAAGTAGTGGGCTTTGAAGCTCTCCTCACCATGATTCTAACCATGTAAGTATGAAGTTCTAATTCGATTTGTGCTTGGAGAATTTTGGATTTGAAATTTTGGGAACAATTCGGTTTATCACGAAATTGGACTAGTTAGAGTGTGAATTGGCCTTTGTTGCAGTTGTGAAAGTTGCTCAGTGGATGATTTTGAGTGGAATAGAAGTTACTCCGCTGAGGAATTTTTAGTTCGGGTGGTGGCGCCGCCGCCGGCGGTGGTCAACGGTCAAACTTTGACTTTTGGAGTTGAAAGGACCCAACCCCGATTTAGCTACCTAAACCGGAATCGAACCCCTTCGAAAATACGAACCAACAAAAATTTTCCGAAATTTGGGCAGAGTTTCGTTACTAGCGTGGAATTACCTTAACCTGCACGCGGAAAACACACTTCGTCCTATGCCACAAAAATCAAACCGTGGGCACCAATCCCATCCGGATTTCTCAACATCAATATAATCAACAAACAGTAAACATACTGTACTATATATATGTATATCCGAGAAAATCCGTATAAACAAGTATCGGAATGTATCAGAGCGACCTCTAGTGTAAAATATATACAACATATACATCAGTAGGTGAAACTGAAACCTACTGGAAAGCACAGGTGACTATGATCACTAGCCTCCAAACCGCGACGTGAAAACACCAAACCTGAACTGCAACTGGGCACGGAAACCGAAAAGCCCAGGGGAAAG
The DNA here is from genome assembly GCA_946800695.1 of Geum urbanum. Taxonomy (NCBI): domain Eukaryota; kingdom Viridiplantae; phylum Streptophyta; class Magnoliopsida; order Rosales; family Rosaceae; genus Geum; species Geum urbanum. The sequence goes on along the minus strand of OX327002.1, from coordinate 40,201,614 downwards.
ACAGTAAACACGTTAGAGTGAGTGGACGAAAATAAATGTCTTTCACCAGTTTATATATATATGTTTAAAACAACATATGCGAGTCCAGGTAAAAAAAACATAGTATAGTACGCGAGGTAAACTCACACTCCTCCAGCGTACTGAGCATGCAAGTAAAAATCTTACAGTCAGAACCACGGGGTCCCTAGCCCACACGTGATCCAGAACCACGGGGTCCCTAGCCCACACGTGATCCTAGCTGGTAACATCCTCGGGGATCAGCCGGGATGCAGTGTATCGATACAACCTCATAAACTACGACTGTACTCTGTGAAAACCAAATCATAAACATTTCGATGCAAATGCATGAAACAACATATCAATGTATGTATACTCGTATACGTATATCCGTATATGTATAATCGTAAAACACATGCTCGTAAAATCACATTCAAGCGGCATGCTCAAGTTCGTAAATCATATATAAAAGACTCGCAAACAATCCGTGAAAATAAATTGTCCACTCACAGATCAGCTAGCGCGAACTCGCGCTAAACACGTGGTCCGGCGGAAGTACCCTCGCCCGAAGCACGATCACGATCCAAATCTCGATCTCGATCTCCTGAATATATATAAACATAACTGATCAAAATCGTAATCCACAACACTGTACTGAAGCACGGAAATCAACCGTTCCCGGAAATACGAAATGCAGTACAAAATGAATTACGGAAATCCCGAAATCCCCACTCGAAATCTCGACTGAAAATCGGCTAACCAAATCAACCCGAAAACCTCCATACGATAATCAGGGCGTGATTACGAGAAAAATGACATTAAAAACGTCGAAATCTGAAAATTTGACTTTTCCTCCGCCGTTGACCGCCGCCGCGCGCCGTCAACGGTGGAATTTCACGGCCAACTTCTCCAGTTTTCAAGGTCTCGTCAAGGCGAGCAAGATTCCCTTCTACCCCAAAGTCCAATTCCAAGGGTAACCCCTCCAAAAACGTGCAAAACCGAGCCAAAAATCCTTGCCGGAAAACCCAATCGGGTTTCAAGCAACCTCCACCAAACACCAAACCAAATACATAGGAAGCTTCCTTGGGGCAAGGCGAGGTGAAGCCCTCACCCCTCGGCCTCCAACTCCCACCGGAAAGTCCTCCACCATTAAGGCCGATTTCCGGTGAGGTTAACCAATTCGGGTTCCCCGAAAAACTCATCAATTCTCTTCAACACCTATACCAAACAACTCGAAATTGAACAAGGAATCTAGCCATACCTTCCTCGAAGCCCAAAGTGGCCGGAATCCGGTCGCCGGAAAACACCTTCCCGTTTGGGAAACTTCCTTAATCGGTCAAACTGGTCAACTTTCCAAAACGGGAAAGTCAAAGCAATTCCGTGTTTTTGCGACTATTTCTCGACTTTTCGATATTTATACACATCTCTCGGGTCAATCAACGGTCCAAAATGAAAATACTGAATGATTCGGATAAGCTCGAAACATTCGGATAAACTCGTCGGAACCCGAAACTTCAAATAATCATAGAATATTCCTCGGTTATCGGAAAAATCTTCTGGAACCACCCACGAACTCGAAATCACGTACTCTACACATTCCATGAAGACACTCAACTCAGATTCTCGACCGAAAACAAAGTCGCGAATCGAATCAACAAACTACACAATATCGTAAAACTGCGACTATAACCAAATCTCGAGAATCGTGCCAAACACACATCTGATTCTGGTTCGGGTCGTCACAAATCTACCCCCTTAAAGAAATTTCGACCTCGAAATTTACATACCTGTCAGGTGAACAGATGAGGATACTGCTCCCGCATACGCTGCTCGGTCTCCCAGGTGGCCTCCTCCACAGAGTGATTCTGCCACAAGACCTTCACCAGCGGAATCACGCGATGCCTCAACTCCTGCTCACGACGATCGAGAATCTGCACTGGCTCCTCAACATACGATAAATCCTCTCTGATCGGCAACTGCTGTGGGGCTATCACATGTGAAGGGTCTGAGATGTACTTCCGCAACATCGAAACATGGAAGACATCATGCACACGAGTCATCTCAGCCGGTAACTCAAGTCTGTAAGCAACAGCTCCAACCCTCTCCGTAATCTCATACGGACCAATGTACCGCGGTCGAAGCTTGCCACGCTTCCCGAAACGCACCACTCCCCTCCACGGAGATAGTTTCAGGAAGACCCAATCACCAACCTCGAACTCTAAACTCTTCCTCCTCATATCCGCGTAACTCTTCTGCCGATCCTGGGCAATCTTCAGTCGATCTCGAATAATCTGAATGTCCTCCATCGTAGTTTTCACCAAATCAGGACCAATGAGCCAACGCTCGCCCACCTCACTCCAACACAATGGAGTGCGACACTGCTTCCCGTACAGAGCCTCGTACGGTGCCATCTCAATACTGGCCTGATAGCTGTTGTTGTAGGGGAACTCGATCAAGTGCAACTGCTGATCCCAGTTTCCACGAAACTGCAACACACACGATCTCAACATATCCTCAAGAGTCTGAATGGTCCGCTCGGACTGCCCGTCAGTCTGAGGATGAAAAGCTGTACTAAACCGTAGTCTCGTACCCAACGCTCGCTGTAAAGCCTGCCAAAACTCAGAAGTGAACTGACTATCACGGTCAGAAACAATCGACACAGGCACACCATGCAAGCGAACAATCTCGGATAAGTACAACTTGGCCAATCTGCCCACTGAAATCTTCCCTGGAAGTGCAAGAAAATGTGCAGATTTCGTCAATCGATCAACGATAACCCAAATACCAGTATTGCCCGCCGAAGTACGCGGCAACTGATAGACGAAATCCATCGTAATGTGCTCCCACTTCCAAACCGGAATCTCAAGTGGCTGTAATTTCCCTGCAGGTTTCTGCCTCTCCGCCTTCACCTGTTGACAAATCAAACACCGACTCACGTACGCGGCAATCTCCCGCTTCATGTTGCGCCACCAATAGTACGCTCGAAGTGTACGATACATCTTCGTACCTCCGGGATGCATCGCATACGCTGAACTGTGAGCCTCGTCCAGAATTTCCTTCTTCAAGTCCTCGTCCCTGGGTACACATAATCTGCCTCTGAACAACAACGTACCGTCGTCGCTCAATCGGAACTCTGTAGGCACACCATTCCGAATCATGGTCTTCTTGCTCAGCAAGTAAGGATCTGAATCCTGTGCCTCCCGTACCTGATCAACCAATACTGGTCGTACCTGAAAGCTAGCCAACAAGGCTCCATCATCATTATAACCAAACACAGCACCCGTAGCCCGAAGCTCGGCTAACATCGATACTCTAGCCACACACATGTGAAACAACGAGGCTCCCGATTTCCGGCTAAGTGCATCTGCCACCACGTTGGCCTTCCCCGGATGGTACTCGAAAGTGCAATCGTAATCGTTGATCAACTCCATCCATCGGCGCTGCCTCATGTTCAGATCCGGCTGCGTCCGCAAGTAAGTGAGACTCTTGTGATCAGTGAAAATCTTACACTGAGCACCATACAGGTAATGTCTCCAACTCTTCAGCGCTAACACAATAGCAGCCAACTCCAAATCATGCGTCGGATAATTGACCTCGTGCGGTTTCAGCTGTCTGGAACCGTATGCCACAACTCTACCATGCTGCATCAACACACAGCCAAGGCCCAACTTCGACGCGTCGCTGTACACAACATACTCACCACTGTCATCTGGCAGCGTCAGAACTGGCGCGGTAGTCAATCTCTCCTTCAGGAGCAAGTAACTCTCCTCGCACGCATCTGACCACTCAAACTTGACGCCCTTCTTCGTCAACCTGGTCAGTGGTGTAGCTATCCGGGAGAAATCCTGCACAAATCGTCGGTAGTAGCCCGCTAAACCCAAGAAACTCCGAATCTCTGGCACAGTAGTGGGTCTACTCCAATTCAGCACGGCCTCGATCTTGTCAAGATCAACACTAACTCCCTCGGCTGAAATCACGTGGCCCAGAAATTTCACACTATCTAACCAGAACTCACACTTGCTAAACTTTGCGAACAACTGATGGTCCCGCAAGGTCCGCAACACCGCTCGCAAGTGCTTCTTGTGCTGGCCCACACTCCTCGAGTATATCAAAATATCATCAATGAATACTATCACGAACTTGTCCAGGAATCGACGAAACACCCGATTCATCAAGTCCATGAAAGCTGCGGGGGCATTGGTTAACCCAAACGGCATAACCAAAAACTCATAGTGCCCATACCGTGTCCTGAAAGCTGTCCTGGCTACGTCAGAATCCCGGATCCTCAGTTGGTGATATCCGGATCGAAGGTCAATCTTTGAAAAGACTGATGCTCCCTTCAGCTGATCGAACAAGTCGTCAATCCGCGGCAACGGATACTTGTTCCTCACCGTAACCTGATTCAGCTTCCGATAGTCGATGCACAAACGCATGGACCCATCCTTCTTCCGCACGAACAACACCGGAGCACCCCACGGAGAAACACTCGGTCGAATGAATCCCTTCTCTAACAACTCCTGAAGCTGAATCTGCAACTCCTTCAACTTTGCAGGCGCCATCCGGTATGGTGTCTGGGAAATCGGTCCAGTACCCGGCAATAACTCAATGGTAAAATCAATCTCCCGCACAGGGGGTATACCAGGTAACTCCGCTGGAAACACATCCGGAAACTCAGACACAACCTCAATACTACCAAGATCCGGCACTACAGCTGTAGTATCCATAACATGGGCTAAGTACGCAACACAACCCTTCTTCATCAACCGATCCGCCCTCATCGCGGAAATCAAACACGGTAGGGAAGTGTTCTTCTCGCCACGAAACAGTATCTCAGGTAACCCAGGTCGTCGAAATGCGACCTCCTTCCTGTGGCAATCAAACATGGCCCAGTGCGACTCCAAAAAGTCCATACCCAATATCAGATCAAAATCCACAATATCAAGCAATAACAGATCAGCGGCTAAACCATGGCCATCAACAAATACCTCACAATCTCGATAAACCCAACCGATGCTCACAACCTCACCTGAAGGATACAACACTCTCCACAACCCCGGAAGTGGAGATACAGGTACCGTAGCTAATGATGACAGTCTATATGATATGAATGAATGTGTGGCACCTGGATCTAACAATGCAACTACAGGAATACCAAAGACATGTAACGTACCGATAACGACCTCCGGTGATGCTCTGCCCTCACGTAGAGTCATAGCATGAACCCTCGCCTGTCCGGCTGGTCGTCCTCGCTGAGCCTGACCCTGTTGTCTGCCCTGGCCTGCAAACTGTGCTGGGCGAGCTCCCGAAGTGGCACCTCGCTCTCCTCCGGAACCCTGAGCTGCCTGAGCACCAGCACCATATGACTGAGGACACTCCCTCGAATAGTGACCCACCTGGCCACAACTATAACAAATAACAGGACCCCGCTGACATGGTCGAAGGTGATACTTGTTGCAGAGGCTGCACAGCGGATAGTCTCTCGGAACTGGAAATGTACCACCGGTACGTCGAGGATAACTAGAACCGCTGGAACCTGCACTAGCCTGTGGTCGCTGCGGTCGATCTCTCCTCCACCTCTGCCTCTGTCTCGATGCACTGGCTGGTGGTCGATATGATCCACCACCTGAGGATGAAGCTGAACCAGAAGTATCAGAACTCTGCCTCTTAGAAGGCCCTTGACTCGGTCCACCTTCCTCAAATCGTCTCGGCTGGTACCTCTGCTGTCTCTCCTGCTCAATGTCCTCGCCTCGGAGTGCAGCACTAACAAACTCATCGAAGTTGTTCCGAGGCATCGTAGTCAGCGTCGCCTTGATGCTCAAATTCAATCCCAGCTCAAACCTGCGACACTTGGCTTCTTCTGTAGCCACCATATCCCGCGCAAAACGAGACAAACGGGTAAACCGATCCCGATACTCAAGTACAGACAAACTGCCCTGCCTCAAGTTCGTAAACTCCTCGTACTTGCGCTGCTGGGTAGCCTAATTGAAGTACCTCCGCATAAACAAATCACGGAACACAGTCCACGGAGTATCCACAGGAACCCTGTCGGTGCTAACCCACCAAAAATAAGGATCACCCTCAAGTAAACCAACTGCGGCTACTGACATCTGCTCAGGAGTAAACTGCAGACGCTCACAAACACGCTCAACCTGAACCAACCATGCCTCGCATATCTATGGCTCAACAGAACCCGAAAACACAGTAGCACCCGCAGTATGAGCTTTGACCACGGGGTCAAAACGCTCTTCCAAACGCAGCACTCGCATCAGCAAGTCGCGCATTCGGCGATCCTCATCAGGATCATCATCCCGATCAACACGGGGACCACGTCGAGGAGGCATCCTACTGATACAAGACAAGCATTAGGCACAAGCAGAAAGAACGTAATCATGAAACCGCAGATATTTGAGGACACACAACACCCGAAGTATTGATGAGTACCGCTGGCCAGTCGGGTCATCACTCCAGTCATGCTGTATCAACTCAAATACCCTAAGCGTCACAACTATAAGAGTCTACAAGAATCTGACAACCTAATGCTCTGATACCAAGCTGAAAGGACCCAACCCCGATTTAGCTACCTAAACCGGAATCGAACCCCTTCGAAAATACGAACCAACAAAAATTTTCCGAAATTTGGGCAGAGTTTCGTTACTAGCGTGGAATTACCTTAACCTGCACGCGGAAAACACGCTTCGTCCTATGCCACAAAAATCAAACCGTGGGCACCAATCCCATCCGGATTTCTCAACATCAATATAATCAACAAACAGTAAACATACTGTACTATATATATGTATATCCGAGAAAATCCGTATAAACAAGTATCGGAATGTATCAGAGCGACCTCTAGTGTAAAATATATACAACATATACATCAGTAGGTGAAACTGAAACCTACTGGAAAGCACAGGTGACTCTGATCACTAGCCTCCAAACCGCGACGTGAAAACACCAAACCTGAACTGCAATTGGGCACGGAAACCGAAAAGCCCAGAGGAAAGACAGTAAACACGTTAGAGTGAGTGGACGAAAATAAATGTCTTTCACAAGTTTATATATATATGTTTAAAACAACATATGCGAGTCCAGGTAAAATAAACATAGTATAGTACGCGAGGTAAACTCACACTCCTCCAGCGTACTGAGCATGCAAGTAAAAATCTTACAGTCAGAACCACGGGGTCCCTAGCCCACACGTGATCCTAGCTGCAGAAGCACAGTCGGAACCACGGGGTCCCTAGCCCACACGTGATCCAGAACCACGGGGTCCCTAGCCCACACGTGATCCTAGCTGGTAACATCCTCGGGGATCAGCCGGGATGCAGTGTATCGATACAACCTCATAAACTACGACTGTACTCTGTGAAAACCAAATCATAAACATTTCGATGCAAATGCATGAAACAACATATCAATGTATGTATACTCGTATACGTATATCCGTATATGTATAATCGTAAAACACATGCTCGTAAAATCACATTCAAGCGGCATGCTCAAGTTCGTAAATCATATATAAAAGACTCGCAAACAATCCGTGAAAATAAATTGTCCACTCACAGATCAGCTAGCGCGAACTCGCGCTAAACACGTGGTCCGGCGGAAGTACCCTCGTCCGAAGCACGATCACGATCCAAATCTCGATCTCGATCTCCTGAATATATATAAACATAACTGATCAAAATCGTAATCCACAACACTGTACTGAAGCACGGAAATCAACCGTTCCCGGAAATACGAAATGCAGTACAAAATGAATTACGGAAATCCCGAAATCCCCACTCGAAATCTCGACTGAAAATCGGCTAACCAAATCAACCCGAAAACCTCCATACGATAATCAGGGCGTGATTACGAGAAAAATGACATTAAAAACGTCGAAATCTGAAAATTTGACTTTTCCTCCGCCGTTGACCGCCGTTGACCGCCGCCGGCGGCGGCGGCGCGCCGTCAACGGTGGAATTTCACGGCCAACTTCTCCAGTTTTCAAGGTCTCGTCAAGGCGAGCAAGATTCCCTTCTACCCCAAAGTCCAATTCCAAGCGTAACCCCTCCAAAAACGTGCAAAACCGAGCCAAAAATCCTTGCCGGAAAACCCAATCGGGTTTCAAGCAACCCTCCACCAAACACCAAACCAAATACATAGGAAGCTTTCTTGGGGCAAGGCGAGGTGAAGCCCTCACCCCTCGGCCTCCAACTCCCACCGGAAAGTCCTCCACCATTAAGGCCGATTTCCGGCGAGGTTAACCAATTCGGGTTCCCCGAAAAACTCATCAATTCTCTTCAACACCTATACCAAACAACTCGAAATTGAACAAGGAATCTAGCCATACCTTCCTCGAAGCCCAAAGTGGCCGGAATCCGGTCGCCGGAAAACACCTTCCCGTTTGGGAAACTTCCTTAATCGGTCAAACTGGTCAACTTTCCAAAACGGGAAAGTCAAAGCAATTCCGTGTTTTTGCGACTATTTCTCGACTTTTCGATATTTATACACATCTCTCGGGTCAATCAACGGTCCAAAATGAAAATACGGAATGATTCGGATAAGCTCGAAACATTCGGATAAACTCGTCGGAACCCGAAACTTCAAATAATCATAGAATATTCCTCGAGTATCGAAAAAATCTTCTGGAACCACCCACGAACTCGAAATCACGTACTCTACACATTCCATGAAGACACTCAACTCAAATTCTCGACCGAAAACAAAGTCGCGAATCGAATCAACAAACTACACAATATCGTAAAACTGCGACTATAACCAAATCTCGAGAATCGTGCCAAACACACATCTGATTCTGGTTCGGGTCGTCACAGGAGTTTTCGACAAGTTGCATGTCATTTCACTCGAAATCACGCCCCGATCGCAGTGGGGAGGTTCGTTTTTCGAATTGAGCATCCGAACTTACAGCGAGGTATTGATGTGTGATTTCCGGATTTCCGACAGTTTGTCGTAATCGGATTATGTGTTTCCGAGAACGGTGGTTTCTCGTGATTTTTTTGAATTGTCGAGTTATGACTTTGAGTAATGGATATTGTGAATATTCAGGTGTTCGTGATCGTTCGTTTGGCGAGGTACTTTCCGCCGGATCATGGGTTAACGCGAACTGCGTTACGCTAGCGTGTGAGTGGACAAGTTTCTATTTTCACTGTTGATTTGCGAGTTCGTGGATTTTATGATTTTCGTGTTTACTTTATACGATGATTGAGATATATGTTATTTTCGGAGGTGTTATTATATGTTTATTGGTGATGGCATTTATTGCATCGATGTACCAGAGTTGAGAGATTCCTCTGGACCAGAGTTGAGAGATTCCTCTGGGCAGGGTTGAGAGATTCCCCTGTATGCCGCCGGCGTTGAGAGATTCCCCTGGCCTATCACCGTCGGGTTGAGCGATTCACCTGACGTCGGGCTTGAGAGATTCGTCCGACAACCTCCATATATATATGTGTTTTCCGAACTTGCACTGTTTCATATTGATTATGTATATAAAATGGTGAAAGGCATATGTTCATTTTCGTCCAGTCACTCTAACGTTTTTATTTGCCTTTCCCCGGGGCTTTTCGGTTTCCGTGCCCAGTTTGCAGTTCGAACTCTGGTGTCGCACGTCGTGGTCGGAGGCATAGTGCTCGAGCTACCTTGTTTCATTCAGTAGGTTTATTGTTCTACCTACTGTGGTATACTTATATGATTATACATTAGAGGTCGCTCTGAGTATTCTGTTGTATATACTATATGATTTTACACCGGATTTCAGTAAAGTACAGATATATTTATTCTTTTACTTTACTGTTGATATGTTGAGAAATCCCGATGGGATTGGTGCCCATGGTTTGATTTTTGTGGCATAGGATGAAGTGTATTTTCCGCGTACAGGTAATGGTAATTCCACGTTAGTAACGAAACTCTGCCGAAATTTTGTTGGTTTTTGTTGGTTCGTGTTTTCGAAGGGGTTCGATTCCGGTTTAGGCAACTAAATCGGGGTTGGGTCCTTTCAGGGACGATCTTGGAGAAGCCGGAGAATAAGAGAGGAGGAGGAGAAAGCTTCTCTTTCTTGGCGCTGGGTTGATGCGACGGCGGACACGACGGTCGTTTGAGGGTGGCGGAGACGGAGGAGCGGTTGTCGAGGCGGAGCATGGAGAGGTGCTTGTCGACGACGACAAATGTGTGAGATTAGGGTTTCGAACGGCGCCGGGTCGGGTCCGAGAATCGTCGCTAGCTGCTGTTGCTGGAGCTGAGTCGACTTCAGTATCTCTGCTCCATGGGGCATGAAGGACTGGAGAGAGAGAGAGAGAGAGAGAGAGAGAGAGAGTATAATGGTATTATCGTAAATAAAAGAAACTAACGCAGAGAAAGACAAATTTACCCCATATTAGTTATATGTTTAACGTCCAAAATAGACGGAGTGACCAAATTGATAGACAGAGAACGAAGTTGAATGACCATTTTGACATATGCCATACGATAGTTACCAAACTGTCGTTTTGGGCAAAGATTAGTGACCATTTAAGCTATTTTGCTTTTCCGTAAATTGTGTGGTTTGCCGGTTTTGATCACGACTTAATTATCGGCCGAGAATTTGAGTTGAGTCTCTTCTTGAGAGTTGTTGTACGCGTGATTTCAATTTCGTGGGCGGTTCCGGATAATTATTTCGACGACCAAGGAATATAATATGAATATTTGAAGTTTCAAAATCTTGTCGAGTTTACCCGTTCGTATCGAGTTTATCCGAATTGTGATTGTTATCCGTTTGGACCGTCGATCGTCCCGAGCTGCGAGTATAAATATCGGAAATAGTCGAAAAATTGTCGAAAACACTGTTTGAGGCGTTGACCAAGCGTTGACCGAAATTTTAACCCGTTGACCCGAGGGGACTATTCACCCGGTTACTGTTCACCATCGGAGCTTCTGTTCCCGGCCGATTTAGGCCACGACCTTGGAAGGTAAAATCTTCCTCTCGTAATTTTAAACTAGTTAGAACTTGGAATTTCTTGATTTGGTTGAGAATTGAGGGAGAAAGAGTTCGATGAAGTTGGGTGATTTTGCCGAATTCGAGTGGCCTTCTCCGGTGACTTTTGGGGTCGGGGCTTTTGGGGGAAAGGTTCCCCTCAACCTATAGATGCTTTTGGTAGAAGGAATTTGGGTTTGGTTGCCGTTTGAAGCTCGCGAGAATCTCACCGGAATCCATAGAATCCGTGAGTTTCGAGCTCAATTTCAGCCGGTGGGCTTCAAATTGGGTCTCGGTGTAGAAGAGAAATATGTTGGGCTTGAGGAGTAGTTTATTTCTGGAAAGTTTGGCCGGAATCCGTCATCGTTGACGCCGCGCCGGCGGCGGTCAACGGCTGCGCTCCGGCGGAGGTTTGACTTTTTTGGAAATGTGTCGAGTTATATGTCGTTTTGCTCGTATTCGCGCCCCGATCGTCGCCTTGAGGTTTTCGAGTTGATTTGGGTACCAAATTTTCAGTCGTGGGTTTGAGTGGAGATTTCAGGAATTTCGTCGATTATTTTGCACTGCATTATATATTTCCGGGAACGGTTGGTTTCCGAGATGTGGTACAGTGTTGTGAATTGTGATTTTGATCAGATATATTTTAGGATTATTCAGGGGATCGAGATCATGCTTCGGGCGAGGGATCTTCCGCCGGACCACGTGATTAACGCGAGTGCGCGCTTTGCTCGTCTGTGAGTGGACAATTTCTTTTCACTGATTAGTCGCGAGTCTTTAATACACGTTTTACGAGCATGAGCATGCATATGAGATTATGATTTATATGAGCATGTGTTTTACGATTATGCATTTGTGAATACGCATCGACAATTATATTTATACAATAATATATTACGTATATGCATTTACATTATGCTTTATATACTTGCATAGAACTATTTATGATTTGGTTTACACAGAGTACAGTCACAGTATATATTATTGTATCGATACACTTGCATCCCGGCTGATCCCCGAGGATGTTTACCGGGGGAGGCTGTGACCCCTGACTCGAGGCCTTTACCGAAGGGGGGGGGGAAACCTCTGACCTGAGGCCTTTCTGCCTAGAATCACGTGTGGGTCTGGGATCCCGTGATTCGGACTGTACTAGAGCAGACGTGTCCATGAGTGACCCCGTGGAGTTTTACGATGCATGCTCTGTACGCTTGAGGAGTTAGAGTCTCCCTCGTGTACTATATCATATTCACTCATTTTGACTCGCATATGTTTTTATAACATATATTGTTCGGTGGAAGACATTTATTTTCATCCACTCACTCTAACGGTTTTCATGTCTTTCGCCTGGGATTTTCGGTTCTCCGTGCCCAGTTTGCAGTTCGGAATCTGTTGTCTCACGTCGCGGTCAGAGGCTAGTTGTTCGATCTACCTTTCTTTTCTAGTAGGTTTCTTGTTTTGCCTATTGTTGTATATTTTGTATATATACACTAGAAGTCGCTCTGATACGTCACTGATACATGTTTTTATGTGATTTTCCCTGGATTTTCTATAAAGTACAATTATGTTTACTGTTTATTGTTATTGTTTTGATATTGAAAAATCCGGTTGGGATTGGTGCTCATGGTTTGGTTTTTGTGGCATAGGATGATGTTTTATTTTCTGGGTGTAGGTAAAGGCAATTTCGCGTTAGTAGCGGTACCCTGCCAAAATTTTGGTAGTTTTTGTTGGTTCGTGTTTTCAGAAGGGGTTTGATTCCGGTTTAGGAAATTAAATTGGGGTTGGGTCCTTTCATCTTGGTATCAGAGCATTAGATTGTCAGATTCTGTAGACTCTTGTAGTTGTGACACTTAGGGTATTTGAGTACGTACAACATGTCTGGAGCGATGACCCGACTGGCCAGCGGTACTCATCAAGGCTTCGGGTGTTGCGTATATTCAAATATCTGAGGTCTCATGATTACGTTCGTTCTGCTTGTACCTAATGCTTGTTTTGTATCAGTAGGATGCCTCCTCGACGTGGTCCTCATGTGAATTGGGAAGTGGATCCTGATGAGGATCGCCAGACGCACGACTTGATGATGCGAGTGCTGCGTTTGGAAGAGCGTTTTGACCCTGTGGTCAAAGCTCGTATTGCTGGTGCGACTATCTTTTCGGGTTCAGCTGATCCAGAGATGTGTGAGGTATGGTTGGTTCAGGTTGAACGATTTTGTGAGCGTCTGGGTTTTACCCCTGAGCAGATGACAGTGGCAGCAGTCGGATTACTTGAGTCAGATGCATATTTCTGGTGGATTAGCACCGACCGAGTACTGGTTGATACTCCGTGGACTTTGTTTTGAGATTTGTTCATGCAGAGATACTTCAATCAGGCTACCCAGCAACGGAAGTTTGAGGAGTTCACGAACTTGTGGCAGGGCAGTTTGTCTGTGCTTGAGTATCGGGACAGATTTCACTACAACATTTTTTAGTGTTTTCGGCGATTTTATCAGTTGTTTGCGAAGTTCAGCAAGTGTGAGTTTTAGCTGGACATCGTGAAGTTTCTGGGGCACATGATATCGGCTGATGGAGTCAGCGTAGATCCTGACAAGATCGAGGCTGTACTGAATTGGAGTAGACCTACCACCGTACCAGAGATCAGGAGTTTCTTGGGTTTGGCAGGCTACTATCGGCGATTTGTGCAGGATTTTTCTTGGATTGCTACTCCACTTACCAAATTGACGAAGAAAGGCGTCAAGTTTAAGTGGTCCGATGCATGTGAGGAGAGTTACTTGCTTTCGAAGGAAAAGTTGACTACTGCACTGGTACTGACTTTACCTGACGATATCGATGAGTTCATGGTTTACAGCGATGCGTCGAAGTTAGGACTTGGTTGTGTGCTGATGCAGCATGGCAGAGTTGTGGCCTGCGGTTCCAGGCAGCTGAAACCACATGAGGTCAATTATCTGACAAATGATTTGGAGTTGGTCGCTATCGTGTTAGCGTTGAAGAGTTGGAGACACTATTTTTACGGAGCTCAGTGCAAGATATACACCGATCATAATAGTCTCACTTACCTACGGACGCAGCCAGACTTGAATTTGAGGCAGCGCAGGTGGACGGAGTTGATCAACGACTACGATTGCACTTTCGAGTACCATCCAGGGAAGGCTAATGTTGCTGATGCACTTAGTCAGAAATCCGGAGCTTCGTTGTTTCATGTGTGTATGGCCAGAGTATCTATGTTAGTTGAGCTTCGGGCTACGGGAGCCGAGTTTGAGTGGGATGATGAGGGAGCTTTGTTGGCCAGTTTTCAGGTTCGACCCGTGTTGGTTGATCAGGTTCGAGAAGCTCAGGATTCAGATTCCTACCTGTTGGACAAGAAGACAATGATACGGAATGGCGTGCCAACAGAGTTTTGGTTGAGTGATAATGGTACGTTGTTGTTCAGAGGTAGATTGTGCATACCCAGAGACGAGAGTCTGAAGAAGGAGATTTTAGACGAGGCTCATTGTTCGGCGTATGCGATGCATCCTGGTGGTACGAAGATGTTTCGTACACTTCGAGCGTATTATTAGTGGTGCAATATGAAGCGGGAGATTACCGCATATGTGAGCTGATGTTTGATTTGTTAGCAGGCTAAAGCGGAGAGGCAGAAGCCTGCGGGAAAGTTGCAGCCACTGGAGATTCCGGTTTGGAAGTGGGAGCACATTACCATGGATTTCGCGTATCAGTTGCCGCATACTTCGGCTGGCAATATTGGTATTTGGGTTATCGTGGATCGATTGACGAAATCCGCTCATTTTCTTGCACTTCCAAGGAAAATTTCAGTGAGGAGGTTGGCAAAGCTGTATTTGTTGGAGGTCGTTCGACTGCATGGTGTGCCTGTGTCTATTGTTTCTGACTGAGATAGTCAGTTTACTTCCGAGTTCTGGCAGGCTTTGCAGCGAGCCATGGGTACGAGGTTGCACTTCAGTACAGCTTTTCATCCTCAGACTGACGGGTAGTCTGAGCGGACTATACAGACTCTCGAGGATATGTTGCGGTCTTGTGTTTTGCAATTTCGTGGAAATTGGGACCAACAACTACATTTGATTGAGTCTGCCTACAACAACAGCTATCAGGTCAGTATTGAGATGGCACCGTACGAGGCCCTGTACGGGAGGCAGTGCCGCACTCCATTATGTTGGAGTGAGGTGGGCGAGCGATGGCTTATTGGCCATGATCTGGTGAAGAGCACCATGGAGGACATCCAGATTATTCGGGATAGATTGAAGATTGCCCAGGATCGCCAGAAGAGTTACGCGGACGTGAGAAGAAAGAGTCTCGAGTTCGATGTGGGTGATTGGGTCTTCCTGAAACTATCTCCGTGGAGGGAAGTTGTGCGTTTCGGGAAGTGTGGCAAGCTTCGACCAGCTGAGATGGTTGGAGCTGTGGCTTATAGACTTGAGTTGCCAGCTGAGATGGCTCGTGTTCATGATGTTTTTCACGTTTCGATGTTGCGAAAGTATATCCCAGATCCGTCGCATGTGCTAGCGCCACATCAGCTACCTATTAGAGAGGATTTGACGTATGTGGAGGAGCCGATACACATTCTCGATCAGCGTGAGCAGGAGTTGAGGCACTGTGTTATACCGCTGGTGAAGGTCTTGTGGCAGAATCACTCGATTGAGGAGGCCACCTGGGAGACTAAGCAGCGTATGCGGGAGCAGTATCCTCATCTGTTCACTTGACAGGTACGTAAATTTCGAGGTCGAATTATTTTTTTAAGGGGGGTAGATTTGTGACGACCCGGAACAGAATCAGTAGTGTAATCAGCTTAATCTACGAGTTAGCGTGAAATCACTGTTTTCCGTAAATTGTGTGGTTTGCCGGTTTTGATCACGACTTAATTATCGGCCGAGAATTTGAGTTGAGTCTCTTCTCGAGAGTTGTTGTACGCGTGATTTCGATTTCGTGGGCGGTTCTGGATAATTATTTCGACGACCGAGGAATATAATATGAATATTTGAAGTTTCGGAATCTCGTCGAGTTGATCCGTTCGTATCGAATTTATCCGAATTGTGATTGTGATCCGTTTGGACCGTCGATCGTCCTGAGCTGCGAGTATAAATATAGGCAATAGTCAAAAAATTGTCGAAAACACTGTTCGAGGCGTTGACCGAAATTTGAACCCGTTGACCCGAGGGGACTATTCACCCGGTTACTGTTCACCATCGGAGCTTCTGTTTCCGGCCAATTTAGGCCACGACCTTGGAAGGTAAAATCTTCCTCTCGGGATTTTAAACTAGTTAGAACTTGAAATTTCTTGATTTGGGAGAGAATTGAGGGAGAACGAGTTCGATGAAGTTGGGTGATTTTGTTGAATTCGGGTGGCTTTCTCCGGCGACTTTTGGGGTCGGGGCTTTGGGGGGAAAGGGTCCCCTCAACCTATAGATGGTTTTGGTAGAAGGAATTTGGGTTTGGTTGCCGTTTGAAGCTCCGGGAATCTCACCGGAATCCATGGATTCCGTGAGTTTCGAGCTCAATTCCTGCCGGTGGACTTGGAATTGGGTCTTGGTGTAAGAGAAATATGTTGGGCTTGAGGAGTAGTTTATTTCTGGAAAGTTTGGCCGGAATCCGTCACCGTTGACGCCGCACCGGCGGCGGTCAACGGCGGCGCTCCGGCGGAGGTTTGACTTTTTTGGAAATGTGTCGAGTTATATGCCGTTTCACTCGTATTCACTCCCCGATCGTCGCCTTGAGGTTTTCGAGTTGATTTGGGTACCGGATTTTCAGTCGAGGGTTTAAGTGGATATTTCGGGAATTTCGTCGATTATTTTGGACTGCATTATATATTTCCGGGAACGGTTGGTTTGCGAGGTGTGGTACAGTGTTGTGAATTGTGATTTTGATGAGATATATTGAAAGGACCCAACCCCGATTTAGCTTCCTAAATCGGAATCAAACCCCTTCGAAAACACGAACCAACAAAAAAATTTTCAAAACTTGGGCAGAGTTTCGCTACTAACGTAGAATTACCATTACCTGCACGCGGAAAATACACTTCATCCTATGCCACAAAAAGCAAACCGTGGGCACCAATCCCATCCGAATTTCTCAATATATCAACAGTAAAGTAAAGTAGTAAATATATTTTTACTTTACTGAAATCCAGTGTAAAATCGTATAACGTATTCAATAGGAAGCTCAGAGCGACATCTAATACATAATCGTATACGCATACCACAGTAGGTAGAACAATAAACCTACTGGATGAAACAAAGTAGTTCGAGCACTATGCCTCCGACCACGACGTGCGACACCAGAGCCTGAACTGCAAACTGGGCACGGAAACCAAAAAACCCAGGGGAAAGACATGAAACACGTTAGAGTGAATGGACGAAAATAAATGTCTTTCACCAGTTCATATATATGTTATAAAAACATATGCGAGTCCAGGTAAATAAAAACAACATAGTACACGAGGTAAAACTCATACTCCTCCAGTGTACTGAGCATGCAAGTAAAATCCCACGGGGTCACTCATGGACTCCTCCGTGCTAGTACAGTCTGAACCACGGAGTCCTTGACTACCACGTGATTCTAAGCCAGAAATGGCCTCGGTTCCGGGGAATACGCCCCTCACCGGTCTGGTTGGGGAAACGCCCCTCCAGGCGGCCCTCCGTCGGGGATCAGCCGACGAGGCAAGGTGTATCGATACAACAACGTAACTGAGACTGTACTCTATATAAACCAAATCATAAACAGTTCGATGCAAATGTATGAAACAGCATATAAGTATATGTATACTCGTATACGTATATTCGTATAAGTGTAATCGTATAACACATGCTCGTAATAAATATAATCTCGTATGAAATCTCATGCTCGTAAAACCATAATCATGCTGCATGCTCAAGTTCGTAAAACGTATATAAAAGACTCGCAATCAATCCGTGAAAATAAAATGTCCACTCACAGACTGGCGTAACGCGTATCGCGTTAACCCGTGATCCGGCGGAAAGTCCCTCGCCAAACAAACGATCACGAACCCCTGAATATTCACAAAGTCCAATTCTCACAAACATAATTCGACAATACAAATCAAACCACGAGAAACCACCGCTCTCGGAAATACACAATTCGAATACGACGAATCGTCGAAAATCCATATATACCACCTCAATACCTCGTTTTACGTTCGGACGCTCAACTCGAAAAACGAACATTCCCACTGCGATCGGGGCGCGATTTCAAGTCAAATGACATGCGACTTGTCGAAAATCCAAAAAGTCAAACCTGTTGACCGTTGACCGCCGCGTTGACCACCGCCCACGGCGGCGCCACCTCTGACCGGAAAATTTCACGGCGGAGCTGCACCAATTCCACTCCAAATCGTCCACTGAGCAACTTCCATAACTGCATCGAAAGCCAATTCAATCTCTAACTAGCTCAATTCAATCCAAATCTTCAAATCCAAAATTCTCCATGTATACATCGAATTGAAACACGAAACTTACAGGGAAGCATCAAGGGAATGAGAGCTTCAAAGCCCACCCAAAATTGCAGCTCAAATCGGTGTAAATTATGGAACCCGAAATCACCAAAAATTCATCAATTTTGGCCGGAAATAGCTCCTCCTCCGACGAGCCTTGCCGTGTAAGGAGGCCGGGAGGGTGAACAGGAGGTCGAGGCGTTCCACACGGACCCATCGCCGAGGCTTGGGGTGGCCGGACGGTGAGCCACCGTGAAGCTCACCGTCGCCGTCGTGATTAGCTCCTCCATGCGAGGTTGACCAAGTCAATGCAACCAATTAATACTTTGACTTTCTTGATTTAGTAAGTTACTATTTATATACATGCCAAACATGGAAACTTTCCCAATAAGGAAACCAACAAACACGCTTTTCGGCAAACTTCAATTATTCGTAACTTTCTCGTCGTAATTCCGATTCCGATAATTCTCGCGGCCACAAACTCGTCTTGACTTACTCTTCAATAATCACCCAAAGTCAAACATATCGGCCAAACGGATAAAAAGTCAACCCTTCGAAGCAACACACATTAAATTGACTAAATAATCAATAAACGGAAATATTCGCAACAAATTCTTCGTAAATCAAAACAATGCTCCGAAAGTTCCTACGAACTCGAAATTAAATTCTGAACAACTTCCGTGAAGAAACCGAAACCAAATTCTCGACCGGCAATTAAGTCGTTAAGAAGACCACAATTATAAACCGAACTTCAAATATTCATAATTAATTCCTCGGTCATCTAAATAACGATCCGGAACCGTCCACGAACTCATAATCACACGTACAACAACTCTCAAGAAGAGACCCAGCTCCAATTCTCGGCCAATAATTTAGTCGTTAAGAAGCTTCGGCGATTCCAATAATTGTCGAACAGCTACGACTACGTGCAAGCTCATCAATCGAGCTAATTCCACTACTAATTCTGGTCCGGGTCGTCACATATATTTTATGATTATTTAGGGGATCGAGATCGTGCTTCGGGTAAGGGATCTTCCGCCGGACCACGTGATTAGCGCGAGTGCGCGCTTTGCTCGTCTGTGAGTGGAAAATTTCTTTTCACTGATTAGTCGCGAGTCTTTAATACACGTTTTACGAGCATGAGCACGCATATGAGATTATGATTTATATGAGCATGTGTTTTATGATAATGCATTTGCGAATACGTATCGACAATTATGCTTATACAATAATATATTACGTATATGCATTTACATTATGCTTTATATACTTGCATAGAACTATTTATGATTTGGTTTACACAGAGTATAGTCACAGTATATATTGTTGTATCGATACACTTGCATCCCGGCTGATCCCCGAGGATGTTTACCGGGAGAGGCTGTGACCCCTGACTCGAGGCCTTTACCGAAGGGGGGGGGGCAGACCTCTGACCTGAGGTTTTTCTGGCTAGAATCATGTGTGGGTCTGGGATCCCGTGATTCGGACTGTACTAGCGCAGACCTGTCCATGAGTGACCCAGCGAAGTTTTACGATGCATGCTCTGTACGCGTGAGGAGTTAGAGTCTCCCTTGTGTACTCACTCATTTTGACTCGCATATATTTTTATAACATATACTGTTCAACGGAAGACATTTATTTTCGTCCACTCACTCTAACGGTTTTCATGTCTTTCCCCTCGGCTTTTCGGTTTTCCGTGCCCAATTTGTAGTTCAGATTCTGTTGTCTCACGTCGCGGTCGGAGGCTAGTTGTTCGAGCTAACTTTCTTTTCTAGTAGGTTTCTTGTTTTGCCTACTATTGTATATTTTGTATATATACACTAGAGGTCGCTCTGATACATTACTGATACATGTTTTTATGTGATTTTCCCTGGATTTTCTATAAAGTACAGTTATGTTTACTGTTTATTGTTATTGTTTTGATATTGAGAAATCTGGTTGGGATTGGTGCCCACGGTTTGGCTTTTGTGGCATAGGATGAAGTGTTATTTTCCGGGTGCAGGTAAAGCCAATTGCGCTTTAGTAGTGTTACTCTGCCGAAATTTTTGTGGTTTTTGTTGGTTCGTGTTTTCAGAAGGGGTTTGATTCCGGTTTAGGAAATTACTCGGGGTTAGGTCCTTTCATTCACCTCTCTTTAATCCAAGCAATTCTAGTCCTAGCTTTGTTACTCCTTCAAATGCTATGACGGCGAGACTATACGGCAAAGAGATTATGGGGAAGAGGATCAAGGTGTTCAGGCAGATTGATAACACCTGGTACCAAGACTGCGTCAAGCTATTCCTAAAGGACATCGACTGCCATTTACTCTAGTTGATTAAAATAGATTTCGCTTTGGTTTATTAATTTGTATCTCACTCTATCTTCATACACTCTTCACAAATCATAACTGCTTTGTCCTTTGTGACTTTCTCTACTCAATTTTTGTGTGAATTTTCTTTCTAGGTATTGTTGATTAGCTGCATAGGTTCTCAGAGTTTCAAGTCTTTCTACTCAATATCCCATTGCCTTTTGCATTTGGGAAAAATCAGTGGCAGGATCATCATATTCAAAAACACAACAATGAACTAAGAAATTTTGTAAAAAGAATCATCGGTAAAATATATTCCATCTCACAAGTCACAAATGTGGCACAACCTACTAGAAAAACTGAATTATATACAAGGCGAGAACAATCCCATATTGTCTTTTTCTCTTGGGTGTGTATCCTCTTATTGTTATTCTTGTATTTTTTTCGCTGTCTCCCTTCAGCAGAACAAATGAGAAGTGACTCTCCCTAGCACACGTGTGCTGACTCGCATGTATCCTTTTCTAACATCAAAACTAATATTCGTAGTATACACATAGTAAAAGTTATCGGCTTCCTCGACCGTCTTAAACTATGCCCCTATCATGTCTTCTTAGGCCAACTTAAACACCATTACATTGTAGCTTACTAACGTCACTTTTCTTATAAACATCAAATGTCGGAGTTTTAGATGATGCATCCATCTTTGAAACATACATAACTATTTTCAAGTGTTCAAAGTTGTCTACTTGCTAAAAAAAATGACAAACAACGATCTAGCCATTGAAATTCTATGAAATTTTTAAGGCTTCTTCTTAAACACTTAGAAACGTCCATAAAAAAATTAATTTCAATTGGAGTAGTAATTATATTCCAAGTAAACATATAAAAGAAGATGCAAAACAAAAACTGGACAACATTCCAACCGACCTATCCATTAAGAGGAATTTACATGTCAATATCTAAGCCTTGAAATGCCGTCAACGTTTTACCCAACTATGTTGATATACTAACAAACATTCACCAAATATATCACCTCTATCGAAGTAGTCTTTCTATCCCAATTACAAATAAAAAACTGATGCAACATATTGAATTGAAAACTACTCTAACTAAACTAATAATCTAAAAAATATTATTTACGATGATCTTAGAAATTGATGAAACTTTGAAGAACTCATAATATATTATCATAAAAAGATGCACAAAAATTTGATGAAATCGGAATAGATTTTCTATCTCAAATATGCATGATTATGAATCGAAATATTAAACTGGAAAGTACAACAATTAGACCTAATCACCTAAATTTTTTTATAACCGGAGATCTAACCATTGGAACTCAATTAAATTTATGCATAATATTATGGAAACAATGATGTATGCATGCACCAAATTTCACTCTAATCATATTTGATTTTCTATGCGAAATATAGAAACGAAATTAGATACTAAATATAAAACTGAAATCAGTAAAAACTAATGATCAATTTAACTGAAGATTTAAATTTTGGGGGTAAACAATGAAGGTTTTTTCTTCATTTAAAAATCCTAGAAAACCAATTTTATCCATACATACCTTGTTTTTAGTAATTGAATTGATTAATAACAATTCAATGACTACCGATTGTGTGACGACCAAGAACAGAATCAATAGTGTAATCGGCTTAATCCACGAGCTTACACGTAATCGCAGTCTTCCGTAAATTGATTGAATTGCCGGTTTTGATCATGACTTAATTATTCGCCGAGAATTTGAGTTGAGTCTCTTCTCGAGAGTTGTTGTATGCGTGATTTTGAGTTCGTGGGCGGTTCCGGATTATTATTTCGACGACTGAGGAATATAATATGAATATTTGAAATTTCAGAATATCGTTGAGTTTATCCGTTCGTATTCGAGTTTATCCGAATCGTGACTGTGATCCGTTTTGGACCGTCGATCGACCAGAACCGAAATTGGAATGGTTATCGACTTGATTTGCGAGTTTCGCGATTAGTCGCGATTTCGACGTAATCGGTTAATATGGCGGCTTCGTTAACGAATATATTATCGAGCAAGAATTTGATTTGAGATTCTTCACAAAAGTTGTAGAGAATTTAATTTCGAACTCGTGGGAACTTCCGGATGACTATTCTGAGTTACGAGGAATAAGTTGTGAATATTTTTGGCCGTGGGATATTGTCGTATTTATCCGTTTGGGATTCGATACGCGTACGGTATAAATACGGGAGAATACTTGCCGATTTTGGAAACTTTCCATTTTGAGAAATCTGGCCCGTTGACCAGTTTGACCCGTGGGTCAAAACTGACCCATTCCAGGCCGTGGTGTCTTCATGAAAGTTGTTGGGCTTGAACTCCTCTTTCTTTTGATAGGTTATTCGTTCAATTTGGTGGCCGGATGAAGAAGTTATGGCTTGTCAAAGTTTGGGAATTTTGGATGGATTCCGGCGAGATTTTGAGGGCTTCGGGTGGCGGCGTTCCAGCCGAGTTGGTGGCTCTTTGAGGGGTTTTGTTAGCCTTGGAGAGAGGAAGCTTTTAGAAGTGGTTTCAAGTCTTACCGTGGCCGGAGGATGGAGATCGGAGAAGTTGAAATTCCAGCGAGGGTTTGTACCTTTGAGGTGAGTTTTGGACCTTTTCCGGTCAAAATTGGCCTTAACTTTAAACTAGAAAGTTGTTGGAAATGTCGAGATCTTCAAATCCATGTGTAGGTTGCATTTTCTGGGATGGTATGATTTTCCAGTGGCGCCGCCCCCGTGCGCGGTGACGACTTTTCCAGTGAAGTGTTTTTCGACGAGTTATATGTCGTTTCGCTCGGAATCGCGCACCGATCGCAGTGGTGAGGTTTGTTTTTCGAATTGAGCATCAGAAATTATAGCGAGGTTTTATGGTGTGATTATCGAATTTTGACGATTTCGTCGATATTGAATTATATGTTTCCGGGAACGGTTGTTTCTCGTGATGTGATTCGAGGTTTCGAGTTATGTTCTAGCAGTGGATTTTATGATTATCCAGGGGATCGTGATAGTTCGTTTGACGGGGGATTTTCCGCCGGATCACCAGATTAACGTGTATCGCGTTACGCTCACCTGTGAGTGGACACTTTTGTATTTTCACAGTCGTTGCGAGTTTGTGATTTTCCATATTTATTTATATACGATGTTGAGATTATTTATTATTTTCGGAGGTATTATTTTATATTTTTATGGTGATGGCATACTTGCATCAATGCTTCGACTACTCGGCTGTTCACCGGTAGTCTGACCAGAGTTGAGAGATTCCTCTGGACCAGAGTTGAGAGATTCCTCTGGGCAGGGTTGAGAGATTCCCCTGTTATGCCGCTGGGGTTGAGAGATTCCCCTAGCCTACCACCGTCGGGCTTGAGTGATTTGCCTGGCACCTCCATATATACTTTCCGAACTCGCATTGCTTTACATTGTTTTATGTATATGAAATTGGTGAAAGGCATATGTTTATTTTTGTCCATTCACTCTAACGATTTTATTTGCCTTTCCCCTGAGCTTTTCGGTTTCCGTGCCCAGTTTACAGTTCGGATTTTGGTGTCGCACGTTACAGTCGGAGGCATAGTATTCGAGCGATATTTCTTTCATGGTAGGTTCTTAGTTTGGCCTATTATTTGTATATATATATAGTACAAGTCGCTCTGAGCATTCTGATGTTATATTTTTATACGATTTTTCCCCGAATTTATGTAAAGTATAGTTTTATTGATTACTTTACATTACAGTTATGATATTGAGACATTCGAATGGGATTGGTGCCCACGGTTTGATTTTTGTGGCATACGATGAAGTGTATTTTCCGGGTGCAGGTTAATGGCAATTCCGCATTAGTAGCGTTACTCTGCCGAAATTTTTATGATTTTTGTTTGTTCGTGTTTTCAGAAGGGGTTTGATTCCAGTTTAGGAAACTAAATCGGGGTTGAGTCCTTTTAGCTTGGTATCAGAGCATTAGGTTTTAGGTTCTGTAGACTTTTGTAATCATGTTTACTAAGGATATTTGAGAATGTACAGCATGTCTGGAGTGATGACCCGACCGGCCGGCGGATACTCATCAATGCTCCGGGTGTTGTATGCTTTCAAATATTTGAAGTTCCATGATTACGTTCTACTTGTTGCGAACAATATCTTATTCATTAGGATGCCTCCTTGACGTGGTTTCCGTGTCGGTACGGTTGTGGATCCTATTGAGGATCAGTCGACGCGCGACTTGACAGTGAGTTGTGGGTTTGGATGAGCATTCTGGATTCAGAGATATGTGTGGCATGGTTTTCCTGGCTGTGCGTGTATGGGCGTCTACATATTGCTTTTGAGCAGAGAATTGTGGCAGTTGATGGTGTGCCTGAGTCAAATCATTGTATTTGATTGGTTGGTATTGTGTGAGTTCCTGTTGCGACTCCATGGCCTATATTCAGGGTATTGTTTTTACGGTAATGGTTCAATCAGGCTACTTAACAACAGAAATATAGAGTGTTTACCCACCTGAGGCAGGGATGTATCGTTCACATGTTTGTTCCAGTTTGCACGTGTTATGTGGCTTTAGAGGAAGCAATGCACGAGGTTCGAGATGAGTTTGAACTTGAGCATCAGAGGGATGTTGATTGTTGTGCCTCGAGACAACCGTAACGAGCTTAATGTACTCAACTCGGAGGCGAGGACATTGAGAAGGAAAGGCGTACGCGGTTTCCGACATGTTGGTTTGAGGAAAGTGGACTTAGTCGAGATATTTGATGAGGTTGAGTTTGGCACCTCGAGATTAGTGACTTTATCAGGTTGTGGCCTTTTTGATTATGTTGAGGGTCATCAGATCAAGCAGAGGATCCGTTTGGTGGTGGTGGAGATCATAGAGTAGCGGACTTGTTCCTGTGGCATGAGTTTGGGTGATCGTTGGTGATTCTTCCACACAGTAGGCATCGCTGTGATTTGTGTCCGAGGAGCACTCTCAGTTGCTATTTTGGTGGCCAGAAGGGTCACGTTGCGAAGGAGCGTCCTCAGTCAGCTATTTTAGTGGTTCGGTAGCTCAGAGTTCAGGAAGAGGTCAATATGCTATTTCTGGAGTTTGACCAATGCAGCCTTCTAAACGAGTCAATCAGCAAGTCGTAATCCACGTGGACGGCTAGTTAGGCATGCCGGAGTTCGTACAATGACCCTGTATGAGGGCAGAGTTTCTCTGAGGTTACCGTTGCTTGACATCCATGGCTATTATGCCTGCATCTCCACTTCCGGGATTATGGAGAGTGTCGTATCCATCCGGAGAGGTTGCGGGATCTTTGTTGGAGGTTATGGGTTAGCCACGGATCTGTTATTGCTGAATATCGTCGATTTTGATGTGATGTTGGGTATGGACTTCTTGACGACACATTGGGCTATGTTCGTTTGCCACAAGAAGGAGGTTGTGTTTCGACAACCAGGGTTTTCCAAGATACTATTTCGCGGTGGGAAGAATGTTTTATCGCCCTGCGTGATTTCAGCGATGATGGTCGAGTGGATGGTGAAAGGGTTGTGTTGTATATTTAGCTCATGTTGTGGATACTACGGTTGCTGTGCCAGTGATTGGTGATATTGCGGTGGTTCCCGAGTTCCCAAATGTGTTTCCGGAGGAGTTACTGGGTATTCCTCCAGTGCGGGAGATCGATTTCACCATTGAGCTTTTATCAGGCACTGGACCCATACCACGGGCACCTTATCGTTTGGCATCAGCGGAGTTGAAGAAGCTACTGATTCAATTTTGAGAGTTGCTGGAGGAGGTTTCATACGACCTAGTGTATCACCGTGGGGTGCTCTTGTACTATTTGTGCGGAAGAAGGATGATTCGACGAGGTTGTGCATCGACTACCGGAAGCTGAATCAGGGTTCAGAGAAGAGCGAGTATCCTCTACCTCGGATTGACGACTTGTTTGATCAGCTCACGGGAGCTTCAGTCTTTTCAAAGATTGCTTTCGGGTCCGGATACCATCAGTTGAGGATCAGTGAGTCAGATGTGGCCAGGACAGCTTTCGGATCACGGTGCGGGCATCACGAGTTCTTGGTCATGCCGTTTGGGTTGACCAATGCCCCCACAGCTTTTATGAACTTGATGGACCATGTGTTCAGATGGTTTTTGGACAAGTTTGCGATCGTGTTCATCGGCAATATCCTGATTTACTCCAGGAGTGTGGGCCATCACAACAAGCATTTGCTAGCTGTTTTGTGGACTTTGTGAGATAATCAGCTGTTTACGAAGTTCAGCAAGTGTGAGTTTTGGTTGATTAGCGTGAATTTTTTGGGTCACGTGGTATTAGCTGAGGGAGTCGGCGTGGACCCTGACCAGATAGAAGTCGTGTTGATTTGGAGTAGACCTACCATTGTACCGGAGATCAGGAGTTTCTTGGGTTTGGCAGGTTATTATCGGCGCTTTGTGCAAGATTTTCTTGGATTGCCACTCCACTTTCCGAATTGACGAAGAAAAGCGTCAAGTTCGAGTGGTTCGATGCGTGTGAGGAGAATTACCTACTCCTGAAGGAAAGGTTAACCACTACACCGATTTTGACTTTACCTAACGATATAGGAGAGTTTGTGGTTTATAGCGACGCATCGAGATTTGGATTTGGTTATGCTTTGATGCAGCATGGCAGAGCGGTGGCTCATGGTTTCAGGCAGTGGAAACTTTATGAAGCTACGTATCCTATTTATGACTTGGGAGTAGCTGTCTTTATGTTAGCATCGAAGAGTTAGAGATACTACTACTGTGGCGTGCAGCGTAGTGTAGGATGTACACTGATCACTTGAGTTTCATCTACTTGCATATTCAGCCAGATTTGAGCTTGAGGCAGCGTAGATGGATGTGGTCGATTAACGACTATAGCTGCACATTTGAGTTTATCCGAGAAAGGCTAGTGGTTGTACTTTGACTATCTTTCTGGGATGTCGTTGCTGATGCATTCAATCGGAAATCGGGAGCTTTTTTGTTTCATGTGTGTGTGGCTCGAGTTTCCATGTTAGCCGAGTTGCGAGCTACGAGAGCTGAGTTAGAGTGTGATGATGTTAAAGCTCATTATTTTACGTGCGTTATGCACTAGTGGTACAAAAATGTATCAGATACTTCGAGTTTACTACTCATGACGCAACATGAAGAGGAATATAGCAGCTTATGTGTGCAGATGACACATTTGTCAGCAGGCGAGGGCAGAGAGGCAGAAACTTGCTGGGCAGTTACAGCCATTGGAGATTCCTGATTAGAAGTTGGAGCTTGTCGCTGTGGATTTTGTGTATCAGTTATCGCGTACTTCGGTTAGTGGTACCAGTTGTCGGGTCTTTGTGGACCATTTGATGAACTTAGTTCTTTTCCTTGTACTTTCGGAAAGGATTTTAGTGGCAGGCTGGTATAGCTGTATTTGGCGCAGGTTGTCCATTTACGTGGTGCGCCTGTGTCCCAGTTTGCTGATCGAGATAATCAGTTACAACAGAGTGTTGGCAAACATTGGAGTGAGCATTGAGGACCAGATTACAGGTTAGTACCATTTCTTATCCTCAGATTGGTGGGCGATCTTTGAGGACTATTCAGACCATAGAGGGCATGCTGTGGTCCTCTGTATTGCAGTTCCGAAGGATTACCGCAGTTTCATTTGTTCGAGATTGACCTTCGGATTAGCAGGGACATGTTGATAATTGCTCGAGTTCGATATTAGAGTTATATTGGTGTGAGAAGGTTGAGTTTTGAATTTGCCACGTTATTTTGGTCTGTATGTGATCATGGGGCGAATTTGTATTGTGTCGTATAGTTTGGCATTGCCTATAGCGTTGGCCAGTTTGTTTAAGTGTTGTATTCTGTGTGGTGGAACTACATTTCAGATTTGTTGCGTGTTTTGTACCCTATCAGTTCCTTATGCAGGAAGACTTGGCATTTGTGGAGGAGCCAGTTCAGATTTGAGATTTGAGGGTATAGGGATTACAGCACATAATATTTCCTATTGTGAAGCCTGTTGACAGAGTCGTTCAGTTGACGTAGCCACTGGGGAATTGAATAGTATGCAGAGACAGTGTCCCTACTTTTCAGTTGGCAGATTTGGAAATTTCGAGGTCCAAATTTTTTTAAGGGGGGTAGATTTGTGACGACCCGGAACAGAATCAGTAGTGTAATCGGCTTAATTCGTGAGTTAGCGCGTAATCGCAGTTTTCCGATAATTAATTGAATTGCCGGTCTTGATCACGACTTAATTATTGGCCGAGAATTTGAGTTGAGTCTCTTCTCGAGAGTTGTTGTACGCGTGATTTCGAGTTCGTGGGCAGTTCTGGATTATTTTTTCGACGACCGAGGAATATAATATGAATATTTGAAATTTCGGAATATCGTCGAGTTTATCCGTTTGTATTCGAGTCCCTCCAAATCATTATTGTGATCCGTTTTGGACGGTCGATTGACCCGAACCGTAAATGGAATGGTTATCGACTTGATTTGTGAGTTTCACGATTAGTCACGATTTCGACGTAATCTGTTAATATGGCGGCTTCGTTAACGACTAAATTATCGGGCGAGAATTTGATTTGGGATCCTTCGCGGAAGTTATAGAGAATTTAATTTCGAGCTCGTAGGAACTTTCAGAGGATTTTTCTGACTTACAAGGAATAAGTTGTGAATATTTTCGTCCGTCAAATATTGTCGTATTTATCCGTTTGGAGTTCAATACGTGTACGGTATAAATACGGGAAAATACTTGCCGTTTTTGGAAACTTTCCAAAAGGAGAAACTGGGCCTTGACCCGCGTTGACCACGAGTCAAGGGGCGACCCGTTTTGCCCTTTGTCACCGTTCGATTTTTGCCGGATTTGGACCATTTTCCGGCCATGATTGGCCGGGGTTCCTTCATGAGAATTGTTGGGCTCATGCTCCTCTTCAACTTGGTAGGTGGATCAACCCGTGGGGTGGCCAGAGCAGGGAGAATCGAAGCGGTGAAGATCATGGTTTTCCGGCGAGATTTCGGCCTCCTTGGGTGGCGGCGTTCCGGCTAAGTTGGTGGTGGCTCTTTGAGGGGTTTTGTTAGCTATGAGGAGAGGAAGCTATTGCAAGTGGTTTCGGAGGTTTCCATGGCCGGAGGAGGAAGATCAATCGGTTTGAAATTTCGGTAAGGGTTTGGAACTTTGAGTTGAATTTTGGAGGTTTTCCGATCAAAATTGGCCTTAACTTTGAACCGGAAAGTTGTTGGAAATGTTGAGATATTCAAATGCATGTGTAGCTTGAATTTTTCTGGGCAGGTTTGAATTTTCGGCGGCCAGCGGTGGCGACTTTTCCGGCGACGTATTTTTCGACGAGGTATATGTCGTTTTGCTCGGAATCGCGCTCCGATCGCAGTGGTGAGGTTTGTTTTTCGAATTGAGCATCGGAAATTATAGCGAGGTTTTGTGGTGTGATTATCGGATTGTGACGATTTCGTCATTATTGAATTATATGTTTCCGGGAACAGTTGTTTCTCGTGATATGATTTGAGGTGTCAAGTTATGATTTTGAGCAGTGGATTTTATGATTATCCAGGGGATCGTGATCGTTCATTTGGCGAGGGATTTTTCTCCGGATCACGGGATTAACGCGTATCGCGTTACGCTCATCTGTGAGTGGACACTTTTATATTTTCACAGTCGTTGCGAGTTCATGATTTTCCGTATTTGTATATATATGATGTTGAGCTTATTTATTATTTTCGGAGGTATTATTTTATATTTTTATGGTGATGGCATACTTGCATCGATGTTTCGGCTACTCGTCTGATCACCGGTAGTCTGACCAGAGTTGAGAGATTCCTCTGGGCAGGGTTGAGAGATTCCCCTGTTATGCCGCAGGGGTTGAGAGATTCCCCTGGCCTATCACTGTCAGGCTTGAGAGATTCGTCTGATCGTCAGGCTTGAGAGATTCGCCTGACTGTCGGGCTTGAGAGTTTCGCCTGGCACCTCCATATATGTTTTCCGAACTCGCTATACTTGTTTATTGTATATGAAATTGGTGAAAGGCATATGTTTATTTTCGTCCACTCACTCTAATATTTTATTTGCCTTTCCTCTGGGCTTTTCGGTTTCTGTGCCCAGTTTGCAGTTCAGATTCTGGTGTCGCACGTCGCAGTCGGAGGCATAGTGTTCGAGCTACCTTGTATCTTCCAGTAGGTTCCTTGTTCTGCCTGTTGTGGTATATTTATATAATTATACACTAGAGGTCGCTCTGAGCATTCTGATGTTATACTTTTATACGATTTTTCTCCGGATTTATGTAAAGTATAGTTTTATTGATTACTTTACATTACTGTTATGATATTGAGAAATCCGGATGGGATTGGTGCCCACGGTTTGATTTTTGTGGCATAGGATGAAGTGTATTTTCCAGGTGCAGGTTAATGGCAATTCCGCGTTAGTAGCGTTACTCTGCCGAAATTTTTATGGTTTTTGTTGGTTCGTATTTTCAAAAGGGGTTTGATTCCGGTTTAGGAAACTAAATCGAGCTTGGGTCCTTTCAGCTAGATACTCTAATATGGGTCTCACAAGATTTATCCTAGATTACTACAATACTCTGAGGTGGTTCTTGTCAAATTTAGTATTTTAGATATTTGAATTATATTATTATGCATTTACTTGTTTGAAAATAATCAAATTAGAATTAAATTTTAATCGTGTTTTTCGTTACTTATCAAAATATATTTTTTTATGCATATATAATTAATTTTTTATTATATATTAGACACTTCCTTTGCGTACCCACTTGCACTAATTTTTGAAAAAATAAACACTTTGCTTCCACGCATCCGCTTCCATACAATCTAGCTTGCAAACCATTTAGATTGTTGTTCATTGATGACGAAGAAGTGGAAGTAGACTCGGAAGACCTCAATCTGCACAAATGATCATCGACTTCTTGAATAATGGGGTGTGGCCTTAAAGGAAAGATGTTAGAAGCCGTTTCAAATTTGTGACTTCTGACATGATAGAAGACTTTGTATATTAGTTATGCAATTGAAACTAATGATTTCTTTCCCTGCGCATTTGCTTGATATATAGTGTTTGCTGAGGTCGAGGACATGGAAAATCACATAAGAGTAAGATGATTTCAATTTGGATTTAAATGTTCCCTAGCTAATGTTTATGTAATGAGATTGATTGAGACTATTTTAGTTGTAAAAGTTTTAGAAATGGAAATATATTTATGATTATTAATTTTAAAAATATTATCATTAATGATAGGTTATATAAATTAATAATTTAACTGATGATATGACATTGATGTGTCATGCCACGTAAGATTGAGGCCTCTACATCAACGGTCTCTATGGGGTCTCTTATCATTCTCCCTTATTAATATTGTTAATGTATGTATTTTAGTGATCGTTAGAGTTGATGCATCGCTGCAGGCCGAAGGCAACAAGCAAAGGGAAGGATTTGCAACTCTAATGAGTAAAGTGTTCTAGGCCCCACAACTTTTCTTTGGTCTACCAAAACTGAAGGAAAAAATTGTCGCTAGGTTTGATTGACTTTGACTTTTATTCATTTAACAATGTATGGTAGAGGTTTAGTTTCAAAAATTTTAAGCCTTTGGTCGGGCAAAAACTGAAAGGACTCAACCCCAATTTAGTTTCCTAAACCGGAATCAAACCCCTTCTGAAAACACGAACTTGCAAAAACCATAGAAATTTTGGCAGAGTTTCACTATATCGCGGAATTATCATTAACCTACACCCAAAAATACACTTCATCCTATGTCAAAAAAGTCAAACCTTGGGCACCAATCCCATCCGGATTTCTCAAAATCATATCATCATAATATAAAGTAATAAGCAAAACTGTAACTTTACAGAAATCCGGAAAAATCATATGAAAATATGAACATCAGAGTATTCAGAGCGACCTCTAGTATATATATATACATAAATACACAGCAGTAAGCTAAACAAGAAACGTACTGAGAAAGAAAGGTAGCTCGAACACTAAGCGTCCGACAGCGACGTGCGACACCCGAATCCGAACTGCACACTGGGCACGGAAACCAAAAAGCCCAGGGGAAAGGAAAATAAAATCGTTAGAGTGAGTGGACGAAAATAAACATATGCCTTTAACCATTTACATAACATAAAAATATTGCGAGTTCTTAAAATAAATGGAGGTGTCGGGCGAATCTCTCAAGCCCGACGGTGATAGACTAGGAAAATCTCTCAAGCCTAGTGGGCACATAAGGCGAATCTCTTAATCCTGGAACTGGACTACCGATGATCAGCCGAGTAGTCAATGCATCCATGCTAAGTAAATGTCATCACCAATAAAACATAAAACAATACCTCCAAAACAATAAATAATCTCAATATTGTACTGGAAATAAATACTGAAACCAAAAACTCGCTACGACAGTATAAATAAATGTCCACTCACAGATAAGCACAGCGCGCAGACGTGCTAATCCTAAGATCCGGCGGAAGATCCCTCGCCCAACGTACGATCTCGATCCCCTGAATAATTACAAAATATCACTGATCAAAATCACCATTCATTACTCTGAACCACACCTCGGAAACCAACCATTTTTGGAAACATATAACTCGGATAACAAAATAATCTCCGAAAATCCCAAAATACTCCAGATAAACCCTTGACTTAAAATCCGGCATCCAAATCAACTCGAAAACCTCAAGGAGACGATCGAGCGCGATTACGAGTAAAACGGCATAAAACTTGTCAAAATCCAAAAAGTCAACGCCTCGCCGGAGCTCCGCCGGCGGCGGCATGCCGTCACCGGAGAGATTTTCTGTCGAGGAAAACCCAGAATTCATCTTCTCCTTGAGCCCAACACTTTTCTCAACCATACCATCCCCCAATTCCACCGTGGTTCACCGGAATTTAGCCCGAAACCTACGCCAGAATTCCTCCTCCGGTCACCGTCTCTAAACACCACAAACCTCAACCAAACTCAAATCTAATTACCCAGAAAGCATCGTGCAGTTGAGGGAAACCTTTCCCCCCACAACCCCGACACCGAATCTTGCCGAAATCCGCCACCTGATTTCGACAAAATCCCCCAATTTCAAGCTCTCCGTTCTCCTTCAATTCTCCATCAATTTCAACCAAATCAAGTTCTAAACAGTAGAAAATTACAAGGGGAAGCCATACCTACCAAAACCGTGGCAGGAGGTGGCCGGAAACGTCAAGTCTGACGGTGGAAACGAACTGGGTCAACACGGGTCAAAACGGGTCAACTCAAGTCAAACGTCCCAAAATGCAACTTTTCAATAATTTCTACGACTATTTGGCTATTTATACGTCGCGACTCGACTCTATCCGCAATTCGGATAATTCAAACTCAAACAGATAAGCACGACTAACTTGGCGATAATTTCAAATATTCATTTTATATTCCTTGATTATCCGAAAAATCCTCAGAAAGCTCCTACAGACTCGAAATCAGATTCTCTACATTTCCGACGAACAACCCAAATCAAATTTGTGTCCGAAAATTAAGTCGTGATCAAAACCACATATCCGATTAATTACGATAAATCTCGATTACTCGCAAAACTCGCGGATTAAGCCGATTAATATACCAATTCCGGTCCGGGTTGTCACAAATCTACGCCCCTTAGAAAAATTTCGACCTCGAAATTTACGTTCCTGCTAAGTGAATAGATGAGGATACTGTTCCCGTATATGCTGCTTGGTCTCTCAAGTGGCTTCCTCAACTGAATGATTCTGCCATAAAACCTTCACAAGCGGTATGACTCTGTGTCTCAACTCCTGCACACGTCGATCTAGAATCTGTACTGGTTCCTCCATATATGTCAAATCTTCCCGGATAAGAAGCTGATATGGTGCTAACACATGTGATGGATCTGGAATGTATTTCCGCAACATCGAGACATGAAAAATGTTGTGTACACGAGCCATCTCGGAAGGCAACTCCAACTTGTAAGCCACGGCACCAACTCTCTCTGAAATATCATAAGGACTCATATACCGTGGCCGAAGCTTGCCATGCTTCCCGAAATGAACAACTCCTCGCCAAGGAGACAATTTCAGGAAGACCCAATCGCCCACCTCGAACTCGAGACTCTTTCTTCTCACATCTGCATAACTCTTTTGGAAATCTTAGGCAATCTTCAATCTGTCTCTGATAATTTGAATATCCTCTGTGGTGCTCTTCACCAAATCAGGACCAATAAGCTATCGCTCGCCCACCTCACTCCAACACAATGGAGTACAGCACTGCCTCCCGTATAGAGCCTCATACGGTGCCATATCAATACTGGTCTGATAACTGTTGCTGCAAGCAAACTCAATCAAATGCAGTTGCTGGTTCCAATTCCCTTTAAAATGCAATATGCAGGACCGCAACAAATCCTCAAGGGTCTGAATAGTCCATTCAGACTGCCCATCAGTCTGAGGATGAAAAGCTGTACTAAAATACAATCTGGTCCCCAAAGCTCGCTGCAATGC
The DNA here is from genome assembly GCA_946800695.1 of Geum urbanum. Lineage (NCBI taxonomy): Eukaryota > Viridiplantae > Streptophyta > Magnoliopsida > Rosales > Rosaceae > Geum > Geum urbanum. Next base: position 40,166,486 of record OX327002.1, on the reverse strand, counting down.
TTGCCAGAACTCTGAAGTAAACTAACTGTCTCGGTCAGAAACAATGGATACAGGCACACCATGCAAACGAACGATCTCGGACAAATACAGCTTTGCCAATCTGCCCACTGAAATCTTCCTTGGAAGTGCAAGGAAATGAGTTGATTTTGTCAAACGGTCTACAATAACCCAAATACTAGTATTACTAGCCAAAGTACGTGGTAACTGATACACGAAATCCATGGTGATATGTTCCCACTTCCAAATCGGAATCTTCGAGGGCTGTAACTTTACTGCAGACTTCTGTCTCTCTGCTTTAACCTGCTGACAAATAAGACATCTGCTCACATATGCTGCAATCTCCCTCTTCATATTTCGCCACCAGTAATAGGATCTAAGTGAACGAAACATCTTCGTATCGCCGGGATGCATAGCATAAGCAGAACAATGAGCTTCGTCTAAGATCTCCTTCTTTAAACTCTCGTCTCTGGTTACACATCATCTGCCTCTGAATAACAATGTACCATCATCACTCAACCGAAACTCTGTTGGCACACCATTCTGAATCATGGTCTTCTTGTCCAACAGATAGGAATCCGCATCTTAAGCTTCCCGAACCTGATCAACCAATACCGGTCAACCCTGGAAGCCAGCCAACAAGGCTCTATCATCATCCCACTCTAACTCAGCTCCCGTAGCTCGTAACTCTGCTAACATAGAAACTCTGGCCACACACACATGAAATAATGAGGCTCCAGATTTCCGACTGAGTGCATCAGCAACGACATTAGCCTTCCCTGGATGGTACTCAAAAGAGCAATCATAGTCATTGATCAACTCCATCCATCTGTGCTGTCTCATATTCAAGTCTGGCTGTGTGCGCATATAAGTGAGACTCTTGTGATCCGTATATATCTTGCACTGAGCTCCCTACAAGTAGTGTCTCCAACTCTTCAAGGCTAAAACAATAGCAGCTAACTCCAAATCATGGGTAGGATAATTGACTTCATGTGGTTTCAACTGCCTGGAACCGTAAGCCACCACTCTACAATGCTGCATCAAAACACAACCAAGTCCCAATTTCGATGCATCGCTGTAAACCACAAACTCTCCACTATCGTCAGGTAGAGTTAGAACCGGTGCAGTAGTCAACTTTTCCTTCAAGAGCAAGTAACTCTCCTCATATGCATTGGACCACTCAAACTTGACGCCTTTCTTCGTCAGTTTGGTAAGGGGAGTGGCAATACGTGAAAAATTCTGCACAAAGCGTCGATAGTAACCTGCCAAACCCAAGAAACTCCCGATCTCTGGTACGGTGGTAGGTCTACTCCAATTCAACACGGCTTCAATCTTGTCAGGATCCACGCTGACTCCCTCAGCAGATATCACATGACCCAAAAACTTCACGCTATTCAACCAAAACTCACACTTGCTGAAATTTGCAAAAAACTGATTATCTTGCAAAGTTCACAAAATAGCTCGCAAATGTTTCTTGTGCTGGCCCACACTCCTGGAGTAAATCAGAATATCGTTGATAAACACGATCACAAACTTGTCCAGGAATCGTCTAAACACGTTCATCAAGTCCATGAAAGTTGCAGGGGCATTGGTCAATCCAAACGGCATAACCAAGAACTCATAATGTCCATACCGTGATCTAAAAGTTGTCCTGGGCACATCAGACTCTCTGATCCTCAACTGATGGTATCCTGACCTGAGATCAATCTTCGAAAAGACTGAAGCTCCTTTGAGCTGATCAAACAAACCATCAATCCGCGGCGACGGATACTTGTTCTTCACGGTGACCTGGTTTAGCTTCCGGTAATCAATACACAATCGCATAGAACCATCCTTCTTCCTTACAAACAGTACAGGAGCACCCCACGGTGATACACTGGGTCGTATGAAACCTTTCTCCAGTAACTCTTGAAGTTGAATCTGTAACTCTTTCAACTTCCCCGGCGCCATACGATAAGGTGCCTGTGATATAGGTCCAGTGCCTAGTAAAAGCTCAATAGTGAAATCGATTTCTCGAACTGGAGGAACACCTGGTAACTCCTCCGGAAATACGTCTGGAAACTCGAAAACAACCTCAATGTCACTAATGTCTAGTACAGCAGCCTTTGTATCCACAACATGGGCTAAGTATGCAACACAACTCTTCTTCATCATCCGCTTGTCCTTCATCGCTGAAATCACACATGGCAATGAAGTATTCTTCTCACCGCGAAACAATATCTCTGGAAAACCTGGACGTCGAAACACTACCTCCTTCTTGTGACAGTCAAACATAGCTCAATGTGTCTCCAAGAAGTCCATACCCAAAATCACATCAAAATCGACAATATCCAGCTATAACAAATCCGCGGCTAAACCATAACCTGCAACAAAAATCTCACAATCCCTATACACCCAACCAATACTCACAACCTCATTGGATGGATACAACACCCTCCATAACCCCGGAAGTGGAGATGTAGGCATAGTAGCTAAAGATGATAATCTATATGATATGAATAAATGCGTAGCACCAGGATCTAGCAAAGTAAGTACTGGATAGCCAAAAATATGCAACGTACCACTAACAACCTCCGGTGAAGCTCTGCCCTCGCGCAATGACATAGCATGAACCCTGGCCTGCCCAGCTGGTCGCCCACTCTGATGGTGACTCTGTTGTCCGCCCTGACCAGAAGACTACACTGGTCGAGCTCCAGAAGTAGTACCTCGGTCTCCTCCTGTACTCTGAGCTATCTGTGCACCAATACCAGTAGACTGGAAACATTCCCTCGCATAGTGACCCTCCTGGCCACAATGATAACATATGATAGGGCCTTACTGACAAGGACCAAAGTGATGTCTATTGCAAAGACTGCACAATGGATACTCCCTCGGTACAGCAAAAGTGTCACTGGTACGTCGAGGATAGCTGGATCCGCTAGAACTCCCACTGGACTGTGGTCTCTGTGGCCGATCCCTCCTCCATCTTTGTCTCTGTCTAGGCGTACTAACTGATGGTCTAAATGGTCCACTGCCAGATGATGATGCCGATCCGGAACTGCCTGAACTCAGCCTCTTGGAAAGTCCTTGACTCGGTCCACCCTCCTCGAATCGTCGAGACTGGAATCTCATCTGCCTTTCCTTCTCTATGTCCTCGCCTCAAAGTGCAGCACTCACAAACTCATCAAAGTTGTTCTTAGGCATCGTAGTCAATGCCCCCTTGATATTCAAGTTCAAGCCCAACTCAAATCTTCGGCACTTGGCTTCTTCTAAGACGACCATGTCACGAGCAAACCGAGATAAGCAAATAAATCTGTCCCGGTACTCAAGTACTGACATACTACCATGTCTCAAGTTGGTGAACTCCTTATACTTCCGCTGTTGTGTAGCCTAGCTGAAATATCTCCGTATAAACAAATCCCTGAACAAAGTCCATGGAGTATCAACCGGAACTCTATCAGTACTAACCCACCAGAAGTATGCATCAGATTCAAGTAAACCAACTGCTGTCATTGTCATCTGCTCAGGGGTGAAACGCAGACGCTCACAAACTCGTTCAACCTGAACCAACCATGCCTCACATATCTCTGGATCAGTTGAACCCGAGAAAACAGTCGCTCCACTAGTTCGAGCTTTGACCACAGGGTCAAAACGGTCCTCCAAACGCAATACTCGCATAAGCAAATCATGTGTCTGGCGATCCTCATCAGGATCCACATCCCTATTGACACGGGGACCACTTCTAGGAGGCATCTTAATGATAAGAGAAAAACATTAGTCACAAAGCACAAGGAACGTAATCATGAAACTTTGGACATTTGAAAACATACAACACCCGAAGCATTGATGAGTTACCGCTGGCCGGTCGGGTCATCGCTCCAGACATGTTGTATAATCTCAAATACCTAAGTCTACCGCATCTCAAATAATCGCTCCAGCATCGCTCCAGACAAGCTGTATATCACAATTATAAAAGTCTACAGAACCTAAAACCTAATGCTCTGATACCAAGCCGAAAGGACCCAACCCCGATTTAGTTTCCTAAACCAGAATCAAACCCCTTCTGAAAACACGAACTTGCAAAAACCATAGAAATTTCGGCAGAGTTTCACTATATCGCAGAATTATCATTAACCTGCACCCGAAAACACACTTCATCCTATACCACAAAAGCCAAACTGTGGGCATCAATCCCATCCGGATTTCTCAAAATTATATTATCATAATATAAAGTAATAAGCAAAACTGTAACTTTCAGAAATTCGGGAAAATCATATGAAAATATGAACATCAGAGTACTCAGAGCGACCTCTAGTATATAAATACATAAATACACAGAAGTAGGCAAAACAAGAGACCTACTAAGAAAGAAAGGTAGCTCAAACACTAAGCCTCTGACAGTGACGTGCGACACCAGAATCCGAACTGCACACTAGGCACGGAAACCGAAAAGCCCAAGGGAAAGGCAAATAAAATCATTAGAGTGAGTGGACGAAAATAATTGCCTTTCACAATTTACATAACATAAAAATATTGCGAGTTCTTAAAATAAATGGAGGTGTTGGGAGAATCTCTCAAACCCGACGGTGATAGACTAGGCGAATCTTTCAAGCCTAGTGGCCACATCAGGCAAATCTATCAAGCCTGGAACTGGACTACCGGTGATCAGCCGAGTAATCAATGCATCGATGCTAAGTAAATGCCATCACCAATAAAACATAAAACAATACCTCCAAAAAAATAAATAATCTCAATACTGTACTGGAAATAAATACTGAAACCAATAACTAGCTACGATAGTGTAAATAAATGTCCACTCACAAATAAGCACAGCGCGCAGACACGCTAATCCTGAGATCCGACGGAAGATCCTTCACCCAACGTACGATCTTGATCCCCTGAATAATCACAAAATATCACTGATCAAAATCACAATTCATTACTCTGAACCACACCTCGGAAACCAACCATTTCCGGAAACATATAACTCAAATAATAATATAACCTCCGAAAATCCCAGAATACTCCACATAAACACTCGACTTAAAATCCGGCATCCAAATCAACTTGAAAAACTCAAGGCGACGATCAGGGCGCGATTACGAGTAAAACGGCATAAAACTTGTCAAAAGTCAACGCCTCGTCGGAGATCCGCCGTTGACCGACGCCGACGGCGGCGGCGCTCCATCACCGGAGAGATTTTCCAACAAGGAAAACCCAGAATTCATCTTCTCCTCCAGCCCAACACTTTTCTCAACCATACCATCCCCCAATTCCACCGTGGTTCACCAGAACTTAGCCCGAAACCTATGCCGGAATTCCCCCTCCGGTCACCGTCCCCAAATACCACAAACCTCAACCAAACTCAAATCTAATTACCCAGAAAGCATCAAAGAGTTGAAGGAAACCTTTCCCCCCACAACCCCGACACCGAATCTCACCGAAATCCGCCACTCGATTCCGACAAAATCCCCCAATTTCAAGCTCTCCGTTCTCCTTCAATTCTCCATCAATTTCAACCAAATCAAGTTCTAAACAGTAGCAAATTACAAGGGGAAGCCATACCTACCAAAACCGTGGCCGGAGGTGGCTGGAAACGTCAAGTCTGACGGTGGAAACGAACCGGGTGAACTCGACCCACTCAGTCAACGCAGGTCAAAATGGGTCAACTCAAGTCAAACGTCCCAAAATGCAACTTTTCGATAATTTCTACGACTATTTGGCTATTTATACGTCGCGACTCGACTCTATCCGCAATTCGGATAACTCAAAATCAAACGGATAAGCACGACTAACTCGGCGATAATTTCAAATATTCATTTTATATTCCTTGATTATCCGAAAAATCCTCGGAGAACTCCCACGGACTCGAAATCAGATTTTCTACATTTCCCACGAACAACCCAAATCAAATTTGTGTCCGAAAATTAAGTCATGATCAAAACCACATATCCGATTAATTACGATAAATCTTGATTACTCGTAAAACTCCCAGATTAAGCCGATTACTATACCAATTCCGGTCCAGGTCGTAACAAAAACAACCCCGGTGCATTTGCTCTTATGGAAGGAGCAGGCAAGACGTACGTTTACTCAGTATGCATTGTAGTTCTATACTCTATAGTGTGAAATAAGACTTAAAAGAGTAGAAAAATTATGATTGACACAAGATGAGGTAGCTTGTTTCTAAAACTGGAAGAATGCAATCAACAAAAATATCATTTATAATTAGAATGGTTGAGATCTGCCAAGTGATTGCGTAAGATCAGATTAAAAATTAGTTTTAACATAAGAACTAGAAAATAAATGTTAACATGAGTTTATAGCATTTTTCGTTATATTTCTTGGAGTAGTGAATTATTTACTACAATTTTTTTTATAAATATGTTCAATTAAAATATGGTTAGTACACTGATATGACAGTGTTTAATTGATTATTATGATATTAGTTTGAACTGATAGTGTATTTTGGCCGCAGGTTGTCATGTTGGTTACAAGCGTTGGTTTGTTTTTGACACAAGCCATCTTGTGGAGAGATAGAGTTGGCTGGAGGAGAGTACGAAAATAAGACCTAGAGGCCAAGAAATGACTCAGTTTTGATGTTGGATTTGTCACATTGACATGCATTTGTTGTTGGAAAAATGGTGGTTTTCCACCATTTTGATTGGACAATTTAAACAAAATAATTAAGTGGGATGCACTTAATATTAAGGGATGAGAAGCATGGATTTGTGTTCTCTTAAAAAAGTACATACAGATATTGTATTCACTTGTTTAAATTGGTTAAGAGGTGAATGAGAAATTGAAACAAAATGAAAGAAGTTTATCCCACATGGGAAAACTAGGAATTTGGAGGTCTAAAAATTTGATTCCACTATACTATGTTTTGAGTGAGCAAGTAGAGAGACTCTTTCTTAGTTGAATTGGGTTTACGATATGGACTTGTGTGCGCTTATGGCCCAAGTTGCACAAGTTTTCTTTTGCACTCATGAAAATTGACATGACTTTTGGATTTCCACATTCCTTTTGGTTACAAATTTTTGGGCTTTTCATTACTCTGGTTACAAACTTATTTTCAGAATAAATTTTGGTAATAAGTTACCAGAATAAATTTGGCTAGTTAATTGTTACAAAGCCGAAGACCTTTAGAGTGACCAACATTTATGTTCCTCCTCATTCCTCCATGTGTAAATAGAGGTTTCTTCCTCCTCATTATTCATCCCATCAAAAAGTAATTTTCTCTTCTGATCTCTTCTCTCTCTCTTAAGATTTCGAATTCAGTTACGGTGATAGAGTAATGTACTTTTCAGTTCGACGAGAAGCTTTACAAAAAATTTCAAGGTATTTTATCCTGGGAGAACAGTGTCATACAAGTCTGTGGGCGGCGTGAAAGTTCTTAAGGAGAGATGTAATACACACGACTCAACTTTATTCATTGTTCATCATCCATCATTCATCGACATCAATCACTTGGGTAACAAATTCAAAATTTTCAGATTTTGTTCTTCCCATTTTATTTTATATTTACTAATTATTTAAATTAGTAATTTTGAATTTTATTTAATATCACATTATTTTCCTACAATCTTAAGAACTTTCATTTGTGATATTGATTAACGTGGTTGCCTAAATGAAGTGGTTGCCTGACGGAAGGTTGTTACTTTCAAATGGTAGCCTCAAGGAAATGGTTGTGGAGTTGTGTTGCGAAATACGAAACGTTGCCTGTAAAATTTAGACTCCAAAGGAAATAACAATTAGCTACCTATGCCAATCAAGATTTTTCAAGGATAATGAAAAGTTTCATTTGAATATGAAAGCACTATTATTTGTTTATATGCCAAATTTAAGTGATTGAATATTGTGATATTCGATAAGAAATTCCTTATGAATTTGACCAAGTAATTAATACAGAAATAATACGTTGTTGTGTGTATTTTCAGGATCGGATGTGATATTGAGTGTTGATCAATGCAAACTCTGAGTGGCTTGCACTTGATGATGTGAGATCCTACATCACATAGGGAGCTGAGGTGATATGCCTTATAGGTGGAAGAGTTACCTCTCTATAGCAAGACGCGTTTTGGGGTAAGGCTCAAAAGTAAAATAGTGAACGGTTAGCCCAAAACATATAATATCTTGCTATGAGGATCGTGCCATGATAAATGATATCATAGATGATAAACAAGGTATGGAAGCAATCAAAGATTATGACTGGGGGATAGAAGACTTGAAGCAGTAGTATGACCACGCTAAGTTGGATGAATAATAAAGGGTCAAGTAAGGAGGTTCAAATGTTGATCTCTAGAAAGGAACTAAACAACGTACTGTACGTTCCTAAAGACTGAGTCAAGGCTCAGTGAAGATTATTTTCTGTTTATTGATTAAAAGAAAATCAATTCTAGTTTCATAACATAGTATATTGGTAATAAAGCCACAAGTGGTGAAAATTTCAAATTAAAATGTTATGACCATGGTCAATGATATAGATAAAGCAAGCACTTCTACCTTTATCTCTTCCAATGTATGGTATGGTAGGCAAGGAGTTGTTGATAATGATACTCTGCAGAGGTTAATTAACTTGAAAAATTTACCAATGTTTTAAGCACAAGTGTGGAGCTTGTGTTGAGACAAACCAAACAAAATCATCTTTTAAAAGTATTGAAAGAAATTATGAACCCCTTGATTTAAAGGAAACTCAAGCAAAAGTGGTAATAAGTACTTTATCACTATTGTTGATGATAGAAAACATATTACTATGTGTACCTCATGAAGAGTAAAGATGAGGCTATAGAGAAATTTATTCTCTATAAAAACGAGATTGAGAATCAACTCAACTGGACAATTAAGGTCATAAGGAGTGACCGAGGAGTTGAGTATGAATCATCATTTGCTGACTGTGCTCAGCATGGGTCATACATGAAGCAAAAACCCTTATTCACCACAATCAAATAGCGTGGGTGAACAGAAGAATCATACCTTAAATAATATGATGAATACAATGTTGTTTATCTTTGGGTTGCCACCAAACATGTGAGAATATGTCATTTTATCAGCTAATTATTTTTAAATAAGGTACCTAAAAAGAAAGAAGAGAAAAACTTCATATGAATTATGGAAAAGAAGAAAGTCATTCTACAAATACTTTCAAGTGTGGGGATGTTTGGCTAAGGTGGCAGTACACCAACCTAAAAAGGAAAACATGTAGAAACAATTAATTACATTTGATATGCACATAATTATAACAATTATCGATCTCTTGTGCATAAATTAAATAAACACAAGATACGAGAAAGAACTCTAAAAATTGCATTATTCGTTGAAGATGTATTTTCGAGTAAATTATCCAACTTATTATTAGTGATAGATTGTCACAGCTAAATTGGTAGTTTGTAACAATCGGCTAAATAGACATCAATGCAAAATGATTGGAACAACCATTTAATGGTTAGTTGATGAGCAATTTAATTACTTATAACCGTTGAATGAATACGCGTAATAGGCGAGTTAAAAGTCATCAACACCAAAATGATTGTATGGTAATCAATGTTGTGCTTTTATATGAAGCATAATAAATGATGACCTATCAGTATCAAAGAACTGAGTATAAGGTGGAATTCAGATAAGGATTGAAAAATCCTTAGGTTTCGATTCTCAACAGGATGGTTAAGAGTATAACTTGAATCATTAATGGATAGTTACCGTGTTTACTATCCTAGTTAGGAAGAAGTCACTAAAGTATGATTATTACTTTGCGAATCATACTTGGGAATTGGTAGATCTTCCACTTGGCTATGAAACTTTAAGTTTCAAGTGGATTTTCAAGAGGAAAATGAAGGCAGATATGACGATAAACAAAACACAAGGAAAACGTAGCTTGTAATTAAAGGCTATAGACAAAAAGAATGCCTGGATTATTTCGACACTTATTCTCTAGTGACAAAAATTACTTTCCTCAGAATGGTACTTTCTATTGCCACGTTGGAAATTTTGAAGTACATTAAATGGATATGAAAATACCTTTCCTGGATGGAGATATAGAAAAGTAAATATATATATATATAAGAACCTTAGGTTTTATCGGCTCCTGGTCAAATAGGGAAAGTTGTGTAAATTGGTGAAGCCATATAATGGCTTAAAACAAGCCCAATGTAGTGACATAAAATATTTGACAAACATGATCACCAATGTTTCAAAATCAATGAAAGTGATAAATTTGTATATGTCAAATACATTGAGAATAGATACTTCTCTGTATGTCTAGACATAGATGACATATTTATCGTTGGAAGAAATGATGAGATTGTAATATGGTCAAATAAGACAATGTTGTAAAGTACTTCATTTGTAGTGCTTATGACTTTATTTTCTAATCGGGCTCACCTTAGTAACTCATAATGTCTAGAAAAGGAGACGTTTGATAATAGTGTACTTAAGTGGGCTCGCCCCACCTACATCGATTTCTCCTAGCCTGGCTATGAGTGAAAAGAGCTACCCAAATGATTATAGATGTCATAATTCATAGAAAATTCATTCATGTACTATTTGGGATTGCAAAAGTGTTTGGATCCTTAGAAAACGTTACAAGAATGTTAAAAAAGCTGATTTTAAATCAGACAAATTGAAATGTGACAAGGAGAATTTTGGAGTTGCCTGAACTTCGATAGACATGACTCTTTATCTTTCGAAGAATAAATGAGAAAGTATTTCTCAATTAGAATACTCTAGAGTCATCGGAAGCCTAAAATACTTAACATTACAATGCAAGACAAGATTTAACTTACGCAGTGAACGAGCTAAGCAAGTATACAAGTAATCTCGGAGTAATACATTTGCAAGAAATTGCAACAGTATTTAAGATATACTTGTACCTATGGGATGCATGTACTATACGAGATATCCAGCTGTCCAGAAGGATACAACAACGCAAACTAGATATCTGACATGAAAGACATAAAGTCTACTAGTGGATACATGTTCACTCTAGAGGGTGCAACAACATCATGGAAATCATCAAAACAAACTATTATAACCAGATCCATAATAGAATCTGAGTTTGTTGCCCTAGCCAAATATGGGGAAGAGGCCAAATAGTTATGCCAATTCATAGAGGATATTCCAAAATAGACAAATCATGTGCCTACAATTTGCATACACTGTGATAGTCAGTCTGTAACTGGAAGGACACAAAGAAAAATTTATAATGGTAAGTGGAGACACATTCATCGAAGACACAATATGATTAGACAACTACTCTCTACTGGAATTATCTCCATTGACTATATGAAGTCAAAAGATAACATAGCGGATCTGTTAACAAAAAGGTTAAATAGAGAGTTAGTTGAAAAATCATTGAGGGGAATAAGACTAAAGCCCATGAGTTAAAATTTTAACAGTGGATACCCAACATAATTGATTGGAGATCTCAAGATCTAGGTTCAAAATGGACAATTCAATTGTAGAGACTGTGTCGGATCACTGTGGGGATTTACTCCGAGTCCATTCCTATGATAAAAATAGTGATGCTTGCAAGGAATGAGGTTAAGCTAAAAGTTTTTAATGAATCTTATGAGTCCAAAATCTGAGCGGAATAATTCGGGTTACTCTTAATTAAGAAATATAAGAGAGAAATGGGGCCGCTTCTCAGAGAATTGTTCAGGGCACAATTCCTATTAATCTCTTAGAGAATGAGGTGCGTATCCAGGGACCAAACAGACACAATAATAAGAACTAAAAGTATCAAAAAGATACCTGTGCGAGGTATGCCATCGTTTACACAAATGAAAAACAGTTCTAAAACATCGCTTCTACTATTTAGTTAGTAAAATAAGTATGCTTTGACTAGGGAAGGTTCAAAGGATTAACCCCTACCTATTCTGTGCAGGTTTCCAACCGTAAAATCTTTCACTAAGTCTATCGATTCTTTGGTTGCCAATGTTTGTTCATGTGGAGAATTGTTGGAAAAATTGTGGTTTTCCACCATTTTGGTTGGACAATTTAAACAAAATAATTAAGTGGGATGCACTTAATATTAATGGATGAGAAACATGAATTTGTGTTCTCTTATAAGAGTACATAATGATTATGTATTTACTTATTTAAATTGGTTAAGAAATGAATGAGAAGTTGTCACCTAAAGTTGACCACTTGAAACAAAATGAAGGAAGTTTATCCCACATGGGAAAAACTACGAATGTAGAGGTCTTTAAATATGATTTCACTCTACTATGCATTCAGTGAGTAAGTAGAGTGTCTCTCTCTTTGTTGAATTGGGCTTGCGATATAGACATTTGTGTGCTTTGGGCCTGAGTCACACAAGTTTCCTTTTGCACTCATGAAAATAGATGTGATTTTTGGCTTTCCAAATTTCTTTTGGTTACAAAATTTTTGGCTTTTCAGATTACTCTGGTTACAAACTTATTTTCAGAATAAGTTTTGGCAATAAGTTACTGGAATAAATTTGGCTAGTTAATTGTTATAAAACCGAAGACCTTTGGAATGACCGACATTTATGTTCCTCCTCATTCTTCATCCCATCAAAAAGAAATCCGCTTTTCTGATCTCTTCTCTCCCTCTCAAGTTTTCAAGTTCAGTTCCGATGATAGAGTAAGGTACTTTTCAATTCGACGATAAGTTGTTGTGATGTGGTACAAAAACTTTCAAATTATTTTATTCCGGGAGAATAACATCATACAAGCCTGTGGGCGGCATGAAAGTTCTTAAGGCGAGCGTGTGATACACACGACTCAACTTTATTAATCGTCCATCGTTTATCGTTCATCGACATCAACCACTTGGATAACAAATTCAAAGTTTTCAGATTTTGTTCTTCCCATTTTATTTTATATTTATTAATTATTTAAATTAATAATTAATAATTTTATTTAATATCACATTATTTTCTTACAATTGTTGCATTCAGAAGAGATGGAAGTGAATATGGTGTAGATGAAACATTAGATTAGACTAATATGGTGTAGAATTTAAGAACTTCACGGGGTCCTCACTTTAGAGAAGCTAGATCCAATGTAGATTTCCTAAAAATAAAAGTCATGGCAACTATTGATTGATAATTCTTCCCTATAATTAGAAATCCAGCCTCTCCCTCTCTCTCTCTGGTTATTCTTGAAAATTAGTTCTAGCTAGACGGATGAGTGTGTTAGAAAAGTAGAATGTTTATATATGCAAAGTTATGAATGACAATAAAGTTATAACAGAGTTCTACAGTTCAAAATTTATGTTCTTTTGGTGTTAACTTAGAATATGTCTAGAATTCGAGGTAGGGATTCCCGAAAAACTTGCATATATGCAGTATTTCGTTATGCAATTACGTTGATTTTAATCATACCCATGTATTGTGAGAAACTTGGGGTATGCATGTTAGAGTAGAGAGTGAATAAAAGAATTCTATTTGTGTAGTTAAGGCTATGCTCTAAAGAGACCACTTTGCCGGCCTAGAAGTAGATACGAATAGGAAGGCAAGCCTTTTCAACTAAATGTTATATGATTTAATTATGGCAATTGTACTAGCGACTGAGAATAGTTCAAGAGTAGTAACAAATGAGAAATACCAAGTGTGGGTGATCAGAAAATGATGATCGAGTCAGCATCTCATATGGATAGTAATATTCACATATAACTGATTACTACTATAAAAGGTTGAAAACCCTACTGAGCGTAGCTCACCCCTTATGATTATTATTAGGGTGACAAAGTGACGAAGGAAAGAAGCAGACATTTGTAGTTAGAACAAATTATGTATTGTAATGTACTGTTATTCTTTGTAATGGATTTGTAATTATAACTCGATCATAGTGTTATTCGTTTCATTTATTTATTTTTTACTTTCAAATCGTCACACCCGAACTCGTGATTAAACATCTCGAAATCACCAAATTTTTTGGATCAGGGTATGATAAATCGACTATCATTTATCCAATTCATATATATATATATGCTAGTTAATTTTTTTAGGCGATAAATTTGATTGATTGTAATAGAATACAAGAGACTCACCATATAGTGGCGCGATAAAAGAGAGCCTTTTTAGAGTACCATAGCTAGACTAGACAAGGTTCACTCAATGACTGTTTTAACACGAACTGCATTTTCAATATTATTTTTGGTTTCGAATAACCTAAAATTATAAATAATTTCAATAATTAGCTTTGACCGTTGGGTAAAATATGATGATTCTCGGTTGATTTTTAATGAGTTCCTTATTTCGATGAATTTTTCTTTGACAAAAGTTGTAGAACTCGTTGAGACGAGTCTGTAGCCACATAGAATGTGATAAATCGGAGTTTCAATGCAAACTTTTTGATCAACTTAAGTTTGACTGGTAGGAATTTACGAAACGGTCGGTGAAAACACAAGTATTAATTGGAGAAAAATGAGTTTTAGAATAAGAAAGCACCATTGTTGTGTTGGCCCAAGAAGCCCATGGCCAAAGCTAGGACAGTCGGCCCTAGGTTAAGTTAGTGTTGTGTGAACAACGAACTGTGACTGCTGAGTATAGAAAGGACGAGAGGTCGAACTGGGTCCGAGGACGGAGTTTAACACAAAGCCAGGTATCTAGCTAAGCATAATTATCTAATTGACATTATGATATTAGCACCAAAATGCTTATCTTATCGACTTGTCTACTCTGGGGCGGATCCAACCAAGAGGCTGGTTGGGCTGCAGCCCATCCAATTTTTTTGTCGATCAAAAAATTAAAAATTATAGATATATATTTATAAAATATTAAAAAATAAAAAGAGAAATATTTATTTATTTTTTCACTTCTCACTACACTATAACAACTCGATTACTCATCAATTAATCCCTAAATATTAAACAAAAAACCTCATACATGCACACTCATTGTCTCTATATATGCTGGTAGTATCAATTAATAATGATTTATTTTTTATTGAGTTTCAAGTAAGTGAATTTCGCAGAGTGAGATATAGTTGGTTAATATAAATGTAAATTTTTTTATTTTTGGGATGTAAGTTTACGTCTCTATGTCATTGATGTGTTTCTTGTATTACATTATTATAATAATAAATGTATAAAGATGAATTTCCTAATAAAGATACAAACATAAAAAAAATTAGTGCGCTACTTGCATAACCCACAACCCGCCCTGTTTCTAAATCCTAAATCTGCCCCTGTGTCTACCTATTCCTTCCTTCTGTAATCACTCAAATCATCCAATGCCAATAGTTATTTATTATTGACCATCTCCTCCAGACGTATGGAATCTTTACAGCTTTGACATTTTCAACAATTTGAAGACCTCAAAAACTATATCAACCAACTGTTCTTCACAAACTTGTAAATTTGGGAAGTTGCAGTAAGTTTTATGGTGAGGGTGTTTATTCTCCATCAACATCGTGGATTAGATAATCATTGAACGTATTTGTACTCGCATAATTTGTTGATATGATGATCCAGAGGAACTAACTTAAAGAAGCAGTGGTAATTTGAGTAGCAGAATGTATCGTTGATTCATTGTGTCAATCAATTTGATATCAGAATATATATTACTTGTATATGTACTTCTGATCATGTACAAAATTTCTCTATATGCTAGTTTCTAGTGGCTGAGGATGTTAAGAAGGGAGACTCTAGTTTTAATCAATTTCCTAAATAAGCTCTCGAGTCCCTCCTCGTGGTCTTGAATGCATGATTCAAGGTTGCTAAGCTGGTTCTGTGCATTTTCTGCATTCTTGACTGACTTCAGTGCAGCATTGACCTCTGCAAATTCATTTATTTCTGCTTCTTCTTCACAAGCTACTCTTTTTGAATGCATCATCTTCGATACCAAAGACCAGCTTCTTGATACCTTTGGTCCAGAGATAAAGGACAACAGTGATTCAAAAACTGAGAACGTGATTGCTTCGACATCTCTCGAAATGTTAAGGATAGATATATCTTCCGAGTCCTTGCTGACGGTAGAAAAACTAGATCTGGTATTCACCATAGCCTTGTGGATAGTCTTCTTCACAATCTTCCTGGAGGTTAAGTATTTCCTAACCTCACTTGTAAGTACTCCAGATTCGCCTCCTCGTCTTCTTATGATTGATTGAAGATCTTGTAGAGATTCCTTGGTTTGAAGTAGGGCTTCCTTGGCTAAGCTACAAACATCCAAGAGCCTAAGAGAGCCATCTAATAACGCATTCGCGCTTTTCTGTTGTTTCTCTTGTGCCAAGGCATGTTGATAGAGAGGCAACTGAAGTAGCCTATCAACACAATCATGCAAGTCTTGTAGACTGCTTAGCTTGTGGCTTATCGATGATGAAGATGCAGAGGTGGTTGCAGATGACCTCAATCTGCATACCTGTTCATTAACTTCTTCAATGATAGGGTGTGGCCTGGAGGGGAAACTGTTAGAGCGAGTGTGGGAAGCCATTTCTTTTTGGAGATAGGTAAGAGAGAATAGATGAGCTTGAAGATGTTGGTAGTTTACAAGTTAGAGTTGATGAGTTGCTTTTCTAATTGCAGAAGCTGAATTTATAGAGTTGGTTTGGAAAGGGAATATGGAAATGACGGGAGTTTGGAATCTCATACAGCTCATTCAACTGTGTGAGAAGGAACATGATATCGATTTGGATCTTAATGTTCCCTAGGCAATGTCTCCGCAATGTCTCTTCCTACTGCAGCATACCGTGCATACCAACTCAGAGCTGATTCAATCTTATCAAAGTAAGCTTTTATATTGATCTAATCATTTTCATGTTTTTTGACAGAAACTACATGAGTGGCATCAAACCTGTGTCTACAAGTACGTGGTGATCCAAAAACCATGCTTCTCATGTATGTGATTTATTTATTTGTCTTCAATAAACTGTTCCCCCAACAGTGAAAGAAAACCAGAAAGAAGTATCATTTGGATTAAACTGTTTACCATTATTCATTCCAAATGATATTTTTCTGTGTTCAATTACTCACCTGGAGATAACTAGAATTTTAATCCAGGGTTATTTAGGTGTTGGAGCTAGCAGTGCAATGTTAAAGTTCGTCTAGTAAGTTACTTGTCTTCGGCAGCCATCAAATTGTTCATTTCGCAATGCTTATGATGTGTCTTGATGTATTTTATTTTCAACAATGCTGATAAATTAAGTTAGCACGAATAGATGGTCACCTTGTGCTCATTTTCAAGAAAAGGGAAAACCTGTTACTTCGGTTCATCCTTGAATATTGCTACCCAAATTATTTTGTCTGCTGCTTATTTTCATATGCTTAATTGCCTGTGTAATATTGGTTATTAGATCTACAAACACGGTACGAATGAAGCCGCAACCTTAAATGAAAATTGTTAGTGTGAAGCTGTCATCAATATTTTTCGTGAGTTTTTCAGAAACTGTCCCTTAAGCAGAAACCAGCCAGCGTATGTTTAATGCTTAACTACTGATGCATGCATGTGATATATAATCCTTCTTTGTTTTGCTGATTAAGATCATTTGGTTATATATTATCGACTTATTGCTTTTCTTGCTTGAGACTGTAGGAATCTGACTAACAACCTTGCCAATTGATTTAATTTGTTTGCGCACACACCCTCATGAGTCGATAACTCATATAATGTAGAAGTCCTTTATTATTTTTGAAATCTCAGTTGACATTGAAGAGTTCACGTATACAGCTCTTTTATTAAGGGACTTCCTTTCAACACTCGCTGTCACTTCATTTTTCACAGATGTAATATTCGAATATAGTTAAGTGGTAAACCTCATGTGTGATCATTAACAATTAGCAACTGAAAAAGTTCTTAACCCAGTAGATCAGAAATAGAAATAGTAGTGAAAATTTGAGCACAATCGTCTTTCATTATGGATATCAATTTGATATCACATGAGTTATTCTTGTATTGTATGATTCTTCATGTACAAAATTGTTCTTAAAGCTTATACCTACTGACTGAGGATGTTGAGGAGGGAAACTCTAGTTTTGATCAATTGCCTAAATAGGCAATCGAGTCCTTCTTCTTGGTCTTCAATGCATGACTCCAGATTCTCAAGCTGGTTTTGTAGATTGTCTGCATTCTTAACTGACTTCAGTGCAACATCTACCTCTGTAAATTCATTTACTTTTGTTTCTGCATCACAGGCTATTTTCTTGGATTGCACTATCTTGGAAACCAATGACCAGCTGCTAGGCTTGGACTTTGGTCCAGAGATGAAGGACAACACTGATTCAAAGACTGTGATTGTGACTTCTTCTACGTCTCGCAGCTTGCTTATGATGGTGATCATTTCTTGATCCTTGTTTGCGGAGGAGAGACTGGATCTGTCTTCCATTGCTTTGAGATTTCCCATAGCCTTGTGAATCGCCTTCTTTACCATCTTCCTAGAGGCTAAGTATTTCTTAACCTCAGTTCTGTAATCCCCACCCTTTCTTCGAAGGATTGATTGAAGATCTTGTATGCACTCCTTGGTTTGGGAGAGGGCTTCCTTGGCAACGCTACAAACATGCAAAAGCCTTAGAGAACCATCCAATTGCTCGTTAGCGAATTTTTCATTCTCTGGAGCCAAGGATTTTTGGGTGAGTGGTAGCTGAAGAAACTTATGAACGCAATCATGCAAGTATTGCAGACCATTTATATTGTGGCTTATCGATGATGAGGATGTGGAAGTGGACTCGAAAGACCTTAATCTGCACAAATGTTCATCAACTTCTTGAATGATGGGGTGTGGCCTTGAAGGGAAGCTGTTGGAACGAGTGTGGTAAGCCATTGTTTTTTTATTCTTCTTCTGAGATTGGAAGATGATAGAAGTTTTTGGAGTAGATGTAGAATTGAAAGTGATGAGTTCTTTCCTTATGTATCTGCTTAATATATAGGGTTGGTTTAAAGGAATCTCAGCCACTTCAATCACTAACCAGAGGTAACATGATTTTGATTTCGATGTATATATTCCCCAGGCAATGTTTATGCCTTGTCTCTCCACAACCAGCATACCAACTCATGAACTAATCAATTATGAATATAAAAGACCCACGAGTATGATGCATCGTATGAGCATTTCTTTCGGCCATGGTGCATTTTACTGTTGCAAAGGAGCAGGCAAGATCTGCAATTGGCATTAATAAGACAAGTTTGAGATCTGAGTCGGCTATCATTGTCTCCTCTTATATATACTGCATCATCTGTCAACTATGCCTATACAGCTTACATGGAAATCCAGAGCCTAGATGAACATCAAAGAAAAGCTTTAGAACAGTGACAATGTTGTGTGTAGCGCTTAACCAAGCAGATTTTAATAATAACCTGCTAGCCGGCCATGAAGGTCGATCTTTGTATGCAGGATCGTTTTTCAAAATCTTTAACATTGGATCTTTTTATGTTTGAACTTGTACTTCATTTTCTAGATGTTGTTCTTATGAGGATATCTTGTACTACTGCTGATAAAAACATACGTGCTGTGCGGCATACAACATTATTACATGCTCGATTGCAGACCCGGCTGAAACAAAAAGAATGAGCTAGTAATACCAGAACAGCTATATACTGCAAAAACTTGCATAAAGCATACACTATCAGAAATAAGCGACGAAATCTTTAAGGTTTCGTCCCCTAAGTAAGACTTAGCCGACAAAATTATTTTTCGTCGGCCAAGTAGCACTTAGGCGACAAAACATAATCTTCGTCGCCTAAGAAATTTCTTAAACGACGGATCATATGAGTCGTCGTCTAAGTGTGTACTTAGACAATGACTATTATGTTTCGTCACCTAAGATGCACATTAAGACGACATAAAAATATTTCCGTCACCTAAGTATGACATACTTAGACGACGACACTATTTTCGTTGTCCAAGTGATCACTATGACGTTGAATTATGTAGTTAAGCATAATTAATTGCATGTATGTTTAATATATTATTAATTAAGCTAATTGTAAAGCTTATATATAATATGTAAATTGATACGTTTATATAAAGTTAGTAATATAATATTAGCTAGATTAAGTATAGTATAAGATTGATTATAACATATATATGGTACTTAGTTAATTGTGTTATGTGACATTTGATAATATATATGTATAGTATATTAGATTAAATAATTATTGGTTAAAAAAGTTATGTAATTAATATAATTATTAACTTACGCAGAATGTGAACAAGAGTTGAATATAGTTGGCGAATAGAAGTGATGTGTGGTATATGGACGGAATCAGAGAGTTTGTATTTTTTTGCTCTGAAACATAGTCAGGGAAAGAAGCATTTCAGGTATCCATGCAGAAAATATCTTAACCATCAGTTTGTGGAGGCTAATGTTATGTCTCAACACATGTATGACCACGGTATGATATGGAGTTACATTACGTGGAGCGAGCACGGTGAAGTAGTGGACTTCAGCTCAGGACCAGAAATCAACTCCAGGTACAGTTACCATGGTGCCGCATCTAGCGGTAGTGGCACCCCTTGCTTGGAACCCCACTGTGGATTTGGTCCATGATACCTTTCCAGGATTTATTCATGGTGGACACCAACATGAAGAGGGAGGTTACGATACCACTCATGATGACACATTCTCTGCTGTCAGCTTGGCCAATGATACTACTGAGATTGATAAGTACAATAGGATGTTACTCGAAGCCCAGACCCAGGTGTATCTTGGATGTCCAAATAATGTGTTGCGATATATAATAGAGAAAATTTAGATAAAATTTCAGATCGTGCTTTTGACGAAATGCAGGAGTATATATATAAGTTGTTTCCTGATCATCACAAACATTTGGAAACTTATTATAAGGTTAGAAAGATCTTGAACAGCCCCAGCCTAAAGTACAAGAAAATTCATGCCTGCATAAATGATTTTTGTGCTATTTTACAAAGAGTATGCACATTTGGACTACTGTCCTGTATGCAACCAGTGCAGATATGTGAACCGGAATAGGAGGAGTTCGAAGAAGAAAATTCTTGTGAATGTGCTTCTCTATTTTTCATTGATTCCCAGATTACAGTGCTTGTACATGTCTCTATACACAGTAGAGGCGATAAGATGGTCTGCGGAACAGCGAGTAGATGACGAAGTGCTCCGACACGCTGCAAATGGGGAGACTTTTAAACATTTCGACAGGAAATTTCAAGACTTTACAGCAGAGGTTCGAAATGTTAGACTCGGACTTTCTACAGATGGATTCAATCCTTTGGGTAGTAATAGCACTGTCGTCACCACTTGGCCAGTTATTTTCATGTCGTACAACTTGTTTCCATGGATGTGCATGAACAAAGAATTTAATATCCTTACTCTGCTAATTCAAGGTCCTAAATCTCTGGGAAAGTGCTTAGATGTGTACCTCAGACCATTGGTCGACGAGCTAAAACTGTTGTGGGAAAATGGAGTCCCACCTTATGACAAGTTTGCTGACACAATATTCATGATGAGAGCTACCGTAATATGGAGAATTAGCGATTTTTCTGCGTATGAGATGCTGACATCTTGCACAACCAGATGATTCAATGGTTGTCCTGTCTCTTTGGACGACGTCAACTCTAGTTAGCACGCGAGGGAGGTGTGTTACCTCGATCATCGTAGATGACTTCCTCATGATCACATGTGGCACCAGGATAATGATCATTTCGACGGGACAATAGAGAATAGTCCTAAACCCCGAAAGTGGTCTGGTGAACAGATTTTTGAAAGGTTAAACAAGTTCTATTTTGGTGTGTTGACCAATGACAAAGATGTGAAGAAACTCAATCCACACCCTCCACACAATCTCAAATATTGGCATCACATGAGTATTTTCTTTGAACTACCTTACTGGTCAAAGTTGAAACTCAGGAACAACCTAGATATCATGCACGTAGAAAAGAATGTGTGCAACAATGTATTGAGAACAATTGTCGGTATCAAGTTGAAGACTAAGGATACTCCCAAAGCGCGAAAAGATCTGAAATCTATGAGTTTACGTCGTCACTTGTGGTTAATGAGGGATTAAAGAGAAATGTACAACAAGATTCTTGATGCACCTTACACGGTGAAGCCGACACTGAGGGGTTCTATATTCAACTAGTTTAAAACTGTTTGTTATCCGTCTACTTATGCAGCGAATATATTTGGAGCAGTTGAGGAGGTGCAACATAAGTTCATTGGTCTAAAGACACATGAATATCACATTATGCAACCTAAAGACGTTGTAGTGGTAATTCGACCTTATTTACCTAAAGACGTTGTCGAACCAACAGTAGCATTGTGTAGATAGTGGTAGAGGTTATGCGCTAGAGAGTTGAAGAAGTCATATGTCATGGAACAATAATACGAAATTGTACATATCCTTTGCAAATTAGAGAGAATATTTTCCCTGTTTACTTTGACCTCATAATTCACCTCATGATCCACATACCTAAACAAGTTTTGCTTTTAGGTCTGGTCAACTACACTTGGATATATCCTCAAGAAAGGTACGTACAATTAGTTATAACAGTTTTTTTTTATAATTTACATCTTTTTTTTAGTGTTTCTACTATTCGTCAAATAATTAATAATTAATTGTATGATTTTGTAGACAACTCTGACACCGTGAAAAATAAATCTGCTTGGGATAGCTCCATAGCATAGACATACCTAATGCATGAGTATGTTACATACTGCAACAAGTACCTCAAGGATCCAGTCCAGACCACTGCCTCCAACCCAAATGCCCGCATCAATCCTTCAGTCGTCAGATGTGGTACGACCGTTTAAAGAAGTATTAAAGTAAAGATTACCTAAAGAAGAATTTGTCGAACTGCATTGGGTAGTTTTGTGAGACAATGATGAGGTCAAGGATTACATGAAGCTCTACAGGATGAACATTCAGGCCACCAAACAAGACAAGAATGTTGGCTGGGTTGAAAAATTACTTAAGAAGAAGTTTCTCGATTATTTTCTCCAATGGGTACATATGTTTAATTAATTTAAACTATGCACGCACATAGGTATGTGATTAGTTATTTTTTAAATGAGAAATTCTTATGGGAATAGGTGCCCACGGTAAATTCAAATGACATTTGGTGTTTGGTTTTGTGAAGTGTTTTGTGGTAGTATAGTTCATGCAGGTTTTTGGTTTTCTTTATTTTTACGGGAAACTATGTCAAATTTTCAGTAGAATTTAAATACACATTCATATATTCTTCACATTTTCAGATGATTGATCTATAAAAATCTGATAACCATGAAGGGTGGTGGTCGTGGGAAAAGCACTTGTTGGCCCATAAGTTGGTTAAACACTATATTTACAACGGTTATTTTGTGAACGACGTAAAGTTTTATTCATTGACCCGAGATGAAGGAAGAAAAATACAAAATAGTGGGATCACAGCTAGGGGAGCGATGCTGTCTATTACGGGGTTCTTGATAATGTCGTTCAGCTATTGTACGAGAATGATATCAACATGTTTCTTTTTAAGTGTAAATGGTTCAAGTGTACTAAGGAAGATCTGGGTCTTCTATCAGTGGATACAAACTCAAGCTGGTATGAGGATGAGCCATTCGCTCTTGCCACCTTAATTATGCAGGTGTTCTATATGGATGATCCGAAAGCTAGTGAAGGTTGAAAAATAATAAACCATATGGTTCACTGAGGAATATGGAGTGCCACAACACTTTAAGGGACGTCAGCGACTGACAGTGAAGTGCATAGAGACAATGCATATCAAGAACCTAATATTTCTATCATCCCCAACGTAAGGGAAATGATCCGGTATAAGGAACTGTTACCCATGCCTAATGATGCCACAAATCTTACTCAAGAGGAGATTAGAGAGTTAGAGAACAATGTCCCTGAAGAGGAGCTGGATGATGACGACGATGGCGAGGTTGGATACGATTGAAAAGACCCGACCTCGATTTAGTTTCCTTAACCAGAATCAGACCCTTTCTGAAAATATGAACATTCAAACATCGTAAAAATTTCAACTGAATTACTCTATATCGCGCAGTTACCATTAACCTGTAATGAAAAATATACTTCATCCTATGCCACAAAAGCCAAACCGTGGGCACCAATCCCATCCGGATTTCTCAAAAACATATCATAACGTAAAGCAATACACAAAACGGTAACTTTACAGAAATACGGGAAAATCATGTGAAAATATAAACACAATAGTACTCAGAGCGACCTCTAGTATATACATATATACACAACAGTAGGCCAAACCAAAAACCTACTGAGAAAGGAAAAGTGGCTCGAACACCAAGCCTCCAACCTTCACGTGCGACACCTAAATCCAAACTGCAAACTGGGCATTGGAAACAAAGAGCCCAGGAAAAGACATATAAACTATTAGAGTGAGTGGACGAAAATAAATGTCTTTCACCGAATAATATATATGTTATAAAACATATGCGAGTCTAGATGCATAAAATCAAATGGTACACGAGGGAGACTCTAACTCCTCACGCATACAGAGGATGCATCGGAAATCACATAGGGTCACTCATGGACACATCCGCACTAGTACAACCGAATCATGGGATCCCTGATCCTCATGTGATTCCCGCCAGAAAGGGCCTCGCATCAGGGTATCTGTTCCCCCCCCCCTGGTAAACATCCTCGGGGATTAGTTGGGATGCTAAGTGTATCGATACAACTACTACTGAGACTGTACTCTGTGTAAAGCAAATCATAAAGGTTTCCATGCAAATGCATAAAGCATAATGTAAAAGCATACTCGTAATGCATAATTATAAAAGCATATTCATAAATGCATAATCATAAAACACATGCTCGTATAATTCATATTCGCTACAATGCCTGCCAAAACTCTGAAGTGAACTGAATGTCTCAGTCCGAAACAATGGACACGGGCACACCGTGCAAATGAACAATCTCAGCCAAATACATCTTCGCTAACCTGCCCACTGACATCTTCCCTGGAAGTGCAACGAAATGAGCTGATTTCGTCAAACGGTCCACAATGACCCAAATACCAGTGTTACCAGTAGAAGTACGCGGTAACTGATATACGAAATCCATAGTGATATGCTCCCAATTCTAAACTGGAATCTCTAAAGGTTGTAGCTTTCCACCAGGTTTCTGTCTCTCTGCCTTCACTTGCTGACAAATGAGACATCTGCTCACATACGCTGCAATTTCCCTCTTCATATTCCGCCACCAATAGTAGGCTCTAAGTGTGCGAAACATCTTCGTACAGCCTGGATGTATAGCGTAAGTAGAACAATGGGTTTCATTTAAGATCTCCTTCTTCAAGCCCTCATCTCTGGGTACACAAAGTCTGCATCTGAATAGCAATGTACCATCACTACTCAACTGAAACTCTGTTGGCACACCATTTCGAATCATGGTCTTCTTGTCCAACAGATAGGAATCTGCATCCTGAGCTTCACGGACCTGATCAACCAATACTGGTCGAACCTAGAAGCTAGCCAACAAAGCTCCATCATCATCCCACTTTAACTTAACTCATGTAGCCCGTAACTCTGCTAACATGGAAACTCTGGTCATACACACATGAAACAATGAAGCTCCAGATTTTCGATTGAGTGCATCGGCAATGACATTAGCCTTCCCTGGATGATACTCAAAGGTGCAATCATAGTCATTGATCAACTTCATCCATCTGTGCTGTCTCATGTTCAGATCTGGCTGCGTGCGCAAATAAGTGAGACTCTTATGATCTGTATATATCTTGCATTGAGCTCCGTACAAGTAGTGTCTCCAACTCTTCAAGGCTAATACAATGGCAGCCAACTCCAACTCATGCGTAGGATAATTGACTTCATGCATGTGGTTTCAACTTCCTGGAACCATAAGCCACCACTCTGCCATGTTGCATCAAAACACAACTAAGACCCAGTTTCGATGCATCACTGTAAACCACAAACTCTCCACTGTCGTCATGTAGAGTCAGAACCGGTGCAGTAGTCAACTTCTCCTTCAAGAGTAAGTAACTCTCCTCACAAGCATCGGACCACTCGAACTTGACGCCTTTTTTCGTCAATTTGGTAAGTGGAGTGGCAATCCGTGAAAAATCCTGCACAAAGCGTTGATAGTAACCTGCCAAGCTCAAGAAACTCCTGATCTCTGGTACAGTGGTAGGTCTACTCAAATTCAATACTGCTTCAATCTTGTCAGGATCCACGCCGACTCCCTCAGAAAATATCACGTGACCCAAAAACTTCACGCTGCTCAATCAGAACTCACACTTGCAGAACTTTGCAAACAACTGATTATCTCGCAAAGTCCGTAAAACAGCTCGCAAATGTTTCTTATGCTGGCCCACACTCGTCGAGTAAATCAGGATGTCGTCGATGAATACGATTACAAACTTGTCTAGGAATCGTCTGAATACCATGTTCATCAAATCCATGAAAGCTGCAGGGGCATTGGTCAACCCAAACGGTATAACCAAGAACTCATAATGCCCGTACCGTGATCTGAAAGCTGTCCTGGGTACATCTAACTTTCTGATCCTCAACTGATGGTATCCAGACCTGAGATCAATCTTCAAAAAGATTGAAGCTCCCTTGAGCTGATCAAACAAATCGTCAATCCGCGGTAATGGATAATTGCTCTTCACCGTTACCTGATTCAGCTTTCGGTAGTCAATACACAACCACATGGAACCATCCTTCTTCCTTACAAACAATACAGGAGCACCCCACGGTGAAACACTAGGTCATATGAAACCTTTCTCCAGCAACTCTTGAAGTTGAATCTGTAACTCCTTCAACTCCGCTGGTGCCATACGATAAGGTGCCTAAGATATAGGTCGAGTGCCTGGTAAAAGCTCAATGGTGAAATCAATTTCTTTGACTGGAGGAACACCTGGTAACTCCTCCGGAAATACATCTGAAAACTCATAAACAACCTCAATATCACCAATGTCTGGTACAATAACCTTTATATCCACAACATGAGCTAAGTATGCCACACAACCCTTCTTCATCATCCGCTCGGCCTTCATCGTTAAAATCACACATGGCAAGGAAGTATTCTTCTCACCGCGAAACAATATCGCTGGGAAACCTGGACGTTGAAAAACCAGCTCCTTCTTGTGACAGTCGAACATAGCCCAATGTGTCTCCAAGAAGTCCATACCCAAAATCACATCAAAATCGACAATATCTAGCAACAACAAATCCGCAGCTAAACCATAACCTCCCACCAAGATCTCACAATCTCTATACACCCAACTAATACTCACAACCTCACCGGATGGATACAATACTCTCCACAACCCTGAAAGTGGAGATGCATGCATAATAGCAAAAGATGACAATCTAAATGATATGAATGAATGCGTAGCACCTGGATCTAGCAAACTAAGTATTGGATAGCTAAAAACATGCAATGTACCAATGACAACCTCTGGTGAAGCTCTGCCCTCACGCAATGACATAGCATGAACTCTGGCCTATCCAGCTGGTCATCCACGCTGATTGATACTCTGTTGTCCGCCCTGTCCAGGAGACTATACTGGTCGAGCTCAAGAAGTAGTACCTCGATCTCCCCCTGAACTTTGAGTTGCCTGACCACCAGCACCAGCAAACTGAAGACACTTCCTCACAAAGTGACCCTCTTGGCCACAACGATAACAAATGGTAGTGCCCGCTGACAAGGACCAAAGTGATGCCTATTGCAAAAATTGCACAATGGATACTCCCTCAGTACAGCAAAAGTGCCACCAATACGTTGAGGATAGCTGAATTCACTAGAACTCCCACTGGACTGTGGTCTCTGTGGCTGGTTCCTCCTCCATCTTTGTCTCTGCCTAGCCGTACTAGCAGGATGTCTATAAGGTCTACTGCCAGATGATGATGCCGATCCGGAAGTGCCTGAACTCAGCCTCTTAAAAGGTCCCTGACTCGGTCCACCTCAAATCGTCGAGACTGGAATCTTATCTGCCTTTCCCTCTCTATGTCCTCGCCTCGGAGTGCAGCACTCACAAACTCATCAAAGTTGTCTTGAGGAATCGTAGTCAATGCTTCCTCTGAGGCTACCATATCACGAGCAAATAGAGACAAACGAGTAAATTTATCATGCTACTCAAGTACTGATATGCTACCCTGTCTCAGGTTGGTGAACTCCTCATACTTCCTCTGCTGCGTAGCCTGGTTGAAATACCTTCCCATAATAAATCTCTGAACAATGTCCATAGAGTATCAACTGGAACTCTTTCAGTGCTAACCCACCAAAAGTATGTATCAGACTCAAGCAAACCAACTGCTGCTACTGTCATCTGCTCAAGAGTGAAATGCAGACGCTCACAAACTCGTTCAACCTGAACCAACCAAGCCTCACATATTTCTGGATCACCTGAACCCGAGAAAACAGTTTCTCCAGCTGTTCGAGCTTTGACCACAGGGTCAAATCGCTACTCCAAACGTAATACTCGCATAAGCAAGTCATGCGTCCAGCGATCCTCATCAGGATCCACATCCCTATTGACACAGGAACCACTTCTAGGAGGCATCCTAATGATAAAAAAAAGCATTAGTCACAAGGCACAAGGAACGTAATCATGAAACTTCAAACATTTGAAAACATACAACACCCGAAGCATTGATGACTAACCGCTGGCCAGTCGGGTCATCGCTCCAGACATGTTGTACATTCTCAAATACCTTTAGCATCACAACTACAGAAGTCTACAGAACCTAAAACCTAATGCTCTCATACCAAGCTGATAGGACCCGGCCCCGATTTAGTTTCCTAAACCAGAATCAGACCCCTTCTGAAAACATGAATTTTCAAAAATCATAAAAATTTCGGCAGAGTTACTCTATATCGCATAGTTACCATCAACTTGCAACGGAAAATACATTTCATCCTATGCCACAAAAGCCAAACGGTGGGCACCAATCCCATCCGGATTTCTCAAAAACATATCATAACGTAAAGCAATACACAAACCGATAACTTTACAGAAATCCGAGAAAATCATGTGAAAATATAAACACAATAGTATTCAGAGCGACCTCTAGTATATACATATATACACAACAGTAGGCCAAACCAAAAACCTACTGAGAAAGGAAAAGTGGCTCGAACACTAAGCCTCCAACCTCGACGTGCGACACCTGAATCCAAACTGCAAACTGGGCATTGAAAACAAATAGCCCAGGGAATTAGAGTGAGTGGACGAATAATATATATGTTATAAAACATATGCGAGTCTAGATGCATAAAATCAAATGGTACACGAGGGAGACTCTAACTCCTCACGCGTACAGAGCATGCATCGGAAATCCCGCGGGGTCACTCATGGACACTTCCGCACTAGTACAATCTGAATCATGGGATCCCTGATCCTCACATGATTCCCGCCAGAAAGGGCCTCGGGTCAGGGTATCTGTTCCCCCCCCCCTCCGGTAAACATCCTCGAGGATAAGCCGGGATGCTAAGTGTATCGACACAACTACTACTGAGACTGTACTCTATGTAAAGCAAATCATAAAGGTTTCCATGCAAATGCATAAAGCATAATGTAAAAGCATACTCGTAATGCATAATTATAAAAGCATATTCGTAAATGCATAATCATAAAACACATGCTCATATAATTCATAATCATAACTGCATGCTCATGCTCGTAAAATGTATATAAAAGACTCGCAACCAACAGTGAAAAAGAAATGTCCACTCACAGACAAGCACAACGCGAAAGCGCGCTAATCCCGTGATCCGGCAGAAGATCCCGCGCCAAGCGTATGATCCCAATCTCCTGAATAATCACAAATACCACTGATCAAAATCATAATTTAAAACTCTGAACCACACCTCGTAAACCAACCATTTCTGGAAACATATAGCTCGAATATCAACAAAATCGTCAAAAATCCCATAAATACTCTACTTATCCCTCAACACAAAATCCACCATACAAATCAACTTAATAACCTCAAGACTACGATCGGGGCGCGATTACGAGTAAAATGGTATAAAACTTCCCAAAATTCCAAAAAGTCAACTCGCCGGAGATCCTCTATTGACCGCCGCCGCCGGCAGCGACGCGGTGTCAACGGTGACCAAATCTGGTGAAAATTTCCAGATCACATCTACTCCTCAGGCCCAACAACTTTTTCTTCTACACCAACCTCTAATTCAAAACACACCGACGGAATCAAGCTCGAAAATTCAAACCTCCATTAATTCTGATGACCTATTCCGACGAGCTTCAAATGGCCTCCAATTCCAAAAGTCTTTCACCTAAATGCATCTATGGGTTGAGGGGAGCGGGGAGCAAAACCCCCAACCCCATCGGCCCCAAAAGTGGCCTGAATAGCCCACCTGATTTCAACAAAAATCCAAAACTTTATCAAGTTAGTTCTCCCTCAAAACTCAACCAAATCAACACAAACCAAGTTCAAAACAATAGGAAATCACGAGAGGAAGCTAACCATACCAAGCTTGAGGTCTAAAGTGGCCAAAATCAAAGTCGATCGGTGGTCAATGGCGGTGCCAAAATCCTTCGGTCAACGCTGGTCAAAC
This sequence comes from Geum urbanum, assembly GCA_946800695.1. Taxonomy (NCBI): domain Eukaryota; kingdom Viridiplantae; phylum Streptophyta; class Magnoliopsida; order Rosales; family Rosaceae; genus Geum; species Geum urbanum. The sequence goes on along the minus strand of OX327002.1, from coordinate 40,136,077 downwards.
TTGGTCAACGGTCAAGTTTTGGTCAACTCGGCCCAAATGTGACTTTTCGACAATTTTACGACTATTTCGATATTTATACTCGCGACTAAAATGATCAACGGTCGAAAACGGATCGAATCCAAATGGATAAACACGATTAAATCCAACTGTCTAAAATATTCATAACATATTCATCGGACATCGGAAAAATCCTCAGAAAACTCCTACGAGGTCGAAATCATAAACACTACAACTCTAGTGAAGGAACCCATATCAAATTCTCGCCCAATAATTTAGTCGCAAACAAGACTGCCAAATCGATAAATTACGACAAACTATGATTATACGTGAAACTCACGAATTAAGCCGATTAACTACTATTTCCAGTTCAGGTTGTCACAAGGATTCAGACGATAGAGAGTATAATGATGAGGAGCAATTAGATGATAGTGAGGAGGATGATTCAAATGATGATGATTATGAGGATGAGGATTGATATGAGGATTAATTATGTTTAATTAATTAATTAATTAAGGTGTTTCCATTATTTGTGGCAATGGAACTGCGTTACTAATTATTTAATGTGTTTTGATACATGTGTATAAAAGTCAGTCCAGGTACTTCAACAAATAGGATTAAAAATTTCCTTTTGCTCCCCACTTCTTCTACCGAGCTGTTACACTACAAAAAGAGAAATAACTCAAGAGGCAATACGATGAACAGAAAGACTCTAGCTTGATAAGAACATGCTTAACATCCTCAATTGAATGTTTTGTACGCTCTGCAATGACACTTAAAGGTATAGTTCGATCTTCAGATCACCGACTGATGATAATCTAGCCCTAACGTACCCTGCAAAAAATGTTAATTTATTTCCAAAAGCTACACAAAAGTAACTGGCATATATAGATGGATGAATGTTGTAAGTTGATCATATCACTACCAAAACATCACATTTTGATGACGAAATTGTTAGGGTTTCATTGTCAAAGTGGCCGTTAGACGACGAAAAAAAAAATTGTCGGAAAAGAGACAATTTCATCGTCTAAGGTCAACCTAGACGATGAAATTCATTTTCATCGTCTAAGATCTGACTTAGACGACGCTATTTTTCGTCGCCTAAGCATAATATCTTAGATGACGAAATGGTCTTCATCATCTTAGAACACGTACTTAGACGACAAAATAATTTTCGTTCTCTAATTCAGATCTGAGATAACGAAATATTTGTTTTCATCGTCTAAGATATAAATTAATTTTTCAGTTATTTATATATAAAAAATTACCCTTAGACCACGAAATCTGAAGTTTCGTGGTCTAAGTGAAATTTTTTAATTTTTTTCTTCAAATAACTGGAAATTAATTTTGTAGAAAGTTAAAAAGAATTTCAAATTTCGTTGTCTAAGTCAAAAAATTTGGCGGTTTGTTTTCCCGCCAAATTTTTACCAAAATTTTAAATCACTTGGACGACGAAATTGTTATATTCCATCGTCTAAGTTAATAAAATTGGTGGTTTTTTGAAAATTTAATACACTTAAACGACGAAAACAAATATTTTTGTCGTCTAAGTCGTGTAAAACTCTTTAAAGTCATCATTTTCTCTATCTCTCCATTTTCTCCTCTCTTAATTCTCTTTTCTCTCTCTCTCCCTCTCTCTCTCTCTCTCCCTCTCTCTCTATCTCTCCCTCACCCTCAATAAAACCACCCACCACCATTGTTACCACCACCGTCGCCACCACCACCTATAATTAGTTTAAGTGTACGTTAATTTATTTATTTAGGTTAGATTAATTTAGTTTATTTTATTATGAATTTTGTATTTAAATATAAAATTATTTAAATTATTTATTTATTTTGAATTATTTATTATTATTAATAGTTGGCATTCAATAAATTAATTTTGCAATATTATGAAATTTGTTATACAAAAAATTAAATGAAAAATTCATGAAATGCTAATTTTTTACTTAATAATTAGCATTTCATGAATTTTTCATTAAAATGTTTTTACAAAATCAACCACTTAGACGACGAAACTACAATTTCGTCGTCTAAGTTGTAAGACGTAGACGATGAAATTATAGTATTTTTGTCGTCTAAGTGGTTCATTTAATTTTTTATTTGACAAAATTAAGCACTTAGACGACGAAACTACTATAATTTCGTCGTCTAAGTATCATCTTAGATGACGATACATTGAATTCGTCGTTTAAGTATTCACTAAGCCGACAAAAATTTTGTCGCATTTGACAAAAAAATTTCGTCGTCTAACTGACCCAGATGACAAAATTTGTATCGTTGTTTAAGTTATTACTTAGACGACAAATTTTTTTTGTTATAGACGATGAAAGTATCGTTACCTAAGTACTTAGGTGATGAAAAATGTCATTTAGGCGACAAAATTGCTTCGTCGCCTAAGTTCATTTTACTGTTAGTGTATATTAATTATACGTCAAATCAAATTAACTAGTAGCTAGCTAGCTAGCTAGCATATATCTGGCCCCTTTGCATATTCTAAAAGCTTTTTGCACTCCTTCTTTTCTTAACCCTCAAGCTTGGATTTAGAAAAGAAAAAAAAATTGACATTTAAAACGACGAACACATATACTTTTGTCGTAAGGTTCACTTAGCCGACGAAATCACACATGTTCGTCGTCTAAGTGGAACTACTTAGACGATGAACATATATTCGTCGTAACAGAACAACTTAGACGACGAAGGTAGAGTAATTTCGTGGTCCAGGTAAACCCTAAAGCCTAAACCCTATCCCTACTCTCTTTACCCTACACCCTAAAACACTTAGGCGACGAAGATGTTTCGTCGTCTAAGTCAAAGTTGGACGCCGAAATGGTAAATTTTCATCGTCTAAGTGCAACTTAAATGACAAAAATGACCTCTTTCGTAATTTATGTAGGTTTTCATAATACAAGCTCCACTTTTGTGTTGAAAGTTCAAAAATCAAATTTACGAATATTCGTGAATTAATCAACGTACGTACTTTTCCATTTCGGTAAAATTAATTAATTAATTTCTATTTTATGCATGGTTGACTACACTAATCAAACTCTTAACGAACTTCGTAATTAATGAAATTTCATCTACTTAGATATTAAATGGTGATTAATATATCTAATATTTTTTGTCCGAATTCAATTTCGTTAATATGGAAATACAGACATACGAACACATGTTATTCAACATTAATAGATGGCATGGATAACGAGTACTTATTCACTCGTCAATCTAGATTTTAAATCAAAAATTAATTGATTTAAATGTAATTGATATATAAAGTTTCGAAGTATTACAAATTTTCGGTGACGTCAGCCCGAAACAGTTTTACAATTATTAATATTTATAATTGTTTCCATGTTCTAAAAATTTGTCAATATTCACAAAACGTACCCTGTATCGATCGAATACCAAACTTTACTGAATTTGCGTCAATTTTTTAACTATTAGATAAACGTAATGATCACATCTAACGGCTAATTTCTCCCTATTTTTAAGCAGGTAGACAATTTTTAATTTTAATTCATCTCAAAAAATATTAAATAAAATAGCACTTAGACGAAACGATGTAGTTTCGTTGTCTAAGTGACTTCTTAGGTGACGAAATCATGTACTTTCATCGCATCACCCCAAAAATTTGGCGGTTAGTTTTTTTGCCCCATATTTTTCGGGGCACGTTTAAAAATGACTTAGACGACGAAAGTTGTTGATTTCGTTGCCCAAATCAACTTAAGCGATGAAACAAATGGTTTTGTCGCCTAAGTCTATCAATATATTTCCAAATTGGAAACAAATCGATCGACTTATTTCTCTCTCTCTTTCTCTCGATCCTTTCTCTCAATCCTCTCTCTCTCTATCCCACTTAAACCCTAACTGCCACTTGCAAATCATGCCACTGGCCACCTTACAACCTCGTCGGAGTGCATCTCCTCCTCAGCTGCTACCCAACCTCGCCGGCCACGATCCATATCGTCGAGACCTTTCCTCTCTCGCTCGCCACCGCTCTCCTCCTCTCTTGCTCACCACTGCGACCACCACCTCCGTGGGCCCCTTATCCGCCTCTCTCTCTCCCTCCGTGTCATCTCTCTCTCTCTCTCCCCGTGGAACCGCTCTTTTCCTCCGCCGTCGCCTCCACCACCCCGTCGGTATCTCTCTCTCCCCGTCCCTATATTTATTATATATATTTCTAAATATATAATTATAAATGGATTAATATTTATATATGAAATTGTGATAAATTGTATGTATTGGTTTGGAGATAATTGGATAAATTTTTATATAAATTTGGTGAATATTGAATATATATTGGATATATATGGATGATGGATATGGATATATATATTGGTGAAATTAGATATGAAAATTGGTGAAATTGTATATATTTATTGATGCGGTTTATATGTAAATATGAAATTGGAAAATTTTGGTGATGATGGACAAAATTGGATAAATATGGTGATATGTATATGAATTTGCAAAAATTGGTGAGATTAATTTTTTCAGCTTACTTAAGATGCCGCCATGGAAGAGGCGCACACAAGCAGAGAATGGTGCCGAACTCCAATCCATTGCATAAAAAATGGGTAGGGGCAAACCTCGGAGGAGACCATTACAGCTCATCTAAGACCTTCGGCTCTGGCGACTGGCCCAATCCTTCATGCTCCATATGAGCCGGCCATAGCCAATATGGATGACCTATCCATCAACGTTGTTGCGGTAGCGTCAGAAGGTTCAGAAAAGTTAGTCGACGATTTGATTCACTACAGCGCCTAGTGCAAGGCCAAGAGGAAGCCATCAGACTCGCTCCCCAAATGGACTCAGGGACATGGGAAGAGCGCAAAGGCGAGGGCATAGTCAAGTCGACGGGGAAGAAGATGGAGGTGTCGTTTAACGATTTCACCCGATCGAGGCCCTCCGTCGTCGTCAATCGGTAGTGTGTGCTCGCACAATATCAGCTCTTTCATACAGAACAACATTCGTATGGTTGCCTCTTCATGGAAGATGCTGCCCGAAACCAAAAAGTTGGGGGTGTACCTCGAACTCTTGGTAATACTATTTAATTTTATTTATTTTTATAATTAATTACAAAACATATATAAAATGTATAGGATTTTAATTTTTTATTTATTTTCCTTGGTACATTTTGATATCGATGGCAGACCGGAGATGATGGAGCACATCGATGCCACAACTACGAACATTTCCAAGGATTGGAAGTACGACCTCCATAAGTACTACCTAAAATATGACGCCTTGCCTACCCCGCAGGAGATGCAGAAGGAAAAGGAAGATGAGTGGCAATGGTTGGTCGAATACTTTGAGTTCGACAAGTATAAGGTTTGTCTTTATTTTCTTTAATGTAATGAAAATTTAATAATTTTTTAATTTCAACCATTTATTAATTATTTACTGATCTTTGTTGTCAAACAGACAAGGTTGGAGGCCAACAAGGAAAATCGTGACAAGAAGACCACCCACAATTCTTCGATCTCGAAAGGGTTCATCTACATCGCAAAGAAGCACAAAGATACGGGTTTGAAGCATTGTTTCATGGATGTTAGCTTCTTCGGTTATGTCAAGCCTGGGGTCGTCAATGAAGCGAGTGAACGAGCAGTAAGTAACTCATCTTTCCTAAATCAATTGAATTTAATCGTACTTCCGAAATGCATCAAAATTTAGTATAAGGGTAATTGCATTTTTAAGAAATTGAATTATGATTAGGATATATTAGTTAGGTTGTGCTCTTGGAATATGATTTTGAACTTGAGTTAGGTCATACTTTAGATGGTTAAATTATGATTTTGAACTTGAGAAATCCGGATGGGAATCGGTGCCCATGGTGAATTTGTGGTGCTGAAATTGGTTATTTGAAGTGTATACTTTCCTACAGGTTTTTGGTTTTCTCTACTTTTAGGAGGAACTATGGCAAAAAAAAATTACAAATTAATATTTATGTATTGTTCACATAATTAATTTCAGGGGAGGTTGATACAAATGGCCCACGAGCAATTGGTGAACACCAAGCTGGAAAACCCGGAGATAATGCCTGAAAAGCTGCCTCTTCTATCGAAGGAGAGTCAGATTATTATTGCTGATGTTGTTTATGGTTGCCGAGCTGGCAAGGAGGTTCATGGGTTTGGACGGGTGGTCCAGACAAATTTTTCCATGTCATCCGCATCGTCGACTAGGCGCAGTGTGACGAATACCGAGGCACTCTGAGCTGGCTAAGAGCAAACTTGATTGGCATTACTAGTGGTCATTTAAGTGGATCGCTTAGACGATGACCACTAGTCGTCATCTAAGTCATATTACTTAGACGACGGTTACAGGTATTCGTCATCTAAGAAGACTCTGAGACGACGAACACTGTCGTCGTTTACAGGAACAATTTTTCGACCTGTAAGTACTTAGGCGACGAAATATGTTTCATTTCCTAAGTAGCTACTTAGGCGATGAAACAAATAGTTATGTCGTCTAAGTACTTAGGCTACAATTGTTAGACGATGAACCTTAAGCGATGAAACTTTCGTTTCCTGAGTACTTAGGTGACGAAAAAAGCTACTTAGGCGTTGAAACTGCTTCATCGCCTAAGTGCATTTTCCTGGTAGTGATACAAGTTTATCAAAATGTTATGATCATCCTCGCCTCATTAAAGAACATATAATAGAACATATATAACATTAATTGAGCTATATATCTTCACATTCTAGATGATAATATCAATTAAGTGTTTTACCTAGAGTTTAGTATGGTTACAATTACGAGGCACCTGAAAATTCATTGGTCACGTCACGGCTAATTCCCATTTGTTGAAGTCCATTATAAAACTTTAGTTTGTGTGGTGTCGTCGAAGGCTTTGAGTCCACATGTCAGCTATTCATCCAGTCGGTTCTAGTCCACTGTCAGACTTGTTCATATGTTTATAGAAGTCGCTCTGAATTCCAGTTGTATATGTTATTTTCAGTTACTCGAGTAGTACGTAGTCGAGTTTGCTTTTCTTTGTATTCAGAACCAGCTGTAACAACCCGAATCAGAAATTGTATGTTAATTGGCTTGATTTGCGAGTTTCACGATTAGTCGCGATTTTGTCGTAATTGGTCGATATGGCGGGTTTGTTCACGACGAGATTTTTGGTTTGGAATTTGATATGAGTTCTTTCACGAGAGTTGTAGTGTACGTAATTTCGAGCTCGTGGGAGCTTCCGGAGGATTATTTCAAGTTACGTGGAATAAGTTATGAATATTTTTGGCCGTTAGATTTAGTTGTGTTTATCCGATTAGTTTCGATTCGTTTTGGACCGTTGATCATTTTGGTCATGAGTATAAATATTGAAATAGTCGTAAAATTTTTGAAAAGTCACATTTGGATGAGTTTGACCAGAATTGGACGTTGACTTTGGGTTGACCCGCGTTGACCGTGGCTTACCGGAGAGGTTTTTGACCACCGGCTGACTTTCCGATTCCGACCACCTCAGGCCAAAAGCTTGGTATGGTTATCTTCCTCTTGTGATTTCCTATTCAATTGAACTTGGTTTGAATGGATTTGGTGGAGATTGAGGGAGATCGAACTCGATGAAGTTCTTGGAACATACCGGATTCGGGTGGTGGTTTCCGGCCAGTTTTGAGGTCGTTGGGGTTGGGGGTTTTGCTCCGCTCAACCCATAGATGCTTTTAGGGGAAGAGATTTTAGGATCGGGTGGCGTTTGGAGCTCGCCGGAATCTCATCGGAATCAATGGAGGCCGTGGGTTTCGAGCTATTTTCCGGCCACTATGGTGGTTGGATGGTGGTGGACCTTTGAGAGTTTTGGTTAGCCTTAACGAGAAGAGGATTTTTGGGCTTGTTCTGCTATGGAATTTCAACGTTGACGGTGGAGCTCCGACGAGGGTTGGCATTTTGGGATTTTTGGAGATTTTGATACCGTTTTGCTCATAATCGTGCCCCGATCATAGTTGTGAGGTTTTTGAGTTGATTTGTGTGTTGTAATTTGAGTTGAGTGTTGTTTGGGTGTATTTTGGGAATTTTTCTATCCTCGTCGATATTTCGAGTGATACGTCTTTCGAGAACGCAGGGTTCTTGATGTATTAGCTCCGTTGGTTGTGTTTCAATATGTATTGATCGTATCCCTATTATTCAGGTGATCGTGATCGAGTGTTTGGCAAGGGATCTTCCGCCGGACCTCAGAGTTAGCTTCGTACTGTGAGTTTCACAGTTGATTTACGAGTCTTGATTATGCATTTATGATTATACACTTTACGATCATGCATTGTATTAGTATGCATTTACAATTATGCATTTTATGATTATGCATTTTACGATTATGCATGTACATGGAAAATATTTATGATTTGGTTTATACAGAGTACAGTCTCAAATATAGAGGTAGAATCGATGCTTAGGCTTCTCGGCTGATCCACGAGATGCTCCGAGGGGGGGGGGACAGATAATTCCTGACCTGAGGTCTTTCGGACTTATAATCACGAGGGGGTCTGGGATTCCGTGATTAGACTGCACTATGCGGAGGAGTCCGTGAGTTATCCCGTATGATTTTATGTGCATCTTTATGGATCAGGGAAAATGTACCTGGTTAGGATTTTCATGTGCATTGATTCGAATTATACTTTTTTGAGCATATATACTTATATCTTGGGAAAGGCATAATATTATTTTCATCTACTCACTCTAACGATTTCATTTGCCTTCCCCTGGGCTTTTAGGTTTCTTTTGCCCAGTTTGCAGTTTAGGTTCCAGGGTTGCACGCCGACGGTGAGGTGTAGAGTTCAAGTCACACTTCAGTTCGTGTAGGTTCTCAGTTCGACCTTCTGATTGTATATGATGTGTATAGGCATCGCTCTGAATACTTATGTTATGTTTTCAGTTGAGTTTACTCCTAAATATTTTTCTGGATTTCTTGTAAACCTTGTGGTTTGTTATATATGATGTCGAGAAATCCGGATGGGGAACGGAGCCCCATGGTTTGGCTTTTGTGGAATATTCGAAGTGTGATTCTCTTTGCAGGTTCTAATATTGGCTCACATATTTCAAAGTAAACTCTGGCGAAATTTTTTTAAGGTCATGTTTTCGAAGGGGTTTGATTTCGGTTTAGGCAACTAAATCGGAGTCGGGTCCTTTCACTAGCATATTGTAAATATGTTTTGTTAAATTCCTGAGTTGAAATATTGAGTTACTCATTGTGGCAACTAATCACAATGAGGACATTATAACTTATCAAGTTACCTTAAGGGTTCACTTAAGGCCATGTCTTTAACGCACATCCCAAAATAGAAAGCCCAATTAATCCATGGATATCTCTTTAAGTCTTCGTGGGCTTATATTTATTTCCCACTGCCACATGTAAACCACCATCACATTCATGGCCCATTGAGCCCAATAATATCTTGGCCGATGATTCCTTATTAATAGAATCTCTATTAATCACCATCAACATCATGGATTGCTACAATCACTATTACCATTAAGGAATGCTAGTTACTCTACTTTTAATCTGATTAGGACAAGACACACTCTAGAAGATATGGAATATACTTTTCTTACACACTCCCCCTTGTATTGAGCTTCTAATGTATGATGCATTACTTGTTGCCTCACTAAAACTCTTGCCAAGTAAACAAAAACCTCATGGGAAAAATAAAGATTAGGTTGTAAAGAAAAAGAGTACAATGCATTAACTACAAATGATACTCTAGACATGTGATATAGACTTCCCCTGATGTCTACCAAAATGTGACTCCCTTTGATTGGTAACTTAATCTTGGATTTCGGATAATCTTCGCATGCCAATGTGCTTCACATATTTCACAAATGTAGATTTAGGAAGTGAGTTGGTACACAAGTGTATAACATTATCCGCATAACCAATTTGGCTCACATGGATATTCAGGAATTACTGTTGTTGCTGATTGAAGAAGAACTTCTGGGAAATGTGTTTAGTATTGTCACCCTTAATGTAACTCAACATCATTTGCTCAATCAAAGCTGCAATATTCTTAAAAATACGAGTTTGTGTTGTCCTAGTAGATGGTAATCCACTAGACCTTCAAATATGGTGTATGACTGACCTAAGACAGATATACTCCTTAATAGCTTCATGCAGAGCTATGGTCTCAGAATAATTTGAGGAAGTAGCAACAAGGGCTTGCTTTGTAGATCTCTAAGAAATCGTCGTGTTCCCCATGGTGAAAACATAACCAGTGTGGGAACGTCCTCTATGCGGGTCAAAAAGATACCCACCATCATCTAATCCTACTAACACATTATTTGGTGTCTCAGGATAGAGGACTATGCTCAAAAAAGATTCAAGATCAGCTTTCTACGGGTCGAGAGCTTATTTCGATGGGTCGAGAACTCTGGCTGATCTATTTAGGGACCAGGTCAAGACCTTGGTTTGATGGGTCAAAACCATGGTTCGACGGGTCAAATCATGCATAATTTGAAAGCAGCATTTCTACCATTCCATCTACTGGAATTTCAAGTTTCTCTATTGCTTATTTGTAGGGAAAGAATAAGCCCAAGTCAATGGATCCCTTTAAGTACATGAAAATATGTTTTACTCCATTCCAATGACTTTGCGTAGGCACAGAGTCAGAAGGCAATGTCTGAACGTGTGCACCAAGCTAAATGCAACAGAGCTCCAACAACACTAAGATATGGAATCTTAGATCCCAAAAGTTTCTCATCATCATCTTTCGCATGAAACAGATCATTTTTAGGTTTCCGACTGCAAACAACCATTAGTGTACTAAAAAGGTGTGCTTTGTTTATGTTAAATTGCCTAAGCATCTTTTGGACATAAGCATAGTAATGAATAAGAATTTCACCAACTTGATGTTTTAGCTCTAAACCGAGACAAAATTAAGTCCTACCAAGGTCTTTCATCTCAAACTCGCATCTCAAGTAGCCAACTGTCTCATTAATCTCATCAAAAGATCTGATGATGTTCATATCATCTACATAGACTGCTATAATGGTAAATCCTGAAATTTTTTGTTTAATGAACATGCATGTGCATAAATCATTCTTGTATGTATTTCCAATCAAGTAGTCACTTAGACATGTGTACGTACCACATCCGACCGGGTTGCTTCAATCCATGTAGTGAACGTGTCAATCTTATCACATGAGCACTTTGTGGTTTACAATTACTTAAATTGACTATAAATATACCATATGACACTCTCATGTATATCTATGAATAAAGATCCCTATAGAGATATGTTGTTAGCCTGTAACCACATCTATAAGCTACATACTCGGAGTTGGACACTACTAAACTGATCAAGTTATGGAAAGTAATGATGTCCATGATCGGAGAATACATCTCCTTATAATCACCAGGGCATTGAGAAAACATTGCAGCACAAGTTTTTCTTAATGTGCTTGTAAGCAAAGACCCATTTATGTCTAATGTGCTTAACATTCAGTGGGCATAGCACTACCGGACCAAAAACTTTCCTTTTTGTCAGAGATTCTAGTTTTGCCTGAATTTCTACTTTTCATTTCGACCAATCTGCTCTGCGTTGACAATCTGCAACAGAGCGATGCTCCACTTCATTGTCGTCAATGATTTCTTGAGTGACAGAATAAGTAAATGTATCATCAACGAACATGGAAGATCTAACCATAATAACGCTAGCATTTGTTTAACTTGTGAGATTTTTTTGTTCTATGACATCGCCATTGACTCTGAGGCATCCCCTATGTTGTCAATGTTGATTCTAGGATATAACTTTAGTTAGAAATAATCTCATGTGTTGATGACGAAGGGATCATTTTATGCCTTGATGGCTTACCTTTTCATCAGCAGCTCATTTATGCATTTTGATCGACGTTACACCCCACTATAGACTATGGGGAGGAGAAACACTACATTTCCATGGTGTGACATTAACTAGCCTAATTCTAGGGACTTTCAATCTTGTAGGAATGTTTGCAGCATGTATATCTGATCTTGTCATTATTGCGATATCAGAAAAGTAATCAATCATCGAAGGACACCGAGAATGCGTTGCACTTCTATCTCACTCTGAGATGTGTGGGGATATAATCATGATGAAAGATAGTGGGGTATGACCTCATTAGTTCTTGAAGTTCAACCGGAATAGAACCATTCATATTTCCCTCCAATAGTGGGAAGTATGTCTCATCAAATTGACAATCTACAAATCTAGCAGTAAAGAGATCTTTTGATAAAGGTTCTAAATAGCGGACAATATATACACCTAATCATCTTTAAGAACCCATTTTTGTACACATTGGAGGTGTAATAGGCACAAATACCATGCAACTCAAGATGCGTAGATGTGAAATCTCAAGCTCATATCCAGTTAGCAACTGGTACACACTGAATGGTAGGCATGCTAGGGGTCTAAAATGAATAAGCTTAACTTCATTCAAACTTGCATAATTAACCCCACGCAGAGTCACAAGTTATACCCTCTTGATACGTGTTTCTGCAAGACTGTTCGATACATGAACATGGGGAATGGGATGTTCAACATCAATCTTAACAAACATGCAATAACCATAAAAAACTATTATGTAAACACTTATGTATTATCCAATCTTATAGACTTGATTGGGTGGTCTGGGTGGTGAGCCTGGAGCATAACGATCTGAGCTAGAAGTTTTGCAAATGAAACATTCCTTTTGGATAGCAAAGCGATGTGTGACTAGTGCATCTACCAAAATTATAAAATATTTAAATGGTTCGCATTCAAGCTTGATAGGTCCCCAAATATCACCTTGAATTCTTTAAAAATAATGGAATATTTTCAGTTGTGTCTACAACAAAAGAAGGTCGTACTTATAACTTTGCTAATGAACAAAGCTTTGTAAAATAAGCAATATGGATTGGATATTGCCATAAAGGCATCCAGTGGTGTAATGTACAACACCTCAGAACTATGTGGCCGGGAGGGTGCTGCACTTATCTTGGATATCGAGTCTGAACCGAGAGGATTAATCTCAGCCCCTCCATCTTAACCGATGGTTTTAGGTATTCTCACATGCTTCTTTTCTCTAAAGAACATATAACCATTAGAATATCTCAATATCTTGATCGTCATAATGCCAAGGCTTATATAAGCCTGAGTCACACACAATAGTGTGAGTGTCCGTATTGGATTCAATGATCGAAATTATAGTAAGAGATAAATTACTATGAATGCTCATAAACCTTTCCATAATGTGCTTTCTGCCATATTCTATGGAGGTTATACACAAGAATTATTTTCCATTCTTACAGTATATTTTCAAGTGTAAACTGTTGGCGCAAATGTTCTTAAAACATAGCAATGTTTGATTAGAGTGTTGATCATGGCAGTAGACAAAAACTGATGTAAAATAACATCTGACGGGTAGAAATGACACCAGAGAAATTGGGTGGAAGGGTAAATTTTTTTATCTCTTCTCTTCTTCGAGAACCCCAAAAAATATAATTTACAAAACCATAAATTTGACCAAGTCAAAAGATGTTCTCTACACGGGTCATAATTGTTTGAAAGCATATCTAAGGTGCCGGTCACGATAGGTCTTGACATTCTCTTGACGGATCAAGACATTCTCTCGACGGGTCAAGAGTGTTCAAAATCAAGTTCAGACGACCATCTTTAACAGGTAAAAGAAATACAAGAAAAAAATTTTGACGGGTCAAAAATATGCCAAAACCGTTCCACGGTGAAGGGTTCGACGTGCGGAAGAGAATCATCGACAGGTTGAAACCCATAGAAACATGAGTTTTCCTTCTTTTTTTGTTTTTCCTGGTGTTTTGCAATCAAATTGCCATGAAATATTGTATATCATGTACCATTCATGTAATATGAAGTAAAACAACATTCTCAACACTTTTATAGACCGAAAATAGAGAAATTTTATTACTTTGCCAACTAAAAGATGTCTTATTCCACAACGACTAAAGCAAAGTCTCCAAACATGACTAAACAAGGCGAACAAAAATTAAACTTGAAAGATTACTTAGAAGAGATAACAACCTAATACATAGACTAATCAAAATCCGGAGTCACAAGGTTGTCTTGCTTGTCATCTGCTACAATGAGATTGACTTCACTGTCTTCTTCCATCTCATAGTCTCCCCCAGCAAATAATTAACCTCTTGTGCTAAGTATTGCTTGTGCCTCTTGTTAATATTTTGGATTCTGTTTCTTGCCAACATTGCTTGTGCATATTCTTAGTAAATCCACACTGAAAACAAGTGTATTGTCTAGACGAAGTAGAGTGTGAAGAATTGTCATCATTCCTGGAATCTGACTGGTTCTCATTTGAAGTACTGGGGACGGCGTTTTGGGGATGCCAATTCAGATTCTGACTTAAGCCTCTACCATGACCTCTCCTAGAACTTCCTCTCTTACCATTGGTGTAAGACTCAAAAAGGTTGTTCTTCTTTTTCTTATGTGTCTTCACACCAGTGTTGTAATTATTAGGTGTGTTCTTGGTCCAATGGGCCTTGGGTTTCTTTGTCTACTCACTCTAATAATTTTTCATGTTTAATATGTCTTTCCCTTGGGCCCTTTGGTTTCCATCGCCCAGGTTGCAGAATTGGTTGAGGTCAGACGTGCACGTAAATCGAGGCATAGGAATATCCATCGTAGGGTCCAGAGTTGGTCCTACGAGTTAACCATTGAGTCAGTATAGGGAGTTTCATGAGTCTCATAGTCTAGAAGTTATAAATAGTTTAATATTTGGTTTCTATGAGTTGTTTTTGGAATTTGGTTCTTTAACTTATGATTTTCCGCTTATTAACTTCCCTTCTGTTTTCTTTCGGACTAGCACGTTTAGATCTATTGGTCTCGGAGAGCCTAATCCTGGTTTCAGAAACTAAATCGGGGTCTGGTTCTCACAGTAGCTTCTCCAAAAAGAACAGAATCGTCAACAAAAATGAGGTGATGAAGTACTGGTGTAGATGAACTCATGTTCAAACCACTAATAGATTTGGTCACCACTGCCTTGGAGATCATAGCCGATAATCCTTCGACACAAAGAATAAGTAAATAAGGAGATAGAGGATCTCCTTGCATAATGCCCCGAGAGGGAATAATATATCCATGAGGAGTGCCATTGTGCATATCTAAATAGCTCACCATCTTCACAGTACACATGATAGTATTCACAAAACTAGCTGCAAATCCCAATTTACGAAGCATGAACTCCATGAATTTCTACTCAAGCCGATCATATGCTTTGTTAATGTCAACCTTTAAGGAAAGAAACCATTACAGGAACTACGCCAAAGAGTATGCATAAAATGTGCCACTTCATTTGCAACAAGAGAATTGCCCGAGATTATCCTTCCTGGAACAAAAGCACTTTGCAGAGGAGAGAAAATTCAAGGAAGAATGCGTTTTAGTCGATTTGCAAGAACCTTCGAACCTACCTTGTACGCCACATTACACAAAACTATATGAGGAAGGTCCCTAACCATCTTCAGATCCTTGATCTTGGGTAACAAAGTCAAATGCGTGAAATTTGACAAAAGTAGAATCACTTGTGTTTGAAGGAAACTACGTAGCGCCATGCACAAGTTGATGCATATTATATTCCAGTATTTCTAAAAAAAGAAAGGCGACATACCATCCAGGTCTAGAGCTTTAGATGGATGCATTTGAAAAAGTGCCTTTTTGCTCTCTCCATCAGTATATAGCAATAACAATTCCTTATTCATGGAGACATCAACCCCCAGATGGGTACAATTCAAAATCCTGCATGGCTGCTTCATCAACTCCTTCTGACTTGAAGACATCTTCATAGTAGGAGACTAACACCCTAACAATACCTGCCGGTTTAGATTGCCACACTCCCGAAGCATTCTCAATACCTTTGATAGTATTTCGGCTTCTCATATTGGAAGCTTTTTAGTGAAAATAAGCTGTAGTTTGATCCACATCTCTCAAGTTCAAAACCTTAGAACATTGTCTCCAATAAGTCTCTTCTTGTGATAGTAGCTAATTGTAGTGTAACTAAAGAGCATGAAACTCCTTGTACTGTCCTAATTGGAAAGGTCGGTCAGTTATATCATGCATCTTTGTTTGAAGCAGAAGCATCTCATTCTTGCCTTGATGAACAATGCCTTGATTCCATTGATAGAGGGTCCTCTCGATGCTTTTAATCTTCTCTCCTTGCTGAAATAGGAGGTCCCCATTCACCAGAAGCACCCAACCTTGCTTGGTTCACTCAACGCACTCGGGTTACTGTGCCCAATTTTCCTCAAATTTAAACCAAGATGCCATCTCCCATTCATAATAGGGCTCTGTGCAATCACAATCAAAAGTGGCAGATGGTCTGACTTATCTGATGGCAACGTAACAAATCGGAAATATGGAAACAGATCTTTCCAACTCTCATTACAACAAGCTCGATCCAGTCTCTCCTTTATGGAGCTCGAAAACTTTGTAAACTTTGAGCCACTAAACCCCAAATCACAAAGATTACAATAAACCAAAGCTTCCCGAAAATGATTCATGCATGGGAGAAACTAGCTTCAGATGACCTCCCGACTTCTCCTCATTGGATAGAATCTCATTGTAGTTACCTCCTACCAAACATGGAATATCACAATGCGCCATTAGGATTCATAGAAGAGCCAATGTTTGCTCCTTATCTTCACTGACGGCCAAACGTTAGTATACAAAATGCTTCACACGATGCTCATTGTGCATCTTCTGAAATATGTTTCGTTCGTCGTCTATCCAGCTGACATTTGATGAAATGGCTTTAGATGATGCTAAAAAAACTAAAATGACTGTCGTATACCTATCATAGGGCATCCATGCATGTGCCTCCTTGTGTCTAATGGCAAGCATTCACACAACAGATGTATGTCGTCTCTATGATCTTTAGTCGATGGACATAATAACATATGTCATCTGAGTATGTTTGTTTCATCACACTAAATTATTTGACTGACGTCTAAGTATGATCGAATGGACAGTTTTTAGTAATTTTTATGTGTTAAGCACGCAATCAATTTTAGCAAATAAACAACGCATCAGTATGCTTTCAACAATCATATGAACATTAATTTGAACATTATGCTTACAAATCTCAAATTTCTACACAAACTTCAAGTATAAAGTACAGTAGAACTTCTAGCTAGTATGGTAGGATATCCAAAATTTCCATAGTCTGGGTAGCAATAAAAATTGCCTTAGTCTAACTCGGTAACATCAATTTTAGCTTCTGAGGTTTCTTTGAGGATTGCTTCTTTGATTGTTCTCAGCATTCGTGTTCCTCACTTCATACCATGACCACATGAGCACCTCGCAATGCAAGAACACATGTTATCTCTATACTAATTCTCATAGAAGCACCTGAAATGTTAGATAAAAATAATTGAATTTAGAGACAATGAAAATCAAAGTCCACAGGTTTTACAGCAGAAGCAGTTAGACCATCTTAGAAATGACCAATACAAAGCTAAAGGCCTGAAGCCTTTAAGGGCATCAAAACATCTAAACTTTCACGACAATAACTTCTGAAATAGAAGGACCTCTTACCTTATACATTCACTTATTAGAAGAATTAGTAAACTTACTTGAAATCAATGATCTTCTACTCTCAGTTAACTCAATAAAGTATAATAACTCAAATATAGACCAATTCACAGTTTCTTTGATTTATAATCTAGTAGAGACTAACCTGTAAAAATGACAATAAGTCTAAAAGTATCGATTCCCGTAACTTCCTCAAATGTGGAACTTGCTGGAGAAAAACCATAGAATCCCAAATTGATTTAAAAAACAATGAACATTAGAAACCAAACGAATTGGAAACCTAGAACCTGCAAATCAATATAAAGAAACTAAACCCAAATTTAAGTAAAATCGTAGAAACCTAAACTGTTTGAAGTATTCAGTAAATAGGGGAAGGCGATATAAACAGATCTAAAATCAAACTCGAATAAATAAAACATTCGATGAGACAGAATGTGAATAAGCGAGAGATAGGATAAGCGAATTGAGGGTGAGAGAGAGAGAGAGAGAGAGAGAGAGGGGGGGGGGGGGGCTAACCCTCTATATTGCTAATGATACTAACCTACATAGCCACTATTTCCCTTTCGATCAAGGACACCATACACAGAATAAGTCACACCCCACTGGACAAATAGTATTCCAAAACATGAACAATAGATAGGAATTCAAAACTCTACTTATAATGCAAGTAGTCAACTCCTAAATTGCCTTCGAAGCCTCGCTCTTCTCTTGCACCATTATAGTCAAAGTCGCCTCCATAATCATACAACACAAAATTGAAACAAAAACCTAGAATCCCAAATCAATTGAAATAGTAAACATTAGAAACAAAAAATAACTAAAACCTTAGAAAAAGAAAATCAATTTGGAAGAAACTAAACCAAAAACCGAATTAAAATACCCTAGAAATCCAAACAGTTTGGAGTATGCAGTAGGGGAAAGAGATTAACAATAAACCTAAGCAGAGGCTAGACAACATGAGCGGCGTTGCTCTTAATGGCTAGTGTAGAGGTTGAGGAGGAGTGCGCTATATAGCTATAAAAGGTCCCGGAGTGTGATGTAGAGGCTTCGTCACATGAGACTAGGCAATGAGGACACAGTGTCTCAAATGCCAAAGGGAGACGCAGAGGATGTATCAAACGCGAACTAAGGTAAGGACGGAGGATGCGCCTCACAAACCGAGTGTCATTAAAGGAGGCGGCACGTTAGGAGGAGGTGACGTTTCTCTGCTACCTCGACAGAGAGAAAGAATGCTCTTGCGTTCGGCTCTTGCTAACTTCTTCATCATCTACTGTCTCACCAAGTGTGGCAGCACTGTATATGTTTCTAAGAACAACATGCTTAACTACTTTCCACGTGCCTCTATGTACATGATCATCAAGATAAATCACTTGTTTTACCGCGGTGGAAAAAATAAAAGGGTCATCTTCATACCAGCTTGTAACAGTATTCACAGAAAATATTCCGTACTGATCGGTCCTTGTCTTCTCCGGGTTAATATCAAACCATCTACACTTAAACAAGTGCACTTTTATGGTTTCCCCATAAATTAGTTCAACCACTAAATGGAGAACACTGTAATAGTCAACACCATCCTGCCCACCATGCACTATTAGCCTAGAATTTTGTGTTCTCAATCTGTCATCTATATGTTGACATATAAATTTCACGTTATTGACCTTACACATCAAGTAAACTGTTGAAGTTACCGATTTCATTGCCAACAGCCTTAATGCATGTGATCATTGTGGGTAACCATCATCTTGTACATGGTTCATCTGAAAAAAACCATTCACTTTAAATATGAACATTGATATTAACTTATATATATAAAGGTTATATATATATATACTTACCCATTTGCTAAAATAGTTTGCAAATGTCTTGTCGTGGTACTAAACATTACCGGCAACAGAAGGGTGTTGAAGATGGATGTCTTTCCAGTATTGAGCTTCTGGACAGTTAATCAGTACCCACCAGTGGGCAATGACTAACTCATTTGGTTCCAACTTGTACGACTTTGGAAAATTTCCATATACTTTAACATCATTGGAGTTAATAGAAAGGTTGAACTCAGGTTCATCTACTGGCATATATTGTTGAGGGTCCTCTAGCACTCCCAAATACAACTTGGTGTACATTACGCACTCGTGCGCAAGATATGCTTCAGCGATACACCCTTCAGGTGCACATTTATTCTTCACATAGTGTTTGTAGTCTCCCAGTTGTCTATAAAGTTGAAAAGTGCATGTTATGATTATTGAAAAATAAGTATTAATATATTAAAATAGAGCCAAATTCAAATGTTGAATCATATGTAATTTTTCATGGGATACATTCGAGTGTAGTGTATCAGACCGGTAAGCAACAATTGTTCGAGAAGATGGATCATCAGGTGAGGCATTATGTCAAAAAAAATTGGGGAAAATATCCTCTCAAATTTGCACATGATAAAAATGATGTCCTGTTGTATTTCCCACAAGTCTGACCACTTCACTTCTCTGGTGCATTACTTCTGAAAGAATCTTGACAACGCCACTAATGGCTCCACCACCTCTTTGGACAGGTACCCTCGAATGAAAACAGGGAAGATGCGTTGAAGTAGTACATGACATTCATGACTCTTTAATCCGTACATCTTATTGCCCCGGAAGTTAACATGCCGGCTTATATTTCCTACATAGCCATAAGGATACTTGACATTACCCATCTACCAAAAAATTTCATTCGTCTGGTTAGGCTTCACGGTGTAAGGAGCTTGATGCATCTTTCTCTTCCCTTCTTTCAACCACAAATGTTTTCGTAATTTCATTCTTTGAAGATCAAGGCGTGCCTTAGGACCGTCTTTAGTTTTCCCCTCCCAATTCAGAATTGTGCCCACCACACTTTCGCACACATTCTTCTCTATGTGCATGACATCTAAGTAGTGCCTGATCGACAACTTAGGTCAGTATGGGAGTTCCCAGAATATGCTTTTGTGTGTCTAGAATTTACACCTATCTGTTCTGTTAGGTATAAACGCCACAATTTCAAGACGATTGCCCAACTGCCCAAAATCGTATTCATTCAGCGCTACCAAAATTTCATCCCTCGTCCATCGCGTAGGTTGCACACCCATTTCTACAGTCCCATCAAAAGCCTCATGATCCTACCGAAATGGGTGATCATGTGGAAGCCAACAATGGTGACACATCTGGACAATCTTCTTGCAATGAGGTTTACAGCACTCAACAGTCATGCACTCTGAACAAGCCGTGTATCCCCTGGTAACGTTGCCCAACAACATCTTTCGAGCAGGAAAATCACTAATGGTGCCAACAAATATTGTACGCATCTGAAACATCTCGTTTTTGTACTTGTCATAAGTGGCATGACCAAATTCCCTCAAGTGCTTATGCTCCTCAATCAAGGGTCTCAAATACACATCGAGGCACTTTCCTGGATAACTCGGCCCTGGAATTAATAGAGTAAGCATATTGTAAGGTACCAAAATAACTGGCCATATACTGTATTAAAGATTCATTTTGCCAAAAGGGTTTAATCCGTTAGATGAGAGCCCGAGCCAAACATTTCAGATCTCTGATGCAAAATCAGAAAACTCCCTGACTATATGTTTCCAAGCATCTCCGTCAGCAGGGTGTATAAAGGTATCATTATCAGGCAAATTCCTCTCAGCCCACCATCTTATAGCTTTAGCCGTGTATGCACACATGAACAACTGTTCCAGCCTATCAATCAGTGGGAAATACTGAAGTATCTTCACAACTTTCTTGTTCCCTGCAGGAGTTAACTTATATCTATCCATAAAACATAACGGGTAGGCATCAAGGCTTTCAAGATCATTCTCATAAGCGTCTTCACCCCAGAGGAGAACGTAATCATATTTGCATGCATGAATTTTGATGTAGGAAAGCTCAAGATCTTTCAGGATATGTCACACCTTACAATAAGTGGTAGAAAGACGATGATCTGCGAGCAGCACCGAAGTAGTCCACTTCAACCAATCATCAACAGCCTTGACACTCAATTTGTTCTCCAGTTTGAGCTTCATCACTCCCATCACACTTTCAAGAACAGTCTTATTACACCTGTTGTGCAACGGAGTCTGTTGAATTGCAATCAGGTTGTTGTACTTGTCCATACCAGTAGTGTTTACAGCTCTAGGTAATTGCTGAAGTGGCTCAATATGAGGGAAGCCCCCAACAGTGGGAGGATCTTGTGCTTGAGAAAATACACCGCTCTCATAAGGAAATACATCGTTGATCAACCTCGTTGTTGGATCATTCGATGTACTGGAACTCGCAGCAAATTTCCCATGATCATGCAGACCTGCTGATGATGTTTCGTCGTGATAAATCCAACATGTGTACTTATCCAAAAACCCGTATTTCTTCAAGTGCTCTAATACTTTTTCAATAGGAAAACGAAATCGGTCGCTGCGACATTGACAATTATTACACAGGCAATAATGAATTGGCATCCCTCCACAATTAGCCTTCACATATTCCACAAAGCTCCTAACTCCACGGTGATATCTTGCATCCCATCTTGGAAGGCACATCCAACTCTTGTCCATCCTGAAAATTCTAACAATATATATATATATACATGCAATAATTAATTGAAAATTCATCATTATATCTATATATATCGATCTTTAAACTACAAATTACATAATTTAATTCTTCTGCTAGCTAACTAATTACAAATTTGCATATATATATATATATATATATCGATCATATATATCAACAATTAACATATATACGTACACATCAACAATCAACAATTACAAATTTAATTACATACAACTATATATATACATATCAACAATTAATCAATAAATTTACATATAATTATACATAAATATATACACATTTTCATCGAATTCAACTCAACTCAACTCAACTCAAAATGATCAACAATCAGTTACTCAAAATCAACAATCAACTCCACATGCCTCAAAAATTAATTAATCAACACACACACACACACACATATACATATTATATGTACCTATATAGCTTCACGAACCTATTCTTGATAGCTTCCGACAACACCAAACGATTTCAGAGCGTTTTGAGTTTTTCTCACTTAATTATTTTTGAATGATTGAGCTGCTGCGAACCAGATCTCATATAAGAACTATACCCAATGACTTAATAAGTCATCTAGTATAGGTTTAAAATGTCGTCGGTGTTTTTCAGAAACTATAGTCGACGACGGTCCCGTCACAAACACCAACGACTTTTTTCCGGTCGTCAACTATAGTATTATGCCCGATGATGGGAAACTATGGCCGACAATCCCTTTTTGTCGTTGGGTATAGATTTATGCTCGACGTTGGGAAACTATGGCCTGTTTTTCGAGATCTCGTCGGGTATGATACTTATTCTGGTAGTGATATACATGTTACTTACAATATTTGTTGGTTATATGAAAACTAAACTTTTATGAAACTAAATCACTAACATATAATTATTTTGAAAATGTGACCGTTGGATGAGACGATCAGACTAATATAAGTATGGTATGAAAAAATTAGAACTTTCTGATTTGAATTTGACATCAATCCGTGTGTCATACTGTTGTGAATATATTGCCTCTAAGCGTAAAACGCAATTTACTGCTTTGTCAAAAATAATTTGAGATCAAGTACATCACACGCATTCTCATGGGATTCACATCTATCTTGCCATGTAAAAAATATAAAATTTCTAAACCCTAAACTCTAGACCTAAACCTAACTAGCTAGACCTAAAATAAAATGTTCCTAGGTCATGTTAACCGAAGAGGCGGCAATTTTGCGTCCCATATTTTTTCCATCTCCAAACAACACCCCCTAACGACACACTTAACAAAAAAAAACTTGGAAAAAGAAAAAAAAGATTGTCAACCTCCCCTAGCCTTCTCCTTAGGGAATCCTCTACAATTCGCCTTAATAATGTGAGATCGGGTAGTGTGGTTTGAATTCCTGGAGCAAAACTTTTTGATGTTCATCCAAATAAAGATGACAAAGACTCAGATGATGAGGAGCATCACATCTTACTAGAAATTAACTACGAAACTGAGTCAGACTCAAGCGATAATTTTGAATATCAGCCTTAGTTAAAGATGTATTTGAGTATAAACGTGCATGTATGTTTGTTATGCTATATGAGCCTGAGTATTTGTGGGAAACATGTTTAATTAGTAATGGTTCTAACTATGTGAATGATCAATTAGTAAAACAGCAGGTATTTGTGTGAAACATGTTTCTACATGAGAAGGCTGTACGTGCCAATAAAATTCCACAACTATAGCTTACGACTTTGACACATGTCGTCGGCTATAGTATAAACTGGGTTTTTTTTGCATCGATATTGTCGAATATAGTATAGCTGACAATGTTTTACATGAATGTCGTCAGTTATACTGGCTATAGGTCTAGGAAAATCCCAGGCTCGACCAGCCAGCTCCACAAATGAATCCCAAACCCTCCAAAAATCAATTTTTCCTCTGCTCGCTCGGCCCCCTGAAGTCGCCGCCCGCCACAATTGGTAATCCCGCCACCGCCGCCACAATCTCTCACTCTAACATATCTCTCTCTCTCTCTCTCTCTCTCTCTCTCCAATTAATCAAAAGAGGTGTGATTAGGGTTTGGTTAAATTAGATGAAATTGATTGTTAGTATTGGATAGGTGATATTAGGCTTTCTGTTAGGCAGATTGGATAAGTGATTGTGTGTGGGAAATTGTGATTGAAATTGTGTGAATTAGGGTTTGGTTAGGATGTGATTGAAATTCAGATTGAATATGTGCTGTTTTAGATTTTGTGATTGAAATTTTTTTAGTAAAATGGATTGTGTGAATTAGGGTTTGGTTAGGATGTGTAAATGCATTGTTGATGTATATTTTTGTGTGAATTAGGTTTTGAATTAGCATATATATATATATGTGGAATATTTTGATCAATTGTTAATTAAGGTTTGGTTACGGATGTGGTAATAGGACTATTTTGAATGATTGCATGTTAAATTTTTGTTTATTAATTAGTGATAAAAATGGTTGATATGGTAAATTAGTTTTATGGCATGGCAGATTAGGTATGGCAGATTAAGCTTGGTTATGTGAAATTAGTTTTGTGAAATTTTGTGTTAAGTTTAGTTTTGTATAATTGGTTATGTGAATTTGATTAGGTACGAAGATGAATTGGTGTGGCAAAAAAAATAAATCGTTGGGATCGGTGTCGAGATCCCAAGGTGGAAATGCAACTAGTAGTGCTAGTCAGTCCGGGTCCGCTACGATGAGCAACAGTTATAGCGGGCCTGCTACCTTTCGCCAGTGAATACTACTTGGTGAGGGGGTGACGTCGCAGCAGGCAGCCATCCGACCTTCCAGCGTAAGGATGCTCTATTCAGAGAGTCACCCGCCCTTAACGGGTGGCACATCTTAAGCCTCGCCCCATATTCCGCACATTCCCAAGCTGGTGCCTACTCCCTCTACGGCCTAATCATCTGAGACATGTGCTTCAGGTAGTACATTGGCTAGTGTGTGATTATCACCACTGTCTACCATATTCGTGCTTGACGAGACACCAGCCATACCTACTTTTGATGAAAGGGGGAGGCCTATTTAAGAACAGGATCCTTATGTTACAGTGGAGAAAGTGTACGTGTATAAACCATTCGAGACATCTCTTTGGAGTGCGAGGATTATGAGATAGCAGAGGAACGAATCGGGTAAATATTAATTAACAAGTTTGGTTAATTATTTAATTTCAAACTTATAGCCGATATGTAAATTAAATTGGGTATTTATGTTTTCATCTTTTTACCATGTCTTAGGCACCATCGTTAATGGCAAAGAAAATAAGACCAGAGGCACCGTCATCGGAAAGCTTCTTGGCGAAGTGATCAGGACTAGGAAAGTGGTCATTAAGACCACTGAGACCGGCAAGGTGATCGAGGGAAATGCTACGCGAAAGTACGCCGGCATGGCGGAAGCATCATACAGGAAAGAGTCCCAATGATGGGGCCAGATTGGAGTTCTGTGCCGAACTACGTGAAGTTAGAAGTGCATAATACACTGTCTGTGAGATAAATCGTATACTTATTATATAAATGTTCCACTTATTAATGAAGTCCGAAGAAATATACAATTTTAACCATTTATATAAACATTGCAGAGGTGGTTTCACTTGGAAAACATCCTTAGAACCACGTGGGCATATGTCGTGCAAAAGGGCAGGTGATGTGATTCGAATTATATTGTATATATCGAGATAGGTTTTTTTTATCAAGTGTTTTAATATCTAAAATTTGTGTTGCATTAGTATAGGTACAAGAAGTGGAAGTCTGAGGTCAAAAGGCACTATCAGAAGTACGGCAGCGGCCGAGATGGTACTCCTAGCAAGTTTTAGTTTAAGGAGTACGAGTGGCGATGGCTGGTAACCCGCTTCAACCACCCGCGATTAAAGGTATGCAACCTGAGTATATTTGTGTACCCTGTATTGTATTATATGAAAATAATTAGTTAATAATTTTTTCACGTATGTTTATCCAACAAGACAATTTATGAAATAAATGCAAGGAACCGGGCAAAAAACACCAAGAACCATCATTGTGGTTCCAAATCATATTCGGGTTAGGCGGATGAGGCCGCCAAACACCCAGAAGTCCAACCATTAGTGTAAATGCATCACGTATATCCATAGTGCCCCAAAGATGCAGTAAGTTCCTCATAAATTAATTAACATATTTACTTATACATGTTTTTTCTCTAATTTTTTTTGTATGTTTAATACATTACTCATATTTCGTTGTCAATTAGGCGAGAGTGGAGGAGGCGATCCTGCAGGTGTGTACTCTGGTAGCTCGAGAGCTACATCCTAACTCCAAGGATAAGGAGCTCAACCAGCTTGCCACTCAGATTGATCCATCTGATCTGCTTGTAGCGGCGAAGATCATGGCAGCCGTGATCCCTCCTTGGAAGAACACCTTCTACATTAGGGGTATGGGCAACAAGGGCCAAGGGCTCTTAAAGAAGACTCCAGAATTCTCTAGCAGGTCCGAAAGTTCCAAGAACTCTAAGCTACAAGAGCCGCTTTGGAGGCAGAACATAGAGATAGAGGAGAACCGGAGACAGATGAAGGAGATGCAGCAGGCAATTGCATTATAGAATACAAGAATCACCGAGCATGCATCTATGGTGGCATGGTGGTAGTAGTGTCTTCCATAGTTTGAGGCTGCTGGAATCCATATCTCGGCCCCACCTCCTCATATTTTTGGTGCTCCATAGCCACAGCCGCAACCGCAGCCCCAACAAGACCAGGGTAGTCACCACTCAACTAATTACATGAACAACATAGATTTTGATCACTAGAACTGTTATTGTAGGAGTGTTTAGTTTGTAAAAATATGTACATTATTGGACAATATGTGTTTTTATATTTTATAATTGCAGATTCTAGAATTGGGCACAATCCAGAATCTACAGAATTTTTTAAAAAAATCACCCACTATAGCCGATGACATGAACATATGTCATCGGCTATAATATTCCAGAAACTACCATTTTAAAGACTATCATCGACGACATTAATGGAGGACGTCTTTGGCTATAGGTTATAACCAGTCAACATTTTGACCTCAAGGGTTGGAATAACTGACGACTTCATCGTCGGCTATAGCCTAAACTATTCCCGACGATGAAGGAGGTGTCGACTATAGTTTGACCTATAGGGTAGTTTTCGGCTATAGTATCACCGACGGCCAATTCCCAATGATGCTATAACAGACGAGACGTCGTCGGTTATAGTTATAGCCGACGAGTTTTAGTAACAGGCCGACGACTTGATGTCATCGGCTATAGTAACAATTCTGGTAGTGCGTAATAATATATAGAATTAAAGGCATACAAGAAACTGAAAATGGTCAAGTGAGAAATGTGTCCATATATACACATGCATCAACCTCGTAATAATAAGGGTTTTTGCATAAAAATTATCCTCATCGGATTTCCTTTAGATGTCGGTCAATGAGGTCAAATACTATCAAAAGACTAAAATTAATAACCTTTTTCAAGGATTTTGCTCATTCTCCTATGAGCAAAGTACCTAAATTGATTTTTGTGTCATATTTTTTCATATGACAATATAGATATGAACTCCATGATAATACATGTGTGGAACTTGGTTTTGAGAAATATTTCAAAACCACTACAATTTGAGGTACCTGCCCTTGAAAACTACAAATTTTGGATGCTCATCATTGAAATCTAAATATTCTCATCATTTCAAGTGGCATGACATAACACATATTTTGGGAATGTCGTCTCTCTCTCTCTTATAAATTCAATTAGACAACGGACTTTTTAATTATGTCGTCTGAGAGACATCGTATTATGCTATTTTTGTACTAGTTAACCATACAGACCAATGAACCCTGTAATCTTATCTCCACATCAATATGATTCGTGGAATAGTTAGGAAGCTTCACCGAATAATCTTTCCTACAAAAAAGGGCTAAACCCTGGGAATTCTTAGTGCGTTCTTTGCAATATACCCCATCAAATCCCGAGTTCACTCGAACAGTCTCCGCCACCAAAGTAGAGGCTACGGTTTCCAAGAGAAACAGAAGACTAGGGTTCCTCTATTTGACTAACGATATGACTTCATCTTGGGTGGCATTGTTAACCATCCCCTTACAGTTCCAAACAATGATCTTCAACTCTGCCATAACTCTGGTGAAGAAGAGACGACATCTGGCACAAGAACTTGGCCGCTAGAAGAATAGGTTTTTGACACTCGAAAAATCACCACAGGAATTTTAGGATTTACTATTGTTTTTCGACTGTATCCATATGTATTACACCTCTATGCTATATATTTGCTATTTATATACTTATTTTTTTTATTTATTCAGCAATATTAGTTTACTTTGTTGTTTTATATGTATTTTGAGTCAATAAAAGAGAAAAGAAGTAAAAAGAGGTTTAAAGTTAAATTTGGGAAATCTACATGTGCACGTCGATCAGTCAACTTTGATAGAGGACTAAGAGCAGCTCAGGATGAACCAGAAGATGATCTTTATGTGCGTGGAAAGCCCCAGAAGGTTATCATCGTTTTAGTCCATGGAGGTCAGTCTGCTTGAAAATCTGATTTTGATGAGAAAGTTGTGTTTGGAACCTCAAATCACACTGAGATGCCCGAGCACAATTTTGTGCTTTAAAATCTAACTTAATGCTAATGTGGCTCATGGAAAAGAAGTCAAGAGCTAAAAGTATTAAAGAAGTTTGACTTGTCAAATAAGAGAGCCCAAAACCTAAGTGAATAAGGAGAGGTACAATCAAGCCTCTATAAATACTATTTTTAGGGTTTTTTGAAAGGCTAATCAGTTTTTGGAAGAAGAATAATTCGAGAGGAAAGCAAGGAGCCCTAAGGAGGACTTTCAGGCAACAACTTCAACCTATCGAACCTAGACGCCAGAATCACTTCTTCTCTATCTATTTTTACTTTCTTTTATTATGAACTTTTCTAGTTTAACTTCCTTGTCTATGAGGGGCTAGTTACTTAGTTAGGGGATGATCGAAGCCCTAAACATGCTTACGATTTAGAACCCCTTGTGATTTAACAACTATTTGGACGAGTTTTATTTCACTTTTATATCATTGAAGATTTCTATGGGTTCATGTTTCTTTGAGTGTACCCTTAATTGCGTGGCTTAGGATCTAGAGTCTAGGATGTGTGATTGACCGTCATATCAATGCATATTCAATAGAGACAAAACAAACTCTTGTGTGAAATAATTCCTTAGTGATGTTAAGGAGACCGCTATATCGACCTTAGAATCTATGTTCTTTCTCAAACAGTTTTAGATCATAATAACTCTAGTTGACTAGATTAGGATGCCAACATGTACCAATCTACCAATTAGGAATCAAGGTAAGACAATACTGACATTCTGCTTAGTACGGCCAGTAAGAGAGTGTAATATAATCGGTGTCCTACCGGCAGTGGTTTGATTATGAGATTCAGTCATCCATGGTTCTTTAGATTATATTAGGGTAATCGTAGGTGTTTAGAGTGGAGAGAAGTTCCTAATTCTTATTTTTCACTGTTCATTCACCTTTACTTTTCAGTATTTATTTTTCTGCATTTAGTTGTACTTCGTCGATTAAGTTCGGTACCCAAATCAACTCAAAACCCTCTATCTTTTTACGTGGTAGTCCACCACTGAGTCTAGTTGCATGTGTAAAAATTTCGTGGCATTTAGAATAGGATAGGTATAGTTCATAATTGCATTAAATTTAGTGATTGAATCTATCAACTTTTCTGACATTTGCATTTAAATAGGGTTTAAATATTTAGCTCTCATCAATCTTCTGCGAAAATGACCCCTACTCATCTTTGTTACCATTGACAAACTTAGGAGTAAGAGTAATGATTTATCTATAGTTTTCTATCACTTCTCTCTTTGTGGGGAACATGCAAATAGGCCCTAAGCCCGTAATTGTATGTTGAGCCAGGAAAGACATACATGCAGATAAAACTTTACTCAGTAAAGCACATATATATAGCTTAGCAGTTAGCACATTCGTGTAAAGAACTAAACAGAATACCTCCATGAACTTGAACTAGTCATATAGATCTTTGCATTTCTATATGATTCAAGAACCACACAAACAAAATCATAGCATATAGACACATATACATTATAGAGAAAAATTGAACAACGATAACAATATCCATCTTAATCAAAAGAAACAATAAGGAAAATGCTTATGGTGCATGCATTTGATATAAAACCAGTTGGTAGCTAGGAACTGGAAGATGAGGAATTAATCTCATGCCACTTCGTTGTAATGATGTACGTATTAACTAAATTGTTCGACAACCTTGCATGACAATAGCTATAACCTACAGATATATCTATAATGTTCTTTATGGTATACCAGTACTAAGAATGCAGGTCAGAGCAGTAATGCTGGGTATAAGAGATGTTTTTAATTTAAATAAGATGGTATAATTTCATTCGTGTGCTACTAATTTATGGCTAAAAATGCAGAGCATTACATGATAGTATTACCTAGCTAATTGACGATACTTGCAATATATTTAGGAGAAAAATGTAGTTGAATGATAGCTAGGTTGATGATCTGCTTGTGAGGAGCTAGACATTGCATAAACAGCGGTGATCGATATATATAGTTTCTCTGGATCCAGATCGAAATCGTGTTGCCACTCATGCAATGAGTTGTTAGTGCTCATATCTTGTCTCTCCAACGCCTAATATATATACAGCAATACCAATGGAAAGAAGGCAAACTGTATTGAACATTCAGCACCAAGTAAAAGGCCTTCTCTTTTTCAATATATATTAGAAAATGGTTATCACCCCTTCAACCGTACCTTAAAATCACATAACCATGCACGCTCAAACAGCTTGCTATCAACATCGACCACACCCCTTTGTTACTGAATTTGATGAACACTTGTGCAGATTAAAAGCCTCAGAATCATCAACATCATCCATTATCCACAAACTACATGGCTTTCAGGAATTGCATGTCGACTGTGTTGAAAAGTTCTTTCTTTTGCCACTCATCCGACAAGCTTTGGTCCAAGAAGTGATGAACGATTTAATTATTCGTTGGATCTTCAAAGATACTTGATGTGTGTGGCATCATAAAGGAGGCTTTGTTGCAAATAAAGGAATGCACACATACATGAACTTCAATCTATTCAATCTGCGCAGAAGACGGGGAGCTGAATTACATGAGCTTCATGACTGAGATTTCAAAGTACCTCAAGTCTAGGAAGGATATCAAGAAGACATCAACAAGGCTTCCAAGCTCAGGGAAAGTGAATGCACCGAGAAAAGTCATGAGACTCCGGCTGTGGTCAAGAAGTTGAAAGAGTTTGATTCAGTCACCTCTGCTGTGTTTGAATCATTGTTTTCCTTTATAACGGGTCCAAAATTGATACCAAAGTCAAGCAAGTCGGATTCTAAGATACATTCAGAAAACAAGTCAGTTTTGCTTTATCGTCTAACAACCCGGATGAAACAAAATTGACCTTCTGTCGTGTCATCTGTGTTGTCTGATGGGACTAGTGTGCACTCGATCATTATTCAGAAGACAAAAGAATCTGATCGATAACACAACACAAGTTGAGAATCTGCAGAATTGTCTCCGGCCCGTGATTTGGAGATAAGCATTCAGGATATCGAAGAAGAACTCAACTGCCTCTTTAGACGCTTAATCAAATCCAGAGTTTCTCTTCTCAACATATTCAACTACTAGGATAGCTGGAAAATCCTTAATTACGCAGTTTAGTAGGCACCCAATTTTAAAAATAGACTAAATACAAGTAGAAGTATTCACTTGTATACAAATGAGACATATGCGAATTGTTTCCAAATTCAAAAGTAGTACAATCTTTGTGTCTTTGACGCAAGTGAAGAAAAATATGCCCCGTCACACTTTTTTCTTCCATTTTTTTTATTCTGCAATTTCTGATATGATCAAATCTCTAAGGAAAAATTGAGAGAGTGAAGGCATACACGATTATTGGCAACTCCTTGACGATAGACAAAACACAATAAGACTAGAAGATCATCCAGACAAGTGATTGAAGCTATTGTCATCACCTAGTTATCTCTTTGGTAAAACAGGTAGTTCATTCATTGCATAACATGTTTCTGCAATTTCATCTAGGATACGTTAGTATGCATATATCCCTGCTGTTCTGGTATGTTTCTGTAAACATGTTCATATCTGGGTTCGGTTACTTAGGTTAATCTTATTTCAGTATGCATGTGATTTACAACAGCCTAGGTTAATCTTTATGCATGTACCCTGGTTCATGATAGTTGACTTTACAATTCAAATAAAGGTGTGTTATGCCAACATGTGATTCTTAGGACTTTGTGTTGCTTTATGCATGTGCTTTACAGTCTGAAAAAAGGTTAACTTCGCTCTTCCCATGTGCACCTTCTTCACGTGCTATTACTTACTGCTTATTAATTGTCTTTGCCATTTCTGGTAATAGGCTGTGTATAGCTTTTTCCCTCTTAAAATACATCTTGCCCAAAACGGAAAACTGATGTTGACTTTGCACATTGCCTTGAAACATGTTTCTGCTTTGCAAACTATGTTCAACCTGTCTCGTCAAAACTAGCTCTGTTCTAGGACTGCCATAGGCTCTCTCTTGTGATTGTTGACCAAGTGATTCGGTGCCGTTTTGACCTCTGGTTGTGTGTTGCTTCTTGCTGCTATGTACGTCTTACTGTTTATAAGGGATCGAATACAAAAGTTGTCTTGTTGTTGTTTACCTTATAGACTTGCATTTGTCCCATCAGTAGTTGGCTATTGTAGGACTGCATTAGGACAGTTTTAGGTCTGTGTTAGGGCGTGCTTGTTGCTGTGTTTCACGTGCCTATTGACTGTCTTTAACCTCTGAAATAACCTGCCTATATAAGGAGTACCTTGCTGTCTTGACTTGTTGGTTGGTTGAGTGAAATACTTTGGGGTTTAGGTTATTCTGTTTGGTTACACTTTGAGAGCACATTTCTGTGTAGTTTCTCTTCTCTCTTCTCTTCCCATTCCATGTCTTTTGGTTGCTCATAAACTGTGCATAATAGACATGGATTCTCAAGCATAATTTTTTTTTTTCAAAACTCATATGCATCATTGCATAGTGCATTCCATTGAGATAAAGTATGGAGATGCCCAACCCAAGAAGTTGATCAAGAAGATTTAACTTGAGAGTAGTTAAGATCTGAGTTGATACTTTTGAATACTTTCCAAAGTGTAAACATATAGTTTGAGTAGTGTAGCTCTGTTAGAACTGGTAGTTAGACTAGTCAGGATAGCATACGGGTTATGTATCCCCAGAGTACGAGGGACTTGTAATTGTGTGTGTTACTCGATAGTGGAAAGGTTTGTCCCTCAAGAGTTAGGGGCACGCAGTTTTAATCCTTGTTGTAGGATTTCTGCGTTATCAAAAACATCTTGTGTCACTCTTTACTTACTGTCTTTTCATTTCAATACTCGTATCCTTCGCTTCGGGATAGGACAATATCTTGCTATCCCGAGAACAGATTAAACGAAAAAGTGGTCAAGACCTATTCACCCCCCCCCCCCCTCTAGGACCTTTAAGTGGTATCAGAGCGGCCACTAGCCTTTGCTAGTGAGATCCTCTGAGAGGCCAGTTATGGATCGTGAAAGAGGGTCTTCCATAAATGTTTCTCCTTTTTTTTACGGACATGATTTCTCACAGTGGAAAATCATGATGAGTGTCTTCCTCTCCTACCAAGATGATGGTATGCTGTGGCAAATTGTAGAGGAAGGCTGGACACATCCCACAAAACCAAAAGGCGTTGAATCAACCGAAAGAATTTCAAAGCTGAGGCCCGAATGGGAGAAAGCCGACAAGGATTTGGCTAGAGCAAACATCAAAGCTCTAAATTGTCTATTCAATGCCGTATCCGAAGCAGAGCGCCAAAGGATCATTCATTGCTCTACTGCTAAGGAGGCATGGGAAGTGCTCATCAACACTCATGAAGGTAACTCTCGTGTTAAGCAACAAAAACTTCAACGTCTTATTTTTGAGTTTGAAGGTTTAAGCATGAGTGACAAAGAGTCTATTGATGATTTCTATGGTCGGGTACTCAATATCACAAATCAGTGCCGTAGTTTAGGCGAAGCCATAGAATCAAAGAAAATTGTTAGAAAATTTCTAAATGCCTTACCTCCTTTCTTTGACTCAAAAAGAATGCTATTGATGAAGCACATGATCTAGACACTTATCCTTTAGAAGAACTTGTTGGTAATCTGAAAACCTATGAGACTCTCAAGAAAAGGCCCATGCATGAGAAATCCATTGCACTAAGTTCGGTTAAAGTTGAGGTTGAAAAGATGCATGAAAATGAAGATGATGAAAATGATGAATTTGCTTTTCTAACCAAAAAATTTGAGAAATTCTTAAGGAAAAGGAAATCTTTCAACTCTAACCGGAACTTCTCAAAAGGATCTAGCTCTAAGCTTTTTAAAAATAAGGTTTCACACAAAGGTCGGGATATCAGGTCCTCTCCTATCCCAAAAATGGACATTAAATGTTTTGAATGCAATGGAGTGGGACATAAGGCTGTGGATTGTGCCAACAGGAAAAATAAGTCTCATATAAAGTACTAAAAGCAACTTGGAGTGATAGTGATTCTAATGAAAACTCTGAAACCGATCTAGATGAAGATGAAAAGGTTGCTTTTGTCTCCCATGTCACATTAGATGAGTCTCTTGAGGACAAGGATTCCGATGATGAAGGGCATGATATGTATGTACGTTTATGTAAAGCTTCTAAGTCTATGCTTGCTAAAAATGAAGCTCTAACTAATGAGCTTTCATTGAGTAAGGAGACAAATTCCAGGTTACAAGGAGAGCTCATATCCCAGAAAGCAGAGTGGAGCGCTGTCAAGACTCAACTAGAAGATCAAGTGATTCTCCTCAAGAAAGAACTGGACCTTCAGTGTTCTTCTATAATGGTGCTCACTGCTGAGAAGCTGAAACTTGAAGAATCCCTGCTGGACGCCCAGAACCAGTTCGCAAAATTCTCCATTGGCTCGGAGAAGCTATCCCAAATCTGTGGGATGGGAAGACTGGATGGCAGCAAGAAGAGGTTGGGGTTTGAGGATGATGACAAACTCAAAGGCTCGGGGAAGACTACATTTGTAAAAGGCACCAGCTCGGTGTTGGGAAAGCCTCCGCCTCAACTAAAGATCGATGCCCTTGAAATTTCCAAAGTGTCCATGCTCAAGAAAAACTCGCAAATCAGGTGCTTTCACTGTGGGAACAGTAGACATATTCGACAGTACTGCTACAAGCTGAGAAGGAATCCTGCACCGGCAAAGATCCCACAGAGCAATGATCTGCTCGCTCATTTTCAGAAATCTCTTAACGAATTGACCAGGATTGCACAGTCTCTTGCCATCCCGAAGCCGAAGAACAAGCCAGTTTCTTCAAATTGGGTCAGAAAATCTTTTTGTGGAACCAGGGATACCAGAAGCGTCATGCCTCCCAAATGACCTGGTGTCAAGAAGAAACAGGAAGAAGTTATTTGTTTTCTCTTAAGAGTGAAGACCTCACCTATTGCTGCAAGAAATGTTGTAGCTGTTTGCAACGTTGCCTTGACTGCTCTTTCCATCAGGAAATCCGATTCTTGGTACATGGACAGCGGCTGCTCGAAACACATGACCGGAGAACGAAAATGGTTTACGTCCATGGATGACACTCATCCAGTTGGTGAT
Organism: Geum urbanum; assembly: GCA_946800695.1. Classification (NCBI taxonomy): domain Eukaryota; kingdom Viridiplantae; phylum Streptophyta; class Magnoliopsida; order Rosales; family Rosaceae; genus Geum; species Geum urbanum. The sequence continues at coordinate 40,100,303 of OX327002.1, read as the reverse complement.
GTCATGTTTGGTGATGGTGCCAAAACAGAGATTATTGGAAGCGGGACAGTTGACACTCCTGGTCTCCCAGCCCTGAAGAATGTTCTGCTGGTGGCAGGATTAGAAGTCTGCTTGCTGAGTGTGAGTCAGATTGTCGACAAATATGAGGCAGTAACATTTGACACATCTCAGTGCACTGTCCTTGATGGGAAAGGAAGGTGTGTGATGAAAGGCGAGAGGTCTAGAGATCATTGCTACTGTGTTCGTGCTAACAAGAGGTTAGAACCTGAAATTTGCTTCCGATCCTTGACACAAGAAAGCTTGCTAGATCTGTGGCATAGGAGGATGTGCCATCTCAATCATCAAGATGTGGTGAAGTTGTCCTCGAAGGATGGAGCTCGAGGTCTGCCCAAACTGTCCGGGAGAGCAGCAGGTATGTGTGGAGACTGCAAAATGGGTAAGCTATCCCGAACCTCCCATCCTGTCTTAAATGCTAGACCAACCTCTAATGCTCTTGAATTGCTTCACTTAGATCTAGTAGGCCCGGTTGAAACCGAAAGTCTTGCGAAAAAGAAATATGTGTTTGTTGTGGTAGATGACTTTTCTAGATTTACTTGGGTCGTGTTCTTAAGTGATAAAACTCAAGGTCAAACTTTTGGGAAGTTTTTAGAACTAGCAAAACGCATTTCAAATGAAAAACTTTCTGAAAACAAGCGCATAGTAAGAATTAGGCCGGATCATGGAACCGAGTTTGAGAATTCTTTATTTGCGGAGTATTGTGAAGAAAATGGTGTGCACCATGAGTTTTCTGCCCCCATCACACCACAACAAAATGGGATAGTTGAGAGGAAAAATAGAGTATTGGTTGAGATGGGTAGGGTAATGCTTAGTTCAGCTGATTTACCTCACATGTTTTGGGCCGAAGCAATCTTCAATGCATGTTATACACTTAACCGTGTGATCTTTAGGCCGGGTACTAGCAAAACACCTTATGAACTCTGGAAAGGCAAGAAGCCAAATATCTCACATCTAAAAGCTTTTGGAAGTCCTTGTTTTATCAATGGAGATAATGAGTATTTGACCAAATTCGATGCTAAATGTGATCGAGGTATTTTTCTAGGTTATGCTTTGAATAGCCATGCTTATCGTGTCTATAATAAAAGAGCTTGTAAAGTTATAGAAACGGTGAACGTAGCTATCAATGACTCTCTTGTATGCTCTCACAACCACTCTTTAAGAAATGTGCAGGTTGAGGATGTAAGCACTGAGACATCTCCCGAAGATGCTGAGACTCCCATTGATGAACAGAATCCCATACCTGATAATGTATCCCAGGATACAGAATCTGACAATGAAAGTGCCGGGATAGATCAGACCCTAACTATCCAGAAGTCACATCGCATTGGGAAACGTCAAGTTCAAAAAGATCACTCTTCCTCGGATGTGATTGGCATGGTTGATGAACCAATACAGACCCGAAGTAAGTCAAAAGTGCTTGTGAGTAATCTTGTTAGTCTCAAAAGTTTCCTCACTATGCATAGGCTATCTATTAATCGAATTGCTTGCTATGGTTTTGTTTCAAATGTTGAACCAAAGAACATCAAAGATGCCTTGAAAGACTCGGATTGGATTATGGCCATGCAAGATGAACTCAATCAGTTTGTGAAAAGCAATGTTTGGCATTTAGTTCTAAGACCTACAGATAAAAACGTAATAGGAACAAAATGAGTTTTCAAAAACAAAATGGATGAAAAGGGAATTGTTACTAGAAACAAGGCTAGGTTGGTTGTGCAAGGTTATTCCCAAATTGAAGGCCTAGACTTTGATGAAACCTTTGCCCCCGTAGCTAGACTTAAGTCTGTTAGACTACTCTTGGCCGTTGCTTGTTTTCTGAAATTTGATCTCTTTCAAATGGATGTGAAAAGTGCTTTTCTAAATGGAATTTTGAAAGAAGAAGTTTATGTGGAACAGCCTCCGGGATTTCAGAGCTCTTGCTATCCCGATCATGTTTACAGATTAGACAAAGCCCTTTATGGTTTGAAGCAAGCTCCTAGAGCTTGGTATGAAAAATTGTCTACACACTTGATTGACCATGGGTATGTGCGAGGTTCTATTGATAAAACCATGTTTGTTAAATATGCTTCACATCATGTGATAATTGCTCAAATCTATGTGGATGATGTGGTGTTTGGTTTTACCTCTCAAAAACTTGTTGAGGAGTTTGTCACTCTAATGAAGCAAGAATTTGAAATGAGTCTTTGTGGTAAGCTAAACTTCTTCCTTGGACTACAAGTTCAGCAAAGGAAAGATGGTTTGTTCATTTCACAGGAAAAGTATGCGATGGAACTAGTGAAGAAGTTTGGGATGGAATGAGCCTCTCCCATCCGAAACCCAATGGGAACCTCATGCAGAATCACTGCCGATTTGGAGGGCATCAATGCTGATCAAACCCTCTATAGAAGCATGATTGGAAGCCTGCTCTACCTCACAGCCAGTAGACCTGACATCTCCTTTAGTGCGGGTGTTTGTGCTCGGTATTAAGCCAACCCCAAGGAATCCCATGTGAAGGCAGTCAAGCGTATCATCTGATACGGCTCAGGTACGTGTGCTTTTGGAATTCTGTACACAACGGATACTAACACTGAGATTGCAGGGTATTCGGACTCAGATTGGGCTGGAGATGCCACGGATAGGAAGAGCACCTCGGGTGGTTGCTTCTTTGTTGGGAACTTGGTATCATGGCATAGCAAGAAGCAGAACTGCGTATCTTTGTCCACTGCCAAAGCAGAATACATAGCTGCTGGAAGCTGCTGTACACAACTCCTCTGGATGAAGCACATGTAGAGCGACTACGAATTTGAGCAAGGTATTCTATCCCTGTTCTGTGATAACACCTCTGCTATCAATATCTCAAAGAATCCTGTGTTGCATTCTAGGACCAAGTATATAGAGATTAGATATCATTTCATTAGAAACTTGGTTGAAGAGAATCAGCTTGAAATGACATTCATTCCAACTGAACAACAATTGGCTGATTTATTCACTAAGCCTTTGGACAATCTAAGATTTGAAAGTCTTAGGAAGGCTATTGGTGTATGCACCATCACTTGAGATATCTCCCTCACTGGTCTAAATTTACTCTTCTGCATTTTACTTTATGAAATAATTTTTCTGAGAATAAGTGTTGGCTCACACTGGGATACGAGTCAGTGGATGCATCCCTGAAAATATTTCTGAACTTGATCTAGAATGTTGTGTTCTTATTTCATGTTTCTTGATAGATGATTGCTGCATCTTTCTCTTGTGTATATGCATCTATGTCTTTAAGAATGTTTGTGCATGTGGTCTAAATCCTTCTTGGAACTAGAAAGAACTTTTGCGCACAAAGGTTACTCTTGTGGGGTGTACACAGTTTGAGCTAGAAAATTGAGTGAGTTGAACTAGTTACTGAAGAACAAATGTGAAAATCTGGTGACTAATAATGAATGGATAAAGTAAATGAATGGGCTAGTCTTTTGCTGGGTACACCTTAACCGGAACCAGTAGGGATCCCTGAGATGTTATCTATCCTTCGATGGGTTCGGACTAGTTATTCGCTGAGTGTCCTTGAAACACACATTATTCTTTCGAGCATTGCGCTCAGGACATAATGATAACTACTCTGTTACATGGACCTAAGAGGACGTATTTCTCAGATGAGCTCTTGGACAAATTCAAAGAGAATGGCAAAAATGCCTTGAACATCATTGACATCGGCCAAAGGCCATGTTGGGACAAAGTCCTTGATATGCTGAAGTTCCAAAACTCTCAAAAGGTTGTGACAAAGTCACTTGGTTATTCTTGATGTCCTCATATCATTTGATGCTCTAAACTAGTACTCCCTTAGATGAACCTTTTACACACACACACACTCTTATGGTTCCAAGGATTGATGTTTCAAGAACATAGCATTAATGTTACTTTTTAGTCATATACTCATGTGAAAAATTTGAGCTATCAAGACATGTGAAAATTAGTTGTCACATTCTTGTGTATCTTGTTTAAATTTTGTCTAATATCTGAGATTTCACTGACTGTTTCCTTCCCAAGGTAAATGCTGACAGGTTGTAAAATCTTGAAATAAATTGTTTTCTGTTTTCTTTTTGCATCACGTGAGGGGGAGCAGCTCTTGTACTGTTGGGTACACTGGTATCCTCTGTTATCCAATGGAAATTAGGGTTATCTATGCATGGGTGCCCTTTTATCTGCTTTTGGGGAATTTTCTAGGTGCATGTGTGTCTCACGTAGGTCTAGGTCATTATTGCTTCTATCTCTGACTTAACTCTGCAGAAGTTGGAAAGTGAAGAGTGAAGATGGTGTGTTTAAGAGGAGAAACCTCTTGGTTCAAGAATTCATGAGTGGTCTCGTTTTCGCTGCAACTCTCTCTCCCACCGGACTGTTTCCCTTCCGTTCTGTCCTTACTTAAATCCACTGAATGGTGAGGATAAGAAACGGAAAACCACTCACTTCCTTTCACACTCTCTCTCTCCCAAACTCTCCCATGGCTAACCCAGATCCTTTTATCCCTGAGGAAATCTTCCTTTTACCTCCTCCACCTCCTAAGGCTTCTCTTTCAAAACAAGCCCCTGAGTGTCAGAAGCCTTCTCCGGGTAATGTCGCGTTCACCTATCAACGCCAATGGCGTACGCCTAAACACTCTGTCAAGCCAGTAACAGTTACCAAGTCTGTGCCACCTGCCTCCAAAAAACCTTCACCTCCTCCTTCTCCGCCTCGGATTACCCCCGAATTAGGTTTACCTTCTTTTCCTCCTGTTGCCGAATCTCCGCAAGCTCCTCCTATGAAAGATGTTGTGCCTTCTACCTCTCCTCCTATAGCTCAACCTCAAGCAGATCTCTCTCCTACTGTCGCCCGATCACCTCGTACCCATTCTCCGCCTTCCCTTCGCAAGCGCAAACGGACCACTATGGCTACAGCATGCTCATCCGGTTCGTCTCTTGCTTCGTCATCCTCTGAACCTCTAAGAAAAAGGGTCACTCGGTCAAAAGCTAAGGCAACCCCTGTGGTTGCTAAGGGGAAGCCCACGCCTGCGAAGTCCAAGACCAAAACGCCCTCCAAGCCTCGTCCTGGTGATTCCTCTCTGCTTCCTCCTGTCTCTCATTTTGTCTCATCTGAAACTCGTAGTCTCTTTGGTTATGTAACAATCAACCGACCCATAGTTGCTGAATGGCCCATCGACTTTTCTTCCTTGCATCCTGCTCTGCTCGCCCTTGTCACCCGTCTGGGATGGGTAAAGGCTTTGAGCTCCCTGCCTCGGTACAATCGTACCTTGGTCCAAGAGTTCTATGCTAACTTCCCTGATACGGTGTCAGCGAAAGTTCGTCTTCGTTCGAAGCAACAAGTTTGTGTCTGTGTTCGAGGTATCCAAGTCAACTGCTCTCCATCTGGGATTCGGCATGCCTTAGGTCTCCCTACTACCACAGACGGTGTTCTCCAGAGCTATACTGAGTATTCAAAGTCTTATACTATTCATGATTTAGCTACCCGTCTCTACTCTTCTCCTCTAGCAGAACCAGTCACGGGCACCTTCCTCTCCAGCAGATTTATGACTGAATGGTTCAAGGCTCTCGGCTTCCTTGCTCGGACGCTTTTCTATCCAGCCTCTCAGACTAGCAAGATTCCATTCAAGCAAGCCGTGCTGATGGCCTACCTCAGCCATGACCCGCCTCGTCCGGTCATTCCTGCGGAGTACTTCATGTTCCAGGCCATTAGGACTGCTGGTGTGAGTCACCGCAGCTCACTTGCTAAGGCCTTGGTGTTTCCTTGTCTCATCACCACGCTTTGCGGTGATGCTGGGGTTCCTCTGTGGGGAGGCCATAGCTATGGTCCAGAACTCTGCTTGGTGGATGCACTCACTATCAACAAATCTGCCCATCAATCCAATGAGTATGTGGAGCCAATGGACCAGCAGTTTCTCAAGGCAGCAGTTCAGTCAATGATCAGCGTGGCTGTTAAAGAGTTGAAGGAGCACCTTGTGGAGTAGTTTGAAAAGTTTATAGCTGAAATCTCTGTACTCGTCTCCAGCACAGCGGACCCAGTTCCTGAGCCCAGCGTTTCCTCTCCTCCTGCGGATAGCACAGCGGACTCGTCTCCTTCTGACTCTGGTGCGACAATTCAACTTGGGGAGATCGGTGCTGTGGCCGAGGTTGCTGATGATGAAGTTGCTTGATTCACTCTCTGCACATCTATCCTATTCTCTGTTTGTTTTTCTATTTTTCTCTTCTTTCGGTCTTTCTCTGAACAGTTTGGATTTTGGTTTTGGTTTTTGATGTGTTCCCGAACAATGAAACTTTTCTCTATGGCAATTGTTTTTATGTGGTTTTACCCTTTGTCTTACCTAGATAAAAGGGGGAGAACTAGCTAATCTATGCAGGTCCTTATGGATGGGTACCTGGCTGGGATAGGTACTTGAGGTCCTATCATGGTTAACCAGTCAGGGGGAGAGCTGAACTATTTTGGCTGCATGTAGTGTTTGTGCTATACTCTTTTCATGCAGGTACTCTGTACAGATTGTGTTTTGTCAAGGAATGCCAAATGGGGAGATTGAAGGCATACACGATTATTGGCAACTCCTTGACGATAGACAAAACACAATAAGACTAGAAGATCATCCAGACAAGTGATTGAAGCTGTTGGCATCACCTACTTATCTCTTTGGTAAAACAGGTAGTTCATTCATTGCATAACATGTTTTTTCATCTAGGATACGTTAGTATGCATATATCCCTGCAGTTCTGGTATGTTTCTGTAAACATGTTCATATCTGTGTTCGGTTACTTAGGTTAATCTTATTTCAGTATGCATGTGATTTACAATAGCCTAGGTTAATCTTTATGCATGTACCCTGGTTCATGATAGTTGACTTTACAATTCAAATAAAGGTATGTTATGCCAACATGTGATTCTTAGGACTTTGTGTTGCTTTATGCATGTGCTTTACAGTCTGAAAAAAGGTTAACTTCGCTCTTCCCATGTGCACCTTCTTCACGTGCTATTGCTTACTGCTTACTGTCTTTGCCATTTCTGGTAATAGGCTGTGTATAGCTTTTTCCCTCCTAAAACACATCTTGCCCAAAACGGAAAACTGATGTTGACTTTGCACATTGCCTTGAAACATGTTTCTGCTTTGCAAACTGTGTTCAACCTGTCTCGTCAAAACTAGCTCTGTTCTAGGACTGCCATAGGCTCTCTCTTGTGATTGTTGACCACGTGATTCGGTGCCGTTTTGACCTCTGGTTGTGTGTTGCTTCTTGCTGCTATGTCTTACTGTTTATATGGGAATACAAAAGCTGTCTTGTTGTTGTTCACCTTATAGACTTGCATTTGTCCCATCAGTAGTTGGCTATTGTAGGACTGCATTAGGACGGTTTTAGGTCTGTGTTAGGGCGTGCTTTTTGCTGTGTTTCACGTGCCTATTGATTGTTTTTAACCTCTGAAATAACCTGCCTATATAAGGAGTACCTTGCTATCTTGACTTGTTGGTTGGTTGAGTGAAATACTTTGGGGTTTAGGTTAGTCTGTTTGGTTACTCTTTGAGAGCACATTTCTGTGTAGTTTCTCTTCTCTCTTCTCTTCCCCTTCCATGTCTTTTGGTTGCTCATAAACTGTGCATAATAGACATGGATTCTCAAGCATAAAAATTGTTTTCAAAACTCATATGCATCATTGCATAGTGCATTCCATTGAGATAAAGTATGGAGATGCCCAACCCAAGAAGTTGATCAAGAAGATTTAACTTGAGAGTAGTTAAGATCTGAGTTGATACTTCTGAATACTTTCCAAAGTGTAAACACATAGTTTGAATAGTGTAGCTCTGTTAGAACTGGTAGTTAGACTAGTCAGGATAGCATACGGGTTATGTATCCCCAGAGTACGAGAGACTTGTAATTGTGTGTGTTACTCGATAGTGGAAAGGTTTGTCCCTCAAAAGTTAGGGGCACGCTGTTTTAATCCTGGTTGTAGGATTTCTGCGTTTTTAAAATTAAACATCTTGTGTCACTCTTTACTTACTGTCTTTACATTTCAATACTCGTATCCTGCGCTTCGGGATAGGACAATATTTTGCTATCCCGAGAACAGATTAAACGAAAAAGTGGTCAATGCCTATTCACCCCCCTCTAGGACCTTTAGAGAGTAACCTGTTTTAGTTCTCCAGTAATCTGTTTTAGTTCTCCAGTAATCTGTTACCTGCATTAATAGCCTGTTCCCTAGCTCTTGATCGAAATAAAAAACCTAAGCTAAAAAATGATTTAATTCCAAAGTTAAACAAACTTGAGGACACGTACACATTTGTGACCAAGTAATCAAAACGCACGTGAAGTTTTCTCACTTTCTCACTTTCTCACTACTCAAGTGTTTCTTTTAAGTCAATTGATCTTATAGCTGTCAAGATTCCATCGGTCTCAGCTAACTTGAAATTACTAACCCCAGCAAACAATCGTTAACATTAACGCGGTGGCTTCGACACAAGTACTTAAGACTGCTAATCAGTTTCAGCACACATCGAGCATTGTAGTTCTATTTGAAAATCCACATGACTGCTTCTAGTTTTGGGGAACATCCACCGTATGATAAGATAACCTACCCCCAACCCTAAAAGTTGGCTCTAGGGTTTGTTAAAGAAACCCCAACCCTTATAAGCCTGAAAGGTTATTTTCGTTGCATCTCAGGAGCTTTGCTTCCTCTGAAACACACACATTTGAAGAACTACACTATAACTTAATGTCAAGCTGGTATTTTCTGAAGCAATCCCAAATCGAAGTACGTGCTGGAGGTACACCCCAAATTTGGGACCACTTTTACTGACATCGAAGCGAACAAGCATTCATCAAAAGCCAACACGTCCAAGATTCCAAAAACAGTACATTTGATCAAAGTAAATGGAATATCCAACTATAACGAAATAGAAAGAAAAAAAAAAGAAAAAGACAACGGTACGCACCGTGTAGCAAGATAGGGTTCGATTGATCAGAATTGATATATATCTTTGACGACGACCTTAACTTCAGATCATCTGTGACCAACTGGTCGTGGATCTTCTTCCAAATTGGGGCATTCATGAATTGCTTATGCTTTGATCTCCACGATTCATCACTCCATAACTCCACGATTCTCACTTTTCTTTTCTTGAGACCGCATCATTCTTTGTTCACATGTATTCTGTAGCCAATTTTGATGGTACGTAAAGTAATTTAGGCTTTGGTTGAGTTTTTTTTTTCATTCATTTTCCCATAATTTTTCTCAATTTTATTGGTATGGTACTATATATGGAAGGTGCAGTGTTATTGGGTTGACACCTCATTCTCATTTGTTGAATAACTTTTTTTTTTTTGGAAAGATCTTTTCATTATATTTTGTTTGAAAGGATCTTTTCATTATATTTGGTAGCTGTGGATTCAATTCTTCAAATTCTTGACTTATTTTTTATAATTTTATTAGATTAATTATCCATGAATCGCTCTTGTCAAACATTGTGCATAATATTTGATGATAATTTATCGTCATTATTTTCCAAATAAGTTGAAAATTGATAAAGGAACGTACAATGCGATATAGGGCTCTTGCTAAAGAATTGTGAGAGCTGCATGCATGCTTTTGCATATATAATGACTGTTGGTCAACAAATTAACAGTCTTCTTACAGTGTTAGCTAGGCACCCAAAGTGTGGCGCCTTCAGTTCGTAGTGCTCTCCTGGCTACCCCTGTTGCATGCTTACCTGGATTCATAGAATACATATCCAGAAATTAAAAGAAATTTATGTTTTTTCGTAGAACATGTCATATAGTCCAATACTGTTTTTCACCATTTCGACCATACATCTTCCTTAAGAGACACAATAAACTTTAATTTCCACGTCTCTTTAGAGAGCTTCTCTAGAGATATGCAGCGCAGCGCAGCGAACGTCGACGTGTGTAAAATTATATAAATTACAAGTTGTGGCATCATCAACATGTTTGCAAAAGCTGTTCTTTGTCCCATTCAAATTATTTTATCTCAACACAAGGCTGTACACGAAAACAAAACATATTTGAGCTCGCAAGTAAAATCACTCAGAAAATAGTATACGCATAGTCCACGTGATCGACGAGGAAGATTCACAGGTGGATTCTAACGAAAGAGTTAAATCGTGTGCAGAACAATCTAGTTACATGGTAAAGGAGTACTATGGTGTTTTCTAGCTGCATGCATTAAGTATATTCACGTGTGCACAAGTGAAGCAACCCTCTTCTTGTCTCCCAGAGGTTTCATCTTCGTATTTTAATCTGGGAAATAATAGCATTCTACAGTGCAATTCTGAATCTGCATAATAATTTAAGCCAAAACCCTTGTGCGTCCCCTCACTAACTACCAATATTGCACATGAAGCATATCTCAGTGGCTCGCGATGCATGGAGATACTTTGAGATATATGTACAAGCTAAACTAATTGAGCGATGAGTTGTAGTTTCTGTGGTGTTGGGGAGCATTCCACGAACACCGCTGAGATAGTGTTTTAGATCCAAATCGAAGTCACGATGCAAGTCATCGATATGTGATATAGGATAAGATGCTCTTTGTCTCCCTTCTAAAACTTTATTACGTATAAATATAGCAGCTTGAGAAGTTGAAGGAAACCACAAACCAAACTGAACTATCAAAGCAAACATCTCTCTGTTTCTCTCTTTATTCTCTCTGAAAAATGGCTTCTGCTTCAAACCCTAAAGCCAACTACCATATTCGATCTATCAGTTTGCCTTCAAAACCACACCCGCTATTTCAACAATGTGAAGATTACTTGTTGAGAATCATAGCCTCTTCTGATACCACCTCTTCCTCATCATCAGCCATTAGCCACAAATTGAGTGGTCTTCTCGATTTGCACAACTGTGTGAATGACTTGTTTCAGTTGCCCCTAACCCAAGAAGCTTTCATTCGAGAGCGAAACGAGAAATGGGTGGATGAGCTCTTGGATGGTTCCCTCAGGCTCTTGGATGTGTGCACAGGAGCAAAGGACGCCTTGATTCACACCAAGGAATGCGCAAGAGAGATTCAATCCACCATGCGCAGAAGAAGAGGAGGCCAAAGCGGGTTCACAAACGAAGTCAAGAAGTACTTTGCCTCAAGGAAAGTGGTGAAAAAAGCAATCTGCAAGGCCCTTGTGACTTTGAAGAGTTTTGAGAAGAAATCTAGCTTCTCTTCCACAAACAAAGACAACGTAACTGTCGCTTTGGTCAGTGTGATGAGAGAAGTCGAAGCAGTAACGCTCTCAGTGTTCGAGTCCCTCTTGTCTTTCATCTCCGGATCAAAGGCACAATCGAAGATGAAGGGGTGGTCATTCGTTTCCAAGCTTGTGCTCAACAAAAGAGTTGCTTGTGATGAAGAGAAAGCGGAAGTAAACGAATTTGCCGACGTAGATGCTGCTTTGAGCTGCCTTGTTGTTCAAGAAACCAGCAAATCAGACAACGTTGTCTGCAGCGATAATGTGCAAAGCGATCTGCAACAACTGGAGTCATGCAGTCAAGATCTAGAGGAAGGACTCGAGTGTCTGTTCCGGCGATTAATCAAGAATAGAGTTTCCCTTCTAAACACCCTTAGCAATTAAATCCGGAAACCCTAGCTTGATGAAAATCCAAGATTTTTATTAATTAGCTTGGATGCATGGATTACTAGCTAGATGTATTTTTGTACATGAATGGAGTATACAATTTTTCTTTTGTGAAACAAGAAGATTTACTCTTTTGATCCGAAATCCACTGCTGTTTTTTCTCTATTCAAAAGCATTCAGTTTCATTAATTGTTCTTCAAGCTTGGCTCATGATTAATAACTCAATACTGATAATAATCTAAATAAATCGATTGATCGATCGATCATTTCCGTCCGGATCGAGTTCTTCGGTTATCAGAGTAATTGAAAACTTAACTGATCGGAGTTAATAATAAATTCAGCATGCAACTGATGCAAGAGAACTTCACGTTCAGCTGACATAATTAATTTTATTATTGTATCAGTTACTAGCTAGGAGGTAAATTCAAACTAATTGTAGAAAACTATGATTGAGATCATCGATCACATCATCACATGGGATTTGTGCAAATCATTACATGTCTAGGCTGGCAAGATTCTAATTGATTGATCGATGAACAACAACTCTTATGCAATGACTTGACTCTCAAACGGCTCACATGTTGCTAGCTAGGGTTGAGCAGTAAACACTTGCTGCATGCATGGCTGTCTTTCTGTTAGAGGGACGACAAGATAATGTACTTAATTATTAGGATATATACTCCCACCGGCCTTTAATTGTGAAGGCCAAGGTTTCATTAATTATAAGCTTGCTTAGTGTTTCTAGCGCTCAAGAAACCCATTTGACAACCCAGGAATAGAACACAAATTTCAAATATTTTCTCAGTCAAAGTAAGTTGTAGGTTCTTGAATATTTTGCAAACAGTCATGGGATGAGTATGGTATTATTAATTTTAATTTTTGGTTGGTTGAAAATGAATAATTTCTGTAAGTTGAGGATGAAAGTTTATTGGTCCTTAATTCAATAATACAGCCACAATGAGATGGAGAAGTACGTATTGGAGCTGTGGTCCTGCGGACCCACATAGTTAATTAGCAAATTGTTTCCAGAAATTGATTTCTGAGTAGTACTCCAACTCATCTCTGTAAGGTAGCATGTATGATTAACCAACTAACCCAACTAAAACGATTTCTCTGTCTCTTTTTTTGTATAAACTGTTCGATCAATCGGAAGGGAAGGTAATCCTAATTAATTATTACTATGGGAACATTGTGAAATGGAGTATTAATTTGCAATTACCTACGTACATGTGCAGATATACTAAAAATTAGCCATCAGATTGTAACTTAAAGCAAACTACATTGCATGTTTGAAGCTAATTAAGTAACGCTGCAGCTAGCTATATAAGTGGCTTTATCCCCGCCTTGTTTGTAGATCTAATACAAGATATGAAGGCATTAGCTAGAAAACACATTAGTTGAGGACAAATTGGCGTTGTAAACATATTTGTTTTTCAACTGTAAACGTGTTACATAACCATCATTAATTGTTGCTGTTGCAACTTGCAAGAAACAGAAGAGAAACAAGATTTACAAATACACCATGGCAACCATGCTAAACAATAGAAATAGCTTTTTTCTTGGAAGCGAAGAAACGTTGTCAATCCACTCGTGCATTGCTTATTTTAACATGCATGCATCCCGGCCTGTTCAAACAAAGCATATAGCTTTTTGTATCCAATTACACACGCATTTTCAGGGCCGACCCAAGATTTCAAAATCGGGAGAGCTGCATTGTGCCCCGCACTATATGTATATTTTATAGATTTGTAACGATACAATAAGTTACAAAAGTACGTCACAACATAACACTGTATTGAATTATGACACTGCCAGCAAAAAGACTATATCCGACGAGATTTCAAAAACTATAGCCGACGAGATAAAAATCTCGTCGGCTATAGTGGAAAAAATAATTTTTTTAAATTTTTTTAATTTTTTTTTTAAAACTCGTCAGCTATAATACTATAGCCGATGATAATGGGTAAAAATCTCGTCGGTTATACTATTAACGACCGACTTTAGCCAGCCGACTATAGCCGACGATATTTCAGGGATCGTCGGCTATAGTCGGCTGGCTAAAGTCTGTCGGTAATAGTATAGCCGACGAGGTTTTTACCCATTATCGTCGGCTATAGTACTCTAGCCGACGAGTTTTTAAAAAAAAATTAAAAAAAAAATTATTTTTTCCACTATAACCGACGAGATTTTTATCTCGTCGGCTATAGTTTTTGAAATCTTGTCGGGTATAGTCTTTTTGCTGGTAGTGTGATATAAACATTCTAACTTTATATGCCTTTTAACATTCAGAGGTTTGAACACTATAAGCAAATCAAATTGAAAAACATATCATTTGTAAAATAAACAATAAAAAAATAAACCTAAAGAAAAAATATAAAATCATTAGAAAATGTACACACCCTATGGGTGTGCTATTACTTTGCAGTTTTTTTTTGTTTATTAAATGATTAATGAAACTTCAAAATTTTGATTTTCACGGGGAGTAACAGTTATATATATTTTTGAAGTTTTATGCAAAGAGAGAAAAGAGGAGAGTGGGTGAAAAAATTGGAAGGTTTTTTGTTTTTGTTTTTAATATGATCGATTATATTTAGTTAATTACTAAAAGACCTTTCAACAATTAAGTTTCACTGTGGTGAAAAAGCTATTTTGGGAAGAATAGGTGAAAGTGGGGAAACAACCCATCTTCCCTTAATAATAGTATAGATTTAAAAGAGAAGACAATAAACTAAATGGAAAAAACCAAATTAAACAAAGGCAGAAGAAAATTGAGTGAATCAGAAAATACTTGTACCTTTATTTCTATAAGAAATAATCCAAGGTACTATTTATTACTAGAAAACGGACACCATTAAATACTACACTAGCTATTAAATACTAGAAATATATAAGATATAAGAATACCACATTAATCCACACAAATATTTACCTAACTTGCCATTATATTCTCATTCTTCCAATTAATTTTCTCTAAAATTCCTAAAATTTAGTCCCCGTAATAAATTTGATTATTCCGAATCGTTTTTAATAACACTCATTTGTAGGTAAATTTGATTTAAAAAAATACAAAAATTATTGGATCATGTGTAAATTTTTTGTTGTAAATTGTTTGTGAAAATAGGCAAATTTTCCGCTGTAGGTAATTTTTTAGATAGGTTAATTTTTTGTTGTAGGTAAATTGTTTAGATATATATGTTAACTGTTTGTTGTAGGTAGTTTGTGAAAATAGGTAAATTCATTGCTTTAGGTCATTTGTGAATAGGTAATTTGTTTGTCACACCAACATAATTTGAGGTACGTGCATGTATGTAAATTAATGATTAAGAATTTAATTTGAGGTACATGTAGGATATTAGTTTGTTATAGGTACATATAGGCAAATTAGTAATTAGCTATATGTACATAGCTAGGTAGGTAAATTAATTTCATATAAGAAAATTGATAGGTAAATAAATCAAGCCATGAAAATTGAAAAACCTTCTCTCAAATTGCAGAAATCATGGATGAACTCATGAAAAAGAATAATACAAAATATTTGAAAAAAAAATAATTGCTTTCAATTCCCAAATGAATGATATATTCCAAAAAAAGGGGTAGTAAAGGAAGATTGAAATATGTAGGGTTTAGTCATTAGTCTTTGAAAGGAAATTTTATTAGTTTTGTATTTAATTAGGGACTAAATTCATGAATAATAATGTAGCTGTACTATTTTCAAAAATTTAAATGTGACATGGAGTTTCTCTAATTTCTCCAAGAAAATTAAAGAAGATCTATGTACGCATGAGGAGAGTCTGATCGATCAAGAGAGAGAATTAATTGAATGATCGACGATATATATATATATATATATATATATATATATATATATGGAGATGAAGTTGACACGAGCGAGCGGAGAGGAAGAGAGTTCGGCATGGACATTATATAATGCTTCACTTGAACAACGGAGTGCCGGTGCGTCATCTAAGTGACCACTTAGACAGCAGAGTCGGCACTTTTCCGTCGTCCAAGTTAGTCTTAGATGACAGAGATTTTGTCTGTCGTCTAAGTGACACTTAGACTGCAAAACCGTAAAGGTTCCGTGGTCTAAGTGCATTTTTCTTGTAGTGAGAAAGATATGGAAGAAAAAATAAATTAAAAAAGAAATAACTCAACAAAAAACAAAGGAAGACAAGAGCTTGTGATTGAATTCAAGATGAGAGAATCAAACCCACACCAAACTGCATAATTACATGCAAGTTAAGCCAACTGAGCACTTAGATATGTCTTTCTGATCTACGCATTTTAGGCGTACTAATTAATGTACTTCTCTCCACATTTAACTGTGTTATTCACTTGGTATAGTTAGTTTTTACTTATTTTATTATTTTCAGGTGTTGACCAAAAGAGACGGAGTAAAGGACACCGATTACACTAACTAGTGTACCATATTGCAAATGAGTGATGGAAAGAAAAGAAAAATAAAATTAATACCTTCAAGTCCATCAATGAAATGCATGCATTACCTTGCTTGGCATAATCAATCAAAGAAGAATGGAAAGGCCAGCAAGGAAAGGCAAGAAAGAAGAGTCTTAGGATGCCCTTAACTAGTCGATGATGATTTTGGACCAAAACGAAGAGTATACATGGCATCTTGATCACTAATTAATGGAATTCTTTTGTTAATTGAGATGTTTTGATTGCATTGACATGTAGTAGATATATATAGCAAAACTTGGTACAGAATTCGCACGCTAGAATAAGTTTGAATCATATGAACCTATATGAGTTTTGAGCTACATGTGCTTTATTTTTTGAGTGATATTCCATCATATTTTTGTAGCTTATAGGTTTATATGTCTCATCTGATTTCTTGCCATAGTTTTTAATGAACTAGAGACTGCTAGAACTTACTCATGATTGATTTTCAAAGCTTATAGTCAATATATACTCTGATTTTGGATATGATTAAAGGCACTTAGGATTTACCACCACTTTTCCAAATAGCCATGTGTCCCTTTTGTGCGCTCGAGTTGCGAGTCCTCTAGACAGCCATTTTGAGCCCATATTAAGCTTTTCTTTCATCATCCTTAATGTCTAAACACTTAGCATAGTGTAGGACTTCTTTACCCTATGTTCTGCAGACGTAGTGTGAAGTAATGTCGACAAGAGGAGAAGATGACATTTTTGGTGATGTCTCTTAATTGCTTTAATAGTGTGTATGGGGATAGACTTGTCCAAAAAGCTTGAAAAATGTGAATTGCCGAAAAAAAAATGTGAAGCTCTCCGGCAATGAGTTCTTAATGTTAAAATTTAGATTAATGTCCCCCATACTTGTGGATTTGGAGGGTGCTACAAATTGAAGGCCTAATAGTGAAGAAATATGGTCTTTGTCCTGTTCGCAAGGCTCAAAGGAAGGATAGAATGAAGTTCGGGACCTAACATGATGATATCCAGCTCTTAAATTAATGTTAAAGTTTGATATCTTTGGCATTGGAGAAGAAGGTGATGGACGAAGTTAATGAAGTTATGGAGCTTAGACTAAGTCCTTGGAACGTGATTGATCACCACTTTCGCAAATTTTTGAATACCATAGCCTTAGCCCCATTAAAACCCTTGCAAGTCCTTTATGATTTAAGATGAGTAACCTTTGATCTGTGGAGCTAATCACATGAGTAAGCATATAGTTTGGGTTCATTTGCGCAAGTAATTAGTTTCATTCATGAAGTATTTCATTGATTTGCATGAATATCTTGAGTGAAAACCTTTTCTTCATGAGTGAAAAGATGATGAGTGCATCCATGTGAGGCGATTTTGAACTTTTCTAGTGCATGCACAGCTTTAAATCACCATTGTTTTCATATAAGTCTTACTTGTTCATGCATGAGAATGTCTTTGTTAACTCTTGAATTCCTTTTGCTCAAAAAATTGTGATTGCCGTAAAAAAATATTCTGAGACATATCGGTAAAGGGCTTAGTAGTTATTTTAATGTGTTTTTGAGTTTCCAACGTTGATGACACCTTGTGGAAACGTTGGAGAATTTTCATTTAAACTTTTATTTCTTAGTTTAGTATTTGCTAAGGGACTAGCAAAGTCTAAGTGTGGGGGAATTTGATCTATGCATTTTAGGCGTACTAATTAATGTACTTCTCTCCACATTTAACTGTGTTATTCACTTAGTATAATTAGTTTTTACTTATTTTGTTATTTTCAGGTGTTGACCAAAAGAGACGGAGTAAACGACACCGATTACACTAACTAGTGTACCATATTGCAAATGAGTGATGGAAAGAAAAGAAAAATAAAATTAATACCTTCAAGTCCATCAATGAAATGCATGCATCACCTTGCTTGGCATAATCAATCAAAGAAGAATGGAAAGGTCGGCAAGGAAAGGCAAGAAAGAAGAAAGAAATTATGGAAGAAAACAAGACAAGAAGTGATGGCTTGATGAGAGTAGGTGGAAGAGTGAAGAAGTTGATTAGCAAAGAAGAAGAGAAAGAAGAAGAGAGAAGAAGAGCAACCAGCAATCCAAGAAGAGAAGTAGAGAAAACCAAAGTAAAGGTTGCTTTAATGAAGAAATGAAATGATGGCTTGATGGTAGATGGAAGAGTGGAAAAGTGGAGAAAAACAATCAAGCAAAGAAGAAGAGCAATTCGGCAAAGAAGAAGAGAAGGAAGAAAAAGATTGTTTGAATAAAGAAGAGAGTAGGTGGAAGAGTGAAGAAGTGAAGAAATGAAGTGATGGTTGCTTGCAAAGAAGGAGAAAGCAAGTAAAAAGAAAAAGAAAAATATCAGAGAAAGAGGGATAGAAAGATAGAGAACCAGCCTGAAATCAGAGAAACAAAAGTAAGTAGAAAGAGGAAGAGTGTTGAAAGACTTGTAGCAGTTGAAACATGGATAGCTGAGCTGCCTGAAATCCTATAAATAGGAGGCTGGCTGCGCATTCAGCTATCTCTCCTACTCCAGAATCCGAAAATCCTGAAGTTTTCTCTCTTTCCATTTTTCCTCCCTCTCCATTTTCTCTCCACTCTCCCTTTTCGATCACTTCTCTACACTCTCTTGATGCCAGATTTCCACAAAAGCTTTCCACATCAAAACTCTCCAAGTGCTAGGAAAACTACACCATCACCACCTCTCAAATTCTTCATCTCACACTTCTAAATACGGTTAATTCATTTAGAAGGTGTGTAGCTTCCACCGAAGGATTCATCCACTCGAGATTTTGCAGGGGATACAGAAAATCAAAAAGTGTTAATGGAACCTTTGCTCCGTAGTTCTCCTTGTAATTGTATTATTTTGTTTGTAAAGACAATGTGTTTATCTTCGATTATTACTTATATGAATTTCAATAACTTTTCCATGTGTTCCTTATTCTAGATTTCGATTTGCATGAAGATAATTGATTCTTAATGCTTTGATTTAGATTTAGGGGATACCTAGTCTAGGTCAATGGTGTTTAGGGGATACCTAGCACAAAATATGAATTATCCATGTTTAATCGAAATCTAGGGTTATGAAATTTCGGTAGTATTGTTATTTGTATATGTTAATAATTGAGATGAGTGTAGAATAAGTCGATCACATGTATATAATTAGTTAGGTTTATTTTCGTCTTAAGCTTGATTTAGATTTTTTAGGAGTCTTCTATGTGTGGCTTGTCTATGAGTTTTTACATACTAGAATCCTAAGAATTTTGACTTATGCTTGTGATATTTTTAGGTAGTAACTTAGGAAATTAAAAATCAACTTTTACAACCCCCCTTATTTTTATTCACACAAATTTCGCATGCATCCCTCAAATCCCCGGTAAGAACGATCCCTATTTACCAATGCTACATCTACACAAAAAGGGTTTTAAATTGCGTACGCGTGAAACATGTGTTAAGTGTCTACTCTGTGTTAATATTTAGCGCGTGTATTGCGTTCACGTCACTTTCCATCTCTTGGTATATGAAATTTTAGGTTACATTTATATATATAGGAGATTCTTAGATGCGGAAGTCCGCATAGTTTAATATATGCAAATTTTTTATTTTGGCTAACTTTTAGGAAATATATTTACATCTCCATCATTCAGATTTTAGGTCTTAGTGTATAGATCACTTCTATAAAGTTTCATTCAATTTCGTAATGGTTCAGTCACCTAACTAGATCAAATTAACGAATGGACAGAAATCAGTAAAACCGGAACCGTTCATGTATATAAGTGGTAAATCACGATTTTGAGAACTCAAATGATTATCAACTTGAATGAAACTGCATATATATATCTATAAACTGAACAATGAAGATGTGATTATGTAATCAAAACATTCGCTAAATCAAGAAAATTCGCATATTTCAATATATGCATAGGTCTGCATCCAAGAAGTGTGTATATATATATAGCCACATAAGCTGTTAAATTGTTGTTCGAGGCTAGCTCGTGGATGTTTCATGGGCTGTGTAGGCTACAACCCAAGTAAAATAGCGCAACAATACAAGGATAATTAAGTAAATTGGCATTTATATATAAAAGATAAGTAAATTCAGAAAGGATTAAATTTACTCGTGATGCCCAGACTCTTGGTGTTATACCAAAAAGGGTCCCGAACGTTAAAACCTATCAGAATGGTACTCAAACTTTAAAATCGTATTACCGTGGTACCTGGAGCGTTTTCAGTCAGTGACTCATCTAGTTCCTTCGAAATTGATGACGTGGCAACCTCGATTTTGAAATTGAATGGTAAAATGGTCACTTTCGTACACCTAACGATTAAAACCCAAAATCTCTTCTAACCTCGATCAAAATCTCCAAACTGATTCCCAAAACACGCAAAGACCCAAAATCCCCAAAACTTTGTTCACTTTTGTCTAAAGCCCGATTCTTCAGCAAGCTCGAGCAGCCATGGCCGAATATTGGAGGATGTTCAGATTGAAAGGACCACGACTTGCACAAAGTAAGTTATCTCTGTCTTGTATTTCTAGGTTGCACATGTGTTGTCTGAAAACCAAATCTTGCACAGTGTTAAAATCGTATTTATTGATAGTTATGAAGTAGGTGGGGTTTATAGTGGGTTTAATGTTGCTAATGGTTATGGTTATGCATTGATGAGAAACTAAAAACTGTTTGAGTGTTTGGAGTGGAAGAATTTGTTTATAGTTGTGCGTTTGGATGGTAGTTGACTGGGCCAAATCCTCACATGCTTTGCTTTCTTTTCTTTTGCTTTATTTTTCTTTTCATTTGATATAAGGACTCTTGATCTATACAGTAATAAGTTTATGAGTCAAAGTGACTGTGTACAGGATTAGAACTTGATATAGGAAGCATACTCTTGTTTGCTTTGCAGTATGTGGCAGAAGATGGTTATAGTTTTGAGGTACATCATAGAGGCTATTTTGAGAGGAAGTTGGATGGTATTAACATGAAGTACAAGGTGGTAAGGTTTAACAAAGAGGGTGGGAAGTGTTTCTTTGATGGCCTTGACCCGGACCAAATTTTATAGCTGAAGCTACATAACATAGCATGAGACCTTGGATACAGGGAGTGTCCCATTTGTTTCTATTTTAAGAGACCTGGAACTTCTGTTAGTGATGGATGGGTTAGGGTTGCCAATGATGGAGATGTTGTGGAGATTGTGAAGCTATTACCCAAGAACAAGAATGTCAGACTGTATATAGTAGGTGGGGGGAGGAGAAAAAAGAGATCGAGGAGGCAGAGTTAGAATTATTTGAATGGAGAGAAGCTACATGGAAATAATCCATTTACCTTGTACACACTTGATGAGTTGGCAACTGTGTTTGAAGATGTAGACCTTGCTGCTACCATCTTCAATACACCAGAGATAGATGTTAGTAGGGTAAGAGTGGGTGGATAGGGTGGTTCTAGGGCCTTAAATGGTGGAGCAGAAGGTCAACCAAGTCAATCAACATTTGCAAACTTAGATGACATTGTGCATGATTTTTTCACACAACCTACACAAAAAAGACCTCAGATATTAGAAGTTGAAGTAGCTAATGGTGATATTCACCAGTTTGGGCATAGGCCTAGTCCCAGACCAAGAAAGGTGCAATATTTTGGTATACATAGGCCCACAATGTATGAGCCAATAAGAGATCATGTGGATTCAGATAAAGAAGATGAGACAAATAAGGGGAAACCAACAGCTAAAGAAAAAGATGGAGAAGAGGGGAGACAACATGCCGAAGAGGAGCAAAAGAAAGCTGAAAAGGATAGGTATAGGGCTGAGGAGAGACAAAAGGCTGAGGAGGATAGGCTGAGGGCTGAAGAGAGACAAAGGGTTGAGGAGGATAGATAACATGCGCACACAGTTTAATAGAAGAGCGAAAGAACTAAATGCAGCCAATTTTAGGGGACAACATGTGGTAGATTTGAAGAGGAGGGACGCTGAATTCAATTTGAACAAGAAAGGTGCAAGTGAGAAAGAGAAAGCACAATAGAAGGATGTTGATTTGCAGACGATAATTGCTGCAAAGGAAAAACTAAGTGCAGCTAAGAAGAGGAAGTTTAAAGCTTGTGAAGTGCAGCAACCAAGCATAAGGGAGAGGAGAGAGAAAACTTCAAGATACAACACCAGAAATAGGGGTAATCAAAATCCAGTTGCATATCCAACAAATTCTGAGGAAGAAGCATATGAATCTGAAGAAAAGTCATGGGTTGAAGATTCTGATGGGAGTCAAGTGGGATCATATTATGGAGACTCGGATTATGAAGGTGCTGTAGAAGAAGATAATGCAGCTTTTGTACATAATCTCAGATCCATAAGATGTTGAAGAATTTGTTAAAATGGGATATATGGGTGAGTGCTTTGATGATGGTGTTGATTTAGATGATCTGAATAGTTTGGATGAGTCAGAATCTAAGCAAGAAGAAGGTGGTAATCCAGAAGGTGTGAATCCAGGAGAAGAGGTGGGTGAAGATCCAAGAGGACAGAAAGTTAAGAGAGGTTTTACACCTATATCTTGGAATAGAGAAGTGGATCTGAAGAATCTTGTTTATAAGTTGGGTCATGTTTTTCCAAACACAGATCAGTTGAAGGAAGCTATAAGAAAGTAGGCTATACGCAACCAAAAAGAGTTGTGGTTTCAGAAAAACACTGAGAAGAAGACTGAGATGAGATGTCAGTTGGGATTCTATACTGGTTATATGCATCAACAATCAAAGGGCAAGTTGATACGATATTCATTAAGTATTTGAATGCAGTTGGTATAGATCCCAATAATGGTATGTATCCCATAGCTTTTGTCATTTGTGAGATTAAGGACCAGGATGTATGGATGTGGTTTTTAGAGATGCTTAAATGAGATAAGAAGATAGAGAGTCCAGTAGCTATACATTCATTTCATACAAGCAGAAGGGATTGCAGAATGCCATCAAGCATCATTTTTTAGGAGCTAAGCACAGACATTGTGTGAGACACCTATACAACAACTTCAAGAACAAACATCCAAGAGAAGGACTAAAACAAAGCTTGTGGAATGCAGCAAGATTAACCACAATGCACTGGCTTGACAAGCACATGCTTGATCTGAAGATGCAGAAGCCAGTTGCATATGATTGGTTTCGTTAAAAAGAGGAAACAATCAAAACATTGGTGTAGGGCATTTTTTAATGAAGATATCAAGTGTGGTATATTATTGAATAACCTTTGTGAAAGCTAAAATAATGTACTGAAGGACGCAAGAGACAAACCAATCATCACATTGGTTGAGAAGATCAGAATGGACATCATGATAAGGCTGGCTAATAGAAGTGTAGTTGTCACCATATGGAAACAACCAGTTGGGCCTAGGATAATGAACCTGGTCAACAAGGAGATCAATTTCTCTTCCAATTATAGATGCTTATGTACTGGTTTACATAAATTTCAAGTCCTTGGAACATGAGAAAATGCGGGTCAGCATGTTGTTGATTTGAACATGCATGAGTTCACTTGCAAGAGGTGGCAAGGTAATGGAGTTGTGTGCCATCATGTTGTATGTTGCTTAAGGAGTAAAAATTTGGTTCCATACTTTTTAGGTGATGATGCACTAAGACAAGCCAAGTATGAGGAAGCATACAACCCTGTCCTCCATCCAATTGTTGGCCAAGAGTATTGGGATGTAGTAGATTTTTCAATGGCACCACCAAGATTCAAAAAACAAGCAGGCATACCAACAAAGAAGAGGAAACTTGAGCATGGAGAGAGAGTTGTACTGCCATCAAAGAAGGGCTATGATCAGTTGAAAAAGACTTACACCAGGTTGACCTGCCAAAGATGCTTCAAACAAGTCATAACAAATTGGGATGTTGACAAGCGGGTAAACACCTATGCAAAGATATCATATTCTCAACCTAAATATATCAATGTAGTATGATAAATAGGGGTTATCGAACACGAGAAATTGGTGAAACTAAATCCTAACACGAAACTGAAATGCTGACAGACTCGACTACAATACACTAATGATACTACGAACCTACTCAAGACAGACTCAAATGACACGAAATTTGTACATAATGAACTAGACACGAAATTCTCAAGCCGTCCCAGACTCCTATTCCACTCTTCTTCTAGCTAAATAAATATAATTAGCTATA
Organism: Geum urbanum; assembly: GCA_946800695.1. Taxonomy (NCBI): domain Eukaryota; kingdom Viridiplantae; phylum Streptophyta; class Magnoliopsida; order Rosales; family Rosaceae; genus Geum; species Geum urbanum. The sequence continues at coordinate 40,076,121 of OX327002.1, read as the reverse complement.
GCTAATTAACCTAGCTAGCAATCATGTGCACTTCCATCATCTTGTAGTATTTTAAATGGATATTGATTCCTTTTTGCACAATTAAAGGAAGTCCCCCTCGCCAAGCTGTTTCTCACAACCTAGCTACTTGCCAAACTCCATTCCCTCGCCAAAACAGCCTTGCCCAGAACCAATTCCAAGCTGCTCGCCAAGAGTCCAAAGTCCAAGTCTGCCGGCCTTCTTTAACTTTAGTATATATAAATATCTCTCTCCTCTTTTCAACTCCCTTGCCAGGGTCCAATGATGTATCACGTGCTCCTTCAATTAGTATCCTTCATGGATTAGGATTCCATCGAACAACATGCAGCTCCTCGCCAAAATATATTATTTAAGCCCATTTTCTTCATTAATCTCCAAAATACCTAAAAATAAATAAACATAATTAATTTACTCGATTAATAACAATAAACTAAACATAAGAAAAAAATTAAATACCGAATAGACACATAAATATACGACTATCAAAATACCCCACACTTGGACATTGCTAGTCCTTGAGAAAAACATTAAACTAAGACTCTAAAAAGACTCAACATAATTCTAACTACATGACTCTAACGCCCTTAACATGTTGTCTCAGCAATCTCCCTATTCATGCAACACCAAGTTCACAAGTCATCACAATTTCAAACCATAGAATTTTGAAGGCTAATTTCAATGCATGGCATATATGTAAGTGATATAACATGTAGGACACAGACATAATCATTGTGAATGTGGAGCTGTAGCATGATAAAAAAAAACAAGTCAAGATTCAATCTCACTAAGATATGCTCTCAAAAGTGTTTCCCTTAAAGTATGTCTAAGGTATTCACTCAACTCAATTACTTGTCAAATGGACCAAACCATATACTTACTCTTGTGACTAATCTCCACAGATCAAAGGCTGCCATCTTGAGGATCAAAAAAGACTTTCATGGGTTGTAATGGGGCTTGGCTCATAGGTTAAAGAATAAATGGATTTGGAATTCAAATATAATTCTAGAACCAAATAAGAGACTTCTTCAAACATTACAACCATGAACTTTCTCACTTTTGTAGCCGAATTTCATCTTGTTGGGCTTTCATATCATTCTTTTCATCAATAGTTAATTTGGGGTATCGAGCTAGACATCACACTTTATTTTTCTTTTTATTTTTTTTTCTTTTTGAATATGTTTTCCTTTTTTTTCCATTTTTTTATGCAAAACTAGCTTGATACCCCACACTTATTTCTTTTCATCACCTTTCGACATTGTCGCCGTCTTCACATACATATCTTATGTATAGCTCTACCAAGTCCTGTAATAAGGGTAAAGATATAACTATTCTAAAGTTTAATGTTAGAGATATGTGGGTGATGACATAAAGTTTAAACATGTAGGCTCAAAGTGGTTAACTAAGGGGTGCACAACTTGTGTACACAAAGTCAGGACACAAGTTTCTATGGCTATGGTGGTGTCCCCTAAATTCTTTTTGTACTTCCTCAATCAAAATATGTATTGAATATAAGCTTTGAATAGCACAAGAGCAAGTTCTACTAATATCTCGAGTCCATTAACTTAAATGTGGAAGCAATTAACAATCAATAACGAAAGCATGTGTAATACGTTTAGACTCAAAAGCTCACAGGTTAATTGAATCTCAACAAAGTTTAAGCACACTCAAAAATCCTTACCATGTTAACTCGTTTCCACATCCACTACAATATGCAACATATATCAAGATTAACCAAAGAAACTGAAATAACATGATCATCTTTTAGTCACAATTCCGAAAGATATAATCACATCATAGATTAGTTAAGGGCACCTAAAACTCAAAACAAGAGACTATTTTTTTATTTTACTTGACACTTTTTACTTTTATATTTGATTTTTCAAATAAGACACTAAAACACACAAGAAAAACAAAGAAAAAATCAAAAATACCAAACTTTGGCGAAGAAACCCTTCCACGATGAACTAGTTGTCGGAAAAGACCCCCTCAGGCTTCAATGGTTCGAGGAATTCCTCAATGGGTCGAAGATATACTCCTGTCCAAAATCTGCCAAAATTCGACGGGTCAAAAATTTCCCAAAGGATTTTCTCGAAGGGTCAAAATGGGTCCCTATTCTGCGCAACTCCACTCTCATAATTAATACAGAAGTAATCACATGTCGGAATGAGCAGAAATTATATGAGCATAAACTAGATACATGTACAAACATTCTCTCAAAAATTCAGAATTTTAGGTGACCTGTAGCTATAGAAAATAAATTACACAAAACAGCATACGACACAGTACCGAAATAACACCCAAAAACGAAAAACTTATACAGACGCTAAGGATATGATATAAACCCCACCCCACACTTCAAATATACATTGTCCTCAATGTAAAACAAAACTAAAGCATGCAATACATCAAACAAGCATGATATGAGACACATAACACATCACAAATCACACTAAGCATGGAGAAAAATAAAGAAAATGAGAAGGAATAAGAAATCAAATCTGGTCACCAGCTTTTCCATCCACATGGGTTGCCTCTCAAGTGGCGCTAAGTTTAACGTCTTCAGTCATACGTCCATTTCATCACTCCACACAAGGAGCCACCTCTTCCAGGTTGACATCCTAAAAGACATGCTCCACAAATGACTCATAGAAGGGCTTGAGTCGATGTCCATTCACTTTAAATGTCTTCCCTATTTTTGAACTCACAATCTCTATAGCACAATGAGGGAAAACATTAGTGATAACATAAGGTCCAGTCCAACTACTTTTTAGCTTACCTGGAAACAAGCGTAGACGACTACTGAAGAGTAAAACTTTTTGACCAACGACAAATTCTTTTCTCTTAATATTCCAGCCATGAAAAGATTTAGTCTTTTCCTTATAAATCCTGCTGGACTCATAGGCATTGTGCCTAATCTCATCAAGCTCATTCAGCTGCAACTTCCTAATAAAACCCGCAACATCTATGCCAAAATTGAACTTCTTGAGAGCCCAAAATGCCTTGTGCTACAATTCCACCGGAAGATGGCAAGTTTTCCCATACACCAACCTATAAGGAGACATTCTAATAGGTGTCTTATATGTTGTCCTGTAAACCCACAACGCTTCATCAATGCGTTGACTCCAATCTTTTTGGGTTGTCCCGACTATCTTCTCAAGGATTTGCTTGATCTCTCTATTTGACACCTCTACTTGCCCGCTGGTTTAAGGATGATAAGGTGTGGCCACCTTATGTGTTACACTGTACTTCCGGAGGAAAGCATCAAAGGTTCAATTGCAAAAATGAGATCCTCCATCGCTGATAATACATCTAGGTGTTCCAAATCTAGTAAAAATAACTTTCAGAAAACAAAGAACAACCTTTGCATCATTAGTGCGGGTGACTTTAGCTTCCACCCACTTAGAAACATAATCCACTACGAGAAGAATAAACAAATAACCTTGGGTGTTAGGGAATTCTCCCATGAAATCAATACCCCACACATCAAATATTTCAACAACAAGAACAGGGTGTTGAGGCATTTGGTCTCTTGGGCCGAGATTACCTGTCATTTGGCATCTCTCACATGATTTGTACATGACGTGGGCGTCATGAAACAAAGTTGGCCAATAAAACCCACTCTGAAGCACTTTGAGAGAAATCTTCTTCCCTCCAAAGTGTCCACCATCTGCATGTGAGTGATAAAAAGATAAAATAGATTGAAATTCAGACTCGGGTATGCACCTGCGGATTATGGCATCGGTACAATGTTTCTAGAGGTATGGCTCATCCCATACGTAATACCTGGCTTCCTTGACCAGTTTGTGTTTCTGAGCTCTGTTGAAATTAGGTGGAATGCACTTACTTACCTTGAAGTTAACAATGCTGGCATACCATGGCACCATATCTTGGAGAGCAAGGAGCTGTTCATCCAGAAAACTATCTCTGAGCGAAAGATTATCCTCTTCTGCGTTGGAACCATGGCCGGGTAAGTCTACTTAAGTGATCTGCCACCACATTCTCAAAACCCTTCTTGTCTTTGATCTCAATGTCAAATTCTTGTAGCAAGAGAATCCATCGAATAAATTGAGGTTTGGCATCCTGTTAGTCATCAAATATCTCAAAGCAGCATGGTTAGAAAATATGAAAACTTTAGTTCTTAGTAGTTGAATAGTTCAACTGTGCATCATTCAAAGTCCAAGAGGCATAATAGAAGACATGGGAAAGTTTTTGTGGTCTGAAAAGACCCAACCCCGATTTAGTTTCCTAAACCGGAATCAAACCCCTTCTGAAAACACGAACTTTCAAAAACCATAGAAATTTCGCAGAGTTTCACTATATCGCAGAATTACCATTAACCTGCACCCAAAAACACACTTCATCCTATGCCACAAAAGCCAAACCGTGGGCACCAATCCCATCCGGATTTCTCAAAATCATAATATAATATAAAGCAAGAAGCAAAAACTGTAACTTTATAGAAATCCGGGAAAATCATATGAACATATAAACATCAGAGTATTCAGAGAGACTTCTAATATATATATATATATACATAAATACACAGTAGTAGGCTAAACAAGAAACCTACTAAGAAACAAAAGTAGCTCAAACACTAAGCCTCGGACTGCGGCGTGCGACACCAGAATTCAAACTGCAAACTGGGCACGGAAACCGAAATGCCCAGGGGAAAGGAAAATAAAATCGTTAGAGTGAGTGGACGAAAATAAACATATGTCTTTCACCTTTTACATAACATAAAAATAATGCGAGTTCTTAAAATAAATGGAGGTGTTGGGTGTGACGACCCAGACCGGAATTTGTATAGTAATCAGCTTAATCCACGAGTTTTACGAGTAATTGTTGTTTATCGTAATTAATCGGATATGCAACTTCGTTCACGACTTAATTTTTGGACACGAATTTGATTTGGGTTTGTTCATGGGAAATGTAGAGAATCTAATTTCGAGTCCGTAGGAGCTTTCCGAGAATTTTTCGGATAATCGAGGAATATAAAATGAATATTTGAAATTATCTCCGAGTTAGTCGTGTTTATCTGTTCGAGTTTGAGTTATCCGAATTGTGGATAGATTTGATTCGTGACGTATAAATAGCCGAATAGTCGTAAAGTTGTCGCAAAAGTTCGAAAATGGGTTGTTTGACCGAGTTGATTGAACTGGGCCAAGTTGACCGAGTCAACCCGTGGTTGACTCAGTGAGTCCGTGACTCGCCGTCGAGGTGGTCGTCGGAATACGGCATGGTTGCTGGATTTCAAGGTATGGATTTGAAGCTTGTTCTTTGGGCTTTCGATTGATATATATATGGTGTGTTTTGGTTAACGTTTGGTTGGAGATTTTTCAGGGTGAATGTTGCCCGAATCGGGTTTAATGATGGATGGTTCTCCGACGTGTTTCTGGTGGGTTCTTTGGGTGGAACGGACTGGGCTCGAGCCAAGGGTGAAAACCCCCTTGGTTTGAAGCATTTTGGTGGCGTGACGGCACCAGAATCGGCCGGGAAAGTTTTCCGGCGATTCATGGCCGTGGGACTTTCGGGGAGATTTTGAGCAAGTTACCGGCCGATTTGGGTCTAGGTGTAGAAGAGTTTTGGGCTTGGATTGAAGAGAAGAAGCTGTGGTGGTCTTGGTCGCCGAAAAATCTCTCCGGTGACGGTGCGCCGGCGCCGGCGGCGGTCAACGACGGAGCTCCGGCGAGGCGTTGACTTTTTGAATTTTTTCAAGTTTTATGCCATTTTGCTCGCAATCGCACCCCTATCATTGCCAAGAGGTTTTCTAGTTGATTTGGTTGGCGGATTTTAAGTCGAGGGTTTATGTGGAGTATTTTGGGATTTTCGACGATTCTTTTGTATCCGAGTTATATATTTCCGGAAATGGTTGGTTTTCGAGGTGTGGTTCAGAGTATTGAATTGTGATTTTGATTAGTGATATTTTGTGATTATTCAGGGGATCGAGATCGTACGTTGGGCGAGGGATCTTCCGCCAGATCTCGGAATTAGCGCGTTTGTGCGCTGTGCTTGTCTGCGAGTGGACACATTTCTTTAAACTGATTGATTGCGAGTCTTTATTATACGTTTTACGAGCATGAGAATGAGCATGCGTATGAGATTATGATTTATACGAGCATGTGCTTTACGATTATACATTTACGAATATGCATCGACGAATATACTTTCATAATTATATATTACGAATATGCATTTACATTATGCTTTATACATTAGTATATATGGTTGTATTGATACACTTGCATCCCGACCGATCCCCGATGATATTTACCATGGGGGACTGTACCTTGTGCCGATGTATTTTCGGGTAGGTACAGATTTCTGTTCCTTGTGCCGATGTATTTCCGGGTGGGAACAGATACCCTGACCTAATGCCTTTCTTGCTAGAATCAAGTGGGGGTCTGGAATCCCGTGATTCGGACTGTACTAGCACGGATGTGTCCATGAGTGACCCCGTGGAATTTTGATGCATGCTCTATACGCTTGAGGGGTTAGAGTTTTCCTCGTGTACATTATTATTTTCATACATTTTGACTCGCATATATTTTTGTAACATATATTATTCAGCGAAAGACATTTATTTTCGTCCACTCACTTTGACAGTTTATATAACTTTCCCTAGGCTCTTTGTTTTCAATGCCCAGTTTGCAGTTTGGATTCTGGTGTCGTACGTCGCTGTCAGAGGCTTAGTGTTCGAGCTACTTTTCTTTCTCAGTAGGTTTCTTGTTTAGCCTACTGCTGTGCATTTATGTATATATACACTAGAGGTCGCTCTGAATACTCTGATGTTGTTATTTTCATATGAATTTCCCGGATTTCTATAAAGTTACAGTTTTGTTTATTATTTTATGATTATGATATGATTTTGAGAAATCCAGATGGGATTGGTGCCCACGGTTTGGCTTTTGTGGCATAGGATGAAGTGTGTTTTCGGGTGCAGGTTAATGGTAATTCTGCAATATAGTGAAACTCTGCCAAAATTTCTATGGTTTTTTGCAAGTTCGTATTTTCAGAAGGGGTTCGATTCTGGATTAGGAAACTAAATCGGGGTTGGGTCCTTTCAGTTTGGTATCAGAGCATTAGGTTTTAGGTTCTGTAGACTTCTGTAGTTGTGATACTAAGGGTATTTGAAAAGGTACAGCATGTCTGGAGCGATGACCCGGTTGGCCAGCGGTAACTCATCAATTCTTTGGGTGTTGTATGTTTACAAATGTCTGAAGTTTCATGATTACGTTCCTTGTGCCTTGTGACTAATGCTTTTCTCTTATCATTAGGATGCCTCCTAGACGTGGTCCCCGTGTTAATAGGGATGTGGATCTTGATGAGGATCGCCAGACGCATGACTTGCTTATGCGAGTATTGCGTTTGGAGGAGCATTTTGACCCTGCGGTCAAAGCTCGAACTGCTGGAGCAACTGTTTTCTCGGGTTTAGCTGATCCAGAGATATATGAAGCATGGTTGGTTCAGGTTGAACGAGTTTGTGAGCGTCTGCGTTTCACTCCTGAGCAGATGACAATGGCAGCGGTTGGTTTACTTGAGTCTGATGCATACTTCTGGTGGGTTAGCACCGATAGAGTTCCGGTTGATACTCCATGGGCATTGTTCAGGGATTTGATTATGCGAAGGTATTTCAATCAGGCTACATAACAGCGGAAGTATGAGGAGTTCACCAACTTGAGACAGGGTAGTATGTTAGTACTTGAGTACCGGGACAGATTTACTCGTTTATCTCGATTTGCTCATTACATATATGGAGGCCTCAGAGGAAGCCAAGTGTCAGAGATTTAAGTTGGGCTTGAACCTGAACATCAAGGGAACACTGACTACGATGCCTCGGAACGCCAAGTTTCGCGATGAGAAGAATACATCCCTGCCATGTGTGATTTCAGCGATGAAGGCCGAGCGGATGATGAAGAAGGGCTGTGTTGCATACTTAGCTCATGTTATGGATACAAAGGCTACTGTACCAGATATTGGTGACATTGAGGTTGTTTCTTAGTTTTCAGATGTGTTTCCGGAGGAGTTACCAGGTGTTCCTTCAGTCCGAGAAATCGATTTCACCATTGAGCTTTTACCAGGCACTAGACCTATATCTCAGGCATCGTATCGTATGGCACCGGCAGAGTTGAAGGAGCTATAGATTCAACTTCAACAGTTGCTGGAGAAAGGTTTCATACGACCCAGTGTATCACCGTGGGGTGCTCTTATACTATTTGTGCGGAAGAAGGATGGTTCCATGAGATTGTGTATTTATTACCGGAAGCTGAATCAGATCACCGTGAAGAACAAGTATTCGTTGCTGCAGATTGATGATTTGTTTGATCAGCTCAAGGGAGCTTCAGCCTTTTCGAAGATTGATCTCAGGTCTAGATACCATCAGTTGAGGATCAGAGTCAGATGTGGCCAGGACAGCTTTCAGATCACGGTATGGGCATTATGAGTTCTTGGTTATGCCGTTTGGGTTGACCAATGCCCCTGCAGCTTTCATGAATTTGATTAACAGAGTGTTTAGGCGATTCCTAGACAACTTTGCGATCATGTTCATCGACGATATTCTTATTTACACCAGAAGTATGGGCCAGCACAAGAAACATCTGTGAGCTGTTTTTGCGGACTTTGCGAGACAATAAGTTGTTTGCGAAGTGCAGCAAGTGTGAGTTTTGGTTGAATAGCGTGAAGTTTTTGGGTCATGTGATATCTGCTGAGGGAGTCAGTGTGGATCCTGATAAGAATGAAGCCGTGTTGAATTGGAGTAGACCTACCACCGTACCAGAGATCAAGAGTTTCTTGGGTTTGGCGGGTTACTATCGGCGCTTTGTGCAGGATTTTTCATGAATTGCCGCTCCACTTACTAGACTGACGAAGAAATGCATCAAGTTCAAGTGGTCCGATACAAGTGAGGATAGTTACTTGCTCTTAAAGGAGAAGTTGACTACTACACCAGTTCTGACCCTACCTGACGACAGTGGAGAGTTTGTGGTTTGCAGCGATGCATCGAAATTGGGACTTGGTTGTGTTTTGATGCAGCATGGCAGAGTGGTGGCTTACGGTTCCAGACAGTTGAAACCACACGAAGTCAATTATCCTACGCATGATTTGGAGTTAGTTGCTATTGTATTAGCCTTGAAGAGTTGGAGACACTACTTGTATGGAGCTCAGTGCAAGATATATACAGACCACAAGAGTCTCACCTATTTGCGCACGCAGCCAGACTTGAATATGAGGTAGCGCAGATGGATGGAGTTGATCAATGACTATGATTGCACCTTTGAGTATCATCCAGGGAAGGCTATGGGAGCTGATGCACTCAGTCGGAAATTTGGAGCCTCATTGTTTCACATGTTTGTAGCCAGAGTTTCCATATTAGCAGAGTTACGAGCTACAGGAGCTAAGTTAGAGTGCGATGATGATGGAGCCTTATTGGCTAGCTTCTAGGTTTGACCGGTATTGGTTGATAAGGTTCGGGAAGCTCAGGATGCGGATTCCTATCTGTTGGACAAGAAGACAATGATTTGGAATGGTATGCCAACAGAATTTCGGTTGAGTGATGATGGTACATTGCTATTCAGAGGCAGATTATGTGTACCCAAAGACAAGGGTTTGAAGAAGGAGATCTTAGATGAAGCTCATTGTTCTGCTTATGCTATGCATCCCGGTGGTACAAAGATGTTTCGAACACTTCGAGTCTATTACTGGTGGCGAAATATGAAGAGGGAGATCGCAGCATGTGTGAGCAGATGCCTCATTTGTCAGCAAGTGAAGGCAGAAAGACAGAAACCTGGGGGAAAGTTACAGCCCTTGGAGATTCCGGTTTGGAAGTGGGAGCACATCACCATGGATTTCGTGTATTAGTTACCGCATACTTCTGCGGGTAACACGGGGATTTCGTCTATGACCTTTCTCAAAGGATCCTCCTCCAATGAATATTGAATGAACTCCTGCACAAAACTCTCAAAAGTATCAATTGAACAATATGAATACGCATTATCACTATTTGGGTGTTTGAGAGCTTTATAAATATTGGAGTGGATTTTCTCCTCAGCTACTTCCATACTCAATGATCCATCAAAACAATCTATCTTTGTACGCATTATTCTCAAGAACAATCGCCCAAGAGTCAATGGTATTTCTGATGGCATTGGCTCATGCTCCATTTCTAGCACAAAGAAATTTGCTGGGAATATCAAATCTCTCACCTATATCAAAACATCCTTAATAATACCTCGAGGGTAACAGTTAGACGGATCTGCAAGTTTAATGGTGACACTTATAGGAATAAGTTCTCCCATTTTTAACTTGTTAATAGAAGTGTATGGCATTAAATTAATTGAAACACCTAAATCAAGTAAAGCACACGCAAACCTGTGATCACCAATTGTGCATGGAATAGTGAATCATCTCGAATCACCAAGTTTTGGTGGTATCTTCCTCTGAAGAACAGCAAATACTCTCTCACTTAAGGCAACTATTTTAGTTTCCTTGAAGTTTCTTTTAGTAGTGCATAAATCCTTGAGTAATTTTGCAAACTGTGGAATTTGTTTGATCACATCCAGCAATGGAATATTCACCCTAACTTTCTTGAAGATATCTAGGATCTCCTTGTCTTTTTCCTCATTCCCTAACTTCTTTAACCTGCTAGGAAAATGCACATTAGTAGTAATCACAGGTGAGTGTGAGGGACATACCTGAGCTGGTTTTGGTTTTTGCACAATTTTCTGTCCAGGTGCATTCTCAACAGGTTTTGGAATTTCCTCAATGGATTGAGTTGGGGTTCTTGAAATGGTTTTCAATGGTTCATCAAACACAACTTGCTCTATAATAGGCTCCTCCCATTATCTTCTTGGCTTCTTAACCTCTGGTTTTTCATCCAACACCTTCCCACTTTTCAAGATCATAGCATGGGCCTCATATTGCCCCTTGGGATTAGGAAGGGTGTTGCTAGGAAGACCTCCTGGGTTAGCTTGAGCGAACGTTTGCTGAATTTGGCTTACTTGCCTCTCTAGCAAATCAATTGCTTTTCCTTGTTGCTGAGTTGTAGCCTTGATATTTTGGTAAAAAGCACTACTTTCCTCTCGTTGTTTCTTGCTGTTAAACATCATTTGTTGCATCAAGGCTTCAAGAGTTAAAGTTCCTATCGATGTTTAAGCAGGAGCTTATTGTTGTTGAGGAATATGCCTTTGGCCAAACTGTTGTCCATCTCCTGTAGGCTGCCTTGGGCTGAAAACCCGGTGGAACATTAGGAGGATTTAGCACATTGTTGCTCCTATAACTGAACAGTTGAAGGTCTCTATACCCACCATAAGTATTGGGCAGCCTTTGGAAGTAATTCACCTCTTCTTCCTCATGATTGACTTCCTCATCTGCTCTGGACTTTGGACAATCTTCGACTAGATGATCTGTAACTGAACAAATAGTGCACCTTACCTGGGCTGCAGCAACTGTTGTCTTCTTGGCCACTTGTAGACTACTAGCAATCAGAGCAATGTCATTCTCCATAGAGCTTAATCTCTTTTCCATGGCTCCATCGACTGTGACTGCATTGAGAGATCTTTTACTTTCTCCCATGGATCTATCCCTTGACTAAAATTGCCTTGAATTTTCTGCTTGGTTCTCAACAACTTCCTTGGCTTCTGTTCTAGTCATATTCCACCAATTCCCCCCACAAGATGAATCAAGCTTTGATCTGTTCAAAGAATCAATTCCTTCATAGAAGAACTCCATTTGAGTGTTGATGTCAAACTTATGGTGAGGGCATTGTCGAAGAAGACCCTTAAACAGACTCCAGGCTTCATATAGTTCATCTCCATCTTTTTATTTTAATGTGCTTATTTGCTTCTTCAAATTCTTGGTACGGGAAGTAGAATAGAATTCTTTCATAAATGCAACACACATATTCTCCCATGTGTCAATAGATAAAGGAGCTAAAGAATTGTACCATGCGTTTGCTTGCCCCTTCAAAGAAAATGAAAATAAGATGAGCTTCACAGTGTCTTCCTCTACATTTGTTGATTTCTGGATTCTGCACAAAGCTGTGAACTCATTGAGATAATCCTGAGGGTCTTCAAAATGCGTTCCTCTGAAGTGTGGCAGATTCGATATAAGTGATAGAGGAATAGAATAAGCCTCCAAATTCTCTAGTAGTACGATTGGTGAATCTGCTGCACCTATGCCCGGTATAAATGACTATCAATTTGGTTGCGTTTGCCATTCATCTTGGTCATGGCAGTGGTGTTGGAATATTTTGTTCTTCCTCAAACTCAGACTCTGAACTTGAATATCTTCCTTGCTCAGATGGTTCACCAACACTATTCACACTCGTAGACCGTTGTCTCTGCTACTTTCTGTTTTGCTTTACTGAGTGTTCAATCTCTAAATCAAGTAATAATGGCTTAGCGCGTATAGTGTGCCTAGTACGCTGTGACGACCCGGACCAGATTCAGCAGTGGAATAAGCTTAATCTACGAGCTTGCGCGTAGTCGCAGATGTCCGACGGTTGTTTGAATCGCCAGATTTGATGACGACTTAATTATTGGCCAAGAATTGGAGTTTTATCTCTTCTCGAGAGTCGTTGTACGTGTGATTTCGAGTTCGTGGGCGGTTCCGGATCGTTATTTGGACGACCGAGGAATTAATTATGAATATTTGAAGTTCAGATTTAAAAGATGGTGCTCTTAACGACTAAATTACCGGACGAAAATTTGGTTTCGGCTTCTTCACGAAAGTTGTTGAGAATTTAATTTCGAGCTCGTGGGAACTTCTGGAGCATTATTTTGAGTTACGAAGATTAAGTTGTGAATATTTCTGATTGTTAATTGTTTAGTCGATTTAAATATGTGTTGGTTTGAGTAGTTGACTTTTTACCCGATTGGTCGATGTGTTTGACTTTGGGTGATAACTGAAGAAGATGTCGAGTCGAGTTTATTGCCGCGAGAATTATCGAAATTGGATTTACGACGCGGAAGTTACGGATATTCGAAGTTTGCCGAAAAGTGATTTTTTGGAGGTTTCCTTTTTGGGAAGGGCTATAAATAGTAGGTTGCCGAAAAGGGAAAGTCAAAAGCTAAAGTTAATTGGGTTTGACCGAGTTGACCGAGTCAACTCGGTGGAGGGAGAACTCACGGCGTCCTCCACGGCTTTGCCGGCGGCGAGCTTTATCCGGCCACCTCAAGGCTTGGTTCTTGTCCCGTTCTCTTTGTCTTGATGTCCCGAAGCTATCCCCGGCCACCATGCACGGTGAGGCTCACCGGAGAGGAAGAATTTTCCGGCCAAAGTTCAAGGATTTTTGGTGAATTCGGGTTTTGATTTTCCGGCCGATTTGAGCTGCAATTTGGAGTGGGTTTTGAAGCTCTCATCACTAGGAAGCTACCATGTAAGTTTGGTGATCCAATTCATCTTGTACATGGAGAATTTTGGATTTGAAATTTGTGTACCAATTCGGTTTTGCTTGAAATTGACCTAGTTAGAGTGAGAATTGACCTTCGATGCAGTTGACAAAGTTGCTCAGTGGATGATTTTGAGTGGAATAGGGGTTGCTCCGCCGAGGAAATTTCAGTTTGCTGGCGGCGTCGCCGCGGTCAACGGCGGTCAACTTTGACTTTTTGGGATTTTCGACAAATTGCATGTCATTTCACTCGAAATCGCGCCCCGATCGCAGTGGGGAGGTTCGTTTTTCGAATTGAGCATCCGAACTTACAGCGATGTATTGAGGTGTGATTTCCGGATTTTCGACAGTTTGTCGTAATCGGATTTCGTGTTTCCGAGAACGGTGATTTCTCGTGATTTGATTTGAATGGTCGAGTTATGATTTTGAGAAATGGATTTTGTGTTTATTCAGGGATTCGTGATCGTTCGTTTGGCGAGGGAGTTTCCGCCGGATCACGGGTTAACGCGAACTGCGTTACGCTAGTCTGTGAGTGGACATTTCTTTTCACGGATTGATTGCGAGTCTTTTATAAATGATTTACGAACTTGAGCATGCAGTTGATTATGATTTTACGAGCATGTGTTTTACGATTATGCATATACGAATATATGTATACGAATATATATATATATATACGTACATATTATGTTTTATGCATGTGCATGGAAAGGATTTATGATTTAGTTTACACAGAGTACAGTCTCAGTATATGTTGTGGTATCGATACACATTGACTTCTCGGCTGATCCCCGAGTACACTCCGGGGGGGGACAGATATCCTGACCCGAGGCCTTTCTAGGTAGGAATCACGTGTGGGTCTGGGGTCCCGTGATTCAGACTGTGCTATCGCGTGGTAGTCCATGAGAGATTCCGCGATATATTTACGTTGCATGCTCTGTACGTGGGTGGTAGTCAGCGTCTCCATTTGATTTTCATGCATTTGACTCGCATATGATTTTATACGTATATATTACTGGTGAAAGACATTTATTTTCGTCCACTCACTTTAACGGTTTTCATGTCTTTCCTCTGGGCTTTTCGGTTTTCGTGTCCAGTTTGCAGTTCTGACTCTGGTGTCGCACGTCGTGGGTGGAGGCATAGTGCTCGAGCTACCTTGTTTCTTCCAGTAGGTCTATTGTTCTACCTACTGTGGTATACGTATATAATTATACATTAGAGGTCGCTATGAGTATTTTGTTGTATATTTTATACGATTTTACTCCGGATTTCAGTAAAGTGCATATATATTTACTATTTTACTTTACTGTTGATATATTGAGAAATCTGGATGGGATTGGTGCCCACGGTTTGATTTTTGTGGCATAGGATGAAGTGTATTTTCCGCGTACAGGTAATGGTAATTTCACGTTAGTAACGAAACTCTGCCAAAATTTCTACGGTTTTTGTTGGTTCATGTTTTCGAAAGGGTTTGATTCCAGTTTAGGGAGCTAAATCTGGGTTGGGTCCTTTCAGCTTGGTATCAGAGCATTAGGTTATAGGTTCTGTAGACTTCTGTAGTCGTGTTTACTAAGGATATTTGAGAATGTACAGCATGTCTGGAATGGTGACCCGACCGGCCGGCGGATACTCATCAATATTCCGGGTTTTGTATACTTTCAAATATTTGAAGTTCCATGATTACGTTCCACTTGTTGTGAACGATGTTTTATTCATTAGGATGCCTCCTGACGTGCTTTCCGTGTCGTTTCGGTTCTGGATCATATTGAGGATCAATCGACGCGCGATTTGCCAGAGAACTGTGGATTTGGATGAGTATTCTGAGTTCAGAGATTTGTGTGGCACGGTTTGCCTGGTTATGTGCCTCAGAGCTGAGAATTATGGTAGTTGATGTATGCCTAAGTCAGATCATTGTATTTGGTGGGCTGATATTGTGTGAGTTCCTGTTGTGACTCCATGGCCTACATTTAGGGTGTTGTTTATACGGTAATGGTTTTATCAGGCTACCCAGCAATCGAATGAGGAGTGTTTACCCACCTGAGGCTGAGATGCATTATTCATATGTTTGTCCCTGCTTGCACGTGTTATGTGGTTTCAGAGGGAGCTATGCACGAGATTCGAGATGAGTTTGAACCTGAGCATCAGAGAGAGTCTGATTGATGTGCCTCGAGATAGCCGTGAGGCGGTTAGTGTGCTGCACTCAGAGGCGAGGCTATTGAGAAGGAAAGGTGTACGCGGTTTTCGATGTGATGGTTTGAGGAAAGTGGACTTAGTCGAGATTTTGATGAGGTTGAGTTCCGATATTTCGGGATCAGTGACGTCATCAGGCTATGACCTTTTCGATTATGTTGAGGGTCATTAGATCAGGCAGAGGATCCGTTTGGCGATGGCGGAGATCACAGTGTAGCGGACTTGCTCCTGTGGCATGAGTTTGGGCGATCGTTGGTGATCCTATTATGCAGCAGGTGTTGCAGTGATTTGTGTTCGTGGAGCACTTTCAGTTGCTGTTTCGGTGGCCAGGAGGGTCACGTTATGAGGTAGCGCCCTCAGCTAGCTGTGTTAGCGGTTTGACAACTCAGAGTTCACGAGGAGATCATTATGCTATTCCTGAAGTTTGACCAATGTAGCCTTTTGTTGAGTTATTCAGCAAGTCGCAATTGACGTGGGCGGCTAGTTGGGCATGTTGGAGTTCGTGCCATGACCTTGTTTGAGGACAGACTTTTCTCCGAAGTTACTGTTGTTTGATATCCATGGCTATTGTACCTGCATCTCCACTTCCGAGGTTTTGGAGAGTGTTGCATCCATCCGGAGGTTACGAGATCCTTGTTGGAGGATATGGCTTAGCTGCGGATCTGTTATAGCTGGACCTCGTGGTTTTGATGTGACTATGAGTATGGACTTACTGACGACGCTTTTGGTTGTGTTCGAGTACCTCGAGAAGGAGGTTGTGTTTCGACGACCAGATTTTCCCCGAGATACTGTTTCGCGGTGATGGTCGAGCGGATTATGGAGACGGATTGTGTTGCTTGCTTAGCTTATGATGTGGATACTACAGTTGCTGTGCCCGACGTTGGTGATGTTGAGGTGGTTCCAGAGGTTCCAGGTGTGTTTCGGAGGAGTTACCAGGTGTCCCTCCAGTTCGGGAGACCGACTACACCATTGAGCTTGTACCAGGCGCTGGACTCATATTACCGGCATCTTGTTATTCGGAGCCAGCGGAGCTGATGGAGCTATAGTTTCGACTCCAGGAGTTGCTGGAGGAGGTTTCAGGAGATTTCATGCGACCCCGCGTATTCGCGTGGTGTGCTCTTGCATTGTTTGTACGGATGTTGGATGGTATGACGTGGTGGTGCATTGACTGCCGGAAGCCTGATTCGTTTCAGAGGAGAGTGAGTATCCTCTGCTTCGGATTGACGAGTGGTTTGATCAGCTCAAGGGAGCTTCAGTCCTTTCGAAGATTGATTTCGGATCCGGATACTATCAGTTGAGGATCGATGAGTTAGATGTGGTTTGGACAGCTTTCGGATTTCGGTGCGGACATCAGGAGCTTTTGGTCACGCTGTTTGGTTTACCAATGCCCCCGTAGATCGTGTGGACGTGATGGACCAGGTGTTCAGACGATTCTGGACGAGTTTGCGGTCATGTTTGTTGGCAATGTCCTGATGTACTCCAGGAGTGTGGACCAGCACTTGAAGCAATTGCGAGCGGTTTTGCGACCCTTACGAGATGATCAGTTGTTGGTAAAGCTCAGCCAGTGTGAATTTTGATCGATTAGCGTGAAGGTTTTGGGTCACGTGATGTCAGCCGAGGGAGTTGGCGTGGATCCTGACTAGTTTCAAGCCGTGTTGATTTGGGGTTGATCTACCATTGTACCAGAGATCGGGAGTCTCTTGGGTTTGGCAGGCTATTACCGACGGCTTGTGCAAGATTTTACCGGATTATCACTCTACTTTCCGGATTGATGAAGAAGGCGTCAAGTTCGAGTAGTTCGATACACACGAGGAGAGTTACTTACTCCTGCAGGATTGTTGACCGTTGCTTCGGTTTTGACCTTACCTGACGATCGTGGTGAGTTCGTGGGTTACGGCGATGCATCGAGGTTTGAAGTTGATTGTGTTTGGATGCTGTGTAGTAGAGCGGTGGCTCATGGTTTCAAGCAGTGGAAACCTTATGTAGCTACGTATCCTGTGTACGATTTGGGTGTAGCTGTCCTTATGTTAGCATCGAAGAGTTCGAGACACTACAGCTATGGCGTGCAGCGCAGTGTAGGACGTGCACTAATTACTTGAGTTTCATCCACTTGCATTTTCGGCCAGATTTGGGCTTGAGGCAGTGTAGATGGATGGGGTCGACTCACGACTATGGCTGCACCTTTGAGTTTGTTCGGGAAAGGCTTGTAGTTGCACTTTGACCATCCGTCTGGGATGTTGTTACTGATGCATTCAGTTGAAAGTCGGGAGCTTCTGTGTTTCGTGTGTGTGTGGTTCGAGTTTCCGTGTTTGCCGAGTTGTGCGCTACGGAAGCTGAGTTAGTGTGTGATGATGTTGAGGCTCGAGGTTTCACGCGCATTTGGCGCTAGTGATGCGGAGATGTATCAGATACTTCAAGTGTATTACTCGTGACGCAACATGAAGAGCAATATAGCAGCTTGTGTGTGCAGATGCCACATTTGTCGACTAGCGATGGCTAGGAGGCAGAGATATGCCGAGAAGTATCAGCCATTGGAGATTTCCAGTTTGATGTGGCGTTTGTCACTGTGATATTATGTGTTTGTATGCACTTCGGTTTGTGATACCAGTTATCAAGCCATTGTGGACCATTTGATGAACTTAGTACATTTCCTGGTACTTTCGGGAAAGATTTCAGTGGCAGACTGGAATAGCTGTGTTTGACGGAGGTTGGCCATTCACGTGGTGTACCTGTGTTCCAGTTCGCTGATCGAGATAATCAACTACAACAAAGTGTTGGCAAGCTTTGCAGCGAGCATTGAGGACCAGATTACGAGTTAGTATCGGTTCTTATCCTCAGATTGGCGAGCGATCTTTGAGGACTATTCAAGCCTTGGAGGGCATATTGTGGACCTCGGTATTACAGTTCCGGAGGACTTGGGACCAACAGTTCCACTTGTTTGAGAGTGCATGCAGTACCAGTTTGTGGACCACTATAGCTTTGATGTCATTTTGAGGAACGATGTTGTACTCCATTGTATTAGAGCGAGTTTGGATCTGAGCTGACATTTGATTATGATTTTGTGAAATGTGTTACCACAGACTGTCAGGTTAGCGAAAATGGGTTGATAATTGCTTGAGTTCGATGTTTGAGTTATGTTGATGTGTGCAGATTGAGTTGTGATTTGCTATGTTATTTTGATCCGTGTGTGGTCATAGGCGAGTTTGTGCTGTGCCGTATAGTTCGGCATCGCCTATAGCATTGGCTTTTGTGTGTGTTGTATTCCGTGTGGCGGAACTATGTTTACGGTTTGTTACGTGTTGTGTACCCTATCTGTTCCTTATGCAGGAACACTTGGCGATTGAGTTGAGCCAGTTCAGATTCGAGATTTGAAGGTACAGGGATTTCAACACGAAGCTATCTCTTATTGTGGAGTCGGTTATCAGAGTTGTTCAGTTGATGCTATCACTGGAGAGTTGAACAGTGTGCAGAGGCAGTGCACTTATGTTTAGCCGGCAGACTCAGACCAGATTTAAAAGATGGTGGATTTGTGACGACCCGGACCAGATTCAGCAGTGGAATCAGCTTAATCTACGAGCTTGCGCGTAGTCGCAGATGTCCGACGGTTATTTGAATCGCCAGATTTGATAACAACTTAATTATTGGCCGAGAATTGGAGCTGGGTCTCTTCTCGAGAGTCGTTGTACGTGTGATTTCGAGTTCGTGGGCGGTTTCGGATCGTTATGAATATTTGAAGTTCAGATTTAAAAGATGGTGCTCTTAACGACTAAATTACCGGACGAGACTTTGGTTTCGGCTTCTTCACGAAAGTTGTTGAGAATTTAATTTCGAGCTCGTGGGAACTTCCGGAGCATTATTTTGAGTTACGAAGATTAAGTTGTGAATATTTCCGATTGTTAATTGTTTAGTCGATTTAAATATGTGTTGGTTTGAGAAGTTGACTTTTTATCCGATTGGTCGATGTGTTTGACTTCGGGCGATAACTGAAGAAGATGTCGAGTCGAGTTTATTGCCGCGAGAATTATCGAAATCGGATTTACGACGCGGAAGTTACGGATATTCAAAGTTTGCCGAAAAGTGATTTTTTGGTGGTTTCCTTTTTGGGAAGGGCTATAAATAGTAGGTTGCCTAAAAGGGAAAGTCAAAAGCTAAAGTTAATTGGGTTTGACCGAGTTGACCGAGTCAACTCGGTGGAGGGAGAACTCACGGCGTCCTTCACGGCTTCGTCGGCGGCGAGCTTTATCCGGCCACCTCACGGCTTGGTTCTTGTCTCGTTCTCTTCGTCTTGATGTCCCGAAGCTATCCCCGGCCACCATGCACGGTAAGGCTCACCGGAGAGGAAGAATTTTCCGGCCAAAGTTCAAGGATTTTTGGTGAATTCGGGTTTTGATTTTCCGGCCGATTTGAGCTGCAATTTGGAGTGGGCTTTGAAGCTCTCATCACTAGGAAGCTACCACGTAAGTTTGGTGATCCAATTCATCTTGTACATGGAGAATTTTGGATTTGAAATTTGTGTACCAATTCGGTTTTGCTTGAAATTGATCTAGTTAGAATGAGAATTGACCTTCAATGCAGTTGACAAAGTTGCTCAGTGGATGATTTTGAGTGGAATAGGGGTTGCTCCGCCGAGGAAATTTCAGTTTGCTGGCGGCGCCGCTGTGGGCGGTGGTCAACGGCAGTCAACTTTGACTTTTTGGGATTTTCGACAAGTTGCATGTCATTTCACTCTAAATCGCGCCCCGATCGCAGTGGGGAGGTTCGTTTTTCGAATTGAGCATCCGAACTTACAGCGAGGTATTGAGGTGTGATTTCCGGATTTTCGACTGTTTGTCGTAATCAGATTTCGTGTTTCCGAGAACGGTGGTTTTTCGTGATTTGATTTGAATGGTCGAGTTATGATTTTGAGAAATGGATTTTGTGTTTATTCAGGGGTTCGTGATCGTTCGTTTTGCAATGGACTTTCCGCCGGATCACGGGTTAACGCGAACTGCGTTACGCTAGTCTGTGAGTGGACATTTCTTTTCAAGGATTGATTGCGAGTCTTTTATAAATGATTTACGAACTTGAGCATGCAGTTGATTATGATTTTACTAGCATGTGTTTTACGATTATGCATATACGAATATATGTATACGAATATATATATATATATATACGTACATATTATGTTTTATGCATGTGCATGGAAAGGATTTATGATTTAGTTTACACAGAGTACAGTCTCAGTATATGTTGTGGTATCGATACACATTGGCTTCTCGGCTGATCCCCGAGTACGCTCCAGAGGGGACAGATATCCTGACCCGAGGCCTTTCTGGATAGGAATCACGTGTGGGTCTGGGGTCCCGTGACTCAGACTGTGCTATCGCGTGGTAGTCCATGAGAGATTCCGCGATATATTTACGTTGCATGCTCTGTACGTGGGTGGTAGTCAGCGTCTCCTCACGTACCATTTGATTTTCATGCATTTGACTCGCATATGATTTTATACGTATATATTACTGGGGAAAGACATTTATTTTCGTCCACTCACTCTAACGGTTTTCATTTCTTTCCCCTGGGCTTTTCGGTTTCCGTGCCCAGTTTGCAGTTCGGACTCTGGTGTCGCACGTCGTGGGTGGAGGCATAGTGCTCGAGCTACCTTGTTTCTTCCAGTAGGTCTATTGTTCTACCTACTGTGGTATACGTATATGATTATACATTAGAGGTGGCTCTGAGTATTTTGTTGTATATTTTATACGATTTTACTCCGGATTTCAGTAAAGTGCATATATATTTACTATTTTACTTTACTGTTGATATATTGAGAAATCCGGATGGGATTGGTGCCCACGGTTTGGTTTTGTGGCATAGGATGAAGTGTATTTTTCGCGTGCAGGTAATGGTAATTCCACATTAGTAACGAAACTCTGCCAAAATTTCTACGGTTTTTGTTGGTTCGTGTTTTCGAAAGGGTTGATTCCGGTTTAGGGAGCTAAATCGGGGTTGGGTCCTTTCATACGCATAAACAATGCTCCTGCACACGGAAGAAACAATAAGATTCAAAAGTAAAAGAAAAGAAAAGAAAAGAAAAGAAAACTGAAAATTAAAGACTCTATTAAGACTTAGAATTAAGCAACTCCCCAGCAACGACGCCAAAATTTGACAGGCGGGTAAACACCTATGCAAAGATACCTTATTCTCAAATGACGCCATTGGTACTTATAATAGAGTGGCAAATAAGGTTAGGGAAGACTTGATGGTTGATCCAGATTTGGCCAGGATTGGAATGCAATTACAAGTTGGACATTGGAATTCAAGTTGTAGCTAGAGGAAGGGATAAGGCCAAAAGGATAAATAAAGGACACTTCCTTGCTCAGTATAACAGCTTAGGCAACTACATATATGAATTGCTAAAAAAGAATCTTGGTTCTACAGTAGAGATCAAGACATATATGGATTGTGATATCAGAATGTTTCAGAGGATATATGTCTGCTTTGCTGCAAGCAAGTAGGATTGGATCAATGGATGTAGACCTTTGGTGGGACTAGATGGAACTCACATAAGCAACAGATGCCACAAGGGAGTAATCATAACTGCAGTTGGTGTAGATCCCAATAATCGTATGTATCCCATAGCTTTTGCCATTTGAGAGATTGAGGACCAGGATATATGGATGTGGTTTTTAGTAATGCTAGAATAATGTACTGAAGGAGGCAAGAGACAAACCAATCATCA
The DNA here is from genome assembly GCA_946800695.1 of Geum urbanum. NCBI lineage: Eukaryota > Viridiplantae > Streptophyta > Magnoliopsida > Rosales > Rosaceae > Geum > Geum urbanum. The sequence continues at coordinate 40,053,814 of OX327002.1, read as the reverse complement.
CATTGGTTGAGAAGATCAGAATGGACATCATGATAAGGCTGGCTAATAGAAGTGTAGCTATCACCAGATGGAAACAACCAGTTGGGCCTAGGATAATGAACCTAGTCAACAAGGAGATCAATTTCTCTTCCAATTATAGATGCTTCAGTACTGGTTTACATAAATTTCAAGTCCTTGGAACAGGAGAATATGGGAGTCAACATGTTGTTGATTTGAACATGCATGAGTTCACTTGCAAGAGGTGGCAATGTAATGGAGTTGTGTGCCATCATGTTGTATGTTGCTTGAGGAGAAAGAATAAACTCTTGACAACGACGTGATCGTCCTAGGCTTGATGCCAGAGAACTCTCTTCCTCTGTTCTGTTTTGTCTTTGTCTCTTTTTAATCTCCAAAGTCCTCTCCCAGTTCCAGCTGTCTAGCTTTCTATATATATCTCTCTAAAGTCCAAGCCGTCCACGAATCCTATTCCACTTCTTCTTCTAGCTAAATAAATATAATTAGCTATATCTAATTAACCTAGCTAGCAATCACGTGCACTTCCATCATCTAGTTGTATCCTAAATGGATACTAATTCCCATTTGCATAATTAAAGGAAGTCCCCCTCGCCATGCTGTTTCTCACAAACTAGCTACCCGCTAAACTCCATTCCCTCGCCAAAACAGCCTCGCTAAGAACCAATTCCAAGCTGCTCGCCAAGAGTCCAAAGTCCAAATCTGCCGGCCTTCTTTATCTTTAGTATATATAAATATCTCTCTCCTCTTTTCAACTCCGTCGCGAGGCTCCAATAATGTATCACGTGCTCCTCCAACTAGTATCATTCATGAATTAGGATTTCATCAAACAACAAGCAGCTTCTCGCCAAAATATATTATTTAAGCCCATTTTCTTCATTAATCTCCAAAATACCTATAAATAAATAAACATAATTAATTTACTTGATTAATAACAATAAACTAAACATAAGAAACAAATTAAATACCGAATAGACGCATAAATATGCGACTATTAGATGTCCACTCATTAAAGCAGAGAAGGTTGTTGCAGCTGCTGCTGCAAGTACTTTTTTATGTTTAATGTGTTGATTACATTTGTCATGTGATTATGAATTTTCTTGTGATTGACAATGTTTTTTCAGCCTTAGACTTGAGGAACCTTTAGCCAAAGAGGCCAAAAACCAAGACAGCCAAGACCAAATAGGCAATATGCCCCTAATGAGGGTAAACACGAACATATAATGTCCAAAATGACTTATAATTTGGCAAAGGAAGCTGCTACTGCCAAACTAGTTGTTGAGCATGTGGCAAAACAATCCAGCCAAAACCAGCCACCAAGAGAGGCAGAGAATAAGTGATGTGTTGTTGAGATGTTATAACATATGTTGTCCTCCTGCTGTATTTTGTGTTATTGAACAATATTTGTGACCTTTTTTTATGTTGAATAATTTTTGGGTCATGTTGTGATGGATTAGAACTTGATATAAAAGTCTCCATGTTGTAATAGATTTGATCTTCAAAACAAAGTGTTTAAAAGGAGTATGTTATGTTAATTTGATACCTAATTTCTTCAGATGTTATGTGTGTGATGTCAACATGTAATAGATGTCACCTTCAAATTGTGTTGTCAACATGTTAAGTTGTCACTTGGATTGAATGGCTATTTTGTCAACATGAACTCTTAAAAATATATCAAAGAGGTACCGACCCAAACTTTACATATGATGTCAACGAGGTACCCAAACTTTTGGGAGGATATCAAGGACATTCCTATACTTTTAAAAGATATTAGTGTGGTACCTACACTATGTTATATATACAAAACCAGAACTTGGAGTTGACATAAACTAAAGCTGGGCACAAATCCAACTTGTAAAAATCCAGTAGCATTAATCAACATAACATAATTAACATATCCATTACCATAAAAATAGAAATCCAATAAAAAAAGAGAGATAAACCCCAGAATTTGGTAGTTTTGATTCAGTAAAATCCGAGATTACAACAACATAGACCAGAACAGAAACATAAAAACCCGAGATGGCGACTAAAAAGCAGAAAATAAAAACAACCACAAGCATAAAAACCCTAAGCAGAACCAAATTTCGAGCTTGACTCCACCTCCACAACCACAATAGCTAGCCCTTGTTCCCTTATCTCTAAACCCGACCCTAGCAAGTGCAGCCGCTCGAGCAGTCGCCGCAGCCGGAGGCTGATTCTTTAACATCATAGTAGCCGCCAAAAAAGCCCTCAGGTTCTCCAGAACCTCACGAACCAACGTGATCCAAAACTCAAGGTTGGATATTTCATTTCGCATGAGACCCTCCATGGAATTGATTCGATCTAGGATTCGGTCAGTATCAGAAGGGCAGCCACGGTGGCGAGATTTATCTACAGTGACCTAGGTAGCCAAGAGATCTGTCGAGCACCGAGGAGTTGGGGTGGTCATCTGTGCCGAGCACTAAGGGTATAGGCCGGTCGAAGTCTTCTTCATTAGATCCATGACAAGAGTAGGCCAGGAATAGGAGAATTTGAAAAGGGTGAGTCGCTACAGTAATTTTTCAGAGTAAAGAGGTATTGAAAGAGAACAAGGTTAATTTGAGGGGGGGAAGGGGGGATAAATAGAGGGACGTGTGTGTGGATCACAACAATGCATGTATAAATGTGGGGAAACGAGAGGACGCATGGGTAAATGAATGGACGCGAGTTGGGTTTTATGGTATGGGCTTTTGTTGTGGGTTATTACTATGATACCCAAATAATTTCATAAACTAAACCCTAATACCCAGATCTCTTCTGACGAGATCTCTGTGATACCCAGAAAACATCTGCGCAAAGCTGAAAAATACTTAGATATTAAGGAAGGAATTTAACCTTCATTACACGCAAAACATGTTAGTACACATCAATTACACATTCCTTACACTATTAGGACAGACACTAATATGTTCATCAATACAAAGAGAGCAATCCATAATTTTTTCTCTCTTCCTTTCATTACATTCAATTCACTCTCAACTTCATACACTCTCTTTTCTTATTGCTGTATATTAACTTAGGCATCTCCACATAGTACAGCCAAATCATCTACTTCTTCCTCAATACGTAGCAGTGGAATCCATAACACATCCACAGTTGCCTAAATCTTTAGGTTCATCTCTTTCATCTCAAATCACTTTCCTTTATTTTTCTAATTTCTTCCTCCAAGCTTTGTATTGCTAACAAAAAATTGGGAATCACCTCTTTGGCTCGGTCATTGTGTGGTGGGTCAATCCAGAAAAATAGACCACAGTGCCTCTACATGAACATTCAAATAACAAATTTCAGTTTGATACATGTTCATATCTGTGTTGCCTAAAAAAAATACCAAATTCATACATGGGTTGCGCCTCCACTACAGCCCCAGTAGTGCCTAATGTAATCAACACCCGATCTTAAATATACTCCGAAAAATCCTCTGAAATCTCCTACAAACTTGAAATCAAATCCTCTACAATTTTCGCGAAGGAACTCAAATCAAATTCGTGTCCGATAATTAAGTCGTGAACAAAACTGCTAGATCGATCAATTACTACTGACTGCGACTAATCGTGAAATATGCAAATCAAGCCAATTAACATACCATTTCCGGTTTGGGTCATAACAAATCTACCCCCTTAACAAAAATTTTGCCCTCGAAATTTATATTATTGCTAGCTGAAGAGGTAGGGATACTGCTCACGCATGTGCTGCTCTGTCTCCCAAGTAGCCTCTTCAACTGAATGGTTCTGCCACTATACCTTCACAAGAGGAATGGCTTTGTGTCGCAACTCCTGGACCTTCCGATCAAGTATCTGAACTGGTTCCTCCACATAGGTCAACTCCTCCTGTATAGGAAGCTGATACGGTTTTAACACATGAGATGGATCGGAAATGTACTTCCGGAACATAGATATATGGAACACATCATGTGCCCTGGCCATCTCGGATGGTAATTCCAACCAGTATGCCACAGCACCGACTCGCTCCGTGATCTCATATGGGCCTATATATCGCAAACGAAGTTTACCGCGCTTCCCAAAAAGAACAACACCCTTCTAAGGAAAAAGTTTCAGGAAAACCCAATCGCCAATCTCAAACTCGAGATCCTTCCATCTCACGTCAGCATAACTCTTCTGTCGATCCTGTGCAGCCTTCAATCTGTCCCGAATAACTTGAACGTCTTCCGTGGTACTTTTCACCAAATAAGGACTAAGAAGCCATTTCTCGCCAACTTCACTCCAACAAAATGAAGTTCGACACTGTTTGCCGTACAACGCCCTGTAAGGTGCCATACCAATACTAGCCTGATAGATGTTGTTGTACGCAAACTCAATCAAATGAAGTTGCTGATCCCAATTTCCTTTTGAACTGCAAAACACAAGATCGCAACATATCCTCCAAAGTCTGAATAGTCCTCTCCGACTGACCATCTGATTGAGGATGAAAAGTTGTGCTAAAGTGTAGTCTAGTCCCGATTGCCTTCTGCAATGCAAGCCAAAATTCGGAAGTGAACTGACTATCCCGATTAGAAACTATAGACACAGGTACACCATGCAATCTCACAACCTCTTTCAAGTACAGCTTTGCTAATCTACTCACGGGAAGCTTTCCTGGAAGTGCAAGGAAATGAGCTGACTTCGTAAGGCGATCCACAATTACCCAAATACCAGTACTACCACCAGAAGTACGAGGTAACTGATATACAAAATCCATGGTAATATGCTCCCATTTTCACACTAGAATCTCCAAAGGTTGTAGTTTACCTGCCGGTTTCTGACGTTCAGCCTTCACTTGCTAAAAAATTAGGCATCTGAATCTTGAGCTTTACGAACTTGATCAAGTAACACCGGACAAACTTGGAAGCTGGCTAACAATGCTCCATCTTCATTCCATTCCAACTCTGCTCCCGTTGCTCGCAACTCTATCAAAAGTGACACTCTAGCAACATGTACATGGAAGAGTGAAGCACCATGTTTCCGATTGAGAGGATCAACAACCACGTTAGCTTTCCCTGGATGATACTCGAAAGTGCAGTCATAATCGTTAATCAGCTCCATCCATCTCCTCTGCCTCATATTCAAATCTGGTTGCGTACGCAAGTAGGTAAGACTTTTATGATCGATGTAGATCTTGCACTGTGCCTCGTACAAGTAATGTCTCCAACTCTTCAATGCTAACACAATGGAAGCTAACTCCAGATCATGAGTAGTATAGTTAACTTCGTGTGGTTTCAACTGTCTCGAACCATATGCCACCACATTCCCATGCTGCATCAAAACGCAACCCAGACCTAGCTTCGAAGCATCACTGTACACCACAAACTCACCGCTATCATCAGGTAAGGTCAACACCGGTGCAGTAGTCAACCTTTCCTTCAAATTCAAGTAGCTTTCCTCACAAGCATCAGACCATTCAAACTTGACTCCCTTTTTCGTCAAACGGGTAAACGGTGTCACTATCCGTGAAAAGTCCTGCATGAATCGGCGGTATTAGCCTGCTAAGCCCAAGAAACTTCGTATCTCTGCCACGTTGGTAGGTCTGCTCTAATTCAGCACTGCATCAATCTTATCTGGATCCACGCTGACTCCCTCAACTGATATCACGTGGCCCAAAAACTTTACACTGTCTAGCCAAAATTCACATTTGCTGAACTTGGCGTACAACTGAGCGTCTCGTAAAGTCTGCAAGACTGCATGCAAATGCTTCTTGTCCCACCCCACACTCTTGGAATAGGTCAGGATGTCGTCGATGAACACAATTACAAACTTGTCTAGATAACGTTTGAAAATCCGATTAATCAGGTTCATGAAAGCAGCTGGCACATTAGTCAACCCAAACGACATAACAAGAAACTCATAGTGCCCATAACGTGACCGAAACGCCGTCTTGTCCATATCAGACTCTCGAATCCGTAGTTGATGGTATCCAGACCTGAGATCAATCTTCGAGAAAACTGAAGCTCCTTTCAGATGATCGAACAAATCATCAATCCATGGGAGTGGATACTTGTTCTTCACCGTAACCTGATTCAACTTCCGATAATCAATACATAGCCTCATCGAACCATCCTTCTTCCTCACAAACAACACTGGAGCACCCCAAGGTGAAACACTAGGTCGAATGAAGCCTTTCTCAATCAATTCCTAAAGTTGACTCTGCAACTCCCTCAACTCCGCTGGTGCCATACGATAGGGTGTCTACGAAATAGGTCCGGTACCTGGAAGTAACTCGATGGTGAAGTCAATCTCCCTGACTGGAGGAACACCGAGTAAGTCCTCAGGAAACACATCTGGATACTCTCAAACCACCGCAATATCACCAATGTCCGGTACACGAACACTCGTATCAATCACACATGCAAGGTAAGTCTCACAACCATTCCTCATCATCCGATCAGCTTTCATTGCTGAAATCAAACAAGGCAAAGTAGTATTCTTTTCACCTCGAAACAAAATTTCTGGCATGCCTAGACTCCTGAAAACAACCTCCTTCTTGTGACAGTCAAGAACAGTCCAATGGTTCTCCAAGAAATCCATACCCAAAATCACGTCAAAATCCACGATATCCAGCAACATCAAGTCCACGGGCCTGTAACCCATAACCTCCAATAAAAATCTCACAATCTCTATATACCCACCCAATACACACTACCTTGCCAGATGGATACAACACTCGCCACATACTAGAGAGTGGAGATGCAAGTATAGTAGCCAATGATGCTAATCTATATGACATGAATGAATGTGTAGCCCCTGGATCTAGTAAAGTAAGAACTGGATGACCAAAAATGTACAACGTACCGATGATTACCTCTTGAGAAGCTATGTCTTCACATAAAGACATGGCATGAACTCGAGCCTGTCCTACTGGTCATCCACACTGGCCGCGATTCTGCTGACCACCCTTTCCAGAAGACTGTGTTGCACGATCACCATAAGCAGTACCATGATCTCGTCTAGTACTCTGATCTGCAATACCACCAAAAGTGTTAAGCTGAGGACACTCCCTCGCATAGTGTCCTTACCACCTGCCAACATCCCAATTTGTTGTGACTTGTTTGAAACATCTTTGGCAGGTCATCCTGGTGTAAGTCTTTTCCAACTGATCATAGCCCTTCTTTGATGGCGGTACAACTCTCTCTCCATGCTCAAGTCTCCTCTTCTTTGCTGGTATGCCTTCTTGTTTTTTGAATCTTGGTGGTGCCATTGAAAAATCTACTACATCCCAATACTCTTGGCCAACAATTGAATGGAGGACAGGGTTGTATGCTTCCTTACACTTGGCTTGTTTTAGTACATTAAAACCTAAAAAGTATGGAACCAAATTTTTACTCCTCAAGCAACATACAACAAGATGGCACACAACTCCATTACATTGCCACCTCTTGTAAGTGAACTCATGCATGTTCAAATCAACAACAATCCAGAAAGAACATAATCATGAGATCTCAGATATTTGAGAACACACAACACCCGAAGCATTGATGAGTATCGCTGGCCAGTCGGGTCATCACTCCAGTCATGCTGTACAAACTCAAATACCCTAAGCATCACAACTACAAGAGTCTACAAAATTTGACAACCTAAAGCTCTAATACCAAGCTGAAAGGACCCAACCCCGATTTAGTTTCCTAAACCGGAATCAAACCCCTTCTAAAAACACGAACCAACAAAAACCGTAAAAATTTGGGCAAAGTAACGCCACTAACACGGAATTGCCTTTACCTGCACCCAGAAAATAACACTTCATCCTATGCCACAAAAGCCAAACCGTGGGCACCAATCCCATCCGAATTTCCCAATATCATAATCAGTAGCAATAAACAGTAAACATAACTATAATATATAGTAAATCCGGGAAAAATCCATATAAAATATGTATCAGTAACGTATCAGAGCGACCTCTAGTGCATACATATACAAAATATACAACAGTAGGCGAAACAAGAAACCTACTGGAAAACACAGGTAGCTCGAATAACTAGCCTCCGATCGCGACGTGAGACACCAGAATCCGAACTGCAAACTGGGCATGGAAACTGAAAAGCCCAGGGGAAAGGCAAATAAAGCGTTAGAGTGAGTGGACGAAAATAAACATATGCCTTTCACCAGTTTATATACATAATCAATGTAAAACAGTGCGAGTTCGGAAAGTATATATGGAGGTTGCCAGGCGAATCTCTCAAGCCCGACGGTGATAGGCCAGGGGAATCTCTCAACCCCTGCGGCATACAGGGGAATCTCTCAACCCTGCCCAGAGGAATCTCTCAACTCTGTTCCAGAGGAATCTCTCAACTCCGGCAGACTACCGGTGATCAGCCGAGTAGCCGAAGCATCGATGCAGTAATGCCATCACCATAAAATATAAAATAATACCTCCAAAAATAATAAATAACTCAACATAGGATAAAGTAAATACGGTACATCACGAACTCGCAAAAACTATGAAAATATAAAAATGTCCACTCACAGATGAGCAGAGTGCGCACTCGCGCTAATCACGTGGTCCGGCAGAAGATCCTTCGCTTGAAGCACAATCTCAATCTCCTGAATAATCACAAAATATATCTGATCAAAATCACAATTCACAACACTGTACCACACCTCGGAAACCAACCGTTCCCAGAAATATATAATGCAGTGCAAAATAATAGACGAAATTCCCGAAATCTCCACTCAAACCCTTGACTGAAAATCCAGTACCCAAATTAACTCAAAAACCTCAAGGCGACGATCGGGGCGCGAATACGAGCGAAACGACATATAACTTGACACATTTCCAAAAAAGTCAACGGTCGCCGGAGCACCGCCGTTGACCTCCGCCGCCGCCGCCACGGCGTCAATGGTGACGGATTCCGGCCAAAATTTCCAAATCACAAGTCCTCCTCAAGTCCAACACATTTATCTTCTGCACCGAGACCCAATTCCAAGCCCATCGGCCGGAATTGAGCTCGAAACTCACGGAATCCATGGATTCCTGTGAGATTCCGGCGAGCTTCAAACGGCAACCAAACCCAAATTCCTTCTACCAAAAGCATCTATAAGTTGAGGGGAACCTTTCCCCCCAAAGCGCCGACCCCAAAAGTTGCCAGAGAAGGCCACCCGAATCCGGCAAAATCCATGAACTTCACCGAGCTCGTTCTCCCTCAATTCTCAACCAAATCAAGAAATTCCAAGTTCTAAACTGCTTAGAATCACGAGGAGAACAATTTAACTTCCAAGGTCGTGGCCCAAATCAGCCTGGAACAAAAGTTCCGACGATGAACAGTAACCGGGTGAATAGTCCCCTCGGGTCAACGATCAACGGGTTCAAAGTTTTGTCAACGCTCGGTCAACGCCTCAAACAGTGTTTTTGATAATTTTTCGACTATTTTTGATATTTATACTCGCGTCTCCGGATGATCGACGGTCCAAACGGATAACCATCACGATTCGGATAAACTCGATACGAACAGATAAACTCGTCGATATTTCGGAACTTCAAATAATCATATTATATTCCTCGGTCATCAGAAAAATCATCCGGAACCTCCCACGAACTCGAAATCACGTGTACAACAACTCTCGAGAAGAGATTCAACTCAAATTCTCGGTCGATAATTAAGTCCCAAACAAAACCGGCAAACCACACAATTATCGATAAACCGCGATTACGTGATAACTCGAGAATTACGCTGTTTACTCTATTGATTCTGGTTCGGGTCGTCACAAATCTACCCCCCTTAAAAAAATTTCGACCTCGAAATTTACATACCTGTCAAGCGAACAGATGAGGATACTCCTCCCGCATACGCTGCTCAGTCTCCCAGGTGGCCTCCTCAACCGACTGATTCTGCCACAAGACCTTCACCAGCGGTATAACACGGTGCCTCAACTCCTGCTCACGCCGATCGAGAATCTGTACCTTCTCCTCCACATATGTCAAATCCTCTCGGATAAGTAGCTGATGTGGCGCTAACACATGTGATGGATCTGGGATATACTTTCGTAACATCGAAACATGGAAAACATCGTGCACACGAGCCATCTCAGCTGGCAACTCAAGTCTGTAAGCCACGGCTCCAATCCTCTTGGTGATCTCGTAAGGACCAATGTACCGTGGTCGAAGCTTGCCACGCTTTCCGAAACGCACAACTCCCCTCCACGGAGATAGTTTCAGGAAGACCCACTCGCCCACATCGAACTCGAGACTCTTTCTTCTCACGTCCGCATAAATCTTCTGGCGATCCTGGGCAATCTTCAATCTATCCCGAATAATTTGGATGTCCTCCATGGTGCTCTTCACCAGATCAGGGCCAATAAGCCATCGCTCGCCCACCTCACTCCAACACAAAGGAGTGCGGCACTGCCTCCCGTACAGGGCCTCGTATGGTGCCATCTCAATGCTATCCTGATAGCTGTTGTTGTAGGCGAACTCTATCAAATGCAGTTGCTGGTCCCAATTTCCTCAAAATTGCAAAACACAAGACCGCAACATATCCTCAAGAGTCTGTATAGTCCGCTCAGACTGCTCGTCAGTCTGAGGATGAAAAGCTGTTCGGAAACGCAACCTCGTGCCCATGGCTCGCTGCAATGCCTGCCAGAACTCAGAAGTAAACTGACAGTCTCGGTCAGAAACAATAGGCACAGGCACACCGTGCAGTCGAACAATCTCTGACAAATACAGCTTGGCCAATCTGCCCACTGATATCTTCCCCGAAAGTGCGAGAAAATGAGCTGATTTCGTCAGTCGATCCACAATAACCCAAATGCCAGTGTTGCCAGCAAAAGTACGCGGCAACTGATAAACAAAATCCATAGTAATGTGCTCCCACTTCCAAATTGGAATCTCCAGTGGCTGTAACTTTCCCGCAGATTTCTGCCTCTCCGTTTTAACCTGCTGACAGATCAAACATCGGCTCACATATGCGGCAATCTCCCGCTTCATGTTGCGCCACTAGTAATACGCTCGAAGAGTACGAAACATCTTCGTACCACCAGGATGCATCGCATAAGCCGAACAATGAGCCTCGCTCATATAATCTGCCTCTGAAAAGCAATGTACCGTCATCACTCAACCGAAACTCTGTAGGCACACAATTCCGAATCATGGTCTTCTTGTCCAACAGGTAGGAATCTGAATCCTGAGCCTCCGGAACCTGATCAACCAACACTGGTCGAACCTGGAAACTGGCTAACAAGGCTCCCTCATCATCCCACTCGAACTCGGCTCCCTTAGCCCGAAGCTCAGCTAACATAGACACTATGGCCACGCACACGTGGAATAACGAAGCTCCGGATTTCCGACTGAGTGCATCGGCAACAACATTGGCCTTCCCTGGATGGTACTCGAAAGTGCAATCATAGTCGTTGATCAACTCCATCCATCTGCGCTGCCTCATGTTCAAGTCTGGCTGTGTTCACAAGTAGGTGAGACTCTTGTGGTCGGTATAAATCTTACACTGGGCTCCGTACAAGTAATGTCTCCAACTCTTCAACGCTAACATAATAGCGGCCAACTCCAAATCATGGGTCGGATAGTTGACTTCGTGTGGTTTCAACTGCCTGGAACCGTAGGCTACAACTCTGCCATGCTGCATCAGTACACAACCAAGTCCCATCTTCGACGCACCACTATAAACCACAAACTCACCGCTGTCGTCTGGTAATGTCAGAACCGGTGCAGTAGTCAACTTTTCCTTCAGGAGTAAGTAACTCTCCTCACATGCATCAGACCACTCAAACTTGACACCCTTCTTCGTCAGTCTGGTCAGTGGAGTAGCAATCCGCGAAAAATCCTGTACAAATCGCCGGTAGTAGCCTGCCAAACCCAAGAAACTCCGGATCTCCTTTACAGTGGTAGGTCTACTCCAATTCAGTACGGCCTCGATCTTGTCAGGATTAACACTGATTCCCTCAGCCGATATCACATGGCCCAGAAACTTCACACTGTCCAGCCAAAACTCGCACTTGCTGAACTTCGTAAACAGCTGATGGTCCTGCAAAGTCCGCAACACCACTCGTAAATGCTTTTAATGCTGGCCCACACTCCTGGAATAGATCAAAATATCATCAATGAACACAATCACGAACTTGTCTAGAAATCGTCTGAACACCCGATTCATCAAGTCCATAAAAGTTGTGGAGGCGTTGGTCAACCCAAATGGCATAACCAAAAACTTGTAATGCCCATACCGCAACCTGAAAGCTATCCTGGCCACATCAGACTCTCGGATCCTCAACTGGTGATATCCGGATCGAAGATCAATCTTCGAAAAGGTTGAAGCTCCCTTGAGCTGATCGAACAAATCATCAATCTGCGGCAACGGATACTTGTTCTTCACTGTAACCTGATTCAGCTTCCGGTAGTCGATGCACAATCGTATGGATCCATCTTTCTTTCGCACAAACAAAATCGGGGCACCCCATGGCGAAACACTAGGTCGAATGAAACCCTTCTCCAGCAACTCCTAAAGTTGAACCTGCAGCTCTTTCAACTCCGCTGGCGCCATACGATACGGTGCCTGTGAAATGGATCCTGTACCCGGTAATAGCTCAATAGTGAAATCAATCTCCCGAACTGGAGGTATACCTGGTAACTCCTACGGAAACACATCCGGAAACTCTGAAACAACCTCAATACTACTAAGGTCTGGCACAGCCGCCGTAGTGTCCACAATATGAGCTAAATAAGCAACACAGTCCTTCTTCATCATCCGATCCGCCTTCATCGCGGAAATCACACATGGTAATGAAGTGTTCTTCTCGCCGCGAAACAATATCTCTGGAAAGCCTGGTCTTCGAAACGCAACCTCCTTCTTGTGACAATCAAACATGGCCCAATGCGTCTCCAAGAAGTCCATACCCAAGATCAAATCAAAATCGACGATATCAAGCAACAACAAATATGCGGCCAAGCCATGGCCTCCAATAAAAATCTCACAGTCTCTATACACCCAGCCAATACTCACAATCTCACCGGACGGATACAACACTCTCCACAACCCCAGAAGTGGAGACACAGGTACCGTAGCTAAAGATGATAGTCTATACGACATGAATGAATGTGTGGCACCTGGATCTAACAATGTAAGTACTGGAATACCAAATATATGCAACGTACCGATAACGACCTCTGGTGAAGCTCTACCCTCTCGCAAAGTCATGGCATGAACCCTTGCCTACCCGGCTGGTCGTCTATGCTAAGGTTGTCCTTGTTGTCCGCCTTGGCCGGCATACTGTACTGGTTGAGCCCCCGAAGTGGCACCTCGCTCTCCTTCGAAACTCTGGGCCTCCTGTCAACCAGCACCATCAAGTTGGAAACACCCCCTCGCATAGTGACCCACCTGGCCACAGCGAAAACAAGTAACAGGGCCCCGCTGACACGGACCAACATGATGTCTGCTGCAGAGACTACACAACGGGTACTCCCTCGGTACGGCAAATGAGCCACCGGTACGCGGAGGATAAATGGAACCGTTAGAACCCCCACTAGACTGTGGTTGCTGCGGTTGATCTCTCCTCCATCTCTACCTCTGTCTCGATGCACCAGCTAGTGGTCGATAAGGTCCACTACCCGAGGATGAAGCCGAACCGGAAGTATCAGAACTCTGCCTATTGGAAGGCCCCTGACTCGGTCCACCCTCCTCAAATCGTCTAGGCTGGTACCTCAGATGCCTCTCCTTCTCGATATCCTAACCTCGGAGTGCTACACTAACAAACTCATCGAAGTTGTTCTGAGGCATCGTAGTCAGAGTCCCCTTGATGTTCAGGTTCAAACCTAGCTCAAATCTACGGCACTTGGCTTCCTCAGTAGCCACCATGTCATGCGTAAAACGAGATAAGCGGGTAAACCTGTCCCGATACTCAAGAACAGACAAACTGCCATGTCTTAAGTTCGTGAACTCCTCATACATACGCTGCTGGGTAGCTTGGTTGAAATATCTCCGCATAAACAAATCTCGGAACAAAGTCCACGGAGTATCAACTGGAACTCTATCGGTGCTAATCCAACTGCTGCCACTGTCATTTGCTTAGGGGTGAAACGAAGACGCTCACATACACGTTCAACCTGAACTAACCATGCCTCACATACCTCTGGATCAGCTGAACCCGAAAAGACAGTCGCACTAGCAGTACAAGCTTTGACCAAAGGGTCAAAATGCTCCTCCAAACGCAACAATCGCATCAGCAAGTCGTGCGTCTCGCGATCCATATCAAGATCCTCTTCTCGGTCGACACGGGGACCACGTCGAGGAGACATCCTACTGATACAAGACAAGCATGAGGTATAAGCAGAAAGAACATAATCATGAGACCTCAGGTATTTGAGAACACATAACACCCGAAGCATTGATGAGTACCGCTGGCCAGTCGGGTCATCACTCCAGTCATGCTATACAAACTCAAATACCCTAAGCGTCACAACTACAAGAGTCTACAGAATCTGACAACCTAATGCTCTGATACCAAGCTGAAAGGACCCAACCCCGATTTAGTTTCCTAAACCGGAATCAAACCCCTTCTGAAAACACGAACCAACAAAAACCGTAAAAATTTGGGCCGAGTAACGCTACTAACGCAGAATTGCCTTTACCTGCACCCGGAAAATAACACTTCATCCTATACCACAAAAGCCAAACAGTGGGCACCAATCCCATCTGGATTTCTCAATATCATATCAGTAGCAATAAACAGTAAACATAACTGTAATAAATAGTAAATCTGGGAAAAATCTGTATAAAATATGTATCAGTAACGTATCAGAGCGACCTCTAGTGTATACATATACAAAATATAAAACTGTAGGAGAAACAAGAAAACCTACTGGAAAACACAGGTAGCTCGAATAACTAGCCTCCGACCGCGACGTGAGACACCAGAATCCGAACTGCAAACTGGGCACGGAAACCGAAAAGCCCAAGGGAAAGGCAAATAAAACGTTAGAGTGAGTGGACGAAAATAAACATATGTCTTTCACCAGTTTATATACATAATCAATGTAAAACAGTGCGAGTTCAGAAAGTATATATGGAGGTTGCCAGGCGAATCTCTCAAGCCCGACGGTCAGGCAAATTGCTCAAGCTCGACGGTGATAGGCCAGGGGAATCTCTCAACCCTGCCCAGAGGAATCTCTCAACTCTGGTCCAGAGGAATCTCTCAACTCTGGCAGACTATCGGTGATCAGCCGAGTAGCCGAAGCATCGATCCAGTAATGTCATCACCATAAAATATAAAATAATACCTCCGAAAATAATAAATAACTCAACATCGTATAAAGTAAATACAGAAAATCACGAACTCGCAAAAACTAAAAATGAGCAGAGCGCGCACTCGCGCTAATCACGTGGTTCGGCGGAAGATCCCTCGCCTGAAGCATGATCTCGATCCCCTGAATAATCACAAAATATATCTTATCGAAATCACAGTTCACAACACTGTACCACACCTCGGAAACCAACCATTCCCGGATATATATTATGCGGCGCGGCGTCAACGGTGACGGATCCCGGATAAAATTTTCAGATCACAAGTCCTCCTCAAGCCCAACACATTTCTCTTCTACACCGAGACCCAATTTCAAGCCCAACGGCCGGAATTGAGCTCGAAACTAACGGAATCCATGGATTCCGGTGAGATTCCGGCGAGCTTCAAACGGCAACCAAACCCAAATTCCTTCTACCAAAAGCATCTATAGGTTGAGGGGAACCTTTCCCCCCAAATCCCCGACCCCAAAAGTCGCCAGAGAAGGCCACCCGAATCCGGAAAAATCCAAGAACTTCACCGAGCTCGTTCTCCCTCAATTCTCAACCAAATCAAGAAATTCCAAGTTCTAAACTGCATAGAATCACGAGGAGAACAATTTACCTTCCAAGGTCGTGGCCCAAATCAGCCTGGAACAGAAGTTCCGATGATGAACAGTAACTGGGTGAATAGTCCCCTCGGGTCAACGGTCAACGGGTTCAAATTTTGGTCAACGCTCGGTCAACTCCTCAATCAGTATTTTCGACAATTTTTTGACTATTTTCGATATTTATACTCGCATCTCAGGACGATCGACGGTCCAAATGGATAACCATCACGATTCAGATAAACTCGATACGAACGGATAAACTCATCGATATTCCGAAACTTCAAATAATCATATTATATTCCTCGGTCATCGGAAAAATCATCCGAAACCTCCCACGAACTCGAAATCACGTGTACTACAACTCTCGACAAGAGACTCAACTCAAATTATAGGCCGATAATTAAGTCGCAAACAAAATCGGCAAACCACACAATTATCGATAAACCACGATTACGTGCTAACTCGAGAATTACGTTGTTTACTCTACTGATTCATGTTCGGGTCGTCACAGACTATACTAGCGTGGACGTGTCCATGAGTGATCCCGCGGGATTTTACGATACATGCTCTGTACGCATGAGGAGTTAGAGTCTCCCTCGTGTACTATATAATATTCATTCATTTAGACTCGCATATGTTTTTATAACATATATTATTGGGCGAAAGACATTTATTTTCGTCCACTCACTCTAACAGTTTATATGTCTTTCCCTGGGCTCTTTGTTTTCAATGCCCAGTTTGCAGTTTGGATTCTGGTGTCGCACGTCGCAGTCGGAGGCATAGTATTCGAGCTACTTTTCTTTTCCAGTAGGTTTCTTGTTTAGCCTACTATTGTGTATTTATGTAATATATATATATACTAGATGTCGCTCTGATCTGATGTTTATATTTTCATATGATTTTCCTGGATTTCTGTAAAGTATAGTTTTGCTTATTATTTTACGTTATTGATATGATATTGAGAAATCCGGATGGGATTGGTGGCCACGGTTTGGCTTTTGTGGCATAGGATGAAGTGTGTTTTCGGGTGCAGGTTAATGGCAATTCCGCGTTATAGTGAAACTCTGCCGAAATTTCTTTGGTTTTTACAAGTTCGTGTTTTCACATAGGGTTTGATTCCGGTTTAGGAAACTAAATCGGGGTTGGGTCCTTTCAGGCTACCAAAATTACAAACCCTGTTTTGCATTAAATTTTCACTCCTCACTGATTTGCGTGTAATTATATTATCTAGTTTAGCCATGGCGAATGTAATATAACATTAAATGTACTAACGGTCTAGATGTACACTACAAGAAAAACTCACCTAGACCATGGACCGTTTCCGTCGTCTAGGTGAGCATTTCCGTCATATAAGTACTTAGACGACGGAACTTCTGTGGACTAGGTTGCGTCCTCCAAGTACCGTCGTCCAGGTACTTAGACGACGAAACTGGACGATTGTGCGGTCCATGTGGAACTTAGACCACGGAAAACCCATTCTTCGTCGTCCAAGTGGGACTTAGACAGCGGAAAAAGTCCGCGGTCTAAGTTTCACTTCACTACAAGAAAAATGCACTTAGACCACGGAACCTTTAAGGTTCCGCGGTCTAAGTGGAACTTGGATGACGGAGAATTTCTCCACGGTCCAAGTGAAACTAGGACTACGGAAGGAGTGTTTCCGTCCTCCAAGTGTCACTTGGACCGCCGAAAAATTCTTCCTTGTCCAAGTTGACACTTGGACCGCGGACCAACACGCTGTGGTCCGAGTGGCCACTTGGACCGCAGAGAAGGGGACATTGACTACAATGCCTCGGAATAACTTTGATGAGTTTGTGAGTGCTGCACTTTGAGGCAAGGACATAGATATGGAAAGGCAGATGTGATTCCAGTCTCAACGATTTGAGGAGGGTGGACCGAGTCAGGGACCTTCCAAGAGGCTGAGTTCAGGAACTTCCGGATCGGCATTATCCTTTGGTAGTTGACCATATAGACCACCGAGTACTACAACTAGACAGAGACAGAGATGGAGGAGGGATCGACCACAGAGACCACAATCCAGTGGGAGTTCTAACGGATCCAGGTGCTGTACCGGTGGCACTTTTGCTGTACCGAGGGAGTATCCATTGTGCAACTTCTGCAACATGCATCATTATGGTCCCTTTCAGCGAGGCACTACCATTTGCTATCGATGTGGCCAGGAGGGTCACTTTGCGAGGGAATGTGTCCAGCCTGCTGGGTTGGTATACAGACAGCTCAGAATTCAGGAGATCGAGGTACCACTTCTGGAGCTCGACCAGTGCAGTCTTCTGGTCAGGGCGGACAGTAGAGTCACCGTCAGTGTGGACGACCAGCTGGGCAGGCCAGGGTTCATGTTATGTCATTGCGTGAGGGCAGAGCATTACCGGAGGTTGTCATTGGTACGTTGCATGTTTTTGGCTATCTAGTACTTACTTTGCTAGATCCAGGTGCTACGCATTCATTCATATTATATAGATTGTCATCTTTAGCTACTATGCCTGTATCTCCACTTCCAGGGTTGCGGAGAGTGTTGTATCCATCCGGTGAGGTTGTGAGTATTGGTTGGGTGTATAGGGATTGTGAGATCTTTGTTGGAGGTTATGGGTTAGCCGCGGATTTGTTATTGCTGGATATCATTGATTTTGATGTGATTTTGGCTATGGACTTCTTGGAGACACATTGGGCTATGTTTGACTGTCACAAGGAGGAGGTTGTGTTTCGACGCCCAAGTTTTCCAGAGATATTGTTTCGCAGTGAGAAGAATACTTCATTGCCATGTGTGATTTCAGCGATGAAGGCCGAGCAGATGATGAAGAAGGGTTGTGTTACATATTTGGCTTATGTGGTGGATACTAAGGCTGCTGTACCAGACATTGGTGATATTAAGGTGGTTTCTGAGTTTCCAGATGTGTTTCCGGAGGAATACCAGGTGTTCCTCAAGTTCGAGAAATCAATTTCACCATTGAGCTTTTACCAGGCACTGGACCCATATCACAGGCACCGTATCGTATGGCGCCAGCGGAGTTGAAGGAGCTACAGATTCAACTTCAAGAATTACTGGAGAAAGGTTTCATACGACCCAGTGTATCACCGTAGGGTGCTCCTGTACTATTTGTGCGGAAGAAGGATGGTTCCATGCAGTTATGTATTGATTACCAGAAGCTGAATCAAGTCACCGTGAAGAACAAGTATCCGTTGCCATGGATTGATGACTTGTTTGATCAGCTCAATGGAGCTTCAGTCTTTTCGAAGATTGATCTCAGGTCTGGATACCATCAGTTGAGGATCAGAGAGTCAGATGTGGTTAGGACAGCTTTCAGATCACGATATTGGCATTTTGAGTTTTTGGTTATGCCGTTTGGGTTGACCAATGCCCCCGCAGCTTTCATAGACGTGATGAACCAGGTGTTTAGGCGATTCCTAGACAAGTTTGTGATCGTGTTCATCGACGACATCCTGATTTACTCCAGGAGTGTGGGCCAGCACAAGAAACATTTGCGAGCTGTTTTGCGGACTTTGCGAGATAATCAGCTGTTTGCGAAGTTCAGCAAGTGTGAGTTTTGGTTAAATAGCGTGAAGTTTTTGGTTCACGTGATATCTGCTGAAGGAGTCAGGGTAGATCCTGACAAGATTGAAGTCGTGTTGAATTGGAACAGACCTACCACCATACCAGAGATCAGGACTTTCTTGGGTTTGGCAGGTTATTATTGGCGCTTTGTGCAGGATTTTTCAAGGATTGCCACTCCAATTACCAGATTGACAAAGAAAGGTGTCAAGTTCGAGTGATCTGATGCATGTGAGGAGAGTTATTTGTTCTTGAAGGAAAAGTTGACTACTGCACCGGTTCTGACTCTGCCTAATGACAGTGGAGAGTTTGTGGTTTACAGCGATGCATCAAAATTGGGACTTGGTTATGTTTTGATGCAGCATGGCAGAGTGGTGGCTTACGGTTCCAGATAGCTGAAACTACATTAAGTCAATTATCCTACGCATAATTTTGAGTTGGCCACCATTGTATTAGCCTTGAAGAGTTGGAGACACTACTTGTATGGAGCTCGGAGCAAGACATACACAGATCACAAGAGTCTCACCTATTTGTGCACGCAGCCAGACTTGAATATGAGACAGTGCAGATGGATGGAGTTGATCAATGATCATGATTGCACCTTTGAGTACCCTCCAGGGAAGGCTAATGTCGTTGCTGATACACTTAGTCGAAAATCGGGAGCATCATTGTTTCATGTGTGCGTAGCCAAAGTATCCATGTTAGTAGAGTTACGGGCTACGTACGGGAGTTGAGTTTGAGTGGGATGATGATGGAGCCTTGTTGGCTAGCTTCCAGGTTCGACCGGTATTGGTTCATCAGGTTCGTGAAGCTCAAGATGCGGATTCCTATCTGTTGAACAAGAAGACCATGATTCGAAATGGTGTGCCAACAGAGTTCTGGTTGAGTGATGATGGTACATTGCTATTCAGAGGCAGATTATGTGTACCCAGGGACGAGGGTTTGAAGAAAGAGATTTTTGACGAAGCTCATTGTTCTGCTTATGCTATGCATCCCGGCGGTACAAAGATGTTTCGTACACTTCGAGCCTATTACTGGTGGCGAAATATGAAGAGGGAGATTGCTGCATATGAGAGCAGATGTCTTATTTGTTAGCAGGTTAAAGCAGAGAGACAGAAGCCTGCGGGAAAGTTACAGCCCTTGGAGATTTCAGTTTAGAAGTGGGAGCACATCACTATGGATTTCGTGTATCAGTTACCACGTACTTTGGTTGGTAATACTGGTATTTGGGTTATTTTTGACGGATTGACAAAATCCGCTCATTTCCTTGCACTTCCAGGGAAGATTTCAGTGGGCAGATTAGCGAAGCTGTATTTGGCGGAGATCGTTCGTTTGCATGGTGTGCCTGTATCCATTGCTTTTGACCGAGACAGTCAGTTCACCTCAGAGTTCTGGCAGGCATTGCAGCGAGCCTTGCGGACTAAATTTCATTTTAGTACAGCTTTCCATCTTCAGACTGATGCCGTCTGAGAGGACTATTCAGACCATCGAGGGTATGTTGCGGTCTTGTGTTTTGCAGTTTAGGGGGAATTGGGACCAACAACTGCATTTGGTCGAGTTTGCTTACAACAACAGTTATCAGGCCAGTATCGACATGGCACCGTATGAAACCCTATATGGAAAGCAATGCCGTACTCCATTGTGTTGGAGTGGGGTAGGCGAGCGATCGCTCATTGGTCCTGATCTGGTCAAGAGCACTACAGAGGACATTCAGATTATCCGGGACAGACTGAAGATTGCCCAAAACCGACAGAAAAGTTATGCAGACGTGAGAAGAAAGAATCTCAAGTTCGAGGTGGGTGATTGGGTCTTTTTGAAACTGTCTCCATGGAGGGGAGCGGTATTATGTTTTGCAGTTTAGGGGGAATTGGGACCAACAACTATATTTGATCGAGTTTGCTTACAACAACAGTTATCAGGCCAGTATCGACATGGCACCGTATGAAGCCCTATACGGAAAGCAGTGCCGTACTCCATTGTGTTGGAGTGGGGTAGGCGAGCGATGGCTCATTGGTCCTGATCTGGTGAAGAGCACTACAGAGGACATTCAGATTATCCGGGACAGACTGAAGATTGCCCAAGACAGACAGAAAAGTTATGCAGACGTGAGAAGAAAGAATCTCAAGTTCGAGGTGGGTGATTGGGTCTTTCTGAAGCTGTCTCCATGGATGGGAGTTGTGCGTTTCGGGAAGCGCGGCAAGCTTTGACCACGGTATATCGGTCCGTACGAGATTACAGAGAGAGTTGGTTTCGTGGCTTACAGATTGGAGTTGCCTTCTGAGATGGCTTAAGTACACGATGTTTTCCATGTCTCGATGTTGCGGAAATACATTTCAGATCCATCACATGTTTTGGCGCCATATCAGCTTCCTATCCGGGAGGATCTAACATATGTGGAGGAGCCAGTACAGATTCTCTATCGGCGTGAGCAGGAGTTGAGGCACAGAGTCATACCGCTTGTGAAGGTCTTATGGCAGAATCATTCAGTTGAGGAAGCCACTTGGGAGACCGAACAGCATATGCGGGAGCAATATCCTCATCTGTTCACTTAACAGGTACGTAAATTTTGAGGTCGAAATTTGTTTTAAGGGGGGGTAGATTTGTGATGACCCGAATCAGAATTAGTACGTTAATCGGCTTAATCCGCGAGTTTTACGAGTAATCACAGTTGTCGTAATTGAGCAGTGTTAGTAGGTTCATTCATGACTAATTTATCGGGCGAGAATTTGAGATGAGTCTCTTCACGAGAGTTGTAGTATGCATGATTTCGAGTTCGTAGGTGGTTTCGGATAATTGTTTCGATAACCGAGGAATATGTTATGAATATTTGAAATAGCGTGATTTAATCGTGTTTATCCGTTTGAGTTTGAGTTATCCGAAACGTGGATGTGATTCGATTTGAACCGTCGATCGTATCGAGCTGCGAGTATAAATATCGGAATAGTCGGAAAATTGTCGAAAATCACTGTTTTGGAAGTTTGACCGTCGTTTGACCAAAAGAAGACCGTTGACTCGCGCTGACCGAGGGAGAACCGCACCGCCGTGGACTTTCCATTTTCGGCCACCTCCGGCTACAATTTGGGTATGGTTAGCTTCTCCTCTTGATTTCCTATGGTTTAGGACTTGGATTTGTGTGATTTGATGAGGTATAGGTAGAGAACAAGCTTGGTGAAGTTCGTGGTGTTTGTCGGAATCGAGTGGCCATTTCCGGCCACTTTTGGGGTCGAAGGGGTTGGGGATTTTGCTCCCCTCAACCCAAGGAAGCTTTTGGGTGAAGAGTTTTTGAAGTTGGTCGCCGTTTGGAGCTCGCCAGAAACCTCACCAGAATTCGTGGATTCCGTGGGTTTCGAGGTGATTTCTGGCCGGTGGGCTTGGAATTAGGGCTTGGTGTAAAAGAGAGATGTGTTGAGCTTGAGGAGTACTTATGATCTGGAAAGTTTGGTCGGAATCCGCCACTGTTGACGCCACGCCGCCGCCGCCGGCGGCGATCAACGGCGGGCTCCAGCGAAGGGTTGACTTTTTGGAATTTGACAAGTTTTATGCCGTTTTGCTCGTAATCACGCCTTGAGTGTAGCCTTGAGATACCAGATTTTAAGTCGAGGGTTTATGTGGAGTATTTAGGGGTTTTCGACGATTATTTTGTATCCGAGTTAGATGTTTCTGGAAATGGTTGGTTTCCGAGGTGTGGTACAGAGTAATGAATTGTGATTTTGATCTATGATATTTTGTGATTATTTAGGGGATCGAGATCGTACGCTTGGCGAAGGACCTTCCGCCGGATCTCGGGATTAGCGCGTTTACGCGCTGTGCTTGTCTGTGAGTGGACATCTTTCTTTTCACTGATTGGTTGCGAGTCCGTATTATACGTTACACGAGTATGAGCATGCATATGAGATTATGATTTATACGAGCATGTGCTTTACGAATATGCATCGACAAATATGCTTATATAATTATATATTACGAATACGCATTTACATTATGCTTAATACATTTGCATGAACTATTTATGATTTGGTTTTCACAGAGTACAGTCACAGTATATGTTGTTATATTGATACACTTGCATCATGGCTGATCCCCGAGGATGTTTACCGGGGGAGGCTGTGACCCCTGACCCGAGGCCTTTACCGGGGGGGGGGAGGAGGGGGGTCAAAACTCTGACCTGAGGCCTTTTTGGCTAGAATCACGTTTGGGTCTGGGATTCCGTGATTCGGACTGTACTAGCGCGGACGTGTCAATGAGTGATCCCGCGGGATTTTACGATACATCCTCTGTACACGTGAGGAGTTAGAATCTCCCTCGTGTACTATATCATATTCATTCATTTAGACTCGCATATGTTTTTATAACATATATTATTGGGCAAAAGACATTTATTTTCGTCCACTCACTCTAACAGTTTATATGTCTTTCCCTGGGCTCTTTGTTTTCAATGCCCAGTTTGCAGTTCGGATTCTGGTGTCGCACGTCGCAGTCGGAGGCATAGTATTCGAGCTACTTTTCTTTTCCAGTAGGTTTATTGTTTAGCCTGCTGTTGTGTATTTATGTATATATATATATACTAAAGGTCGCTCCGATCTAATGTTTATATTTTCATATGATTTTCCTGGATTTCTGTAAAGTATAGTTTTGCTTATTACTTTACGTTACTGATATGATATTGAGAAATTCGGATGGGAGTGGTGCCCACGGTTTGGCTTTTGTGGCATAGGATGAAGTGTGTTTTCTGGTGCAGGTTAATAGCAATTCCGCGTTATAGTGAAACTCTGCCGAAATTTCTTTGGTTTTTGCAAGTTCGTGTTTTCACAAAGGGTTTGATTCCGGTTTAGGAAACTAAATCGGGGTTGGGTCCTTTCATGCTACCAAAATTTCAAACCCTCTTTTGCATTAAATTTTCACTCCTCACTGATTTGCGTGTAATTATATTATCCAATTTAGCCATGGCGAATGTAATATAACATTAAATGTACTAACGGTCGATCTAGATGTACACTACAAGAAAAACTCACCTAGCTAGACCATGGACCGTTTCCGTCGTCTAGGTGAGCATTTTTGTCGTCTAAGTACTTAGACGACGGAACATCTGTGGACTAGGTTACGTCCTCCAAGTACCGTTGTCCAGGTACTTAGACGACGAAACTGGACGATTGTGCGGTCCAAGTGGAACTTAGACCGCGGACCTTTTCCGCGGTCAAAGTTCTCACTTAGACCACGGAAAATCTATTCTCCGTCGTCCAAGTGGGACTTAGACCGCGGAAAAAGTCCGCGGTCTAAGTTTCACTTCACTACAAGAAAAATGCACTTAGACCACGGAACCTTTAATGTTCCGCGGTCTAAGTGGAACTTGGATGACGGAGAATCTCTCCACGGTCCAAGTGAAGCTAGGATTACGGAATGAGTGTTTTCGTCGTCCAAGTGTCACTTGGACCGCCGAAAAATTCTTCCTTGTCCAAGTTGCCACTTGGACCGCGGACCAACACGCTGTGGTCCGAGTGGCCACTTGGACCGCAGAGAAGTGCCCAATCTGTCCTCTAAGTGAAGCATTATATAATGTCCATGTCGAACTCTCTCAACTTCATCTCCATGCATATATATGTCAATCTATCATTCAATTAATTCTCTCTCTTGATCGATCAGATCGACTCTCCGATCCTCACGCGTACGTATATGGCGCAGGCGCATGCAAATTCTAGCTAGCTAGCACTATATCCGAGCAACGATTCGCCATATATCGGAGAATGCTAGGTACGTAGTTAATTTCCTAAGACCATTTAACGTTTATATATATAATTAATTGTACGTTTTATTGATTGCATTGTTAACAATTAGTACGTTCTAATATATATTTATAATTGAGTTACGTAATTGATTATATATATACATTAGTTAATTAATATTGACCAGTACGTAGTACGTATATATATGCATTGATGTTTAAAAATTTGGTTAATATTTACTTAAAACGTACATGTATGTTAGACATATTTCCGTAATTAATTGATGTAGATCGAGTACATATATTCACCAATAATAAATAAAGGTAATTAATTAATAATTTAATTTAATATATTAAGGTAGTTGAAAATTTGTGTATATATATATATAATAGTTTCATATATAATTACTAGCTTGAAAATCTATATATATATAATAGTTGACTAATATGATAATTAACTGTTAAAATTCGTAGAAGTATGGACAAGAGTTGGATGAAGTTGCGAAATAGAAGTGATGTCCGGTATATGGATGGAATTAGCGAATTTATGAATTTTGCGATAGAACATGGTCAGGGAAAGAAGCGTTTCAAGTGTCCGTGCCAGAAATGTCTTAACTGTCAGTATTTGGAGGTTAATGTTATGGTGCAACATCTGTACGAAAATGGTATAATGTTGAGTTATACTACGTAGAGCGAGCATGGTGAAGCAGTAGACTTTAGCTCAGCAGACTTCAGTTCAAGGTACAGTTACCATAGTGCCTCATCCAGCGGTAGTGGTGTCGGCCCCCCTGCTTGGAACCCAACTGCAGATTTGGTGCGTCTCCGGGAATTAGTCATGGTGCACACAAACACCAAGAGGGAGGTTACAATACCACTCATGAGCGTGATGACACATTCTTCGCTGCTAGATTGGCCACTGACACTAGTGAGATGGATAAGTACAACAGGATGCTACTTGAAGCGCAGACCCCGGTGTACCCTGGATGTCGAGAGAATGTGTTGCAATATGTGATGGAGCAAATGAAGATAAAAGTGAAGCACAAAATGTCAGTCAGTGCTTTTGACGAAATTCAGGAGCAAATATGTAAGTTGCTTCCTGATGATCACAATCTTCCTAAATCCCCATTATAAGGTTAGAAATATCTTGAGCAGCCTCGGCCTAAAGTACAGGATAATTGACGCATGTCCGAATGATTGTGTGCTGTTTTACAAAGAGTATAAAGATTTGGACTATTGTCCCGTATGTGGCCAGTGCAGATATGAGCTGAATAGGAAGAGTTTGAAAAAGAGAATTCATGTGAAAGTTCTTCGATATTTTCCCTTGATTCCCAGATTGGAGCGCTTGTACATGTCTTTATACATAGCAAAGGTGATGCGATGGTAGACAGAAAAGCGAATAGATGACGATGTCCTGAGACACGTTGCGGATGAGGAGGTTTTCAAACATTTCGACAGAGAATTTGGAGACTTTGCCGCAGAGGTTAGAAATGTTAGACTCAGACTATCTACAGACGGATTCAATCCTTGGGATAGTAATAGTTTCGCCGTCAGCACTTGGTCAGTTATTGTGATGCCGTAGAACTTGCCTCCGTAGATGTGCATGAACAAAGAATTTAATTTCCTTACTCTGCTAATTCCAGGTCCTAAATCTTCGGGGAAGTGCTTAGATGTCGACCTCAGACCATTGATCGACGAGCTGAAACTGTTGTGGCAAAATAGAGTTCCAACTTATGACAAATTCATTGACAAGATGTTCACGATGAGGGCTGCCGTAATGTGTCAGATCAGCGATTTTCCAGCGTATGGGATGTTGGCAGCCTGTAGGACGAAAGGATATATGGATGTCCTATATGTTTGGACGACGTGAATTCTAGTTGGCACGCGGGGAAGGTGTGTTACTTGGGTCACCGTAGATGGCTTCCTCATGACCACCCGTGGTGACAGGATGAAGCTCATTTCGACGGGATGGTAGAGAACAATCCTAAAATCCGTAGTTGGTCGGGCGAAGAGATTTTAGAGAGGTTGAGCTATTTCGACTTTGGTGCGTTGACCAATGATGCGGATGTAAAGAAATGCAATCCAATACCTCCACATGATCTCAACTATTGACATCACAAGAGTATATTCTTTGAACTCCCTTACTGGTCAAAGTTAAAGCTAAGGAACAACTTGGACGCGATGCACATAGAAAAGAATGTGTGCGATAGCGTGGTGGGAATAATTCTTGGTATTAAGTTCAAGACTAAAGATACTCCCAAAGCGTGCAAAGATCTGGAATTAAAGAATCTACGTCGTCCCTTGTGGTTGAGGAGGGATAGGAGAGGAGTGTACCACAAGATGCCAGTTGCACCTTACACAGTGAAGCTGACACCTAGACGTTCTGTATTTCACTAGTTTAAGAGCGTTCGTTATTCGGCTGTGTATACAGCTGCTATAATAGGAACAGTGGACAAGGTGCAACACAAGTTTGTTGGTCTAAAGACACATGACTATCACGTTATGCTGCAACGTCTGATTCCAGTGGTAATTCGACCATATTTACCACCTCCATTGTATATGTCGTTCAGCTATGTTATGGGAATGATGTCAACGTTTTCCTATTCAAGTGCAAATGGTTCAAGCGTACAAAGGAAGACCTGGGACTTTTATCAATCGATACAAACTCAAGTTGGTATGAGGATGAGCCTTTCACTCTCGCCACCTTAGTTAGGCAGGCGTTCTATCTCGATGATCTGAAAGCTCGTGAATGGTGGAAAATAGTGAACCATATCTCTCATTGAGGAATATGGAATACTACGACAATTGAAGGGACACCGGCGACTGAAGATGCTACTGAACCGGAAAGAGACATTCCTGCCTATCAAGAGCCTAATATTTCTATCATCCGCTCTGACATAATGGACCTGGTTCAAGATGGTGAACTCATACCCATGCCTGATGGTTGTACAAATCTAACTGAAGATGAGATTATTGATTCAATTAATGAGGTAGATCAAGAAGACGCATAGGATGAGGACGAGGACGAGGACTCAAGTTATTCGTGCGACGATGTTGAGTATGATGATGATTATGACGAAGAGTACAATATAACGACGAGGAATATTAATTGGTAATTAATTATTGTAATTATTGTAATATATGATGCATGATCGATCAATTAATTAATATATATATTATGAGGAGGAGTACGCATGTACAACTATTAATTTTGTACTTAATTAATTTAATAATTAATTACATAGCGTGGTTGGTTCGACCGACGTAAATTAAAATTAATTTATTTATTTATTTATCTGGAGGATCGCGGATCAGAACGATCGATAATTTGATCGATCGAATCACATTAATTAGTTTTCACGACTATTAAAATGGGGACGAAAAAATGACTTTTCGTAGTCCAAACTAAGGTAATTAAACACAATACTAATTAATATATTATACCTATATATATAAAATCCTAAATCGTAAAAATAGTACTTAGACGATGCAAAAGGGTCAACCCGTCGTCTATGTATACCCCAAACCCTAAACCCTAAGGCATCAACCCTATATTAAGGGAATTTTCACTTGGACGACGCAAACGTGTGTTTGCGTTGTCTAATTACTGACTTGGACGACAAAAACACACATTTGCGTCGTGTAAGTGAAGATTTCGTAATTTTATCTAAGACCATGTCCCAATGCATATTCTTTTCGTCAAGACCATAGAGTAAACAATTCTTGGAGTGTGAGTTTCAACGGTTCCAAAATAGGAGTTACGAATTTTTGTGTATCCACGTTTCCGGTTTGTCAAAATTTCGGTTTTGCTGTTGACTGTGCCGATGAAACCCTTCACGAACTTACTATTTTCTGAAAGTTACTCTAATTACATATTGTCTTACGGAGAATGTATCCAATGGTTGTTTTGTCCAAATTCAATTTTATTAACATCGATATGCAATGAGCTGATACTTAATAACACTTAAGTTATACAGATTAGTAGATACTTAACAAGTTTAAAAACCGTAAGATTATTTGTCGTCTCAAATTTAATTGTTTATATATACGATACGTTAATCGATATTTTACGACTATTTCATTCAAATGAAAAATCGGCAACTTCCTCGCGAATTATTTTTAAAAATTAATTTTACGTAAATTTCACTTGGACCACGGAGATTACCCATCTCCGTCGTCCAGGTTGAAGAATCATGGCGGTCTAATTACTACCGCCTTATTTTTGGGAAAACGGTTCAAATTTGACTTAGACGACGGAGAAACCTATCTCTGTCATCTAAGTGAAATTTGAAACACTTCCCAAAATTAAGACGGTTAAGTCCTACCTGCCAAATTAATTGGGCGCCGGTTCCAAAATTTGAAACGGTTCAGTTATACGACAGAGAAAACAGCTCCGCGGTCTAAGTGAAACTCTATAAAAGGAGGCTTGGCCGATCCTTTTCCTCATCCCATTCTCAAATCATCCCTCTCATCTCTCTCTCTCTCTCTCTCACTCTCTCTCAAAAATCCGGCCTCCTCCTCCGGCGACTCGCTCTCTCCGGCGACTCTTCACTCCGGCGACTCCCTCCTCCCTCCGGCGACTCGTCTTTTAGGTAATATTTTAACTTTTTAACATAATTATAATTTAGTTAATAAATTTGTAAATTGGTAAATTAATTAGTAAAAATAATATATTAGTAATAATTGGTAATAATAATTAATATTAGTTAGTAAATGAATAATTATTATTGTAAAGACATGGTAAATAATAATTAATTATTGTAATTAAATATTGTTTTAATTAATATATAATTGGTAATTATTATTGCATGTAATTATAATTTGTAAATATTGTTGTAATATTGTAAAATTGTAGTAAATATGGTAAATTAGTGAATTATTAAAAATAATAAATTGGTAATTATGATAATTTTGTAGTAAATTGGTAGTCTTTGATTTAAATTCAGTACATAAGTTTGGTTTATTAAGTCGCACTCTCTGGAATAGATGTAGGTGGAGGTAGATGAGAAGAAATCGAGCAGAGTCGGATCCTTCAGCCATGGCAACGGAAATAAGGTGTAGTGGGTGACAAAACACAAAAAAAATTGTTGGTAGGTCTACAGGAGTGGCTCTGATGTCTAATAGAAAAGTATATGTGTAAGAGTGTTTAGGGTAAAATTCATTAACTTTCATTCAGCCCCGAATTGGGTTTATATACAACTTACATGACAAATTCCTAATAGGAAAGGATATCTACAATAATGATACCTAATAAAAAAGTATATCTACAATAATGAATAAATCAATTATAATTATACTAGGAATATTACAACAATCGTAAACACAATCAAACCTTCGAAGAAAAGGTTGAGACTACACAACGTACCGAGGTTAAGAAATACTAAGCTTCTAGAAAGCTGGTGAAGAAGGCAATTCACAAGGCTATGCGAAACCTCAAGGGAATCGATAACAGATCCAATTTCTCTTCTGCCAACAAAGAACAAGAGACTACTGTTAACAACCTTAGAGACGTTGAAGCAGTCACTATCAGGATCTTTGAATCAGTTTTGTCCTTCATCTCGGGGCCAAAGTCCAGTCCTAGCAGCTGGTCATTGGTCTCCAAGATAGTGCAATCAAAGAAAGTAGCTTCTGATGAAGAAGCAACAATAAATGAATTTGCTGAGGTAGAGGTTGCATAGAAGTCACCCAAGAATGTGGACAACGCACAACACCAGCATTCAAGACCAAGAAGCCTCGACTGCCTCTTTCGACAGTTGATCAAAACTAGAGTCTCCCTTCTCAACATCCTCAACCACTAAATATTAGCTTTTAGAACAATTTTGTGCATGAAAAATCATACAAGAAATACAAGTATATATATACCTCATATATATACCTACATTGGTTCTTGATCTCTTTAAAAGTATTCATGTTTTAGTTTTACGTACTATTCAAAAGGATTTTTGGCAAGTATAGAAATCAACACTCAATCATCTTCAGAATGTAAAAAATGAAATAACAGTTTTTACCTTGCCGTAAAATGTAAATTCTATAATGTCAATTGAACATCTGGGAGTTACATGGCTTCTATATGATGATCGAGGCTGTTACATGATATATTATTAGCAAATTATATCAAATAACAAGGCATGTAAAGATTCCAAATGTCTAAAGAAAGATAATCAATAATCAACTAAGGATACTCAGAACACTAGAGGATTTGATAATCACATGCTTAAAGCACTCAACATATTCTGGCTGCTTTCTGTTTGAGGACAATTTCTGAAAGAATAATGAGCTACCAATTGGAGTCGATAAGATTAATCCACCAATTATTCAAACGTATATATAAGAAGGGTGTCTAAGAGGCATGTGTGATCTTCGCATTACCACGTTTAAGAAAAGAAATGGTCAATAATACTAGTGCAATCGTTGTTCAATATGCTAATTATCAGTTTATGACTGTTACGATATAATACCAGAGGTGAAATACTCAGCAACCAAATTCAGCTCAATGAGCTCATTACCAGTTACGCATGGTAATGCTTAACATATTTTGTAGAACATGGATAATGAATGCTCAAAATTACAATGAAAAAATAGTTCAACCACGATAAAAGAAATTTAAAATCTAAATGACTCGATCTATAAAGTCACTTCTGAATGGTAAATAATTGAAATTTTCATTATTAAGATTGAAGTACATACTATATCAATCAACAAGACTATTGAGATTCCAATGGTCTCAGTCAAGGTAATCAATAATCAATAAATAATGGTATTCAAAACGAAGGATAAGGATTATCACATATACTATGTGTATACCCTATGCTGGTTGTAATCTGTATGAGGCCTGGGACAATCTCTGAGAGAATGAAGATGAGTTATTCGGATTTCACAACAAGCAATTTCATACAAAGAAAACAACTCAATAAGAAAAAGGAAATGTTAAGATATAGTCAATACAAAACATGTAATTTCTCGGAAATTAGCAACTGTTGTCATTACACTCGTGTCTGAAATTTTATATTGTTTTGAAGGCTGAACACATAATATGAGCATTGTCCTATGGGGGAACATGGCATAAACATGTTCAGTGTTGATATTTATTTCTATGGTAAAATATATAGAAAATAAATGAGAGAATTATATTTAGTGATGTATTAAGATTTTTATCATATGCAACTCCATGCACTTTTCTATATAAATGAGCTTCTTATTATCAATGAAAAGTTACACATCAATTTCTTTTACATTCTCTATATTTTACTATATTTCCTAAAACACGTTATCAACACGAGACTCTAACCCTGTGCGCGGATCTTAAGGAGAAAAAAAGAATATGAAGATTGTTCTGTAATAATCTCAAGTAAGTTAATTTTCTATGAACACAACTTGAATTTAAATTCAAATAATCTACTCTTTTGGGATTTTGAATTTTTCCGTAGGGATTTTGGGATAACATCTCATCCCTCTTTTGTACACCGCACCTTTCTTGAAGGTGAGAATTTGGAACAAAAAGAGTTCCTTGGAACAAAGAGAGTTCATAAAAGCATCGATTAAAACGAACAAAGAGAGTTAGTAAGACCATATACATCAAAGTAAATGTCTAATCTAAATGTGAGATTGGAAAACGAATTAGTTGTCGAGGAAGTCTTTTACAACTGTGAAACTAATACATCTTCTATTTATTTTAAAATGTCCGAACCAAAGATTAATTTTGGAAAGGACCACATTGGTATTGTGTATCATCGATGGGCAAGGGATGTAAAGGATGCATTGAAAGTAAAGAATATCATCGCAACCATCCATCTATTTAATCAGGACATTATTGTGCAGCCTACTTCAGTGCAAAAGGTAGAAGCTACCATTGTTATGAGGTACCATATGGATCAAGCTCTCCAATGGGAGTTTATGAACATTGTTGATCCTAGAGAATTATGGAATGCACTCGCTGAGCGATTTGGCAATAATGCAGACATCCTACTCTTGGAACTAAGGGAATGATAACATACCGACCGGTATCTAGATTACAGCTCTGATATGCTTAAACATTGTTCCATGCTTCAAGATTGTAGTCAGAAAGTGACTGAAGAAGCTATACTCGAGAAAAACCTCGCTATTACCCAGAGCCACGGATCAAGTTAAGATCGTGAGAGAGGAAATGCTGGCCATGGAGGCTGTGCTAACCAAGAGAGCCATGGAGGTTGATGCACTAATGCTGAAAGAGGCAAAGAAAAGATGCACAATGTTTCTCAAACCAAATGAGTCGACTTAATCCTATAACACATCAGTTTTCAGAACTATTTTCTATGTACTATTTTACAAATTATTCTACCTAGCTACATGTTTCAAAAAATTATGAAAATTTGTAAAAGTGTTCATACACGTGTTTTGTTGCATTCCAACATACCAATAATTCGGCAGAAATTTAACAAGCCAGTATGCTTAGATTATGCAAATTTTAAGGATCAAATAAACCAAGAAACAAAAGATGGAGGTAGAGCTAATGAAAATCTCAACATAGCACACTTCAAAATTGGCAGAGACTCGATTGAAGAGATATTGAATTTTGATTCGAGCTTTATGTTGTCCATGTAAAAAGGCGTGTGTGCCTAAGTATAATGTTTGAAAATGTCGGTCAATTACTTTGGATTAGCAAACTTTGATGTATCATATTGGCTTATTAATAAAGGCACCATTGTATTGGTTTATTAATAACAGGCTTATCTACGTTTTTTGTATCACATACATATTTTGTTGTTGCTATAAATCTGTCGTCTACAGGGCTCACCTTAGTAACTTGTGATGTCTAGAAAAAGAGATTTTCGATAAAGGTATTTGAGATGACCTTGTGTCCCACATACGTTGATCTCTCTTCATCTGGTCATGAGTGAAAAGAGCTACCCTAATGATTATAGATGACCTAGTAGACTAACAAATTCATCCATGTATCAAATGGGATAAGCTAAGAGTGCTAAAATCTCTGAAAATCATCACAAAGTAGAAAATTGACACTGCTATGCAAAACAGCCAACTTCGACGATAAACTGGGAATTTCTTAGAAATATTCAGCATATGAGTGATATATGTTGAAAATATAAGGATGTCTAGTTTTCATAAATACCTCCGGATTGTCGGTAGCTGATTTCTAGAAAGAGTTATGATTGTTTTACTGGACAAAGGTCAGAAATCGGGTATAATAGAATGCTCTGCAGATCAGTCCACTTCGATGATAAACTGGGATTTGTCCATAATGATCCAACAAATAAGTGGCATATAATTGGAAAGATATGGATGTTTAGTTTTCAGAACTACGTCTAGATTGTCGAAACCTATTTTCTAGAAAGTGTTATGTCCATTTTACTCGACAAATGTCATAAACAGACATAACATAATCGGTTGTGCAGATCACTTAGCTTTGACACAAAACTGGGATCGACTCAGAATTAACCAGCATATGAATAATATATGTTTGGAAAGCCACGGATGTAAAAGATATGCTAGTTTAAGTACACGAAGATCCGACCAGTCTCGGTCGAAAGCACCACCCAAGGGCACCTTCGATGGATCGAAGGCTAACATCGATAGATCAAGGCACAACCCGAAAGGTACCTTCGATGGATTGAGGATAACCTTGATGGATCGAGGCATAACCTGAGAGAGACCTTCGATGGATCGAAGGCTACACCTCGATGGATCGAGGCACAACCCAAGAGGGACCTTCGATGGAACGAAACCTATCCACAGAGACCAAATTTTTGAGTTATTTTTCAGTTTTCCCTCATGCAAGACTTGTTTCTTTGCAAGTGTTTCCCACAAAAACTTTGAATTTCTCATTGAAGTGGGAATTACATATACTATGTTATGACATACACAACTTATATCGACTTTGCGCCTTGTCGATTATGTTTCTATATGATGAGAATGAACATAGGTCTTCTCATCATTTATGCCAATAATTTTCAAGTGAGAATGGACATGAGTTCCTTTGCATTATCCTTAATGATTGAGGTATGATCCGAATATTGGAGAACTTCTGTGTCAGCCAAATGGACTATGTAAGACAACTAAAAGAGAGTTGTAGAATCAAATCATGTCATGAGAGATGACTTAAGGGATTCAAACACATATAGGCTTTGATACGACAAATTGGGACACCCAAGTCGTGATATGATGATCCGTATTTTAGAGAGCTCAAATAGACATCATTTCTATTGAGTGAAAGGAAGCAAAAACTAGAGTTGGTTCATAGGAGATTGGACTTGGGCACCATTCAGCGGTGGCTCCATCGTCCAAACGATGACTAGTGATCAGCGCCACTTCCCTCAAGAGGAGAAAACTAGATGTCGAGGATGGCATGCTAGTCACTTATTCTACTTCCCGAGTCCACTGAGACTCCAAGCCTCAACCAAAATCTTCATTAGCTATTTTCAACGGCACATCACTCGTTATTACAAAGCCTACTCATATGAGATATTAGGATTGAGATCATCCTATACAAAAGACACATATTCTCACTATATAGAATCGATCTAAAGTGATTCTATGGAACGATTCAACCAACTAGCATACCACTAAGATGTTTTATGGTGTTGGTTATAATGCAACTATGTTGGTCACATGTTGTGCTATCGTCCACTTGTAATACTGCTTAAACTTCTAGATCAGATCATATGACTGCGAGATTGAAAGGACCCGACCCCGATTTAGTTGCCTAAACTGAAATCAAACCCCTTCCTTTGAAAACACATAAACCATTTTTAGAACCTGCAAAGAAATAAACTTCGAATATTCCACAAAAGCCAAACCATGGGGCTCCGTTCCCCATCCGAATTTCTCAACAACATATATAATAAACTCAAAGGTTTACAAGAAATCCAGAATCATTCAGGAGTATACTCGACTGAAAACAAACATGAGTATTCAGAGCGACACCTATATACATCATTTACAACGAATAGGTCAAATAAGAAACCTACAGAAACTGAAGGGTGATCCAAACTCTATGCCTCAACAGTCGACGCGCAACACTGGAACCCAAACTGCAAATTGGGCATAGGAAACCGAAAAACCCAGGGAAAGACAAATGAAATCGTTAGAGTGAGTGGACAAAAATAATAATATGTTTTCCCCAAATAAATGTTCATAAAAGCATAATGCAAGTCAATGCATATGAAAATCCCGACCAGGTACATTTACCTTGATCCATAAATATGGACGTAAAATCCTGCTGGGGTCACTCAAGGACTCCTCCGCATAGTACAGTCCAATCACGGGATCCCAGACCCACACGTGATTAACATAAGTCTGAAAGACCTCAGGTGAGGATATCTGTCCCCCCCGGTGCATCTCGGGGATCAGCCGAGAAGCCAAAGCATCGATACATACCTCTATATTCGAGACTGTACTCTGTGTAAACCAAATAGAAAATATTTTCCATGCACATGCATAATCATAAAATGTATAATCATAAATGCATAACGTAAATGCATAATCAATAATGCATATGCATAATCGTAAATGTATACTCATAAAATGTATAAATCCAGACTCGTAAATCCAACTGTGAAAATAAAATGTTTACTCACAGTATAAAGCTAGCCCTGAGGTCCGGCGAAAGATCCCTCGCCAAACACTCGATCCCGATCACCTGAATAACAGGGATACAATCAATATATATTGAAACACAACATACGGAGCTAATACGCCGAGAACCCCGCGTTCTCGAAAGACGTATCGCTCGGAATATCGACCAGGATAACAAAATTCTCAAAATATACCCAATTAACCCTCGTCCCAACATTGAATACTCAAATCAACTCAAAAACCTCAAGACTACGATCGGGGCGTCATTATGAGCAAAACGGTATAAAACTCTCCAAAATTCCAAAAAGTCAACCTTTCGCCCGAGCTCTGCCGTTGACCGTTGGTGGCGCGGCGTCAACTGTGACATTCTCCGGCGACCAAGACCCTAAAACCTTCCTCTCCTCAAGCCCAACCTCTTTTCCCAAAAGACCACCACCATTCAACCACCACCGTGGCCGGTAACCGCCTCAAAAGCCCATAAATTTCAAACCGGCCGGAAAATTTCTCCCGCGAAATTCTCCACCGTGAGGCCACCTCGTCCTCCCAAACTCAAGGGGTTTCATCCCCAACTCAAACCCAACCGTTTCCACCCAAATTCTCCATCGGAAAATTGCCGAAAAATTCTCCCCCGTTAACCTCGATTCCGGCCAATTTCACACCCAAATTTCTCAAACCAAATGAACACCAAACAACACAATACATGCATCAAACAATAGCCTAAGAAGAGAGCTTCGATTCCCTACCTCAAACTCCGGAAACCGTGCTGTTTTCCGATGAAAATCGTGACTGCAAGTCACGAACTCGGCGGGTCAACTCGGTTGACTCGGTCAACTTAGTTCTGGCTCAGTCAACTCTGGTCAAACTGCCCAATTTCAAATTTTCGACAACTTTTACGACTATTCCGCTATTTATACGTCGCGCACCGACCTAATCCATGATTCAGATAACTCAAACTCAAACGGATAAGTACGACTAACTCGACGATAATTTCAAATATTCATTTTATATTCCCTGATTATCAGAAAAATCCTCTGAAACCTCCTACGAACTCGAAATGAAATCCTCTACAATTTCCGCGAAGGAACTCAAACCAAATTCATATCCGATAATTAAGTCGTGAACAAAACCGCCAGATCGATCAATTACGACTAACTGCGACTAATCGTGAAATATGCAAATCAAGCCAATTAACATACCATTTCCGGTTTGGGTCATTACAAATCTACCCCCATAACAAAAGTTTCGCCCTCAAAATTTACATACCTGCTAGCTGAAGAGATAAGGATACTAATCTTGCATGTGCTACTCGGTCTCCCAAGTAGCCTCTTCAACTGAATGGTTCTGCCACAATACCTTCACAAGAGGAATGGCTTTGTGCTGCAACTGTTGGACTTTCCGATCAAGTATCTGAACTGGTTCCTCAACGTAGGTTAAGTCCTCCCGTATAGGAAGCTGATATGGTGTCAACATATGGGAGGGATCGGAAATGTACTTCCGCAACATGGATACATGGAACACATCATGGACCTTGGCCATCTCGGAAGGTAATGCCAATCTGTATGCCACCGCAGCAACTCGCTCAGTAATCTCATAAGGGCCTACATA
The DNA here is from genome assembly GCA_946800695.1 of Geum urbanum. Classification (NCBI taxonomy): domain Eukaryota; kingdom Viridiplantae; phylum Streptophyta; class Magnoliopsida; order Rosales; family Rosaceae; genus Geum; species Geum urbanum. The sequence continues at coordinate 40,015,517 of OX327002.1, read as the reverse complement.
TCGCGGACAAAGTTTACTGCGCTTCCCGAAACGAACAACACCCTTCCAAGGAGAAAGTTTCAGGAAGACCCAATCACCAACCTCGAACTCGAGATCCTTTCGTCGCACGTCGGCATAAATTTTCTGTCGATCCTGAGTAGCCCTCAATCTGTCCATGAATGATCTGAACGTCTTCCATGGTACTCTTTACAAAATCAGGGCCAAGAAGCCATTTCTCACCAACCACACTCCAACACAATGGAGTTCGACACTGTTTGCCGTACAACGCCTCGTAAGGTGCCATATCAATGCTAGCCTGATAGCTGTTGTTGTACGTACGCAAACTCAATCAAATGAAGTTGCTGATCCCAATTTCCTTTGAACTACAAAACACAAGATCCCAACATATCCTCCAGAGTCTGAATAGTCCTCTCCGACTGACCATCTGACTGAGGATGAAAAGCTATGCTAAAATGTAGTCTAGTCCCTATTGCCTTCTGCAATGCCAGCCAAAATTCGGAAGTGAAGTGACTATCCCGATCAGAAACTATTGACACAGGTACACCATGTAGTCTCAAGACCTCTTTCAAGTACAGCTTCGCCAATCTGCTCAGAGGAAGCTTTCCTGAAAGTGTTAGGAAATGTGCTGACTTCGTAAGGCAGTCCACAATCACCCAAATACTAGTACTACCACCAGAAGTATGAGGTAACAGATAAAAAAAATCCATAGTGATATGCTCACATTTCCACACTGGAATCTCCAAAGGTTGTAATTTACCTGCCAGTTTCTGACGTTCCGCCTTCACTTGCTGACAAATCAGGCATTTGCTAACGTACATTGCTATTTCCCTATTCATGTTTCGCCACCAATAATGAGCTTTCAGTGTTCGAAACATCTTTGTACTACCCGGATGCATAGCATATGCAGAACAATGGGCTTCGTCGAGTATTTCCTTCTTCAAATCTTCATCTCTGGGCACACATAATCTCCCTTTAAACATTAAAATGCGATCACTCCGGATCCGAAACTCTGCCGGTACACTATTCTGAATCAAATTCTTCTTGCTCAGCAGATAAGCATCTGAATCTTGAGCCTCACGAACTCGATCAAGTAATACCGGACGAACTTGGAAACTTTCCAACAATGCTCCATCCTTATTCCACTAAAACTCAGCTCCCGTTGCTCGCAACTCTGTCAAAAGTAATACTCTAGCAACCCGTACATGGAAGAGAGAAGCACCATGTTTCCGACTGAGAGCATCAGCAACCACATTAGCATTTCCCGGATGATACCCAAAAGTGCAGTCGTAATCATTAATCAGCTCCATCCATCTCCGCTGCCTCATGTTCAAATCCGGCTGTGTACGCAAGTAAGTAAGACTTTTATGATCGGTGTAAATTTTGCATAGTGCCCCGTACAAGTAATGTCTCCAACTCTTCAATGCTAACACAATGGCAGCTAACTCTAGATCATGAGTAGGATAGTTGACTTCGTGTGGTTTCAACTGTCTCGAACCATATGCCACCACCTTTCCATACTGCATCAAAACACAACCCAGGCCTAACTACGAAGCATCACTATACACCATAAACTCTCCACAATCATTAGGTAGAGTCAACACCGGTGCAGTAGTCAACTTTTTCTTCAAAGTCAAGTAGCTTTCCTCGCAAGCATCAGACCATTCAAACTTGACCATTTTCTTCGTCAAACTGGTAAGCGGTGTCGCTATCCGTGAAAAGTCCTGCACGAATTGGCGATAGTAGCCTGCTAAGCCCAAGAAACTCCGTATCTCTACAGCGTTGGTAGGTCTACTCCAATTCAGTACCGTATCAATCTTATCTGGATCCACACTGACTCCCTCAGCTGATATCACGTGGCCCAAAAACTTTACACTGTCTAGCAAAAATTCACATTTGCTGAACTTGGCGTACAACTGAGCGTCTCGTAAAGTCTGCAAGACTGCATGCAAATGCTTCTTGTGCTGCCCCACACTCCTGGAATAGATCAGGATGTCGTCGATGAACAAAATGACGAACTTGTCCAAGTAACGTCTGAAATTTCGATTCATCAGGTCCATGAAAGAAGCTGGCGCATTGGTCAACCCAAACAACATAACATGGAACTCATAATGCCTATAACGTGACCGAAATGCCATCTTGTTTACATCAGACTCCCGAATCCGCAACTAATGGTATCTAGACCTAAGATCAATCTTCGTGAAGACTAAAGCTCATTTTAGCTGATCGAACAAATCATCAATCCGTGGAAGCGGATACTTGTTCTTCACCGTAACCAGATTCAACTTCTGATAATCAATGCATAGCCTCATCGAACCATCCTTCTTCCTCACAAACAACACTAGAGCACCCCAAGGTGAAACACTAGATCGAATGAAGCCTTTCTCAATCAATTCCGAAAGTTGACTCTGCAATTCCCTCAACTCCGTTGGTGCCATACGATAGGGTGTCTGCGAAATAGGTCCGATACCCGGAAGTAACTCGATAGTGAAATCAATCTCCCTGACTGGAGGAACATCGGGTAAGTCCTCCAGAAACACATCTGGATACTCGCAAACCACCGAAATATCACCAATATCCGACACACGAACACTCGTATCAACCACATGTGTAAGGTAAGTCTCACAACCCTTCCTCATCATCCGATCAGCTTTCACTGCTGAAATCAAACAAGGCAAAGTAGTATTCTTTTCACCCCAAAACAAGATTTACAGCATGCCAGGACTCCTGAATACAACCTCCTTCTTGTGATAGTCAAGAATAACCCAATGGTTCTCCAAGAAATCCATACCCAAAATCACGTCAAAATCCACAATATCCAGCAGCCATCAAGTCCACAGCTAACCCATGACCTCTAATAAAAATCTCACAATCTCTATATACCCACCTGACACACACTACCTCGCCAGTTGGATACAACACTCGCCATAAACTAGGGAGTAGAGATGCAGATATAGTAGCCAATGATGCTAACCTATATGACATGAATGAATGCGTAGCCCCTAGATCTAGTAAAGTAAGAACTGGATGACCAAAAATGTACAACGTACAAATGATAACCTACAGAGAAGCTCTGCCCTTACATAGAGACATGGCATGAACCCGGGCCTGTCCTGTTGGTCGTCCACGCTGGCCGCGATTCTGCTGACCACCCTGTCCAGAAAGACGATCCCCAGAAGCAGTACCCTGATCTCGTCTAGTACCCTGATCCGCAACACCACCAAAAGTGCCAAGATCAGGCCACTCCCTCGCAAAGTGACCCACCTGGCCACAACGGTAACAAGTAGAGGTGCCATACTGACACTGACCAAAGTGATATTTGTGGCAGTTGTTGCATAATGGAGATTCCCTCGGTGTAGTAGGTGTACCAAAGGAAGGTCGAGGATAACTCGATCCACTAGAACTCCCACTCGATTGCTGCCTCTGCGGTCGATTCCTCCTCTATCTATAACTCTGCCTAGGAGTGCTAGTAGGATGTCTGTATGGTCCACTACCCGAAAATGATGCTGATCTAGAAGTACCTAAACTCAACCTCTTCGAAGCACCCTGGCTAGATCCACCCTCTTCAAATCGACGCGTCTGAAACCGCATTTGTCTCTCCCTCTCGAAATCCTCACCTCTGAGTGCAACACTAACAAACACATCAAAGTTATCGCGATGCATAGTGGTCAAAGTCCCCTTGATATTCAGATTCAGACCCAACTCAAACCTCCTGCACTTGGCTTCCTCTGATGCGCGCCACCATATCAAGTGCAAACCGAGATAAACGAGTAAACTTATCTCGATACTCAAGCACTGACATATTCCCCTGCTTCAGGTTGGTAAACTCCTCATATTTCCGTTGCTGAGTAGCTGGATTAAAATACCGATGCATGAACATCTCTTTAAACATTGGCCAAGGAGTATCAATAGGAACTTTGTCTGTACCAACCTACCAAAAGTAAGCATCTGACTCAAGCAAACCCACTGCTGCTACTATTTTCTGTTCAGGAGTAAAATGCAGGCGCTCACAAACACGATCAACCTGAACCACCCAACCTTCACACATTTCAGGATAAGGGGAACCAGAGAAAACAGTTGCTCCCGCAGTCCTGGCCTTAACCACTAGATCAATACGTTCCTCCAAACGCAATACTCGCATAAGCAAGTCACGCGTACATTGATCCTCATCAGGATCCCCAATCTGTTTAGCACGGACTCCACGTCGAGGAGGCATCCTAAGGATAAAATATATTAGTCACATGACAGAAAGGATATAATAATGGAACTTCAAACGTTTGAAAACATACAACACTCGATCTAGAGCATTGATGATTATCCGCCGGCTAGTCAGGTCATCGCCCCGGAAATGCTGTACATTCTTAAATGTCCTTAGTACCACAACTACAAGAGTCTACAGAACTTGAAACCTAATGGTTTGATACCAACTGAAAGGACCCGACCCCGATTTAGTTGCCTAAACCGAAATCAAACCTCTTCGAAAACACGACCTTAAAATTTTTTTTGCCATAGTTTACTTTGAAAACACATAAACCATTCTTAGAACCTGCAAAGAAATACACTTTGAATATTCCATAAAAGCCAAACCGTGGGGTTCCGTTCCCCATCCGAATTTCTCAACAACATATATAATAAACTCAAATATTTACAGGAAATCCAGAATCATTCAGGAGTGTACTCGACTGAAAAAAAAACATGAGTATTCAAAGCGACGCCTATATATATCATTTACAATGAGTAGGTCGAATAAGAAACCTACAGAAACTGAAGGGTGATCTGAACTCTATGCCTCCACAGTCGACGCACAACATTGGAACCCAAACTGCAAACTGGGCAAAGGAAACCGAAAAGCCCAGGGAAAGATAAATGAAATTGTTAGAGTGAGTGGACGAAAATAATAATATGTTTTCCCCAAATAAATGCTCATAAAAGCATAATGCAAGTCAATGCATATGAAAATCCCGACCATGTACATTTTCCCTGATCCATAAATATGCACGTAAAATCTTGCGAGGTCACTCATGGACTCCTCCGCATAGTACAATCTAATCACGGGATCCCAGACCCACATGTGATTAACATAAGTCTGAAAGACCCCTGGGCAGGATATCTGTCTGCCCCAAAGCATCTCGGGGTTCAGCCGAGAAGCCAAAGCATCGATGCATACCTCTATATCCGAGACTGTACTCTGTGTAAACCAAATCGAAAATCTTTTCCATGCACATGCATAATCGTAAAATGTATAATCATAAATGCATAACGTAAATGCATAATCAATAATGCATATGCATAAAATGTATAAATCCAGACTCGCAAATCCAACTGTAAAAGTAAAATGTCCACTCACAGTACTAAGCTAGCCTTGAGGTCCGGCGGAAGATCCCTCGCCAAACGCTCGAACCCAATCACCTGAAAAACAGGGACACGATCAATATATATTGAAACACAACATACAGAGCTAATACGTCGAGAACCCTGCGTTCTCGAAAGACGTATCGCTCGGAATATCGATGACGATAACAAAATTCTCAAAATATACCGAATTAACCCTCGTCTCAAAATCTAATACTAAAATCAACTCAAAAACCTCAAGACTATGATCGGGGCGCGATTACGAGCAAAACGGTATAAAACTCCCCAAAATTCCAAAAAGTCAACCCTTCGCCGAAGCTCCGCTGTTGACCGCCGTCGCCGCCGCCACTACCGCGGCGTCAACGGTGACATTCTCCAGCGACTAAGACCCCAAAGCCTTCCTCTCCTCAAGCCCAACTTCTTTTCCCAAAAGACCACCACCATCCAACCACCACCGTGGCCAGAAACCGCCTCGAAAGCCGATAAATTTCAAACCGGCCGAAAAATTTCTCCGGCGAAATTATCCACTGTGAGGCCCCCTCGTCCTCCCAAACTCAAGGGGTTTCATCCCCAACTCGAACCCAACTGTTTCCACCCAAAATCCCCATCGGAAAACCGTCGTAAAATCCTCCCCCGTTAACCTCGATTCCGGCCAATTTCACACCCAAATTTCTTCAACCAAATTAACATCAAACAACACAATACATACATCAAACAATAGCCCAAGAAGAGAGCTTCGATTCCCTACTTCAAACTCCGGCAACCGTGCCATTTTCCGGTGAAAATCGCGATGACGAGTCACGAACTCGGCGGGTCAACTCGGTTGACTCAGTCAACTCAGTTCTGGCTCGGTCAACTCTGGTCAAACTGCCCAATTTCAACTTTTCGACAACTTTTATGACTATTTCGCTATTTATACGTCGCAAACCGACCCAATCCACGATTGGGATAACTCAAACTCAAACGGATATATACGACTAACTCGACGATAATTTCAAATATTAATTTTATATTCCCTGATTATCAGAAAAATCCTCTGAAATCTCCAACGAACTCGAAATCAAGTCCTCTACAATTCCTGTGAAGGAACTCAAACCAAATTCGTGTCCGATATTAAGTCGTGAACATGGTCGCTAAACTGATTAATTATGACTGACTGCAACTAATCGTGAAATGTGGAACTCAAGCCAATTAATATACCATTTCCAGTTCGGGTCATTACAAGGCTCACTACTCGAATCATCCCATTTATAGTTGCTTCGACTTAATAATGCTAGAGAGTTTACTTCGAAGAGTTTTGATGGCTTATATTGCACATCATTGAGATTTGATATTGGTATCATGCTCTTATGAACAAATCCAAATGGTCTCGCAGAAAACAACTATGATGGTATCTTGGACATTGGTGATGTGCACCAATATTTTCTGCTTAGGGTTATGCAATATCGTAGTGCAGCTACACTACATCCTCTACAATCACCATCACTCAATTTTGTTTTGCACAGCTGGTGACTGTGTGTAAAGATAATGTCTCGCACTTACGCATATATGTGCCAAAATTGCTCTGTCATAGCACATTATGATGGGTCAATCTAGACGAATGAATATATATATGTTGGACATTAGTCTTCAACTATAATACATTATGAGAACCTTTACAAGCAATCTCTTTACCACTAGTTTTGTAGATATCACTTTGATAAGACAGTCTTCCAGTTGTTAGGGAGAGATAAGAACAAGCATGTTCAAATAGGAACGATAAGAAGGGTCGTGTCCTCACTATGTCTCATCATGATCCTCAAACGATAGAATGTAACAGATTTGATGCCTGATACATTTTCTAATATCGTTGGAGTGACGAGATCACATATACTTGATGCAAATATGCATGTAAGGATTTATGTCCTTTTGAGAGGACATGGCGCCACCAAAAAGGAGTTGGTTATGGTGCTGCCACCATGGAATAGGGCACGGTGATGTCACAAATTGGCCTAGTGTTGTCACAGGTCATGGGTTCCACTGGAGAGCGTAGGAGATCCAAAAGTTCGATAAATACTCGTCCAGAAAAGTGAGCAATTTTGGCACAATATGATCCATTAATGATTAATACTCAATTCCATCATATGGTTATCATAGATGGACACATTAATGTTAAAACCAATTACTCATAATATAAAGATCTCTACAAAGTACAAATTACACTAGTGTACATGAAAGCATGAAATTTTGAGACTTATCGAACATATCTACCTTGAAACTCCCAAACGTAGTAACAATTGGCCTACATGGAAAGATGCAATCTAGATTGAATTATGTTCACTAACAAAGAGAAAGGTTGTTGGGTTGGTGATGTCGACACACACAATTGTAAAGCCTATCGAAATTGGTCTTTGTTAGAAAGCATGATGAGAATAAAGAGATTATACTTGCCTCATGGCGCAAGGCTTCTCACAATGCTCTGGAATTGACTATGGTGATACAAATTATCTCATAATGGATGTCACTACACTCCACTACCTTGTCAGTTTGGTAGTTTCTAAAAAACTTGACATGCAGCTTATAATCGTGGTCATGACGTATCTCTACGGGGATCTAGAATAAGAGATAGATATGAATGTCTCAGATTGACTTCATGTACCCAAATAAAGTGGCTCGAGACCACAGAGAGCATTTGCAATGAGATTGAAACACTCACCAAGTGACAACTTGATCAGGAAGGGATATGCCCATGCGTCTTCATTTATATGACAAGTTCATGATTTGCAAAGTGATTGAAATCCGAATTTGAGATAATTGATCTTGGGAAGACACGGTGTTGTCTCGAACTAGAACTCGAGCACCATAATGATGAGACTTTTCATCAATCGGCTTATACTCTAAGATATGTTGCACTTTATGATGATAAAGTGTAGTTTATGAGTACTCCCATGATCTGCTATAGTCTTGACTCTTAGAGGGATCCGTTTTCGTCCAAGGGATGATGACAAAGACGTGTGAGAGGCTAAACTGCCTAATCTAAGTACAAGAGTGTACTTAACATAATACACAAGACTCAACTCCTCATCATTATTGAACTTGATAGCTAAATGTAGCTATGCGCCTACACATTGCCATTTGGAATGGTTTAAAGATAATATTTTAGTATATATCAAATAGTATGAAATATATGGGCTTGATCTATCTATACAGAGAGGTCACAAAGAGAGTGACGATGGAAGTAAGGACACCATAAAGAGTGTAGTGCCGATTTTCCATTCACACCCCCTACATCAACAATCGTTGTGATGTGTTGGCAAGTTTTGCTAAAGTTGAATATCTCTCCGATCCACACAAAAGTTGTTCCCAAGTTGGTTATGTCTTTACCATAGGTAACACTATAATATCTTAAAGTCTAGAGAGCATACTCTTGTCGTTACATCTTCGAACCATATTGAGATTATTGCTCTAACATGAAGTTGTTATGGAGTGCATATCGTTGAGATCCATAAGTGCACATATCGAAGATCAAGTAGTTTGAATCACCACTGATGAACCTACATGTATTATGAGGATAATGTTGCTTGCATCAAGGTGATGAAGCTAGATTACATGTAGGGCGACAACACCAAACATATATCGCATAAGTTATTCTATAGTCAGCAAACAATAGCGATTCTTCAAGGTCATGGTTGACCAAGTTTGATTTGAGGATAATGTGACAGACTTTCTAAGTCATTGGCCAAATTCTATATTTGAGAAGCATGTGAAGAGCAGAGGGTCGCTCAGCTTATTCAAGCTACCCTAGATGTTGATATCAGGGGGAGATACAGACTTCAGGGGAAGTCTGGCATTCACATGAGCGTTTCTAAAATGTGAAAGACACGTTGTACAATGACTTATCAAGGTTTTTATCCCAAAGAATTTTTATTACTTATCAAGGTTTTAATGAAGCAACATAGTTAAGTATCATATCATCGTCTACGATGACTTGCGCTCTTTTTACTTGGTGAGATCCATTTTTCTCCTACAAAAGTTTTTTGGCTTGTCAAGGTTTTTAATGAGGCATCAAGGAAGCATTGAGGAAGCACCGTCTACCATAATCGGCATAAGGGGGAGTGTTGAAGGATATTTACCTTATTGTATGTGTTTCTATTTATAGTAGAATATACAGAGAATAAATGAGATAATCATATTTAGTGATGTATTAAGATTTTTACCATATATAACTCCATGTACTCTCCTATATAAATGAGTTTCTTATTTTCAATGAAAAGTTACACACCGATTGCTTCCACATTCTTTATACTTTATCATATTTCCTAAAACGCTCAGATATAACTTGGCCAAATATGAACTATCTTACCTCGTTGTGCAGAGAAGGTTCAGAGAATTTCTTTGCTCCCTTCGTCATCTGCTATACTACATTCATATGCCAAAATGCCACAAATGAAAGTAGTCTAGTTTTTATTTGACCGAAAAGCCTTCTTCAATGTTAGATATAAAATCAAATTGTCCCCAACACCTTACCTAGCAGTGAACTTCCAGTTATTGATCTGCTGAGAAATAATTAAATCAGAAGAATAAGCATATGTACAAGCAGATTGGCAACAGTTGATGTGACAGACTCAGATCTCAAATCCTTCCAAATAACACTATCAAAATAATCACATTCATAAGATGCATATTTTCGGATCACCACGTACGATTAAATACAGGCTCAGTGTCACTCGTGCAATTGCTGTCCAAGAAATCAAAATATTATAGAATGATTGTCTCATTATAATAGCACACGATGAGATTTAATATGAAAAAATTGAATCAGTTCTGAGTTGGTATGCTACAGTAAGAAGAGACATTGCAGAAACATTGCCTAGGGAACATTAAGATCCAAATCGATATCATGTTACTTTCTCACACAGTTGAATGAGCTGTATGAGATTCCAAATTTCCATCATTTCCATGTTCCCCTTCCAAACCAACTCTATATATTCAGCAGCTACAATTAGAAGAGTAACTCATCAACTCTAACTTGTACATTATCAACGACTACAAGCGCATCTATTCTCTCTTACAAATAACTAAAAAGAAATGGCTTCCCACACTGGCTCCAACAGTTTCCCCTCATGGCCACACCCTATCATTGAAGAAGTTAATGAACAGTCATGCAGATTGAGATCATCTGCAGCCACCTCTACATCTTCATCATCGATATGCCACAAGATAAGCAGTCTACAAGACGTGCATGATTGTGTTGATAGGCTTCTTCAGTTGCCTCTCAATCAAAAAGCCTTGGCACAAGAGAAGCAACAGAAAAGCGTCAATGCGTTATTAGATGTCTCTCTAAGGCTCTTGGATGTTCGTAGCACAGCCAAGGAAGCTCTACTTCAAACCAAGCAATCTCTACAAGATCTTCAATCAATCATAAGAAGACGAGGACGTGATAGTCGCATAAATATACGACTTTTGTGTGTTTATTTATATTCTCATACTTGATTTATTATTAGTACTCGACTGAATTAATTATGTTTATTTGTTTTTAGATAATTTAGAGATTAATGAAGAAAAAGAGATTAAATATTAAAATTTGAGAGTTAATTAGAGAAGTGAAGGAATCCTAATTTGTAAAGAATATTAGGTGCTTGGCGAGGAGCAGCCTGGCAAGAGAGTTTAAAGAAGAGATATATATATTACTGGTGACAATAGCAACTTGGCGAGCAGACTTTGACTTTGGTGAGAGACGTAACAAAATAGAAAACAAAAGAAAGAAGAAATTCACTTGCAATTGAATGTAGCTGGCACGTGAGCTACAACTAGATTAATTAAGCAAGCTGAACAAGACCTACATACATTAAAGCTTGGCGAGGGAGACAAAAATCGAAGAGAGACAGTTTTGGCGAGTGGGCTTGTCCATTCGCAATTGGATATGCTTGGTATGTGATTGGTAGCTATGTTAATTAGCTACTGCTAAATATATATATATATATATATATTTAGCTAGAAGTAGAAGTGGAATAGGAGTGTGGGACAGCTTGGACTTTGGAGATATATATATATATATATATATGGCAAGTGGAACGTGATTGAGGGGACGACGACAGAAAAGAGATTGAGAGCGGATCCAAGCGAGATCGATCCCAATGTCGATATGAGTTCTTCTTTCTTCTTTATCTAATTTATCTTTTATGGATTCTTTGATGTTATTATCTAAAATTATGAGTGGGTAAATTTTCATTGTTAAGGGGCTGCTTGAAACTCCATACTTGAAGTCTTTTTAATGCATACACTTTAACCTAGTTTTGCATATTCTTTGAATGAGGTTTCTTTCTCTCAATGATTCACCGTATGAATTCTTGTATGTTTGCTTTGCTGGCCAACTTAGTATGCATGCTAGGATTCTATTTTCATGAGATACGAGTGACTGAAGATAATTTCTTCCACCGGATTCTCTATAGTGATACACTGATTTTACTGTAAGTAGATTAAAATCGATAGGCCTAGCGAGACACGCCCATAGTGTACTTGGGAATCGTTGTAGATTCTCAAACTAGAACTTAATGCTTTCTTCTTTGTAAACCTTGGGGTCCATGACTATGGGTTCATAGAGGGATAGGTGTAAGGGAGGTTCATGACAAACCTACATAGGCATAAAGATTAGGTAATAGGATGTGGTTGTAACGATCAACCCTTCTTAGGAACTTTCATTCATTGGATATGTATATTTGGTTAAGTATGTGTTAGAATGATGGAATAGCGGTGGTGGATTGCATGCTTCTTAACTCATTAATCATATAGTTTAAACTCATTTGCATTCATTAGCATCTTTACTTTCAGCATTTATTTTCTGCATTAGCTGTAGGTTAGCCGATTCAGTTCGGTACCCAAAACAATTCAGAAAACTCTCAAACTTTGTGTGGTAGTCCACCACTGCGTCTAGTTCATTGTAACTAAATTTCGTAGCATTTGAGTCTGTCTAGCATAGGTTCGTAGTATCATTATTGTACTGTAGTCGAGTCTGTCAACATTTCAGTTTTGTGTTAGGATTTAGTTTCACCAACTCCTTGTGTTCGATAACCCTTATAATTAACTATTACAATGATATATCTTAGTTGAAAATAAGGTATCTTTGAATAGGTGTTTACCCTCTTTGTCAAATTCTGGCACCGCTGCCAGGGAGTTGCTTAATTCTAAGTCTTAATAGAGTCTTTAATTTTTCAGTTTTGTTTTTCTTTTTCTTTTGAGTCTTACTGTCTCTTCTGTATGCAGGAGCATTGTTTATGCGTACTAGGCACACTAAATGCGTTGAGCCATTATTACTTGATCTAGAAATTGAACGCTCAATCAAGCAAACTAGAAAGCAGCATAGATAATGGTCTATGAACGTGAGAAATTCATTCAGGTTCGAAGTCTGAGTTTAAGGAAGAGCAAAATATTCCAACATCACCACCATCACCAAGAAGAATGGCAAACGCAGCAAGTTGAGAGAGTCCTTTATACCGGGCACAGGTGCAGCAGATTCACCAATCGTACTACCAGATAATCTGGGGGCTTATTCTATTCCTCCATCACTTATTTTGAATCTTCCAGAGGAACGCTTTCCAAAGGCCCTCAGGATCATCTCAATGAGTTCACAGCTTTGTGTAGAATCCATAAATCAACAAATATAATAGAAGATACTGTGAAGCTCATCTTATTTTCATATTCTCTCAAGGAGTAAGAAAAGGCATGGTACAATTCTTTAGCTCCTTTATCTATTAACATATGGGAGAAGATGTGTGTTACATTTAGGAAGCAGAATTCCCGTACCAAGAATTTGAAGAAGCAAATTAGCACATTCAGGCAAAAAGATGGAGATGAACTACATGAAGCCTGGAGTCAGTTTAAGGGTCTTCTTCGACAATGCCCTCACCATAAGTTTGACATCAACACTTAAATAGAGTTCTTTTATGAAGGATTTGATTCTTTCAACAGATCAAAGCTTAATTCAGCTTGTGGGGGAAATTGGTGGAATATGACTGGAACAGAAGCCAAGGAAATTGTTGAGAACTAAGCAGAAAATTCAAGGCAATTTCAGTCAAGAGATAGATCTATGAGAGCAAATAGAAGGTCTCTCAATGCAGTCACAATCAATGGAGACATGGAAAAAAAGATTAAGCTCTATAGAGAATGACATTACTTTGATTGCTAGTAGTCTGCAAGTGGCCAAGAAGACAACAGTTGCTGCAGCTCAGGTTTGTGTGCACTATATGTTCAGCTACAGATCATCTAGCAGAAGATTGTCCCAAGTTTAGAGCAGATGAAGAGGTTGACCAAGAGGAAGAAGCAAATTACTTCCAGAGACAACCAAATATATATGGTGCAAATAGGGACCTGTTGAGGTATAGTGCACACAACCAGCTACAAATCCTCCTAAACTTGTCCCAGCTACAGATTGTCTCAAGTTTAGAGCAGATGAAGATTGTCCTAAGCAAATTACTTCCAGCTACAGATCCTCCTAATGCTCCACCGGGTTTTTAGCCAAGGCAGCCTATAGGAGATGAACAATAGTTTGGCTAGAGGCGTATTCCTCAACAACAATCTCTAGCTCAGACATCAATTGAAACTTCAACTCTAGAAGCCATGATGCAACAAATGATGTTTGACAGCAAGAAAGAACGAGAGGAAAGTAGTGCCTTTCGCCAAGACATCAAGGCCACAACTCAAGAACTCAAGGATACAACTCTGCAACAAGGAAAATCAATCGATTTGCTAGAGAGGCAAGTAAGCCAAATTCAGCAAACACTTACTCAAGCCAACCCAGAAGGTCTTCCTCGCAACACCCTTCCCAATCCCAAGGAGCAATATGAGGCCCATGCTATGATCTTGAAAAATGGGAAGGTGTTGGATGCAAAACCAGAGGTCAAGAAGCCAAGAAGAAAGAGGGAGGTGCATGTGCTTGAACAACTTGTCCCTTACAAGCCATTGGAAAAGCATCAGAAGATTCTGCAAGAACCCAAATTCGAGCCATCAAAAATGCACCTTATACAAAAAAACTGACAAATCAAAAATTAGGCCAGGTATCCTCTACTCCTTCCCCTTCTATTATTCCTAATGTACCTTTTCCTAGCAGGTTGAAGAAGCCGGTGAAGGTTGACAAAGAGAAAGAGATCTTGGATATTTTTAGAAAGGTAGGAGTAAACATCCCTTTATTAGATGTGATTAAGCAAATACCACAGTATGCAAAGTTCTTGAAAGATTTGTGCACAACAAAGAGAAAATTCTATGGAATTAAGATTGTGGCTTTGGGAGAGAGAGTATCTACAGTGCTTCAAAGAAAGCTTCCACCTAAGTTAGGTGATCCAGGACGTTTTACGATCCCATGTACCATTGGTGATCACAAGTTTGTGGGTGCTTTACTTTATTTAGGTGCTTCCATTAATTTAATGTTATACACTGCTTATAACAGGTTAAAAATTAGAGAACTTATTCTCACAGGTGTCACCATTAAACTTGTTGATCAGTCTAACTGTTACCCTCGAGATATTATTGAGGATGTTTTGGTACAGGTGGGAGATTTGATATTCCCAGCTGATTTCTTTGTGCTGGAGATTGAGCATGAGCCAATGCCATCAGAAACACCATTGATTCTTGGAAGACCGTTCTTGAGAACAGCGCGTACGAAGATAGATTGTTTTGATGGATCATTAAGCATGTAAGTAGTCGAGGAGAAAATCCACTTCAATATTTATGAAGCTCTCAAACACCCAAATCGTGATAATGTGCATTCATGTTGTTCAATTGATACTTTTGAGAGTTTAGTGCAAGAGTTCATTCAATATTTATTGGAGGAGGATCCTTTGAGAAAGGTCATAGAGGTATCCGGGAAAGAAGACATTCCAAGTCTAGAGCTTGGAGAGCTTGTCAAAAAGATTAAAGCTTTTCTTGACCGGAATATTAAGAGAAAAGAATTTGTCGTTGGTCAAAAAGTTTTACTATTCAGTAGTCATCTACGCTTATTTCCAGGTAAGCTAAAGAGTATATGGATTGGACCTTATGTTATCACTAATGTTTTCTCTCATGGTGCTATAGAGATTGTGAGTTCAAAAACAGGGAAGATATTTAAAGTGAATGGACATCAACTCAAGCCCTTCTATGAGTCATTTGTGGAGCATGTCGTGGAGGATGCAAACCTCGAAGAGGCGGCTCCTTGTGTGGAGTGATGAGAATTGTCGTCCGGCTGAAGACGTTAAACTTAGCGCTACTTGGGAGGTAACCCATGTGGATGGAGAAGCTGACGACCAGATTTGATTTCTTATCCCTTCTCCTTTGCTTTATTTTTCTCCATGTCTAGTGTATTTTGTGATGTGTTATGTATCTCATTCCATGCTTGTTTGATATATTACATGCTTTAGTTTTGTTTTACATTGAGGACAATGCAAATTTCCAGTGTGTGGTGGGGTTTATATCATACCCTTAGCGTCTATGTATAAATTTTTTCATTTTTTCCATACTGTGCAGTATACTATTTTGTGTAATTTATTTTCCATAGCTAGAGGTCTCGTAAATTTATGAAATTTTGAGGGAATGTTTGTACATTTGTCTATTTTTTTTCTCTTTAAATTTTAGCTCATTCAAATATGTGATTAATTCTGTATAAATCTGGAGTATGGCGAAACTTGAGGGGGTCTTTTCCGATGACTAGTTGGTCGTGGAAAGGTTTCCTCGCCAAAGTTTGGTATTTTTGAGTTTTTCTTGTATGTTTTAGTTTTTTATTTGAAAAAAAAAACCAAATACAAAAGTAAAAAGTGTCGAGAAAAAATACAAAAAAAGTCTTGTTTTGGAGTCTTACGTGACCTTAACTAGTTCATGATGTAATTATATCTTCCGCAATTGTGACTAAAAGATGATCATGTTATATGAGTTTCTTTGGTTAATCTTGATATATGATGCATATGCGAATGTGTAGTGGATGTAGGAACAAGTTAACATGGTACAGATTTTTGGCATGTTTAAACTTTGTTGAGATTCATTTAACCTGTGAGCGATTGAGCCTATATGTGAATACACGTGCTTTCTTTGTTGAGTGTCAATTGCTTGCCATAGATTAAGTGAATGGACTCTAGATATTACTAGAACTTCCTCTTGTACTTTTCAAAGCTTATAGTCAATACATGTTTTGATTGAGGAAGTGATAAAGGCATTAAGGGGACACTACCATAGCCATATAAGCCAGTGTCCTGACTTTGTGTACACAAGATGTGTACCCCTTAATTAACCACTTTGAGCCTATATGTTTAAACTTTTTGTTATCACTCACATATCTCTGACCTTAAACTTTAGAATAGTTATATCTTTACCCTTGTGCTAGGACTTGGTAGAGCTATACATGAGACAGGTATGTGAAGACGGCGACAATGTCGAAAGGTGATGTAAAGAAATAAGTGTGGGGTATCAAGCTAGGGTTTTAAAAAAATGAAAAGAAAAGAAAAAAAATCGGGAAAAAATATATTTGAAACAAAAGAAAAAGAAAAGGTGTGATGTCTAGCTTGATACCCCAGGTTAACTGTTGATGAAAACAATGATGTGAAGGCCCAACAAGATGAAATTCAACCACAAAAGTGAAAAAGTTCATGGTTGTAAAGTTTGAAGAAGTCTCTAATTTGGTGCTCTACTAGGTTCTAGAATCATATTTGAATTCCGTATCCATTTATTCTTTAATCTATGAGCCAAGCCTCATTACAACCTATGAAAGTTCTTTTTGATCCTCAAGATGGCAGCCTTTGATCTGTGGAGATTAGTCACAAGAGTAAGCATATGGTTTGGTCCATTTGGTATGTAATTGAGCTGAGTGAATACCTTAGATATACTTTGAGAGAAACACTTTTGAGAGCATATCTATGTGAGCTTGAATCTTGACAAGTTTTTCATATGCTACAGCTTTACATTCACCATGATTATGTCTTTGTCCTACATATTACATGTGTGTCATGCATTGAAATTAACTTTCGAAACTTTGCCGAATGTAAATGTGGAGTCACACTAGTCTTAGTGTTACAATTGTGGAAGATTGCTGAGACAATTAGTTAAGCGTGTTAGCGTCATGTAGTTAAAGTCTTAGAGTGTTTTTAGAGTCTTAGTTTAGTGTATTGCTCGAGGACTAGCAATGTTTAAGTGGGGAGTATTTTGATAGTCGCGTAAGTATGCGTGTGACGACCCGAACCAGAATCTGTTGCGTATTCGGCACGATTCTCGAGATTCCGCTTAGTCGCAGTTTTATGTTGTATATGTGGTTTGCCGATTTGATTCGCGACTATGTTTTCGGTCAAGAATTTGAGTTGAGTGTCTTCACGGAAATGGTAGAGTACATGATTTCGAGCTCGTGGGCTATTCCGGAAGATTTTTTCGATAACCGAGGAATATTTTATGATTATTTGAAGTTTCGGTATCCGACGAGTTTATCCGATTGTTTCGAGCTTATCCGAATCATTTCGTATATTCATTTTGGACCGTCGATTGACCCGAGGCTCGAGTATAAATATCGGAATAGTCGATAAATAGTCGAGAATTTCATTTCGAGCGTTGACCAGAGTTGACTTTCCATTTTTAGTAAGTTGACCGTTGACCCGTGAGGGGAGAGTTTCCCGATTGGGCTTGCCGTCCGACGACCTAGATTCTGGCCACCTCCGATCAAGTGGAAGGCATGGTTCGCTTCCTTGAGTGATTTCGAGTTGGTTGGTAATTGGTTTGAGTGAAATTGAAGCTGTTTTGGTTGAACCCGAATCGGGTTATGTACTTGGATTTCGACGGTGGTGGTTCACGGTGTTCCGGCGAGTCTCGGTGGTGGGGGTGTGAGGGCTTTGCCTCCCCTTGCCTCTAGGTTGCTCCCTATGTGTTTTAATTGAACTGAAAATGGGTTTTCCGGTGAACCCGATTGGGTCACCGGAGTTGGATTTTCAATCGGTTTCGGGGGAATTTGGAGGACTTCCGGTGGGTTTTGGCCTTCGGGGTAGTAGAGTAAGTGATTCGCCTTGTGATGGTCTTCAATTCTGGAAAGTTTCACGGTGAAACTCCACGGTTGACAGCGCGCCGCCGCCGCCGGCGGCGGTCAACGGCAGAGCTCCGGCCAAAAGTTGACTTTTTGGATTTCGACGTTCTTAATGTCATTTTTCTCGTAATCGCGCCCTGATTATCGTCCAGAGGTTTTCGGGTTGATTTGCTTAGCCGATTTTCAGTCGAGGTTTCGAGTGGGGATTTCGGAAATTTCGTTAATTATTTTGTACTACATTGCATATTTCCGAAAACGGTTGGTTTCTGTGATTCAGTACAGGGTTATGGACTATGATTTTGATCCGTTGTGTTTTATAAATATATTTAGGAGATCGAGATCTGGATCGTGATCGTGCTTCAGGCGAGGGATCTTCCGCCGGACCACGAGTTTAGCCCGAGTGCGCGTCACGCGAGTCTGTGAGTGGACAGTTTATTTTCACAGAATTATTGCGAGTCCTTTATATACGTTTTACGAATTTGAGTATGCAGTATGATTATGGTTTTACGAGCATGAGATTTTATACGAAATTATGTTTATTACGAGCATGTGTTATACGATTATACTTATATGTTGTTATATGTCCACGAGTGGCCCCGTGTGATTTATACACATGCTCTATACGCGTGAGGAGTTAGAGTCTCCCTCGTGTTTATGTACGTAAGGAGTTAGAGTCTCCCTCGTACTTGTATGCGTGAGGAGTTAGAGTCTCCCTCGTGTACCCAGACGCGTGAGGAGTTAGAGTCTCCCTCGTGTACCATTTGATTATTATCACTTTCGACTCGCATATGATTTTAAACGTATATTTTATTTGGTGAAAGACATTTATTTTCGTCCACTCACTCTAACGAGTTTCATGTCTTTCCCCTGGGCTTTTCGGTTTCCGTGCCCAGTTTGCAGTTCAGGTTTGGTGTTTTCACGTCGCGGTTTGGAGGCTAGTGATCAGAGTTACCTGTGCTTTCCAGTAGGTTCTTGTTTCACCTACTGATGTGTATATTGTATATGTTTTACTTTAGAGGTCGCTCTGATACATTCTGGTACTTGTTTAGACGGATTTTCTCGGATATATATATATATACTACAGTACTGTTTACTGTTTATGATTCATGTATTGATGTTGAGAAATCCGGATGGGATTGGTGCCCACGGTTTGGCTTTTATGGCATAGGACGAAATGTTATTTTCAGGGTGCAGGTTTATGCAATTCCACGTTAGTAACGAAACTCTGCCGAAATTTTGAAAATTTTTGTTGGTTCGTATTTTCAGAAGGGGTTCGATTCCGATTTAGGTAACTGAATCGGGGTTGGGTCCTTTCAGCTTGGTATCAAAGCATTAGGTTGTCAAATTCTGTAGACTCTTGTAGTTGTGACGCTTAGGGTATTTGAGTTGATACAGCATGACTGGAGTGATGACCCGACTGGCCAGCGGTACTCATCAATACTTCCGGTGTTGTGTGTCCTCAAATATCTGCGGTTTCATTATTACGTTATTTCTGCTTGTACCTAATGCTTGTCTTGTATCAGTAGGATGCCTCCTCGACGTGGTCCCCGTGTTGACCGAGATGATGATCCTGATGAGGATCGCCGAACGCGCGACTTGCTGATGCGAGTGCTGCGTTTGGAAGAGCGTTTTGACCCTGTGGTCAAGGCTCGCACTGCGGGTGCTACTGTGTTTTCGGGTTTAGTTGATCCAGAGATATGCGAGGCATGGTTGGTTCAGATTGAACGTGTTGGTGAGCGTCTGCAGTTTACTCCTGAGTAGATGACAGTGGCCGCAGTTGGTTTACTTGAGAGTGATGCATACTTTTGGTGGGTTAACACCGACAGAGTTCCAGCTGACACTCCGTGGACATTGTTTCGTGATCTGTTCATGCGAAGGTACTTTAATCAGGCTACCCGGCAGCGCAAGTATGAGGAGTTTACGAACTTGAGGCAGGGCAGTTTGTCTGTACTTCAGTATCGAGATCGATTTACCCGTTTGTCTCGTTTTGCGCGGGATATGGTGGCTACAGAAGAAGCCAAGTGTCGTAGATTTGAGCTGGGATTGAATCTGAACATCAAGGCGACACTGACTACGATGCCTCGGAACAACTTTGATGAGTTTGTCAGTGCTGCACTCCAAGGCGAGGACATTGAGCAGGAGAGACAGCAGAGGTACCAGCCGAGGCGATTTGAGGAAGGTGGACCGAGTCAGGGGCCTTCAAAGAGGCAGAGTTCTGATACTTCCGGTTCAGCTTCATCCTCAGGCGGTAGATCATATCGCCCATCAGTTAGTGCATCGAGGCGGAGACCGATATGGAGGAGAGATCGACCGCAACGACCACAGGATAGTGGAGGTTCCAGCGGTTCTAGTTATCCTCGGCGTACTGGTGGCACATTCCCTATTCTGAGAGACTACCCTTTGTGCAACCTCTGCAACAGATATCATTTGGGCCCATGTCAGCGGGGTCCTGCTGCTTGTTATCCTTGTGGCCAGGTGGGTCACTTTTCGAGGGAGTGTCCTCAGTTGTATAGTGTTGATGGACAGGAGGCCCAGAGTTTCGGAGGAGAGCGAGGTGCCACTTCGGGAGTTCGTCCAGCACAGTTTGCAGGACAAGGCAGACAGCAGGGACAGCCCCAGCGAGGACGACCAGCCGGAAAGGCGAGGGTTCATGCTATGACTCTACGTGAGGGCAGAGCATCACCGGAGGTCGTTATTGGTACGTTACATGTTTTTGGTATTCCTGTACTTGCATTGCTTGATCCAGGCGCTACACATTCATTCATATCATTTAGACTGTCATCATTGGCTACGGTACCGGCATCTCCACTTCTGGGGTTGTGGAGAGTGTTGTATCCGTCAGGTGGGGTTGTGAGCATCGGTTGGGTTTACCGAGATTGTGAGGTGTTTATAGATGGCCATGGTTTAGCCGCAGATCTGTTACTGCTTGATATTGTGGATTTTGATCTAATCTTGGGTATGGACTTCCTAGAGTTGCATTGGGCTATGTTTGACTGCCACAGGAAGGAGGTCGCATTTCGACGACCAGGGTTACCCGAGATACTGTTTCGTGGCGAGAAGAACACTTCACTGCCGTGTTTGATTTCCGCGATGAGGGCGGATCGATTGATGAAAAAGGGTTATGTTGCTTACCTAGCCCATGTTGTGGACACTACAGCTGCAGTGCCGGATCTTGGTAGTATTGAGGTTGTGTCTGAGTTTCCGGATGTGTTTCCACTGGAGTTACCTGGTATACCCCCTGTGCGGGAGATTGATTTTACCATTGAGTTATTGCCGGGTACAGGACCAATTTCCCAGACACCGTATCGTATGGCGCCTGCGGAGTTGAATGAGTTACAGATTCAGCTCCAGGAGTTGTTAGAGAAGGGATTCATTCGATCGAGTGTTTCTCAGTGGGGTGCTCCAGTGTTGTTTGTACGGAAGAAGGATGGGTCCATGCGTTTGTGCATCGACTATCGGAAGCTGAATCAGGTTACAGTGAGGAACAAGTATCCGTTGCCGCGGATTGATGACTTGTTCGATCAGCTAAAGAGAGCAGCAGTCTTTGTGAAGATTGACCTTCGATCCGGATATCACCAGTTGAGGATCCGAGACTCTGATGTAGCCAGGACAGCATTCAGGACGCGGTATGGGCACTATGAGTTTTTCGTTATGCCGTTTGGGTTGACCAACGACCCCGCAGCTTTCATGGACTTGATGAATCGAGTGTTTAGACGATTCCTGGACAAGTTCGTGATTGTATTCATTGACGATATCCTGATCTATTCCATGAGTGTGGGCCAGCACAAGAAGCATCTGCGTGTAGTGTTGCGGACTTTGTGGGACCATCAATTGTTCACAAAGTTTAGCAAGTGTGAGTTCTGGTTAGATAGCGTGAAGTTTCTGGGCCACGTGATTTCGGCCGAGGGAGTTAGTGTTGATCCTGACAAGATCGAGGCCGTGCTGAACTAGAGTAGACCCACTACTGTGCCGGAGATTCGGAGTTTCTTGGGTTTAGCAGGCTATTACCGACGGTTTGTACAGGATTTCTCCCGGATTGCTACACCACTGACCAGATTGACGAAGAAAGGCGTCAAGTTTGAGTGGTCTGATGCGTGCGAGGAGAGTTATTTGCTCCTGAAGGAGAGATTGACTACCGCACCGGTTCTGACATTGCCAGACGACAGTGGTGAGTTTGTTATGTACAGCGATGCGTCGAAGTTGGGGCTTGGCTGTGTGTTGATGCAGCATGGTAGAGTCGTGGCATATGGTTCCAGACAGCTGAAACCGCATGAGGTCAACTATCCGACGCATGATTTGGAGTTAGCCGCTATCGTGTTAGCGTTGAAAAGTTGGAGACATTACCTGTATGATGCTCAGTGTAAGATTTTCACTGACCACAAGAGTTTCACCTACTTGCGGACGCAGCCAGATCTGAATATGAGGCAGCGCCGATGGATGGAGTTGATCAATGATTACGATTGCACTTTCGAGTACCATCCGGGGAAGGCTAATGTTGTGGCAGATGCACTTAGCTGGAAATCGGGAGCCTCGTTGTATCATATGTGTGTGGCCAGAGTATCGATGCTAGCCGAGCTTCGAGCTACAGGTGCTATGTTTGGATATGATGATGATGGAGCTTTGTTGGCCAGTTTTCAGGTTCGACCCGTACTGGTTGATCAAGTACGAGAGGCTCAGGATTCGGATTCTTACTTGTTGGGCAAGAAGACCATGATACGGAATGGTGTGCTTACAGAGTTCCGATTGAGTAACGATGGTACATTGTTGTTCAGATGTAGGTTATGTGTACCCAGAGACGAGGACTTGAAGAAGGAGATTCTGGACGAGGCCTACAGTTCAGCGTATGCGATGCACCCCGGAGGTACGAAGATGTTTCGTACACTTCGAGCGTACTATTGGTGGTGCAACATGAAGCGGGAGATTGCCGCGTACGTGAGTCGATGTTTGATTTGTCAGCAGGTGAAGGCGGAGAGGCAGAAACCTGCAGGGAAACTACAGTCACTTGAGATTCTAGTTTGGAAGTGGGAGCATATTACGATGGATTTCGTCTATCAGTTGCCGCGTACTTTGGCAGGCAACACTGGCATTTGGGTTATTGTTGACCGACTGACGAAATCCGCACACTTTCTTGCACTTCCGGGGAAGATTTCAGTGGACAGATTGGCCAAGTTGTACTTATCCGAGATTGTTCGCTTGCATGGTGTGCCTGTGTCGATTATTTCTGACCGAGATAGTCAGTTCACTTCTGAGTTTTGGCAGGCTTTACAGCGAGCGTTGGGCACGAGGTTGCGATTTAGTACAGCTTTTCATCCTCAGACTGACGGACAGTCCGAGCGGACCATTCAGACTCTTGAGGATATGTTGAGATCATGTGTGTTGCAGTTTCGTGGAAACTGGGATCAGCAGTTACACTTGATTGAGTTCGCCTACAACAACAGCTACCAGGCCAGTATTGAGATGGCACCGTACGAGGCCCTGTACGGGAAGCAGTGTCGCACTCCGTTGTGTTGGAGTGAGGTGGGCGAGAGTTGGCTCATTAGTCCTGATTTGGTGAAAACCACGATGGAGGACGTACAAGTTATCCGGGATCGATTGAAGATCGCCCAGGATCGGCAGAAGAGTTACGAAGATGTGAGGAGGAAAAGTTTAGAGTTCGAGGTTGGTGAATGGGTCTTCCTGAAACTATATCCGTGGAGGGGAGTTGTGCGTTTCGGGAAGCGTAGCAAGCTTTGACCGCGGTACATTGGTCCGTATGAGATTACGGAGAGGGTTGGAGCTGTTGCTTACAGACTTGAGTTACCGGCTGAGATGGCTCGTGTTCATGATGTCTTCCATGTTTCGATGTTGTGGAAGTACATCTCAGATCCTTCACATGTGTTAGCCCCACAGCAGTTGCCGATCAGAGAGGATTTATCATATGTAGAGGAGCCAGTGCAGATTCTCGATCGTCGTGAACAGGAGTTGAGGCACTGTGTGATTCCGCTAGTGAAGGTCTTGTGGCAGAACCACTTAGTTGAGGAGGCCACCTGAGAGACCGAGCAGCGTATGCGGGAGCAGTATCCTCATCTGTTCACTTGACAGGTACGTAAATTTTGAGGTCGAAATTTCTTTAAGGGGGGTAGAATTGTGACGAACCGAACCAGAATCTGTTGCGTATTCGGCACGATTCTCAAGATTTCGCTTAGTCGCAGTTTTATGTTGTATATGTGGTTTGCCGATTCGATTCGCGACTATGTTTTCGGTCAAGAATTTGAGTTGAGTGTCTTCACGGAAATGGTAGAGTACGTGATTTCGAGCTCGTGGGCGGTTCCGGAAGATTTTTCCGATAACCGAGGAATATTTTATGATTATTTGAAGTTTCGGTATCCGACGAGTTTATCCGATTGTTTCGAGCTTATCCGAATCATTTCGTATATTCATTTTGGACCGTCGATTGACCCGAGGCTCGAGTATAAATATCGGAATAGTCGAGAAATAGTCGAGAATTTCATTTCGGGCGTTGACCAGAGTTGACTTTCCATTTTTAGTAAGTTGACCGTTGACCCGTGGGGGGAGAGTTTCCCGATTGGGCTTGCCGTCCGATGACCTAGATTCCGGCCACCTCCGATCAAGTGGAAGGTATGGTTCGCTTCCTTGAGTGATTTCGAGTTGGTTGGTAATTGGTTTGAGTGAAATTGAAGTTGTTTTGGTTGAACCCGAATCGGGTTATGTACTTGGATTTCGACGGTGGTGGGGGTGTGAGGGCTTTGCCTCCCCTTGCCTCTAGGTTGCTCCCTATGTGTTTTAATTGAACTGAAAATGGGTTTTCCGGTGAACCCGATTGGGTCACCGGAGTTGGATTTTCGATCGATTTCGGGGGAATTTGGAGGACTTCCTGTGGGTTTTGGCCTTCGGGGTAGTAGAGTAAGTGATTCGCCTTGTGATGGTCTTCAATTCTGGAAAGTTTCACCGTGAAACTCCACAGTTGAAGGCGCGCCGCCGCCGCCGGCGGCGGTCAACGGCGGAGCTCCAGCCAAAAGTTGACTTTTTGGATTTCGACGTTCTTAATGTCACTTTTCTCGTAATCGCGCCCTGATTATCGTCCAGAGGTTTTCGGGTTGATTTGCTTAGCCGATTTTCAGTCGAGGTTTCGAGTGGGGATTTCGGAAATTTCGTTAATTATTTTGTACTGCATTGCATATTTCCGGAAACGGTTGGTTTCCGTGATTCAGTACAGGGTTGTGGACTATGATTTTGATCCGTTGTGTTTGATGAATATATTCAGGAGATCGAGATCTGGATCGTGATCGTGCTTCAGGCGAGGGATCTTTCGCCGGACCACGAGTTTAGCGCGAGTGCGCGTCACGCGAGTCTGTGAGTGGACAGTTTATTTTCACAGAATTATTGCGAGTCCTTTATATACGTTTTACGAATTTGAGTATGCAGTATGATTATGGTTTTACGAGCATGAGATTTTATACGAAATTATGTTTATTACGAGCATGTGTTATACGATTATACTTATATGTTGTTATATGTCCACGAGTGGCCCCGTGTGATTTATACACTTGCTCTATGCGCGTGAGGAGTTGGAGTCTCCCTCGTGTTTAAGTACGTGAGGAGTTAGAGTCTCCCTCGTACTTGTATGCGTGAGGAGTTAGAGTCTCCCTCGTGTACCCGGACGCGTGAGGAGTTAGAGTCTCCCTCGTGTACCATTTGATTATTATTACTTTCGACTCGCATATGATTTTAAACGTATATTTTATTTGGTGAAAGACATTTATTTTCGTCCACTCACTCTAACGAGTTTCATGTCTTTCCCCTGGGCTTTTCGGTTTCCGTGCCCAGTTTGCAGTTCAGGTTTGGTGTTTTCACGTCGCGGTTTGGAGGCTAGTGATCAAAGTTACCTGTGCTTTCCAGTAGGTTCTTGTTTCGCCTACTGATGTGTATATTGTATATGTTTTACTTTAGAGGTCGCTCTGATACATTCTGATACTTGTTTATACGGATTTTCTCGGATATATATATACTACAGTATTGTTTACTGTTTATGATTCATGTATTAATGTTGAGAAATCCAGATGGGATTGGTGCCCACGGTTTGGCTTTTGTGGCATAGGACGAAGTGTTATTTTTAGGATGCAAGTTTATGCAATTCCACGTTAGTAACGAAACTCTGCCGAAATTTTGAAAATTTTTGTTGGTTCGTATTTTTAGAAGTGGTTCGATTCCGATTTAGGTAACTGAATCGGGGTTGGGTCCTTTCAATGCGACTTTTGTGTATTTATTTATACTTTCATACTTGATTTATTATTAGTATTCGTGTAAATTAATTATGTTTAATTTTTTTAGATATTTTAGAGATTAATGAAGAAAAAGAGATTAAATATTATAATTTGGGAATTAATTAGAGAAGTGGAGGAATCCTAATTTGTAAAGGATACTAGGTGCTTGGCGAGGAGTAGCCTGGCGAGAGAGTTTAAAGAAGAGATATATATATATATATTGCTGGTGACAATAGCAACTTGGCGAGCAGACTTTGACTTTGGTGAGAGATGTAACAAAATAGAAAACAAAAGAAAGAAGAAGTCCACTTGCAATTGAATGTAGCTGGCACGTGAGCTACAACTAGATTAATTAAGCACGCTGAACAAAGACCTACATATATTGAAGCTTGGCGAGGGAGACAAAAACTGAAGAGAGGCAGTTTTGGCGAGTGGGCTTGTCCATCCGCAATTGGATATGCTTGGTATGTGATTGCTAGCTATGTTAATTAGCTACTGCTAAATATATATATATATATATATTTTTAGCTAGAAGTAGAAGTGGAATAGGAGTGCGGGACAATTTGGACTTTGGAGATATATATATATGTATGCTAGGATTATATTTAGCTATGTCTCTTAATGATTCACCGCATGAATTCTTGTATGTTTGTTTTGGTGGCCAACTTAGTATACATGCTATGATTCTATTTTCATGAGATACGGGCGACTGAAGATAATTTCTTCCACCGGATTCTATATAGTGATACACTGATTTTACCGTTAGGAGATTGAAATCCATAGGCCTAGCGCGACACGCGCATAGTGTACTTGTGAATCCTTATAGATTCTCAAACTTATTCTAGAACTTAATGCTTTCTTCTTTGTAAACCTTAGGTCCATGACTATGGGTTCATAGAGGGATAGATGTAGGGGAGGTCTATGACAAACTTGCATAGGCATAAGAATTAGGTAATAGGATGTGGTTGTAACGATCAACTTTTCCTGCGAACTTTGATTCATCATATATGTACGTTAGGTTAAGTATGTGTTAGAAGGATGGAATTGCGGTGGTGGATTGCATGCTTCTTAACTCATTAATCATATAGTTTAAACTCATTTGCATTCATTAGCATCTTTACTTTCAACATTTATTTTCTGCAGTACCTGTAGCTTAGCCAATTCAGTTCGGTACCCAAAAAAATTCAGAAAACTCTCAAAGTTTGTGTAGTAGTCCGCCATTGTGTCTAATTCATTATATCCAAATTTCGTAGCATTTGAGTCTGTCTAGTTTAGGTTCGTAGTATCATTAGTGTACTGTAGTCGAGTCTATCAGCATTTCAGTTTTGTGTTAGGATTTAGTTTCACCAACTCTCTGTGTTCGATAACCCTTATAATTAACTATTACAATGATATATCTTGGTTGAAAATAAGGTATCTTTGAATAAGTGTTTATCCGCCTTGTCAAGACGCGAATCTGGAGTACTAACAAGTGAGGTTAGGAAATACTTAAACCTCGAGGAAGATTGTGAAGAAGACAATCCACAAGTCTATGGTGGGCATGAATTTCAGATCTAGTTTCTCTACCCTCGACAAGGACTCTGAACATATCTCTATCGTCAACACGTTGAGAGATGTAGAAGCATTCACTCTCTCCATTTTTGAATCAATGTTGTCTTTCATCTCTGGACCAAAGTCATCAAGCAGCTGGTCATTGGTATCGAAGATCATGCAATCAAAAAAAGTGGCTTGCGAGGATGAAGCAGAAACTAATGAATTTGCAGAGGTCGATGCTGCATTGAAGTCACTCATGAGTGCAGACAATGCACAGAACCAGCTTACCAATCTGGAATCATGCATTGAAGACCAAGAAGAAGGGCTCAAGTGCCTATTTAGGCAATTAATCAAAATTAGAGTTTCCCTTGTCAACATCATCAACCACTAAATACTAGCACATAGAACAATTTTGTGTATGAACAAAAAATACATACAAAGTATATATATTCTGGTATCAATTGAATACATAATGACATACTCTTCTGCTCCAATTGCTACTTTTTGTTTAAAACTATTTTTTCCTGAATCATCAGATCAAGAAATCATCAGAATGTTAATGGAGGAGGAACTCCCTTGCCAAGAAGACAAAATGAAAGGAATTTGCAGATTGAGGTGGATGATGAACCAAAATCACTCATGAATATTTACGCGGACATCATAGCTTATCTAGGAAATAGGTCAAAAACTAGATCGAGACTGCTTTCTCAACACCATAAATTACTAATTTTAGCTCTCTTGATTGATCTTTTACAGAATCAAATTTGTTAAAATTATTTTGATCCATCAAACTAATCTTAACTTGACTATGAGTAAATTGATCTTAATTACTCGTAAAGCATTTACTTCTGTGTACGAGAACGCATATTCGTTTAGCTATAGCTCCCAAATATCCATCTACGTACATTGTTTTCGAGAGTCTGAGCACTATGAGAGTAAGTATAGTACTAACGGGTACACTACAAGCCTACAAGTCACACATTTAACAACACATCAATGACACCATGCCAAGGTTTTGTGCATAAGATGAATAAAATAAGCACACAACAAGAGATTTTCCTTTACCGCCCAAAGATATTCCAAGTAAAGTTACGGTAGAGGAGATCTATCTTAAAGATTAATCTACAATTAGTTAAACAAAATTATAATTTTTTGAACTAGAAATTACAACTATTTTTTTATCATTTACAAACAATTAAACTAAAATATAACATTGACTACGATTTGTTCTAAAATTTATAAAAAAAATATATTTATTAAAATATTTACAAAAATTTGAATAAAATAACTAAAACATCATCACATTTTACAATAATAACAACAAATTTAATTAATAAAATCTACGTAGAGTCACTCCACCGTACAATTTCTCTATATATATATACATGAAAACGGAATCAATCACAGCCCAAAGTCCCAGAATTCAAATACAAAAAAGTAATATATGTAAATATGCAATAAGATAATAAATAATCATCACTATTCACTACCAAACAGCAGATGGATCTCTAGCTATTCTCTAACAAACAGAATATCGCACCTGAATCGTCAACAGAGGAATAAGCCTGCACTTTCGATCGACAGGAGCAATGAACCGGAATTGAACAGGTCTTGTGGTCACCTGCAGGCTGCAGGCCTTTCGTGTTCCTAATCATTTTCTTTTTACTTTTTACTCGTACTTTCTAGTTTATACTGTTTTCTAGAGCTATAATTACCGACATGCACTTTTTTTCTTTTCTTTTCCTTTTGGCTGATCGGTATATGGATTGGGCCATTGGGGGAGGCAGACCAGTGAGCCCACCAATCGAAATCCAACTAATATTTTGATTTCACACGAGAGCAATAATGAATTATTGAATCATAGATTAAAGTCACCACTAGAGTCTGAATTTTCACAAAGTCATCAATATGATGTCTAAACTTTAAAAACTATTAAATTGGTGGCCAGACTTTTTAAAAATATATTTGTAGTGCCTGCGGCCAATCTCCGTCACTTCTCCGTTAAGTCGGATAATGTGACGTCATCGTAATTCAAACTGTAAGAGAATTAACGTGATTTCTCTCTCTTAACCATATATGCACAATCATAATTCAAACTGTAGGGCCTGAAGTTTTGAAAACATATCAAAGAGATGCCCAAATCACAATCACATTTTCATGGTCAGACCTAAAAGCATCCTATCAAACTAATAGTACAATGTCTAGGATAAAAACCATAAATATATAAGAACTACGACTGGCCAACTATGCTTGCCAGACCAGTTATCACAGAATTGATCAAGAAATAAAACAAAGGGATATGAAGTAGCAGGTTATGAAACTGCCTCACTTGATCTCCTTGCTATCTCACACCATAATCTTGGCAGACCTCACATAGAGGCTATCAACGACCTTGCTCATATTAGGTATGGTTTCCAATGTTGCAGGGTATATGGTATCTATCTTGAGGTCTTTAAATATAATGAGGCAGCCAGCACCCTGATCCAAAGTTCCTGCAAACTTCTTATCAAGAATCATTTGAGACAGTTTCTTCTCCACATGATCAAAAGGTAGCTTAATCAGTTTCGCACTATGAGGAATTTTCACCTCTGAGAAATAAGGCTCAATCAACCTGCATAGATTCTGTTCCAACAAAGTATCATAGAGGGAAGAGAGGTGCTTGTAGACAATAGGGTCTTCCTCTACCTGCAACTTATAATCCCGAAGAGCAGTCTCTAAAAGATTCAAAGAGCGTTTTGAGTGAGCATTAGCCACTGCCTGCATGGCATCAAGCTCAGGCCCAACATACTTCAAACCAACTTTAGATGATATTATAACAGCCACATCATTAGCATGACTCACCATAATTTTGCACAACAATATGTACTTGAGACTAAATACAGCACGATGATCTTCAAGAGCATTGAAGGCTTCAAATGCTTCAAAGAAATAACTATAACCGGTTTTATGGTCCTTCTCTTATGCGTGAAGGATACCATTCTGCAAATCAATAATTCCCTATTGAGCTGGAGGCCCATGTTGGGCCTGATAATGAAAATGTGATTTTAATTTGGGCATCTCTTTGATATGTTTTCAAAACTTCAGGCCTTACAGTTTGAATTACGATGGTGCATATATGATTGAGAGGGAGAAATGGCATTAATACCCCTACAATTTGAATTATGTCGATGCCACATCATCAAACTTAACCGAGAAGTGACAGAGATTGGCCGCAGGCACCACGAATATGTTGTTTTAAAAGTCTGGGCACCACTTTAATAGTTTTTAAAGTTTAGGCATCACATTGAAGACTTGGCGAAAGTTCAGACCCTGATGATGACTTTAATCCTTGAATCATTTATGCCTCTTTTCTAATTTGGCCAGTGGAATTATCAGAACATCCTTGAGATCCTTTTGAAGCATTTATCATTTTCCCTAAAAATATATTGTCAAATATTGTCAAATCCATCTATATTCAAGTGAAAATATATTGGCGGGGCTTTTCAAGTGAGTGGGGGTACTAGTGGTTTGGATGTGGTGGTTTGTGATGACCAGGGTAGTTTTGTGGCAGGGTTGGCGAGATATATTCCGTTCATTAAGTCAACCTTGCATACCAAGGCAGAGGCTTGTTGAGCGGCTCTTATGCTTGCTATCTATTAAGATTAGAGGGTTGTGGATATCAAGAGTGATTGTATAAAGGTTGGGGTTGGGGTTCACTCTACAGTAGAAAATTTATCTGAGGTTGGTTGCATTATTGACTATTGTAAGCATTATTTGGCTTCAATCTCTTTTGTTTGGGTGCGGCATACGCTTCGTAAAGAAAATGGTGTGGCACATCGTTTAGCACACCTTGCTAGTTCTAGTTTCATTGATGATTTATAGTTAGATGAGGCACCTGTGATTATCCAGGATGTTTCTATAAGGATTTACATTTTGTTGACCGAGGTAAAGACATTATATCCCCCTTTGGTTGTAGTTCATTTTCATTATCGGATTAATAAGACATGGGGATGTCCCCAATTTCAAAAATAAATAAATAAAACATAGAACACTTTCTAATAATTATTCATAAAAAGGTCTATTGCAATTCACAACAGTATATAATCTCTATGTCCCCTGATCTTGCTAATGCTAGCTGGATATATATGTTGAATTGTTGATAAGGGAAACTCTTTGAGCTCTTATTTAACGTCGGAACGGGCAATCGATCAAATCCTAGCTACTTAAATGCTCTTGCTTGGTGTAACGAGGGATAGCAATGCAGCACCCACCTTCTCAATTAAGTTCATTCATGTCAGACGTCACTGATGATATAATTGCATAAGGCTTGTGTTTGGCCTGTAAATTGAACCACTATATATGAAGGAAATTACAAGTAAATTAATTAATGCAGTGGTGCTGACTGGCGACTGCATCAAACTCTTTCAACATGCTGACCAGTGACCACTGCTGCAATTTGCTGTCTGCGTCAACTGTGCACTAATTGGTTAACGTTTCCTTAACTTGAAGGCCCTTACTTTGGAGGAAGGCAAGTTTTTAACCTCACCTCATATGATCATCGATATCCTCATCAAGTGTTTCATAGTATGCATAAAAGGATTTTCAGCAAATTCACATTGAATTCACACTTTATGTAGAGACATTGAATTTTTTTTCGTTTTCGGATGAATCTTAGGTATGCGTTCACCGTGAAGTTTAAAATTACACCATTCTTAAGTAATTGCTCTACATCTTCACGGTAGCAACCCAGTGCAAAGGGCATCCTACAAACAAAGATGAATACGTAAGTGACGAATATATAGTACTAATCAGTGATGTAACCAAAACTGAAGTTTATTAACGACAACTCTTTCTTATTCCATTATTCTTCTAATTTTGCCTTGCTTTCATTATCCAAATAACAGAATACTTTAAGTCTCTTCCAATCCAGTACCCTCCCCTTATTTGCATCTTCCTCATCAGATTTTGGTTTTGTTTCTGCACTATCAATCTCTAAAATTTCTACAATATCATTCTTATCATGCCCTTTGTCATCCTCTAATTTGCTGGTTTCTGATTCTTTTAAAATTCCCAACATCACCAACCTTTGCAGGCCCTTAAATCTTTTGTCTTTCTCAACAATCTTTACTTGCAAATCTTGAATCTTCTTCTTTAAACTCTCATTCTCGGCATGCAACTCCTCTATGTACTGAGTATCAGTGGCTTTCTTCGGGAGTGACGTTTCATTTAGGTTAAGCAGCCAAGTTGGTGTTCTCACAAAGCCAGAACTACATTGCAACAGCAGGAAAGAAACAAACATGTTACTACTACATTCCAACTGTATCAGCACATATCTTGTATCTATTCTATTTATTATTTCTAATTTCAGTAGAAGAACTTACTGGTATTATAAGAGTACAACCACTCTGATGTTTCTTCTTTTCCACCAAGCAGGTTATTAAGTACCTGTGCACTTCTTCTGTCCAATTGTACATTTCAATGTTGTCCAAATCGTCTACTCACTTCACATAGCTCCATGACAAGCATGATCCAGAACCAGCAAAAAGAAATATGCAGAAGAGAAACAATATTATCATCTTTGTTGCATTATCCACCTAATTTTTATTTCTCTGCCTTCTTGAAATGATGAACCCCAAACTATATGAGATTGTTCCCCTTACCACTCGGTTTTTACTGTTAAAATATTTGTCTATAAAACTACTTCCATTTGGTCTGTAGTGGTCAGAGTGGTTGATAGGTATCCTTGATGACAATGACACATCAAAATAATTCAGTAGCAGTTGAGATATTCATTTTTTCGACTATAGATGTTATTGAAATTAAACAAGAAAAATCAAAATGTCATGTTACCTTTGTTTTCCATGCCTAAAATTGTGGGCACGTCATCAGCTCCTAACTGGCACATTTCTTTGCCGATGTTGAACATCTTTTTGGTTTTGTCAAAAATGCTTACAAGTTTTTCCATCATGTAAGAGTTACATTTGATGTCTTTGGAGCAGTTATATCCTCCAATAAAGGCCTTGAAGATGTGCTTGAATGGTGTTTTGAAGATTCTTCGCTTCAACACTTTGTATGCATTTTCGTCTTGTTCAAAAGCTTCGTTAAGACGAATGAATAGTTCTTCCATTGCCTTTGTGTTGTATCTGTATTGTGGTCTTGAAGCATAAACATATGTTACTTTAACTCTACCCATATCCGCCAAACTTATTTACAAAATCATCTTTTTCAGTATCATCTATTTAAATAGGCCATTAAGTGAGTGCAGGGAAACACAGTAACAGTGTAAACAAAGATACAACACCTTTCATTTTCCATGACTAATGAATGATTCACAACATATAATGTCAATATAAACATACAAAGTTTCATCATGAAATTAAACACAGTATCACCTCAAAATCAAAAAGTATTGAAACCAAAAAAAATCAATAGGAGTAAAAACCTTATCAGAAACAGTGAAAATTGGAGCTTTAACTTCCAACTGAAACGTCCCTGATACTACTTTTGAGCCGGATACTGAAATTAAACACAATATCACTAGAGCTACAATGTCATCTCAAAATCAACGAAACAAACCCTGACTAAAATATATGTAGTATTAGAGAGAACAACGCAATCAACAAATCAAAAGAAATGTAGTATCAAAGAGAACAACACAATCAACAAATAAAAAGAAATGTAGTATCAGAGAGAACAATGCAATCAACGAATAATTTGCATTTGTTACAGAAGCTTTTTATTTCGAAATCAAACACAGTATCGATCAACTTGAAAACAATGGAAACCAAACCAAAACGTGAAGAATTTCAAAAACCGAAAGGTAGAAGCATCGCGAAACAAAACCTATTGAATAAATTGATTTCTCAGCAAAAAAAAGTAGTAGCAGCTCATATCTTCGCTGATTAAGCTTAGACCTTCTATCGAAACTAGGATCAAAGCTGTTGCTGCTACAAATCGGAGAAAATGATGAAGTCTGCACGATAGAATTTGGAGCTGCAATCGAAACTAGGATCAAAAGCGGAGAAAACGAGCCTGATACCGTGATCAAATATGCGTCCCAAATCTTTGTCGATACTTCGATCAGATAGAAAAGGAGGATAGGAGGGAGAGCAATTTCGTAGTATCAGAGGAAATGAAAGAATGGCGGCCAGTCGAGAATAATCTGTTTATATACCGGGGCAAAATCATCTTTTTAACGTGCTTAACATGCTGGGTTTCTAATACTTCGTTTTAAGCTTTAGGCCCATGTCCTTTGTTGTTTAAATACTAGTGGGGGTGGTTTTTTTTAATATTGATACTATAATTGTCCTTTTATGTCATTTTTCCTTTAACTTATTTAGTTATATATATATATATGTACACACATTTATATTTAACGCTTCCACCATGTACCCGTTTCCATTCATTTTTAAAATTTCTCACTTCTGCGTTTCCTAACGCTTCGCTTCCACACATCCGCACATGTTTCCGTACTACGTAGATTATAGTTGACATTTAGAAAAGATTTCGCAGGTGCTATTTATCTTCTTATTTTTTTTTTCTTTTTTTCCCCCTTGTTTTCCTTGTTTTCCTTTTTCAGTTAAATTATTTTTCTCCTACCGTTAAAATTCTGTTAGAAAAAAATTTAGCCCCGAAAATATTTTTATCCTAGATCCACCACAGAACAGGTCTAATACAAGCTGCATGATCAAGTTTTAGCTGCAGAATCCATATCGACGTGTTACATAGCCTGTTAATTATGTGTATGGGTTCTATTAGTGAGAAACTATGACAATGTTCATTTATTTAATCACACAATGTCAATGCCACTGGTGCTGTGCAATAATATATATGGATCATTTGCAATACAAAATAGGAGTTGACATGGAGAAATGAGATGGCCAATATGCATTGTTCTCGGATCACCACAGGGTCAATGCATATAGCACTCGTGCAATCGTGTCCAGTATTTTAATTTTGCTTCAGTGATAATTACATAATAATACCACATAGATTAAGAATTTTCAGAAAGATGAATCAGTACATGAGCTGGCCGGTATGCTGGTGTGGGAAGAGACAATGCATAAACATTTCACAGAGAATATTTAGATTTAAATCACAATCATGTTACCTCTAGCTGGTGATTGGAGAAGATGAAGTTACTTGTCCCCCTCCAAATGCACCACTATATATATGCAGATGCAAGGCCAAAAGAACACATCAGCTTCAATTGAACATCTACTGCAAAGTACTCTATAGTTCCTTTTCCTTTCCAAAATCATAAAAATCAAGAAATGGCTTACCATACTCGTTCTAACAGCTTCCCTTCAAGGCCACACCCCATCATTCAAGAAGTCGATGAGCATTTGTGCAGACTGACATCTTCCAAGTCAACTTCCACTTCTTCCTCATCGATAAGCAACAGTCTAAATGGTCTGCAAGATTTGCATGATTGTGTCGATAAGTTTCTTCAGTTACCACTCACCCAACAATCCTTGGCTCAAGAGAAGAATGGAAAATCCGCTAACGAGCTATTAGATGGTTCTCTCAGACTCTTGGATGTATGCAGCACTGCCAAGGATGCCCTCTCCCAAACCAAGGAGTGCATACAAGATCTTCAATCAATTGTTCGAAGAAAGGATGGAGAATACACAACTGAGATTAAGAAGTACTTGGCCTTTAGGAAGCTGGTGAAGAAGGCAATTCACAAGGCTATGGGAAATCTTGAAGCAATGGAAAACAAATCCACTCTCTCCTCCGCAAACATGGATCATGAAATTATAACCATCATAAGCAAGCTGCGAGACGTTGAAGAAGTCACAATCACAGTCTTCGAATCACTGTTGTCCTTCATCTCTGGGCCATAGACCAAGCCTAGCAGCTGGTCATTGGTTTCCAAGATAGTGCAATCCAAGAAAGTAGCCTGTGATGCAGAAACAAAAGTAAATGAATTTGCAGAGGTAGATGCTGCACTGAAGTCAATCAAGAATGCGGACAACGTACAGATTCACCTTAAGAATCTAGAGTCATGCATTCAAGACCAAGAAGAAGGACTCGACTGCCTATTCCGACAGTTGATCAAAACTAGAGTGTCCCTTCTCAACATTCTCAACCACTAGATATTAGCTTTTAGAAAAAAATTGTACATGAAAAATCATACAATATACCACATGATCTGATATCAAATTGATATACACTTCTGCTCAAATTTTTTACTACTACTTCTGATTTACTTGAAGAATTTTTTTCACTAACTAACTATTAATGATTAAGCATGAGGTTTAACACTAACTACAAAAATTATATCGGTGAAAAATGAATTAACTGCTGAGTGTGCAAAAGAAGTCCCTTGATAAAAGAGCTGTACATGTGAACTATTCATTGTCAACTAAGATTTTGAATCAAATATTACTTATCGACACATGAGGTGTATGCAAGAAAAGTATATCAATTGGCAAGTTGATAATAAGATTCCTATTTTCTCGAGCAAGATGATCAATAATAGATACTAAATTGTATTAAGCAAAACAAAGGGTGATTATATATCACATGCATGCATCAATTAGTTAAGCATTAAACTTAGGCTGGTTGGTTTCTGCTTAAGGGACAGTATTTGAAAGAATCAAAAGGAGATATTCATGAGAGCTTCACACTAAGAATTTTCATTTGGAGGTTGTGGCTTCATCGGTGCCGTGTTTGTACTTTGTAGATCTAATAACTACTGTTACAGAGGTAATTAAGCATATAAAAATAAGCAGCAGACATAATAATTTAGGTAGCGATATTCACGAATGAACCAAAGCAACAGATTTTCCCATTTCTTAGAAATCAGTAGGTGGTGACAATCCATTTGTGCTTGTTTAATTTATCACCATTTATCCAAATAAAATACAGGAACAACGAGATGGAAGGGACGCAACATAAGCATATATATATATATTTATATATAAGCAGATTGCATTGCGAAATGAACAATCTGACCACCTTGTGCCGCGGAAGGAAAGTAACTTACTAGACGAGCTTTTACATTGACAAAATGAGCAATCTGACCACTTTCTTCTCTGCTACAATAACTATCATTGCAGGCTCAAACACCGACCTTTCCCTGGAGCAAAACTTTAGAAATCACATGAGCAGAAATAAATTCATATATATGGAAATGTGGAGTGAGTAATTAATGGCAATACACATGGCAAACTCAGATCATACCATTACTTCTTTCTGGTTTTCTCTCTTTTTGTTGGGGGAACATAAGCGACTGAAGATTGATAAACTAATCACCTACAAAAAATGCATGGTTATTGGATCAACACGTACTTGTGAACACAGGTTTAATGCCACTCGTGCAATTGCGGCTGTCCAACAACTCGAAAGATGATTGAATGATTGTTACATTATAACAGCACACTTTGAGATTTTATATGAGAAATTGAATCAGTTCTGAGTTGGTATGCTACAGTAGGAAGAGACATTGCAGAAACATTGCCTAGGGAACATTAAGATCCAAATCGATATCATGTTACTTTCTCACACAGTTGAATGAGCTGTGTGAGATTCCAAATTTCCATCATTTCCATGTTCCCCTTCCAAACCAACTCTATATATTCAGCAGCTACAATTAGAAGAGCAACTCATCAACTTCAACTTGTACATTACCAACATCTACAAGCTCACCTATTCTCTCTTACAAATCACTAGAAAAAATGGCTTCCCACACTCGCTCTAACAGTTTCCCTTCCAGGCCACACCCTATCATTGAAGAAGTTAATGAACTGTTATGCAGATTGAGGTCATCTGTAGCCACCTCCACATCTCCATCATCGGTAAGCCACAAGTTAAGCAGTCTACAAGACCTGCATGATTGTGTTAATAGGCTACTTCAGTTGCCTCTCAATCAACAAGCCCTGGCACAAGAGAAGCAACAGAAATGCACTAATGCGTTATTAGATGGCTCTCTTAGACTCTTGGATGTTTGTAGCATAGCCAAGGAAGGCCTACTTCAAACCAAGGAATCTCTACATTATCTTCAATCAATCATAAGAAGACGAGGATGTGAATCTGGAGTACTTACAAGTGAGGTTAGGAAATACTTAACCTCCAGGAAGATTGTGAAGAAGACTATCCACAAGGCTATGGTGAATACCAGATCTAGTTTATCTACAGTCAGCAAGGACTCAGAAGATATATCTATCGTTAACATCTTGAGAGATGTCGAAGCAATCACTCTCTCAGTTTTTGAATCACTGTTGTCCTTTATCTCTGGACAAAAGGCATCAAGAAGCTGGTCATTGGTATCGAAGACGATGCATTCAAAAAGAGTAGCTTGTGAAGAAGAAGCAGAATTAAATGAATTTGCAGAGGTCGATGCTGCACTGAAGTCAGTCAAGAATGCAGAAAATGCACAGAACCAGCTTAGCAACCTTGAATCATGCATTCGAGACCACGAAGAAGGACTCGAGAGCCTATTTAGGCAATTGATAAAAAATAGAGTCTCCCTTCTTAACATCCTTAATTACTAGAAACTAGCTTTCTGATCAATTTTGTATCAAAAACAAGTAAATACAAGTATATAGCTTTCGGTATCAAATTAATATCCATGGTGACTCTCTTCTACTCAAATTCCCACTACTTGTTTATCTTATCTCCAAAGAAATTATTTCTGGATCATCATATCAAAATATCCTGTAAGTACGTACTTGAAATAACGTCCATCTTCAGAAATTCTAGTGTTGATATTATCTACAACGTAATCAAGTAAAATACCCTTACTATACGTGAAAAGGCTCGAAAGAAGTTCACTGTAATTCCTATATGCACAAGGCTAAGAGGTCAATGTAGACAGTTTTTGAAATCAAGATTAAGGTCTGCATAATCTATAAATGTAAAGGCTGTCAAGATTCCAATTGTCTGAACCAGATAATTATGATAAATCATTATTGGCATTCAAAATAAGGCAACTTCATAATACACATTTAGATGCTAATATCATAATGTCAATCAGCTAATGCTAGATAAGTGATCAATTATCTCTGCCCTGTTTATAGATCAATTATTTCCTGTTTGTAGATCAAATATCTTGGAATAAGGGAACAATTAGCAATTTAGCATAACATTATATTTTTTAATTACTTTTTGCAAGAAACAGAAGGGAGAAAATGAAAAAAGTATAAAAATACAGTTAATACAGTAAAGAACAGATCTAACCTTTTCCTGGAAATGAAGAAATGTCTCAACAGACTCACGCCTTGCGTAATCTGTCAGCTTGTTGAAAAATAAATGAAGCATAATCTTAGCATTGATTATATAAGATCGAATCATTGCTTGGAAGTGATTATATAAGTCCAGTACGTGTTAGATAGATTGATTATAGCAACCTGACACTGTCACTTAGCATATGCAAGGTAGATGGCTTTAAGAAGTCAATTAGCATAGAAATGATAGGAGGTTCCATGTGTAAATGTGTCATATTGTCAATACATTGGTTTATTGCTATTTGCATGAAACAGAAGGGGAAAGGAAGTATAAAAATAGTTGAAATACACTAAAGATCTTGCATTTTCTTTAACTGATTGAAGAAAATGTATCTGATCGTGCCTTGCTGAATTTGTCATCTTGTTCGAAAAAGAATACAGCGTTATTCTAGGGTTAATCAGAAACACTTCAATTTGTGTAATAAATGGGATGTAAACTGAGAGCAGGGATCTGGTGACGCAGATTATATGTCCAGTGGTGAGAGAAAATACCTTCATTTTTGTGGGCGGAAAAGAACAGATAGTGCTGCCGTAAAAACCAATGTTCTCTGCTCACTGAAAAAGCAGACCCTCAAGAACACACCTTCTCATGTTCGAGTTAACCTGTCAATCTACACTCATCTCCAGGAAAATAGTAGAAAGATTAATCACATGGAAGATTCAGATCTCTACAATTCTAATTATAATGATATCCGTATAGCTTCTTTTTTTTGTCTCAAGGAACAAACTACCATATATTGTGCCACTGACAATTTTCTACACTATGGCACGACGTTGCATACACAGAAAACTGATAGGTGGCTTCATCTCTGCCTTCAAAAACAGTATGAATGTGGTTAATGATAATCACATGGCTGACTCAGATCTCAATCATTCTAAAT
Source organism: Geum urbanum (assembly GCA_946800695.1). Classification (NCBI taxonomy): domain Eukaryota; kingdom Viridiplantae; phylum Streptophyta; class Magnoliopsida; order Rosales; family Rosaceae; genus Geum; species Geum urbanum. The sequence continues at coordinate 39,974,281 of OX327002.1, read as the reverse complement.
TTAATGATATGTTCTGCTGGTTTTCTTTCTGTTTGGGAAACAAGCTACCTCATTTTGTGCTACTGACCATTTTTCTATATTATAGAACTACAATGCATGCTCAGATAACAACACCTCTTGCCTGCTCCTTGTCCAACAAGAAAATTATGATTAGAAGACTAGCATTATTATGGCACATTTAAAGATTTAATATGCACAATAAATCAGTTCATGAGTTGGTATGCTGGTGCCTAAGAACACATTACATAAACATTAGCTAGGGAACATTTGAATCCAAATCGAAATCATGTTACTTCTCACTGATTGAGGTGGATGAGGTTCCTTGTCTTAATCGTCAACCATCTCTATATATTAAGCAAATGCCTAGGAAATAATTCATCGATCAGTTTCAATTGTACATCAAATACAAGGTCTTCTATCATCTCAGAAATCACAAACAAGAAATGGCTTACCACACTCGTTCGAACAGCTTCCCTTCAAGGCCACACCCCATCATTCAAGAAGTTGATGAACTTTTATGCAAATTGATATCTTCTGAGTTCGCATCCGCATCTTCATCAACAATAAGCAGCAAAGTCAATAGTCTTCAAGACTTGCATGACTGTGTTGATAGGTTTCTTCAATTGCCCCACACTCAACAAGCCTTAGTACAAGAAGAACAGCAAAAATGGGCAAATGAGTTATTAGATGGATCTATCAAGCTCTTGGATGTTTGCAGTACTGCCAAAGAAGCTATCTTCCAAACCAAGGAGTGCATACAAAAAATTCAATCAATCCTTCGTAGAAGACATGGAGACGAATCAGAGTACCCACAACTGAGGTTAGGAAATACTTGACCATCAGGGAGACAGTGAAAAAAGCAATCCACAAGGCCATGGAAAATCTCAAGGAAATATCAAGCAGATCCACTTTCTCTTCACTCGACAACGACAAAGAGATGATTACCATTGTCAGCAAGCTGAGATATGTTGAAGCAATCAATCTCTCAGTGTTTGAGTCGGTGCTGTCCTTCATCTCTGGGCCAAAGTCAGAACCTAGCAGCTGGTCTTTGGTTTCCAAGATGTTGCAGTCCAAAAAAATAGCATGTGAAGAAGAAAATGTAAACGAATTTTCAGAGGTTGATGCTGCATTGAAGTCACTCAAGAGTGAAGATAATGCACGAAACCAGCTCAGCAATCTTGAGTCATGCATTCAAGACCAGGAAGGAGGACTTGAGAGCCTATATAGGCAACTGATCAAAACAAGGGTCTCTTTTCTCAACATCCTAAACCACTAGATATTAGTTTGTAGAAAAGTTGTGTACAGAAACACATTCATGTGTATATAGCAAGTTAATATACGAAAGGATACAAAGTTTTGCCAATATAGCCTCATTCTTGTTCTCTCTTCACAAACATTCTTGATTTCATCTGGAACAGATAGTGAAGTCATCTTTAAAGTACTGAAACTAACAAAACATTACTATTTCCATTTTATATATATCAATTACCATCCTTTTGATGGATTTGAAAACGAAAGAGTTAACTTTAACTACTGGATGTAAATACATAGTACATAGTATTGGGTATGATGGATGTGGTGTCATATGGGATTCCCGCAAGCAAATATATGAAATGATCAACAAGGCATTCTAGATTCCAAATGTCTCAAACTCTCAATACAGATCAAATATTTGATGTATATGTTCGGATAATCACCACCTCAGTCAGATTAAACAAAACACATATAGAGATGTCCAGTTTGTTGTATAAATTACTAACTCATGCTGTATCCTTATAGTCTATATCCTGGAAAAAACTATTACAATCGCATTGTGGGATGCAGGAAAGTACAGTCTTTTAAGATTTGAAGTAACTAGACAATCTTTCAAATCTAATGACCTTCCAAGAAAACAAAGATGCTACTACTTCCAGATGTGCTGAAACACACCTTAACAGACCAAGCGTTGTCTGCAGCAGGCCAGAAGAATTCCTCCTAAACTATGCTGACTCCCATTTACAAGTCAATCTTCGGCTTAAATAATAAATTAATGATCCATGGCCACTAACACAACTGCAAGATGATGTTATCACCCAGTTTCGTAGAACTAGAAAAGGGATGGGACTTTTGTTATAATAATTCGTGCAGACTAATACTGAACAATTTTAGTCTCCAATTGTTCTTCTTTTTCTTTTTCTTTTGGTAAATCTTTTTGAGATCATGATATTTCCTGGTAAACTCAAGCAAAATAAAGCATTTTAATTTATTTTTCACTCAGAGAAAGAAAACTCTAGAGTGCTGAAATAACAAATAAGAAATAGTTTTAGAGGGCTGAAAACTTCAAGAACCTTTTCAACAAAGAACAAATGTCTAACTATTGATTGTCACATGGCAGATTCAGATGTTAAATACTTTTAACAGACTGCACTTTACTATTTTTCTTTTCACTTTGTTTTTTCTTTAAATATTTGAAGAACAGTCGGATCATCTAACCCCACACACCATATATGTCTAACATAAGAACACATTGCATGATCATAAGTCCATGAAGATTGCAGATGTTATCTGCTCTTTGTGCAAATCAATATCAACCAGTCCCACTCACACATTGATCATTCACTTTCTACTGCGTAAGCATACAAAACCATGTCGTTCTAGGATGGTTTCAATGTGGATTATATTATGATGGAATGGTTGTTACAAGCTTATTCAAAACGTTTATATGCTAAACCAAAGTAATCCAGTTCTTAGTTGGTAAGCGGGTGTGAGAAGACACACTGCATAAACATGATCTAGAGAACATGAACACATACAGATCCAAATTATAATCAAGAATTTGGTAACACTCACAGCTGATAAATGAAGTGGACGAGATTTCATGCACCTTGGCCAACCCTATTTATGAAGGAGATGCATATGGAAAGTAACTACAAGGAATTCTATCTGATTTTGACTTATACATTGACTACAAGGAATTCTATCTTCTTAAAAGCACAAAGAATAAATCACTTACCATACTCGCTGTAACAGCTTCCCATCTAGGCCAAACAGTTTCATCCAAAAGTTGATGAAATTTTGTGCATATTGAGGGACACATCTACACGGCCCTCTCAGGATCTTGGATGTTTGTAGCAGTTCTAAGGATGCCCTAAAGAAATCCAAGGCTTCAATCCCTTATATGAAGAAGGCATGGAGGTGAAACTGAACTCAGAAGATGGTGAAAAACATAACCCACAGCTAAGGTGAATTTGAATGTATTGGAAAAGAAATCCACAGATAACGAGAACCAGAAGTTGGTTGCCATTTTTACCATGTTGAGAGGTGTTGAAGCAGTCACACACTCTGTGTTTAAAGACTGTCCTTCATCTCTGTGCCAAACTGTAAGCCAAGCAGCAAGATGTGCAGTTAAATAGAGTAGCTTGCAAGGAAGAAACAGAAGTCGACGAAGCATTAATTCATTGGAATCAATACAAGAAAAAATCAGATCAACTGTACATATATTGCACATAACCAGCTTGAGAAGCTAGAATGATGCATTCAAAACCAAGAAGAAGGAATTGAAAGCCTATTAAGAAAAATGATAAAAACTAGGAGTCACCCTTATCAACATCTTAAATTATTGGATATACTCATTTTTTGGATTAATGGAAAAAGAACTGAATGCAACATCAATCTGACAACAAACTGATACATTCTGGTTAGTAATATTTACCATCTCCATCATCTGAGAATTATTGCAGTACAGTAATTCTTGATGAGGAGATAGTATTGGATATGTAACTAATATAGTTCAATCTATTGAGGTTTCAAGACTGTATGTTAACTAAACTCATACAGCATTTTATTTTATTTTTGGAGTAACTCATGTAGCATTTTCTAGTATAACAAAAAAAAGTAAATTGAATCTGTTTTCCATCAGCAAAGCAGCACATTCTTCTTAATATATAGAATATACACATATGCAATATAGAGCGCACTACACCAAAAGGGTCGATAGACAACAGAACAGTTCTGTTGTCTAACATGTAAATTTCTGTTGTCTATTGAGTTGCCGTTGGATACCTCCTCACACAACAGATTTTTTCTGTTGTTAGAAGCTAGTTGCAACAACGTCGAATTATAATGTCTGTTGTCTGTCAGTAGCCAAAAAATTAAGCATTTTTGGGCCATATATGTTGGTTCAAGTCTATTCCAACAACATATATTTATAATGTCTGAAGTTAGAGTTGATCAATGAGCAACATGAATAACAACATATATTTTAAATACTGTTGTTGTAGTTATCTTCAACTAGCATATTCATTTTATTTTCTGAAGTTGGATATGTATTGCAATAACAGTTATTTATATTGTCTGTTGTTGGAAAGCTATTTAAACAACAGAAAATGTGGAATTTCTGTTGTTGTAAAGGTATTGAAACAACATAAAATTTGTAATTTCTGTTGTTGTAATGTTATTGAAACTACAGAAAATATGGAATTTCTGTTGTTGTAAAGTTGTTGAAACAACAGAAAATGTGGAATTTCTGTTGTTGTAAAGTTGTTGAAACTACAAAAAATGTGAAATTTCTGTTGTGAGAGAGATGGTTGAACTGCTGTTTTTGTGAACATTTTGTTGTCTGAAAATTGGAACAATAGACTAGAAATTCAGGTCATTCCTAATGTGCATGAGCATTTGTTCCAAAATAAACATATATACATGCAATAGTTATCTAGCACCAACAGTACATGATCCACTACCGGATTTTTACCCATTGCCGGCGACTTTTATGTCGCCGGTAATGTTTTTGGACATTGCCGGCGATTTTTGCCGGAAAAATCGCCGGCAATGTAATTTTTTTTTTTTTCGAGACATTAAAGTCGCCGGTAATGTCTCAATGGTAATGACATTACCGGCGACTTAAATTAAGTCGCCGGTAATGTCTTCTTTTTTTTTTAAACATTACCGGCGACTTAATTTAAGTCGCCGGTAATGTCATTACCATCGAGACATTACCGGCGACTCACTTAACAGTCGCCGGTAATGTCTCGAAAAAAAAAAAATTACATTGCCGGCGATTTTTCCGGCAAAAATCGCCGGCAATGTCCAAAAACATTACCGGCGACATAAAAGTCGCCGGCAATGGGTAAAAATCCGGTAGTGATCACTGTTGGTGCCAAAATGTACAGCTGCAACAGTACATGATCACCTGCATTGCACTAGCAACATACATATACAGCTAGCTAGCTTCATAGTGAAGTGTGCGAGTTAGTGCTCTACATACACATTCACATGATCTACAAAAGCAAAATGCGCGCTACACAAACTTATAGATCAAGCATAATTGTTCACAAAAGAGGTGCATGATCTTAGTATTACCACCTAATTCGATAGGGGCGCGCCAACTACTTTACAAACTGAATGCTGCTAACATAATTTGCCCATTCATTCCGGACAGCATCAATTTCACTTGTTGTGTACTTAGTGAAGAGGAAAGCATGCTTATATCAAACTAAGTGGTTCTTCTTGCTGTTACAGGAAACATGAGTTGGTACGGACAAAGGAAAAGGATACAAAGTCCCTTCAGTATCAATGGTGGCAACCTTCCCATTCCCTCCATACATGCTAGTAGGAAGCTGAAAAGTAACAATTAACCTCAGTAAGCAAGGCTTGATGTATATGTGTTGCAATAAATTGAACGAAAACTCTTCTTTCAATATGGCAATCTTTAGCCTAAATACTAGTTTATTATGTGTGAAACACAAGAGATTGGATAAACTACTAAAACGTATAAGCATTCAATGCACCAATCCGAATCTACAGATATCTCTTATTCAGTATCCAAATTCTCTTCTAACAATAGCCATGATTCTTAAAGCACTCTATAAAATTACACTACATAAAGGAACACTATGACATTCAAACCAAACTGCAAATTTGGAGAGGTACATCATAGCTAGCCATTCAGATTGACATGGTATACTAGCAGCCAATCAGCCACAGCTATTAATTATTCACACAGCACATCTTAGTTCTCAGTTTCCAAGTTAAATGAGAAAATCCAATGGACCACATATGATTTCTACAGTATATCAAAGAGCTAGTATATGCAAGGGAAACTGACAAATAGAGCTAGTATAAGGTTATAAACAAGCATTGACAAAACTTGAGAGAGATCAACCTGTGTAGTAACACAAAGAGTATGTGCTAGCTGTGTTTTCCCAGACCTGAAATTGATGTTTACACCATCATTAAAGAAGAGTTGCAAATGAAAGCTTAGTAGTTTAATACAAGCATTGCCAACATCAATGGGCCAAGGGAAGTGAGAAACTGTGATGTCTGGTTACCAAAACTCTCCAAAAACTTTAGTGACTGCCATAGTCTCAACTCCGCCTCCCAATAGTTCATCAAGCGCTTGGCTTCCATTTGTAATCTTAATTATGGACTTTCTCTACACAAACCAAATTTTAATTCTCAGGTTCACAAACAATTCAGATCTTAATTGATATACACAAATCAACTGAAAACAAAAACAACAACTATGAAACTTACCCTGGTCAAGGCATCACTTCCAGTAATATATCCAAAATTCTGAGAAACAAAAACAATAATGAGCGTTAACCACTTCACACAAAATCTAAGATCATCAACGCTCCTTTCATATTATATTCAATTCGAGCACTCACCACTATCTTCTCAGCAGCCTCACATATCTTATTCACTTTAGCCTCAGATAGACCTTTGATTCCAGTTAAGTTCTACCAAACATAATTCAAAATAAGCAAATCAAACTTCAATTCCTAAACACAGGGTGTAAAAATTTCAACCGAAATCGTTGTACCTTCTTAGTGTGCTTGATTCAAGCCATTGCAGGTGTAGATCCCTGCGTCCTGGAGCTTCTTAACATCACCGGCGTTGATTCCCTGAGCAATCACTACACCAAATGCAAAATCCGATCATAAATTCCATTTTCTCAATATTAAACTACTCGCACAACTTAGATCTGGTTGAATATCAGCGAGCAAACATATTAAATATTCAATAATAATTGAAAACCTAAAGTGATTGAGAGCTTGAAACCATGAATACGTGTATAGATCTATAAAATCGCAGTGAGCAAAATCGAGAATTGAAAAACGTGAACGGAAATTGAAAACGACGGAAGGTCGAGTAGCTTACGATTGTCGATGACTTCTAAAACCTCTTCTTCATCTTCGATCTCTTCGCGTTCGACGAGCTGGGGCTGGCCTTGTTCTTCGGTTCTTAGGACAATCGCAGCAGAGAAACGTTTAGGTTAATTTTTTAAAAGTGAAAGACGATTCGAATTGAAGCAAATAGAGAGAGAGAGAGAGAGATCTGTGACTTACTTCATCTTCGCACTATGTTCATTAGCACCTGAAGTATTATAAAGGAAGACCTCGATATACTTTATATTATTTGAATGAAATGGATTTATTTTATTTTTTATTTAATTAGTATATTTTTATTAGTAAATTATATCGATATCACGTATATACCTTATCAAAATTCATAGATCTTAAATTTATGAATTTAGAAAGAAAGAAAAAAAGAGAAAAAAATCATGTTGATTATATCAAAATTTGGGGGCAACAATAATATTAGTTTATCATGAGTAAAGACACTATTGCTGATATAATAACCTCTATACAAAATGTTGACATGAATGAAAAAAGAACAGTTAGAATAACGTCTACTGACATCACTAAAAATATTGTTAAAATCCTTTTACAAGAAGGTTTTATTGAAAACGTGAGAAAACATCAAGAAAGCAATAAATATATTTTGGTTTCATAGAAAAAATAGAACTCTTTTAAATAAAATTGGTATGAAATTGGGAGCAGGCTAGGGTTCGTGAGAGAGAGCTCGATACACTTAGTTTGGGCTAGGTAGCTGTTTTGGGTTACTTTTTTACACCTATGTTGTTTTTGGGTTGAGAATGGTACGTATATGGGTCAGAAGAGCCACTTTTTTCAGTCAATTCCTTTTTCTTTGCAAAGTCAATTTTTTTTTCCTTCATAATCCACAAACCTAGCTCACTTCATTTTGGAGGGAATGACATAAAACTTCCCGCTACTAACCTCACTTGTTGGAGGGAGAAAATGAAAGTTTCCCGCCAATATCATTACTAACTGACTAACAACAGATACCATCCTTTCTGTTGTGTGATTCATGCCAACATTGGGGGGAAACTCAAATATTTTTTCAAGTGTCAAACCCTAATATAAAATCAGTCAACACACAACAGACATCTAAAAATATGTTGTTTTACTATTATGAACAAATTTGTAAACAATTTATCACACAACATTACATGGAAATCTGTTGTGTGATTATTATTAGACAATTTTATCACACAACAGTCCTATTTTACTGTTGTTTGAAGCAAAAATATCAAAATATAAACAACAGAAAAAAATAATTTCTGTTGTTGTATAATGTCCCCAGGTGGAGCTATTTTCGATATCAAAATTATGAAGTTGCATAGGTCTTTAGACAGCAGTATGCAGAACTATATGTTGTCTTTATCAAATTTTTCTCGATTTCCTATTCACACAACAGATAATAACTCATCTGTTGTTGTAATGGTGTTGTCTATCGACAGTTTTGGTGTAGTGGCGGCCCGTTCTAAAGAGGATCTCGACAAAACTGCAAAAGATTAACCAATTACATAGCCACTAAGTCGATCATTGGCAATGTCCAAACAAATACCATCTATATATCCAATAAAGCTGAAATGAAAATTGACGATATCAAAACTGGGACATATGCTACATGAGTTACTCCAAGTATTATGCTATTAGGTAGCTAGAGCGAGGGAACCTAAGAGTTGCTAAGATTCTCGTTTTTCCAAGTATTATCATGTAACTTATTAAAGTCTCCAGAATTAAGCTGAAACTTGCATCAGAATTTTCACATATAAGAACAAATGAAAATAGCTGGCTAGTTTTCTGTTGCGTGGAGAATGGAAGCACGTACCAATGATGTTGCCTTCAGCCCAAAATAAAAAGAGTATTGCTCCAGCATCCTAATCGATCATCCAAAAGAATCATCTTAGCATTCTTGTTTGATTTCTTCAGTCGTCTCCCCCATCTTCCGACTTTCTCGACCATCTCTTTAGCATCAGCAAGCCCATGTCCAATTTATAACAGGTCGGGTTTCTTTACTAACGTACGTGTCACGTAGCAATTTTAAATTTCTAAGAATTATGCAACTCCCAACTGATTTTTTTCACGTATTAAATTCATTAAGAAACTACATTTTTGAACGAGGAGATGTCCAATATAATAGAGGACAGTTATTTGGACATTTAAAGACAAACTATTATAGTTAATAACAAAATAATATGGTGCTGTTATGTGTCAATACATCTTTTATCATTTTACCATTAGGTTGTCCACAAAATTAATTTTTTCGTGATTTTTTTTCCGATCAATACTTTTTAAAATTTTTCTTTTCTGCAAAACAATAGCAGAAACCCCTTTCAATGCCAAATTGCCAAATAACTGGCTTCAGGCCTTTTTTCCTCTCCTCTTTTGACTGAAGTTTTTTCTTGTGATGGCTCCAGGGATTAGAAAAACTTAGAGAAATGATTGTTGAGCGTTGAGTTGTTGAGAATGTTAAGAATTGTTGAGAGTTGTAAGGAGATTTTGTCTCCAATTGTTGCAGGTTCAAGATTTTTGTTCAGAAATTGTGGTTCGAAAGTGATATGGTGATGGAGATTCTAGTACCTTAGGATCCTTATAGGTTCTCTCTTCTTCCTATTTACTTGTTCTCTCCTTGTCAATCAAAGGACTAGAATTTGGGGATTAGGAAGAAGGGTGATGATGTTGTTATTGATGAAGGTGACAAAGTGATGTTCGGCGGCAGCAGAGTGAGGGGCTTAGGTGGTGATCTTGATGGAGGCAACGACAATGGTGGTAACATCCATTAGAGCAACAACCAAAATTGAGCTAGGATTTTTTTCTACAAACCAAGGGATGTTCTTCAAAGTTGAGCTAGGAAGTCGAATTAGGATTATTCTATTGGTGGAAACTAATCCAGTCACACTGGCTATAGTGCAGGCTGAAGAGCGACATGTGTTGTTACTATAGTTTGAGGTGCATATACTACGAGAAAAGGCAACTTAGACGACGAAATAGTGAAAGTTTCGTCATCTAAGTCGACTTTAGACGACGCCAATAAATTATGTCGTCTTAAATATTTATCCGTCGTCTAAGTCACACTTAAACGACGGAAATGAGTTTTTGTCGTCAAAGTTAGGGATGAGATGACGCACCGACACGTCGTCATCTATGTTACTACTTACATGACGACGTGTCGGTGCATCGTCTCATCCCTCACTTGGAAGACGAAAATTACACGTAGTCCACCGTCTAAGTGACTACTTAGACGACGCACTGACGCTGCGTTGTCTAAGTAGTCACTTAGACAAAAAATACTAATTTTCGTCGTCTAAGTAAACAAAATTATTTATTGTGTCAGATTCTTTTCCTCTACGCTCACTCATTCTCATTCTCATTCTCTCTCGAACAGACTCTCCTCACACGTACAACTAGCACTATATATATATATATATCTCCGGCTCCGATCATTGATTCTTCATATATCGGTGAAGGCTAGGTACGTACTTAGTTAATTTTCGACAATCTTAACGTTTATATATATAATTAATTGTACATTTAATTGATTGCATTGTTAGTACGTCTAATATTTATAATTAAGTTAGGTAATTGATTGATATATATATATATTAGTTAATTAACTAGTATGCATGGATGTTTAAAAATTTGATTAATATTTAGTTAAAACGTATATGCATGTTAGATATATTAAAATAATTGATGTATAGTATATTCACTATTAATTAATAAAGGTAATTAATAAGTATTTTAATTAATTATACGTTAATAAGGTAGTTGAAAATATGTGTATATAATAGTTTAATAATTATTTGAAAATATGTATATATAATAGTTGACTAATATGATAATTATTAAATTTCATATAAGTATGGACAAGAGTTTGATAAAGTTGCGGAATAGAAGTTATGTCTTGTATATGGATGGAATCAGAGAATTTGTGAATTTTGCGATGGAACATGGTCAAGGAAAGAAGCGTTTCAGATGTCCGTGCAAAAAATGTCTTAACTATCAGTATGTAGAGGTTAATGTTATGATGCAACACCTATACGAAAAGGATATGATATGGAGTTACACTACGTGGAGCGAGCATGGTGAAGTAGTAGACTTCAACTCAGCAGACTTCAGCTCAGGGTACAGTTACCATGGTGCCTCATCCAGCGGTAGTGGTGCCGGCTCCCCTGCTTGGAACTCAACTGCGGATTTGATCTATGATGCATTTCCGAGATTTAGTCATGGTGGACACCAACACAAAGAGAGAGGTTACAATACCACTCTTGGGCTTGATGACACATTCTCTGCTGCTAGCTTGGCCCTGTACAACAGAATGCTACTTGAACCCCATACCCCGGTGTACATTAGATGTCGAGAGAATGTGTTGCAATATGTGATGAAGCAAATGGAGATAAAAGTGAAGAACAAAATGTCAGTCAGTGCTTTTGATGAAATTCAGGAGCAAATATGTAAGTTACTTCCTAATGATCACAATCTTCATAAATCCCATTATAAGGTTAGAAATATCTTGAGCAGCCTCGGCCTAAAGTACAGGATAATTGACGCATGTCCAAATGATTGTGTGCTGTTTTATATAGAGTATGTAGATTTGTACTAATGTCTCGTATATGGCCAGTGCAGATATGACCAGAATAGGAGGAGTTTGAAAAAGAAAATTCCTAGGTTCGATATTTTCCATTGATTCCCATATTACAGTGTCTGTACATGTCTCTATACACAACAGAGGTGATGCGATGGTACGCAGAAAAATGAATAGATGACGATGTGCTGAGACACGTCATGGATGAGAAGGCTTTCAAACATTTTGACAGCGAATTTAGAGACTTTGCAGCAGAGATTTGAAATGTTAGACTCAGACTATCTTCATACGGATTCAATCCTTAGGGTAGTAATATCTTTGCCGTCAGCACTTGGCTTGTTATTCTGATGTCGTACAACCTGCCTCCATGAATGTGCATGAATAATGAATTTAATTTTCTTACTCTTTTAATTCCAGGTCCTAAATCTCTGGAGAAGTTCTTAGATGTCTACCTCAGACCTTTGATCGACGAACTGAAACTGTTGTGGAAAAATGGAGTCCCAACTTATGACAAATTCACTGACACAATATTCATGATGAGGGCAGCCATAATGTGAATGATCAGTGATTTTCCAGCGTATGAGATGTTGGCAGCCTGCAGGAAGAAAGGATACAATGGATGTCCTATATATTTGGACGACGTGAACTCTAGTTGGCAAGCAGGGAAGGTGTGTTACCTGGGTCACCATAGATGGCTTCCTGACGATCACCCGTGGCGACAGAATAAAGCTCATTTCGACGGGACGGTAGAGAATAATCTCAAACCCCGTAGTTGGTCTGGCGAAGAGATTTTAGAGAGGTTGAGCTATTTCAACTTTGGTGTATTGACCAATGACAAAGATGTACAGAAATACAATTCAATACCTCCACAGGATCTCAGCTATTGGCATCACAAGAGTATATTCTTTTAACTCCCTTACTAGTTCAAGTTGAAGCTGAGGAACAACTTGGATGCGATGCACATAGAAAAAAATGTATGTGACAGCGTGGTGGGAACAATTTTTGGTATTAAGTTGAAGACTAAAGATACTCCCAAAGCGTGCAAAAATCTGGAATCTATGAATCTACGTTGTCCCTTGTGGTTGAGGAGTGATAGAAGATGAGTGTACAACAAGATGCCAGATGCACCTTACACAGTGAAGCTGGCACTTAGAGGTTTTGTATTCCACTGGTTTAAGAGTTATCTGTCTACGTATGCAGCTACTATAATTGGAGTAGTGGACGAGGTGCAACACAAGTTTTTTGGTCTAAAGACACATAACTATCACGTTATGCTACAACGTCTGATTTCAGTGGTAATTCAGCCATATTTTTCTCGTGACGTCGTAGAACCAATAGTGGCATTGTGCAGATGGTGGCAAAGGTTATGCACCAGAGGGTTAAAGAAGTTAGATGTGGTGGAACTGCAACAACAAATTGTGCACATCATTTGCAAACTAGAGAGGATTTTTTTCCCCTGCTTTCTTTGATATCATGATTCACCTAATGATCCACCTAACCAAGCAGGTGCTCATTTCTGGTCCGGTCCAGTACACTTGGATGTATCCTCAAGAAAGGTACGTACAACTAATTAATTATACAAGTTTTTTGATCCATTATTTGTTCCACTCGAGATTACTAGCTATATGTATCTATTCTACAATTAATTAATTGAACGTTTGATTTTGTAGACAGCTTGCACAGTATAAAGGATTCGTAGAAAATAGGTCGGCCCCAGATGGCTCCATAGTAGAGACATACCTAATGCATGAGTGTGTTACTTACTGTAACAGGTACCTCAAGGATCCACCACCTCCGATATCCTAGTGCCTGCATCAATCTTTCTGTCGTCACAAATGTCGTACGAATTTTTAGAGGGGTATTAAAGGAATCCTTAACACAAGAAGAACTTATTGAGGTACATTGGGTAGTGTTGTGAGACTATGACAAAGTTGAGCCTTACATGATTGCGTACAGGAAGAAGCTTCAGACGTTAAATCCGGACAAGAGTTCGGCGTGATTTGAATAAGTGGTTAAGAAGAAGTTCCCCAATTATTTCTTCCAATGAGTACGTATGTTTACTTATTTAATTTATATACATGTTTGTAGAATTTAAACCCTTTAATTATATATATATATTCTTCCTATTTTTACAGATGATTGATCTACAAAAAATCCGATAACCACTTGGTGGGGGGTGTGGCACTTGCTAGCAGGGAAGCCGATTAGACACTATATTTACCCCAGGATATTTTGTGAACGGTGTAAAGCTTCATTCATTGGCCCGAGATGAAGGAAGAAGAAAATAAAACAGTGGGGTAGGGGTTGAGAAAGACAATGATATATATTACGGGGTTCTTGTATATGTTGTTCAGTTATGTTACAGGAATGATGTCAATGTTTTCCTATTCAAGTGAAAATTGTTCAAGCGTACAAAGGAAGAACTGCGCCTTTTATCAGTCGATACAAACTCAAGCTGGTATGAGGATGAGCCTTTTGCTCTTGCCACCTTAGTTAGGCAGGTGTTCTATCTTGATGATCCAAAAGCTGGTGAAGGGTGGAAAATAGTGAATCATATCTCTCATCGAGGAATATAGAATACCACGACAGTTGAAGGAACGCCGGCGACTGAAGATGCTGAACCTCAAAGAGACATTACTCCTTATCAAGAGCCTAATATTTCTGTCATCTGCTCCGATATAATGGACCTAGTTCAAGCTGGTGAACGCTTACCCATGCCTGATTGTTGTACTGATCAAACTAAAGATGAGATTATAGATGTAATTAATGAGGACGATGAAGAAGAGGCTCAAGATGACTTCGAGGACTCAGGATATTCGTCGGACGATGTTGAGTATGATGATGAGGAGGAGCAATCAGATAACAATGGTGATGAAGATGATGATGATTATGACAAGGAGTACAATATAACGACGAGGAATATTAATTGGTAATTAATTATTATAATTAAATTTTTTTGACGTAATGATGCATGATTAATTATATTATGAGGACGAGTAGGTATAATTATTTATTTTGAACTTTGTTAATTAATTAATTAATTAATTATAACTCTTAACTTTTTCGCATAATTAACTTCAAATTAATTAAATAGGTCACTTCGACGGAATATTTAATCAGTACGACCAAGTGTCACATTTTTCCTAAACCCTAAAACCTAGATGACTGAACGACTTTTCGTAGTCCAAGGTAAACACAATTATATAACCCTAAATCCTAAACATTTATCTTAGACGACAAAAATAGGTCATTTTGTCGTCTAAGTAAACCCTAAACCCTAAGCCTAAACCCTAACCTTTTACCTTAGATGACGAAATGACACTTGTTCGTCGTCCAAGTATTCACTTAGACGACGCAATGTGACCACTTCGTCGTCTAAGTCATGTTATCGTAATTTCACATCTAAAACAACGACCATGTAGACCATGTCACAATGCATTTTTTTTTCATCGAGAGCATAGAGTAAAAAATTCTTGGAGTGTGAGCGTCGACCGTTCCAAAATAGGAGTTACATACGAATTTTCATGTATCCACATTTTTGGTTTGTAAAAATTTCGGTTTTACGGTTGATTGTGCCAATGAAACCCTTAACGAACGTACTATTTACTGAAAATTATTCTACTTATATACTATTTTATGGTGAATGTATCCAACGGTTATTTTTTCTAAATTCAATTTCGTTAATATTGATGTGCAGTGAGCCTATACTTAATAACACTTAAGTTATACATATTAGTAGATACTTAACAAGTTTGAAGACGTAAATTAATTCGTCGTCCTAAATCTCACTTTTTATATATACGATTCTTTAATTGATATTTTACGACAAAAAAAAAACGAATGACAGATCAGAAACTTCCTTACGAATTATTTTTAAATATTATTTTTAGAGAATTTTGAACTTAGATGACGAAGGAGGACTTTCCATTCTCCAGGTGAGCACTTAGACGACGGACACGGCCAACTCCGTTGTCTAAGTTTAAAATTTTAGCGGTCTAAATTTCACTGCCATTTATTTTGGGAACCGCTCAAAATTTGAACTTAGACGATGGAAGCTGAGTTTACGTCATCTACGTTATCACTTGGTCGACAGACCTGTCTCATCCATCGTCTATGTTCAAAATTTTTAACGCTTTCCAAAATAAATGGCGGTCGACTTCCACTCGCCAATTAATTCGGGGAGAAACCAGAGATTCACGTAGATGACGAAATGATGAATTTACGTCGTCTAAGTGCACACTTGGACGGCGTACACTCAGCTTCCGTATTCTATGTGAGGTGGATTTCACTTAGAAGACAAAATCGGGCCCTTCGTCGTCTAGGTGAAATAATATAATTTCAGATTCTAGACAGTTTCGATTGATATCAATATCTCTCTCTCTCTCTCTCTCTCTCTCTCTCTCTCTCTCTCTCTCTCTCTCTCTCAAACTCCGGCGTCTTGCTCCGTCTCCCTCTGGCGACTCCCATCGGCCGGCCTCCACCTCCTCCACCGCCTCCCACCTCCTCCACTGTCGGCCTCCTCCCTCCCTCCACCTTGAACGTCCTCCTCGCTCCATCCCTCCACCATACTCCTCCCTCCACCTCCGACGCCTCCCACCGGCCGGCCCCCTCCCACCGTCGGTAAATTTTGTTTTTTACGTATGTATGTATTTATAATTTCTTTTTGTGTTTAAGTATAGTACTATGTATTTAGGTATAATACACTATATTTGTGTTTAATTGTAAATTAGTAAATTGGGTAAATTAGTAAAAATTATAAATTGGTAAATATTGTAAATTAGTAAAAATAATAAATTGGTAAATATTTTATAAATTAAGTAAATATTGTAAATTGGTAATTATTGTAAATTAGTAAATATTGAAAAATGGTAAAAAGAATAAATTGCTAAATATATTATAAATTAAGTAAATATTATAAATTGGTAAATTTTGTAAATTGATAAAAATTAGTAATTAGTAATTATTGTAAATTGGTGAATATTTTAAATAGGGTAAACATACTAAATTGATAAAAATGGTAAAAATATACAAATTGAAGGTAAATATTAAAAATGATAAAAATTAAAAATACTAAATATAAAAAATGGTAAATAGAAATATGATAAAACCAAATAGTAAATAATAAAAATGGTAAATTGTTAAAAAAGGTAAAAATTACAAATAATAAATATTAAAAATTGGTTAATATTAAAAAAAGGAAAAATATTAAAAATGGTAAATATCATGGATTTTGCACTTAATCATATCTCCATCTGATGACAGATAAGGGAACCATTCTCCATAATGTCTATTGTTAAGAGTTCGATGGGTTTGATGGTTGGCATGGATTTTATGGTGGTGGTTGTGTTTTTGATGCCCAAGCTAATGGGGAACATGGGTAAGTGATACAGATAGGGGTCATCATTTGGCCCGTGGGCCCGTGGAGACCCGCAAGCCCGTGGGCTAAAAGCCCGGCCCGGCTCGAAAAAAGCCCGCAAAATCCCGTCAAGGTGGTTGGCGGGCCGAACTTGGTTTAGAGATCTAAAACCCGGCCGGCCAAAAACCCGTTAGGCCCGGCCCATCAAAGCCCGTAAGGCCTGGCCCGTCAAAGCCTGCAATTTTTTTTATATATAAAATAGTAGTACATATATCATTATACCTACACTTATATATATAATATAGTGACTAGTACTATATAGATATATATTTTATATTTGTACGTGTATGTCTATATTAATATATTACATATACATATATTGATCAAATATTGGAATTCCATATATAGTTATATTTGTGTATCTATTTTACTATTAAATCATTGTTTAGAGTTTAGGATAAGTTAGGGTTTAGGTTTAGGGTAAGTTAGGGTTTAGGGGATTGAGATTTAGGGTAAGTTAAGGTTTAGAAATTTTGAGGTTTAGAGTAAGTTAGGGTTTAGGGTTTCATTGTAATTTTTTTATCGATTTACCTTACACAGTAAAACAGTAAATATAATAGATGGTTCAGATTAGATTTTGTAATTTTTCAATGGTGAGAGTTTAATTGAGAGTGTATGAAATGACATCAATACCCTTCTCTTATATATTGCTTATTTTTCCATGGAGAAACTAGATAAATCAAATTTTTATGTCAATTTTTTTGACACTATGAGATAGATATGTAATTTACAAGAATGTGTGTTAAAATTTTGATCTTAAAAAATTCCTTTAGGGATGGGTAATTTACGTTTTAGTTATAAGGGTACTACAGTCACATTTAGCGAAACCCATAGATGTAGGTTTAAATCAAGTCCAAAATTTATAAAATTTTAACGGCATGCTTAGAATATTATGAACAAGCAATCTGACAGTCAGTTTTGTAAAATGATGATACATGATCGATTACGTTTCACAAAGGTCTTTCAACTCATATAACCAAGGAATAAAGGTATGAACATTAGTGTACATATAGAGAATTCAAGCAATATAAGAATTAAAAATGTTTTAACGATAAAGAAGGCCATATATAATAGTTCACCTTGTAATAAAAGACACCGTACGTAAAAATTAGCCTAATCGAAGTACGTTTGGATCCCGGTCAATACAGTTAAACAAAATTTGTGAAAACACTAAAATACACTCATCTTATTTTCCTATGCGGGAGTAGATAAATCAATTTTTTATGTCAATTTTTTTGACACTATGAGATAGATATGTATTCCATAAGAATATGTGTCTAAAATTTGATGTTAAAAAATTATTTTCAGGAGGGGTAATTTCCGTTTTAGTTGTAAGAGTACTACGGTCACATTTGGCGAAATACATGGATCGATGTCTAAATCAAGTCCAAAATTTATAAAATTTTAAAGGCATGGTTATAATATTCTAACCAATCAATCCAACGGTCAATTTTATAAAATAATTAAACATGTTCGATTAAGTTTCACAAAGGTATTTCATTCCATATAACAAAGGAACAAACGTAAGAACATTAATATACATATGGAGAATTCAAGCAATATGAGAATTAAATATGTTTTAATGATAAACGAGGACATGTAAAAATATCCATCTTATAGTGATAAACACCGTACGTAAAATTTAGACTCGTCGGAGTACGTTTAAGCCCGATGCATGGATGAATGTTACGTTTATTTTGAAATGTCTTAATTTTTTAATAATTAAAACCCGATAGACCTGGCCCGTAAAAGCCCGCAAATGCCCGCAAAACCCGCTTGAATGGGCCGGGTCCGGATCCTTATATAAAAGATAAATCCTGGCCCGGCCCGTAAATATTAAAATGTTGTTGAGACTCGACCCGGCCCGGCCCGGCCCATGCCGGCTATACATGGGCCGGGCCGGGCCGGACTTTTTGCCGACCCCTAGATACAGATTTTTTCTCAAGATTCTTGTTTGCTTTAGATTTAATTGCACGATTTGCACCAAACGACTCCGTGGGGACTGTCGTGCCTATTCTCTCTTGTAAATCCCCTATGCCGAATCATTCCCTGATAGCCTCTTCACTGCCTTTGTAATTTTTGAATGGCTCAAGTTTGTGCTATTTGAATTAGAGCATCGCTTTACTGCAAATATTTCACTTCTCTATTGGGACTGTTTTGCGGAACTAGTCTCTCCGATGTTTGTATATGCATCGTAATTTCGCCTCATAATGCTCAACCATCACAATTCTTGCTTAAAATTTGGTGTACTTATGCAACTTATCTCCTTTTATGCAAACAGATCCTGAAGAAATGAGGCGAACTCAAGAAGCAATGGGAAGCGGAGGACTTGCAAGCATGTTACCAGGTGCTGCTACTGCTGCGAGAAGTTAAACATAAAAGCAGAACTCCAGAACCCTCTCTGCAAAGTACTTGTGTTTTCTAGATCAGGAGCTGAAAGATTGTGCATCATGATGAGTTTAGATGATTCTATTTGTTCTAGGAGAGCTGCAGCCAACCAAATTTACCTGCTGCCATAGAATTATTCTTTGAAGCTAAGAAAACATAACGCTGACAATACAATTTTGCTTCTGTAATCATATATTTCTAGTGTTTAACTTGATTTCTGCGTTTCTGATGACAAATTGTTCGGAGAAGTTTGATGCCATTTTTAGGATTCGTGAACGCTGAAAAATAATATATTCATTTTCTTAACCGAAAAGGCAAAAATAATAAAAAAGGAAAAGATAGTTTTGGGGTCCACACAAAATGGGCTGGACCAATGAGAAGCCCACACTTGAACCCAGCCTGCAAAAAAATGGACAAGTCTTACTCTCAGTTTGAAAGAAAGAGTGTGAAATGAAACTGCAAAAGCTTCGGTCTTTTGTTTTCAATGGTCTAATGTAAGAAAGAATTGTGGCTCACTAACGATATGTTAGCTACGTTTACGAGCAAAGGAGAACAGTTTTATTATCTTTGAGGAAATCAGATTACAGATTACAGAATATCACACGCTCGGTTAAATAACATAAATGATATATATATATATATCCCCGAATAGTAAGCCCAACAAAAAATCCAAATCCAAATCAAAAATATTAAAAATAGTAAATTTTGTGGTAAATATGAAAAAGAATAAATATTGTAAATTGTAAATGGTAAAGTAGTTATAATTAATGATAAAATCGGTTTAATAGTTGATTTTTACAATTCCCAGGTTAAAATGGCTCCATGGAGTAAAAAGAAGGAGCAAAAAGAGGTCGATGATGCTAAGCTTTGACACTTCGCAGAGGAAGTGGGTTGGCAAAGCTTGGAGGACAACGTCGTGGCTCCTCCGGACACTTCAGCTAGTCCCTCGGCTGCAGGGACTGGAGAAATTCCTAATGCCCAGTTATACAAAGCGATGACGAAAACATCCATTCCGCTCAATCATCGATGTCAGAAGGTACCCAGGAGTCATCTCCGAGTCTATTCTCTACAACGTGCGGCGCAAGGTCAGGAGGGCCCCGTCAGACCCTTAACCCAAAAGAACCCGAGGACTAGAAAAAGGGCAGAAAATCCGAGAAGTTGTTTAAGGCAACCGGGCAAAAGATCCACTTGCCATATGATGATTTCACCGATGGCCCTCCCACCTCGCATCTATCTAGTCTCTCATCGCACAGTATCGGGGCAATTATTCGCAATAAGATCCGTATAGTTGCGCCTAACTGGAAGGAGTTGCCAGACTTGGAGAAGGAGAAGGTGTTTAAAGAACTCTGGATAATAAAATTTTAAATTCATTTTTAATAACCAATAAAAATCGTAATTTCATAATATATATGTTTTTTTTTCTTTTTTTGTAGGAATAATATGCGGTGGATGGCACACCGGTGACGCTTAGGCACATCAACACCACCGCCAACACAATCTACCGTGATTGGAAGTACAGACTTCACAAGTATTACCTCCAATTCGGCCGCTCGCATACCCCGATAGAGCTGTGTGGTGATAGGGAAGATGAGTGGGAATGGTTGGTCAACCACTTCTAAGAAGTATTGTATCGGGTTCGTCTTTTTTTATTTAAATTGACGAAATCGAATAATTTATTTTTTCGTCATTTATTAGTTTTTTAATGAATTATGTTGTCGAACAGACGAAATCGGACTTAAACAAGGTCAATCGGGACAAGAAGGACAAACATCATACCTCCAGCTCCAAGCAAATGATACAAATCACAAAGAAACACAGAGATAAGGACTCCAAACACCCTTATCTAGATGCTAGCGTCACCGCTTACGTGATGCCTGAGCTCGACAATGAAGCGAGTCAAATATTTCCTCTCAATTAGCATAAGTATTATTTATTAAACTCTTGTACAAATTTATAATTATTTAATTTTTATTATTATTTTCAGGCAAGGTTGGTAGAACTGGCACACGAGGAATTGGTCAGCACGCAGCTTGCACACCCGGATTTGCCGGCGGAAGACCTGCCTCCTCTATCGAGGGAGAGCCAAATTGCAATCGCCGATGAGGTATACGGTCGTCGAGCTGGCAAGGAGGTTAGGGGGTTAGGATGTAAGGTATAGCGAGATCTATCTTCTGACTCATCTACGGCACGCTTGGCGAGGACAAGTGCTCAGGATGCGGCGGTCCAAACAACCCTTGAAGAGGTTGACTCGCACGGGCGGAAACGACATCTATGCGGTAGAGGCTTGATGAGCATTAAGTGCAGATAGTCAACCTCCTCGCCCTCATGCAAAACAGGGTTCAACAAGATTGTCTTTCTGCTCCAACCCCACACCCCGACAACGACGACATGGCTAGAGGCGGGAGACTCGGCGGCGCGTCTACTCTTGCCGTATTTACTTAGTTTGTACGTAGTTTTTAATATTTCATTTTTTCCAAATGATATCGATATACGTATAATTTTTAATTATTTTAATATTTTAATTAAATTTATTATTTAAATTAATTTAATAATATTTTACTTTTACTTTTACTTTAACTTCAAATTTTAAGAAAAAAAAAATTTTAAAATTAAATTCACTTGGACTACGAAAGCATATACGATTTCGTAGGCTAAGTGTTTACTTAGATTACGAAATCATATATGCTTTTGTAGTCTAAGTGATGACTTAGATAATAAAATCATATATACATTCGTGGTCTAAGTCATCACTTAGACTACGAAATAGTTTCGTGGTTTAAGTCATCACTTAGACCACGCAATAATTTCGTACTCTAAGTTGTACTTGGATGACGCAAATGTTATTTGCGTCGTCTAATTTCACTTGGACGACGGACCATTTGCATCGTTTAACAGTCACTTGGACGACGGAATGATATATTTTTGCCGCCTAAGTACTTAGATTACGACACTTGAACGGTGGACTTTAGACGACGGAAACTCGAATCTAGACGACGGAATAGCTTCATCGTCTAAGTGCATTTTTTGTAGTAACTAGATAGGATGTAGGGCTTTGATTTTTTTAGTCATTTTCCTACGTCTAGTACGTTTTGTTATGTAATGTCATAGCATTGTTGTGAGCACGATGTAGTATAGGTTGCTATAAGAAGTTCTTTCTATCATGCCGGAAATCAGTGTTCTCTTTTGTAACTTATCGGTTCGAATATATTTCTATCTTTCACCACACACACAAAAATAGCAGTAACTCGATCAAAATTCAGTAGCGACTTTAATAAAAAATCATATAGCTTCGATTTTTACATTCAATAACACTTATTTTCAGTAACAGTATTAAAAAAACTTCAGTATCACATTCAATATAAGTACAATAAAATTTCAAGAATGATATAGTACGTAATAGCTTTAAAAAAATTAAGTAAAAGCTCACACAAATGATTCAGTAACAGTTTTACTAACGATTTAGTTACAACTCGAAAAATGATTTAGTAACACTTCGAAAATGATTTAGTACAAGTTGGACGAAACTTCAGTAGCAGCTCGAAGAACGATTCAGTAGCAGCAGTGTAAAAAATGCAGTAGTAGCAATTCAAAAAACGCAGTAAAAGCTTCGAAACAATTGGTTGAATAATTGTTGAACACAATAACAGTAATCATTTTGAAAAACATAGTAGCATTTACAAAAAATGAAATAGAAGCGTAAAAAAATAATAATAATGTTCTCAAAAACACACAACACAGTAGCAGTAATTGAAAAAAAATCGCTTTGCATCGAGAAACACTGCTACTAAAATAAGAATAAATTTCTAATTTTTCATGTGACATTCAAAAACACTGTTTTATGTGCATTCACAAAAATAGTTGTTACCGAAAAAGTCAAAGGGGTGTAGAAATCTAGTTATAATTGAATAATATTAAACTTTTGAAGTCAAAATCATAACAAAATTAGAAAATGTTGCTACTAAAAAATGTTGCCCAAAGCTACTACTAACCAATCCAAAACCGACCAAATTCAAACCCAAACACTTGAAGCTGCTAGTAATGAAAATAGATCAACTTTTACTTTTATTTCTTATCTTTGATTTGAGAAAGGAAAAAATTCACCAATGATGGCTGAACTCTTTCGGTCAGGTCAAAAGGGTGTCTGAACTCTAAAAACTATTAAAATGATGCACAAACACTTAAAACGCTATAACTATGATGTATGATGCCTAGACTCTTAAAACACTATAAGTATAATGCCTCCGTGCTTTTTCCGTCACAGCTCTGTTTTCATTGATGATGTGGCACTTTTTAATTTTAAAAAAATATATCAAAAGAGATTTATGCCCTTATAATTTAATTTTTTTATCCTCTCTATCTCTCTTCAAAACTGAAAAATGCATAAAGCGGTCAATCTCATCCCCAAGCACATGATGGATTCTTCGACTCCTCTCCTCCTTGTCTTGAATCTCGTCGGTTTCCGTCGAAGCTCTCCGACGCACACCACCTTGAACCCCACGGCTTTCATCGAAACCTGCCTCAAACCCAATCGATTTCCGTTGAAGCCCACTGTTTAGGGAAATTAAAAAAGAAACAGACAAATCCTTATAGCTAGTAACACAATAGCACAAAGTTTGAAACTTCGATATAAACAAGGTAATAAACGAAAATTCTTACATACTTAGAGTAGTAATACTCAGCCATGTCAGCAAAAATCTAGCCATTGATTTCTTTGTCGTCAATTATGGACATCAAAAGTAGGTGACTCGATGACCTGTTTGACCCTTGAAAAGAAAGCAAAGTGACTTGCCACAGTAAGAAAACATCTCTAAAAAATTTCACTTGTAAAACCTACATATAGGCATGTAGCGTAATTATGAATCCAATAAAAACTAAAAGCAATAATGTTTACTGCCGTGCACAAAGTGCACAGGTCATGCATTTTAATAGTTTTTTTCTTCTTATTTTTTATGTATTTAGTTTTTCTCTTTTGAATAGGCACTTTAATAAAATATTTTTGTTAAGTAACGAAACTACATATTCTAATCTATTTGTCAAAATATTCCCAACCAAATAATCATTTCTCTCTGGAGAGAAAATCCTAAAGCTACAGCACGACTTCCGTTTCATTTTCTTTGTCCGGCGCGGCCCTTGCTTGGGCTGGTCATCGACTATGTCCTTGCCATGTGGCTTGTTGCTGGACGAGGATATTTAGTCTTTGTGGTTTTGAGGTTTTGGTGATGAAACTCTTGTTTTGCAGATTTTCTTGGCGATCTTCGGTTGGTGCAGCAATTTCTTAGTGTCAATCTGAGGGTGGATGGGTTTTTTGTGCCTCGAGGTGGATCATTTTGGTTCGTTGTGTGTTTGGGATGGTCGATCAATTCGATGGGTTTGGTGGCTTGTGTGGTGGGTGTTTGCGGGGTCGACAGTGGTCCGATTTGGAAGGTTTGGCTAGTTGTCGTGGCGACAGTTTTCTTCGGCGGCACTAGGATGGCGGTTGGATGGTGGGATGGCTGGTGCTTGGAGGCGGTTGTGGTGGTGTTGTTCGGCTGGAGTACTGTAGTGCAAGGGCTTTCGGATCCATTCATCTGGGCTGTCATTTTGGGCTTTTAGTTTGGGTTTCTACCAATGTTTTTTTCTAGGTATTTAGTTTATCTATTTACAATAAAGTTCTATATTTTCATGATCCTAGCCGTTACTTTTGTATCGATAAACTTATTTGCGTCTTCTTAGACTGTGTGATTCATTGGTGTTGGTATGTCCACTCCAGTTTCATGTCTTTCGTTCATCTTTATAAGACGTAAATAAGCTTGATATTTGTTGAGCTTAGTAATTGTAAAGAATATGAATAGCCTCGGGCTCTTGCCAGCTCTATTTGTACTATTCAGGTCAAGTTCTATTGGAACCTAGTAATGCATCTGAATTTTTGGATTGCCCGTCAAAAAAATTTTCTAATATGTTTGACATGATGAATAAATGTTTGAAGGCTTAGCTTCAATTTCATAAAAATTTCTTGAATTTCCTCAACACTTACATATAAAAATTTCTTGAATTTCATATTATGTTTTACTCGACGATCGATGTAATGTCCCAAGTTTTTTAATATTAGTTGATACATCTCATCATCATGTGAGTGTAAGTGACAGTGTTAATGGATAGAAAAATCACGAGAGTGATTACGAGTTTTTTTTTATGAGTAATTATATGGTGATGAGGACGGCTTTCCACCGGATTGCACTCGACGACTGTGGTGATGTTGGGGTGGCGGTGATGATTCCTAGGCTGGCCTTGCACTTTGCGATGGTCTATAGTCGGCGCTCGTCGAGGGTCGTAGCTTGGTGGCAATGTCATGAAGAGTCCTTTGGGGTCAATGATTGTTCTGGTAGCCGCGAGTTTTGCCAACGGGCAAGGATTTGAATCAGACTAAGCAAGAAATTTTGGGTTCCTAATATTAAGGGGCACTTCCCCTCACGAGTTGTGAGTGCGTGGTTATTGATTTCCACATTTGGATTAGGTATTGAGATCCTGGCAATTTGTCGATCAAGTTCGTGGAGGATGCCTTTGAGGCGTGATGACGGAGGTGCTTAGAAGCTTGATTTATCTGTCTCTAATTTTTTCTTGGCCTTGCTCTCAGTGGCATAGCCATCCTCCACAGCTGGATATGTTAGTCTCAATAGACCAACCACTGGAATCTTCTGAGTATACTGAACCTTGTCTTTCTTCTTGTTTTTGCTTTCAATTGGGCGCCTTCTTTTCTTACTCGACTCCTTTTACTACTTTTTTGGTGAAGAAATACCCAGACATGCTATATCAAACAATAGTTTTCTCAAAGACAAGGATAATCCCCGCATGAGACCTTTCACCCTCTTCCTACAATTCTATTTTGTAGGGTTACTTTATGGAGTTATCACTGCATCATCTCCAACAGTGCTATCTTCTATGCTTTAGTATTCACTCTTTGTAACCTCAATCCCCACACTAGTAGTTAATGTACCTTTTGTCACCTCGAAATCGGCTTCTGCAATACCATCTTCCTCGGTTTTGTCCTCATTCGCATGTTCACCCATTTTAAGTGAATTCTGGTTCGTCCCCATTAGTTGTAGTTTCCCATTCTCACAGGAATTGTTATCCACTCTCTTGCCTTTGCTTGTTCCCCTTCCTTCATTCTTGTCCCCACCATCTGCTTCCCTTCTAGGTTTAATCATAGGTCTACTTCTCGCTTGGAAGCTTTGTTGTTGTTGTAGTAACAAAGTTGTGAACATGAAACCATGTTGCAACTCCCCTCCTAATCTTTGCGCTGCTCTTTCAAAACCCGGCAATGGATTCCCAAAACATAATTCATCTTTTTTTTTTTGCTAAGCGAGAGGCCCTATATTGATATCAATGTTACACGGTACACGCTCAAGAGAATTGACTACTACTAATTTAATCTAGAAAGGCTAAACTAACCCACAAAAAAAGTTCCAGAAATGAAACACCAAATAACCAGGATGTGCCTCACAATCCAAAAACGAACACCAATACAGATAGATCAATGTAATGTTCATCTTTTGTTCCACCTTAAACACTAAATATATATATATATATAGTCTACATTTTCACTTAAAGATTTTCTCCTTATTAGAGAAAAATAGACAAGGACAAGATGAATTACATTAATACAAATAAACCAACCACAGCAATATTTAGAAAACAAAGGACTGTACCTGAAACCCAAACGTAATATCAACCAAACTTAATCAATTAAACAGACCAAAATGATAAAATTACCCTTCATTATATAACAAAAAAACCATAGCCTAAAATATAGTATTAGCCATTTTTCACTCTCTCTCTCTCAAAAAACCATAGCCTAAAATATAGTATTAGCCATTTTTTACTCTCTCTCTCTCTCTCCGACGGCCTCACCCCATCGCCATCGTTGACCTTTTCTTTGGTCGGTCATCCATGTCAAGCACGATAGCCTTTCTCTCATGGCATCGTCGCTCTGCCTTCTGCATCACGGCCTTGCCGCGCCGCCTTCGAATCATCTTCCAACGCCGCACCTTGTGATGGATCTCTAACACCGAGATCCACCACCGACAGATCTTCACCATGACCAGATTTTTAGTAGCACCGCAAGCCGCCTTTGGCCTCCAACAGCTCCCCTGGTTGATAAACCCACACGCACAGCGTTCGAGCTCTGAACACCAGCCGTCGTCAAGTCGTGACACTTTAAAGAAATTATCATAAAGGTTTAATCCAAATAGAAAATTCTTGTATAGCTTCTTGTGTTTTGTGCTCTTTACTATGATTATGTAGAAATTGCTTTATGAGTTGGGAACTGATGCTAGTCTGCTACAGTTTTCAAGATTATTGATTTTCTTTCGATACTATTATTAAAATTTACTTTTTGAAGTTGTAATTGCTTTTTTTTTTTACGTTACTACTGCATTTTTTTATGCTGCTACCGCATATTTTTTATGCTGCTATTGCATATTTTTTTGAAGTTATTATTGCATTTTTCTGATGCTGCTACTGCATTATTTTTACGCTGCTACTACATATTTTTGAAGCTGCTACTATATTTTTTTGAAGTTACTATATTTTTTGAAACTAATATTTAATTTTTCAAGTATTAATGTGTTTCTCACTTTTGCTACTATTACTATGTTTTCAATAGTGTTTATCAGCTCCAGGGTTAAGGTAATTCAATTTAACTTCTACAGTTACTTTATCTAGACAGTTACTCCTTTACTGACTTAAGCATCAGAGCGTCAAAGGTGGGCCAATCCCGTTTCGATCTCTTAGGCTAAAACTGTTATTTTGCAGATAACACGTGTTTTTGATTTATCCATCGAAACGCTTTGAAGTGATCCTATACCCAAACTCTACCCCTCCACGGGATCACTATACCCAAACTCTACCCCTCCACGGGACGAAATTCTTACGGATTTCGCCCAAAACAGCTACTATATTTTTGTGACTGCTGCTGAATTTTTAGGTTTGAGGACTGCTACTGCATTTTCGGTTATTTTTTATTCAAGGACTACTACTACGTTTTTGGGACTGCTACTGCATTTTTGGTACGATGACTGCTACTGTGTTATCCGGGATTGCTACTATTATTTCAGGGATTAAATTTTATAGAAATTATTACGTAATGTGTATCATTATTTCTACTGAGTTTGTATCGAAATTGTTACTCAATTTGTATCGAAATTACTATTAAATTTGTGATTGAATTGATATTAAATGTTTATTGATAGTGTTAATAAATTGAATAATCAATTCAAGTTGAAAAAAAATATTTGAATACAGAAAAAATTTGAGTCAACAAATAATCAAACTAAAAAGTATTAAAAAGAAAAAAAAGATTTTTAAAGTAATTTCAGATAAAATAAATATTAAATACACACAAAAAATAAAGCAGTGTATAAAAAGTAAATTTATACCTGCCACATGGCAGCCTACAAGCAACTCGTTCTTATTTGTAAGATTTTGTTGTTCATCGTCTAAAATAAGCCATAAGAGTAGTTTGGTATTTCTATATATATTTTGTAATCAAACCAGATTAATTGATTTTACATAGCAATCAGAAGCCATAAGACTAAGTATATAAAGTGTATATCCTATGCCTCAAATCTCAAACACTAAATTCTAAACTCTAACAACTTCAAATTCTAAACCTCAAAGGCTCAATGCCTAAACCCTAAATAAAATTCCAAATCTCGTAACCCATACTTATTTTATTTTTGAACACACTTTTTTTTTTGCTTATTTTATTAGGTTAATAAAATCAGAGAATATCTCTATTTATGAGTTTCTTCTTTCTTTTCTAGTGTGGGT
The DNA here is from genome assembly GCA_946800695.1 of Geum urbanum. NCBI lineage: Eukaryota > Viridiplantae > Streptophyta > Magnoliopsida > Rosales > Rosaceae > Geum > Geum urbanum. The sequence goes on along the minus strand of OX327002.1, from coordinate 39,944,958 downwards.
TTGATCCCCAGATACTTGGTGTATCTTTTTAATTTCTATCAATAAATTGCTGGCAAGGTTCTAGTATGACCTTGTACCAGCTTTAAAAAAAGAAGACATGGCAATTAAAAATTTTAGTTCACATTTCAAATGCCAAAAATACCCATTATAATGACAAAGGCCACTCCTATGTTATGAAGTATATGTATATGGGGTATTATCATAAAAAATCAAAAGAAAACATAATAAAAATAATAGAAAATTTAAGATAAAGCCATATGCCCAGATCCTCCTTGACGAGATGGGATCGACTCTGTTTGACCAGTCTCAGAAGGTCGAGCAACTCCACTGAGATCTGAGCAATGTCACTATGCCCAAGCAATCCCCCAAGGCGCCGACATCAAATTGTTTAGTATATGAATCGAAAGTTGTGTGCCATTTTTGCTAATTGGTGGATTAAATAGATCGAAAGTGCTTTTGAAGCTTGCTACGCTCTAATGGGAGGCCAAGAAAAAGCACATATATTTTTCAAATTATGTAGCAGATTTATTTGACCAGAGTTTGTATAAACTATTGCGGATGGGTCACCGTCGACTATGACCAACCGACCAGTGACGTACTAGGAAGGATCTTCTTCGTTCGTCAGGCAACTTCATGGCAGCGCACCAGTCATGTTCGATGCGTCTCTTCGTCACCAACTTGTTCGTGGTGTAGGCATGGAGCGAGAGGGAGAAATGAAGCCCGCCTTTCGACGGTTCTTCAAAATTTTTTTGGTGACTCTAGTCATCTATATATGTGAATTGTGATATTGGGTTCTGATTGATTTTGTAATTGGAGAACTGAAATGTACGTAGGAACTTGTATAATTCTATCACTAAATCAATTTTGCCAAAGAAAAGATACCCTTCTGGCCTTCTAGGAACATGTTTTGGTAATTTGGTTTAGAGAAAATTGCTCGGATGATCACTCAAGTATGTCATGTTCTAAACTTTGCTCACTTATGTAAGGCAAATATCATTTTGCTCACTATTGAATTACACTTTTATTCACTTTGCTCACTCCAAATTCTGCAAAATTTGGGATTTTTTTAATTTGAGTTATAGTTGGCCAAGGAAACCTATTGGGCATTGTAACTCTCTTCCTTGTGAGTCTTTATATACCAAGGTCGAGCCTCAATTCAACCCGAGGAGGGAGAATCAAAGATTTTAAGTTTGGGTGTTCATGACTTCAAAGGTTAATTCAACCACTTCCATGATAAATTGGACTTAAGTGTAGTTGAGAAAATTGTTGTTGGGCTGATTTCGCACAGATTGAGCTCTGCTTCACCGAAAATTGGAGTGCTGCCGCCAATTTCTCCAGTTCGGAGTGACCAAAATGAGTAAAAGTGTAATTCGAAAGTGAGCAAAGTGATATTTACCAAACATGAGTGAGCAAAGTTTAGAAAGTGTCATACAGGAGTAATCATCCGAGCAATTTTCCCTTTGGTTTATGCACAGCATAAGTGGTGGGGTTGGGGTGAAGGGCAATGTAAATGGCGTGAAACCAGAAACAGGCACTACCTTACTTCAGTTTATGTCTCTGAAGAGCTACTGCTATTGCTCGTACTCTTCCATTGAACAATTATCGCTGAAACACGCACCATCGTAGTACCCCTCTACTGCTTCTCCTTCTCGTCCTTCGCCGTTGTCGACAATGGCAACCAAGACTTCTAGCCGCCAATGCCATGGAAATGGAGCAGGAGAAGCATCAGGAAAGAGTCGATCAACATCATCAAGCTCCGCAACGCCTGTTGTGAGAACAACGTGTTGATCCTTCCGCTTGCGCCTGACGTCAGCATCAATGTCGTCGACGATGGTGACAATGACCGCGGTGACAAAACAACCTCCACCACCACCATTTCCATGTGTCTGCTTCTCCTTCTCCTTATCTCCTCTGGTCGTCACAGCAATGTTGCCGATAACGATGAAAATTTAAAATCGAGTTCTGGCCAAATAACAGGTTTAATTTTCCTTCGTGAGAGAGAGAGAGAGAGAGATAAATATATATATATATAAATTATAAGAGCATAAATGTCTTTTGATATTTTTTTAAAATTAAAAAACTCTGGGGATCATTTTGATAAACAACAAGATCTCAGTATTAATTTCAGAGCAAACTGTCAAAAAGAAGAAGAAGGTAAAAGTAGTAGCAACACAGTGATTGCAACTGCTCGACTAATTAATTGTGATGAACAACGCTAGAAGAGGCAGTGCCGAGTTCGAGGTTGTTGCAACCATAAACGAGCACGGTGGCACGTGACTCCGATATAGAGGTTGCGAGAGATGTGCGGCGACTTGAGGGAGGTGGTGATGTCGAAGGCAGCATCATGATGGCACAGCAAGTAGCAGTCCCAACATCTGCATGGCAAGATTGACTGTGGGTTGCAACTGCATGGCGACGTATTAGATCCAGGCGGCGCAAGCTCGGTGAGGTTGTGGTGTGGCGTAAGACAATGCCAACGGTGGGCTATGGGCTGCAATTGCGAAAAATGTCGAAGAGCCTTGTGAGGAGAAGTTAGTGCAAACGTGCTCCAGACGGATACCAGCGATGGCGCGAGGGTGATGCCAACAATGGTGCGAGTTAATATGTGCAACTGCTACTGAGAGAGAGTGAGTGAGATATATATATATATATATATATATATGCAAAAAATATTATTTGGTGTTAGAGCTTTATAAATATATAAAAGGGTACAAACATCATTTTAATTGATTTAATAGGCTGGGCTCACTGTTATTTCGTTTTGGGTTTTGAACCCAGTTCTTTGTTGTCTAAATATTAGGCTAGTTGATTTATTAATATTAATTGAATGTTACTTGTCCTTGTTTGTTTTTTTTCTAATTTAATCGGGTATAAGATTAGACCTTGATTAAATGAAATGTCAAGAGTTGTTTTATTGGGATTTAAAATAGAATTAAATTTATGACATAGGTTGTCGATCACTTAAAGCCTCATATTTTAGACCTTTCTTAAGGCCACATACTATCACCCATTAAACCCTTATTCTTATTATACTATTATATTGCCCCTTTCATATAGGAATCTATTTTCTTAGTCATTTCTAGAGATAAAGCATTACGCAATCACATTTTTACATCTCGATTGTTCAATTAGTAGATCTTAATGCTTAGATTATTCTTATAAATTTTCAACTAAAATGGTAACAGTTATCATTAAGGTAACGAACTATATTAAATTAAGAGACATACAAATATGTCAAACATGAACCGTGAGTATGAATTTAAATTGTAATTTTGAATACTTTAACAATAAGCATTTTAGTTGAAAATTTTAATAAGTGATCTATACTTTAGGAGATAAAATTTGAACGAGGAGATGTTAAAATATAATCAAAAAGTTGGTGAAATATCATCATATCTCTAAAAATAACTAATTAAAAAATGGATCTCTAAGTAGAATGTCATACATACTATAAAAATGAGAAGCGAAACTTGTTTGTCTTCAAGTAAGAAATGTAATACAAGAGCGAGGAGAAAATGAGCACATAATTCGTATCTCTTTTGCATCTTCAAAGACCCCTTTTATATAGGGAGGGATAACTTAGAGATTAAACTATTACAATATCTTCCTAGCTAGTAAATATTATAAATTACTACAAGGTAAATAATATGGACATTCACACATTTACAACACTCCCCCTTGGATGTCCACCATTATGGCGTTGGACATGCATAATGTTGTCTTGTTAAAACCTTTGCCAGGTAATAAAAACTATGTGAGAAAAAATAATCATGGTCGAAGGACAAAAAGAGTGCAACGCACATATGTCCTAGTTTGTCGTCCCCCTGAAAGGAAACTCTCCCTGATTGTTGCATGTTTCATCTAATAGCTTGGAAAGGCGACGCATTCCGATGGTGTTGACTGACTTCTTAAATGTGCAATTTGGTAGAGATTTGCTAAAGAGGTCAGCCAAGTTTTTCTTTGATTGAATTTTTCTCACTTCAATTTCTTGATGCTTCTGTAGCTGATTAGTGTAGAAGAATTTTGGGGCAATGTTTTTAGTCCTATCTTCTTTAATAAATCCTCCTTGGATTTGAGTTATACATGCTGCATTGTTTTTGTATAAGACCGTCAGAGAGTTTCTTACTGAAGATAAACAACATGTGCCTCGAATATGGCAAATCATTGATCTCAACCAAACACATTCTCGGCTAACTTCATAAAGTGCAAGTAATTCTAAATGATTTGAGGAAGTAGTAACTAGTGTCTATTTTATTGTGCAGCATGAAATAGCTGCATCTCCACAAGTGAAAATATATCTGGTCTGGGAATAACCCTTATGGGGATCAGAGAGAAATCCAGCATCTGTGTACCCAACAATATTCAAACTATTTGTTGGTTTATATGCATAAAATAGACCAATGTCCGTAGTGCAACGAAGGTAGCGCAAAATATCTTTTACTCCTTTCCAATGGCGTGACATTGGGGTAAAACTGAATCTTGTCAACAAATTTACCGTAAATGAAATATCTGGTCTAGTGCATTGGGCCAAATAAAGAACGGCACCTATAACACTTAGGTATGGTACTTCTGAACCAAGTATAATTTCATCTTCTTGCCTAGGACAAATTGGGTCTTTCTTTGCATCCAGACATCAAACAAGCATTGGGGTGCTTAATGGATATGCTTTGTCAATCCCGAATCTTTTCAAAATCTTCTCGAGTGTAAGTTGATTGATGAACAAGAATTCCACTAGTAAAATGCTCGATCTGCAGGCCAAGACAATACTTTTTTTTTTCCAAGATCTTTCATTTCATTTTCATTCTTAAGATATTGAGCAGTTTTAGTAAACTCTTTAGGGCTACCAATCAAATTCATATCATCAACATAGACTGCCACAATTGCAAAACCAGAGTTTGATCTCTTGATTAACATGCAAGGATAGACATGATTGCTAATTTATCCTTCTTTAATCAAGTTCTCATTGAGACGGTTATACCGCATTCGCCCAGATTGTTTCAAACCATACAATAACCATCTCAATTTAATTGAGTACATGTTACGTGAATTTGTAGTTGCTTCAAATAACTTAAGTCTTTCTAGGACTTTCATGTATATGTATGCATCTAATTTCATGTATAAATATGTGGTGACAACATCCATAAGCCGCATGTCTAGTTTTTCTAAAACAACTAGACTTATAAGATAGCGAAATGTAATAATATCCATAACCGGGGAATACGTTTCTTCATAATCAATCCCACGCCTTTGAGAAAATCTCTGGGCAATGAGTTGTGCTTTATATCTCGCAACTTCATTTTTCTCATTACGCTTTCTTGTAAATACCCATTTGTATCCTATGGGATTCACATTAGGTAGTGTTTGGACTACTGGTCCGAAAACACTGCGCTTTTTAAGAGAATTTAGCTATGTTTGTATTGCATCTTTCTATTTGAGCCAGTCATTCCCCTGTCTACATTCATCAACAAAGAGAGGTTTAAAATCATCACTTTTTATGATTTCAGTAGCTACTATGAATGAAAATCTATTGCCGACAATGATTTCTTTACGATTCCACAATTCATTGTTCTGCACATAGTTTATAGAAATTTTATTATTATCAGGTCCTTGAGCCTTTTCAAGGGCTTTTGTCTCATTAAGGACACTTTCTATAACTATAGGATTATGAATTGTTGATCAGACAACGTTGTCTTGCCCAATAACTTTTTCAAAAGCGATTTAATCATGATTTATCTGTGTCTTTGATCTCCTGTTTCTAGAGACTGAATCCTTTGAACCTACAGGTCTGCCACGCTTCAGGCGTGCAACAGATGGCTCGTTAGCCGCCACATTATTTTTCCTGATTGAGATATTAACCCCTTGTAGGTGCATTTTCACCTGAGATATGTGATCTTGTCACTTTTGCTATATCAGTAAATGCATCAGGCATTCTATCAGCAATATTTTGAAGATGGAGGATCTTTTGTATTTCATTTTCACTTTGTGCAGTACGAGGATCAATATGAGACAAGGTGGGTACATCCCATGACAATTCACGATGTTCTTCAGGAACGTTCTTTTCTCCCCCTAACAGCGGGAATACTATCTCATCAAAGTGACAATCTGTAAATCGTGCAGTGAACATATCACCTGTCATTGGATCGAGATATCTAATGATAGATGGCGATTCATAGCCAATGTAAATTTTCAATCTACGTTGAGAGCCCATTTTAGTACGCTATGGCGGGGTAATATGCACATAAACAGTGCAACCAAAAACTCATAAATGGGAAATATTGCGCTGATTTCCAAGAACGAGTTGCAGTGGAGAATATTGATGGTTGGCTATAGGCCTTAACCAAATTAATGAAGCCGTATGTAAAATGACATGTCCCCATGCAAAAATTGAATTGGCAACTTTGTTCTCATCAAAAAAGTGCGTGCGATCATTTGAAGGCGCTTAAAAGTGTTTTTGTCAAGCCATTTTATGTATGAACATAGGGACTGGATGCTCAACTTCAATTCCCATAGGCATACAATAGTCATCAAACGCTTGAGGTGTAAACTCACCGACATTATCCAGTCGAATTGGCTTAATAGAATAATCCAGGAATTGTGCTCGTAATTTAATTATTTGAGCAAGGAGCTTGGCAAACGCCATATTACGAGTTGATCATAGGCAGAAATGTGACCATCTTGTAAAAGCATCAATCAGGATCATAAAGTACCAAAATGGTCCATAAGATGGTTGAATAGGTCCATAAATGTCCCCTTAAATTCTTTGAGAAACAATGGGGGATTCATATCAATCTTTGCATATGATGGTTTAATTATCAATTCCCTTCAAAACAAGTTTCGCAATGGTCATTGCAAGCCATATGCTTAGTCAACAATGGATGTCCATGAGAATTCATAATGATCATATGCATCATCGTGGATCCTGGTGACCTAAACGGTCATGCCAAAGCATAAATTTATGTTGATCAGTGAACTTCTGGTTCACGACATGATGTGTCTCAATGGACTTGATGGTTGTGTAACACAAACCAAATGAGAGGGAAACCAAGCATTCTAGTGTACGCTTTTTATTCCAAGTATTGGAAGTAATGCAAAGATACTCCACATCATTCTCATTTATGGTTTCAATGTGGTACCCATTCAAGCGTATATCTTTAAAACTCAGCATATTTTTTCTGGATCTGCTTGAGTATAATGTCTCTTGAATCAGTAAATGAGTACCATTTGACAACCAAATATGGGCTCTTTCGGAGCCTTCAGGTAGGTCTACTGGACCAAATATTGTTGTCTCTATGGCTATCACATAGTTTAATTTAGAGAAATATTTACGATCTTGAAGGATCGTGTGCATTGTTGCACTGTCTGCAAGACATGCATCATCTCCATCTTTCTCAAGTTAAGAGCACTCTTGATCCATGCCTTCATATATGAGATGATGAATAAATATTGGCATGGATAAATAAGAACGGTTGCCAAATTATTTGAATATTCCATATACTATTTAGGACTCTAGATAAGTTTATTTTGACAACAAAGATTGAAAGTACATAACGGAATGCATAAGTAGATAAAGGAAACTAAACATATAATTACTAAATTAGTTGATCTCTATATTGCCACCACTAATCAGATTATCAATTTGGCTCCCATTAGTCACAAAGAAGTCTAACACATCAAGGTCCATTGGCTCAGATGGCTCCCAAGGGTCCGGGTGACTAATGTGATTTGTTTCCACATTTTTATTTTTTAGAGAAGCTTTGTAGAGATCAACCAAATGTTTGGGCGTATGACATGTACGAGCCCAATGGTCTACCCCACCACATTTGTGGTAGCTATTATTATTAGTTGTAGGGGCTCTATTCATCTGGCCATTTCTTTTTTTATTTCTAGCATTGTTCATTGGCCTTAGATATTGATTCTATCCCCTGTGGCCTTAATTATTATGATGTCCATGACCACGGCGAGGACCACAGCCTGTTATAGTTTCGAGGTACATCATGGAGGCTATTTTGAGAAGTAGTTTGATGGTATTAACATGAAGTACAAAGTGACAAGGTTTAACAAAGAGAGTGGAATGTGTTTCATTGATGACCTTAATCTGGACCAAATTTCATGGCTGGATCTACATAACATAGATTGGGACCTTGGATGCTGGGAGTGACCCCTTTGTTTCTATTTTAAGCGCCCTGGAACTTTTGTTAGTGAGGGATGGGTTAGGATTGCCAATGATGTGGAGATTGTGAAGTTGTTACCCAAGAACAAGATTGTTGGTCTGTCCACACCTGATGAGTTGGCAACTGTATTAATTTTGAAGATGGAAATTAAACCTTGCTGCTACCATCTTAAATAGACATAGACCTGAGATAGATGTTGGTAGTGCAAGAGTGGGTGGAGAAGGTAGTTCTAGGGTCTTAAATGGTGGAGCAGAAGGTCAACCAAATCATTCAACATCTGCAAACTTAGATGACATTATGCATGACTTTTTCACATAACCTACACAAGAAAGCCCTCAGATATTAGAAGTTAAAGTAGCTGATGGTGATATTCACCAGTTTGGGCTTGGGCCTACTCCCAAACCAAGAAAGGTGAAATATTTTGGTATACATAGGCCCACAGTGTATCAGCCAATAAGTGATGATGTGGATTCAGACAAAGAAGAGGAGAAAGATAAGGGGGAACCAACAGCTAAAGACAAAGAGGGTGAAGAGAGGAGACAGCAGGCTGAAGAGGATAAGCAAAGGGTTGAGGAGAGACAAAAGACTGAGGAGGATAAACAGAGAGTTGAGGAGCGACAAATGGCTGAGGAAGAGAGACAACATGCAAAGTTTAATAGAAGAGCCAAAGAACTAAATGCAGCTAGACTTAGAAGGCAATAAGAGGCAGATTTGAAGAGGAGGGTTGCTGAACTCAATTTGAACAAGAGATGTGCAAGTGAGAAAGAGAAAGCACAATAGAAAGAGGCTAATTTGCAAAAGAAGGCTGCTACAAAGGAAAAACTAAGTGTAGTTGAGAAGGGAAAGTTTAAAGCTTGTGAGGTGCAACAACCAAGCTCAAGGGAGAGGATAGAGAAACCTCCAAAATACAACACCAGAAAGAGGGGTAATCAAAATCCTGTTGCAGATCCAACAGATTCTGGGGAAGAAGCATCTGAATCTGAAGAAGAGTCATGGGCTGAAGATTCTGATGGGAGTCAAATGGGATCATTTTATGGAGACTCAGATTATGAAGGTGCTGTAGCAGAAGAAAATGCAATTTTTGCACATCATGTCTCAGATCCACAAGATGTTGAAGAATTTATTAAAATGGGATATAGGGGTGAGTGCTCTGATAATGGTTATGATTCAGATGACCTGAATAGTTTGGATGAGTCAGAATCTAAGCAAGGAGAAGATGGCAATCCAGAAGGTGTGAATCCAGGAGAATAGGTGGGTGCAGATCCAAGAGAAGAGGTGAATGTAAATCATAATTATTACAAATTTACAATAATTGCAACAATAATTACAAATTATAATCACAATAATAATTACCAATTATAATTACAACAATATATAATTACAATAATAATTATAATTTTCAATAATTACAATAATAATTATCATTTACAAAAATTACAAAAAGTAATTACTAAATAACCATAATTACCATAATTTACAATAATTTACTATAATTACCAATTTACCAACTATTATTAATTATTATTACCAATTTACCAATTATTACTAACTTATTATTTTTACTAATCAATTTACCAATTTACTAATTTATTATTAAACACAAATTAAAAATATGATTATGTTAAAATTTTTAAAAATTACCGGAGAGAGGAGTCGCGGGAGAGCGATGTTGCCGAAGGGAGGAAGTCGCCGGATTTTGAGTTGCCAGAATGTCGCCGGATTTTTGAGAGAGAGTGAGAAAGAGAGGAGAGGAGAGGAGAGGAGAGGATGATTGAGAAGGGTATGAGGAACAAAGGATCGGCCTCTTCCCTTATATAGAGTTTCACCTAAACGACGGAAACACCCAATTTCCGTCGTCTAGGTAAACCGACCCAATTTTTGGAAACGACACCCAATTAATTTGGCGGGTGGGAGTTAACCGCCTTAATTTTTGAGAACGTTTCAAATTTCACGTAGACAACGGAAATGGTCATCTCTGTCGTCCAGATGAAATTTGAACCGTTCCGCAAAATTTTGGCTATGGAACTTGAACCGCCAAATTTTCATCCTAGACGACGGAGATAGACCATCTCCATCATCCAAGTGGTCACCTGGACGACTGAGATGGTCTGTTTCCGTCGTCCAAGTAGTCACCTGGACGACAGAGATGGTCTATCTCTGTGGTCCAGCTGAAATTTCCGTAAAATTAATTTTTAAAAATAATTCGCAAGATATCAATTAAAGAATCATATATATAAAAAATTGAATTTAATACGACGAATAATCTTACGTATTTAAATTTTTTAAGTATCTATTAATTTTTATAACTTAAGTGTTATTAAGTATAGGCTTATTACACATCGATATTAACGAAATTGAATTTGGACAAAATAACAGTTGGATACCTTCGCCATAAGACAATATATAAGCAGAATGATTTTCACAAAATATTAAGATTGTTAAGGGTTTCATCGGCATTGTCAACCGCAAAACCAAAATTTTTACAAACCGAAAACGTGGATACACGAAAATCCGTAACTCCTATTTTGGAACCGTCGACGCTCACACTCAAAGAATTGTATACTTTATGATCTTGAAAAAAAGAATATGCATTGGGACATGGTCTAGATGGTCGTTGTTTTAGATGAAATTATGAAATTTTCACTTGGACGACGCAAATACACGTTTACGTCCTCCAAGTAAGCACTTAGACGATCTACGTGCTTACTTGGATAATGCAAATGTGTATGTGCGTCGTCTAAGTGAAAAGATAATGGTTAGGGTTAAGGGCCTTAGTGGTTAGGGTTAAGGGCCTTAGTGTTTAGGGTTTAGGGTATATTTAGAAGACGGTTTGACTCTTTTGCGTCGTCTAAGTGATAATTTTAGGATTTAGCATTATATATATAATTAATTACTATTGTGTTTAATTACCATAGAATGGACTACGAAAAGTCGTTCTTTCGTCCCTGTTTTAGGGTTTCGTGAAAATGTGATTCTCGATCCGAGCGATATCCTCCAGATTAATTAATTAATTAATTTTAATTTCCGTTGTTTGAAGAGACCACGATCTTTAATCCTGAATTTCGTCAAAAGTACCGACTGGAATTTTGTGCTTCACTTTTATCTTCATTTGTTCCATCACATATTGCAACACATTCTCTCGACATCTAGGGTACACAGGGGTCTGCGCTTCAAGTAGCATCATGTTGTAATTATACATCTCAGTAGTATCAGTAGCCAAGTTAGTAGCGGGGAATGTGTCATCATGCCCATGAGTGGTATTATAACCTCCCTCCATGACTAAATCCCGAAAACGCATCATGGACCAAATTTGCAGTTGGGTTCCAAGCAGGGGGCTGACACCAGTACCGCTGGATGAGGCACCATAGTAACTGTACCATGAGCTGAAGTCTACTGCTTCACCATGCTCGTTCCACGTAGTGTAACTCCACATCATACTATTTTTGTACAAGTGTTGCACCATGACATTAACCTACACATACTAACAGTTGAGACATTTATGCACGGACACCTGAAACGCTTTTTTCCGTGACCATGTTCTATCGCAAAATTCATAAATTCTCTAATTCCATCCATATACCGGACATCACTTCTTTTCCGCAACTTCATCCAACTCTTGTCCATACTTCTACAAAATTTAATAATTAATTAATTATCATATTAGTCAACTATTCTATATATATAAAGATTTTTAAGTAATTATTAAACTATTATATATATACAAATTTTTGACTACCTTAATTACTAACGTATAATTAATTAAAATATTTATTACTATACATCAATTGATTACTTTAATATGTCTAACATGCATATACGTTTTTACTAAATATTAACCAAAATTTGAAACTTCCATGCTTATATATATATACACGTACTACTAGTCTATATTAATTAACTAATAGATATATATCATCAATTACTTAACTTAATTATAAATATTAGACGTACTAACAATGCAATCGATTAATCAAACGTACATACAATTCATTATATATATAAATGTTAAGATTGCCAAAAATTAACTACGTACGTACCTAGCTAGCTTTTTACGATATATGACGAATCGATGGTCGGAGCCGGAGATATATATATATATATATATATAGAGCACGTACGTACATGCTAGCTAGCTAGTTAATTAGCTAGTTGCATGTACGTGCAAGGAGAGTCTGATCAAGAGAGGATGGAGTTGATACGAGCGAGCAGAGAGGAAGAGAGTTTGGCATGGACATTATATAATGTTTTACTTAGACGACGAAGCGTCGGTGTGTCGTCTAAGTGACCACTTAGATAAACTGAGCTCGTTTTCGTCGTCCAAGTGGAAAACGAGACGACGGAACGACACACCGTCGTCCAAGTGGCCATACAGACCACGGCGTATCATTCTGTCGTCTGTGTGGCCACTTAGACGACGTAAATGCTTTTCGTCGTTTGAGTTACACTCAGACGATGGAACAGTAAAGGTTCCGTCGTCTAGGTGAGTTTTTCTTATAGTGTAAATTTGTAGCTAGAGGAAGGGATAAGGCCAAAAGGATAAATGAATGCCACTTTATTGCTCAGTATAACAACTTAGGTAGATATATGAATGAGCTATTGAAAAAGAATCATGGTTTTATAGTGGAGATCCAGACATATATGGATGGTGATGTCCAAATATTCCAGAGAATGTATATCTACTTTGCTGCAACCAAAGAGGGCTAGATCAATGGATGTAGACCTCTGGTAGGGCTGGATGGAACTCACATAGCCAACAGATACCACAAGGGAATAATCATAACTGTAGTTGGTGTAGATCCCAATAATGGTATGTTTCCTATAGCTTTTTCCATTTGTGAGATTAAGGACCAGGATGTATGTGTAGTTTTTAGAGCTGCTTAAATAGGATCTGAAGATAGAGAGGGGGAGTAGTTATGCATTCATTTCAGACAAGCAGAAGGGATTGCAGAATGCCATCAAACATCTTTTTTTAAGAGCTGGGCATAGACATTGTGTGAGGCACCTATACAACAACTTCAAGGACAAACATCCAAGAAAAGGACTAAAAAAAGTTTGTGGAATGCAAAAAGGTCAACCATAATTCCCTGGTTCAATAAGAACATGCTTGATATGAAGACGCAGAAGCCAGCTACATGTGATTAATTTCATGAAAATCAAGATACACAACCAAAATATTGGTGCATGGCATTTTTTAATGAAGATATCAAGTGTGATATGTTGTTGAATAACCTTTGTGAAAGCTGGAATAATGTACTGAAGGAGACAAGAGACAAACCAATCATCACGTTAGTTGAGAAGATCAGAATGGACATCATGATAAGGTTGGCTAATAGAAGTGTAGCTGTCACTAGATGGAAACAACCAGTTGGGCCTAGAATAGTGAACCTGGTCAACAAGAAGATCAATTTCTCTTCTAATTACATATGCTTTGGTGCTAGTTTACATGAATTTCAAGTCCTTGGAATATGAAAAAAATGGGAGTCAGCATGTTGTTGATTTGAACAGGCATGAGTTCACTTGTAATAGGTGGCAAGGTAGTAGAGTTGTGTGCCAACATGTTGTATGTTACTTGAGGAGTAAAAATTTGGTTTCATACTTCTTCTGTGATGAGGCACTAAAAAATACCAAGTATGAGGAAGTATACAACCATGTCCTCCATCAATTGCTGGCTAGGAGTATTGGGATGTAATTGATTTTCCAATGGCACCACCAAGATTCAATAAATAAGCAGGCAAACCTCCAAAGAAGAGGAGACTTGATCATGGAGAGAGAGTTGCACCGCCATCAAATAAGGGATATGATCAGTTGAAAAAGACATACACCAAGATGATCTGCCAAAGATGCTTCAAACAAGGTCATAATAGATTGGGATGTCCATTCACTAAAGCAGAGAATGATTCTGCTGCAGCTGCAGCTGTAAGTACTTTTCCATTTTTAATGTGTTCATTACAATTGTCACGTGATTATGAATTTTCCTATGATTGAAACTATTTTTTGCAACCTTAGACTTAAGGAACCTCTAGCCAAAGTGGCAGAAAACCAAGACAGCCAAGACCAGAGAGACAAGATGCCCCTAATGAGGGTAAACCTGACCATATAATCTCTAAAAGGACTTATAAGTTCGCTAAGGAAGCTGCTGCTAAACAAGTTGTTGAGCATGTGGCAACACAATCCAGCCAAAACCAAGCACCAAGGGATGCAGAGAAGGAGTGATGTGTTGTTGAGATGTTGTAACTTTTGTGCTGTTGTTGATGTCTGTGGCACATGTGTTGTCCTTCTGCTATATTTTGTGTTGTTGAACAATATTTGTGACTTGTTTTGTTGTTGATGATGATGTTTTGATGGATTAGAACTTGATAAGTAAGTCTCCCCGTTGTAACAGATTTGATCTTCAAAATAGAGTGTTTGGAAGGAGTATGTTATGTTAACCTAATTTCTTCTGATGTTATGTATGTGATGTAAATATGTAACAGATTTGACCTTCAAATTGTGTTGTCAACATGTTAAGTTGTCACTTGGATTGAATAGTTATTTTGTCAACATGAACTCTTAAAAATATATCAAAGAGGTACCCAAACTTTAAATATGATATCAACGAGGTATCCAAACTTTACATATGATATCAACAAGATACCCAAACTTATGGGAGGATATCAAGAAAGTTCCTACACTTTTAAAGGATATTAGCGTGGTACCTACACTTGTACAAAACCATAACCTGGAGTTGCCATAAACTAAAGCTTGGTACAAATCCAACTTATAAAAATCCAGTAGCATATTCAACATTTCCATTACAATGAACATATATACCATAATCAACATAGGCAACATATCCATAACATAATCTACATATCATTATAATAAAATAGAACTTCAATAAAAAAAAGGGGATAAACCCCATAATTTAGTTGTTCTAATTAAGCAAAATATGATATTACAACAACATAGACCAGAAAAGAAACATAAAAACCCTAGATAGAGATTAAAAAGCAGTAAATTAAAACAACCACAAGCATAAAAAATCTAAGCAGAACCAGATTCCGAGCTTGACTCCACCTCCATAACCAGCAAAGCAATGGTTCCCCCATGACCAGACCTGGCCCCAGTAGGCGAAGCAGCCCAAGCAGCCTCTGCAGCCACCGCAGCTAAAGGTTGATCCTTCAACATCGGAGCAGTCGCTTGAAAAACCCTCAGGTTCTCCAGAACCTCACGAACCGACTTAATCCAGAACTCAAGGTTGGATATTTCATTTTGCACGAGGGCACTCCATGGATCCGATTTGATCTAGGATCCTGCCGGTATTGAAAGGGTGGCCACGACGATGAGATTTATCTACAGTGACCTGAGTAGCTAAGGGACCTACCGAGAGCCGAGCAGTTAGGGTGGTCAGCCGTGACAAGAGTAGGAGCGAGAGAATTTGAAAAGGGTGAGTCGCTACAGTATTTCTGCAAAGTAAAGAGGTATTGAAGGAGGAGAAGGTTAATGTGGGGGGGGGGGGTGATTTTTGTGGGGATTAAATAGAGGGATGCGTGTGTGGATCTGAACGACGCGTATGTAAATGAAAGGATGCATGGGGAAACGAAAGGACACGTGGGTAAATGAAAGGACACAAGTTAAGCTTTTATGGTGTGGGCTGTTGTTTTGGAATATAACTGTGATACCAAAAAAAATTCACAAACTAAACCCTAGTACCCAAATCTCTTCTGATGAGATCTGCGTGATACCCAGAAAACATCTGCACAAAGCTGAAGAATACACAAATATTAAGGAAGGAATTTCAACTTCATTACATGCAAAACATGTTAGTGCACAGCAATTACACCTTCCTTACACCATTAGGATAGACACTAAAACTACCAGAAAAACGCACTTAGGCGACGAAGCAATTTTATCGCCTAAGTAGCGTTCTTCGTCTTCTAAGTACTTAGGTGATGAAAGTTTCGTTACCTAGGTTTCATCGTCTAAGAATCGTAGTCGAAGTACTTGGACGACGAAATATGTTTCGTCGTCTTTGTACTTACACGTCGAAACATTTTTGATCTAAACGACAAAAATTTTCATCATCTTAGTTGGACCTTAGACGATGACGATCAATGTTCCTCATCTAAGAGATTGAACTTAGACGACAAAGGATATTCATCATTTAAGTGGTAACACTTGGATGACGAACAACAGTTTGAC
Source organism: Geum urbanum (assembly GCA_946800695.1). NCBI lineage: Eukaryota > Viridiplantae > Streptophyta > Magnoliopsida > Rosales > Rosaceae > Geum > Geum urbanum. Next base: position 39,928,606 of record OX327002.1, on the reverse strand, counting down.
ATCTAAGTTCAATCACTTAGACGACGAACTGGTGATATTCTTCAATCACTAAGACGACCAATGATTCATCGTTTTAGTGATTGAACCTAGACAACGAATTATTTTTGGTTCGTCGTCTAAGTTCAATTTTTATTTTTATTTTAATAATTGTTTTAGAATTATAAATTAAATTAAAAATTAAAGATTAATTAAATTAATAAAATATTCATTGAATATAAAATGTGGACATAAAAATTGTACGTACTTACATCGATCAAAATATACACAAACTAAACTACGAAACTAAACCGGGAGTACACATCCCGCTGATTCCCCCGCCGCCGCTCGCATCGTCATCGTCATCGTGTCTAGGAGGGGTGGGGGGCTGACACTCTGGCGGAGGTTGCATGCCCATCGACTTGAGGAACTTGAGAATGAAGCTCATTTGAGTGTTGGTCGATCAAAGCTAATCCCCGGTTGGCCTTGCCTCCTCTCGGGCCAATGTAGCCTCTTCCTGGGCCGATCGAGTCTCCTTTTGAGCGGCTCAGACCACCTCACCATCCACCATATTGCACCCACTCGTCGATGCAGATGACTGGGTAAAATCTCTTTGGACTGCTCGTTCAAGCCCACGAAGCTCCTTGCCAGCTCGGGGGCCGAAAACCGCATCGGCAATACTGATCTGAGCCTCCTTCGATAGAGGAGGCAACTCTTCAGGCGTCATCTCAAAGTTTTGCAACTGTGTGCACCATTTCCTCATGAGCCATTTGTGTCAACCTCTTCTGAAATTAATCATGTGAATAATACATAAATATTTATTTCTAAAGAAAATTTGGAATAGTTTCTCTTCAAATTAGAGAAAAGCAAAAAACTTGTAGAAAATAAAACACTTAGAATAACCAATTTCAACATAACAAATTCACCATGGACACCGATTCCAATCAAGATTTCTCAAGTTTAGAATCATAATTTAGCCAACTAAAGCAAATTCTAAGAGCACAACCTAATTAAATATCGTAATCATAATTCAATTTCTTCAAACCAATTACCGTAAGATTAAATTCAATAAAATTCAGAAGTACGATTAAATTCAATTAATTTCAAAAAAAAAGTTACTTATGCCATGTTCACTCACGGCATTGACTTTCGTGGGCTTGACATAAGCATCCACGCTGACATTCAGGAAGCAATGCTTCGAACCCGCATCTTTGTGATCCTTTTCCATGTAGATGAACCCTCGCGAGCCCGAAACATGGTGGTCGGTCTTCTTCTCACGATTTTCTTTGTTGGCTTGCGACCTTATCTGTTTCACAACAAAGAATATTAAATAATAAATAAATGTTTAAAGTAAGAAATTATTTATTTTCATTACATTAAAGAAAATGAAGAGGAACCTTAAACTTGTCGGACTCAAAGTGCTCGTTCAACTATTGCCACTCATCTTCCCTTTCTGTCCAAAACTCTTCTAGGGTGAGCGAGGCGCTGTGTTGCTTGTAGTACTTATAGATGTCATACTTCCAATGCTTGAAAATGCAGACAGCCGTTTCTTCTACGTATTCCCACATGTCTGGTCTGCTTTCATAGTCGAAATGCACCTAGGAAAAAATACATAAAAAATCAAGTTCATAAACCTTATGCCTTTATTCTTTGTAATTAATTATAAAATTAAATATACTCTATTATTGAGAGTTCGCAGTACACCCTGAACTTTTCGAATTGGGGCAGCTCATTCCAAGAAGGGGCAATCACACGTATGTTGTTCCGTATGATTGATCTGTTGTTGTGTGAGCACAAACTCCTGAGCTCCTTTGTCGTAGGGCCTTGGGTGAACTCGTCGAACAACACCTCGATCTTCTTCTCCAGTGACTTTACTATCTGCTCGCATTTAGCTCCTCTCCCAAGTCCTCGAGTGTGTTTGGGGACCGGGTCTTGCGTCAGGCGCTATAGTGAACAAAATCATCGGTGGATTTTTGGGAACGTTGTGACGACGCCATCGAAGCAAAAATCACGGGGTCGATTGTATATTTATTAGTCGCCTCAGGTGGAGCATTCAGTTTTTGCTGCGAAGCCGCCTGAGCTGAATGAGCTGCAAAACTCGGAAGAGCCGTAACATTCTCTTGTGAGATTTGACCACAACCTATCTGTCGTCCAATGGATTGGAATTCGACAGCCTTCTCTGTTGCAATGTGCCTCTTCCTACCACTAGACATCTTGATTATGCTATACGAAATTGGATATTAACAATATAATATATATATTATATTCATCGGCATCACAAATTCATCCAATAAATTCAACAAATTCCTCAAAATTCACAATTTCACATCAAAAATACCCATCCAAAATTCATCCAACAAATTTACAATTGAACCAATATATATATTCATTTCATCCAAATTTACAAATTCTTCCAAAATATATATATATATATATATATTCATTTCACATATTCAATAAAATCACAAATTCATTAAAATCATATCCATTAACATATATATTCATCAGCATATTCATCGTCATATTCAACAAAATGACAAAATGACAAATTCACTAATTCATATATATATATATATACACACATATATATATATATACATACAGAGAGGATCAGGAGGGGACACCCATGAGTTTGTAATTCTGCGGATAAATTCACTCTCAATCGTTGATTTCTCTATTAACGATCGGACGGTTCAAAGTATAAAGTCACCCAAAACTTCTTATCAGCTACATCCCTCTGACTTTTCTCCCCTTTTCATCACTATCATGAAATAACCCAGGCAGATCGAAAAAAACCCAGATCTAGATCTAGCACCGACACTAAAATTCATCATCATCTCTACCAAATCCTTCTCATACCTCGTGAACCCGTGATTTCCAAAACTTTGATAATCTTATAGTTTTAGTTACCGATCTCGTTCATATTCTTAAACCTTGATATATGCATAAGTTGGAAATTTGGACATCAACTCTTGTTTTCTCTTGAAAGGACATCACATGCAGGTCTAGTAAGTGGCAATTACCTTGATGAAGCTCAAAATACATTAGTTAATTTGGAGGGATTATGTTGTCGATGATAATCAATAAAAGCAAAGTAAAGAAAGAAAGAAGAGGAAGAAACAAAATGTCCATCTCATCGATCTGAATAATTTCATCTTATTGAATCAATCTAGCCATTTGATACCTAAAGATCATATTAATTCTTCTTCTCAATTTCTTGTTTACACCTCTGCACCAGCTTTTAGCTAGATCCAATCTCATCGATCACAACAACAGTCTTCTCTCTTGTTCTAATTGATATCTTCATTGAATCGATCTTTCTTTAAATCATAGTATGGTGTGCACGTATAAATCTGAACTAGTCTTCTGTATGCGTATACAGACTTGTGGAACATGTTACGCTTGCACGTGCGCTTTGTCATATAATTTATTAAGTTGTGAAACTATATAACCTCCGGAATTTATTTGTTATGACCTACTTTATGTTGGTTCCTGTCTTCTTCCACTATTGAGTTTCAATACATTAATACATTGATGTATTTTCCAGACGTGCACATGTCTTGACGTATGTCCAGAACAAAACCTTTAGCATGTAACATTTGGACATGACAAATCAATGCAAACATATTATCAAACATAATTTCAAGGTCAAATGAAATTAATAAAACACAATTTTTCCTTGGCTCTTTTGTCAAATCTTTATTAAGGCAGAATGTTTTATGGCAGTTGAAAAGGTAAAACATTCAATATTTTTGATTTTGTCATTTCATCTAGCTAACTCTACAGAAAAGGAATTTAATAGAATGAGGGTATAAGAGTAAAAAGCCAAGATAATATCGGGAAGAGAGAGATGGAGTTGCGGTTAACCTCTCCCTCTCTTCGAAAATTGCTCGATTGCAATTAACCTTATTTCTCCAAAAATTTCCGTAGAACTTCTGGGCAAGTATCTTCCAAAACGAAGAAGAAGAAGAGAGATTCATATAGAGATTCTCCCTTATCCCCGTTGGCAATTTCATGGGTTCCGCTCTCTCACCACTGCTCTTCCCAATCATCCTCCTAAAAACCATAATTGACTCTCACACTTCATTCACTGGCGTCGAAAATTTCTTTTCCGCTGTTTTTTGATCTCTTAAGGTAAGAATTGATTCAATCGAAATAGGTGTCACTACTACATTTTTAACCATTGCCGGCGATTTAAAATCCCCGGCAATAGTTTTTTTATCATTGCCGGCGATTTTTCCCCCAAAAATCGCCGGCAATGTCTTCTTTTTTTTTAATCATTGCCGGCGATTTTTCCGGCAAATCGCCGGCAATGTTCCGCCGGTAATTAAAAAAAAAAAAAAGACATTGCCGGCGACTTACATTTAAGTCGCCGGCAATGTCTTTTTTTTTGTTTTTAATCATTGCCGGCGACTTAAATGGCAATGTCTTTTTTTTTTAATTACCGGCGGAACATTGCCAGCGACTTACATTTAAGTCGCCGGCAATGTTAAAAAAAAAAAAAAAAAAGATTGCAGGCGATTTTTGGGGGAAAAATCGCTGGCAATGCGTAAAAACTATTGCCGGCGATTAAATCGCCGGCAATGGTTAAAATGTAGTAGTGTGTGTTTCAAATCAAGAAGCATTTAGTTACTTTTTAAAAAAAATTTCTGATTAGAAAGCTTTAGTGAATTTTTAATCTGTGATTTTGAGGATTCACATTCGGGTTGCAAGAGGGCGAAGCTTCTCACCTTGAAATGAGAAGAAACGCTAGACCTAGGTATGCATATGCAAAAGGTTCATCAGTTCTTTACACTACAATTTTCAGGTTAATCTAGAATTAATAGAGATTCATGTTAATCTAGAATTTGATTTCATGGGATTCTTATTTCGTTGGATTTCATTATGACAGTCTTTGTTGGTTTTCTTATTTCCACGGCTTGGTATGGAGTACTGCTGGATACTTTGTGATTGTGGTTAATGTTTTTTCTTTTGGGTTGTGGCTGAACAGAAGAGGTAAAGCAGCGGGAATGGTTTTGGGAAAGCAGCTATGAGTATTAGGCAACAAAACTTTTTATGTACTTTGAATTTGTGATTACAAGGTATGTTTGAATCCCAGAACATAGTTAGCTTTGAAGTTTTATTTCGCAACTTGAAATTTAAGTTCCAATCTTAATTCTCTTTTCTATTTTAGTTCCAATAGCAATTCTCTTTTCTATTAAATTCAGCTTTTATTTTCTCTCAAATTTCAGTTTTTTTTCTTTCTTTCTTTTATTAGTACCTGGCAACTAAACTTCTTTCTAATGGACTTGGCTTCAACATAGTAATAGATCTAGCAATGTCATGAGGTGTTCTGGAGCCATCGGAGAAGCTTTGAGGGGTAGCTTTATTGTTATGTCATGACTCATGAGGTTGTTCCCCGTTTTTCCTTTAGTAAGTTTCATACTTTCATGGGTCTATGTTGGCCATAATCCAATTCTTCATTTTGTGGAATCGGAACAGAAGGGCTATGGTTGAGCTATCTGATTTTTTTTAGTTTTAGTTTTCATGTTCTGTTAATTTATAGAGAATCTTGAATCATATATAGTTCACAAAAGAAACAGGCTTATGTATTGACAACAAAATGTAGAAGCTTGCTAATTAAGAATTCTTATAGTCAAATGTATGGTTTTCGGATAAAATGAATATGAAAAATAATGCTTGCTAATCTTGCTTATTTTTTTCTTTTTGTATAACAAGGTATGAGTTGATGTTATGAGAGAATAAATTAGCCGGTCTCGCCTGACCCGGTTTGAATTTGGTGAAAGAATCTTAAGTACTGCATTGCCTCAAAGGTACTGTCATTTATGTGCTCTGTATGTCTTTTTTAGTTTTGCATGAGTATGCATGTTGGGTTAGATGAAAGAGTCTGAGGTAGAGGAGAGAAATTAGGATTCACTGACTAAAAAGAAAAATTAGATTTTTGAAGTTTTTTAGCGTAAAGGTTAAAACTGAAGAATGATGAATAAATCTTAAGAAACCAAGTGAAAGTAACATTTTAGTAGCTTATGTTAGTATCAATTTTGGATTTCTCTTATAAGTTAGCAGGGCATAGATTCTTTTGTGGTTGATTATCATACTTTAAAGTTTTATGGATTTGGTTCAGGTATGGATGGAATAAGGTGTTGAAAGCTGCGTCTAAGTACTTCAAGAATAAGAGAGATCAAATGATAAATTCAGTCTCTCACATGGTAGTTATAAGTAATAATAGCCTTTGAAGGTGCAGTAGATCGATCTCATATATGCTGTCAAGGTGCTCTTTGAGACAGTTATGTGATTGAGAACAACATATCCATTCATTCTTTCATTTTAACATGTTGAATAGACTCAATACTTGATTTTTTTCAACACACTGACTTCATATCTCCCATTTTTGTGTATGATTTTGCCGGGACTTGCTGCATTACATTAATATATAGGTGCGTTAGTGGCAAAATGTCCCTAACAGTTTTTGGTATAATGGTGTTGAAGAACATAGAAATGTATTTGCTCATACTACGTTGTTGAAGTTTTAGGTTTACTGGATTATTTTCCATTGCATGTCCTCAACAAGAGTCCACAAAAAGAAAAGTTTAATTCTATGGTTGTTAGATAGTACAGTATACATGATTATCAATGGATAAAACTATGATTTGTAACATAAAAATGTTGAATTTTATGGTACATTGGGTGTCCTCCGAAAACAAAGTATATTGCTTGAGTAGAGTTAGATAAGCGGGATCAATCATCAATATAGAAAAATAAGATAAAAAGATTGATCACCAAAATTGACACAAGGCTTAAAAAAAGGATGTATGAGTTCATTAGATACAATTTATTTTTTCTTATGTTTTTAGTTTAGTTTAAAATACAATTTATTAACATAAAATATTTGGAACAAAATAGTTTATCTATTTTTTCAAACAAATAATTACACTCTTAATTCGCAAAAACTAACAATTCGCACGCCCGAGTGCGACGCTCTTCCACACATGCATGTATATGCGTGTGCAGGAAGGCTAGTATGTATATATATATACAAATTCAAAAAGTATTAATTCATTCATATATTTATAGTATCCATATTATTTCATTCATATTTCACCATATTTACTTCAACAATTATATATATAATTTAGAGTTCTATTTATATATATACTCCTATATTCATATATATATATATCCATGAGAGAGAGAGAGAGAGACCGAACTAGAAAATCCTCGGTGGAGGCGACGGGGGTGGTGGATACGACGGTGGCACCGGTGATTGCGGAGAGAGAGGTGAGGGAATGGATCTCGGTGAGAGGAGAGAGAGGCCACGGGGCCATTTCCGGTGATTGGGTGGTTTCCGGCGTTGGGGGTTTCTGGCTTTAGGGGTTTTCCGGCTTAGGGGTTTCCAACGACTGGAGAGAGAGAGGCTTGGGGGTTTCTAGCGAGGATTGAGAGAGAGAGGTTAGAGACAGTAGAGATGAGAGAGAGAGAGAGAGAAAGAGAGAGAGAGAGAGAGAGAGAGAGAGATTAGGGATTTGTCCCCATAATTTATCGTTCTTATTTAACAACTTAGGCGACGAAATATAGGTATTTCGTCGTCTAAGTCGTTTTTAAAAATTTGGCGCAAAAATAATCCACCAAATAATTAGGGTTAGATAACGAAATAACATGATTTTGTCATCTAATAATGTACCTAGACGACGAAATACCCAAGTTTCGTCGTCTAAGTGATAATTTATAAAAAAGAATGTATAAATTAACTGCAAAAAAAAACATCACCCTACCTCCCTAAAATTACGAAGATATTAGCGTTCAGATATAATCATTATGTTTATATAATATTTAAGAAGAAAATTGACGGCAATTCGGTAGAATTTTATATTCGATCGATACAGCTTCGTGAATATCCACTAAAGTATAAAAGACAGAAACGATTGTACATATTAATAATCGTAAAATCGTTTCCGATGTTATGAGCATTTCCACTTACGTCAAAACTTTATATATCAATTACATATAAATTAATTAAAATTTGACATAAAAACGAGATTGACGAGTTAATATATACTTGTTATACATCTACTAATGTTGAATAACTTAATTGTACATACTGTATATACTCTACATTTATACAAACGAAATTGAATTTAGACAAAATAACCGTTACCACTTAATATGTAATAAAGTAGACGAATTTTCATTCAATACGAAGATCTTTAAGGGTTTGATCGGTGTAGTCAACCATAAAACTGAAATTTCAACGAAACGAAAACGTAGATATACAAATCTTCGTAACTCCGATTTTTGAAACGTCGACACCCACAGTCTAAAAATTGTTAACTCTATACCCTCAACGAATATAATCCACAATCTAACATGTTACACATGACCATACTCATAGAGGTGAGATTGTGAAAATCTACTTAGATGACAAAAGTGGTAGAATTTCTTCGCCTAAGTGTGACTTAGACGATGAAATATACTACTTTCGTCGTTTAAGTCGTTTAGGATTTAGGGAAGAGGGATTAGGGTTAGAGTTTAGGTTTTAGGGTTTGCACACGTTCTTAGATGACAAAAACACTATATTTTCGTCGTCTAAGAAGTTCTTCTATGACGAATATATGTTCATCATCTAAGTTCACCCTTAGACGACTAACTTACGTCATTTCATCGTCTAAGATGTCATCTTTATCAAAAAATGATCTTGTATTTTTGTCTATTCTAAATCATTCCTGTAAGACATAACTAATGCAAATGTATGTACGTTCACTCTTAATAAACCTCTTTGAATTTGTGCGCCTTAATTACTTAATTAATTAATTAATTACTTAATTATTTATTGAGTATTTCGTATATTATTTAAAAATTCATATCACTCATCATCATCATAATCATCATCGTTTGAATCATCCTCCTCACTATCAACTGAACACTCCTCATCATCATAATCTCCATCGTCTGAATCGTATCCGACGTTGTTGTCGTCATCCTCCAGCTCCTCTTCAGGGGCATTCTTCTCTAAGTTGTTAATCTCCTCTTGAGTGAGATCCGTGGCGTCATCAAGGATGAGTAAGTGTTCATTAGACCAAATCAGTTCCCTTATCTTAGACTCTTAATAAGCATTGCCATTATGCTCTTTAGTGTCAGTCGCCAACGTCCCTTCAAGTGTTGTGACACTCCATATTCCTCGTGAGACATATGGTTTACTATTTTCCAACCTTCACCAACTTTCGGATCATCCAAATAAAACACTTACCTTACTAAGGTGGCAAGAGAAAATAGCTCATCCTCATACCAGCTTGAGTCTGTATCGACTAATAAAAGCACTAATTTTCCATTGTACGCTTGAACTATTTACACTTGAATAGAAAAACGTTGATATCATTCTCGTAAAGCAGCTGAATGACATTAACAAGAACCTCATAATAAACATCAGTGCCTTCCCCAACCGCGATTCTATATTTTTTTTGTTCTTCTTCCTTCATGTCGGTCCAATGAATAAAACTTTATACCATTGATAAAACATCAGGGGTAAATATAGTGTTGAACCAGCTTATGGGCCAACAAGTACTTTTTCCTTGACCACCACTCCTCATGGTTACTAGATTTTTCTAGATCAATCATCTGCAAAAATGTGAAGAAGATATATGAATGTGTATCTAATTTCTACCGAAAATTTGATATAGTTTCTCCTAAAAATAAAGAAAACCAAAAATCTGCATGCACAAACTAAGGAAAAACACTTCGCACAAGCAAACATTAAATGTCATTTGAATTTACCGTGGACACCTATTCCCATCGAGATTTCTCAATTAAAAAAAAAACTAATCACAAACATATATGCATCGTTTAAATTAATTCATACGTACTCATTGGAGGAAATAATCAGGGAACTAATTCTTAAGCACATTTTCAACCCAGTTATGACTCTTGTCCAATTTGACTCTATGATTTTTCTCCTTATAAGCTTGCATGTACGGGTCGACCTTGTTACAATCTCGCAACACTACTTAATGTGCTTGAATAAGTTATTCTTTAGTTAATCTTTCGTTTAATACTCCTCTAAATGGTCGTACAACATCTGTGACAACAAAAAGATTGTTGTGGGAATTTGGATTGGAGACGATGGTTTGGACTGGATCATTGAGGTACCTACTGAAGTAGGTAACACACTCATGCATTAGGTATATCTCTGCTATGAAGCCATCCCGAGGCAGATTTATTTTTGACGAATTCTTTATATTGTTCGAGTTGTTTGCAAAATTATACAATTAATTATTTGACGAATAGTAGAAACACAAAAATATATGTAAATGATGAAAAACTGTTATAATCAATTATACTTTTCTTGAGTATACATCCAAGTGTAGTGGACCGGACTGAAAAGCAGCACTTGTTCGGGAAGGTGGATAATGAGGTGAATCATGATGTCAAAGAAAGCAGGGGAAAAAATCCTCTCTAATTTGCAAACACTACCAGAAGAATAACTATAGCCGACGACTTGGTGTCGTCGGTCTGTTCCCTTTCATTGTCGGTCATAGCCTATATCTGACGACACATCGTCGGTCATAGTCTCGTCGGTAATACACCGTCGGTGATACTATAACCAACGATGAATTAGGGTTATCGTTGGAAAAAAGGGAGACTAAAGGCAACGATGGTTTATCGTCGGGCATAGTTTCAAACTATAACCGACGATGACATCGTCGGTTATAGTTTTCTCCATGGTCAAAATGGTTGACCGTGGAGAAAACTATAGCCGACGATGTTGACACATATCGTTGATTATAGTTATTAATAATAAATTTTTTTTTGCAGCATCTGGGTTTTATCCCAAAACCTGCATTCCCAAATAATCACAAATATTGTTCAAATTGCACATCAACAACCATTGAAACTATAGTAATAAATAAATAAAAAAACAACCGAAATCGTTCAAATCTGTATACATATGCATGCGTACGTAGTAAATAATTAAAATAAAAACCGACAATTGTTCAAATCTATGGGTGTCCTAAATCTATGTGATCAAACGGATTGTCATCAGATGGTTGGTCCTGGTCTGGCTGAGGTTGCGGCTGAGGCTGAGGCTGAGGCTGTGGCTGTGGCGCACCGAAAATAGGCTGGGGAGCTATCTGGATTCCAGATGCCTGCAGCTGTGCATAACAGTGCTGCATCCATGTCCCCATCTGCTGCTGCTGTTCGGCCAACCGATTCTGCTCTGCGGCTCGCGCATGCTCCATCTCCTCCATCCGACGCCATTGAGCTTCCATCTCAATTGCTTGTCTATGAAGCTGGTCCTGTAGCTCATTAGTCCTCGAAGATGATGATGATCCCAATCCGCGAGAGAATTAAGAGGTTTGCTTCAGCAGCCCTTGACCCCACTTTCCGGAACCCCTGCAGTAGAATTTGTTCTTCCCTGGAGGGATCGTAGCTGACATAATCCTGGCCCTGACGATCGGATCAGATCGATCAATCTGATCAATCGGGAGTTCCGCATCGGGGGTGTTGGGATAGAGCTCTCTCGCCACTTGAGTCAACACCTCCGGAATCGCCTCCTGAATTCTCGCCTAATTTACAAAGAACAATAAAATATTAATTAAAAAAATTATATCTAAATAAATAAGAAATAAGTTTATTTTGTTATAAGGACACTTACAGCATATTCGGGGGATTGCGGATACGCGTGCTGCATCGTATAGACAAGGGGATCCTCTTCTGGGTGGTTGGCCGCCTCCTCGATCCAACCCGAGTATGATCTGGAACCGGCATGATGATTTTTGGTGTTTTTGGCCCGGTTCCTTGTGTTGACTTCAGAAAGAGCCTGCTCGATTAATCCAACATCAACAAAAAAACACTCATTAGCGAAATAATTTAAGGGAAGTACGATAAAACAAAAATTTAATCGATGGAAGGTTGCGTACCTTCAATTTCGGGTTGTTGAAGTGAACCACAAGCCATCGCCACTCGTACTCCCTATAACGAAACTCGCTAAGGGTACCCGAACGATCGTCGCCGTACTTTTTCCAATGATTCTTCAGCTCACCCTTCCACTCTTTATACCTATATATACCCATAAAATCAAGCGTTAGTAACTTACAACATTGTATGAACATAATCAAAAGAAACGGAAAAATTGAAACAAATTAAATGCCGGTCTGCAAACCTGCTCCCATGCACTTCATCCGCCCACGTGGGTCTAATGTCTGCATCCACGCGGAACCACCTCTGCAATGCATATATATATATATCAATAATATTAAAAATTTATTTAGAAAATTTACATAAGGAATATACAATTCAACTCACCGACAACGCATTATTCAGCTGATATTTGACGGATTGCAGCACTGAATTCCAATCTGGCCACAACATTGGGACTCTATCCCGTATGAGGCTGCCCGCCATCCCCGCGTACTTTCGAGTGACCTTTCCCTCGATCACCTGCCCTCTATCCCTGGTCGGAATCATAACTTGGCCACCACCGCTAGCCTGAATGGTGTCGTCTAGTAACTTGCCGACGACGGGGCCTCTGGTTCTCTTCTGTTTCTCACCGGGCACGATCTCGCCTATCACATATATATGTAGACGATTTTTTAAACATCAACACCTAATTGAATTTAAATATTACTAAGTAAAAAGATATCACTAATTAATATTGACCTGATTCGTCGGTGCGTTGTCCCGGAATCCTCACACTCCAGAGAGGTTCCGGGAAGGGTACATACGCATATGCCTGGTCCGGGGTAATGAACCCTAGCTGTCCCGGAACAGGCATCCCGTCGGAATCGACGTGAGGTATCGTCGGGATTTCCAACGGTAAGAATAAGGTAGACGGCGGGCATAGTCGCATCCTCGCCGAGGACTGAGTGGATCCACCAGCCTCCTCGGAAGAATGAGGAGCTGTCTGGTGGATGGCGGGGGAAGGGTCCTCGCGACGAATGTCCGGCATTCAGACGGAGGATTGAGTCGCACTATCCGTTTCCGGCGTGCGACTAACCTCTTGAACCCTCCTCGCACCTGAGGATCGAGGAGGCTCGAACTGCTGCTGCTGAGGTTGTCCCTCGACCATCAGTCTACGGTGTCGAGAGGTCTGCGGAAGACTGTAAGTGTTGCCGATACTGGTAGATCCTGATGCGGACCGACTTCCGGTGCCCTCATCCCCACGTCCCGATCTCCCTCTCCCTCTCGACCTCCCCCTCGAGCTCGACCCCCCTCGGGAAGCACCGCAATTTAACCAATTCATCGTTGCTATAAAATTATAAAAATTCAAAATAATTCCTAATTCATCGAAAAATTCGAATACATATTCCAATATATATCAATAATCCAATACATAAATATTCCAATATATATATCCAAAAATTCCAATAATTTCATAAAATCCAATTTATATAATTCCAATAATCCAAGATATAAATATTCCACAAAAATTCCAATAATCCATTATATAAATCCAATATATAAATTCAACACAAAAAAATATATTCAATAATATCCAACAATCCACTAAATTCAACAATAAAAATATATTCAATAATATCCAATATAATTAAATTAATAAGAACACAATATATGTATATATATATGTATATAAACCAATTAATTAATAATTCTACACTTAAACAATCCAAAAAATAATCCAATAATTCCCAATATAATCCAATAACTCCCAAAAATCCAAAAAATCAACACAAAAATTCCAATAATTCCATCAAATCCCAAAAAATGAACACAATAATTCCAATAAATCCCAAAAATTAACAATAATTCCCATTACTTACAAAATTCAAGCAAAATCCAATATATATTCACCCAATGAACATAATGAATCCACATTATCGATAAACAAAGTAAAAAAATTAAAATCTAACCTAAAATCAACATATATAGGGATTTAGGGATTTAGCTAGAACCTGTTTTTGGTTTAGAGAGATCCTGTTGATGATGGAGGGCTTGATTGAGATTGAGAGAACCTTCCTCGATCTTGCTTGATGGAACAAGAGGGCTTGATTGAGATTGAGAGAGAATGGATTGCAGATCGAAATGAAACTGCCCGAAACGGTGCCAGTTCTGGGATATAACGCCAACTATAGACGACGATATAAGTATTATCGTCGGCCATAGTATACCCGTAACTATAACCGACGATATTTGATATGAATATCGTCGGTTATAGTTTTTTTATTTTTTTCATATGCCGGTTATATATATATAGTGTACTTAATAGTTATTAATATATAATAATACGAAATTATTATTAAAAAAATAGAAATTATGTTAAAAGCCTAATTAAATTAAAATGGCATTTAATTTTTTTGGCTATATATATGTTTAAATATTAATATTTATTACTATTTAATAATACGATATTTATTCGAATATCGTCGGTTGGCCTGCAGCAATTTAATCGACACAATTTAAAGTCGATCATCTGAATATAATTTCCGTTACATTGCACGTTCAAACTCAAAATAACATACATATATACACTAAGGCGCATAGTCAGAATCATCGCTTGAGTCTAACTCTGTTTCCGAGTTAATTTCAGGTAAGATGTATATGCCCTCGTCACTTGAGTCTTCATTGTCTTCATTTTGATTAACATCAATAAGATTCAGTTGAGGAATTCGTACCACACTGCCCTTTCTCACATTATTAATGCGAATTGTTGAGGTTTCAGGAATAGCAGTTGCGTTCGGCTCTTGGTATGCACTGACTTCTTCATTATCCGAGGTCACACCAAGGGTTGAGGCACTGTATATGTTTCGTGGAAGAACATGGTTAACCACTTTCCACGCACCTTTATACACAAGATCATCAAGATAGAACAATTATTTCACCGCCGTGGCCAACACAAATGGATCATCTCCATACCAGCTTGTAGCAGTATTCACAGAAAAAATCTCGTATTGATCGGTCCTTGTGTTATGAGGGTCGGTATCAAACTATCTACACTTAAAAAAGTGCACGGTCATGCCTTCCCCATATATTAATTCGACATATGAATGGAGAACACCGTAATAGTCAACTCTATTCTGCCCACCATGCACCATTACCCCAGAATTCTGTGTTTTTCGTCTGACATCTCTATGTTCACAAATAAATAGCATGCCATTTACCTTACACATAGGATAAACTCTGGAAGTTACCGGTTTCTGCGCCAAGAGCCTCAATTCGTGTGACCACTGAGGGATACCATCATCTTGTACATGATTCATCTGAAAATAATCATTTATTAACTTAACTATAAATAGGATGCGAGACATGCACTTAACAGCATATATAATTTCAATTTATCTATAAACGTACCCAGTTGCCAAAATAGTTTGTGAACGTCTTGTTGTGGTACTCAACATCACTGGAAATAGCAGGGCAGTAAAGGTGCAAATTTTTCCAATATTGAACTTCTGGACAGTTAATCAATACCGACCAATGGGCAATGACTAGCTCATAAGGTTCTAACTTGTACGAGTTGGGCAACTTTCCAGAAACTTCAACATCATCGAAGATGATCGAAAGGTTGAACTGCCCTCCATCTACTCGCATATGTTGTGGAGGGTCCTCCAACGCTCCCAAATATATGCTTCAGCGATACACCCTTCGGGTGCAGATTTGTTCATCACATAGTCTTTGTAGTCCCCTAATTGTCTGTAAATTGGTAATTACATATCGAGCATGTTATGCTTATTGTAACAATAAGTGAATAAATAATATTAAAGATCGACATATATATAGCCAGATTCAGAGATGCATTACGTACATTTCCATATGATACATCCATGTGTAGTGTACTGGACCAGTATGCAACAATTGTTCCGGAAGATGGAGCATCAGGTGAGGCATGATGTCGAAAAAGTTTGGAGGAAATATCCTTTCGAATTTGCACATGATAAAAATGATGTCCTGTTGCATTTCCAACAAGTCTGATTTCTTCACTTCTCTCGTGCATAACTTCTGAAAGAATCTTGAAAAAGCCACTAACGGCTCCCACTACAAGAAAAGGAGACATTACCGGCGACGGGAGGTCGCCGGCCTTGTCTATTTTTTTCGCCGGAAATGTCATTCCCGGCGACGAGTCGCCGGCAATGACGTCGCCGGAAATCTCCCGCCGGTGTTAACATTGCCGGCGACGGGAAACGGTGTCGCCGGCAATGTCGGAGACATTACCGGCGACGGGAAACGGTGTCGCCGGCAATGTCGGAGACATCACCGGCGACTTGAGTCGCCGGCAATGGTTCCGCCGCCGTGGCCGGAATTTGTGACATTGCCGGCGACTGAGGTCCATGTCGCCGGCAATGTCAGAAAAAATTTTGAAAAAAAAACGCGGTTCTGGATTGGGCCCAATTCCAGAACCTGCATTGAAAGACATAAACCGTACAATCATACAAGTTCAACAGTACACATAAATGTCCAACGTACAGTACAAATAGCAACGACGATACGAAAATTAACTACAACTACAGGTCAGGGTCGAGGAACTTGCGGGTCAGGGTCGAAGTAATCAAAGTACTCATTTGAATTCCGGTGGCTACCTTGGTCTTGCTCTGGCGTTGACTGGTGCGGTGGTGGTGGTGGATAGCTAGGGAACGGAGGGACCGGGTCTGGGGGAGGTGTGGGGAACGGTTGTCCGGTAGTCTGAGCCTCGTACATCGTCCGCATCCATGTGTACATCTGAGCCTGCACCTGTGTCTGCTGCATTTGGTACTCGGCCATCTGCCTCTTTTGCTCCTCCAACTCCCTCTGCGTCCTATGAAGCTCCGCTGCGAGGTTACGACTAGAAGTTGAACTTCTTGACCCGGTAGAGTATTGTGAAGTGGTTTTCAATACTCCTTCGCCCGCCGAGCCCATTCCCCTACAGTAGTAGGTATTCTTTCCAGTCCCGCACGCTTTTGCCATGATCTGAGCCGCTATCGGGGGATCAAGCGGATCGATCTGAGAGGCATACTGGGTGACTTCTTCCTCGGAGCAGTCAGGATGGTTAGTCCGAGCTATACTCATGGTCACTTCTGTCGTCGCCTCCTCCACTCTCGCCTAATTGAAAAGCGAAAATGAACAACGTATTAACTAACAACATCTATTAATATCGAAAAATAGTTTTATTAACACATGGAGAGGCGAAAGACTTACCGCTTCTTCAGGGCATTGCGGATAGAACTTCTGATGAATATACACCAAGGGGTTCACTTCTTGTTGTTGCTGCGCCTTAGTCGACCAACCCATGTAGTTGAGTGAACCTGCATGATGGGCCCTGGTGTTTTTCAATCTATTCGCCCGGTTCGTCTTCGAAATCGCCTTGTTTGATAAACATATGGAAAAAAATTAGTAACTAACTATTTCAATCTGATACGATACATTAGGCTTGTAAGATATATTAAGGATGCATACCTGAGCTTTGGGGTGCTCGAAGTGGGCTATCAGCCACAGCCACTCGTACTCCCTAAACCGGAATTCGCTAGGAGTAGAACCTCGGCCTAGCTCCTTGTATACAGTGTAATGGGAAGAAAGCTCGTTCTTCCACTCTTTATACCTATATTAAAACAAGGAAAAAAAGTTAGAGATATTAAAACAGTTGATAAACAAAAATCTAACTCGATATATATTCAAATAAGTGGAAGCACATCACCGATTATGTAGTTGACGCTCTACCCACGTGTGAATAAGAACTTCATCCACGTCAAACCACACCTGCAATATGAATATATAAAAGGTAAAATTATATATTTAAGTGGACTTAATTAATAAATGTAAAATTTACGTAATGAAAATACGATTTTACTCACACTGAGTGCATTATGCACTTGCATCTTCACGTAGATAGGCACAGATTCCCAATCTGGCCAAAGCATTGGGACCTTGTCCCGCACGATCGCACCGGCCATGCTGACATATTTGCGCGTGGTGTCGAATGCCTCGATCACCTCGCCATCCTCATTGGCCCTTATGGGCGTTTTCCTTCCGCCGGTGGCCTGCTCAAGTCTCTTCCCGGTGCAGGTGCCTCTAGCCCCTTTCCGTTTTCCAGTCCCATTAACGAAATTGCCTAATAAAACAATGTCAACAAATTGATATCATTAATTGAACCAATCGCAAGTCTTAAGTAATAATTAAGTAATCAATCTGATGTTAAATAAAATTTACCTGCATCGTCCGTTTGTTGGTTGGTGCACCTCACACTCCAAAGATACACGGGGTCGAACGGGAGGAAGTTATACGCTTCCTCCACGGTCAGGAAATCCGGCCGTCCTTCAATATAAACAGGCATCCCCCTATCATCGAATTCAGGGATGACAGGAATCTCGTCGGGTAGGAAGAGACCGGACGGCGGAGATAGACGAGGCCTGGACGATGAGGCGCCAGCACCACCATGTGCCTCAGATGATTCCCGTGAAACGGGAGTAGGCACCATCCGAATATGGGGCATTCGGATTGAGGGAGTTTCTGATGCCCCCGTTGACTGTCGCTCGTCTGAGGCTCTGCCACCGGAGGGACGTCTGCTGATTGAGCGTCTAGAGACTGAGGCTCGAGCCTCGAATTCCGGTTCGACGGCTCTTGATCGTGCAGCTTCCTCCTCAGCTCGCGCCTCTAGCAAGGCTCTCGTGCGAGCAGTCATCATTGGCCCACTGGGCGTGTTGCTAACTGCGGCCGAGGAGGAAGCTTGACTACTGTTCCCTCCACTATTTCGGGAACCTCTCCGAAGCCAATTAGCCGCAAAACCTCCTGGACATCGTAATAGTCATGGATTCGGTTCAATAACAAATCGGAACCGTTTGAACGGTGTGGAACCGGAACCGTTTGAAACCGAAACTGTTTGTAACCGGAACCGTTTGTAACATAACGGTTCCGGTTACAAATAGTTCCGGTTCCAAACCGTTCCGGTTCTATAACAAATCGGAACCGGAACGGTGTGGAATCGGAACCGTTTGAAACCGGAACTGTTTGTAACCGGAACCGTTTGTAACATAACGGTTCCGGTTACAAACAGTTTCGGTTCCACACCGTTCCGGTTCTATAACAAATCGGAACCGGAACGGTGTGGAACCGGAACCGTTTGAAACCGGAACTGTTTGTAACCGGAACCGTTTGTAACATAACGGTTCCAGTTACAATAAGTTCCGGTTCCAAACCGTTCCGGTTCCAAACCGTTCCGGTTCCAAACCGTTCCGGTTCCAAACCGTCCCGATCCCGATTTCCACCTTCATTTATACGATTAATTAACAACTATATCACCTAAATTAACGACTATACATATTCGATGTGTATATATATATACATCATGCATCTTAATTAAATTTATCCATCACATATTCATCCAAATCACAAACCCTAATTAATTTTCCACATTTTTCACACATATATATATCATGCATCTTAATTAGGTTTAATTTCCGTATATATATATACATCACATATTCATCCAAACCACATTTATACATAATTTTCACATATATATATACATCACTTCATATTCACATACCTAAATATATATATACATCACATATATACATACATGCTAATTTAGATCTTATCACCCTAATTTCCAACTTAGCACCCTAATTAATTTACACATACACATACACATACACATACACATACACATACACATACACATACACATACACATACACATGCAAAAAAATAATTAAAAATTGAGAGAGAGAGAGAGAGGGAGAGAGAGAGGATCGGACCTGCCATTTTCTTCCACCTACAATGGTGAGGGGAGGAGAGGAGGGGAGGAGGGGAGGAGGGGAGGAGGAGATTTTCGGAGGAGGAGAGGAGAGGGGATCGGTGGAGAGGAGGAGAGGGAGAGGAGGAGTAGAGGATAAGGAGGAGGAGTGGGAGAGGAGGAGGAGGACACTCACCGGACCGATTTGGGAGGAGGAGAGGGAGAGGAGAGGGAGAGGAGGAGGAGAGGGAGAGGAGGAGAAATGAAAGGCTCGGGCTGGATAAAATCACAAACCAGAAGACATTACCGGCGAGTTGCTTATAACTCGTTGGTAATGTCATTACCAACGACTTCAACTCGTTGGTAATGACATTACCAACGAGTTATAAGCAACTCGTTGGTAATGACATTACCAACGACGAGTTAACTCGTGGGTAATGTCATTACCAACGAGTTGCTTATAACTCGTTGGTAATGTCATTACCAACGACGAGTCAACTCGTTGGTAATGTCATTATTTCCCGAAGAATATCCGACAACATTTTCCGTCTACGATTTCCGGCTACATTTTCCGACTACATTTTCGATTATCAATTTCCGTATCCGTACGATTAATGACTACATTTTCCGTCTACATTTTCGATTAATGATTTCCGTATACGTACGATTAACGACTACATTTTCCGTATACGTCCGATTAACGACTACATTTTCCGTATACGTCCGATTAACGACTACATTTTCCGTATACGTACGATTAACGACTACGATTAACGACTACGATTTCCGTATACGTATGATTAACGACTACATTTTCCGTATACGTCCGATTAACGACTACATTTTCCGTCTACGATATCCGGCTACATTTTCCGACTACAATTTCGATTATCAATTTCCGTATACGTACGATTAATGACTACATTTTCCGTCTACATTTTCGATTAATGATTTCCGTATACGTACGATTAACGACTACATTTTCCGTATACGTCCGATTAACGACTACATTTTCCGTATACGTACGATTAACGACTACATTTTCCGACTACAATTTCGATTATCAATTTCCGTATACGTACGATTAATGACTACATTTTCCGTCTACATTTTCGATTAATGATTTCCGTATACGTACGATTAACGACTACATTTTCCGTATACGTCCGATTAACGACTACATTTTCCGTATACGTACGATTAACGACTACATTTTCCGACTACAATTTCGATTATCAATTTCCGTATACGTACGATTAATGACTACATTTTCCGTCTACATTTTCGATTAATGATTTCCGTATACGTACGATTAACGACTACATTTTCCGTATACGTCCGATTAACGACTACATTTTCCGTATACGTCCGATTAACGATTAATGATTTCCGTATACGTACGATTAACGACTACGATTTCCGTATACGTACGATTAACGACTATGATTTCCGTATACGTACGATTAATGATTTCCGTATACGTACGATTAACGACTACATTTTCCGTCTACGATATCCGGCTACATTTTCCGACTACAATTTCGATTATCAATTTCCGTATACGTACGATTAACGACTACATTTTTCGACTACATTTTCGATTATCAATTTTCGTATACGTACGATTAACGACTACATTTTCCGTATACGTACGTACCATTTCCAGCTATGCACATTTTCCGACTACAATTTCCAACGTACTAAGGATGATAATCGTAATCATCTTCATCACTTGAGTCTGACTCGGTTTCATAGGTAACCTCTGGCAATATGTGCCGCTCCTCGTCATCTGAATCAGCGTCAACTTCATATAGATTAACATCGAGAAGTTCTGCTCCAGTAATTCGAACCACACTCCCAGATCTCACATTATTAAGGCGAATCGTAGATGATTCCGGAATGTCAAAAGCGTTCGGCTCTTGGTATGCAGTAACTTCCTCATCATCTGCGGTATCACCAAGTGTGGCAGCACTGTATATGTTTCTATGAGCAACATGGTTAACCACCTTCCACGGGACTTTGTTAAGAAGATCGTCCAGGTAAAACACTTGTTTTACTGATGAGGCAAGAACGAAAGGGTCATCTTCATACCAGGTAGTAGCAGTATTCACCGAAAATGTTCCGTACTGATCGGTCCTTGTGTTCTCCGGGCTAGTATCAAACCATCTACATTTGAACAAGTGCACTTTCATGCGGTTCCCATAAATTAGTTCAACAACTGAATGAAGGACACCGTAATAGTCAACGCCATCCTGCCCACCATTGCTTTAAGATCAATGCGTGCCTTAGGGATGTCTTTTGTTTTCCCCTCCAAGTTAAGAACTGTGCCCACCACACTTTCACACACATTCTTCTCTATGTGCATGACATCTAGGTAATGTCTGATAGGCAACCTGGGCCAGTAGGAGAGTTCCCAGAATATGCTCTTGTGTGTCCAAAACTTATACCTTTCGGGCTTTTCTGGAATTGACGCCACTATGTCAGGATGATTGCTCAGCTGGCCAAAATCGTATTCATTCAACACTTCCAAAATTTCGTCCCCTGTCCATCGCCTGGGTGCCACACCAGTTTCAACAGTCCCATCAAACGCGTCTGGATCCTGCCTAAATGGGTGATCATATGGAAGCCAACAACGGTGACGCATCGAGACAATTTTACTGCAATGAGGACTGCAACAATCAACCGTCATGCACTCTGAACAAGCCCTGTAACCCCTGGTAACGTTGCCCGACAACATACCGCGGGCAGGAAAATCACTGATGGTGCCAACAAGCATGGCATGCATCTGGAACATCTTCTTTTTGAACCTATCGTAAGTGGGGTGGCCACACTCACTCAGGTACTTAAGCTCCTCAATCAAAGGCCTCAAATACACATCGAGACACTTTCCTGGATAACCCGGGCCCGGAATTAACAGAGTGAGCATATTGTATTCCTTCTTCATGCACATCCATGGTGGAAGGTTGTACGGTACCAAAATAACTGGCCATATACTGTATTGAAGACTCATGTTGCCAAAAGGGTTGAATCCGTCAGATGAGAGCCCTAGCCAAACATTTCGGACCTCTGCTGCAAAATGATCAAACTCCCTGACCATGTGCTTCCAAGCCTCTCCGTCGGAAGGGTGTATAAGGGTGTCATCGTCAGGCAAGTTCCTCTCAGCCCACCATCTCATTGCCTCGGCCGTGAAAGCACACATGAACAACCGCTCCAGCCTATCAATAAGCGGGAAATATCGAAGTATCTTCACAGCTTTCTTGTTGCCTGCAGGAGTCAACTTATACCTTTCTGTAAAACATACCGGGCAGGCTTCAAGGTCTTCGAGATCTTTTCCCCAGAAGAGAATACAATCATATCTGCATGCATGGATTTTGATGTAGGAAAGCCCAAGATCTTTCAGGATATGTCGCACCTTATGATGAGTGGTAGGAAGACGATGACCGGGTGGCAGTAGCGAAGCAGTCCACTTCAACCAAGAATCAACAGCTTTGACAGACATTTTGTTCTCCATTTTTAGCTGCATCACTCCCATCACACTTTCAAGAACAGTCTTACTACAACCGTCGTACAACGGAGTCTGTTGCAATGCAATCAGGTTGTTGTACTTGTCCATACCGCTTGTGTTGGCATGACCTCCAGGTAATGGTTCGACTGGCTCGATATGGGGGAAACCCTCAACGACGGGAGGGACATTTGGTGCTTCATCAGCAAATACACCGCTCTCGTGAGGAAACATATCATTGATTAACATCGATGTTGGATCATAGGATGAACTGCCCCTCTCAGCAAAATGTCCATAATCATAGCGTGGACTGGCCCTCTCACCAAATTGTCCATGATCATGCGGACCCGCTACCGATGTTTCACCGTGATAAATCCAACAAGTGTACTTATCCCAAAACCCGTATTTACTCAGGTGCCTCTGCACTTTATCAATGGGAAATCGAAATCGATCGCTGAAACACTTACATTCTTTACACGGGCAATAATGAAGTGTAGTGTCTCCACAATTAGCCTTCACAAAATCCACAAAACTCCTAATTCCCTCGTGATATCTGACATCCCATCTTTCGAGGCTCATCCAACTCTTGTCCATCCTGAAAATTCTAACAATTTTACGTATTAATTATATATATACACACACATTCACTACTAATAATCGACGTGATCTCTCAATTCAACTCTAATTAAATCAACACATGCATATGTATATATATCGATCTAATCTCTGAATTCGATTCAGTACTCGATGATAGTACGTATTCAGTACTCGATGATAGTACTCAATGATATATCGATCTAATCTCTGTTAAGTCTGGCTCCGATAACAATACGATAATACCAGTCATTGATTCAGACACAAGATTAACTACAAGCTGTTTTCTCGTTTCGGTGACCGTACATCAACAACATTTCATATATATATATATATATATATATATATATATCTCACGAATTGGATTTGATCAACACACACACACACACACATATATATATACCACATATACGTATATATACACCTACGTACCTATATAAATAGCTTCCCGACTGATCGAGTTTTCGACGCCCGCCTTAATTTTGACAATATACCGAATAATGATCGATTTCAGAGCGTACGTTTTCCTTCTTTCGATTTCTCTGGATTTTTTTCGCTCAAAATGATTGAATGATCGAGCTGCCCGATCCGGCATCTAATATAAGACACATTGCCGGCGACGGAGTAAGTCGCCGGAAATGAACACATTACCGGCGACTTTACGCCGGAATCTCGCCGGAAATGTGCCCTAGACATTACCGGCGACTCCAACCGTCGCCGGCAATGTCTAGGGCACATATCCGGCGAGATTCCGGCCGGAAAATCGCCGGTAATGTGCCCTAGACATTGCCGGCGACGGTTGGAGTCGCCGGTAATGTCTAGGGCACATTTCCGGCGATTTTCCGGCCGGAATCTCGCCGGTAATGTGTGCCTAGACATTGCCGGCGACGGTTGGAGTCGCCGGCAATGTCTAGGCCACATTACCGGCGAGATTCCGGCAACATTACCGGCGACGGAGTAAGTCGCCGGTAATGTCCATCATTACCGGCGACTTTTCCGGTCGCCGGCCTTGTTGGCCGGAATCTCGCCGGTGATGACTCATTTTCTTGTAGTGTCCACCACTTCTTTGGGCAGGTACCCTCGAATGAAAACAGGGAAGAGGCGTTGAAGCAGTATATGACAGTCATGACTCATTAGTCTGTACATCTTATTGTTTTTGAAGTTAACACATCGACTTATATTTCCAGCATAGCCTGAAGGATACCTGACATTACCCATCCAGCCAAAAATTTCATTCTTCTGGGCAGGCTTCACGGTATAAGGAGCTTGTGGCATTTTTTTCTTCCCATCTCTCAACCACAAATGTTTTCGCAGTCCCATCCTTTTAAGATCAATGCGTGCCTTCGGGCCGTCTTTAGTTTTTCCCTCCCAATTCAACACTGTGCCGACCACACTCTTGCACACATTTTTCTCTATGTGCATGACATCTAAGTAGTGTCTGATCAGCAACTTGGACCAATACGGAAGTTCCCAAAAAATACTTTTGTGTGTCCAGAATTTATACCTGTTGGGTTTGTCAGGTATTGACGCCACTATCTCAGGATGATTGCTTAGCTGCCCAAAATCGTATTCATTTAGCACTTTCAATATTTCATCCCCCGTCCATCTCCTCGGCTGCTCACCTGTTTTCACAGTCCCATCAAATGCCTCAATATCCTCCCGAAATGGGTGCTCATGTGGAAGCCAACAACGATGACGCATCTGTACAATCTTCCTGCAATGAGGTCTGCAACACTCAACCGTCATGCACTCTGGACAAGCCCTGTATCCCCAGGTAACGTTGCCCGACAACATCCTGCGTGCAGGAAAATCGCTAATGGTGCCAACAAGCATGGCATGCATCTGGAACATCTCATTTTTGAACTTGTCATAAGTGGGATGACCATGCTCACTCAAGTACTTAAGCTCGTCAATCAAGGGTCTTAAATACACATCGAGACACTTTCCTGGATAACCCGGCCCTGGAATTATCATAGTGAGCATATTGTATTCTTTCTTCATGCACATCCATGGAGGAAGGTTGTACGGTACCAAAATAACTGGCCATATACTGTATTGAAGACTCATGTTGCCAAAAGGGTTGAATCCGTCAGATGAAAGCCCCAGCCAAACATTTCGAATCTCTGATGCAAAATAAGAAAACTCCTTCACCATGTGCTTCCAAGCCTCTCCGTCAGCAGGGTGTATAAGCGTATCACCGTCAGGCAAATTCCTCTCGGCCCACCATCTCATAGCTTCAGCCGTGTGTGCAGACATGAACAACCGTTCTAGCCTATCTATCAGCGGAAAATACCGAAGTATCTTCACAGCTTTCTTGTTTCCGGCAGGAGTTAACTTATACCTATCTGTACCATATACCGGGCATTCATCAAGGGATTCAAGATCATTCCCATAAGCATCTTCACCCCATAAGAGAACACAATCATATCTACAAGCATGGATTTTGATATAGGAAATGCCAAGATGTTTTAGGATCTGTCGCACCTTACGATGAGTGGTAGGAAACCGATGACCGGGGGGCAACAACGAACCAGACCACTTCAGCCAATCATCAACAGCCTTCACACTCATTTTGTTCTCCACTTTGAGCTTCATTACTCCCATAACACTTTCGAGAACAGATGCATTACACCCGTTGTACAACGGGGTCTGTTGGAAGGCAATGAGGTTGTTGTACATATCCATACCAGCAGTGTTGACAGCTGTAGGTAATTGCTGGACTGGCTCAATATGAGGGAAGTCTCAAACGGCGGGAGAGATATCCGGTGCTTGAGCAAATATACCGCTCTCATGAGGAAACATATCGTTGATCAGACTTGTTGTTGGATCATTGGATGTAGATCCACTCTCAAAAAATTGTCCGTGATCATGTTGACCAACTGATGAGCTCTCACCGTGATAAATCCAGCATGTGTACTTATCCCAAAACCCGTTTTTCTTCAAGTGCTCCAATACTTTATCGATGTGAAAACGATATCGCTCGCTGCGACACTGACATTTCGTACACGGACAATAATGAATTGTCATCTCTCCACAATTAACTTTCACATATTCCACAAAACTTCTAATTCCACGGTGATATCTTACATCCCATCTTGGAAGACACATCCAACTCTTGTCCATCCTGAAAATTATAACTACATGTATATATACCCATGATCTTATTAATTAAAATTTCATAGCTAGATATATATATATATCTATATATATATCGATATTCAAACTATAATTAAATTACATAATTTAATTATTCGATCTAGCCTACTCGATCCCTAACTAGCTAGCTACCTAATTAATTACAACACTGATCGAGCTAATCCCCCGCCATTTTCACCTTTGGCACCAACAATGAGAGGTAAAATTAGCAGGGATTAAAAACCGCGAAATTTGATAACCCAAACCCCAAAAAACACTCATTTCGCGCCAAATCTTATTCCTATATAAAACCCAACTCCCGCCCAAAGACTCATTTTTTCCCCTCTCTCTCCCTCTCCCTCTCTCCCGGCCCTCTCCATCTCTCCCCCGGCCCCCAATCAAACCACCCATGCACGTACCATATATCATCACCATCACAATAATAATCACAATATATATTATTTATACCCATGCATAATTAATAATCACAATTAATCCTATAATTAATAATCACAATATATATAATCAATTACGTACTACGTACGTACTCCAACTCAACTATCAATCACGTACTCAAATTAATCAACCATCAATTACTCAAACTCAACAATCAATTAACTCTGATCCATCGATCGATCCATTCAAAATCAACATCATATGATCATATATATCAACAATCGATTAATTAACACGTATACACATATATATACGTACGTACCTATATATAATGAATCACGAACTCATTCTTCACAGTTTTCGACATCACCCAAAGATTTCTGAGCATTTTCAGTTTTCGCGGGAGATTTTTTTTGAATCACAGAGCTAGCTAGCTGCTGCCCAGATTGGATCTGAAATAAGAAACTATAGCCGACGATACCAATAACTCGTCGGTTATAGTCTGAAAAAATCGTCGGTCTTAATTGAAAACTATACCCGACGACTTTTCGGCCACTATAACCGACGACAAGATTATCTAGTCGGAAAAAAAACTATGTCCGACGAGGTAATCCTGTCTTCGGTTATAGTAAACTATACCCGACGAGAACCCTCCTCGTCGGTCGTTTTTTGGGAATCTCGTCGGGTATAATAATTCTTCTGGTAGTGAAAGGATGCACCACCAGAATTTATATTATACCCGACGAAACGACAAAAAATAGTGAAAGGACCCAACCCCGATTTAGCTTCCTAAATCGCAATCAAACCCCTTCGAAAACACGAACCAACAAAAACTTTTCGAAATTTGGGCAGAGTTTCGTTACTAGTGTGGAATTACCATTACCTGCACGCGGAAGATACACTTCATCCTATGCCACAAAAAGCAAACCGTGGGCACCAATCCCATCCGGATTTCTCAATATATCAACAGTAAAGTAAAGTAGTAAATATATATACACTTTACTGAAATCCAGTGTAAAATCGTATAACATATTCAATAGGAAGCTCAGAGCGACATCTAATACATAATCGTATATGCATACCACAGTAGGTAGAACAATAAACCTACTGGATGAAACAAAGTAGCTCGAGCACTATGCCTCCGACCACGACGTGCGACATCAGAGCCTGAACTGCAAACTGGGCACGGAAACCGAAAAGCCCAGGTGAAAGACAATAAACACGTTAGAGTGAGTGGACGAAAATAAATGTCTTTCAACAAGTATATATGTTATAAAAACATACGCGAGTCTGAATAAAAATAAATAAATACGCGAGGTAAACTCATACTCCTCCAGCGTACAGAGCATGCAAGTAAAAATCTCACGGAGCCACCCATGGACACGTCCGTGCTAGTACAGTCCGAATCACGGGATCCCAGACCCACACGTGATTCGAGCCAGAAAGGCCTCAGGTCAGGGTAACTGTTTCTACCCGGAAATACCTCGGCACAAGAAACAGATAACTGTACCTACCCGGAAATACATCGGCACAAGGCACAGCGCCCCCCTGGTAAGCACCCTCGGTGATCAGCCGGGGATGCGTGTGTATCGATACAATAACATGAACTACGACTGTACTCTGTGAAAATCAAATCACAAATATCTCGATGCATATATAGTAATCAGCATAAAAATGCATATGGGTAACATAATCGTATTTAACACATGCTTATAATAATCGTAATCTTGTAAACATGCTCATATCTGTTTTTTTCGTATACGTATATCCGTATATATATATAATTGTAAACACATGCTCATATAATCCGAAATCTCATACACATGCTCAAGTTAGAAAATCATATAAAAAGACTCGCAATCATTTCCGTGAAAAGAAATTGTCCACTCACAGACTGGCGTAACGCGGTAAGCGTTAACCCGTGATCCGGCGGAAAGTCCCTCGCCAAACGAACGATCACGAACTCCTGAATAATCACAACGTCCAATTCTCATAACCATAATTCGACGATATAAAACAATTCACGAGAAACCACCGTTCTCGGAAACACATAACTCAAAGTCGACGAATCGTCGAAAATCCGTATATAACACTTCAATACCTCGCTTTACGTTCGGACGCTCAACTCGAAAAACGAACCTCCCCACTGCGATCAGGGCGCGATTTCGAGTCAAATGACATGCGACTTGCCGAAAGTCAAAAAGTCAACTCTGACCGTTGACCGCCGCCGTTGACCGCCGTCCACGGCGGCGCCACTGTTGACCGGAGAATTTCAAGGCGGAGCCACCCTTATTCCACTCCAAATCACCCACTGAGCAACTTCCATAACTGCACCGAAGTCCAATTCTCACTCTAACTAGGTCAATTTCATGTAAAACCGAATTGGTTCACAAATTTCAATCTCATTATTCTCAATCCACAAATCGAATTAGAACACCATGTTTATATGGTTAGAATCACAATGAAGAGGGCTACAAAACCCAGTACCTCTTGAAGTTCATCTCGGCCCGAAACGAAAACCACCATTAACCAAAAATTCCTCCATTTTTGATCGGATTTTCCTCTCTCCTCCGTGAGCCACGCCGTGCGTGGTGGCCGGGGGAAGGCTCGGGAGGTCGGGGCGAGCAGAACGGAGTAAGCCCCAAGCCATGGGGTCGCCGGAATCCGGTCGCCGGCGTGGAGCCACCGCCACCACCGTGAGCTCTCCCTCAACTCGGTCAAACCGAGTTGACCCAAAGTCAACCCATTAATTTCAGTCAACACTTTCCCAAAAGAGCAAGTTACTATTTATAGCTTTCCCAAAACGGAAACTCCATGTTTATCATTTTCGTCGAACTTCAAACGCGCGTAACTTCTTCGTCGTAATTCCGATCCCAATAATTCTCACGACCACAAACTCGTCTCGACGTACTCTTCAATAATCACCCAAAGTCAAACATATCGGCCAACCGAATAAAAAGTCAACCTTTCAAAGCAACACACATTAAATCGACTAAATAATCAACAAACGGCAAAATTTGCAACTAATTCCTCGTAACTCCAAATCATGCTCCGGAAGTTCCCACAAACTCGAAATTAAATTCTGAACAACTTCCGTGAAGAAGCCGAAACCAAATTCTCGTCCGGTAATTTAGTCGCGAACAAACCCGTCATTTAAATCCGTTTCCGTCGAAACTTCAAATATTCATAACTAATTCCTCGGTCGTCCAAATAACAATCCGTAAACGCCCACGAACTCGTAATCACATGTACAACGACTCTCTAGAAGAGACTCAGCTCAAATTCTCGGCCAATAATTAAGTCGTTAAGAAGCTTCGGCAATTAAAACAACTGTCGTAACTCTGTGACTACGTGCAAGCTCATCAATCAAGCTGATTCCACTGCTAATTCTGGTCCGGGTCATCACAAATCCACCCCCCTTAGAAAAATTTCGACCTCGAAATTTCCAAGTCTGCTGGCTAAAAGTAGGAGCACTGCCTCTGCATACAGCTCAACTCACCAACTGCAATCTCAACTGAACAACTCTGATAACAGATTCCACAACAGGAGATAACTCCGTGCTGGAATCCCTGTACCCTTAAATCACAAATCTGAACTGGCTCCACACAAGCGCCAAGTGTTCCTACATAAGGAGCATATAGGGTACACAACACGTAGCAAACCTGAAACATAGTTCCGCCACGCGGAACCCAACACACATAAAAGCCAACACTATAGGCGATGCCGAACCATACAGCATAACACAAACTCGTCTATGACCACATATGGATCAAAACATCAAGGCAAATCACAACTCAGTTATACACATCAACATAACTCACACACTCACATCAATATAGCTTAAACATCGGACTCGGGCAATTATCAATCTGTTTCCGCTAATCTGACAGTCTGTAGTAGCACATTCCACAAAATCAAAATCAAACATTAACCCAACTCAAACCAGACTCATTCCAACACAATGGAATACAACATCGTCCTTAAAACGACGTCAAACAATATCAAAATCACAGTGGACAACAATTTGGTACTGCAAGCAACCTCGAACAGTTGAAACTGCTGGTCCCGAATCCTCTGGAACTGCAATACCAAGATCCACAACATGCCCTCCAAGGCCTGAATAGTCCTCGAAGATCGCTCGCCAATCTGAGGATAAGAACCGATACTAACTTGTAATCTGGTCCCCAATGCTCACTGCAAAGCTTGTTGACACATTGTCGTAGCCGATTACCTCGACCAGCAAACTGGGACACAGGTACACCACGTAGACGGACAACCTCCGTCAATCACAACCATGTCAGCCTGTCACTGAAATCATCTCCGAAAGTACAAGAAAATGTACTGAGTTTGTCAAATAATCCACAAAGGTCTAACAACTGGTACCACAAACCAAAGTGCATACAAACACACATAATCACAGCAACAAACGCCACGTCTAACTGGAAATCTCAAATGGCTGACACTTCTCGGCAAATCTCTGCCTCCTAGCCATCGCCAGTCGCCAAATGGAGCATATGCACACACCAACTGCTATATTGCTCTTCATGTAGCGTCATGAGTAGTAAACTCGAAGTATTTGATACATCTCCGTACCACTAGCGCCAAACACGCGCAAAAATCATGAGTCTCAACATCATCACACACTAACTCAGCTTCCGTAGCGCACAACTCGGCTAACACGGAAACTCGAGCCACACTCACATGAAACATTGAAATTCCCGATTCTCGACTGAATGCAATCAGCAACAACATCATCCCAAACGGATGGTCAAGGTACAACCACTAGCCTTTCCTGCACAAGCTCAAAAGTGTAGCCATAGCCGTGAGTCGACCCCATCCATCTACACTGCCTCAAGCCCAAATCTGGCCGAAAATGCAAGTGGATACAACTCAAATAATCAGTGTACATCCTACACCACGCTGCACGCCATAGACGTAGTATCTCCAACTCTCTGGTGCTAATACAAAGATAGCTACACCCAAATCTAACATAGGACACATAGCCACATAAAGTCTCCAATGCTTAAAACCATGAGCCACTGCTCTGCTACACAGCATCAAAGCACAACCAAATCCAAACCTCGATGTATTGCCATAACTCACGAACTCATCACGATCATCAGGTAAGGTCAAAACCGAAACAACGGTCAACCATCCTGCAGGAGTAAGTAACTCTCCTCGCGTGCATCGAACCACTCAAACTTGACGCCTTCTTCGTCAATCCGGAAGGTAAAGTGGCAATTCGGGAATATCCTGCACAAAGCCGTCGGTACAAGCCTGCCAAAACACAAGAGAAACTCTAGATCTCTGGTACAATGGTAGAGCAATCCCAAATCCACACGACTTCTAACTGGTCAGGATCCACGCCAACTCCCTCGGATAGCATCACACAGCACAAAATTTTCACGCTAACCGACCAAAACTCATACTGGCTGAATTTCACAAACATCTGATCGTCTCGCAAAGTCCGCGAAACCACTCACTATTGCATCAGGTACTGGCCCACGTTCCTGGAGTATATCAGGACATTGCCAACGAACATAACCGCAACTCATCCAGAAACCGTCTGAACACCTGGTCCATCAAATCCGCACGTTCTACGGGCATTGGTCAACCAATGAAGTGACCAAGAACCCCAGATGCTCGCTCCGAGATCCGAAAACTGTCCAAACCACATTTGACTCATCGGTCCTCAACTGATAATCTCCAATCCCGAAATCAATCCTCAACAAGACTGTAGCTCTCACGAGCTGATCAAACCAATCGTCAAACCGAAGCGGAGGACACTCACTCTCCTCTGAAGCAAATCAGGCTTTCGGTAGTCAATGCACCACCACGTCGAATCATTTATCAGCCGCACAAACCATGCTAGAGCACACCACGCAAACACACGGGGTCATATGAAATCCCCTCCAGCAACTCCTGGAGTCGAAACTATAGCTCCATCAGCTCCGCTAGCTCCAATCGACAAGATGCCGGTAAAATGAGTCCAGCGTTTGGTACAAGCTCAATGGTGTAGTCAGTCTCCCGAACTGGAGGAACACCTGGTAACTCCTCCGAAACACACAAGGAAACTCGGAAACCACCTCAACGTGACCAATGTCAGACACAACAACCATAGTATCCACAACATGTGTTAAGCAAACAACATAACTCGTCTCCACCATCCGCTCGACCATCACCGCGAAACAGCATCTTGGGGAAATCTGGTCGTCGAAACACAACCTCCTTCTCGAGGCACTCAAACACAACCAAATGCGTTGTCAGTAAGTCCATACTCACAAACTTACTAAAACCACAATGTCCAGCTATAACAAATCCGCGGCTAACACATAATCTCCAACAAGGATCTCGCAACCTCCGGATGGATACAACACTCTCTAAAACCTCGGAAGTGGAGATGCAGGTACAATCGCCATGGATATCAAGCAACAGTAACCTCGGAGAAAAGTCTGTCCTCAAACAAGGTCATGGCACGAACTCCAACATGCCCACATCAATTTCGACTCGCTGAATAACTCACCAAAAGAGTACATTGATCAGACTGCAGGAACAGCATCATGATCCCTTCGTGAACTCTAAGCTGTCGAACCTCAAACACAGTTGGCTGAGGGCGCTCTCTCGCAACGTGACCCTCCTGGCCACCGAAACAGCAACTGAAAGTGCTCCACGAACACAAGTCACTGCAATACCTGCTGCGTGAAAGGATCACCAACGATCGCCCAAACTCATGCCACAGGAGCAAATCCGCTACTCTGTGATCTCCGCCATCGCCAAATGGATCAGCAGAGGATCCTCAACATAATCGAAAAGACCCCAGCCTGATGAAGTCACTGATCCCAAGGTGTCGGAACTCAACCTCATCACAACATCTCGACTAAGTCCACTTTCCTCAAACCATCGCATCGAAAACCACATACAACATTCCTTCGCAATAGCCTCGCCACTGAGTGCAGCACACTAAGCTCTTCATGGTTGTCTCGAGGCACATCAATCAGACTCTCTCTGATGCTCAGGTTCAAACTCATTTCGAACCGAAACAACATAGGAACATTGCATCTCTGCCTCAGGTGAGTAAACACTCCACAGTCGAATGCTGAATAGACTGATTAAACCATTACCATATACACATCACCCTGAATGTAGGCCATGGTGTCACAACCTGAACTTACACAATATCAGCCCACCAAACACAACAAACCGACTCAGGCCCACATCACTGCCAAAAATCTCAGCTCTGAGGCAACATATAGACGCTCATATACACATCCCCAGGCAAACCGTGCCACACAATTCTCTGAACTCTGAATACTAATTCGAATCCACTGTTCTCTGGCAAATCACGCGTCGATTGATCCCCAACAGGATCCACAACCGAAACGACACGGAAAGCACGTCAGGAGGCAACCTAATGAATACAATATCGTTCACAACAAGTGGAACGTAATCATAGAACTTCAAATATTTGAAAGCATACAACACCCAGAATTTGATGATTATCCGCCGGCCGGTCGGGTCACCATTCCAAACATGCTGTACATTCTCAAATATCCTTAGTAAACACGACTACAGAAGTCTACAGAACCTGTAACCTAATGCTCTGATACCAAGCTGAAAGGACCCAACCCCGATTTAGCTTCCTAAATCGGAATCAAACCCCTTCGAAAACACGAACCAACAAAAACTTTTCGAAATTTGGGCAGAGTTTCGTTACTAGCGTGGAATTACCATTACCTGCACGCGGAAGATACACTTCATCCTATGCCACAAAAAGCAAACCGTGGGCACCAATCCCATCCGGATTTCTCAATATATCAACAGTAAAGTAAAGTAGTAAATATATATACACTTTACTGAAATCCAGTGTAAAATCGTATAACATATTCAATAGGAAGCTCAGAGCGACATCTAATACATAATCGTATACGCATACCACAGTAGGTAGAACAATAAACCTACTGGATGAAACAAAGTAGCTCGAGCACTATGCCTCCGACCACGACGTGCGACATCAGAGTCTGAACTGCAAACTGGGCACGGAAACCGAAAAGCCCAGGTGAAAGACAATAAACACGTTAGAGTGAGTGGACGAAAATAAATGTCTTTCAACAAGTATATATGTTATAAAAACATACGCGAGTCTGAATAAAAATAAATAAATACGAGAGGTAAACTCATACTCCTCCAGCGTACAGAGCATGCAAGTAAAAATCTCACGGAGCCACTCATGGACACGTCCGTGCTAGTACAGTCCGAATCACGGGATCCCAGACCCACACGTGATTCGAGCCAGAAAGGCCTCAGGTCAGGGTAACTGTTTCTACCCGGAAATACCTCGGCATAAGAAACAGATAACTGTACCTACCCGGAAATACATCGGCACAAGGCACAGCGTCCCCCCTGGTAAGCACCCTCGGTGATCAGCCGGGGATGCGTGTGTATCGATACAACAACATGAACTACGACTGTACTCTGTGAAAATCAAATCACAAATATCTCGATGCATATACAGTAATCAGCATAAAAATGCATATGGGTAACATAATCGTATATAACACATGCTTATAATAATCGTAATCTTGTAAACATGCTCATATCTGTTTTTTTCGTATACGTATATCCGTATATATATATAATTGTAAACACATGCTCATATAATCCGAAATCTCATACACATGCTCAAGTTCGAAAATCATATAAAAAGACTCGCAATCATTTCCGTGAAAAGAAATTTTCCACTCACAGACTGGCGTAACGCGGTATGCGTTAACCCGTGATCCGGCGGAAAGTCCCTCGCCAAACGAACGATCACGAACCCCTGAATAATCACAACGTCCAATTCTCATAACCATAATTCGACGATATAAAACAATTCACGAGAAACCACCGTTCTCGGAAACACATAACTCAAAGTCGACGAATCGTCGAAAATCCGTATATAACACTTCAATACCTCGCTTTACGTTCGGACGCTCAACTCGAAAAACGAACCTCCCCACTGCGATCAGGGCGCGATTTCGAGTCAAATGACATGCGACTTGCCGAAAGTCAAAAAGTCAACTCTGACCGTTGACCGCCGCCGTTGACCGCCGTCCACGGCGGCGCCACTGTTGACCGGAGAATTTCAAGGCGGAGCCACCCCTATTCCACTCCAAATCACCCACTGAGCAACTTCCATAACTGCACCGAAGTCCAATTCTCAATTTAACTAGGTCAATTTCATGTAAAACCGAATTGGTTCACAAATTTCAATCTCAAAATTCTCAATCCACAAATCGAATTAGAACACCATGTTTATATGGTTAGAATCACAATGAAGAGGGCTACAAAACCCAGTACCTCTTGAAGTTCATCTCGGCCCGAAACGAAAACCACCATTAACCCAAAATTCCTCCATTTTTGATCGGATTTTCCTCTCTCCTCCGTGAGCCACGCCGTGCGTGGTGGCCGGGGGAAGGCTCGGGAGGTCGGGGCGAGCAGAACGGAGTAAGCCCCAAGCCATGGGGTCGCCGGAATCCGGTCGCCGGCGTGGAGCCACCGCCACCACCGTGAGCTCTCCCTCAACTCGGTCAAACCGAGTTGACCCAAAGTCAACCCATTAATTTCAGTCAACACTTTCCCAAAAGAGCAAGTTACTATTTATAGCTTTCCCAAAACAGAAACTCCATGTTTATCCTTTTCGTCGAACTTCAAACGCGCGTAACTTCTTCGTCGTAATTCCGATCCCAATAATTCTCGCGACCACAAACTCGTCTCGACGTACTCTTCAATAATCACCCAAAGTCAAACATATCGGCCAACCGAATAAAAAGTCAACCTTTCAAAGCAACACACATTAAATCGACTAAATAATCAACAAACGGCAAAATTTGCAACTAATTCCTCGTAACTCCAAATCATGCTCCGGAAGTTCCCACGAACTCGAAATTAAATTCTGAACAACTTCCGTGAAGAAGCCGAAACCAAATTCTCGTCCGGTAATTTAGTCGCGAACAAACCCGTCATTTAAATCCGTTTCCGTCGAAACTTCAAATATTCATAACTAATTCCTCGATCGTCCAAATAACGATCCGGAACTGCCCACAAACTCATAATCACATGTACAACGACTCTCTAGAAGAGACTCAGCTCAAATTCTCGGCCAATAATTAAGTCGTTAAGAAGCTTCGGCGATTAAAACAACTGTCGTAACTCTGTGACTACGTGCAAGCTCATCAATCAAGCTGATTCCACTGCTAATTCTGGTCCGGGTCGTCACAAATAGTCCAACGACAAACCTTGGCTTCGGTTATAGTAAACTATAACCGACGACAGATCAAACTATAACCGACGACAGATCCCATCATCGGGAATCGTTAACCTTGTCGTCGGTTATAGGTACACCCTATACCTAACGACTGTTTTGCTACAATTTTTGATGAGATTTTTACTATAGCATACGGCTGAGTACGCCATCGACTATAGTTCTTATATCAAATCTATTTCGTAGCAGCTCAATCATTCAAAAGTAATTCGGTGAGAAAAACTCAAAACGCTCTGAAATCGCTGGGTGTTGTCAGAAGCTGTTCAAGAGAGGTTTGTGAAGCTATATATATAGCTAGCTAGCTAGGTACGTACATATAGGTTGATTAATTAATATATGTTGATTTAGAGTTGCATTGATTAATGTTGAAGTAGAGTTGAATTGATTGTTGATTTTGAGTAATATATTGATATATTGTTGATTTTGAGTTGAGTTGAGTTGAATTCGACGAAAATATGTGTATATATATAATTATATGTAAATTTTTTGATTAATTGTTGATATGTACATATATAGTTGTATATATGTAAATTTATAATTGTTGATTATTGATTGTTGATATAAATATATATATATATATATGTATGTATGTATATTTGTTAATTGTACATTGATATATATGATCGATATATATATATAAATTTATAATTAGGGAATAGAAGAATTAAATTATGTAATTTGTAGTTCAGATATCGATATATATATATATATAATGGTGAATTTTAAATTAATTAGTGCATGTGTGTGTATATATATTGCTGGAATTTTTAGGATGAACAAGAGTTGGATGAGCCTTGAATGATGGGATGTAAGAAATCACCATGGAATTCGGAGCTTTGTGGAATATGCGAAGGCTAATTGTGGAGGGACGCCAGTTCATTATTGCCCATGTAATAATTGTCAGTGTCGCAGCGATCGATTTGGTTTTCTCATTGAAAAATTATTGGAGCACTCGAAGAAATACGGATTTTGGGATAAGTACACATGTTGGATTTATCATGATGAAACATCATAAGCGGGTCTGCATGATCATGAGAAATTTGCTAAGAGTTCTAATATATCCAATGATCCAACAACGAGGTTGATCAACGATGTGTTTCCTTATGAGAGTGGTGTATTTGCTCAAGCACAAGATCTTTCCACATATTGAGTCACTTCAGCAATTACCTAGAGTTGTCAACACTGCCAGTATGGACAAGTACAACAATCTGATAGCATTGCAACAAACTCCGTTGTACAGCAGGTGTAATAAGACTGTTCTTGAAAGTGTCATGGGAGTAATGAAACTCAAAGTGGAGAACAAAATGAGTGTCAAGGCTGTTGATGATTAGCTAAAGTGGACTGCTTTGATGCTGGCCCCTGGTCATCGCCTTTCTACAACTCATCGTAAGGTGTGACATATCCTAAAAGATCTTGGGTTTTCCTATGTCAAAATTCATGCATGCAGATATGATTGCGTTCTTTTTTGTGGTGAAAACGCTTACGGGAATGATCTTGAAAGCCTTGATGCTTGCCTGGTATGTGGTACGGATAGGTATAAATTGACTCTTGCAGGGAATAAGAAAGCTGTAAAGATACTTCGATATTTCTCACTAGTTGATAGGCTGGAACAGTAGTTCATGTGTGCACACACGGCTGAAGCTATGAGATGGTGGGTTTAGAGGAATTTGCCTGACGATGTGAGATGAATCTATATATAATTGAATCTATATATAATTGTGATTTTTTGATTTTGTAATTTAATTTGTTAAATATGTCGTGGAATATATGTGCAGTGAATATGAATTTGTGTTTTTGTTGAATTTGTTATTTTATTGAACATGTGAGATGAATACATAAATATAAAATTGAGTATGTGATTTATTGAACATATTTGGATTTATAGATTATATGTGAGTTAATATACATTTTTAGGTAAGAATTTGAATTTTTTTCGCAAAAAAAATTTCTCAGGATTTGAGTCGAGATCCCGAGCTGGAAATGAGAGTAGCAGCTTGGCCACGATTAGGAACTGTTATTCTGGCCCTATCACCTCTCGTGAACGTATTATACTTGGTGATGATGCGACACCGCAGAAACCCAACCGACCCTCCATCGCGAGGAGGCTCTATCAGGAGGTGACGCCACAGCAGACAACCAACCGACCCTCAACGGGCGGCACATCTCAACAGTTAATCCCTATGCGTATGCCGCACATTGCTGAGCCGACGCCTGCTCCCTCTACAGCCCAATCATCTGAGACATGTGCTTCATGTAGTTCAAGGGCGAGTGTGCGATTATCACCGCTGTCCACCATCTTCGTGCCCGACAAGATACCAGCCATACCTATTTTTGATGATATGGGGAGGTCAATTGGAGGACAAGATCCTTTTCTTACGGTGGACCAAGCGTACGTGTACGTACCGTTCGAGACATCTCTTTGAAGTGCTCGGATTAAGGGACAGCAGACTGACGAATCGGGTAAATATTAATTAACATTTGATTATTTAATTTCAAACTTATATAGCCGATATGTAAATTAAATTGGGTGCTTATGTTTTCATCTTGTTACCATATCTTAGGCACCGTCATCAACGGCAAAGCCAAAAAGACCAGAGGCATCGTCGTCGACAAGCTTCTTGAACATGTGATCAGGCACGAGCAGGTGGTCATTAGGATGACTAAAGGAGGCGAGGTGATCGAGGGAGATGATACTCGAAAGTATGCCCCAATGGCCGGAAGTATAATACGGGACAGAGTCCCAATGCTGTGGCCGGATTGAAATTTCGTGCCTAACTACTTGAAGTTGGAAGTGCATAATACACTGTTGGTGAGTTACATTTTGCATCATTACATAATTTTTCTACTTATTAATCAAGTCCACATTTCAAACTCAATTTTTACCATTTATATATACATTGCGGATGTGGTTTCATGTGGAAACATACTCAAACACACGTGGGCAAATGAGCTACAAGGGAGCAGGTGATGTCTCCCGGTTTTTGTATATATCGAGTTGAATTTTGATTCTCAACAGTTTTAGTATCTAACATTTTTGTTGCATTAATATAGGTATAAAGGCTGGAAGTCCGAGCTAAAAAAGCACTGGAAAAAGTACGGCAGCAACCGAGATGGTACCCTTAGCGAATTTCAGTTTAGGGAGTACGAGTGACGATGGTTGGTAACTCACTTCACGCACCCGTGATTCAAGGTATGCAACTTGAGCATATTTGTGTTGTGTCATATTAATTATATGAAAAAAAATTAGTTAATCATTTTCTGACATATGTTTATCCAACAAGACCATCTCCAAGACAAACTCTTAGAACTGGGCAAAAAACACCAAGAACTATCATTGCGGTTCCAGATCTTATTCCGTTAGGGCTGAGGTAGCAGCCGCCAAACACCCAGAAGTCCCTCCGTTGGTATTTACTATGCATCACGCGTATCCGCAGTCCCTCGAAGATGCTATAAGTCTCTTATAAATTAATTCACATATTTGCTTCATTATATATATTTTATCTCTACATATTTTTGTATATTTAATACGTTATTCATATTTCCTTGATAATTAGGCGTGAGTAGAGGAGGCAATCCCACAGGTGTTAACTCAGGTAGCTCGAGAGCGATATCCTAACACCTTAGATGAGGAGCTCACCCAGTACGCCTCTCAAATTGATACATCTGATTCGACTGTGTCGGCGAGGATCATGGCAGCCACGATACCTCCTGGGAAGGACACCTTCTATGTTAGGGGTTTGGGCAAGAAGGGCCAAGGGGTCTTGAAAACGACTCCCAAATTTTTCCGCCAGTCAGGATCTTTTAGGACCTCCAATCTACATGAGCAGCTCCAGAGGCAGACGAGGGAGATGGAGGAGCAATATAAACAAATGGAGGAACAACGGAGAAGGATAGAGGAGATGGAGCAGGCGATTGCATTACAAAATGTGAGATTCACTGAGCAGTAGAGATTAGCTGAGCAACATGCATCTATAGCGGCATGGTGGCAGCAGTGTATGCCACAGTTTTAGGCTACTAGAATCCAGATTCTACCCCTACCTTTGAACGATTTCGATGCTCCACAGCCGCAGCCGCAGCTACCAGAGGATCAGCGCGACCAGGGGAGTCACCATTCTGATTACTTACACAACATAGATTTTGATCAGTCTTACTGTAGTTGTGTTTTCTTTGTATGGATGCATACGTTGTTGGATAATATATGTTGTTGGAAAAATATGTGTTGTATTCTACAATTGCAGGTTATGGAATCGGGCCCAATCAAGAATGTGCAGTTTTTTTTAAAAAAAATGCACCAACTATAGCAGACGACATGGATCTAAGTCGTCGGCTTAGTATTCCAGAAAATAACAAATCAAACTATAACCGACGACAACGTCGTCGGCTATAGTCTACGATATTATCAACAACTCATTTGTCATTGGTTATAGTTCATTCTATAACCGACAACGACCCTAACCTATCGTCGACTATAGTATAACTAACGGTGTATTCCCGACGATGCTATAACCAACGACTTATGTTAACAAGCCGACAACTTCACGTCATCGGCTATCGTAGAAATAATGGTAGTGATGTGTACAATTTCGTACTGTAGTTCTACCATATCTGACTTCTTTAACTCTCTAGCGCATAACCTCTGCCACCATCTAGACAATGCTACTATTGGTTCGACGACGTCACGAGGCCAATATAGTTAAATTACCATTAGAATCAAACATTGCAACATAACGTGAAAGTTATGAGTCTTTAGACCAATGAACTTGTTTTGCTCAACGTTGACTGCTCCAAATATATTCGCTGCATAATTACACGAATAACGAAAATTTTTCAACCAGTTGACTATAGAACCCATCTGTGTCGGCTTCACTATGTAAGGTGCATCTGACATCTTGTTCTACATTCCTTTTTTATCCCTCTTAACCATAAGGGACAACGTAAAATAATAGATTGCAGATCTTTTCGCGCTTTGGGAGTATCTTTAGTCTTCAACTTAATACTGAAAATTGTTCCCATCACGTAGTCACACACATTCTTTTCTCTATGCATGACATCTAGGTTGTTCCCGAGTTTCAACTTCGACCAGTAATGCAGTTCACAGAAAATACTCATGTGATGCCAATAGTTAAGATCGTGTGGAGGGTGTGGATTGAGTTTCTTCACATCGGTGTCATTTGTCAACACACAAAAATAGAAGTTGTTTAACATCTCAAAAATCTCTTTGCCATACCGCTGTTGGGGTTTAGGATGATTCTCTACTGTCCCGTCGAAATGATCATTATCCTATCGCCAATGGTGATCATGAGGAAGCCATCTACGGTGACCCACGTAACGCACATTCCCCGCATGCCAACTAGAGTTGACGTCATCCAAGCAGATAGCACAACCATTGTATCCTTTAATTGTACAAGATGCCAATATCCCATACGCAGAAAAATCGTCGATTATCCACTATATGGCAGCTCTGATCATGAAAATTATGTCAGTAAACTTGCTATAAGTTAATACTCAATTTTCCCACAATAGTTTCAGCTCATCAATCAATGGTCTCAGGTACACATTTAAACACTTTGTAGAAGATTTATGACCTGAAATTAGCAGAGTAAGGAAATTAAATTACTTGTTCATGCACATCCACAGAGGCAGGTTGTACGACATGAGAATAACTGGCCAAGTGCTGATGGCATCGCTATTATTACTCCAAGAACTGAACCCATATGTAGAAAGTCCGAGTCTAATATTTCAAAACTCTGCTGCAAAGTCTTGAAATTCTCTGTCGAAATGTTTAAAAGCCTCCCCATCTACCATGTTTCTGCGCACATTATCATCTATTCTCAGTTCCGCGTGCCATCTCATCGCCTCTGCTGTGTATGGAGACATGTACAAACGATGAAGTTTAGGAATCAACCAAAAATAGCGAAGTACCTTCACATCTTATTCCCCCGATTCAAATATCTGCATTGGTTGCATACAGGACAGTAGTCCAAATGTGCATACTCGTTGTAAAACAATACACAATCATTTATGCACGCGTGAATTTTTTTGTACTTTAGGCCGAGGCTGCTCAAGATCTTTCTAACCTTATAATAAGTTTTTGGAAGTTTGTGATGATCAGGAAATAACCTACATATATGCTCCTGCATTTCGTCAAAAGCACAGTCTGAAATTTTGTTCTTCACTTTTATCTGAATTTCCTCCATTACATATCGCAACACATTCTCTGGACATCCAGGATACACTGGGGTCTGCACTTCAAGTAGCATCCAGTTGTACTTATCCATCTCACTAGTGTCAGTGGCCAAGGCAACGGGGAGTGTGTCATAATGAGAAGTATCATAACTTCCCTCTTCGTATTAGTGTCTACCATGACTGACTCCCAGAAAAGCATCATGGACTGAATCCACAGTGGGGTTCCAGGACGGAAAAACATCATAACCGTCGAAATTGATGACGGACAGTGGTTCGTCATCTAGGTTGTTAAACTTAGACGATGAATTTTGTTATTTGTCATCTT
The DNA here is from genome assembly GCA_946800695.1 of Geum urbanum. Taxonomy (NCBI): domain Eukaryota; kingdom Viridiplantae; phylum Streptophyta; class Magnoliopsida; order Rosales; family Rosaceae; genus Geum; species Geum urbanum. Next base: position 39,884,538 of record OX327002.1, on the reverse strand, counting down.
AGTGTAAATTTTAGGCGACGAATTTCATAATTTGTCATCTAAGTGCACATTTAGACGATGAATATCATGTTTTATTGTCTAAGTCCAACTTAGAAGACGAAAAAGTTTTTTGGGAGACGAAAAATGATTTTGTCGCCTAAGTTAGTTTTTCTGGTAGTGTAATATGCTCATCAATACAAACAGAGCAATCCATAATTTTTCTCTCTTCCTTTCATTACATTTAGTTCACTCTCAACTTCATACAGTCTCTTTTCTTGTAGCAGCAGATTAACTTGGGCATCTCCACATAGTACAGCCAAATCATGAACTTCTTCCTCGGTACACAACAGTCAAATCCATAACACATCCATAATTGCCCAAATCTTTAGGTTCATCTCTTTCATCTTCAAATCACTTTCCTTCGTTTTTCCAATTTCTCCCTCCAAGCTATGTATTGCTAACAGCAAATTGGAAATCACCTCTTTGGCTCGGTCGTTGTGTGGAGGGTCAATCAAGAAAAACATACCGTTGTGCCTCTACATGAACATTCAAATAACAAATTTTAGTTTGATACATATTTATACATATATTGCCTCAAAAAAAAAACCAAATTCATACCTGGATTGCGCCTCCACCACAACCCCAGTAGTGCCCCTACTGTAATCAACATACAATCTCGAATACATGAACTTCTCAGCATTCTTTCCACAAGAATAGTAAATTTCTGGATTTCAGTTCCCTCTCAACATCTCTCTAATTATCCTAGTCTTTGTCTCTCTCTCACTTTGTATAAACTAGATCTACAAAGGGGAAAACATTTTGGAGGGAATAATATGGGCCTTTTAGTAACTTTGAGTGTTTTGACGGGCATATTATGACGCCAAAATGTAAGGCTGGTGGCGTTGGGGTAAGTCGGGGTCAATATGGACATTTACCCTACAATTTCAAACTTAATTAAGGTTGTCACGTCATCAATTTCGACGGAACTAAACGGGCTGCTGACGGAAAAACGCTCAAGAAACCACGGTAATACGATTTTAAAGTTTAAGTACTAGTCTGATAAATTGTAAAATTTGAAATCCTTTTCTAGCATAACACAAAGAATCTAGATACCATGATAAATTTAATCCCAGAATAAATGACCATATTCCAACAGACCCGTGATGCAATTTACTTTCTATGATCGATATTCAGAATAATTATGTACATGGAATAGTCTTGAACAATGTGGAGAATGGCCGAACTCAGCCAAGACCCTAAGAATGAACCTTGACCACGGGTCCTAATTTAATTAAAGCTGATAACTGTAAATTAATAAGCTAGCTAGAGTGCATGCATCATGTACAGCCAATCATATAGAGAAACATGTCCTAAACTTGCATTAATGAAAGACAATGTACAATTCATTGCAATGCAAACAAACATAAGGTCGTTCTCCCACTCCTAATCTAGGACACGAATATTCTCTTTTTAGTTTGGAAGTCAATTCAACTCAAGTACAGTAGTGAATTGAATATTAATAACGCTGTAAAGTAGATACCGAATATTACTTAGTAATCTTTTGACTTGGACACTTGTAGATTGTTAAGGTGTGTTAAAATCTAAATATCAATTCGAACATCACAAATTTATATAGAAATACAGTATTTTACATTAGCAATACATAAGAACAAATGTAAGTTTGAAACATAGTTAATTAGCTCAAAACAATTAATTTGCACGAGTCCGATCATTTTCAGATGAAATGGATCATCCTAGATTATCGCGATAGAGTTTTGGTGTGACATGATGAAACACAATTAACATCAAATCGTCAATCAAAATTTTTCAGCTTCATGTGTGGATACTTATATGTGTAAATGAGTGAATCAAAAAGCCGCCTCATTATATATATCATGAAAGAACAAAATTGGTCGATTGCATGTGCTTAAGCTTAGTTATACAACTCAATTACTAGCAATTACTAGCATTCATGAACATGCAGTTCAAAAAAGAAGCCTCAAGCCGCCTCATCATGCCTATACATATAACTGTATCTTTCTCTAGTGAAACAGATAAGCATGACACAAATATCGTGTGCCACCATTGTTGACTAAACAAAAGTTTGCTCATCATTTCACTCCTTCAATTGACACCCTATATAAACGGCCATACTCATGCAGTGTATGGCATTCAATTCTCAAATCCATCAAACAAGCGAACCCGCCGAGATCAAAATGTGGTGGTTTGCCTTGTCATTTGTTTCTCTTCTCTTGTCCTCCAGTATCCATGGAGGATCAGCTGAGCAATGTGGAAGCCAAGCAGGGGGTGCTGTATGCCCCGGAGGACAATGCTGCAGCAAGTTTGGCTGGTGTGGCACTACACCTGATTACTGCGGCTCCGGTTGCCAAAGCCAGTGCGGCGGCGGCGGCGGTGACATTGGCAGTCTAATATCACGGGCCACTTTCGATCAGATGCTTAAGCATAGGAATGATGGCGGTTGCCCCGCCAAAGGGTTTTATACTTATGATGCCTTCGTTGCAGCTGCCAAGGCTTTCTCTGACTTTGCAACAACCGGTGACACTGCCACTCGTAAAAGGGAGATTGCTGCTTTCTTAGCCCAAACTTCACATGAAACCACTGGTAATATATTAGTATATGTAGATTTGTACGCAACTTAATTTGTTTACAGCACATCAGGCTTGTTCTACAAGAAAATATTTCCGTAGTCACTAATTGTAAATTTCCAGGGGGATGGCCGACTGCACCGGATGGACCATACGCGTGGGGCTATTGTTATCTGAAAGAACAAAATCCAGGATCTTACTGTGCCTCGGATCCAAAATATCCATGTGCTGCTGGTAAGCAGTATTATGGCCGTGGCCCTATTCAACTTTCTTGGTAAGCAACTAAGCACTTGAGCAGTTAAGCGTGCCATATAAGCGTGCTGAATTTGTTACTTTAATATTTTCACTAAAATTGATTATCTGCACTATGTGACGTTCATTTATAGGAACTACAACTATGGGAGGTGTGGAGAAGCCTTAGGGTTGAACCTATTGAACAACCCGGACCTTGTTGCCACAGACCCTGTCATTGCCTTCAAGACTGCCTTCTGGTTCTGGATGACCCCTCAATCACCGAAGCCCTCGTGTCATGACGTTGTCACTGGTAGATGGAACCCTTCCGGAGCTGATCAGTCCGCCGGTAGGGTTTCCGGGTACGGCGTTATAACAAACATCATAAATGGTGGACTTGAATGTGGTAAAGGTTGGAACGCACAGGTTGAGAACCGCATTGGGTTTTATAAGAGGTACTGTGATTTGCTTGGGATTGGTTATGGTAACAACCTTGACTGCTACAATCAGAAGCCTTTTGGATCTGGACTCCATGCTCGTTACTCATCAGCTAATGGCTCAAAAGAGTCGATGTAATTTAAGTTGCATGCATGATTTGTCTTTTCCATGGTGGCATATTTTTCACTCCACTTGTCACTCATCTAATGTAATGGAGTATATATTATATTCAGACGACAGAATAATTGTAACTCAAAGAGACATCGTTTGAGCTATGAATAAATAAAAAAGTGTGCGTGATTCATCACTTCAAATTTAGCTATATATGAATGCACGACAACAATTTTATAGCACATGCTGTTAGATGGGGTGGGACATTGAAATCGAAAATTGAAGAAAAAAATTGATAGGTGATTGAAAAAAATCGTATTCGATAAAAATTAAACAAAAAAAATTGAAACAAAAAAAAATTGAAACAAAAAAAACTGAAATATTTGGTTCGGTTATAGTTTTTAATTTATAAAAACCGAACCAAACCGAAAAACTGAAGTATGTATAAAAAGATATCATTTTAGAATTTTTTTAATATATTATATAAATATATGCAAAACAAAAACTTTAAACTCTTAAAATCCTAAGTTCTTTATGCACAATTCTTCTCAATTTCTCTCTTAGAATCTAATTAAAATGTTAGACAACTAAAAAAAAAAATTTATATACAATTTTTCAATTATTTATTCAAAAGTTGTTTTTATGCATTATGTAAAAAACCGAAAGAAACCAAAAAAATCCGAACCAAACCGAACCGAATAATTATAGTTTTTCTTTTAAAAATTAAAAAATCAAACCAAATTGAAAAAAATATTTTGATTTAGTTATAATTTGTAGCAAAAATCGAACCAAACCACCTGAATCTCACCCCTACATATTGTAAGTAAGGATGATAGTCAAGAGACCAATATGGTGGCGTTACGCACGTACGTACGTTGATGCGATAAATACATAAACTACGTTATTGAACCTTTGATTGTCATTTAGTTTTCCTCGATCACTTGCATAGAAACTTAATCTGTTTGTAGGAACCGAAGAGGCTATATATACACACGTTCAAATACTTGAATGCATCAACCATTCAACGCAGGAACACAAGTAGAGATATAGAGAAAATGATGAAGAGCTATTGTCATCAAAAGGGTGTGTTCTAGACATTTTCTTTTTCGCCATTTTGGTTAGTGATGCTCAGCAATGTCGTCCGAGCGGAAGAATTAGAGGAAGGAAGCCTCCTCCAGGACAATGCAACACAGAAGATGACTCTGATTGCTGCAAAGCAGAAAAAATATATCCAACATATACTTGCTCGCCACCAATATCCGAAAACACCCAAGCATACCTCACGCTGAATAGCTTCGAGGAAGTGGTTACGGTGGAGATCCATCTGAATGTGACGGTAAGTGTTTGGCTCAATTTTTTCAGCAGGTAGCTGTGAATAGAAAATCACAAATTGTCTATTTTAATGCGTGCTTAGCGTGCCACTGCCGAGGGCAGAATGTTGATGTATGTTGTGCCTGATGATCTTGCTTCCTTATAAGCGATTGGAGCAAGGAGAGCACCAACCTCATTCGTTGAGTTTTTCTTGCCTAAGTGTTTCAAGACTTAGATTTTGTGTCTCACTGCTGAGCTACAAAAATCGATACTCTGTACACCCTATCTAGTACAAAGCAGAACAATTTCCTTGGCGAGTGTTGAGAACACTAGATAGAGAGTAACTTCTTGAACCTCCAAAACCTTCATGCCCTATCTGATGAAAACTCCTTCGATCACCGTCGTCTGAAAAAAGAAAACTTTCGAATCCTCACGCTATGTCCAGTGAAAATTCTAAGTTCGTTGTCGTCGTTTGTTTCTCGTGATAGAAGACTTGTTTGTTGAGAGCAAATTTGCGTATGTGTGTCGAGGTCACTAATTCGTATTGAACTCATCTATTTATAATGATTTGATAACTTTCTCATTGAGCAAGGAGAACTGAATCCTGGATAGATTATAGATTTGAGATTTAATCAATTTGTGTTATCCCGATTCTATCAGGATTCTTGTGCTTAACCCAAACTTTCATTTTCTTGCTGAAGCATAACAATGTGGGTCGCAGGAGTTGGCCCGTAATAAACTTAGCACACAATTGAAAACAAATATTATTTTCAATTTGGGTCCAAACAGTAAGTACCACAATGACGACACTCCGGTAGTGGATAATTCCATTAGATGGTACAACGGGGGATCAAGGTGCCTAAACAATATTAGAATTAATGGTAATTGAAACAATGTGGTGGTTATGGTGGTGGATAAGTCTGACTCAACCGATGGTTGTGATGCAGACCATGACTATCAGCCTCCTTGTCCTAACAACATTGTTGACGCCTCCAAGGCAGTCTGGAAAGCCTTGAGTGTGTCTGAAGATAACTGAGGTGGCTTGGATATCAAATGACACTACCAGAAATATGAACTTAGATGATGAAACCTGAACCATTTCGTCGTCTAGTAGATGTTAGACGACGAAAAAATAATTCATCGTGTAAGAAAATATTTCGTCGTTTAGGTTGGACTTAGACGACGAGTTTTAAGTTTCGTCGTCTAAGAGTTCCCTTAGACGATGAAATATCACTACCAGAAGAATTATTATACCCGACGAGTTGGTGTCGTCGGTCTGTTCCTATTTATCGTCGGGTATAGCCTATAACCGACGACTCATCGTCGGTTATAGTCTCGTCGGTAATGCACCATCGGTGATACTATAACCAACGATGAATTAGGTTTTTCGTTGGAAAAAATGGAGACTAAAGGCAACGATAGTTTATCGTCGGGCATAGTTTCAAACTATAACCGATGATGTCGTCGTCGGTTATAGTTATCTCCATGGTCAAAATGGTTGACCATGGAGAAAACTATAGCCGACGATGTTGATACATATCGTTGGTTATAGTTAATAATAATTAATTTTTTTTGCAGGTTCTGGGTTTTATCCCAAAACCTGCATTCCCAAAAAATCACCAATATTGTTCAAATTGAAAATCAACAACCATTGAAACTATAGTAGTAAATAAAAAAAAAAACCGAAATCGTTCAAATCTATATACATATGCGTACGTAGTAAATAATTAAAATAAAAAAACGACAATTGTTCAAATCTATGGGGGTCCTAAGTCTATGTGGTCAAACGGATCGTCATAAGTTGGTTGGTCCTGGTCTGGCTGAGGCTGAGGCTGTGGCTGTGGCGCACCGAAAATGGGCGAGGGAGTTATCTGGATTTCAGATGCCTGCAACTGTGCATAACAGTGCTGGATCCATGTCCCCATCTGCTGTTGCTGTTCGACCAACCGATTCTGCTCTGCGGCTCGCGCCTGCTCCATCTCCTCCATCTGACGCCGTTGAGCTTCCATCTCAATTGCTTGCCTATGAAGCTGGTCCTGTAGCTCATTAGTCTTCGAAGATGATGATGATCCCGATCCGTGAGAGAATTCAGGGGTCTTCTTCAGCAGCCCTTGACCCCACTTTCCGGAACCCCTGCAGTAGAAAGTGTTCTTCCCTGGAGGGATCGCACTTGACATAATCCTGGCCCTGACGATCGGATCAGATCGATCAATCTGATCAATCGGGAGTTCCGCATCGGGGGTGTTGGGATAGAGCTCTCTCGCCACTTGAGTCAACACCTCCGGAATCGCCTCCTGAACTCTCGCTTAATTGACAAAGAAAAATAAAATATTAATTAATGTAAACAATCCAAAAAAATAAGAAATAAGTTTATTTTGTTATAAGGACACTTACAGCATATTCGGGGGACTGCGGATACGCATGCTGCATCGTATAGACAAGGGGATCCTCTTCTGGGTGGTTGACCGCCTCCTCGATCCAACCCGAGTATGATCTGGAACCGGCATGATGATTTTTGGTGTTTTTGGCCCGGTTCCTTATGTTGACTTCAGAAATAGCCTGCTCGATTAATCCAACATCAAAAAAATATTAGGCAAATAATTTGAGGAAAGTACAATAAAACAAAAATTTAATCGATCGAAGGTTGCGTACCTTCAATTTCGGGTTGTTGAAGTGAACCACAAGCCATCGCCACTCGTACTCCCTATAACGAAACTCGCTAGGGGTACCGGAACGATCGTCGCCGTACTTTTTCCAATGCTTCTTCAGCTCGCCCTTCCACTCCTTATACCTATATATATTAATAAAATCAATCGTTAGTAACTTCCAACATTGTATGAACATAATCAAAAGAAACGAAAAAATTGAAACAAATGAATCTAGTAACCTGCTCCCATGCACTTCATCCGCCCAGGTGGGTCTAATGTCATTGTCCACGCGGAACCACCTCTGCAATGCATATATATATATCAATAATATTAAAAATTTATTTAAAAAATATACATAATGAATATTCAATTCAGCTCACCGACAACGCATTATTCAGCTCATATTTGATGGATACTGAATTCCAATCTGGCCACAACATTGGGACTCGATCCCGTATGATGCTGCCCGCCATCCCCGCGTACTTTCGAGTGACTTTTCCCTTGATCACCTACCCTCTATCCCCGGTCGGAATCATAACTTGGCCACCACCGCTAGCCTGAATGGCGTCGTCCAGTAACTTGTCGACGACGGGGCCTCTGGTTCTCTTTTGTTTGTCACCGGGCACGATCTCGCCTATCACATATATATGTAGACGATTTTCTAAACATCAACACCTAATTGAATTTAAATATTACTAAGTAAAAAGATATCACTAATTAATATTTACATGATTCGTCGGTGCGTTGTCCCGGAATCCTCACACTCCAGAGAGGTTCCGGGAATTGTACATACGCATATGCCTGGTCCAGGGTAATGAACCCTAGCTGTCCCGGAACAGGCATCCCCTCGGAATCGACGAGAGGTATCGTCGAGATTTCCAACGGTAAGAATAAGGTAGACGGCGGGCATAGTCGCATCCTGGCCGAGGACTGAGTCGATCCACCAGCCTCCTCGGAAGAATGAGGAGCTGTCTGGTGGGTGAAGGGGGAAGGGTCCTCGCGATAAATCTCCAGCATTCGGACCGAGGATTGAGTCGCACTATCCGTTTCCGGCGTGCGACTGACCTCATGAAGCATCCTCAAGCCTGAGGATCGAGCAGGCTCGAGCTACTGCTGCTGAGGTTGTCCCTCGCCCAGCAGTGTACGGTGTTGAGAGGTCTGCGGAAAACTGTAAGTGTTGCCTACAGTGGTGGATCCTAATGCGGACCGATTTTCGGTGCCCTCATCTCCACGTCCTGATCTCCCTCTCCCCCTCGACCTCCCCCTCGAGCCCGACCCCCCTCGGGAAACACCGCAATTTAACCAATTCATCATTGCTAAAATTAAAATTAAAATTAAAGTAGTATGCATTACATCAGTTGAGACCTCCCCCTCGAGCCCGACCCCCCTCACTCACATAAAATTTCCATTACATCACCTAATTTCATTAGGGGTGTACTTCAGTGTGTTAACGTAGTATGCATTAAAACACATGTTATAAAAGTGACCTGATATTACAGGTTAACCATTAATCGGTAAACATATGTTTTAAGTTAAGGTGGTATGTAAACCTAAATAAGTAAATGTAAGACCATGTTTTGGTAACTTGTTAAAGTTACAAGTTTAAGGTTGAGAATGAACCTAAACAAGAAATTTACAACATAAAAATCAAATTTTTAGTTTTATGGTTCAATAAACATCTGAAAAGGTAACTACAACAACCATGTTCAGTACTTTTGTAAATCTTACCAGCAAAGACGCTGCCGATCCACCTCTCCGACCGCATTCGCGACCCCTCCGGCCTCCCGATCCCGCTTCCCGGAAACAACCCCAACCCCAACCCCATAGAGCTCCGAGTTCAGGTCCATCAAATGCTTCGTTGCTCTTTATGCTCCTCACTCTCCTCTTTGAAACTGCCTGTGTCCGATTCGTCACCGCCGTACTCAAAATAGTTGAAGTATGTATCAATCTACTCTCTCATTTCATTTTGAACACTTTTGCTAAACACTTTTGATTTCTGCTTCGTTTCGTTAGTTTCTACTTCTTAGTGGCGATCTGCTGAAGTTTTTCATTGAAGATCTGCTGAAGTTTTTCATTGAAGATCTGCTGAAGTTTTCCATTAAAGTGTGTTACATATACATGAGATATTCTCTCTCTCTCTCTCTCCACAAATCCATTCCTCCCCTGTTTTTTTTTATTCTATAGATTCTGGGTTTTGTAGAGAAAGCTTCAAAGATTTCAACTTTACTTTGATTTGTGGTGAAGTTGTCTGCTTTTAAGGAATCAAGAGATGACTGTTGAGCAGCCTGTACCTGATGACCAAAGAGATCAGTTTCCTATTGGAATGCGTATCCTTGCCGTCAACGATGACGTCACTTGTCTCCGGGTCTTGGAGACTATGCTTCATAAGTGCCAGTATCATGGTCTGTGTTGCTTCTTTTGCTTTAGTTTAGTTTAGTTTGATTCAGTTTGGTGTTCAATTTGTACTAAAGTTGTGTTCTTTGAGAAGATTTAATTCTTAGTTAGATAGATGAGATATGGTGTTCAAATGGGTTATTGGCTATGTTCATATTCAATTCTTTATTGGATGACTTGTTGATTGCTCTATATGCTTTTGAGTCTGAAGTTTGATTTGGTTTATGACGCTGTAGAAAGATTGGTTTTTTGTTGAGATAGTTTTTCTGTATTTGATTTTTTTGCAGTTACGGCTACCAGTCATGCATTCACTGCATTGGAGTTGTTAAGAGAAAACAAGAACAAGTTTGACCTGGTTATCAGTGATGTCCAAATGCCAGACATGGATGGCTTCAAGTTGCTCGAGCTCGTCGGGCTTGAGATGGATCTCCCTGTTATAAGTAAAGTCTACTACCATTGCTTCTTGTATTTGCTGTTTTTAGAGTTTCAATTTCTAACAATTGAAGGAAGACAGCATTGTGATACTACTATGTACAATAGTTTCTGACAAGTTTGAAAAATGTGGTATGTTTTTAGTGTTGTCCTCGAATGGGGATACCGAACTTGTGATGAAGGGTGTAACCCATGGAGCTTGCGATTATTTGGTAAAGCCTGTGCGCATTCTGGAGTTGAAGAATATCTGGCAACATGTTGTCAGGAGAAAGAAAGGTGATTCCAAGGAACAGACAAACTCTGGCAATCATCATCAGGACAAGTCTCATAATGGAACTTGTGGTGGAGTCCTGGGTAATTCGGATCAGAATGTGAAGCTCAATAAGAAGCGGAAGGATCAGAATGAGGACGAGGATGACCATCGCGATGAGGATGGTTATGATAATAATGATCCATCCGCCCCGAAAAAGCCGATTTTCCCCATTTCCAGTGGTCTTCCAGATGCCATGACCATCAACAACAGTTCAAGTGATGCTCTTGGGCTTACTGACAACACAATGTTAAGACACCCTCGAGACTTTGAAGGTGTAAGCAAATATGTAAGCCAGTCTTCGGTTTTAACACTGCCCTTAAAAACCGAAGTTTCATCTCCTTACCTGGACCATGGTAGGTTTAATGACAGCTGGTCGATCGAAGGTTGTCTATCTCTCTGCAGATGGTATATATTAATTTCACTTTCATTGACTGCTTCTTTTCTACATATAATTTTCTTAAGTCAGAGAATTAATGGGTATTTATTTTTCCAGGCGGTGTGGTCAGTGGTTTGGTGAGTGAGAGGCGTGGTGTATATCTGTATATATTTTGTTCATCAGTAAGAAGGAAGGTGCGACGTTCAATCCAACTTATAGCGTGTCTGTAATCTTCAGCAAGCGAGATGAGGTATTTTTTTTATGCTACAGCCTCTCAGTTTGTTGACTGACTTGTGTGAGCTCATCTATATCACTTGTAGTGTTTGCAGCCAATGCTAGAGGCCTGTGCTCGTCAACTTGTGGAACAAAGATATACATTTATACGTATATCTTGTGTAGAGTTGAGAGCTTTTCTTTTTTGTTTCTACCTCATACGTTCGAATTTGATAGACTAGCTTGGGTTCTTACCCAACAAACTCCATAAACAATGTACAGAAAATAGGCTTCCTTTCATTTAGATTGTTGGCTGTTCATATTTAAATCTTTAGGAAAAAAATAGGTCAGCTCCTAATGTTCTATTCTATTGGGGTTGGTTTTTCAGTAACTCAGGCCGCTCCAGGCCATTGATGCTCTCTCTTGGTCTCAAAGATCATTCAGCAGTATGAACTGTGAACTTCAAATACTTATTTGTATGTGAATTGTTTGAAGCTTAATCTAAATCTCAGTTACATGATGCAGGTGACAATGAAAGGCATTGTATCTGTTGTAATCCAGAATCGCCTTTGGTAATTGCTAATTTTGGACCAATGGAGATTGCTAATCCGTTTTCATGGCCATACATATAATCAGCAGTCACGTCTCGAGTGACTTCGAGTGTTGTCATGTTGTAATCTTTGTAGCTGTAAATATGTTACCATTCGAGACATCAGAGAATATTGAACCAATTTATAATGTACTGATATGTTGTCTTAAAAATTGCCAAGTCATTTACTCATTTTATAGAACTATTTGTTTTGACTAAAATTTCAAAACATTTATACAAATAGTAAGACATCATGACTTTGCAACAACACCCTTGGTTGTGGCAGAGCATGATGCAGCAGAGAAGACCATGACAGATGTGAGCAGCAACTAGACCAACAAACTGAATGATCTGAACCTCTAGCATATTCGGCTGACAATGTAAACACACAATCTAAATCTATATTGCACACTACATATCTAGAATCCTTCCTCCGCAAATTTTGTGGCACAAAAATGCATCTACCAATCATCCAAGTTCCAATGGATCATAGTAGTCTGCAAATCAAAGAAAGCAACACTATCTATTTCAGTACAAGAAAGATCTCTCCCAAAACCTGAAGCAAAACATAACAAAGAATTATACAACAGGATGTTTTCTCTAGCCTAATAAACGTACTGCACATAGTGACTAGAAATATCGACACCACTGCGAAAAGCAACCAACAAGAGTCGATCATGGTTTCAGAATTAGCAGCAAGTTAGAGATAAACAGATTAACAGAATAAGTTGTACCTTAATTACAGTAAAATGAAACAAACCTGTGTTTCCTAATTTGAGTTTATAAACAAGATATGATCTGCATCAGCTTTGAGATAATTGCAAGTTCGCCACTCATGGAGTCGCAACACGAATCAAACAATACTCATTGGAAATATCAACTGATTATGAGCAGACCAATCTAGATGACCTGGTTCCTTTGGAATAGAAATGGAAGATTCCATGTTTGCATATACTGTAAAATATACTAAGCAACAAAACACATTCTGATTATTTGGAACCTAACTCCTCCTTGTCATTTTGAAGCTTAAGCATTTCATACTTATCTTTTAATTGGATCATATATATATGTATTAAGCTTAACCATGTAGTCGATTGAGGTGGAATGATTCTGGTAAAGTACCACTTTATTTTCATAATCGATCTTAGACATGGGATTGATCGAAGCTTAACATATATTTCCATATTATTGTCTATCTTCTCACCCCCACAATCGATGACACGCATTGTACCATTGAATCCTCTGGCCATGGGAAGTGGAGTCCCATCAACATTGCATGCCCAGCTCACAGTGTAGAAAGACTCATCCTTCTAATATATACAAATCACACGAAAATCACATATTCACAAATGATTTTAAAAACAGCGGAGTGAATAATTCTATAGATCAACCAAACACTCAAATGTAACCAGTTTTTACTTACATTTTCATCAATGTATGATTGCAACACAGCTATTACATTTTTTTTAAACTTATTTATATTTGGGATTTGAGAGAGAAAGTGAAAGGGGCGAACCTGGTTGCCGCCGACGGTGGCGAAGACGTTGAAGTAACGAGAGTCGATGAAGTTGAAAACAATGACATACATGGGTTTCTTGCCTTACTGGAGCATGTTGGTGACTCTGTACTCTCGTTTTCTGAAGGACGTGAGCGAACCCACCACTGGTTCTGATCTAAGTGCGAACTTCGCTGCACCACTGATTCATTTATAGCATAAATGTCTCCTTCATGAATAACCGGTAACAGGTAACAATTTCAGATATAACACAATCGTTAGATTAAATTTAAAAAAAATAAAAGGTCAAGATTAATTTATAAATTTTAAATCAAAAGTTACTTGTTAAGGTTTGGTATCACTCCTTATGAAAAAATTAAATTTTATATTTCAACCTTAAAAAAGTAACTTAGTTTACCATTTTATGGTAAACTTATAAACATGTGTTTTATTGTAACTTGTGTTAACAAACTGAAGTATTCTCCATTTCATTATATATTAATTCCTTCATATATAATTCCACTAAATTACCAAAAATTCAAAATAATTCCAATTAATCCAAAAATTCCACGCTCAAAATAATTCCACTAAATTACGACAATCCCAAAAATGAGCACTAAAACATTCAATAATATCCAATAATAGCCAATAATTAATATTTAAGCTCATATATATATATATAATCCAATAATTCTAATTAAAAATCCAAAAAATCAACAATAATTCCCAATATAATCCAATAATTCCAACAATCCAAAAAATCAACACAAAAATTCCAATAATTCCATCAATCCAATATATAATCCAATAATTTATTAACCTCCTATCACTACCAGAAATGGAGACATTACCGGCGACCTGCCGTCGCCGGCCTTGTCTTTTTTTTTCGCCGGAATTGACATTACCGGCGACTTGTCGCCGGCAATGACGTCGCCGGTGATTCCCCGCCGGTGTTGACATTGCCGGCGACGGGAAACGCCGTCGCCGGTAATGTCTCGGACATTGCCGGCGACTCAAGTCGCCGGTGATGTCTCGGACATTACCGGCGACTTGAAGTCGCCGGTGATGTCTCGGACATTACCGGCGACTTCAAGTCGCCGGCAATGGCAGCGCCGCCGTGGCCGGAATTTGAGACATTGCCGGCGACTCGAGTCCATGTCGCCGGCAATGTGGGAAAAAATTTTGAAAAAAAAACGCGGTTCTTGATTGGGCCCAATTCCATAACCTGCATTGAACCAGATAAACCGTACAATCATACAAGTTCAACAGTACACGTAGTAAAGACAGTCATACAAGTTCAACATAAATGTCCAACGTACAGTACAAATAGCAACGACGATAAAAAAATTAACTACAACTACAGGTCAGGTCCAGGAACTTGCGGGTCATCAGGGTTGAAGTAATCCATGTACTCATTTGAATTCCGGTGGCTACCTTGGTCTTGCTCTGGCGTTGACTGGTGCGGTGGTGGTGGTGGATAGCTAGGGAAGGGAGGGACCGGGACCGGGGGAGGTGTGGGGAACGGTTGTCCGGTAGTCTGAGCCTCGTACATCGTCCGCATCCATGTGTACATCTGAGCCTGCACCTGTGTCTGCTGCATTTGGTACTCGGCCATCTGCCTCTTTTGCTCCTCCAACTCCCTCTGCGTCCTATGAAGCTCCGCTGCGAGGTTACGACTAGAAGTTGAACTTCTTGACCCGGTAGAGTATTCTGAAGTGTTCTTCAATACTCCTTCACCCGCCGAGCCCATTCCCCTGCAGTAGTAGGTATTTTTTCCAGTCCCGCACGCTTTTGCCATGATCCGAGCCGCTATCGGGGGATCAAGCGGATCGATCTGAGAGGCATACTGGGTGACTTCTTCCTCGGAGCAGTCAGGATGGTTTGTCCGAGCTATACTCATGGTCACTTCTGCGGTCGCCTCCTCCACTCTCGACTAATTGAAAAGGGAAAATGAACAACGTATTAGCTAACAAAATCTATTTCCATCTTCAAAAATAGTTTTATTAACACATTGAGAGGCGAAAGACTTACCGCTTCTTCAGGGCACTGCGGGTAGAACTTCTGATGAATATACACCAACGGGTTCACCTCTTGTTGTTGCTGCGCCTTAGTCGACCAACCCATGTAGTTGAGTGAACCTGCATGATGGGCCCTGGTGTTTTTCAATCTATTCGCCCGGTTCGTCTTCGAAATCGCCTTGTTTGATAAACATATGAAAAAAAATTAGTAACTAACTATTTCAATCTGATACGATACTTTAGGCTTGAAAGATATATTAAGGATGCATACCCGAGCTTTGGGGTGCTCGAAGTGGGCTATCAGCCACAGCCACTCGTACTCCCTAAACCGGAATTCGCTAGGGGTGGAACCTCGGCCTAGCTCCTTGTATACAGTGTAATGGGAAGAAAGCTCGTTCTTCCACTCTTTATACCTATATTAAAAGAAGGAAAAAATGTTAGAGATATTAAAACACTTGATAAACAAAAATCTAACTCGATATATATTCAAATAAGTCGAAGCACATCACCTCATATGTAGTTGACGCTCTACCCACGTGTGAATAAGAACTTCATCCACGTCAAACCACACCTGCAATATGAATATATAAAAGGTAAAATTATATATTTATTCGGACTTAATTAATAAATGTAAAATTTACGTAATAAAAATACGATTTTACTCACACTGAGTGCATTATGCACTTGCATCTTCACGTAGATAGGCACAGATTCCCAATCTGGCCAAAGCATTGGGACTTGTCCCGCACGATCGCACCGGCCATGCTGACATATTTGCGCGTGGTGTCGAATGCCTCGATCACCTCGCCATCCTCATTGGCCCTTATGGGCGTTTTCCTTCCGCCGGTGGCCTGCTCAAGTCTCTTCCCGGTGCAAGTGCCTCTAGCCCCTTTCCGTTTTCCAGTCCCATTAACGAAATTGCCTAATAATACAATGTCAACAAATTGATATCATTAATTGAACCTATCACAAGTCTTAAGTAATAATTAAGTAATCAATCTGATGTTAAATAAAATTTACCTGCATCGTCCGTTTGTTGGTTGGTGCACCTCACACTCCAAAGATACACGGGGTCGAATGGGAGGAAGTTATACGCTTCCTCCACGCTCAGGAACTCCGGCCGTCCTTCAATATAAACAGGCATCCCCCTATCATCGAATTCAGGGATGACAGGAATCTCGTCGGGTAGGAAGAGACCGGACGGCGGAGATAGACGAGGCCTGGACGATGAGGCGCCAGCACCACCATGTGTCTCATATGTTTCCCGTGAAACGGGAGTAGGCACCGGGCGAATATGGGGCATTCGGATTGAGGGAGTTTCTGATGCCCCCGTTGATTGTCGCTCGTCTGAGGCTCTGCCACCGGAGGGACGTCTGCTGATTGAGCGTCTGGAGACTGAGGCTCGAGGCTCAACTTCCGGTTGCACGGCTCTTGATCGTGCAGCTTCCTCCTCAGCTCGCGCCTCTAGCAAGGCTCTCGTGTGAGCACTCATCATTGGCCCACTGGGCGTGTTGCTAACTGCGGGCGAGGAGGAAGCTTGACTACTGTTCCCTCCACTATTTCGGGAACCTCTCCGAAGCCAATTAGCTGCAAAACCTCCTGGCATGGACGCCGTAATAGTCATGGGAACTGGGGTTCTAGAACGGTTTGGAACCGGAACGGTTTGGAACCTGGAACCGTTATATTACAAACGGTTCCGGTTACAAACAGTTCCGGTTCCAAACGGTTCCGGTTCCAAACCGTTTCGGTTCTATAACAAATCGTTGCCGAAACGGTTTGGAACCGGAACCGTTTGAAACCGGAACTGTTTGTAACTGGAACAATTTGTAACATAACGGTTCCGGTTACAAACAGTTCCGGTTCCAAACCGTTTCGGTTCTATAACAAATCAGAACCGGAACGGTTTGGAACCGGAACCGTTTCCAACGACATTACCAACGACTTAGCAACTCGTGGGTAATGTCTAGGTTTGTCGACTATTATCCGATCGACTAATTTCCGACCATTTTCCGATTTCCAACTAATTTCCGACCATTTTCCGATTTCCGACTAATTTCCGACCAATTTCCGATTTCCGACTACGTTCAATTTCCGACTCCGTACAATTTCCGACTACATATAATTTCCGACTACGGTTCCGATTTCCGACTACGTTCAATTTCCGACTACGGTTCCGATTTCCGACTACGTTCAATTTCCGATTTCCGACTACGTTCAATTTCCGATTTCTGATTTCCGACTACGTTCAATTTCCGACTACGTTCAATTTCCGAGTACATTTTCCGACTACATTTTCCGACTACAATTTCCTTAAACATTTTACTACGTACATTTTACTACGTACATTTGTCGACTACAATTTCCGACTACAATTTCCAACGTACTAAGGATGATAATCGTAATCATATTCATCACTTGAGTCTGACTCGGTTTCATAGGTAACCTCTGGCAATATGTGCCGCTCCTCGTCATCTGAATCAGCGTCAACTTCATATGGATTAACATTGAGAAGTTCTGCTCCAGTAATTCGAACCACACTCCCAGATCTCACATTATTAAGGCGAATCGTAGATGATTCAGGAATGTCAAAAGCGTTTGGCTCTTGGTATGCAGTAACTTCCTCATCATCTGCGGTATCACCAAGTGTGGCAGCACTGTATATGTTTCTATGAGCAACATGGTTAACCACCTTCCACGGGACTTTGTTAAGAAGATCGTCCAGGTAAAACACTTGTTTTACTGATGAGGCAAGAACGAAAGGGTCATCTTCATACCAGGTAGTAGCAGTATTCACCGAAAATGTTCCGTACTGATCGGTCCTTGTGTTCTCCGGGCTAGTATCAAACCATCTACACTTGAACAAGTGCACTTTCATGCGGTTCCCATAAATTAGTTCAACAACTGAATGAAGGACACCGTAATAGTCAACGCCATCCTGCCCACCATGGACCATCACCCCACAATTCTGTGTTTTCAGTCGGTCGTCTCGATTTTCACATATAAATTTCACGCCATTGACCTGACACATGGAGTAAACTTGTGAAGCTATCGGTTTCATCGCCAGGACCCTCAATTCGTTTGACCACTCTGGGTAACCATCATCTGCTACATGGTTCATCTGAAAACGTCCATATATTAATACGTACAGAAGAAATTATGTCATCTTGAAACCACAAAACCACGTACATCCATACATGCTATGTAAGGATATATATAAAAATAGACATATACTTACCCATTGACCAAAGTAGTTTGCAAACGTCTTGTTGTGGTAATCAACATTTCCGGCAATAGCAGGGCAGTGAAGATGATAGTTTTTCCAATATTGTACTTCTTGACAGTTAATCAATACCGACCAGTGGGCAATGGCTACCTCATTTCCATCCAACTTGTACGACTTTGGCAACCTTCCCTGTACTACCACGTCACTGGAGATGATAGAAAGGTTGAACTGTGGTTCATCTATCGGCATCTGTTGTTGGGGGTCCTCTACATTTTCCAAGTACACTTTTGTGTACGTTACACACTCGTGCGCAAGATATGCTTCAGCGATACACCCTTCAGGTGCATATTTATTCTTCACATAGTCCTTGTAGGCTCCCAATTGTCTACAAGTTAACAAGTGCATGTTAACTTACTTAAAAAATAACAATTTACATATAAAAACATAGGCAAACCAAATGTATGAATCATTTGTACCTTTCCATGGGGTACATCCAAGTGTAGTGTACGGGACCGGTAAGCAACAATTGTTCGGGAAGATGGATCATCAGGTGAGGCATTATGTCGAAAAAATTTGGGGGAAATATCCTCTCAAGCTTGCACATGATAAAAATGATGTCATCTTGCATCTCCCTGAGGTCTGTTTTTTTAACTTCCCTGGTGCATAACTTCTGAAAGAATCTTGACAAGGCCACCAACGGCTCCACCACCTCTTTGGGCATGTACCCTCGAATGAAAATAGGGAAAAGGCGTTGAAGCAGTACATGGCAGTCATGACTCTTTAATCCGTACATCTTATTGTCCCGGAAGTTAACACACCTGCTTATATTTCCTGCATAGCCATAAGGATACCTGCATATATATAGATAAAGCCACATATATGGACCAATTATATTTCTTGCATATAACCATATATACTCCGCTAAAAATTTAAGGCCAAATTCCTACATAGCCATAAGAATATATACCTGACATTACTCAGCCACCGAAAAATTTCATGCTTATGCTTCGGCTTTACGGTGTACGGAGCTTGCGGCATTTTTCTCTTACCATCTCTTAACCACAAATGTTTCCGCACACCCATTGCTTTCAGATCAATGCGTGCCTTAGGGATGTCTTTTGTTTTCCCCTCCAAGTTAAGAACTGTGCCCACCACACTTTCACACACATTCTTCTCTATGTGCATGACATCTAGGTAATGTCTGATAGGCAACCTGGGCCAGTAGGGGAGTTCCCAGAATATACTCTTGTGTGTCCAAAACTTATACCTTTCGGGCTTTTCTGGAATTGACGCCACTATGTCAGGATGATTGCTCAGCTGGCCAAAATCATATTCATTCAACACTTCCAAAATTTCTTCCCCTGTCCATCGCCTGGGTGCCACACCTGTTTCCACAGTCCCATCAAACGCGTCTGGATCCTGCCTAAATGGGTGATCATATGGAAGCCAACAACGGTGACGCATCTAAACAATTTTACTGCAATGAGGACTACAACAATCAACCGTCATGCACTCTGAACAAGCCTTGTAACCCCTGGTAACATTGCCCGACAACATACCGCGGGCAGGAAAATCACTGATGGTGCCAACAAGCATGGCATGCATCTGGAACATCTCGTTTTTGAACCTATCGTAAGTGGGGTGGCCACACTCACTCAGGTACTTAAGCTCCTCAATCAAAGGCCTCAAATACACATCGAGACACTTTCCTGGATAACCCGGGCCCGGAATTAACAGAGTGAGCATATTGTATTCCTTCTTCATGCACATCCATGGTGGAAGGTTGTACGGTACCAAAATAACTGGCCATATACTGTATTGAAGACTCATGTTGCCAAAAGGGTTGAATCCGTCAGATGAGAGCCCTAGCCAAACATTTCGGACCTCTGCTGCAAAATGATCAAACTCCCTGACCATGTGCTTCCAAGCCTCTCCGTCGGAAGGGTGTATAAGGGTGTCATCGTCAGGCAAGTTCCTCTCAGCCCACCATCTCATTGCCTCGGCCGTGAAAGCACACATGAACAACCGCTCCAGCCTATCAATAAGCGGGAAATATCGAAGTATCTTCACAGCTTTCTTGTTGCCTGCAGGAGTCAACTTATACCTTTCTGTAAAACATACCGGGCAGGCTTCAAGGTCTTCGAGATCTTTTCCCCAGAAGAGAATACAATCATATCTGCATGCATGGATTTTGATGTAGGAAAGCCCAAGATCTTTCAGGATATGTCGCACCTTATGATGTGTGGTAGGAAGACGATGACCGGGTGGCAGTAGCGAAGCAGTCCACTTCAACCAAGAATCAACAGCTTTGACAGACATTTTGTTCTCCATTTTGAGCTGCATCACTCCCATCACACTTTCAAGAACAGTCTTACTACAACCGTCGTACAACGGAGTCTGTTGCAATGCAATCAGGTTGTTGTACTTGTCCATACCGCTTGTGTTGACATGACCTCCAGGTAATGGTTCGACTGGCTCGATATGGGGGAAACCCTCAACGACGGGAGGGACATTTGGTGCTTCATCAGCGAATACACCGCTCTCATGAGGAAACATATCATTGATTAACATCGATGTTGGATCATAGGATGAACTGCCCCTCGCAGCAAAATCTCCATGATCATAGCGTGGACTAGCCCTCTCACCAAATTGTCCATGATCATGCGGACCCGCTACCGATGTTTCACCGTGATAAATCCAACAAGTGTACTTATCCCAAAACCCGTATTTACTCAGGTGCCTCTGGACTTTATCGATGGGAAATCGAAATCGATCGCTGAAACACTTACATTCTTTACACGGGCAATAATGAAGTGTAGTGTCTCCACAATTAGCCTTCACAAAATCCACAAAACTCCTAATTCCCTGGTGATATCTGACATCCCATCTTTCGAGGCTCATCCAACTCTTGTCCATCCTGAAAATTCTAACAATTTTACGTATTAGTTATATATATACACACACATTCACTACTAATAATCGACGTGATCTCTCAATTCAACTCTAATTAAATCAACACATGCATGCATATGTATATATATCGATCTAATCTCTGAATTCGATTCAGTACTCGATGATAGTATTCTCCTTTTTTCAATTCAAAACGTATTTGACTGGGTAGGAGGAGGCTCTGTTAAGCCTGGCTCCGATAACAATACGATAATACCAGTCATTGATTCAGACACAAGATTAACTACAACCTGTTTTCTCGTTTCGGTGACCGTACATCAACAACATTTCATATATATCTCACGAATTGGATTTGATCAACACACACACACATATATATATATACCACATATACGTATATATACACCTACGTACCTATATATATAGCTTCCCGAATGATCGAGTTTTCGACGCGCGCCTTAATTTTGACAATATACCGAATGATCGATTTCAGAGCGTACGTTTTCCTTCTTTCGATTTCTTTCGATTTTTTTCGCTCAAAATGATTGAATGATCGAGCTGCCCCATCCGGCATCAAATATAAGACACATTGCCGGCGACGGAGTAAGTCGCCGGAAATGAAGACATTACCGGCGACTTTACGCCGGAATCTCGCCGGTAATGTTCCAAGACATTACCGGTGACTCCAACCGTCGCCGGCAATGTCTAGCCACACATTTCCGGCGAAATTCCGGCCGGAAAATCGCCGGAAATGTTCGGCTTGACATTGCCGGCGATGGTTGGAGTCGCCGGTAATGTCTTGGAACATTACCGGCGAGATTCCGGCCACATTACCGGCGACGGAGTAAGTCGCCGGTAATGATGGACATTACCGGCGACTTTTCCGGTCGCCGGCCTTGTTGGCCGGAATCTCGCCGGTGATGACTCATTTTCTTGTAGTGTATCTATATATATATAATCCAATAAATCCCAAAAATTAACAATAATTCTCATAACTTACATAATTCAAGAAAAATCCAATATATATTCACACAATCAACACAACATCCACATTATCGATAAACAAACTAAACAAATTAAAATCTAACCTAAAAAAATTGAAATTGGGGATTTAGGGATTTAAAACCTGTTTTTGGTTTGAGAATCTGAAAATGTTGATGAAGGACGACGGCTTGTAGCAGATCGATGAAAGTCCTTCCTCTTGCTTGATTCACGGCGGTGGCACAATTTAGATCGGAGGATATGGAGGAGAAAATACAATGCATAAACGAAACTGCCCAGAACGGCTGCAGTTCTGGAATATAACGCAAACTATAGCCGACGATATAAGTATCATCGTCGGCCATAGTATACCCAAAATTATAACCGACGATATTTGATATGAATATCGTCGGTTATAGTTTTTTTTTTTTCATATGCCAGTTATTTTTTTTTCATATGCCGGTTATAGTTATTTTTTTTCATATGCCGGTTATACTTAATATTTTTTAATATTTAATAATACGAAATTATTAGAAAAAAAAATGGAAATTATTTAAAAGCCTAATTAATTAAATTAAAACGGCATTTAATTTTTTGCAATTGGCTATATATATATTTATTAATATTTATTTTCGGTTGTAGTTTTTTTTCGAATATCGTCGGTTGTAGTTTTTTTTTCCAATCTCTCGATCTCTCTCTCTGATGATCGCTATTTAATTAGCAATTTAATCGACACAATTTAAAGTCGATCATCTGAATATAATTTCCGTTACATTGCACGTTCAAACTCAAATTAACATACATACACTAAGGCGCATAGTCAGAATCATCGCTTGAGTCTGACTCTGTTTCCGAGTTAATTTCAGGTAAGATGTGTATGCCCTCGTCACTTGAGTCTTCATTGTCTTCATTTTGATTAACATCAATAAGATTCGGTTGAGGAATTCGTACCACACTGCCCCGTCTCACATTATTAAGGCGAATTGTTGAGGTTTCAGGAATACTAGTTGCGTTCGGTTCTTGGTATGCACTAACTTCTTCATTATCCGAGGTCACACCAAGGGTTGAGGCACTGTATATGTTTCGTGGAAAAACATGGTTAACCACTTTCCACGCGCCTTTATGCACAAGATCATCAAGATAGAACAATTGTTTCATCGTCGTGGCCAAAACAAACGGATCATCTTCATACCAGCTTGTAGCAGTATTCACTGAAAAAATGCCGTATTGATCGGTCCTTGTGTTCTGAGGGTCGGTATCAAACCATCTACACTTAAACAAGTGCACGGTCATGCCTTCCCTATATATTAATTCGACAACTGAATGGAGAACACCGTAATAGTCAACTCCATTCTGCCCACCATGCACCATTACCCCAGAATTCTGTGTTTTTCGTCTGACATCTCTATGTTCACAAATAAATAGCACGCCATTTACCTTACACATAGGATAAACTCTGGAAGTTACCGGTTTCTGCGCCAAGAGCCTCAATTCGTGTGACCACTGAGGGATACCATCATCTTGTACATGGTTCATTTGAAAATAATCATTTTTTAACTTAACTATAAATAGGATACGAGACATGCACTTAAATTCACACACCAGTCAATATATCTATATACGTACCCATTTGCCAAAATAGTTTGCGAACGTCTTGTTGTGGTACTCAACATCACCAGAAATAGCAGGGCAGTAAAGGTGCCAATATTGAACTTCTGGACAGTTAATCAATACCGACCAATGGGCAATGACTAGCTCATAAGGTTCCAAATTATACGAGTTGGGCAACTTTCCAGAAACTTCAACATCATCGGAGATGATCGAAAGGTTGAACTGCCCTCCATCTACTGGCATATGTTGTGGAGGGTCCTCCAACGCTCCCAAATACAACTTGGTGTACGTTACGCACTCATGCGCAATATATGCTTCAGCGATACATCCTTCGGGTGCAAATTTTTTCATCACATAATCTTTGTAGTCCCCTAATTGTCTGTAAAGTGGTAATTACAGATCGAGCATGTTATGCTTATTGCAAAATAAGTGAATAAATAATATTAAAGATCGACATGTATAGCCAGATTCAGAGATGCATTACGTACCTTTCCATAGGATACATCCATGTGTAGTGCACTGAACCAGTAAGCAACAATTGTTCCGGAAGATGGAGCATCAGGTGAGGCATGATGTCGAAAAAGTTTGGAGGAAATATCCTTTCGAATTTGCACATGATAAAAATGATGTCCTGTTGCATTTCCAAGAAGTCCGATTTCTTCACTTCTCTCGTGCATAACTTCTGAAAGAATCTTGACAAAGCCACTAACGGCTCCACCTCCTCCTTGGGCAGGTACCCTCGAATGAAAACAGGGAAGAGGCGTTGAAGCAGTATATGACAGTCATGACTCTTTAGTTCGTACATCTTATTGTCTTTGAAGTTAATACATCGACTTATATGTCCAGCATAGCCTGAGGATACCTGACATTACCCATCCAGCCAAAAATTTCATTATTCTGGGCAGGCTTGACGGTATAAGGAGCTTATGGCATTTTTTTCTTCCCATCTCTCAACCACAAATCTTTTCGCAGTCCCATCCTTTTAAGATCAATGCGTGCCTTCGGGCCGTTTTTAGTTTTTCCCTCCCAATTCAACACTGTGCCGACCACACTCTCGCACACATTTTTCTCTATGTGCATGACATCTAAGTAGTGTCTGATCAGCAACTTGGACCAATACGGAAGTTCCCAAAAAATACTTTTGTGTGTCCAAAATTTATACCTGTCGGGTTTGTCAGGTATTGACGCCACTATCTCAGGATGATTGCTTAGCTGCCCAAAATCGTATTCATTTAGCACTTCCAATATTTCATCCCCCGTCCATCTCCTCGGCTGCTCACCTGTTTCCACAGTCCCATCAAATGCCTCCATATCCTCCCGAAATGGGTGATCATGTGGAAGCCAACAACGATGACGCATCTGTACAATCTTCCTGCAATGAGGTCTGCAACACTCAACCGTCATGCACTCTGGACAAGCCCTGTATCCCCAGGTAAAGTTGCCCGACAACATCCTGCGTGCAGGAAAATCGCTAATGGTGCCAACAAGCATGACATGCATCTGGAACATCTCATTTTGGAACTTGTCATAAGTGGGATGACCATGCTCACTCAAGTACTTAAGCTCCTCAATCAAGGGTCTCAAATACACATCGAGACACTTTCCTGGATAACCCGGCCTTAGAACTATCATAGTGAGCATATTGTATTCTTTCTTCATGCACATCCATGGAGGAAGGTTGTACGGTACCAAAATAACTGGCCATATACTACAGTTGAAGACTCATGTTGCCAAAAGGGTTGAATCCGTCAGATGAAAGCCCCAGCCAAACATTTCGAACCTCTGATGCAAAATAAGAAAACTCCTTCACCATGTGCTTCCAAGCCTCTCCGTCAGCAGGGTGTATAAGCGTATCACCGTCAGGCAAATTCCTCTCGGCCCACCATCTCATAGCTTCAGCCGTGTGTGTAGACATGAACAACCGTTCTAGCCTATCTATCAGCGGAAAATACCGAAGTATCTTCACAGCTTTCTTGTTTCCGGCAGGAGTCAACTTATACTTATCTGTACCACATACCGGGCATTCATCAAGGGATTCAAGATCATTCCCATAAGCATCTTCACCCCATAAGAGAACACAATCATATCTACAAGCATGGATTTTGATGTAGGAAATGCCAAGATGTTTCAGGATCTGTCGCACCTTACGATGAGTGGTAGGAAGCCGATGACAGGGGGGCAACAACGAACCAGACCACTTCAGCCAATCATCAATAGCCTTCACACTCATTTTGTTCTCCACTTTGAGCTTCATTACTCCCATAACACTTTCGAGAACAGATGCATTACACCTGTTGTACAACAGGGTCTGTTGGAAGGCAATGAGGTTGTTGTACTTGTCCATACCAGCAGTGTTGACAGCTGTAGGTAATTGCTGGACTGGCTCAATATGAGGGAAGTCTCCAACGGCGGGAGGGATATCCGGTGCTTGAGAAAATATACCGCTCTCATGAGGAAACATATCGTTGATCAGACTTGTTGTTGGATCATTGGATGTAGATCCACTCTCAAAAAATTGTCCGTGATCATGTTGACCAACTGATGAGCTCTCACCGTGATAAATCCAACATGTGTACTTATCCCAAAACCCGTTTTTCTTCAAGTGCTCCAATACTTTATCGATGTGAAAACGATATCGCTCGCTGCGACACTGACATTTCATACACGGACAATAATGAATTGTCATCCCTCCACAATTAACTTTCACATATTCCACAAAACTTCTAATTCCAGGGTGATATCTTACATCCCATCTTGGAAGACACATCCAACTCTTGTCCATCCTGAAAATTATAACTGGAGGTATATATACCCATGATCTTATTAATTAAAATTTCATAGCTATATATATATATATATCTATATATATATATATCGATATTCAAACTATAATTAAATTACATAATTTAATTATTTGATCTAGCCTACTTGATCCCTAACTAGCTAGCTATCTAATTACTTACAAATGAACATATAAATGTGACGACCCAGACCAGAATCAACAGTATGATCAGCTTGATTAATGAGTTACTGCATAGTCGCAGTTTGTCGACAGTTATTTGAATCGCCAGGCTCGTTAACGACTAAATTATAGGCCAAGAATTGGAGCTCGTTCTCTTCTCGAGAGTCGTTGTACGTGTGATTACGAGTTCATGGGCGGTTCCGGATCGTTATTTGGACGACCGAGGAATTAGTTATGAATATTTGAAGTTTCGACGGAAATGGATTTAAATGGCAGGTTTGTTCGCGACTAAATTATTGGACGAGAATTTGGCTTCGGATCCTTCATGAAAGTTGTTCAGAATTTAATTTCGAGTTCGTAGAAACTTCCAGAGCATGATTTTGACTTACGGAGTTTAAGTTGTGATTATTTCCGTTTGTTGATTAATTAGTCGATTTAAATGTGTGTTGGTTCAAAGGGTTGACTTTTTATCCGTTTGGTCGATGTGTTTGAATTCGGGTGATTATTGAAGAGTACGTCGAGACGAGTTTGTGGCCACGAGAATTATTGAAATCAGAATTACGACGAGAAAGTTACGCTCGTTTGAAGTTTGTTGAAATGGATAAACATGAGTTTCCTTATTGGGAAAGTCTATTTATGGCAGTTTCTCTTTAAGGAAAGTCAACTGTTAGTCATAAATGGGTTGACCGGTCAACTATGCATGGAGGAGGGTGGTGCGATGCGGTGCTCCACGGCCACCGGCGACGAGGCCCGTTCGGCCACCTCCGAGGACGGCGCTTGGTCCATCCAACTCGGCTTGGATTCCCGAACCTATTCCCGGTCACCGTTGACGGCGAGGGTCGCCGGAAGGAGGGCGTTTTCCGGTTAAAGTTTGTGAGAAATTGGGGTTTTTTGGATGAATCGATTTCGGCCGAATTGAACTCCAAGAGGTACTGGGTTTTGTAGCCCTCTTCAATTTGATTCTAACCATATAAACATAGTGTTCTAATTCGATTTGAGCACGGAGAATTTTGTGTTTGAATTTTGTGTTCCATTTCGATTTTACTTGAAATTGAGCTAGTTAGAGTTTGAATTGGACTTCGGTGCAGTTATGGAAGTTGCTCAGTGCATGAATTTGAGTGGAATAGGGGTTAATCCGCCGTGAAATTCTCCGGTCGGCAGTGGCGCAGCCGTGGGCGGCGGTCAACGCGGTGGTCAACGGTCAACAGGTTTGACTTTTTGGACTTTCGGCAAGTTGCATGTCGTTTGACTCGAAATCGCGCTCCGATCGTAGTGGGGAGGTTCGTTTCTCGATTTGAGCATCCGAAAGTAAAGCGAGGTATTGAGGTGTTATATATGGATTTTCGACGATTCGTCGGCTTTGAGTTATGTGTTTCCGAGAACGGTGGTTTCTCGTGAATCGATTTGAATTGTCGGATTATGACTTTGAATAATGGATTTTGTGAATATTCAGGGGTTCGTGATCGTTTGTTTGGCGAGGGACATTCCGCCGGATCACGGGTTAACGCGATACGCGTTACGCCAGTCTGTGAGTGGACATTTCTTTTCACAGATTATTTGCGAGTCTTGATATACGTTTTATGGACTCGAGCATGCATATGAGATTACGGATTACATGAGCATATGTTTTACGATTATACGATTATACTTATACGGATATACGTATACGAGTATACATATACTTATATGATGTTCATGCATTTGCATCAAAATGTTTATGATTTAGTTTACACAGAGTACAGTCGTTATATGTTGTTGTATCGATACACTCGCATCCCGGCTGATCCCTGAGGATGTGTACCGGGGGAGGCTGTGACTCCTGACCCGTGACCTGTACCGGGGGGAGGCAGACCTCTGACCTGAGGCCTTTCTGGCTAGAATTGCGTGGAAGTCTGGGACTCCGTGATTCTGACTGTACTAGCACGGATGTGTCCATGAGTGACCCCGTGGGATTTTTACTTGCATGCTCAGTACGCTGGAGGATTATGGTTTTACCTCTTGTACTATATTGTTTTTATTTACCTGGACTCGCATATGTTGTTTTAAACATATATATTAAATGGTGAAAGACATTTATTTTCGTCCACTCACTCTAACGTGTTTATTGTCTTTTCCCTGGGCTGTTCGGTTTCCGTGCCCAGTTTGCAGTTCAGGCTCTGGTGTCGCACGTCGTGGTCGGAGGCATAGTTCTCGAGCTGCCTTGATTCTGCCAGTAGGTTTATTGTTCTACCTACTGTGGTATACGTATATGTTTATGTGTTAGAGGTCGCTCTGAGAAATCTATTGTTATGTTATACGATTTTACCCGGATTTCAGTAAAGTATATATTATATGTATTGTTTACTTTACTGTTGAGATATTGAGAAATCCGGATGGGATTGGTGCCCACGGTTTGCTTTTTGTGGCATAGGATGAAGTGTATTTTCCGCGTGCAAGTAATGGTAATTCCACGCTAGTAACGAAACTCTGCCCAAATTTCGAAAAGTTTTTGTTGGTTCGTGTTTTCGAAGGGGTTTGATTCCGATTTAGGAAGCTAAATCGGGGTGGATCCTTTCAGCTTGGTATCAGAGCATTAGGTTATAGGTTCTGCAGACTTCTGTAGTTGTGTTTACTAAGGATATTTGAGAATGTACAGCATGTCTGGAATGGTGACCCGACCGGCCGGCGGATAATCATCAAATTCCGGGTGTTGTATGCTTTCAAATATTTGAAGTTCCATGATTACGTTCCACTTGTTGTGAACGATATTGTATTCATTAGGATGCCTCCTGACATGCTTTCCGTGTTGTTTCAGTTGTGGATCCTGTTGGGGATCATTCGACGCGCGATTTGCCAGAGAATAGTGGATTCAGATGAGTATTCAGAGTTCAGAGAATTGTGTGGCACGGTTTTCCTGGGGATGTATATATGAGCAATTATATGTTGCCTCAGAGCTGAGATTTGTGGCAGTGATGTTTGCCTGAGTCAGATTGTTGTATTTGGTGGGCTGATGTTGTGTGAATTCCTGTTGCGACTCCACGGCCTAGATTCAGGGTGTTGTGTATTCGGTAATGGTTTTGTCAGGCTATTCAGCAATTGAATGTGGAGTGTTTACCCACCTGAGGCAGAGATGCAGTGTTCATATGTTTGTGCCCGTTGCACGAGTTATGTGGCTTCAGAGGGAGCAGTGCACGAAGTTCGAGATGAGTTTGAACCTGAGCATCAGAGAGAGTCTGATTGATGTGCCTTGAGATTTCTGTGAGGAGCTTAGTGTGCTGCACTCAGTGGCGAGGCTGTCGAGGGGCTAAGGGGTACGTGGTTTTCGATGTGGTGGTTTGAGGAAAGTGGACGTAGTCGAGATTTTAATAAGGTTGAGTTCTGACACTTCGGGATCAGTGATTTCATCAGACTGTGGTCTTTTTGATTATGTTGAGGATCCTCTGCTGATCCGTTTGACACTGGCGGAGATCGCAGAGTAGCGGACCTGTTCCTGTGGCATGAGTTTGGGTGATCCTTTCACACAGCAGGTGTCGCTGTGACATATGTTCGAGGAACACTCTCAGTTGCTGTTTCGTTGACCAGGAGGGTCACGTTATGAGGGAGCGCCCTCAGCCATCTATGTTTGCGGTTCGGCAGCTCAGAGTTTACGAGGAGATCCTCATGTTGTTCCTGCAGTCTGACCAATATACCCTTTTGACGAGTTATTCAGCAAGTCGCTATTGATGTGGGCGGCTAGTTGGGCATGTTGGAGTTCGTGCCATGACTTTGTTGAGGACAGACTTTTCTCCAAGGTTACTGTTGTTTGATATCCATAACAATTGTACCTGCATCTCCACTTCCGAGGTTTTGGAGAGTGTTGCGTCTATCCGGAGGTGGCGAGATCCTTGTTGGAGGATATGGGTTAGCCGCGGATCTGTTATAGCTGGACATTGTGGTTTTGGTGTGCTTGTGAGTATGGACTTACAGTCGACGCATTTGGCGATGTTCGAGAGCCTCAAGGAGGAGGTTATGTTCGACGACCAGATTTCCCGAGATGCTGTTTCTTGGTGATAGTCGAGCGGTTTGTGAAGATGAGTTGTGTGGTTTGCTTAGCTCATGTTGTGGATGCTGTGGTTGCTGTGTCTGACATTGGTCACGTTGAGGTGGTTTCTGAGTTTCCAGGTGTGTTTCGGAGGAGTTACCAGGTGTTCCTCCAGTTCGGGAGACTGATTACACCATTGAGCTTGTACCAGGCGCTGGATTCGTTTTACTGACATCTTGTCATTTGGAGCCAGCGGAGCTGATGGAGCTATTGTGTGGACTCCAGGAGTTGCTGGAGAAGATTTCATGTGACCCCGCGTATTTTCGTGGTGTACTCTTGCATTGTTTACACGGATGTTGGATGATTTGACGAGGTGGTGCATTGAGTACCGAAAGCTCGATTTGTTCAGATGAGTGCGAGTATCCTCCGCTTCGGATTGACGAGTGGTTTGACCAGCTCGCGAGAGCTTCAGTCCTGTCGAAGATTGATTTCGGATCCGGATACCATCAGTTGTGGATCGATGAGTCGGATGTGGTTTGGTTAGCTTTTAGATCGTGATGCAGGCATTACGAGTTCTTGGTCACGCTGTTTGGTTGACCAATGCCTCGTAGATCGTGTGGACTTGATGGATCAGGTGTTCAGACGGTTTCTGAATGAGTTTGCGGTTATGTTTGTTGGCATTGTCCTGAGGTATTCCAGGAGTGTGGGCCAGCACCTGAAACAGTTGCAAGCGGTTTTGCAGACTTCGCGAAACGATTAGCTGTTGTAAGTTCAGCCAGTGTGAGTTTTGGCTGTTTAGCGTGACGATTTTGAGCTGTGTGATGTTAGTCGAGGGAGTTGGCGTGGATCCTGACCAGATAGAAGCCGTATTGATTTGGGGTTGACCTACCATTGTACCAGAGATCCGGTGTTTCTCTTGGGTTTGGCAGGCTATTACCGACAGCTTGTGCAGGATTTTTCCGGATTGCCACTCTACTTTCCGGATTGACGAAGAAGGCGGCAAGTTCGTGTGGTTCGATGTACACGAGGAGAGTTACTTACTCCTGCAGGGTGGTTGACCGTTGCTTCGGTTTTGACCTTACCTGACGATTGTGACGAGTTCGTGGGTTATGGCGATGCATCGAGGTTTGGATTTGGTTGTGTTTGGATACTGTGTAGCGGAGCGGTGGCTCATTGTTTCAGGCAGTGTGGAAACCTTATGTAGCTACGTATCCTATGTATGATTTGGGGTAGCTGTCTTGTGTTAGCATCAGTGAGTTCGAGACACTACAGCTATGGCGTGCATCGAGGTGTAGGACGTACACTGATCACTTGAGTTTCATCCACTTGCATATACGGCCAGATTCGAGCTTGAGGCAATGTAGATGGAGGGAGTCGATTACCGACTATGGCTATACCTTTGAGCTTGTTTAAGGAAGGCTAGTGGTTGTACTTTGATCATCCGTCTGGGATGTTGTTACTGATGCATTCAGTCGAGAGTCAGGAGCTTCAGTGTTGCATGTGTGTGTGTGTGATTTGAGTTTTCGTGTTAGCTGAGTTGCGAGCTATGGGAGCTGAGTTCGTGTGTAATGATGTTGAGGCTCGTGGTTTCGCGCTTTTGGTGCTGGTGATGCAGAAATGTATCAGATATTCCGAGTTTATTACTCGTGACGCAACATGAAGAACAATGTAGTAGCTTGTGTGTGCTAATGCCCCACTTGTCGACTGGCGATGGCTAGGAGGCAGAGACGTGCCGAAGTGTGTCAGCCATTTGAGATCTCCGGTTAGACGTGACGGTTGTTGCTATGTTGTGTATGTTTGAACGCACTTCGGTTTGTGATACCAGTTATCAGGTCTTTGTGGACAGTTTGATGAACTTGGTACATTTCCTTGTACTCTCGGTGATGATTTTAGTGGCAGGAAGTCATGGCTGTGTTTGATGGAGGTTGTCCATCTACGTGGTGTACCTATGTCCCAGTTCGCCAATCGAGGTAGTCAGCTACAACTGAGTGTTGGTGAGCTTTGCAGCGAGCATTGGGGACCAGATTACGAGTTAGTATCGGTTTTTATCCTCGGATTGGTGGGCGATCTTTGAGGATTATTCAGGCCTTGGAGGGCATGTTGTGGACCTTGGTATTACAATTCCAGAGGATTCGGGACCAGCAGTTTCAGCTGTTCGAGATTGCATGCAGTACCAGTGTGTGGACCACTATGGTTTCGAGGTTGTTTGATGTTGATTTGAGATGTGATGCTGTACTCCATTGTGCTGGAGCGAGTTTGGTTTGAGTATGAGTTGATATTTAATGCTGATTTTTGTGAAATGTGCTACCACAGACTGTCAGGTTAGCGGAAATGGGTTGATTATTGCCCGACCTCGATGTTTGAGCTATGCTGATATGAGTATGTGAGTTGTATTGATGTGTGAACTGAGTTGTGAATTGACACGTTGTTTTGACTTGTATGTGGCCATAGGCGAGTTTGTGTTATGCCGTATGGTTCGGCACCACCTATAGTGTTGGCTTTTGTGTGTGTGTTGTGTTCCGTGTGGCGGAACTGTGTTTCAGATGTGTTACGTGTGGTGTACCCTATCAGTTCCTTATGCAGGAACACTTGGCGATTGTGGGGAGCCAGTTCAGATTTGTGATTTTGTGGGTACAGAGATTTCAGCACGGAGTTATCTCCTATTGTGGAGTTTGTTATTAGAGTTGTTCAGTCGATATTATCGCTGGAGAGTTGAGCAGTATGCAGAGGCAGTGCTCCTACCTTGTAGTTGGCAGATTAAGAAATTTCGAGGTCGAAATTTTTTAAGGGGGGTGGATTTGTGACGACCCAGACCAGAATCAACAGTATGATCAGCTTGATTAATGAGTTACTGCATAGTCGCAGTTTGTCGACAGTTATTTGAATCGCCAGGCTCGTTAACGACTAAATTATAGGCCAAGAATTGGAGCTGGGTCTCTTCTCGAGAGTCGTTGTATGTGTGATTACGAGTTCGTGGGCGGTTCCGGATCGTTATTTGGACGACCGAGGAATTAGTTATGAATATTTGAAGTTTCGACGGAAATGGATTTAAATGGCAGGTTTGTTCGCGACTAAATTATTGGACGAGAATTTGGCTTCGGATCCTTCACGAAAGTTGTTCAGAATTTAATTTCGAGTTCGTAGGAACTTCCAGAGCATGATTTTGAGTTACGGAGTTTAAGTTGTGATTATTTCCGTTTGTTGATTAATTAGTTGATTTAAATGTGTGTTGGTTCAAAGGGTTGACTTTTTATCCGTTTGGTCGATGTGTTTGACTTCGGGTGATTATTGAAGAGTACGTCGAGATGAGTTTGTGGCCACGAGAATTATTGAAATCGGAATTACGACGAGAAAGTTACGCGCGTTTGAAGTTCGTTGAAATGGATAAACATGAGTGTCCTTATTGGGAAAGTCTATTTATGGCAGTTTCTCTTTAAGGAAAGTCAACTGTTAGTCATAAATGGGTTAACCGGTCAACTATGCATGGAGGAGGGTGGTGCGATGCGGTGCTCCACGGCCACCGGCGACGAGGCCCGTTCGGCCACCTCCGAGGACGGCGCTTGGTCCATCCAACTCGGCTTGGATTCCCGAACCTATTCCCGGTCACCGTTGACGGCGAGGGTCGCTGGAAGGAGGGCGTTTTCCGGTTAAAGTTTGTGAGAAATTGGGGTTTTTTGGATGAATCGATTTCGGCCGAATTGAACTCCAAGAGGTACTGGGTTTTGTAGCCCTCTTCAATGTGATTCTAACCATATAAACATAGTGTTCTGATTCGATTTGAGCATGGAGAATTTTGGGTTTGAATTTTGTGTTCCATTTCGATTTTACTTGAAATTGAGTTAGTTAGAGTTTGAATTGGACTTCGGTGCAGTTATGAAAGTTGCTCAGTGCATGATTTTGAGTGGAATAGGGGTTGCTCCGCCGTGAAATTCTCCGGTCGGCAGTGGCGCCGCCGTGGGTGGCGGTCAACGCGGTGGTCAATGGTCAACAGGTTTGACTTTTTGGACTTTCGGCAAGTTGCATGTCGTTTGACTCGAAATCGCGCTCCGATCGTAATGGGGAGGTTCGTTTCTCGATTTGAGCATCCGAAAGTAAAGCGAGGTATTGAGGTGTTATATATGGATTTTCGACGATTCGTCGGCTTTGAGTTATGTGTTTCCGAGAACGGTGGTTTCTCGTGAATCGATTTGAATTTTCGGATTATGACTTTGAATAATGGATTTTGTGAATATTCAGGGGTTCGTGATCGTTTTTTTGGCGAGGGATATTCCGCCGGATCACGGGTTAACGCGATACACGTTACGTCAGTCTGTGAGTGGACATTTCTTTTCACAGATTATTTGCGAGTCTTGATATACGTTTTATGAACTCGAGCATGCATATGAGATTACGGATTACATGAGCATATGTTTTACGATTATACGATTATACTTATACGGATATACGTATACGAGTATACATATACTTATATGATATTCATGCATTTGCATCAAAATGTTTGTGATTTAGTTTACACAGAGTAGAGTCGTTATATGTTGTTGTATCGATACACTCGCATCCCGGCTGATCCCTGAGGATGTGTACCGGGGGAGGCTGTGACTCCTGACCCGTGACCTGTACCGGGGGGAGGCAGACCTCTGACCTGAGGCCTTTCTGGCTAGAATTGCGTGGAAGTCTGGGACTCCGTGATTCTGACTGTACTAGCACGGATGTGTCCATGAGTGACCCCGTGGGATTTTTACTTGCATGCTCAGTACGCTGGAGGATTATGGTTTTACCTCGTGTACTATATTGTTTTTATTTACCTGGACTCGCATATGTTGTTTTAAACATATATATTAAATAGTGAAAGACATTTATTTTCGTCCACTCACTCTAACGTGTTTATTGTCTTTTCCCTGGGCTGTTCGGTTTCCGTGCCCAGTTTGCAGTTCAGGCTCTGGTGTCTCACGTCGTGGTCGGAGGCATAGTTCTCGAGTTGCCTTGATTCTTCCAGTAGGTTTATTGTTCTACCTACTGTGGTATACGTATATGTTTATGTGTTAGAGGTCGCTCTGAGAAATCTATTGTTATGTTATACGATTTTACCCGGATTTCAGTAAAGTATATATTATATGTATTGTTTACTTTACTGTTGAGATATTGAGAAATCCGGATGGGATTGGTGCCCACGGTTTGCTTTTTGTGGCATAGGATGAAGTGTATTTTCCGCGTGCAGGTAATGGTAATTCCACGCTAGTAACGAAACTCTGCCCAAATTTCGAAAAGTTTTTGTTGGTTCGTGTTTTCGAAGGGGTTTGATTCTGATTTAGGAAGCTAAATCGGGGTTGGGTCCTTTCAATAAATATATATTCTTTTCGTCAAGACCATAGAGTAAACAATCCTTGGAGTGTGAGTGTCGACGGTTTTAAAATAGGACTTACGGATTTTCGTGTATCCACGTTTCCGGTATGTAAAAATTTTGGTATTTATAACAAAATGATTAAAACCAACCATTCTCTTTATTCATTGTTTTGTTTCGATGAGATAAATTTTATCTACCTCTATGATTGTATTGAAAGACCCGAAGACCACAACAATATCACTGTCATCGGAGAAGAACGTAAGTTTTTTTACCTCATCGAAAACAACACTGAGCTAATCCCCCGCCATTTTCACCTTTGGCGCCAACAATGAGAGGTAAAATTAGCAGGGATCGATTAAAAACCGCGAAATTTGATAACCCAAACCCCAAAAAACACTCATTTCGCACCAAATCTTAATCCCATATAAAACCCAACGCCCGCCCAAAGACTCATTTATTCCCCTCCCTCTCCCTCTCCCTCTCTCTCTCTCCCTCTCCATCTCTCCCTCCCCAATTAAACCACCCACCATATATCATCACCATCACAATAATAATCACAATATATATTATACCCATGCATAATTAATAATCACAATTAATCCTATATATAATAATCATAATATATATATAATCAATTACGTACTACGTACTCCAACTCAACTATCAATCACGTACTCAAAATCAACCATCAATTACTCAAACTCAACAATCAATTAACTCCGATCCATCGATCGATCAATTCAAAATCAACATATATCATATCAACAATCGATTAACACGTACACACACACATATATATATATATACGTACCTATATATAATGAATCACGAACTCATTCTTCACAGTTTTCGATATCACCCAAATATTTCTGAGCATTTTCAGTTTTCGCGGGAGATTTTTTTTGAATGACAGAGCTGCTGCCCAGAATGGTTCTGAAATAAGAAACTATAGCCGACGATACCAATCACTCGTCGGTTATAGTCTGAAAAAATCGTCGGCATTAATTGAAAACTATACCCGACGATTTTTCGGCGACTATAACCGAGGACAAGATTATCTAGTCGAAAAAAAAACTATGTCCGACGAGGTAATCCTGTCGTCGGTTATAGTAAACTATACCCGACGAGAACCCTTGTCGTCGGTCGTTTTTTGGGAATCTCGTCGGGTATAGGCATTCTTCCGGTAGTGCATAGCTATAGCCGACGATGTCTCGTCGATTATACCATCGTCAGGAATTGGCCGTCAGTGATACTATGGTCGACGACAATGTAGGGTAGTCATCGGCTATAGGTCAAACTATAGCCGACAAGTCCTTGATCGTCGGGAATAGTTTAGACTATAGCCAACGATAAAGTTGTCGGTCATTCTAACCCCAAGGTCAAAATGTTGACCGGTTACAAACTATAGCTAACGACGTTCTCCATTAATGTCATCAATGATAGTCTTCAAAATGGTAGTTTCTGGAATACTATAGCCGACGATAAATGTTTATGTCGTCGGCTATATTTGGTGATTTTTTTTAAATTTTTTGCGAGTTCTGAATTGGGCCCGATTCTAGAATTTGCATTTGTAAAATACAACACATATTGTCAAAATACAACAACAGTTCTAGTGATCAAAATACAACAACAGTACTAGATGAGGAGGTGGGGCCGAGATATGGATTCCAGCAGTCTCAAATAGTGGAAGACACTATTGTCACCATGTCACCATAGATGCATCCTGCTCGGCAACTCTCTGTTGCTCAGCGATTCTCACATTCTGTAATGCAATCGCTTGCTGCATCTCCTCCATCTTTCTTCGATTCTCCTCCATCTCTATGTTCTGCCTCCGAAGCTGCTTTTATAGCTCAGAGTACTTGGAACTTCCGAACCCGCGCGGAGAATTCGGGAGTCTTCTTCAAGACCCATTGGCCCTTTTTGCCTATATCCCTGACGTAGAAGGTGGTCTTCCCGGGAGGGATCACGGCTGCCATAATCCTCGTCACTACAAGCGGAAGATTGATCAATCTGAGTGGCAAACTAGTTGAGCTCTTCATCCTGGGAGTTAGGATGTAGCTCTAGAGCTACCTAAGTACACACATGCGGGATTTTCTCCTCCACTCTCGCCTAATTGACAATGAAATATGCATAACGTATTAAACATA
Source organism: Geum urbanum (assembly GCA_946800695.1). Classification (NCBI taxonomy): domain Eukaryota; kingdom Viridiplantae; phylum Streptophyta; class Magnoliopsida; order Rosales; family Rosaceae; genus Geum; species Geum urbanum. The sequence continues at coordinate 39,846,206 of OX327002.1, read as the reverse complement.
CAAAATTTTTTAGAGAAAAAACATATATAAGCAAATATGTCAATTAATTTATGAGGGACTTACAGCATTTTTGGGGCACTGCGGATACGCGTGATGCGTAGTAAACACCAACGGTTGGACTTCTGGGTGTTTGGTAGCCTCATATTACCACATCTGTAACCAATCCTTAATTAACAATTGATCAATACAATCCACAGACACGCGCGCGTGCTAATTCAAAACCTAACTGACATAAAAATATACATCAACAATCTATTCAGATCAAAATATACATCATCAATCCATTTACATATCCTAACCAAACCCTAATTCACACAATTTCAATCACAATTTTCTACACACAATCACTTATTCAATCTGCCTAACACAAAGCCTAACATCACCTATCTAATAGTAACAATCAATTTCATCTAAATTAAACCAAACCCTAATCAAACCTGTTTTGATTAATTCGAGAGAGAGAGAGAGAGAGAGAGAGAGAGAGAGAGAGAGAGAGGGAGAGAGAGAGAGAGAGAGCAAACCTATAGGCTTGTGTGTGAGAGAAAGAACTGTGAGAGAGAGACTTCGGCGGTGGTAGCGGGGCTGCGAACGGTGGCGGCGACGACTTCAGAGGGCGAGCAGAGGCAAAATCCAGCAAAATCGAATTTTTGAGGGTTTGGGGTTCGTTTACGGTGCGGGCTGGTCGAGTCTGGGATTTTATATCCCAGACCTATAGCCGACGACATTCATGTAGAACGTCGTCGGCTATAGTTCTGGGATTTTATTTGTAACACACAACCATCTCATATGGAAATACCTGTTGTTTAACTAATTGATAATTCACATAGTTAGAATCATTGCTAATTAAACATGTTTCTCACAAATACTCAGGCTCATATAGCATAACAAACATATATATATGCCCGTTTATACTTAAATACATCTTTAACTAAAGCTGATAATCAGAATCATCGCTCGAGTCTGGCTCGGTTTTGTAGTTAATTTCTGAAGAGATGTGCCACTCCTAGTCATCCGAGTCTTCGTCATCTTCATTTGGATTAACATCAAAAAGTTCTTCTCCAGGAATTTGAACCACACTACCCGATCTCACATTATTAAGGCGAATTGTAGAGGATTCTGAAATGTCAATTGCGTTCGGCTTTTGGTATGTAGTAACTTCTTCATCATCTATGCTCTCACCAAGTGTGGCAGCACTGTATATGTTTCTAGGAACAACATGGTTAACAACTTTCCACCGGCCTCTGGGCACAAGATCATCAAGATAAAACAATTGTTTTACCGTTATGGAAAAAATAAAAGGGTAATCTTCATACCAGCTTGTAGCAGTATTCACCAAAAATATTCTATACTGATCGATCATTGTGTTCTTCGGGCTAGTAACAAACCATGTATACTTAAAAAAGTGCACTTTCATGGTTTCCCTATAAATTAGTTCAACCACTGAATGGACAACACCGTAATTGTGACGACCCAGAACAGAAACAGTATGAGAAATCAGCTTAATCTACGAGCTTGCGCGTAGTCGCAGATTGCCGACAGTTGTTTGAATTGCCAGACTTGATAACGACTAAATTATTGGCCGAGAATTGGAGATGGGTCTCTTCTCGAGAGTCGTTGTACGTGTGATTTCGAGTTCGTGGGCGGTTCCGGATCGTTATTTGGACGACCAAGGAATAAATTATGAATATTTGAAGTTTTGATATAATCGGTTTTATATGTCGGTTTTGTTAGCGACTTAATTACCGAACGAGAATTTGGTTTCGGCTTCTTCACGGAAGTTGTTGAGAATTTAATTTTGAGCTCGTGGGAACTTTCGGAGCATTATTCCGAGTTACGAGGATTAAGTTGTGAATATTTCCGATTGTTGATTATTTAGTCGGTTTAAATATGTGTTGGTTTGAACAGTTGACTTTTTATCTGATTGGTCGATGTGTTTGACTTCGGGTGATAATTGAAGAACATGTCGAGTCGAGTTTGTTGCCGCGAGAATTATCGGAATCGGAATTACGACGAGAAAGTTACGGATATTCGAAGTTTGTCGAAAAGTGAATTATGTGGTTTCCATTTTGGGAAGGCCTATAAATAGAAGTTTCCATATTGGGCAAGTCAACCAAAGACATTTTTGATGTTGACCGAGTTGACCGAGTCAACTCGATGGAGGAGAGATGGCGACGGCAGCCACGGCCTCCACGGCGGCGTGGTGCTTCCGGCCACCCCAAGGCTTGAGAAAGGACCCATATGGTGTGCCTCGGCCTCCCAGTTTCACTTCCGGTCGCCTTTCACGGCGAGGTGGCCGGTGGTAGGAGAAATTCCGGCAAGAAAATGAAGAAATTTTGGTGAATTCGGGTTCCACGTTTCCGGCCGAATTGAGCTGCAACAAGGACAGGGTTTTGAAGCTCTCATCACCTACAAGCTACCATGTAAGTTTGGTGATCCAATTCATCTTGTACATGGAGAATTTTGGATTTGAAATTTGTGAGACAATTTGGTTTTACATGAAATTGACCTAGTTAGAGTGAGAATTGGACTTTGATGCAGTTGAGAAAGTTGCTCAGTGGATGATTTTAAATGGAATAGAGGTTGTTCCGCCGAGGAATGTTCAAGTTGGTGGTGGCGCCGCCGCCGGCGGCGGTCAACGGTCAACTTTGACTTTTTGGGGTTTTCGACAAGTTGCATGTCATTTCACTCGAAATCACGCCCCGATCGCAGTGGGGAGGTTCGTTTCTCGATTTGAGCATCCGAAAGTACAGCGAGGTATTGAGGTGTAAATATCAGATTTTCGACGATTCATCGACATTGAATTACGTGTTTCCGAGAACGGTGGTTTCTCGTGATTTGATTTGAATTGTCGAGTTATGATTTTGAGAAATGAACTTTGTGATTATTCAGGAGTTCGTGATCGTTTGTTTGGCGAGGGACTTTCCGCCGGATCACGGGTTAACGCGAACTGCGTTATGCTAGACTGTGAGTGGACATTTCTTTTCACGGATTGATTGCGAGTCTTTTATAAATGATTTATGAACTTGAGCATGCAGTTTGATTATGATTTTACGAGCATGTGTTTTACGATTATGCATATACGAATATACGTATACGAATATACATACCTATATATTATGTTTTATGCATATGCATGTGCATGGAAAGGATTTATGATTTGGTTTACACAGAGTACAGTCTCAGTATATGTTGTGGTATCGATACACATTGGCTTCTCGGCTGATCCCCGAGTACGCTCCGGGGGGGACAGATATCCTGACCCGAGGCCTTTCTGGCTAGGAATCACGTGTGGGTCTGGGATCCCGTGATTCAGACTGTGCTATCGCGTGGTAGTCCACGAGAGACTCCGCGATATATTTACGTTGCATGCTCTGTACGTGGGTGGTAGTCAGCGTCTCCTCACGTACCATTTGATTTTCATGCATTTGACTCGCATATGATTTTATACGTATATATTACTTGGTGAAAGACATTTATTTTCGTCCACTCACTCTAACAGTTTTCATGTCTTTCCCCTGGGCTTTTCGGTTTCCGTGCCCAGTTTGCAGTTTGGATTCTGGTGTTGCACGTCGTGGTCGGAGGCATAGTGCTCGAGCTACCTTGTTTCTTCCAGTAGGTTTATTGTTCTACCTACTATGGTATACTTATATGATTATACATTAGAGGTCGCTCTGAGTATTCTGTTGTATATATTATACGATTTTACACCGGATTTCAGTAAAGTACACATATATTTATTGTTTTATTTTACTGTTGATATGTTGAGAAATCCGGATGGGATTGGTGCCCACGGTTTGATTTTTGTGGCATAGGATGAAGTGTATTTTCCGCATGCAGGTAATGGTAATTCCACGTTAGTTACGAAACTCTGCCAAAATTTTTATGGTTTTTGTTGGTTCGTGTTTTCGAAAGGGTTTGATTCCGGTTTAGGGAGCTAAATCGGGGTTGGGTCCTTTCAGTAATAGTCAACGTCATCCTGCCCACCATGCATCATTGCCCCAGAATTCTATGTTCTTAGTATGTCGTCTCTATGTTGACATATAAATTTCACGCAATTGATCTTACACATCGAATAAACTTTTAAAATAACCAGTTTCATCGCCAAGAGCCTTAATGCGTGTGACCATTGTGGGTAACCATTATCTTGTACAGGGTTCATCTAAAAAAATCCATAAACTTTAAATATGAACATTGATATTAATTTATATATATAAAGGTTATATATATATATATATATCTATACATACCCATTTTCCAAAATAGTTTACAAACGTCTTATTGTGGTACTGAACATTACCGGCAACAGAAGGGTGTTGTAGATGGATGTCTTTCTAGTATTGAACTTCTGGATAGTTAATCAATACCCACCAGTGGACAATGACTAACTCATTTGGTTCAAACTTGTACGACTTTGGCAAATTTCCAAATACTTCAACATCATTAGAGTTGATAGAAATGTTAAACTTGGGTTCATCTACTGCCATATGTTATGGAGAGTCTTCCAGCGCTCCCAAATACAACTTGGTGTACGTTACGCACTTGTGCGCAAAATATGTTTCAGCGATACACCCTTCAGGTGCAGATTTATTATTCATATAGTCTTTATAGTCTCCCAGTTATTTATCAAGTTGAAAAGTGCATGTTATGATTATTGAAAAATAAGTATTAATATATAAAAATAGAGCCCAAATTCAAATATTAAATCATATGTACATTTCCATGGGATACATCCAAGTGTAGTGTACCGGACCGGTAAGCAACAATTGTTCGAGAAGACGGATCATCAGGTGAGGCATGATGTCAAAAATTTTTGGGGGAAATATCCTCTCAAATTTACAAATGATAAAAATGATGTCCTTTTGCATTTCCCACCACTACAAGAAAACTGCACCTAGACCACGGACCATTTCCGTCGTCTAGGTGACGTTTTCCGTCGTCTAAGTACTTGGACGACGGAATCTCCGTCGTCCAAGGTTCGTGCTCCAAGTGCTGTCGTCCAAGAACCTGGACGACGGAGATTTAGTGCTCCGTCGTCCAAGTGAACTTGGACTGCGGACATTATCCGTGGCCCATGTATGCACCTGGACGATGGAAACTCTAAGTCTCCGTCGTCTAGGTGACTACATGGGCCACGGACATTGCTTGTTTCTCCGTGGTCCAGGTGTTCACCTGGACGACGGAGAATTAGTGTTTCCGTCGTCCAGGTGAACACCGGGGCCACGAAGAAACGAGCAATCTTCGTGGCCCATGTAGTCACCTGGACGACGGAGAACTAATTCTCCGTCGTCCAGGTGAACACCTGGGCCACAGAGAATGGCAGGGTTTAGGTTTTAGGGGTTAGGGGTTTAGGGTTTGTGTACCTGGACGACGGAGAACATAATCTCCGTCGTCCAAGTGAATATTTAATTTTAAAAAAAAATAAATTGAAATTAAATATTATTAATTTAATTTATTATTAATTTAATTTAAATAATGAAAAATAGTCAAAAATAATTAATTAAACTAAATTTTTAATATTAATTAATGTATTAATTAAATAATTAATTAATTTGTACATATATACACATCCAAATTAAAAACCCAGAAAAATTATATAATATTGTTTGGAACTCGGAAATAAAGAAACGCGATAATTAACTAGCTAGCTAATACACTGGAGGAGCAGATGCGCCGCCGAGTCCTCCGCCTCCAGCCGGGTCGTTGTCGTCGGAGTGTGGGTTCGGAGGAGGTTGACATACTTCTCGATTTTGTTGCATGAGGGCGATGAGCTGGGCTATTTGTGCTTGTTGTTCGTCAAGTCTTTGCCGCATTGACTCATTCTCCTCTCGTGCCAGTCGAGCCTCTTGAATGGCTGCTTCGACGGCCGCAGCCTGACTCCTTCTCCGCTGCCCCGAACCTCCCGTAGATGATGAGCCGGAGGTCGTCGACAAATCTCGTACCACCCTACGCCCAAAGTGTCTAACCTCCTTGCCAGCTCTACGACCGTAGACCTCATCCGCGATTGTAATTTGGCTCTCTAAGGATAGAGGAGGCAGGTCTTCCGGTGGCACATCTGGGAACGCAAGCTGAGTGTTAGCCAACTCTTCATGCGCACGCTCTATCGCCCTTGCCTACAAAAGAATAAGTAATTTATTATAATGAAATCATATTTAAATAATAATTACTATAATTAAAAGCACATATATATATATCACTTACGCCGCATTGACTCGCTTCATTATCGAGCCCTGGCGTCACGTACGCGCTTACGCTTGCATCAAGATAAGGGTGTTTGGAGCCCTTATCCTTGTGCTCCTTGGCTATTTGAATGAACTGCTTGGCGCCGGTAGTATGGTGTTTCTCCTTCTTCCCCCGGTTGGCTTTGTTGACACCGGAGAATTTCTGTTACACAACATAATTAAATCATTAAAAAATGAATAACTAAAATTTAAATAATTCAATTATCTTAATTGAAATAAAAATAAATAAATTAATACCTTAAATTGTTCATCGGCAAAGTGGTTACACAACCACTCCCACTCATCTTCTCTCTCCCCTTGCAGCTCTACCGGGAGAGGCACGGGACCGACATCTTGGAAGTACTTATGGAGCTTGTACTTCCAATCTTTGTAGATGGAGTTGGCGGTTTGGTTGATATGCCTCAACATAGCCGGTGTCGGATCCACGTCAAATTGTTCCTATCAAAAATAAATAGAAAATTATAATCGTATATATTATGAAATTTTAGGCCGAGATTAACAATATTATATAATAACTAAATTGGACGTATTACGTACCGAAAGATCTTTGAAGACTTTCGCCTTCTCATGATCCGGCGCCTCCTTCCAAGTAGGGGCAGTGATACGAACCCGGTTACGGATGATTGACCCTATCCCATGCGCGAGAGACTTGCTAGCTGAGCTGTGGGAGGGACACCGGTGAATTCGTCGTACGGCAAGTCGATCTTTTTACCGGTCGCCTTGAAAATACGCTCCGCTTTGCCCCCTTTAACGAGACCCCGAGTCCTTTTCAGTTCCGGGTCAGTGGGGGCCCTCCTTTGCCTACGGCGGGAGCTGTACATGATTGATTCGGTGGTCGAGGACGGCTGAGTACTTCCCGTTGAACCGGTACCGGGAGTCGGAGATTGGAAGGGGTCGACGTCATCACCGCTCGAGATGAATGGGGGAGCGGGAATTTCCCCAGAGGGCGCTACGGACGGACCAGATGATCCGTCCGGATTGAGAGCGTCGTTGCCCTCCTGTTGAACCCAACCGACTTGGGCCGCCAACATTCGAAGCATGGCATCTTCTGCCTCCTGTTGGGATTTCTTCTTGCCGGATGTCGTCTTTGGTGGAGCCATTTAAACCTAAGAGTACGGTGTTAAAATACCTACTTGCCATAATAATTACAACTTAAAAATTTATGCTAATTAATTAAGTACGTTTAAGATTTAAATAGAGTACACTAGCTTGGAATTTTCGGTCGTTCAATGGAAGTGCGACCCGCGCGATAAAGTGTAAATTTTCAATTAATCAGCCTTGGTTAAATCGAAAAACATGGCCAGTTAGGGATAGAGATAACGCGAGAGGCAGGACTAATTTCGACAAAAGTCTTTCTTAGTTCAAATCCTGTCACCAGTCATAACCCGTTTCTAGACACCATGTCCGACATTCGGCCAATTTTTCGAAAATTTACACTCCCTCAAGTCCTTTGCAAACTCCGCCCTCAACCTCGTGTCCATAACTTCACTTAGGTTATAGTGTGCGGTGATGAAATCCACACATCACGAGGGGTTAAGGAGATAAGCTAGGAAAAGAGGCGTCATCTATTCCAAAGAGTGCGACTTAATAAACCAAGCATATGTACTAAATTTAAATCGAACACGTACTAATAATAAATTTAATCTCATATTTATTTAATCATGCAACTAATTAATAAATAATTACAATAATATTTATTCATTTCATAAATTATCAAGTAATTACAATTATTCATTTAATTATTATTAATAACAATAATTTACCATTTAATTAATTAATAACAATATGTAATCATTTATTTAATTAATAACAATAATTAATCTAAATATAATTAATAACAATAAATTTATAATTATTCATTTAATTAGTATTAATAACAACAATTAATTAATAACATTACAATAATCATTTAAGAAATATTTAAAACTAATTAATTAAATAAAAATTATTTTAATAAGGGAAAAATAGAAATTTACCGAATCGGAGTTTTTCGGGAGTTTTCGGGAAAATCGCCGGAGTTGTGTCGTCGGAGAGGAGGAACCACGCCGGAAAAAATGTCATCGGAGCGTCGCCGTAGGAGAATCGCCGGAATGAGAGAGAGAGAGAGAGAGAGGAGATGGAGGAGAGAAAGTTGTAAGGGATGAGGAAAAGAAGATGAGGCTCGGCCTATATATAAGCTTTCACTTAGACGACGGAGCACTATTCTCCGTGGTCTAAGTGCACTTGGACGACGGAAACAGTGCTTTCTGTCGTCTAAGTGAAAGGTTAAAATGTTTCGAAGCGGCGCGTAATTAATGGGCGGGAAGTTTCACCCGCCATAAATTTGGACTTAGACGACGGAGAATTGATTCTCCGTCGTCTAAGTGGAAATTCAAGCGGCGCCGAAAATTGAGGCGGTAAAACGAACCGCCATGATTTTCGACTTGGACGACGGATATTGACGTTCTCCGTCGTCCAGATTATCACCTGGACGACGGACAACCACATATCCGTCGTCCAGGTGAAAAATTCATTGGAAAAAAAAAGAAATAAATAATCGAACCGCCATGGTAAATTGAACCTGGACGACGGAGAAGGACGTTTTCCGTCGTCCGGGTGTTCACCTGGACGACGGATAAAGTCATTCTCCGTCGTCCAGGTTCAATTTACGTAAAAAAAAAGTTTAAAATTAATTCGCTAGGAATTTAGCGATCTGTCATTGGAGTGAAATAGTCGTCCAATATCGATGAACGTTTCGTATATATGAACAGTTAAATTTGAACCGACGATTAATTTTACGTATTGAAACATGTTAAGTATCGACTAATCTTTACGACTTAAGTGTTAATGAGTAGACGCTCATTTGCAGCAGAGTATTAACGAAATTGAATTTGGACAAAACAACCGTTGGATATGTTCGTCGTAACATAATATATAATTGTCTTCAAAGGACCATAAATTAATAAGTTCGGGAAGGGTTTGATCGGCACAGTCAACCGCAAAACCGATAATTTCACAAACCGGAAACGTGGATACAAGGCATTTCGCAACTCCGATTTTCGTGGCGTCGAAGCTCACACACCAAGAATTGTTTACTCTAAAGTCTTGAAGAAAAGAAAATGCATTGGAAGAAGGTCTAGATGGTCGTTGTCTTAGAAAAAATTATGATATCTGCACCTGGACGACGGAAATGAGAGTTTCCGTCGTTTAGGTAATCACCTGGACGACGGATATGAAGTTATCCGTCGTCCAGGTTCTAACCTGGACGACGGAGAATGACGTTCTCCGTCGTCCAGGTGTATAGACCCTGAATTCAGGGGTTAGGGCCTTACTGTTTAGGGTATAGGGTTTGTGAACTTGGACGACGGATAATGACCATATCCGTCGTCCTAGTATGTACCTGGACGACGGATAATGACCATTCTCCGTCGTCCAAGTTCTAAACCCCGATTTCAGGGGTTAGGGCCTTAGGGTTTACGGTTTAGGTCGTCCCCGGTCATTTGTGTGTCCGTTCAATTATTCTGATTCAAAAATATAATTGAAAAATTGATCGATCGATCCGAACTGCTAGATTTAGGGTCCAGGATTTAGCTAGGGTACGTTTTATATGAGATTGAGATTTGGCGACAACCTGCAATTAATTTCTCCGTTGTCCAGGATATATAATTCGGATTAATTTCTTACCGTAAACCAGCATCGATCATATATATATTACAATAATTACAGTAATTAATTACCAATTAATCTCCCTCGTCGTATGACTGTACTCTTCGTCATAATCATCATCGTCCTCATCCCCGTTAGACGACGGCTCATCCTCGTCATCGTACTCAACATCGTCCGACGAATAACCTGAGTCCTCGTCCACGTCCTCTTCCTTCTCGTCTTCTTCATCTACCTCATCGATAATCTCATCTTCAGTTAGATCTGTACAACTATCACGCATGGGTAACCGTTCACCATCTTGAACCAGGTCCATTATATCGGAGCGGACCATAGAAATATTAGGCTCTTGATAGGCAGGAATGTCTCTTTCTGGTTCAGTAGCATCTTCAGTCGTCGCCAGTGTCCCTTCAATTGTCTCTGTATTCCATATTCCTCGGTGAGAGATATGGTTCACTATTTTCCACCTTTCACCGGCTTTCGGATCATCGAGATAGAACACCTGCCGAACTAAGGTGGCGAGAGCGAAAGGCTCATCCTCATACCAGTACGAGTTTGTATCGACTGATAATAGTCCCAGGTCTTCCTTTGTACGCTTGAACCATCTGCACTTGAATAGGAAAACGTTGACATCATTCCCGTAACATAGCTGAACCACGTATACAATAGCCCCGTAATATAGATCATTGTCTTTCCCAACCGCGACCCCACTGTTTTGTGTTCTTCTTCCTTCGTCTCGGGCCAATGAATGGAACTTTACACCGTTCACAAAACATCCGGGATAAATATGGTGTTTAACCGGCTTCCCTGCTAGCAAGTGCTTTGGCCATGACCACCACCTTCCGTGGTTATCAGATTTTTGCAGATCAATCATCTGCGAAAAAGGGCAAATTAATATAAGGGTTTACTTTCTACAAACAGGAGCGATATGTATTTAAATAATTAATACCGAGACGTACGTACGTACCCATTGGAAGAAATAATCGGGAAACTTCTTCTTAACCATTTTCTCAATCCACGCCGAACTCATGTTTTGATTTAACGCTTGAAGCCTCTCCCTGTATGACAACATGTACGGCTCAACTTCGTCACAGTCTCGCAACACTACCCAATGTGCCTTAATAAGTTCTTCCCGTGTTAACGATTCCTTTAATACTCCTCTAAACGGTCGGACGACATTGGTGACGACAGAAAGATTGATGCGGGCACTGCGATCGGAGGCAGTGGGAGGGGGTGGATCTTTGAGGTACCTGTTGCAGTAAGTAACACACTCATGCATTAGGTATGTCTCTGCTATGGAGCCATCCGGGGCCGATCTGTTTTTGACGAATGACTTATACTGTCCAAGCTGTCTACAAAATCAAACGTACACATTACATAAGTACATATAGCTAGCTAGTATATATATAATCTCCAGTGGAACAAATAAATTAATTAGTTGTACGTACCTTTCTTGAGGATACATCCAAGTGTACTGGACCGGACCAGAAATGAGCACCTACTCGGGCAGGTGGATCATTAGGTGAATCATGATGTCAAAGAAAGCAGGGGGGAAAATCCTCTCTAGTTTTCAAATGATGTTCACAATTTGTTGTTGCAATTCCACTACATCTGACTTCTTTAATTCTCTGGCGCATAACCTCTGCCACCACCTGCACAATGCTACTATTGGTTCTACGACGTCCCGAGGTAAGTATGGTCGAATTACCACTGGAATCAGATGTTGCAGCATAACGTGATAGTCATGTGTCTTTAGACCAACAAACTTGTGTTGCACCTCGTCCACTGCTCCAGTTATAGTAGCTGCATACGTAGCCGGATAACGAACGCCCTTAAACCAGTGAAATACAGAACGTCTAAGCGTCGGCTTCACTGTGTATGGTGCAGCTGGCATCTTATTGTACACTCATTTCCTATCCCTCCTCAACCACAAGGGGCGACGTAGATTCATTGATTCCAAATCTTTGCGCGCTTTGGGAGTATCTTTAGTCTTGAACTTAATACCGAGAATTGTTCCCACCACGCTGTCGCACACATTCTTTTCTATGTGCATCGCGTCCAAGTTGTTCCTCAGCTTCAACTTCGACCAGTAAGGGAGTTCAAAGAATATACTTTTGTGATCCCAATAGCTCAGATCATGTGGAGGAATTGGATTGCATTTCTTTACATCCGCGTCATTGCTGAACACACCAAAGTCGAAATAGCTCAACCTCTCTAAAATCTCTTCGCCCGACCAACTACGGGGTTTAGGATTGTTCTCTACCGTACCGTCGAAATGAGCTTCATCCTGTCGCCACGGGTGGTCGTGAGGAAGCCATCTACGGTGACCCAAGTAACACACCTTCCCCGCGTGCCAACTAGAGTTCACGTCGTCCAAACATATAGGACATCCATTATATCCTTTTGTCCTGCAGGCTGCCAACATCCCATAAGCTGGAAAATCGCTGATCGTCCACATTACGGCAGCCTTCATCGTGAACATCGTGTCAGTGAATTTGTCATAAGTTGGGACTCCATTTTCCCACAACAGTTTCAGCTCATCGATCAAAGGTCTGAGGTAGACATCTAAGCACTTCGATGGAGATTTAGGACCTGGAATTAGTACGGTAAGGAAATTAAATTCCTTGTTCATGCACATCCACGGAGGCAAGTTGTACGACATCAGAATAACTGGCCAAGTGCTGACGGCGGAGCTATTACTTCCCCAAGGATTGAATCCGTCTGTAGATAGGCCGAGTCTAACATTTCTAACCTCTGAAGCAAAGTCTCCAAATTCTCTGTCGAAATGTTTGAAACCCTCCCCATCCGCGGCGTGTCGCAGGACATCATCATCTATTCGCTTTTCTGCGTACCATCGCATCGCCTCTGCTGTGTGTAGAGACATGTATGGGCGCTGCAATCTGGGAATCAAGGGAAAATATCGAACAACTTTCACAGGAATTCTCTTTTTCGAACTCTTCCTATTCAACTGGAATCTGCACTGGCCACATACGGGACAATAGTCCAACTCTTTATACTCTTTGTAAAATAGCACACAATCATTCGGACATGCGTCAATTATCCTGTACTTTAGGCCGAGGCTGCTCAGGATATTTCTAACCTTATAATGAGATTTAGGAAGATTGTGATCATCAGGGAGCAACTTACATACTTGCTCCTGAATTTCGTCAAAAGCACTCACTGACATTTTGTGCTTCACTTTTATCTTCATTTGCTCCATCACATATTGCAACACATTCTCTCGACATCCAGGGAACACCGGGGTCTGCGCTTCAAGTAGTATCCGGTTGTACTTTTCCATCTCACTGGTGTCAGTGGCCAAGCTAGCTGCGGGGAATGTGTCATCATGCTCATTAGTGGTACTGTAACCTCCGTCTTGGTGTTGGTGTCCACTATGACTACATCCCAGAAACGCATCATGGACCAAATCTGCAGTTGGGTTGCAAGCTGGGGGTCCGGCACCACTGCCGCTGGATGAGGCACCATGGTAACTGTACCCTGAGCTGAAGTCTGCTGCGCTGAAGTCTACTGCTTCACCATGCTCGCTCCATGTAGTGTAACTCCACATCATACCATTTTAGTACAGGTGTTGCACCATAACATTAACCTCCGCATACTGACAATTAAGACATTTCTGACACGGACACCTGAAACGTTTCTTTCCCTGACCATGTTCTATCGCAAAATTCACAAATTCGCTAATTCCATCCATATACCGGACATCACATCTATTCTTCAACTTCATCCAACTCTTGTCCATACTGCTACAAAATATTATAATTAATTAATTATTACATATATATATATTTGTCCATTAATTTACGCTTAATTATACGTACTCGATCTACATATCGATCCATCAATTACGTACGTACGTACGTAATTTAATCGATCTGTGCATATATATATATATATAGCTAACATCCTTGCATGTATGTACGTACGTTTTCACTAAATATATATTAATTAAGCAAATTTTAACTGCGTACGTACGTACCTGCTGGCCTTCTCGATATCTGTACGTTAATTAAGCTACCTAGCTAGTCAGCGGAGATCCCTTATTGATCCTGATTCTTCTCGGCCTTCTAGCTAGCTAGCTCCCTTCTCCTTCAATTCTTCTTCAAATCGAATGAAGAGATCGAGGAATGAATTCAGTTTGGCATCGGGCTTATATAATGCTTCACTTAGACGACGGAGGTGTCGGTACGTCGTCTAAGTGGAAGTACGTTACGTACTCGGACAACGGCGTGTCGGTCCGTCCTCCAGGTAATCACCTGGACGACGGAGAATACTATCTCCGTCGTCCAGGTGATCACCTGGAGGACGGAGAAGACTCTGAGGTCCAGGTGATCACCTGGACGACGGATAATGCCGTCTCCGTCGTCCAGGTGATCACATGGACCTCGGAGTCTTATCCGTCGTCCAGGTGATCACCTGGACGACGGAGATGGTATTCTCCGTCGTCCAGGTGGTACTTGGACCACGGAGTCTTTTCCGTGGTCCAGGTGTCACTTGGACCACGGAACAATTACGTTTCCATGGTCTAAGTGCTGTTTTCTTGTAGTGCACAAGCCTGACCACTTCACTTCTCTGGTGCATAACTTCTGAAAGAATCTTGACAATGCCACTAACGACTCTACCACCTCTTTGGGCAAGTACTCTAGAATGAAAATAGGGAAGAGGCGTTGAAGCAGTATATGGCAGTCATGACTCTTTAATTTGTACATCTTATTATCCCAGAAGTTAACACACCGGTCTATATTTTCTGCATAGCCATAAGGATACCTGACATTACCCATTCACCCAAAAATTTCATGTTCTGGTCAAACTTTATAGTGTAAGGAGCTTGAGGCATCTTTCTCTTCCTTTCTTTCAACCACAAATGTTTTTGTAATTTCATTCTTTGAAGATCAAAGAGTGCCTTAGGGTCGTTTTTAGTTTTCTCCTCCCAATTTAGAATTGTGCCCACCATAATTTCGCACACATTCTTCTCTATGTACATGACCTCTAAGTAGTTCCTGATTGGCAACTTGAGTCAGTATGGGAGTTCTCAGAATATACTTTTGTGTGTCCAGAATTTACATCTGCCGGGTCTTTCAAGTATTGGCGCCACAATTTCAGGATGATTGTTCAGCTGCCCAAAATTGTATTCATTTAGCGCTTCCATAATTTCATCCCCCGTCCATCCCCTGGGTTGCACACCAATTTCTACAGTCCCATCAGAAGTCTCATGATCCTGTCGAAATAGGTGATCATGTGGAAGCCAATAACAGTGACGCATCTAGATAATCTTCCTACAATGAGGTCTGCAACACTCAATAGTTATGCACTCCTAACAAGCCTTGTATCCCCTGGTAACATTGTCGGACAATATCTCACGGACAGGAAAATCACTAATGGTACCAATAAGCATGACACGCATCTGGAACATCTCATTTTTGTACTCGTCATAAGTGGCATGACCAAATTCACTCAGATTCTTAAGCTCCTCAATCAAGGGTCTCAAATATACATTGAGGCACTTTCCTGGATAATCCGGCCCTGGAATTAATAGAGTAAGCATATTGCATTCCTTCTTCATGCACATCCATGGAGGAAGGTTGCAAGGTACCAAAATAACTAGCCATATACTGTATTGAAAACTCTTGTTGCCAAAAGGGTTGAATCCGTCAGATGAGAGCCCGAGCCAAATATTTCGGATCTCTGATGTAAAATCAGAAAACTCCATGACCAAGTGCTTCCAAGCCTCTCCGTCAGCAGGGTGTATAAAGGTATCATTTTCAGGCAAATTTCTCTCAGCCCACCATCTCATAGCTTCAGCCATGTGTACACATATGAACAACCATTCTAGCCTATCAATTAGCGAGAAATACCAAAGTATCTTAACAGCTTTCTTGTTCCCTGTATGAGTCAACTTATATCTATCCGTAAAACATACCATACAGACATTAAGGCTTTCAAGATCATTCATGTAAGCGTCTTCACCCCAGAAGGAAATCCCAAGATCTTTCAGGATATATCACACCTTATGATGAGTGGTAGGAAGGCAATGACCGGCGGGCAGCATGGAAGCAGTCCACTTTAGCCAATCATAAACATCCTTGAAACTCAATTTTTTTTCCACTTTTATCTTCATCACTCCCATGACACTTTCAAGAACAGCCTTATTACACCTGTTGTATAACGGAGTCTGTTGCAATGCAATCAGGTTGTTGTACTTGTCCATACCGGCAGTGTTGACAACTCTAGATAATTGCTGAAGTGGCTCAATATGAGCGAAGCCCCCAACGGTGAGAGGATCTTGTGCTTGAGCAAATACACCACTCTCATAATGAAACACATCATTGATCAACCTCACTATTAGATCATTGGATGTACTGGAACTCTTAGCAAATTACCCATGATCATGCAGACCCGCTGATGATGTTTCACCGTGATAAATCCAACATGTGTACTTATCCCAAAACCTGTATTTCTTCAGGTGCTTCAATACTTTTTCAATAGGAAAACGAAATCGGTCGTTGCGACACTGACAATTATTACACGGGTAATAATGAATTGGCATCCCTCCATAATTAGCCTTCACATATTTCACAAAGCTCCTAATTCCATGGTGATATCTTGCATCCCATCTTGGAAGCTAGGCACATCCAAGTCTTGTCCATCCTGAAAATTTTAACAATATATATATATATATACATGCACTAGTTAATTAAAAATTTATCATTATATCTATATATATATATATATCGATCTTTAAACTACAAATTACTTAATTTAATTCTTCTACTACCTAATTACAAATTTGCATGTATATATATATCGATCATATATATCAACAATTAATAAATATACGTATATATCAACAATCAACAATTACAAAATTTAATTACATACAACTATATATATATATATACATATCAACAATTAATCAACAAATTTACATATAATTATACATATATATATACACATTGTCATCGAATTCAACTCAACGTACTCAACTCAAAATAAAAAATAACTCTACATCAACAATTAATTAATCAACTCTAAATCAACACTAATCAACACACATACACACATACATACACATATATATACGTACCTATATAGCTTCACGAACCTATTTTTGACAGCTTCCGACAACACCCAATAATTTTAGAGCGTTTTGAGTTTTTTTCACTGATTTTTTTTTTGAATGATTGAGCTATTATGAACCAGAACTGATATAAGAACTATAGCAGATGACTCACTAAGTCGTCCAGTATAGATTCAAAATATCGTCGGTGTTTGTCAAAAACTATAGCCAACAACGGTCCCGCCACAAACACCGTCAGTTATAATACCATGCTCGATGATAGGAAACTATGGCCAACAATTCCTTTTTGTCGTCGAGTATAGTATAGTATACCCAATGACTTTTTCTGTCGTCAGCCTGTTTTTTATCATTTTGTCGGTTATAGTACTTATTCTGGTAGTGATATTACATTAATTAACTTTTTAATTGTTAAGCTAATTGCATGCATGTGTTTGATTAATTTTATATATGACTAAATGTGTTAGATTAATTAGTTGAAAAATTATATATAATATGTAAATGCATATTATTGTGTTATGTAATTTAATTATATAGTATATTAGATTAATTAGTTTAAAAATTATATAATATGATAATTAACTTGGGCAAAAATATGAACAAGAGTTGGATACAGTTGGTGAATAGAAGTGATGAGAGGTGTATGGAAAGAATTAGAGACTTTATGTTGTTTGCGATGCAACATGGTCAACGAAAGAAGCATTACAAGTGTCCGTACAGAAAATGTCGTAGCCATCAATTTGTGGAGGTTAATGTTATGTCTCAACACTTGTATGACCACAATATGATGTGGAGTTACACTACATGGAGTGAGCACGATGAAGTAGTAAAGTTCAGCTCAAGGTACAGTTACAAGGGTGCCTCATCCAGCGGCAGTGGCGCCCATTCTTGAAACCTCACTGTGAGAAAAATTCCAACTCTTTTGTGCCAGAGGGTTTTTGTCCCAAAATTCCAGCCTAATTAATTTCACAACTCAAAATTTCAGAAGAGAAATATTCCAGCCTAATTAGATATTGACCCAAATACGTACTTGTTTCCTTCGATTAGTTCGAATTCCTCGTCTCCTTCTTCGTCAGATGTCGTCGTCTTCGATTTTGGTTCTTCTTCTCCGATCAGTGAGTCTCTCTATCTCTCACTCTCTCTCTCTCTCTCTCTCTCTCTCTCTCTCTCTCTCTCTCTCTCGATTTTGTATGGGTATACAGATTTTTAAGATATTGTACTAAATTGATGTAGTTTGAGATTTTGATTTTGTCATCCGTGCCGCACCCTTCGTTTCAATTTGCACATCCAAATCGAGCAATTTTCGATCAACTCCTTATTATTCTCCGACGTTCTTCTCAGAGAATCGCCTTCGAATCAGAGCAGCGAGGAGGTTCAATTTTTGTTCATAGTGTCGTTGAATTGATTATAGTACATTTTTTTGTTGTGAGAGTTTGTCCTGTTACCATTTGCATATGTTCTAAAGTCAAAAATTGAAATCAAAAATCGATTATTATCATGGCCAACTTTGATATATGTTAGCTCCAGAAGCTTTGTACTAGTAGAGTCCTCAAGTAAAAATTGAAATAAAAAATTGAAAATAGAACTAATTAGTGGATATGTTTCTGTGGAGAAATATTTATGTGTTTTGACGCTATGTGTTTTGACGCTGTGGCATAAGGTGAATAGAAATGTTTCAGTTGATGGAGAGAATGGGCTTAAATTTGATCATAATCTGGTTGATGCATTCATGTATGCTCTTGTTAAGGGTGGCTTCTTCGATGCAATAATGCAATAAAGTAGGTTGTATTCGGATCAGATATCTGTGTTTTAACTACTATCTCTAGCTCAGGTTGCATTAACCATTCAAAATGGTAATGACACTACAAGAAAACAGCACTTAGACCACGGAAACGTAATTGTTCTGTGGTCCAAGTGACACTTAGACGACGGAGACTTCTCCGTCGTCCAAGTACCACCTGGACAACGGAGAATACCATCTCCGTCGTCCAGATGATCACCTGGACAACGGACCGACACGCCGTGGTCCGAGTAACTTCCACTTAGACGACGTACCGACACCTCTGTCGTCTAAGTGAAGCATTATATAAGCCCGATGCCAAACTCTCTTCATTCAATTCCATCCTCTGTCCCGCGGGAAATTTTAAAGATTGAAGCAGAAGGAGAAGGGAGAAGGAGAAGGATCAGGATCAGAATCTCCGCGCTGACTAGCTAGCTAGCTTAATTAACTGATATCGAGAAGGCCAGCAGGTACGTACGTAGTTAAAATTTGCTTAATATATATTTAGTGAAAACGTACAAACATGAAATGTCATTAGCCTATATATACAGATTAAATTACGTACGTAATTGATGGATCGATGTAGATCGAGTACGTATAATTAAGAGTAAATTAATGGACTAATATATATATATGTAATAATTAATTAATTATAATATTTTGTAGCAGTATGGACAAGAGTTGGATGAAGTTGAAGAATAGATGTGATGTCCGGTATATGGATGGAATTAGCGAATTTGTGAATTTTGCGATAGAACATGGTCAGGGAAAGAAGCGTTTCAGGTGTCCATGCCAGAAATGTCTCAATTTTCAGTAAGTGGAGGTTAATGTTATGGTACAACACCTGTACGAAAATGGTATGATGTGGAGTTACACTACATGGAGCGAGCATGTTGAAGCAGTAGAGTTCAGCGCAGCAGACTTCAGCTCAGGGTACAGTTATCATGGTGCCTCATCCAGCGGCAGTGGTGCCGGACCCCCAGCTTGCAACCCAACTGCAGATTTGGTCCATGATGCGTTTCCGGGATGTAGTCATGGTGGACACCAACACCAAGACGGAGGTTACAGTACCACTAATGAGCATGATGACACATTCCCCGCTGCTAGCTTGGCCACTGACACCAGTGAGATGGATAAGTACAACCGGATGCTACTTGAAGCGCAGACCCCGGTGTTCCCTGTATGTCGAAAGAATGTGTTGTAATATGTGATGGAGCAAATGAAGATAAAAGTGAAGCACAAAATGTCAGTGAGTGCTTTTGACGAAATTCAGGAGCAAATATGTAAGTTGCTTCCTGATGATCACAATTTTCCTAAATCTCATTATAAGGTTAGAAATATCTTGAGCAGCCTCGGCCTAAAGTACAGGATAATTGACACATGTCCGAATGATTGTGTGCTATTTTACAAAAAATATAAAGATTTGGACTATTGTCCCGTATGTGGCCAGTGCAGATTCCATGTGAATAGGAAGAGTTCGAAAAAGAGAATTCCTGTGAAATTTGTTCGATATTTTCCCTTGATTCCCAGATTGCAGCCCCTGTACATGTCTCTACACACAGCAGAGGCGATGCGATGGTACGCAGAAAAGCGAATAGATGACGATGTCCTGCGACACGCCGCAGATGGGGAGGGTTTCAAACATTTCGACAGAGAATTTGGAGACTTTGCTGCAGAGGTTAGAAATGTTAGACTCGGCCTATCTACAGACGGATTCAATCCTTGGGGAAGTAATAGCTCCGCCGTCAGCACTTGACCAGTTATTCTGATGCCGTACAACTTGCCTCCGTGGATGTGCATGAACAAGGAATTTAATTTCCTTACTGTACTAATTCCAGGTCCTAAATCTCCAGGGAAGTGCTTAGATGTCTACCTCAGACCTTTGATCGACGAGCTGAAACTGTTGTGGGAAAATGGAGTCCCAACTTATTACAAATTCACTGACACGATATTCACGATGAGGGCTGCAGTAATGTGGATGATCAACGATTTTCCAGCGTATGGGATGTTGGCAGCCTGCAGGACAAAAGGATATAATGGATGTCCTATATGTTTGGACGACGTGAACTCTAGTTGGCATGCGGGGAAAGTGTGTTACTTGGGTCACCGTAGATGGCTTCCTCAAGACCACCCATGGCGATAGGATAAAGCTCATTTTGACGGGACGGTAGAGAACAATCCTAAACCCCGTAGTTGGTCGGGCGAAGAGATTTTAGAGAGGTTGAGCTATTTCGACTTTGGTGTGTTGACCAATGACGCGGATGTAAAGAAATGCAATCCAATTCCTACACATGATCTGAGATATTGGGATCACAAGAGTATATTCTTTGAACTCCCTTATTGGTCGAAGTTGAAGCTGAGGAACAACTTGGACGCGATGCACATAGAAAAGAATGTGTGCGACAGCGTGGTGGGAACAATTCTCGGTATTAAGTTCAAGACTAAAGATACTCCCAAAGCGTGCAAAGATTTGGAATCAATGAATCTACGTCGTCCCTTGTGGTTGAGGAGGGATAGGAAAGGAGTGTACAACAAGATGTCAGCTGCACCTTACACAGTGAAGCCGACACTTAGACGTTCTGTATTTCACTGGTTTAAGGGCGTTCGTTATCCGGCTACGTATGCAGCTACTATAACTTGAGCAGTGGATGAGATGCAACACAAGTTTGTTGGTCTAAAGACACATGACTATCACGTTATGCTGCAACGTCTGATTCCAGTGGTAATTCGACCATACTTGCCTCGTGACGTCGTAGAACCAATAGTGGCATTGTGCAGATGGTGGCAAAGGTTATGCGCCAGAGAATTAAAGAAGTCAGATATGGTGGAATTGCAACAACAAATTGTGCACATCATTTGCAAACTAGAGAGGATTTTTCCCCCTGTTTTCTTTGACATCATAATTCACCTAATGATCCACCTGCCCGAGCAGGTGCTCATTTCTGGTCTGGTCCAGTACACTTGGATGTATCCTCAAGAAAGGTACGTATAACTAATTAATTATACAGGTTTTTCGATTCATAATTTGTTCCACTGGAGATTACTAGCTAGCTATATCTACTTATTCTTATTTTACTTTTGATTTTGTAGACAGCTTGGACAGTATAAGTCATTCGTCAAAAACAGGTCGGCCCCGGATGGCTCCATAGCAGAGACATACCTAATGCATGAGTGTGTTACTTACTGCAACAGGTACCTCAAAGATCCACCACCTCCCACTGCCTCCGATCCCAGTGCCCGCATCAATCTTTCTGTCGTCACCAATGTCGTCTGACCGTTTAGAGGAGTATTAAAGGAATCGTTAACACGGGAAGAACTTATTGAGGCACATTGGGTAGTGTTGCGAGACTGTGACGAAGTTGAGCCGTACATGATGTCATACAGGGAGAGGCTTCAGGCGTTAAATCAAAACAAGAGTTCGGCGTGGATTGAGAAAATGGTTAAGAAGAAGTTTCCCTATTATTTCTTCCAATGGGTACGTACGTATGTCTCGGTATTTAATTTGTAATTTATATACATATCGATCATGTTTGTAGAAAGTAAACCCTTATATTAATTTGCCATTTTTCGCAGATGATTGATCTGCAAAAATCTGAAAACCACGGGGGGTGGTGGTCATGGCCAAAGCACTTGCTAGCAGGGAAGCCGATTAAACACTATATTTATCCCGGATGTTTTGTGAACGGTGTAAAGTTCCATTCATTTGCCCAAGACGAAGGAAGAAGAACACAAAACAGTGGGGTAGCGGTTGGGAAAGACAATGATCTATATTACGGGGCTATTGTATATGTGGTTCAGCTATGTTACGGGAATGATGTCAACATTTTCCTATTCAAGTGCAGATGGTTCAAGCGTACAAAGGAAGACCTGGGACTATTATCAGTCGATACAAACTCAAGCTGGTATGAGGATGAGCCTTTCGCTCTCGCCACCTTAGTTCGGCAGGTGTTCTATCTCGATGATCCGAAAGCCGGTGAAGGGTGGAAAATAGTGAACCATATCTCTCATCGAGGAATATGGAATACAGAGACCATTGAAGGGACACCGGCGACGACTGAAGATGCTGCTGAACCAGAAAGAGACATTCCTGCCTATCAAGAGCCTAATATTTCTGTCATCCACTCCGATATAATGAACCTGGTTCAAGATGGTGAACGGTTACCCATGCCTGATGGTTGTACAGATCTAACTGAAGATGAGATTATCGATGCCATTAATGAAGAAGATGAAGAAGACGAGCAGGATGAGGACGCAGATGAGGACCCAGGTTATTCGTCGGACGATGTTGAGTATGATGAAGAGGATGA
The DNA here is from genome assembly GCA_946800695.1 of Geum urbanum. Taxonomy (NCBI): domain Eukaryota; kingdom Viridiplantae; phylum Streptophyta; class Magnoliopsida; order Rosales; family Rosaceae; genus Geum; species Geum urbanum. The sequence goes on along the minus strand of OX327002.1, from coordinate 39,823,145 downwards.
GCAATCGGATACCGGGGACGAGGATGATGAGGATTATGATGATGACTACTTAACTAAGACGAGAAAAATTAATTGGTAATTAATTTATGTAATTATTGTAATATATGATCGATGCATCATCGATCAATAATTAATATAAATATGTACGTATATCTTCGACTTTTTGTACTTAATTAATTAATTACACGCGTCCATGCTCGATCAGATCGGATCGAGCGACGTACGTAAACTAAATTAAATTAATTAATTAATCCGAATTATATATCCTGGACAACGGAGAAATTAATTGCAGACTGTCGCCTTTTGGGTATTTTGGCTATCTCCCTAAATCCTCGACCCTAAATTAATCTAGCAAATCGGATCGATCGATCATTTTTTAATTATATTCTTGAATCAGAATAATTGAACGGACACACAAATGACCGGGGACAACCTAAACCCCAAACCCTAAGGCCCTAACCCCTGAATTCAGGGTTTGTGCACTTGGACGACGGAGATGGTCATTCTCCGTCGTCCAGGTACTCACTAGGACGACGGAGAAGGGAATTTGCGTCGTCCAAGTGCAAAACCCTAAACCCTAAGGCCCCCTAACCCCTGAATTTAGGGTCTCTGCACCTGGACGACGGAGAAGCTCATCTCCGTCGTCCAGGTGCAGAGACCCTATGCCCTAAACAGTAAGGCCCCTAACCCCTGAATTCAGGGTCTCTACACCTGGACGACGGAGAAGCTCATCTCCGTCGTCTAGGTGCAGAGACCCTATGCCCTAAACAGTAAGGCCCCTAACCCCTGAATTCAGGGTCTCTTCACCTGGACGACGGATATGAGCTTCTCCGTCGTCCAGGTGCAGATTTCGTAATTTTTTCTAAGACAACGACCATCTAGACCTTCTTCCAATGCATATTCTTTTCGTCAAGACTTTAGAGTAAACAATTCTTGGTGTGTGAGCTTCGACGGTTCGAAAATCGGAGTTACGAAATGTCTTGTATCCACGTTTCCGGTTTGTGAAATTCTCGGTTTTGCGGTTGACTGTGCCGATGAAATCCTTCCCGAACTTATTATTTTCTGGTCCTTTATTGTAATTATATATTATGTTACGACGAACATATCCAACGGTTGTTTTGTCCAAATTCAATTTCGTTAATACTCTGCTGCAAATGAGCTTATACTCATGAACACTTAAGTCGTAAAGATTAGTCGATACTTAACAACTTTCAAGACGTAAAATTATTCGTCGGTTCAAATTTAACTGTTCATATATACGATGCGTTCATCAATATTGTACGACTATTTCACTCGAATGACGGGTGGTTAAATTCCTAGTGAATTAATTTTTAAATTTTTTTTTACGTAATTTGAACCTGGACGATGGAGATGGTCATTCTCCGTCGTCCAGGTGTTCACTTGGACGACGGAGAATGACCATCTCCGTCGTCCAGGTTCAAATTACCATGGCGGTTCGAATTTATTTTTTTATTTTTTTTTCATGTAAATTGCACTTGGATGACGGAGATGGTCATTCTCCGTCGTCCAAGTTACACCTGGACGACGGAGAATGACTATCTCCGTCGCCCAAGTTCAAATATTATGGCGGTTCAATTTTCGGTGCCGCTTCAAATTTCACTTAGACGAGGGAGAAAAAATTCTCCGTCGTCTACGTCCAAATTTATGGCGGGTGAAACGTCCCGCCCATTAATTACGCGCCGCTTCGAAAAAATTTAACGCTTCACCTAGACGACGGAAAAGCCCGTTTCCGTCGTCCAAGTGCACTTAGACGTCGGAAAATAGGGCTCCGTCGTCTAGGTGAAAGCCTATATATAGAACAGCACCCCTCCCCCCTTTTCTCATTCAATCTCCTCTCCTCTCCTCCTCTCCTCTCCTCTCCTCTCCTCCGGCGATTTTCCTCCTCTGGCGACGCTCCGACGACTAAATTTTCGGCGTGGTTCATCCTCTCCGACGACTCAACTCCGTCGATATTCCCGATTATTCCCGGGAGGTAAATTTCTATTTTTTACCTTATTAACATTATTTTTATTTAATTAATTAATTTCTAAATATAATTAAATAATTAGTTTTATTAATATTTAGTAATAATTTAGTTATTATAATTATTATCATAATCATTTAGTTGTTATCATTTAATTATTTAGTTATTATAATAGTTATTTGGTAAATAATAATTATTGTAATTAAATAATAGTAATAATAATTATTGTTAATAATAATTAATTATATTGGTAAATGAATAATTATTATTAAATGCATGCATGATAAATAATAATTCATTATTGTCATTATTTATTGTTTTAATTAATTGATAATTACGTGAATTTTCTAGTAAATTGCATAGTAGTACGTCTTTGATTTAAATTTAGTACATAGGCTTGGTTTATTAAGTCACACTCTTTGGAATAGATGGCACCACTTTTCCTAGCTTATCTCCTTAACCCGTCGTGATGTGTGGATTTCATCACCGCACACCATAATCTAAGTGAAGTTATGGACACGAGGTTGAGGGCGGAGTTTGCAAAGGACTTGAGGGAGTGTAAATTTTCGAAAAATTGGCCGAATGTCGGACATGGTGTCTAGAAACGGGTTATGACTGGTGACAGGTTTTGGATCTAAGAAAGACGACACCAATAGAGTATATACCATTCATTTGGTTAGCCTCGGGGTGTTTTGTCGAAATTAGTCTTGCCTCTCGCGTAATCTCTATCCCTAACTGGCCATGTTTTTCGATTTAACCAATGCTGATTAATTGAAAATTTACACTTTATCGCGCAGGTCGCACGTCCATTGAACGACCGAAAAAGCCAAGCTAGTGTACTCTATTTAAATCTTAACCATACTTAATTAGCGTAAATTTTTTAGTTGTAATTATTATGGTAAGTAGGTATTTTAACAACGTACTCCTAGGTTTAAATGGCTCCATCCGGCAAGAAGAAAGCCTAACAGGAGGTAGAAGATGCCATGCTCCGCCGCTTGGCGGACCAAGTCGGTTGGGTTCAACAGGAGGGCAACGACGCCCTCAATCCGGACCCTTCATCTGGTCCGGAGGCAGCGCCTTCTGGGGAAATTCCCGCTGCCCCATTTATCTCGGGGGGTGATGACGTCGACCCCTTTTCAACTCCGACGCCCGGTACCGGTTCAACGGCAAGTACTCAGGCGTCCTCGACCGCTGAATCTATCATGTACAGCGCCCGGCGTAAGCAAAGGAGGGCCCCCACTGACCCGGAACCGAAAAGGACTCGGGGTCTCGTTAAAGGGGGCAAAGCGGAGAAAATTTGCAAGGCGACCGGGAAAAAGATCGACTTGCCCTACGACGAATTCACCGGTGGCCCTCCCACAGCTCAGCTTGCAAGTCTCTCGGCGCATAACATAGGGTCAATCGTTCATAGCCGGGTTTGTCTCACTGCCCCTACTTGGAAGGAGGTGCCGGATGATGAGAAGGCGAAAGTCTTTAAAGAACTTTCGGTACGTAATACGTACAATTTTAGTTATTATATAATATTGTTAATATTAGTTATAATTTCATAATATATACGATTATAATTTTCTATTTATTTCTGATAGGAACAATTTGCGGTGGATCCGACACCGGCGATGTTGAGGCATATCAACCAAACCGCCAACTCTATCTACAAAGATTGGAAGTACAGACTCCATCAGTACTTCGAAAATATCGGTCCCGCGCCTGCCCCCGTAGAGCTGCGTGGGGATAGAGAAGATGAGTGGCAGTGGTTGTGTAACCACTTTGCCGATGAAGAATTTAAGGTGTTAATTTACTTTTTTTATTTCAATTAAGATAATTGAATTATTTAAATTTTAGTTACTTATTAATTTTTTAATGATTTAATTATGTTGTCTAACAGAAATTCTCCGGTGTCAACAAAGCCAACCGGGGGAAGAAGGACAAACACCATACTTCCGGCGCCAAGCAACTCATTCAAATAGCCAAGGAGCACAGGGATAAGGGCTCCAAACACCCTTATCTCGATGCAAGCATAAGCGCGTACGTGACGCCTGGGCTCGATAATGAAGCGAGTCAATGCGGCGTAAGTGATATATATATGTGCTTTTAATTATATTAATTATTATTTAAATATTATTTCATTATAATAAATTAATTATTCTTTTGTAGGCAAGGGTGATAGAGCGTGCGCAGGAAGAATTGGCTAACACTCAGCTTGCGTTCCCAGATGTGCCGCCGGAAGACCTGCCTCCTCTATCCATGGAGAGCCAAATTGCAATCGCGGATGAGGTCTACGGTCGTAGAGCTGGCAAGGAGGTTAGGCACTTCGGGCCTAAGGTGGTTCGAGATTTGTCGACGACCTCCGACTCATCATCTACGGGAGGTTCGGGGCGGCGGAGAAGGACTTAGGCTGCGGCCGTCGAAGCAGCCATTCAAGAGGCTCGACTGGCACGAGAGGAGAATCAATCCATGCGTCAAAGACTTGATGAGCAACAAGCACAAATAGCTCAACTCATCGCCCTCATGCAACAATCTCGAGGAGAATGTCAACCTCCTCCGAACCCACACCCCGACGACGACGACCCGGCTGGAGGCGGAGGACTCGGCGGCGCATCTGCTCCTCCAGTGTATTAGCTAGCTAGTAGTTTATTATCTCGTTTCTTTCCGCATTCCGAACAATATTTTAATTTTTATGGGTTTTTTCGATTATGTATGTACAAATTAATTTTAATTATTTAATTAAGTAATATTACAAATTTAGTTTATTTAATTAATTTTAACATTTTTCATTATTTAAATTCAATTAATAATGAATTAAATTATTAATAATTAATTACAATTTAATTTTTAAAAAAAATTAAATATGCACTTGGACGACGGAGAATGTAATCTCCGTCGTCCAGGTGCTTACCTGGGCCACGGAGATTGGCAGCTTCTCCGTGACCCAGGTAATCACTTGGACGACGGAGATTAAGTTCTCCGTCGTCCAGGTGCTTACCTGAGCCACTGAGATTGGCAGCTTCTCCGTGGCCCAGGTAAGCACCAGGACAACGGAGATTAAGTGCTCTGTCGTCCAGGTGCTTACCTGGGCCACGGAGATTGTCCGCGGTCCAAGTGCACTTGGACGACAGCACTTGGAGCACGGAACTTAGACGACGGAGGTTCCGTCGTCTTAGTACTTAGATGACGGAAAAACGCACTTAGACGACGGAAACGCTCCGTCGTCTAAGTGCGTTTTTCTTGTAGTGTGATCATAGAGGACTAACCTAATAAATGCTTTGTACTAGTGGAATGTTAATTTGATTAGTAGTTAACTGGTTTGAGTGGTTTCATATGTATATATGATGTGAATAATTTGTTGTTTATGAGAAAAATGGTGAACTTTGGTTTGAGTGGTTTCATATGTATATATGCTGTGAATATTTGGTTGTTTATGAGCAAAATGGTGAACTTTAGGCTTTTGGCATTTGAATAAGTTTAATTATAATGATGATGGGTTCGCTTACTATACTCTAAAAAAATTCAAAATTGGTTAGATAGCGTATGTTTCAGGTTTGCCAGGAAGTAGGAAACAAAATTTGAAGAATAGTAAAGTATTGATTACAGTTTTCTGGCGATTCGATTGTTTAGATACATTCTTTCGATTTGGTGGGCTTTAGTTGCTGCTTATATATGTAGAGTGACGCTTTTGGAATGCTGTTTCTGATGGTTTTTGAGTATATGAAATTCTTCCTTGGACATGTTAATTGGCGTTACTGACATAAAAATCATCTGAATTCAAAAATTATAAGAAAGAGAACTATTGCTTTGTAAAAGGAATTCCACTTACATGGCACAGCCATTACTTTGCTTCGTCTTTTTTGAGATTAAGCTCTATCAACCTTGCATTGTCATTTGTGAAGGAGACATCTCCTTGATCACTTATAGCTTATTATAAATACTTGACTATTGATTAGGATAATTTATATGAATCAGAGTACGGTGCTTCTGTGGACTTTTTCATCTGTTGTGGATATGTTTGTATGTAGGTTGTTACCTGTAGCAGCATTCCTTTCCTACCAGAGAGTATTGGTGAGTTTGGTTACTGTTTAATCCAATTGCCATTCTAGTCTAAAGTTAACTGGAGATGTTGAAGTTGCAAATTTTATAGCTTATGTAGAACTGGTGTCGCAGAGTTTTCGACCAGATAAAATTATGAATTGGAGACTCCATTATGGTTGATTATCACATGTAATCCTATAAAGTGGAACCAATTGATTACATAGTCCATTATGCAAATATCACATGTAGGATTAGGAGTCTCCATATTTACTTAGTAATATCAAATAGAAGGAAGCACAAAAATGGACTAGCTAGACAATTTTATATTTGGAGCATGGATCGCCTTACACATAGATGTTCAGTGTAACAAGACTTGTACCTATATATTTATAAAGGTTTCCTCAATATGATATATAAGTGGATCACCCTTTATTTGCTAACTTGATATTTAGTGACTGCATTAGCAACCAAATTAAAGTTTTGTTTCCATTACGATAAAGTTCTAGAGTTAACGGATAGTCTGATACTACTAGAGTGAGTTATGTGTAAATAGCTAGGTGTTTGATAAAGATGAAAATATTACATATGCCCTTTCCAAACATAACTAGGAGTCTACGACACTTGTAACGAAACTAAGAGCTATTTTCCTTTTGAAAGATAATGTATGATTGTTTTAAGAATATTTAGTTGATTAGTTATTTACAAACTCCTAATCCTACAGAGTGGAACTAGTTGATTATGTAGTCTTAATTTCTTCATCCATTCTTTAGAAATTTGTATAGTGTTTCAATGATGTCATGAGAGCTAGAAGACCAACTGAAATATTTTAGAATATGAAATAAGTGGTTTCAAGTAGTACAGTAACAAATTTCTTATGAATTTGGTTTATAATGTGTAGTACATATCAAGTGATTTTCTTCTTCTTTCCATATTTGGTGAAACCTTGCCTCATCAATGTGCTAAATTTCTTCTATTTTGCTTGCAAGAAGTTAATAGCTAATCATTTTTCAATGCCTCTTTTTTGAAATCTCAACTTTGCACATTCCTTGAGATTATCTGAATTGGAGATTCATGACTTTATAAAGGTAAATCTCTCTATCTATCTTCATTATGGTGTTTGTAGCTCTATTTATTATATTAATTTTGAAAGTCCATCTTGGCATATTTGAATATATATATATATAAGCAAGTATCAACATATGTTAGTGATATATTCCCTGCCCATATTGTGACGTTCTTCTTGGTTGAGTTAATAATTGCTGACAAGTTAGTACTTCCATCAAATTAAGGTACAAAAAGATGGGATAAGTGACATGCTATTTAGCTTGCATTTGGGCCTAGAAGCGATGCTATGTCATATAATGGTTATATTATCAATGGACATCGTTTTAGTACAAAGACAAGTGAGAAGTTAAGACAAAACAGTGGTATATCCATTGAAGCAGAACCATATAGACCTACAACAGGAGAAGCTGCACAAAATTTGGGAAATATCTTTTACTACGGTATTCTACAAGAGATCATTTTGTTGGATTACCACACATTTCGTGTGCCAGCTTTCAAGTGCGATTAGGCTCATTTTTCAAATGATGTCAAAAGGGAAGATGGATTCATCCTTGTTAATCTTTGTGATGGACAATCAGCATTCAGAAGGGATCCTTATATTCTTGTCTCACAAGCAAAGTAAGTGTTCTATACCAAGGAAAGTGATACATCATCATGGCATATATGCAGACACTTGGAGAAAAAGATGACTCTATATATGAACCTGGCCATCTGTAATGATAACTAATACATGGTATTAACCTCCACTTGGATAAAAGAAGCTTCAACCAGCCATAATACATACATAATGGCTAAGGATCTTGGAGAGGTAAATTTCTAAGTACTGTTTATGAATCTATATCTCCTTTTTCACTTGTATCAAAATATGTATTATATATATGGCAGTCCTCTAAACAAGTGGCAAGAATGAGAAAACATAAGCGTGATGTTATTTACGCGGCTCTTAAGAGAATTGGAGAAAGGAAAAGACAAATAGAAATTGGGAGCAGAATTAATATATGATTCTGACAGTTTGAAAACAAGAAGCTTACCCAAAGCAGATTCTCATACTTCACAAGAGACACTTAAGACACCTCCTCCCTCTCCTAAAAAGAAGAAAGCCAGAGGCTGTTCAAAAGCTGATAGTAAAAGACAACTTAAAGATGTTGAATTCAATATGATGGGTTTGCCTGTCAATAAAAACTCGAATGATCTAGTTTCTTATATTGGCTGTCTAGCAACGGAAAATGCACCAATAACAATCGACGATTGGCGTAAAGTTGATAAAGACGTTGAAGGACGCATAGACAAACTTTGGATTATGGTTAGGGTAATCTTTCATATATTTTTAGTAATATAGTTTAGTGTCATATATGAAATATAGTTTCTCTAACTCCTATCGTGCATTTTGCAACATAATCTAACAACAATTTAAGCTAGAGGACTATCAGAGAGCAGTTGTTATGATGCTTATGGGAAGGATTTGGAGAAATTGGAAATCAGTGTTAAGTTTGAGAATAAGAAAACTATGTAATTGCAAGGGTGTTGGCAGCAAAGTTTGCGATTTTAAGAACTTGAAACCAATGACTACTAAGTCTGACATGGAGTGGAAGACCTTTGTAAGGTCAAGGCTGTCAAAAGAGTTCAAGGTTGGTATCTTACCTATTTTCTGCGTAGAAATAAAGATTGATTTGTAATAGATTGAACTTTTATATTCATGTATTAGGAAAAGAGTACAAAATATCAAAATTTGAAGGCGAAGCAAGAATTCACACACACAACTGGCCGTAAAGGATTTGCTCGTTTGGAAGCTGAAATGGTAAATAAATCTTAATAGACAATGCTTACAAGTAATCTGTATTACATAATTTCTTCTAACTTAAAAGATTTTATTTATGTAGATAGAAAAAAATCCAAATATCTCACGATCGAGTTAGATGTGTGGAGTAGTGGATATCTGAAGAAAAAAGGAAAAATAATGAATCCCTCAATGGCTGAAGCAGTGGTATATATATTTGCTTTATTTTTCACTACTTCGTATACAATCTTCTCTGATTTGTGCTGGAGTATCCAAAGTGTTTCTTGATTAAGGCTATGCCGAAATCCTTTTCTTTTTGAGTATTAAGTCTTATAACTGGATCTTGTTACTCACTATTACTTAAATTTATACATGTAGAGAAAAGTGAGCGAATATAACAAGAAGTATCCAAGTCAAGGCATCCAACCTCTCAAAGAGGATGCCCTGAACCATGTTTTTGAACTTCAGAGGCCGGGGCGGTTACGAGGACTTGGATTTGGGGAAACCAGGTCAAAACTGATTATGCAAGAACATAGTAGGTCTCATGTAGCATCTCTTGAAATGAAGATGAAGAATCTGGAGAGAGAATTTGCTGAATTGAAGACTTTGTTCATTGAATGTGTGAGTAAAAACAACGTACTTCTTCATTTTGTTTCAACTTATACATAACTTATTTTGGCTAAAACTATCTGTCCTTGAACTAGCTTTGCTTTATTACATTTCACAGACAACATTTGCAAAGAAAAATAGCACAGTAGAGGATTTGGATGAGGAGGTCAATGTTTGGAAGGAAAATGGTGATGACATTCTCCAGGTGTGTGCTACTTTTCTACTCTTCTTCAGAAAGTTATAAAGAAAAATTATATATCAAGACCCTCATTTTGGTGAAAGAAATCACTTTTAGTTCATCTAGGACTTCCACTATGATGTTGTCTCCCTTGTGTTTTCTGCATAGTGTTTCACCTTCTCTGGCTATGGCTTCCATGATTGTACCATGATCAACAGCTTTTAAAGCACAATCATTCCTCTCTATAGCTTTGTTGCAGTTTACACAACTACTTTCTAAACACACATTCACAAATTGACATAAGAGACTGGTTTTTGCTCTCATTACTTAGTTGCTTATTGTAAGCCAACTTCTTTTAATTTCTTATTAGTGCCATCAAAAAATTGTTCCAGTAATCTATAGGGCCTGGCATTGTTACCACATAATATTTGCTTCCTGGTGCATCCAATTATCTAAAGACCTAGGCCTAAAATCAGGCAAACACTTGCAAACCAAACTATTTTTGTTGTTACAGCTTCTAAAGTTATCACAAGAATTATAAACACTGCATCTATCTCTAGGATCTGCCCAGATCATAACCAACCTTGTAGAAGTGAATAATGACGAGATGAGATATGGCACAGAGTCATTGTGAAATGCTAATGAAGTATGATCTAGAGTTAAAAATACTAAGGCTAATGAAGTGAATAGAACATTTTATGAGTTATGTATAATTTCAGTGCCACCTCTTATGTGTATAACTCTAAATTCTTCAGGATATGCCTACTGCACAAGTGATGCCTACTGTACAAGATATACCAGTGTCTTACGATGACATGAATGTGGAGAATAAGTGTTGCAACTTGTTATCATAGATGGACAACACAATGGTTGTTGCTGAATCCCGTGTCCTATCTACAGACCCACTATCAACTGTCCACAACAAGTATCTTAAATTCAATTGTTGGAAAGTGTGGGTTACCCATGCAAAGGTCCAAAATTTTTCATTATACCATCCAGATATAGATGCAACGCTTTGTGTTATTGAAGATGTTGTGAGGACCAACATTGGTTGGCCAAAAAGATTCATCCGCATCACAGAGTGAAGAATCTGATTAAAAAAGCCTCTTGAAGATCTAGCAAAGTTTTTGTAAAGGTCATTCTTGGTTATTGTCCAATGAGCATAATGCTTGCAATCAAATGCGTGCTGCAAATACTTTACATACTGCATAACTTTCTCTATAAATATTGAAGTCATATGTGGGACTTGAATTGTAAAAATATTTTGAACCAGTTGATGAGAAATGTAATTTGGAGTACTCTGTTTTGTGGAGCTTCCTCAGGTAATCGGTATGTTTCAGAATTTGGAGTCATACAAGTGATGAATAAAGGAGGCTGATGTAGCCTATAGGTTGTACAATGGCAGTGTTTATCTAATGCTACACCCATACTATTTGCAGCATTTGATTCATGCTATATGTCAAGTTAATTGCAGCGTTTCTTTTGTATCGTGATTTATCTATTGGCAGTGCTTATAAACTGCTGTAAATACATTTTGCAGCATTTTGAAAAAGTTACAAACTGACTTTTGTAGCGTTTCTTTGTGACATGAGAAAACTGCTTCAAATGGTTTGAATACCTTTTGCAGCAGTTCGATATACAACACAATGGAAAACGCTGCAAATATACATTTGCAGCACTTCTAAACTACTGTTATAGAAGACTTGTCTTATAGTGTATTCAGATAAAAATGAAGAACAAAATGTCAACCCGTGCTTTTGATGAAATGCAAAAGCATATATGTAAGTTGCTTCTTGATCATCACAAACTTCCCAAAGCCTATTATAAGGTTAGAAAGATCTTGAGCAGCCTCGGCCTAAAATACAAGAAGATTCATGCGTGCAGAAACAATTGTGCTACTTTACAAAGAGTATGCACATTTGGACAACTGTTCTGTATGCAACTAGTCCAGATATTTGTACCTTAATTAGAGGAGTTTGAAGAAGCAAATTCTTATAAAAATGCTTCGTTACTTTATGTTGATTCCTAGATTGCAGCATTTATACATGTCTCTATACACAACAGAGGCGATGAGATGGTACGCAGAACAGAGAATAGATGACGATGTGCTCAGACACGTGGCAGATGTGAAGGTTTTTAAATATTTTGACAGAGAATTTTCAGATTTTGCAGCAGAGATTTAAAATGTTAGACTCAGATTTCTACAAATATACTAATGCTTAATTAGTTACATCATTGTTTACATACATAGCTTGTTACCTATTTTCCTTAATTTTCTCCTATGTTTCTCCTTCAATTCATGTGTATGTAAATGGAATGTATTCTGCAATTATTAAACACCGGTTTGCTCTTTTCTACGTGGATATATTTGTCTATGGTATTGTCTATTTATTTTGCAAGCCTTCTTATTTCAATCAAGTACAACGGATCATAGAAGTCCATTTTATTTTCTTGGCAGCGTCTAGAAGACAATAGAACTGAATATACAAAGGGCTCTTATAGTATTTGTAAGAAGCAGCTAGGGAGCTGCTTAATTTTACGAAACCAAGTCAAGTCTCTGCATATGGAACATCGTATTTCAAAGTTTAATGATAGCATATAAATGGGCATCATTAGTATACCTCAAATTGGTTTTATGGTGATTTAAATCTCTGACACCATCGTAGATAATAATATTAGGTGCCCACTACAAAAAGTAGTGCTTTGGTACGCTTACTTTTGTATATCTTAGAATTTTCTAATGCCTAGCCAGTCGATCGAACTCAGGTATATATATTGTATTTTCACAATTCAGGTTACATAAAGATACGCTCACTCTTGTTATCCCCGTTGCAAACAAAAATTTATCTACATGGCAAACTTTTATTTTAATCAGCTGCCCGTCGAACTAATGGTTAACTAGCTAGAAGTTGAGAAGGTTGGCATAAGGAGTCAAAAGCCAAGGACTGTTCATGGGTGCCCAAAATTGGTCTTGGGTCCAGTCCATGCTCATTTTGGGCACTAGGAGATCTGGCAACTCGTCTTTCCCAAAAGGAACCTGAATAGGAGGAGAGTAGTACTCTTTAATCTCCATTGCTTGCTCCTCTTCTTCTTTCTGCTGATCTTCAACTGCTAGTGCTGCATCTTCTTTCTTGAATACAACGTGGTTGATGGTTGGCATCATGGGAATTTGGGCAGTTAGATCAAGATGATGTTCTCGTTCTTGTTGTTGACTGCTGGAAAATGACATGATGGTGTCCATTGACGATGGCGGTGACGACGAAAATTCGGGGGAATTGGCATTGGATCTCATTTTCAGCTGATCATCCTCCATTGCTGCTCTTTGTTCCAGCACTTTCAAGGAAGTTGCCTTCCTATATATCTTGCACAGTACTATGTCCTGCATTATATAAGAATAAGAAAATTCAAAATTTCCATTGATTACACTTTACACTACCTAATTAAATAGTTGAGAATTGACTGTCCACTAACTAGACTTATCGTAATATATGTGACGCCTCGACAAATTATCACAAGCCATTTATACTAACTTATTGCTAGGCGATCTTGCTAGTAATTGCATATCTCCACTAGCAAAATGTACGCCAGATAGAAATTCACGGGTACGTGCATATCTAGACGAGACTGTAAGTTCAAACTCTCTAGCAGTCTAATTGCTAGCTACGTACGTTCTAAATTTGATGATCAAATTGGTAAAAACTGATAGCCGATCGAATTGGCTTGCTAGGTTTCTGGATCAAGTATTCGATCTTAATTAACCATTTGTTAAACAATTAATTTGAATTGTCTTAATAAACTAGTTGAAGGATATATATATAGTAGCTACAAAATGCATGCACCAATATTTTACCTTAAGCAGTTTGGATCTGTTATCTGGCAAACGATACTCATTCATGACCCAGTCAGTCTTGGTTCCTCTTGGTGCTCTCCCTATGTAGAATACAAGAGTCTTCCTCAGACCGATTATCCTCTTCGGATCCGATAAGCTCACAATTTTCCGGTCGGAACCAGTCGCTTTCCAAAAGCCCTTGTCAGTCGTTCTGTTTGGCCGTCCACCACTCCCATGCTTCTTGTCCCTCGGCACAAAAAAGTACCACTCCCTTTCTCCGATCTTTGACAACCCTACAACCATTCATCAAACAATTAAACACCCATTAATTATTTCATTACACCATTACAGTAAATTTACTAGAACCATATATGTGAATATTCATGTGATCAAATTAAGTTAATATATATGTACCAGGCAATTCCCAAGGATCATGACGGTAGATGTTGAGAAACTCGATTATGTCGCAACGCAGCCGCTTTCCAAGCACCACGCTCTTGAGGTAGAACTCGAGAAGTTCTTCCTCTGTGGGGTGAAATCGAAAGCCTGGAAGTTGAAGTTCCGGTGTCATTTCAGACGACATTGATCGAAGTTTTGCTTAATTAGTACGTTATGAGTTTGTAGTATACGTACTAAGAGTGTTGCTAGCTGGTTACGGTTCTGAAAGAAAGAGAAGAAGAGGAGGAGCTAGCATTCATGAATTGAATGTTTATGTTTGAGTTTGGTGTACTGAAAAGTCTGACATAATCTCAGAGAATATTTATAGATAGAGCTGTCGGGATATGATTCTGTATGTTGGTGAGGTTTGATGGAGAATGGCTTGGACTATGGGACCGTTCGGACTGAGTCTCGAATCACTGGTCAATAGAAAATTAGAATTATGTGCGGACCAGGACCCACGCGGTTTTCGTCGATCGTTCAAAAGTCCGGTGGAAATTGAAGTGGACAGATCGAGATCGAGATCGACTTGGCATTTTGCTTTGCTTGACTTGAGTAAGTTCGTAGGGTTTTGGACTTTTACCTGGAAATTTTGCATGCGGAGACAGGGAAGATCAAAGGGTACATGGCGTGACATTCTCCAAGTAAGTTACTACCGCATAATCCTGAGATCGATCTAGAAATAGCTAGTTAAGCTTCAAACAAAGTTGTGGTCTTTGGTCAGCCAATTAGCCATGCCAGTCCATTCAAAGGGTATTTGTAGTAATGAGTTTGAGCAAGTCTAATTACTTTACTTTGAGTCATCTCTTATGTGTTTACTTGGAACTCAACACGTACTAAAATATCATTACAGCCTTCTAGTAATTTTCATGGTAGTGAACCTATTCATCTTCCTTCATCTTTAATTTTCTTTCACGGAAAATAATTCAGTGCAGCATGTGTCTAAGTACACTAATTTGTAAGATATAATCTCAACTATTCATTATCTTTGTGTTAACATTAATATTAATGTCATATAAATAATTAAATCAAATAAATGATTAAGATTGTATTCCACGTCACTTCTGCCCTAAATATACTCTCTTCTTTCACATGCACCAAAACGAAATAGTGCCTCCGTTGATACTTTGTTTAGTGGTTTGGATTCCAAGGGAACAAAGACTGTAGGACCAAATTTAATGCAATTGTACCATGTTTAAGTTTGATTCACAAACATCGTTCAATGTATAGCATGTAGATATTTGTAGTTAAGCACATACACTGTATTATAGTGTGGATCATTTCAACCTTATTTAATGTACGTGTAGCTAGCCCATCAATTTATTTTTGTATCATTGCGATCGTATGACAAAAAGCTATTTCAGAGGCCATAGTTTGATGAGAGCATCTTGAATGCACCAAGTGCACTTGTATTATTTATGTGTAATGTAATCTCAATTATTTATTTAATATAATTTTATATTGTACTAACACTAATGTTAACACTATTAAATATTAAATAGGGGTAAAACATTAGTCAATAATAGTAAAGGTGAACAATAAATGTCATTAATTAAAATTCTTTTATTATTATTATTAAGATAATAAATACAAAACCCCAAACTCTAATCCTTAAATCTCAAACTCCAAGCCTTAAACCGTAAAACCTAAAATTCAAACACCAAACCCCAAACTCTATACTCTGAACCCGAAACCTAAATCCCAAACCTAGTCTCGAATCTTAAAATCCTAAACCTCAAACCAAACGATTAAATTAGTAAATTATTTTTCCTCCACATTGTTGGTGTAGGAATATACATGTTTATAGAGCAAATTTAAAAAATTGAGAATACTAATATGTTTATTTATGCTGTTTTAAACTATCAATGATGAAAAATAAAAAAATTATCATTACCTATATACTCGTGGCATATCATGATAAATAAATAATAGGAAAGAATTAACCTCTTATATTTATGTATTTTTTTTCTAGATCAATTCAACAACTATTTATACTAAGTATTTCAAATTTATTTTTCTAAAACGCTACTAACAAATCATTCAAAGTTCAATTTTTAATTTTATCTAACAACATGCATTAATTACCAAGTTTAATGTATCATTCAAGTATCATCATTGTAAGAATTTTAACTCATGGGCTCATTAAGTTGATATAAACTAAATCCAAATATCTAAATATATGTTTGGTTCTCTGAGCAAAATATATGTTTGATTTATCACATCAATCGACATCAAGTCGAGTGTGACTTAATTCCTTAATTAATATAAATTTTAGTATTCACATAGACCAAATTTTTCTGTAGACTATTTTGATGTTGCAATGTATACATTTTTTTATTTAATCAATTCATTTGTATATAGACATTAGTGTGGATATAAGAATTTAATACAATTCATAACACTAAAATTAAAATTAAAATATTTGACATAAGTTTGAGTATTTAAATATCACATAGTGAAAGTTTTATACATAAATAAATTAACCCTATTTTATTTCAATAAATTAACCTTATTTATTGTAATTTGTGAGTGAAAAAATTGTAAACCACGATAATAGGCAATGTAACAATATAATAGTAGACATATTTGACAATACTCATACGGTTATACATTACATAATATATGACACAGAAATGAGTACGGATTTAGATACGTCACTACCAGAAATGGAGACATTACCGGCGACCTGCCGTCGCCGGCCTTGCCTTTTTTTTCGCCGGAATTGACATTACCGGCGACAAGTCGCCGGCAATGACGTCGCCGGAGATTCCCCGTCGGTGCTAACATTGCCGGCGACGGCGTCGCCGGCAATGGTAGCGCCGCCGGGGCCGGAATGTGAGACATTGCCGGCGACTGAGGTCCATGTCGCCGGCAATGTGTGGAAAATTTTTGAAAAAAAAACGCGATTCTGGATTGGGCCCAATTCCAGAGCCTGCATTGAAAGACATAAACCGTACAATCATACAAGTTCAACAGTACACATAAATGTCCAACGTTACAGTACAAATAGCAACGACGATACGAAAATTAACTACAACTACAAGTCAGGTCGAGGAACTTGCGGGTCAGGGTCGAAGTAATCCATGTACTCATTTGAATTCCGGTGGCTACCTTGGTCTTGCTCTGGCGTTGACTGGTGCGGTGGTGGTGGTGGATAGCTAGGGAACGGAGGGACCGGGACCGGGGAAGGTGTGGGGAACAGTTGTCCGGTAGTGTGAGCCTCGTACATCGTCCGCATCCATGTGTACATCTGAGCCTGCACCTGTGTCTGCTGCATTTGGTACTCAGCCATCTGCCTCTTTTGCTCCTCCAACTCCCTCTGCGTCCTGTGAAGCTCCGCTGCGAGGTTACGACTAGAAGTTGAACTTCTTGACCCGGTAGAGTATTCTGAAGTGTTCTTCAATAGTCCTTCGCCCGCCGTGCCCATTCCCCTATAGTAGTAGGTATTCTTGCCAGTCCCGCACGCTTTTGCCATGATCTGAGCCGCTATAGGGCGATCAAGCGGATCGATCTGAGAGGCATACTGGGTGACTTCTTCCTCGGAGCAGTCAGGATGGTTAGTCCGAGCTATATTCATGGTCACTTCCACGGTCGCCTCCTCCACTCTCGCCTAATTGAAAAGTGAAAATGAATAACGTATTAGGTAACAAAATAAATTAATATCGAAAAATAGTTTTATTAACACATGGAGAGGCGAAAGACTTACCGCTTCGTCAGGGCACTGCGGATAGAAATTTTGATGAATATACACCAAGGGGTTCACTTCTTGTTGTTGCTGCGCCTTAGTCGACCAACCCATGTAGTTGAGTGAACCTGCATGATGGGCCCTGGTGTTTTTCAATCTATTCGCCCGGTTCGTCTTCGAAATCGCCTTGTTTGATAAACATATGGAAAAAAATTAGTAACTAACTATTTCAATCTGATACGATACATTAGGCTTGTAAGATATATTAAGGATGCATACCCGAGCTTTGGGGTGCTCGAAGTGGGCTATCAGCCACAGCCACTCGTACTCCCTAAACCGGAATTCGCTAGGGGTAGAACCTCGGCCTAGCTCCTTGTATACAGTGTAATGGGAAGAAAGCTCGTTCTTCCACTCTTTATACCTATATTAAAACATAGAAAAAAAGTTAGAGATATTAAAACACTTGATAAACAAAAATCTAACTCGATATATATTCAAATAAGTCGAAGCACATCACCTCATATGTAGTTGACGCTCTACCCACGTGTGAATAAGAACTTCATCCACGTCAAACCACACCTGCAATATCAATATATAAAAGGTAAAATTATATATTTATTCGGACTTAATTAATAAATGTAAAATTTACGTAATGAAAATACGATTTTACTCACACTGAGTGCATTATGCACTTGCATCTTCACGTAGATAGGCACAGATTCCCAATCTGGCCAAAGCATTGGGACCTTGTCCCGCACGATCGCACCGGCCATGCTGACATATTTGCGCGTGGTGTCGAATGCCTTGATCACCTTGCCATCCTCATTGGCCCTTATGGGTGTTTTCCTTCCGCCGGTGGCCTGCTCAAGTCTCTTCCCGGTGCAGGTGCCTCTAGCCCCTTTCCGTTTTCCAGTCCCATTAACGAAATTGCCTAATAATACAATGTCAACAAATTTATATCATTAATTGAACCTATCGCAAGTCTTAAGTAATAATTAAGTAATCAATCTGATGTTAAATAAAATTTACCTGCATCGTCCGTTTGTTGGTTGGTGCACCTCACACTCCAAAGATACACGGGGTCGAACGGGAGGAAGTTATACGCTTCCTCCACGCTCAGGAACTCCGGCCGTCCTTCAATATAAACAGGCATCCCCTATCATCGAATTCAGGGATGACAGGAATCTCGTCGGGTAGGAAGAGACCGGACGGCGGAGATAGACGAGGCCTGGACAATGAGGCGCCAGCACCACCATGTGTCTCAGATGATTCCCGTGAAACGGGAGTAGGCACCGGGCGAATATGGGGCATTCGGATTGAGGGAGTTTCTGATGCCCCCGTTGACTGTCGCTCGTCTGAGGCTCTGCCACCAGAGGGACGTCTGCTGATTGAGCGTCTGGAGACTGAGGCTCGAGGCTCAACTTCCGGTTGCACGGCTCTTGATCGTGCAGCTTCCTCCTCAGCTCGCGCCTCTAAAAAGGCTCTCGTGCGAGCACTCATCATTGGCCCACTGGGCGTGTTGCTAACTGCGGGCGAGGAGGAAGCTTGACTACTGTTCCCTCCACTATTTCGGGAACCTCTCCGAAGCCAATTAGCCGCAAAACCTCCTGGCATGGACACCGTAATAGTCATGGAAACTGGGGTTCTCTAACAAATCGGAACCGGAACGGTTTGGAACAGGAACCGTTTGAACCTGGAACCGTTATATTACAAACGGTTCCGGTTACAAATAGTTCCGGTTCCAAACGGTTCCGGTTCCAAACCGTTTCGGTTCTATAACAAATCAGAATCGGAACGGTTTGGAACCGGAACCGTTTGAAACCGGAACTGTTTGTAATCGGAACCATTTGTAACATAATGGTTCCGGTTACAAACAGTTCCGGTTCCAAACGGTTCCGGTTCCAAACTGGGGTTCTATAACAAATCGGAACCGGAACGGTTTGGAACTGGAACCGTTTGAAACCGGAACTGTTTGTAACCGGAACCGTTTGTAAGATAACGGTTCCGGTTACAAATAGTTCCGGTTCCAAACCGTTTCGGTTCTATAACAAATCGGAACCGGAACGGTTTGGAACCGGAACCGTTTGTTTTCAAACGGTTCCGGTTATAAACAGTTCCGGTTTCAAACCGTTCCGGTTCCGATTTGTTATGGTTCCAATATCACCTATTATACGTTAAATTAACAACTATATCACCTAACTTAACATATATACATACATCATTTCCGGCTTTAAACTTTTCACACATATATACATCAAATATACACTTTGTATACATCGATCATGCATCTTAATTTCACCTTAATTCACACATATATATATATACATCACATATTAATCCAATTCACCCTAGCTAATTAATTTTCCACATTTTTCAAACATACGTATATATATACATTCCATATATATTAATTAATTTTTCACATATATACATCATATATTGCTCCTTCACCCCACAATTATCCACATTTTTTTCCCACAATTTTCAAACATACCTTAATTACATTTTACAAATATTGTCCACATGCATACATATATACATCCCACAATTATCAAAAATTAATTAATTAAAATACACAAAAAAAATTGTGGAATGAGAGAGAGAGAGAGGGAGAGAGAGTGAGTTCAAACCTGGCATGGTGGAGCTCGACCCAACTGTGCCGGGGACGGAGGTGAGGGGAGGAGGAAGAGGAGGAGGGGAGGAGGAGAGAGGGGAGGAGAGAGGGGAGGAGAGGAAGAGAGGGGAGAGGGAAGAGAGAAGAGAGGATTGAGGAGAGGGGAGAGGTGAGAATTTCGTGCTAAGAGAGGGAAGAGGGAAGAGAGAATTGAATTAGGCCGAAGAGAAATGGGGAGGAGGAGATCGAGCTCGAGCTATACCGCCACCATTGCCGGCGAGGTAGGTCAACGTCGTTGGTAATGACATTACCAACGACGTACGTTTCGGTGACCGTACATCAACAACATTTCATATATATCTCACGAATTGGATTTGATCAACACACACACATATATATATACCACATATACGTATATATACACCTACCTATATATATAGCTTCCCGAGTGATCGAGTTTTCGACGCGCGCCTTAATTTTGACAATATACCGAATGATCGATTTCAGAGCGTACGTACGTTTTCCTTCTTTCGATTTCTCTGGATTTTTTTCGATCAAAATGATTGAATGATCGAGCTGCCGCAACCGGCATCTAATATAAGACACATTGCCGGCGACGGAGTAAGTCGCCGGAAATGAAGACATTACCGGCGACTTTACGCCAGAATCTCGCCGGTAATGTTCCAAGACATTACCGGCGACTCCAACCGTCGCCGGCAATGTCTAGCCACACATTTCCGGCGAAATTCCGGCCGGAAAATCGCCGGAAATGTTCGGCTTGACATTGCCGGCGACGGTTGGAGTCGCCGGTAATGTCTTGGAACATTACCGGCGAGATTCCGGCGACATTACCGGCGACGGGGTAAGTCGCCGGTAATGATGGACATTACCGGCGACTTTTCCGGTCGCCGGCCTTGTCTCCGGTGATCTCGTCGGTAATGGGCACAAATGTTGTAGTGCGTGGAAGTGGTAATACGGTTTAAACTACAAATATAGTTTACATCCACATAATTAGTATAAAAATATACATTTATATATATCTAATTAAAAGTTTAACCACAAATACTTTTTTTTGAAGTAACCACAAATACTTAATTTTATACAGTTTGATTGGTTGAATTATCAATAATAAAAAATATAAATTCGGCATTAAAAAATGACTATATACCCATACCATTATAGTAATACCCAACTTTTTAATAACGATAATAGCGATAGTATAATATGACACTGAGTTCAACTCACCACCAGAAAAAATACTTTAGCCGAAGACAAAAATTCGTCGGCCTGTTAAACGTTTTCGTCGGCTAAATTAAAAGCCGACGAACGTTCGTCGACAAAAGTGTCATCGGCTAAAAGTCGTCGGTCATACTTTTGCCGACGACAATAGTGGCAGTCGTCGGCTAAAGTATGGACTTTAGCTGACGACAAAACTAGTCACTGGCATAAAGTTTGGACTTTAGCGGACGACTTTGTACACTTTTACCGACAAAATGTCATCGACCAAAACTTCCCCGCTAGTCAAAATGGTTGACCCAAACTGGACTTTAACCGACGACTGATAAAGACTTTCGTCGGCTAAAGTCTTCGTACATCGTTGGCTAAAGTATGAAACTCGTCGGCTAAAGACTTCACTTTAGCTGACGACTCTGACTATTGACGTCAGCTAAGATTGCTGATTTCTGGGAAAAAAACTGTAGATTTTGGATTTCTATTCCCAGAACCTGCCAATTTCACAATTTTATTTCCACAATAGCCAACAAACACATAAAATAAAAACAAAACACATATTCACCAACAAACACAAATTACTGAAACTTAAGCGTATAATATATTTTAAACTTAGCACTTAAACTAAGTTAAGTGTTCAAACTAAACCCACATAACACTTAAACTAATTATCATCCAAATCTATGTCCTCGAAATATAGAGTACGTACTACCATCATCTTACGGATCCTCATGCGGCTATAGAGCATCGAAATAGAGCTGAATTGGTGGCAATGGAGGTGGGGGCGGGAGTCCTTGCGCCAGAAATTGTGCAGAAAATGCCTAAAGCCAGGAAGACATCTGAGCCTGCTGGGCGGCCGCCTAAGTACGGGTCTCGGCCTCTTGCGCTAATTTTGTTTTCTCCATCGCTTTCATCCATCTTTGATGCTCCATCGTCTGCCTCTGAAGTTGCTCCTGTAGCTGAGCTGCCTTGGAAGATGCCGACTTACATGAGAAACCGGAAGTGTTCTCCAAGACCTCATCTCCCTGGTGTCCTAGACCCCTACAGTAGTAATTGTTCCCTCGTGGTGGGAAAGCGTGACCCATGATCTTCACCCCTACCGTTACATCAGATTGATCAATCTGAGAGATGGCCTAGGGGAGTTCATCATCCTACATCTCTGGTCATTGCTCCCTCACCATCTGAATCAACACCACTTCAACCCCTTCCCTCAATCTCGCCTAATTGACAAGGAAAAAAAATATTAGTAAACATATAAAATAAAAAGTTAGAGAAAATACATATATAAGCAAATATGTTAAGTTATAAGGGCATAAGACTTACAATATCTTTGATGGACTGAGGATACACTTTCTCATACGTATACACGTACGGATTGACTTCACTTTGTTTTGTCGCCTTTTCCATCCAACTCACAAACGGTCTGGACTCAGCATGATGGTTATTGGTGTTGTGCCCCCTGTTTGTCACGTTTATTCCACAAATGGCCTTGTTGGATAAACATATATTAAAAAAATATTAGGAAACTAATTTTGCCAAATAGGATACAAGTAAACACCAATATGATGTTACATACCTCATATTTTGGGTTGTTGAAGTGGACTAGAAGCCACTACCACTCGTACTCCCTATACATAAACTCGCTAGGGGTACCCGAACAGTTGTTGCCATGCGTCTTTTAGCGCTTATGCAGCTCATTCTTCCACTCCTTATACCTATATATGCAACACAAATGTTAGAAAGTGAAAATACATGATCAACAAAATATAACTCAATATATAAAATATAACTCCCACCATCTTTTTCCTTGAGTGTCATTTGCCCACGTAAATTTAAGGTGCTCTGGAACAACAAAACACACTTGCAATGGTCATATATATATATATATTTAGTAGGACTTAATTAACACTACCACATATGGAGACATTACCGGCGAGATCACCGGAGACAAGGCCGGCGACCGGAAAAGTCGCCGGTAATGTTCATCATTACCGGCGACTTACTCCGTCGCCGGTAATGTCGCCGAAAAATCGCCGGTAATGTTTAAAAACATTACCGGCGACTCCAACCGTCGCCGGCAATGTCAAGCCGAACATTTCCGGCGATTTTCCGGCCGGAATTTCGCCGGAAATGTGTGGCTCGACATTGCCGGCGACGGTTGGAGTCGCCGGTAATGTATTTAAACATTACCGGCGATTTTCCGGCGTAATGTCGCCGGTAATGTCTTCATTTCTGGCGACTTACTCCGTCGCCGGCAATGTCTCTTATATTAGACGCAGATTGCAGCAGCTCGATCATTGATTCATTTTGATCGAAAAAAATCCAGAGAAATCGAAAGAAGGAAAACGTACGCTCTGAAATCGATCCTTTGGTATATTGTCAAAATTAAGGCGCGCGTCGAAAACTCGATCACTCGGGAAGCTATATATATAGGTACGTGTATATATACGTATATGTGTATGTATATATATATATGTGTGTGTGTTGATCAAATCCAATTCGTGAGATATATATGAAATGTTGTTGATGTCACGGAAACGAGAAAACTGCTTGTAGTTAATCTTATCTTGTGTCTGAATCAACGATTGGTATTATCGTAGTGTTATCGGAGCCAGTCTTAACAGAGCCTCCTACCTAGTCAAATACGTTTTGAATTGAAAAAAGAAGAATACCATCATCGAGTACTGAATCGAATTCAGAGATTAGATCGATATATATATATATATATATATGCATGCATGTGTTGATTTAATTAGAGTTGAATTGAGATATGACGTCGATTATTAGTAGTGAATGTGTGTATATATATATATAATTAATACGTAAAATTGTTAGAATTTTCAGGATGGACAAGAGTTGGATGAGTCTCGAAAGATGGGATGTCAGATATCACCAGGGAATTAGGAGTTTTGTGGATTTTGTGAAGACTAATTGTGGAGACACTACACTTCATTATTGCCCTTGTAAAGAATGTAAGTGTTTCAGCGATCGATTTCGTTTTCCCATTGATAAAGTCCAGAAGCACCTGAGTAAATACGGGTTTTGGGATAAGTACACTTGTTGGATTTATCACGGTGAAACATCGTTAGCGGGTCCGCATGATCATGGACAATTTGGTAATGACAGTCCCCGCTATGATCATGGAGATTTTGGTGAGGGGCAGTTCATCCTATGATCCAACATCGATGTTAATCAATGATATGTTTCCTCATGAGAGCGGTGTATTTGCTGATGAAGCACCAAATGTCCCTCTCGTCGTTGAGGGTTTCCCCCATATTGAGCCAGTCGAGCCATTACCTGGAGCTCATGTCAACACAAGCGGTATGGACAAGTACAATAACCTGATTGCATTGCAACAGACTCCGTTGTACGACGGTTGTAGTAAGACTGTTCTTGACAGTGTGATGGGAGTGATGCAGTTCAAAATGGAAAACAAAATGTCTGTCAAAGCTGTTGATTCTTGGTTGAAGTGGACTGCTTCGCTACTGCCACCCGGTCATCGTCTTCCTACCACTCATCATAAGGTGCCACATATCCTGAAAGATCTTGGGCTTTCCTACATCAAAATCCATGCATGCAGATATGATTGTATTCTCTTCTAGGGAAAAGATCTCGAAGACCTTGAAGCCTGCCCGGTATGTTTTACAGAAAGGTATAAGTTGACTCCTGCAGGCAATAAGAAAGCTGTGAAGATACTTCGATATTTCCCGCTTATTTATAGGCTGGAGCGGTTGTTCATGTGTGCTTTCACGGCCGAGGCAATGAGATGGTGGGCTGAGAGGAACTTGCCTGACGATGACACCCTTATACACCCTTCCGACGGAGAGGCTTGGAAGCACATGGTCAGGGAGTTTGATCATTTTGCAGCAGAGGTCCGAAATGTTTGGCTATGGCTCTCATCTGACGGATTCAACCCTTTTGGCAACATGAGTCTTCAATACAGTATATGGCCAGTTATTTTTGTACCGTACAACCTTCCACCATGGATGTGCATGAAGAAGGAATACAATATGCTGACTCTGTTAATTTCGGGCCCGGGTTATCCAGGAAAGTGTCTCGATGTGTATTTGAGGCCTTTGATTGAGGAGCTTAAGTACCTGAGTGAGTGTGGCCACCCCACTTACGATAGGTTCAAAAACAAGATGTTCCAGATGCATGCCATGCTTGTTGGCACCATCAGTGATTTTCTTGCCCGTGGTATGTTGTCGGGCAACGTTACCAGGGGTTACAGGGCTTGTTCAGAGTGCATGACGGTTGATTGTTGCAGTCCTCATTGCAGTAAAATTGTTCAGATGCGTCACCGTTGTTGGCTTCCATATGATCACCCATTTAGGCAGGATCCAGACGCGTTTGATGGGACTGTGGAAACAGGTGTGGCACCAAGGCGATGGACAGGGGTAGGAATTTTGGAAGTGTTGAATGAATATGATTTTGGCCAGCTGAGCAATCATCCTGACATAGTGGCATCAATTCCAGACAAGCCCGAAAGGTATAAGTTTTGGACACACAAGAGCATATTATGGGAACTCCCCTACTGGCCCAGGTTGCCTATCAGACATTAACTAGATGGCATGCACATAGAGAAGAATGTGTGTGAAAGTGTGGTGGGCACAGTTCTTAACTTGGAGGGGAAAACAAAAGACATCCCTAAGGCACGTATTGATCTGAAAGCTATGGGACTGCGGAAACATTTGTGGTTAAGAGATGGTAAGAGAAAAATGCCGCAAGCTCCTTACACCGTCAAGCCGAAGCATAAGCATGAAATTTTTCGGTGGCTGAGTAATGTCAGGTATATATTCTTATATATGACTATGCAGTACGGAAATTGGTTTGCCTTAAATTTTTACCGGATTATGGTGATATGCGAGAAATATAATTGTTGCCTATGGCTATATATATATATGCAGGTATCCTTATGGCTATGCAGGAAATATAAGCAGGTGTGTTAACTACCGGGACAATAAGATGTACGGATTAAAGAGTCATGACTGTCATGTACTTCTTCAACGCCTTTTCCCTATTTTCATTCGAGGGTACCTGCCCAAGGAGGTGGTGGAGCCGTTGGTGGCCTTGTCAAGATTCTTTCAGAAATTATGCACCAGGGAAGTTAAAAAATCAGATCTCATGGAGATGCAAGATGACATCATTTTTATCATGTGCAAGCTTGAGAGGATATTTCTGCCAAATTTTTTCGACATCATGCCTCACCTAACGATCCATCTTCCCGAACAATTGTTGCTTACCGGTCCCGTACACTACACTTGGATGTATCCCATGGAAAGGTACATTTGGTTTGCCTCTGTTTTTATATGTAAAGTCTTATTTTTACCCCTTTTAACATGCACTTGTTAACTTGTAGACAATTGGGAACCTACAAGGACTATGTGAAGAATAAATATGCACCTGAAGGGTGTATCGCTGAAGCATATATTGCGCACGAGTGTGTAACGTACACCAAAGTGTATTTGGGAGCGCTTGAGGACCCCCAACAACAGATGCCGATAGATGAACCTCAGTTCAAACTTTCTATCATCTCCAATGACGTTGTAGTACAGGGAAGCTTGCCAAAGTCGTACAAGTTGGATGAAAATGAGGTAGTCATTGCCCACTGGTCGGTACTGATTAACTGTGAAGAAGTACAATATTGGAAAAACTATCATCTTCACTGCCCTGCTATTGCCGGAAATGTTGATTACCACAACAGGACGTTTGCAAACTACTTTGGTCCATGGCTAAGGGTATATGTGTATATGTCTTTTTTTATCTTGCCATTTTCCTTATATAGCATGTGTGTACGTACGTGGTTTTGTGGTTTCTATGTTCATAATTTATTGTGTAGTTTCTTATCGTTTTCAGATGAACCATGTAGCAGATGATGGTTCCCCAGAGTGGTCAAACGAATTGAGGGTCCTTGCGATGAAACCGATAGCTTCAAAAGTTTACTCGATGTGTCAGGTCAATGGCGTTAAATTTATATGTGAAAATCGAGACGACCGACTGAAAACACAGAATTGTGGGGTGATGGTCCATGGTGGGCAGGATGGCGTTGACTATTATGGTGTCCTTCATTCAGTTGTTGAACTAATTTATGGGAACCGCATGAAAGTGCACTTGTTCAAGTGTAGATGGTTTGATACTAGCCCGGAGAACACAAGGACCGATCAGCACGGAACATTTTCGGTGAATACTGCTACTACCTGGTATGAAGAAGACCCTTTCGTTCTTGCCTCATCAGTAAAACAAGTGTTTTACCTGGACGATCTTCTTAACAAAGTCCCGTGGAAGGTGGTTAACCATGTTGCTCATAGAAACATATACAGTGCTGCCACACTTGGTGATACCGCAGATGATGAGGAAGTTACTGCATACCAAGAGCCGAACGCTTTTGACATTCCGGAATCATCTACGATTCGCCTTAATAATGTGAGATCTGGGAGTGTGGTTTGAATTACTGGAGCAGAACTTCTCGATGTTAATCCATATGAAGTTGACGCTGATTCAGATGACGAGGAGAGGCACATATTGCCAGAGGTTACCTATGAAACCGAGTCAGACTTAAGTGATGACGATGATTACGATTATCATCCTTAGTACGTTAATGATGTAGTCGGAAATTGTTGTCGGAAATATGATGTAGTCGGAAAATGTAGTCGTTAATCGTAGACGGAAATTGTAGTCGTTAATCGTAGACGGAAATTGATAATCGAAATTCTAGTCGGAAAATGTAGTCGGAAATAGTAGACGGAAATTGCAGTCGTTAATCGTAGACGGAAATTGATAATGGAAATTGTAGTCAGAAAATGTAGCCGGAAATCGTAGACGGAAATTGTAGTCGTTAATCGTAGACGGAAATTGATAATGGAAATTGTAGTCGGAAAATGTAGCCGGAAATTGTAGACGGAAAATGTTGTCGGATATTCTTCGAGAAATAATGACATTACCAACGAGTTATAAGCAACTCGTTGGTAATGACATTACCAACGAGTTAATTCATCGTTGGTAATGTCATTACCAACGAGTTGCTTATAACTCGTTGGTGATGTCATTACCAACGAATTATAAGCAAGTCGCCGGCAATGTTTTCTGGATAGAAACTGCCCATGTCGACCCCGAGCTGTATTTCTCCTTATCCTCTCCTCCTCCCCTCCTCCCCTCCTCTCCTCCTCCCAAATCGGTCCGGCGAGTTCAACCTAGCTCACCTCTAGCTCACCTCATCCTCCTCCTTTCCCTCTCCTCCTCCTTATCCTCTACTCCTCCTCTCCCTCTCCTCCTCTCCACCGATCCGGAATCCTCTCCTCCTCCCCTCCTCCCCTCACCATTGTAGTCGGCAAAGCATTGTAGGTGAAAATCCATGGCAGGTCCGATCCTCTCTCTCTCCCTTTCTCTCTCTCTCTCAATTTTTAATTATTTTTGTGTATGTGTATGTGTATGTGTATGTGTATGTGTATGTGTATGTGTATGTGTATGTGTATGTGTATGTGTAAATTAATTAGGGTGCTAAGTTGGAAATTAGGGTGATAAGTTGTAAATTTATATGCAATGTATATATATGTGATGTATATATATATTTAGGTATGTGAAAATTAAGTGATGTATATATATGTGAAAATTATGTATATATGTGGCTTGGATGAATATGTGATGTATATATATGTGGAAATTAAACCTAATTAAGATGCATGATGTATATATATGTGTGAAAAATGTGGAAAATTAATTAGGCTTTGTGATTTGGATGAATATGTGAAAATTAAATTTAATTAAGATGCATGATGTATATATATATACATCGAAAATGTATATATGTTAATTTAGGTGATATAGTTGTTAATTAATCGTATAAATGAAGGTGGAAATCGGGATCGAAACGGTTTAGAACCAGAACGGTTTTAAACCGGAACCACGCGGAACCGGAACCTTTTGGAACCGGAACCGTTATGTTATAAACGTTTTCGGTTACAAACAGTTCCGGTTTCTAACGGTTCCGGTTCCAAACCGTTCCGGTTTCTAATGGTTCCGGTTCCAAACCGTTCTGGTTCCGATTTGTTATAGAACCGAAACGGTTCGGAACCGGAACCGTTTGGAACCGGAACTGTTTGTAACCTTTCCCGTTATGTTACAAACGGTTTCGGTTACAAACAGTTCCGGTTACAAACAGTTCCGGTTTCTAACGGTTCCGGTTCCAAACCGTTCCGGTTCCGATTTGTTATTGAACCGAATCCATGACTATTACGGTGTCCAGGAGGTTTTGCGGCTAATTGGCTTCGGAGAGGTTCCCGAAATAGTGGAGGGAACAGTAGTCAAGCTTCCTCCTCGCCCGCAGTTAGCAACACGCCCAGTGGGCCAATGATGACTTCTCACACGAGAGCCTTGCTAGAGGCGCGAGCTGAGGAGGAAGCTGCACGATCAAGAGCCGTGGAACCGGAAGTCGAGGCTCGAGCCTCAGTCTCCAGACGCTCAATCAGCAGACGTCCCTCCGGTGGCAGAGCCTCAGACGAGCGACAGTCAACGGGGGCATCAGAAACTCCCTCAATCTGAATGCCCCATATTCGCCCGGTGCCTACTCCCGTTTCACGAGAATCATCTGAGGCACACGGTGGTGCTGGCACCTCATCGTCCAGGCCTCATCTATCTCCGCCGTCTGGTCTCTTCCTACCCGACGAGATTCCTGTTATCCCTGAATTCGATGATAGGGGGATGCCTGTTTATGTTGAAGGACGGCCGGAGTTCCTGACCGTGGAGGAAGCGTACAACTTCCTCCCGTTCGACCCCGTGTATCTTTGGAGTGTGAGGTGCACCAACCAACAAACGGACGATGCAGGTAAATTTTATTTAACATCAGATTGATTACTTAATTATTACTTAAGACTTGCGATAGGTTCAATTAATGATATCAATTTGTTGACATTGTATTATTAGGCAATTTCGTTAATGAGACTGGAAAACGGAAAGAGGCTAGAGGCACCTGCACCGGGAAGAGACTTGAACAGGCCACCGGCGGAAGGAAAACGCCCATAAGGGCCAATGAGGATGGCGAGGTGATCGAGGCATTCGACACCACGCGTAAATATGTCAGCATGGCCGGTGCGATCGTGCGGGACAAGGTCCCAATGCTTTGGCCAGATTGGGAATCTGTGCCTATCTACGTGAAGATGCAAGTGCATAATGCACTCGGTGTGAGTAAAATCGTATTTTCATTACGTAAATTTTACATTTATTAATTAAGTCCGAATAAATATACAATTTTACCTTTTATATATTCATATATTCATATTGCAGGTGTGGTTTGACGTGGATGAAGTTCTTATTCACACGTGGGTAGAGCGTCAACTACATATGAGGTGATGTGCTTCGACTTATTTGAATATATATCGAGTTAGATTTTTGTTTATCAAGTGTTTTAATATCTCTAACTTTTTTCCTTGTTTTAATATAGGTATAAAGAGTGGAAGAACGAGCTTTCTTCCCATTACACTGTATACAAGGAGCTAGGCCGAGGTTCTACCCCTAGCGAATTCCGGTTTAGGGAGTACGAGTGGCTGTGGCTGATAGCCCACTTCGAGCACCCCAAAGCAAAGGTATGCATCCTTAATATATCTTACAAGCCTAATGTATCGTATCAGATTGAAATAGTTAGTTACTAATTTTTTTTCCATATGTTTATCAAACAAGGCGATTTCGAAGACGAACCGGGCGAATAGATTGAAAAACACCAGGGCCCATCATGCAGGTTCACTCAACTACATGGGTTGGTCGACTAAGGCGCAGCAATAACAAGAAGTGAACCCCTTGGTGTATATTCATCAGAAGTTCTATCCGCAGTGCCCTGACAAAGCGGTAAGTCTTTCGCCTCTCCATGTGTTAATAAAACTATTTTTCGATATTAATAGATTTTGTTAGTTAATACGTTGTTCATTTTCGCTTTTCAATTAGGCGAGAGTGGAGGAGGCGACCGCAGAAGTGACCATGAGTATAGCTCGGACTAACCATCATGACTGCTCCGAGGAAGAAGTCACCCAGTATGCCTCTCAGATCGATCCGATTGATCCCCCGATAGCGGCTCAGATCATGGCAAAAGCGTGCGGGACTGGAAAGAATACCTACTACTGTAGGGGAATGGGCTCGGCGGGCGAAGGAGTATTGAAAACCACTTCACAATACTCTACCGGGTCAAGAAGTTCAACTTCTAGTCGTAACCTCGCAGCAGAGCTTCATAGGACGCAGAGGGAGTTGGAGGAGCAAAAGAGGCAGATGGCCGAGTACCAAAACATGGTCCAACAGCAGACACAGATGCAGGCTCAGATGTACACATGGATGCGGACGATGTACGAGGCTCAGACTACCGGACAACCGTTCCCCACACCTCCCCCGGTCCCGGTCCCTCCCTTCCCTAGCTATCCACCACCACCACCGCACCAGTCAACGCCAGAGCAAGACCAAGGTAGCCACCGGAATTCAAATGAGTACATGGATTACTTCGACCCTGACCCGCAAGTTCCTCGACCCTGACCTGTAGTTGTAGTTAATTTTCATATCGTCGTTGCTATTTGTACTGTACGTTGGACATTTATGTGTACTGTTGAACTTGTATGATTGTACAGTTTATGTCTTTCAATGCAGGTTCTGGAATTGGGCCAAATCCAGAACTGCGTTTTTTTTTTCAAAATTTTTCCACACATTGCCGGCGACATGGACCTCAGTCGCCGGCAATGTCTCACATTCCGGCCACGGCGGCGCTGCCATTGCCGGAGACGCTGTTTCCCGTCGCCGGCAATGTTAACACCGGCGGGGAATTTCCGGCGAGGTCATTGCCGGTGACAAGTCGCCGGTAATGACAATTCCGGAGAAAAAAAAAGACAAGGCCGGCGACGGTAGGTCGCCGGTACTACCGTCGCCGGTAATGTCTCCATTTCTGGTAGTGTAATAAGGGTAGACATACATAATAAATATCTAACTAACTCACCGACATAACATTGTTCACCATGTCCTTCATACACTGTGGCACCAAGAACCACTATCCCCACAGAAAATGGACTATATCCCATATGACATATCCTACTTAGCTATTGTAGAACCTCGTCTTTCCTCCCAACTTCACCGCTCCATCCTCTGTTCTCTCTATAACCACTGGCTAGCTGATCTTGACAAGCTTGTCAAGACCCTTGCCGGTAACGGGGTCTCTAGTCTTTTTTTGGTTGACGATGGTGTCTGTCACATAAAACAATGTAAAAAGATTAAAACATAAGCACCCAATTTAATATAAAAATTATTAATAAGTTATAAATTAAATAACCAAGGTATTTAATATTTACCTAATTCTGATGCTGATGTGTTTGTCACCCTCGCACTAACAAGAGGTGTATCAAACGACGTATGCACGTATGCTTGTTGCGGGGTAAGATAACTAAGTTGTCCTATAAGAGGCACTCCCTGCTGATCGATGTCAGGTATGGCAGGTACACTCTGGGGCATGAAGAGGTGAGGCAGCAAAATTGGTACCCCCGGCGATGAGCTACCTGAAGCACCAGCCGAAGAGGTAGAAAGAGATGGAGCCGTAGAGAGAGAAGGCGTTGGCCGGTGAATGGGAGGCATACTGACACGCGAAGGAGTGAGAGCCGTAGAGCTGGCCGGTGAGGGCATGGGGGAGCAGTCTTGCGGCCAAAGTTGTCTCATGCTCTATAGTATGTGGTGGCGGGCCACTGCACCCTACTGTGCTGACTGATCAAGTTGTTAAGCTTGTCGAGAGTTCAGAGGGCCGTGAAATGTGGTCTGAGGGTTGTTGTGGATAGAGGTGGCCTCAGAACTGTCGGCGCTAGACTCTTGTCCCTTAGATCCCTTCTTTTTCTTGAAGTGATTCATGATGCCTACTATAAAAACCACCCTAACAAATTATAAATAGCACACTATAAATTCTATATAATATATATAAACTACATAAATTTAACATATAAAAAAAAATCGACATCCCCATCACCCTCACTATCACTATAATATATTCACCATCAACACCATATTCACCAACAATTCAACATCAACATATACATATATTCACACAAAAAATAATCACACTTTAAAAACACCCTCTAAAAAATCATTCTTTAAAAGCACTCTCTAAAATCAACTTTAACATCACATTCAAATTAACATATATAAACCCATAAATTACACAAATTTCAACAATTCAAAAATTCACCAAAAATTTCAACAATTCAACATTTTCATTAAGAATTCCACAATTAAACAATCAAACAATGTGAAACAATTAACAAATTTTAAACAATTGTCGTATTTAACCTAAACCCTAAATTTCAAAAAAAACTAAATTTTAGGGTTTAGCAGGATAGAGAGAGGGCGGCAGATAGAGAGAAACAGGGCGGCGGCAGTCTAGGCGAGGTGGCAGCGAACAGAGAGAGAGAGAGAGAGAGGAAAAACCTAGAATTTGATAGAGGAGGTGGCGGTCTGGGCGAAATCTGGGATCTAAACCTGATGACTTTAGCCGACGACGTAAAGAAGTTCTCGGTTAAAGTATATCCGACGAAAATGCCATTTATTATCGTCGGCTATACTTTGGCCGACGACTCATGTCACAGTCATCGGCCAAAGTTACTTTAGCCGACGAAAATGCATCGTCGGCTAACGTATAGCCGACGACACGTGTTTCAATCATCGGCTAAAGTAACTTTAGCCAACGACATAATTCCATTTCGTCGGGTAAAGTGTGAAAATACTTTTAAAAATTAGGCTTATGTGAAAACACGTTTCACAAAAATTTCTATTTAACTAAGGCTCATGATCAGAATCATCGCTTGAGTCTTCCTCGGAGTCCGAGCTAATTTCTGGTAATATGTGCCACTCCTCGTCACCAGAGTCTTCGTTGTCTTGATTTGGATCAACATTAATAAGCCTTACATCTTTGTCACGAATTCAAACCACATGACCCAGTCTCACATTATTAAGACGAATTGTAAAGGATTTAGGAATACCAATTGTGTTCAGCTCTTGGTATGCAGTATCTTCTTCTTTATTGGCGGACTCTCCAAGTGTAGCAGCACTGCATATGTTTCTAGGAACAACATTTTTGACTACTTTCCGCGCGTCTTTGTTCACAAGATAATCAATATAAAATACTTGCTTTACCGCTGTGGCAAAAATAAAATGGTCATCTTCATACTAGCTTGTAGCAGTATTCACCGAAAATATTCTGTATTGATCGTTCCTTGTGTTCCAAGGGTTAGTATCAAACCATCTACACTTAAACAAGTGCACTGTTATGCCTTCCCCATAAATTAGTTCAACCAATGAATGGAGAACATCGTAATAGTCAATGTTATTTCACCCACCATGCACCATTACCCCAGAATTCAGTGTTCTTCGTCTGCCGTCTCTATGTTCACATATAAATTGCACTTCATTGACCTTACACATCGAATAAACTCTTGAAGTTATCGGTTTCATCGCCAAAAGTCTCAATTCATGTGACCAGTTTGGGTGACCATCAAATTGTATATGGTTCATCTAAATAAATAAACACAATCATTAACTTTAAATATGAACATTGATATTTATATATATATAAATATATATATATAGCAGTAAATATATATATAAATAGACGTATACAACCGCCAAAATAGTTTGCAACCTCATCACAGTAAAGATGGATGTCTTTCCAGTATTAAACTTCTAGAAAGTTAATCAATACACACCAGTGGGCAATGACAAGGTCATATAGTTCCAACTGGTACGAGTTTGGCAACTGTCCATAAACTTCAACATCATAGAAGCCGATAGAAATATTGAACTGTGGTTCATCTCACTACAACATTCGATACCATTGCCAGCAACTTTAAGTCGCCGGCCTTGTTTTTTTTTTCGACGGAAATGACATTACCGGCGACAAGTCGCCGGTAATGATGTCACCGGAAATTGGCCGCCGGAGATAGCATTGCCGGCGACCTATTTTCACGTCGCCGGTAATGTCTTTGTCATTGCCGGCGACTTGTGTCGCCGGTAATGTCCTACTCATCACCGGAGACTCAAGTCGCCGGCAATGAGAACGACATTACCAGCGACACAAGTCACCGGCAATGACAAAGACATTACCGGCAACTTGAGTCGCTGGCAATGTTTGCGCCGCCGTGGCCGGAAAATGAAGTCATTGCCGGCGACTTTGGTCCAAGTCGCCGGCAATGGTTGGAAAAATTTGTAAAAAAAAAGCCTGTTCTGGATTGGGCCCAATTCCAGAACCTGTATTGAAAGACATAAATCGTACAAATACAACTTCAACAGTACACACATAATTGTCCAACGTACAGTACAAATAGCAACGATACGAAAATAAACTACAACTACACGTCAGGGTCGAGGAACTTGCGGGTCAGGGTCGAAGAAATCCATGTACTCATTTGAACTCCGGTGGCTACCCTGGTCTTACTGTGGCGGTGACTGGTGCGCTGGTGGTGGTGGATAACTGGGGAACACAGGGACCGGGGGAGGTGTGGGGAGCGGTTGTCCGGTAGTCTGAGCCGCGTACATCGTCTGCATCCATGTGAACATTTGTGTCTGCTGCTGGACCATGAGTCGGTGTTGCTCGATCATCCCCCGGTACTCGGCATCTCTGACTGCCTGCTGCTCGGCCATCTGCCTCATCTCCTCCATCTGCCTCCTTTGCTCCTCCAACTCCATCTGCATCCTCTGAAGCTCCGCTGCGAGGTTACGACTAGAAATTGAACTTCTTGACCCGGTAGAGTGTTCTAAAGTGTTCTTCAATACTCCTTCGCCCGCCGAGCCCATTCCCCTGCAGTAGTAGGTATTCTTTCCAGTCCCGCACGCTTTTGCCATGATTTGAGCCGCTATAGGACGATCAAGCGGATCGATCTGAGAGGCATACTGGGTCACTTCTTCCTCCGAGCAGTCAGGATGGTTGTTCCGAGCTATATTCATGGTCACCTCTGTGGTCGCCTCCTCCACTCTCGCCTAATTGAAAAGCGAATACGAATAACGTATTATTTAAAAAAATAAATTAATATCGAATCATAGTTTTATTAACACATGCATATGTGAAGTACAAAATACAGAGGCAGAAGACTTACCGCTTCTTCAGGGCACTGCGGATAGAACTTCTGATGAATATACACCAACGGGTTCACTTCTTGTTGTTGCTGCGCCTTACTCGACCAACCCAAATAGTTCAGTGAACCTACATGATGGGCCCTGGTGTTTTTCAATCTATTCACCTAGTTCATCTTCGAAATCGCCTTGTTTGATAAACATATGTAAAAAAATTAGTAACTAACTATTTCAATGTGATACGATACATTAGGGTTGTAAGATATATTCAGGATGCATACCTTTGCTTTGGGGTGCTCGAAGTGGGCTATCAGCCACAGCCACTCGTACTCCCTAAACCGGAGTTCGCTAGGGGTAGAACCTCGGCCTAGCTCCTTGTACTGTGTGTAATGTGAAGAAAGCTCGTTCTTCCACTCTTTATACCTATATTAACACCAGGAAAAAAGTTAGAGATATTAAAACACTTGATAAAAAAAAATCTAACTCGATATATACTCAAATAACTTGAAGCACATCACTTCATATGTAGTTGACGCTCTACCCACGTGTGAATATGGCATTCATCCACGTCAAACCACACCTGCAATATGAATATATAAACGGTAAAATTATATATTTATTCGGACTTAATTAATAAATGTATAATTTACATAATGAAAATACGATTTAACTCACACTCAGTTCATTATGCACTTGCATCTTCACGTAGAGAGGCACAGATTCCCAATCTGGCCAAAGCATTGGGACCTTGTCCCGCACGATGGCCCCGGCCATGCTGGCATATTTTCGCGTGGTGTCAAATGCCTCGATCACCTCGCCATCCTCATTGGCCCTAATAAGTGTTTTCCTTCCCCCGGTGGCCTGCTCAAGTCTCTTCCCGGTGCAGGTGCCTCTAGCCCCTTTCCGTTTTCCAGTGCCATTAATGAAATTGCCTAATAATACAATGTCAACAAATTGATATCATTAATTGAACCTATCGTAAGTCTTAAGTAATAATTAAGTAATCAATCTTGTTAAATAAAATTTACCTGCATCGTCAGTTTGCTGGTTGGTGCACCTCACACTCCAAAGATACACGAGGTCGAACGGGATGAAGTTGTACGCATCCTCCACGCTCAGGAACTCCGGCCGTCCTTCAACATAAATAGGCATCCCCCTATCATCGAATTCAGGGATGATAGGAATCTCGTCGGGCAGGAAGAGACCGGACGACGGAGATAGACGAGGCCTGGACGATGAGGCGCCAGCACCATCTGCCTCAAATGATTCCCGTGAAACGGGAGTAGGCACCGGACCAACAGGGGGCATTCGGATGGAGGGAGTTTCTGATGCCCCCGTTGACTGTCGCTCGTCTGAGGGTCTGCTGACGGAGGGTCTGTTGACTGAGCGTCTACTGACTGAGGCTCGAGGCTGGACTGGCGGTTGCACGGCTCCGGATCGTGCAGCTTTCTCCTCTTCTCGCGCAGCTAGCAACATTTGTGTGCGAGCATTCATCATTGGCCCACTGCGCGTGTTGCTGACTGCGGCTGAGGAAGCTTGACTACTGCTCCCTCCACTATTTATAGTCCCTCTCCGTTTGATGCCTCCAAGCCAATTTGCCGCAAAACCTCCTGCACATCCAACAATTAGTCCTGGTTCCAACCAGTTACGGTTTCGGTTCCAGACGGTTCCGGTTCCAAACGGGTCCGATTTCAAACGGTTCTGGTTCGAAACAGTTATCAGTTTCAACAATGAGTCATGGATTTGGTTCTATGACAAATTGGAACCGGAACCGTTTGGAACCGGAACCGTTTGAACCTGGAACCGTTTAGAACCGGAACCGTTCGGTTTCAAACGGTTCCGGTTACAAACAGTTCCGGTTCCAAACGGTTCTGGTTCCAAACGGTTCCGATTTCAAACCGTTCCGGTTCCAACCAGTTACGGTTCCGGTTTTTCATACAACCTAATCGAGGACTAATGCTTATTTAACCGATTAATATACGACTACAAATATACCTTAAATTATCAACTATATCAATTAATCCAAATCACCTTAAATTGGCCAACACCCTAAATTTCCGACTAAATTACATATATCAATGAATCCAACCCCTAAATTAATTTGCCCATATATGCAACACCTTAAAAATATAATATAATTATGAACTATAACCCTATATGAAAGGACCCAACCCCGATTTAGCTTCCTAAATCGGAATCAAACCCCTTCGAAAACACGAACCAACAAAAACTTTTCAAAATTTGGGCAGAGTTTCGCTACTAACGTAGAATTGCCATTACCTGCACGCGGAAAATACACTTCATCCTATGCCACAAAAAAACAAACCGTGGGCACCAATCCCATCCGGATTTCTCAATATATCAACAGTCAAGTAAAGTAGTAAATATATATGCACTTCACTGAAATCCAGTGTAAAATCGTATAACATATTCAACAGAAACTCAGAGCGACCTCTAATACATAATCATATAAGTATACTACAGTAGGTAGAACAATGAACCTACTGGAAGCAACAAGGTAGCTCGAGTACTATGCCTCCGACCACGACGTGCGACACCAGAGCCTGAACTGCAAACTGGGCACGGAAACCGAAAAGCCCAGGTGAAAGACAATAAACACGTTAGAGTGAGTGGACGAAAATAAATGTCTTTCACCAGTTAATATATGCTATAAAAACATATGCGAGTCGAAATATAATAAATCAAACCAAATAGTATACGAGGAGATGCTGACTCCAACTCGTAAACAGAGCATGCAAGTAAAATCTCACAGTCAGAACCACGGGGTCCCTAGCCCACACGTGATCCTAGCTGCAGCAGCACAGTCAGAACCACGGAGTCCCTAGCCCACACGTGATCCAGAACCACGGGGTCCCTAGCCCACACGTGATCCTAGCTGGTAACATCCTCGGGGATCAGCCGGGATGCAGTGTATCGATACAACCTCATAAACTACGACTGTACTCAGTGAAAACCAAATCATAAACAGCTCGAAGCAAATGCATGAAACATTATATCAGTGTATGTATACTCGTATACGCATATCCGTATATATATAATCGTAAAACACATGCTCGTAAAACCATAATCAAACTGCATGCTCAAGTTCGTAAATCATATATATAACAGACTCGCAATCATTTCCGTGAAAAGAAGTTGTCCACTCACAGTCTGGCGTAACGCGTATCGCGTTAACCCGTGATCCGGCGGAAAGTCCCTCGCCAAACAAATGATCACGAACCCCTGAATATTCACAATGTCCAATATTCAAAGTCATAATCCGACAATACAAATCAAACCACGAGAAACCACCGTTCTCGGAAACAGGTAATTCAAATACGACGAATCGTCGAAAACCCATATATACCACCTCAATAACTCGCTTAACGTTCGGATGCTCAACTCGAAAAACAAACCTCCCCACTGCGATCGAGGCGCGATTTCGAGTGAAATGACATGCAACTCGTCGAAAGTCCCAAAAAGTCAAAGTTTGACCGCCGTTGACCGTTGACCGCCGTGTTGACCGCCGCCCACGGCGGCGCCGCCACCAAACGGAGAATTTTCCAGCGGAGCAACCACTATTCCATGCAAAATCACCCACTGAGCAACTTTGTCAACTACAACAAAGGCCAATTCTCACTCTAACTCATCCAATTTCAAGCAAAACCGAATTGTTCCCAAAATTTCAAATCCAAAATTCTCCAAACACAAATCGAATTAGAACACCATACCTATATGGTTAGAATCATGGAGAAGAGGGCTACAAAACCCAGTGCTTGTTTGAGCTCAACTCGGCCCGAATCGAAAACCACCATTAACCCAAAATTTCACAAACTTTGGTTCACAATTTCTCTCTCCACCGTGCACCATGCCGGAAAACAAGACCGGGGCTAGACTCGTGACCTCGAGACAAAGAGAACAAGACCACCCCCACGCCGTGGGGTGGCCGGAACAATCACGTCGTCGGCGAGGCCGAACGGTGTCGCGCCACCCTCTCTCCACCGAGCTTGACTCGGTCAAAGCTCATTAATTCCAGGTTTGACTTTCCCAAAGAGGAAAGTCCACTATTTAAAGCTTTCCCAAAATGGAAACTCAAACTTATCCATTTCGACGAACTTTAAACACACATAACTTTCGCGTCGTAACTCCAATTCCGATAATTTTTGCGGCCACGAACTCGACTCGACATAATCTTCCAACATCACCCAAAGTCAAACACATCGGCCAAATGGATAAAAAGTCAACCCTTCGAACCAACACACAATTAAATCAACCAAACAATCAACAATCGGCAAAATTCGCAACTAATTCCTCGTAACTCCAAATCATGCTCCGGAAGTTCCCACGAACTCAAAATTAAATTCTGAACAACTTCTGTGAAGAAGCCGAAACCAAATTCCCGTCCGATAATTTAGTCGTTAAGTAGCCCACCATTTAAATCTGAACTTCAAATATTCATAACTAATTCTTCGGTCGTCCAAATAACGATCCAGAACCGCCCACGAACTCGTAATCACATATAGAACGACTCTCGAGAAGAGACCCAGCTCCAATTCTCGGCTAATAATTTAGTCGTTAACAGAACCCTGGCGAGTAAATCCGTTATCGGAAATCCACGTCGATACGCTAACTCGCGAATTGAGCTGATTATACTTCTGATTCTGGTCCGGGTCGTCACAAATCCACCTCCCTTAGAAAAATTTCGACCTCGAAATTTCCGAGTCTGCTGACTACAAGGTAGGAGCACTGCCTCTACATACTGCTCAACTCACCAACTGCAATCTCAACTGAACAACTCTGATCATAAACTCCACAATAGGAGACAATTCCGTGCTGGAATCCCTGTACCCTCAAATCACAAATCTGAAGTGGCTCACACAATCGCCAAGTGTTCCTACATAAGGAACAGATAGGGTACACAATGCAAAACCAACCTAAAACACAGTTCCGTCACATGGAACACAACACACATAAAAGCCAACAATAAAGGCGACGCCGAACTATACGGCATAACATAATCTTGTCTATGACCACAACTGGATCAAACAACGTGGCAAATCACAACACGACCTGCTCATACCAACGAAACTCAAGCATCAAACTCAAGCAATTATCAACCCATTTCCGCAAATCTGACAGTCTGTGGTAGCATATTCCACAAAATCAGAATCAAACATCAACTCAAACTCAAACCAAACTCGCTCCAGCACAGTGAAGTACAACAACATTCCTCAAAACGACATCGCGCAGCATCAGAACCATAGTGGTCCACAAACTGGTACAACAAGCAAACTCAAACAAGTGAAACTGCTGGTCCCGAATCCTTCGGAACTGCAATATCGAGATACACAACATGCCCTCCAAGGCCTGAATAGTCCTCGAAGATCACTCGCCAATCCGAGGATAAGATCCGGTACTAACTAGTAATCTGGTCCCCAATGCTCGCTGCAAAGCTTGTCAACACTTTGTCGTAGCTGATTACCTCGACCAGCGATCTGGGACACAGGTACACCACGTAGATGGACAACCTCCGTCAAACCCAACTATGCCAGCCTGCCACTGAAATCTTTTCCCAAAAGTACAAGGAAATGTATTGAGTTCGTCAAACGATTCACAATGGCCTAACAACTGGTATCACAAACCAATGTGCATACAAACACACACACTCACAGCAACAAACGCCACATCCAACCGGAAATCTCAAATGGTTGACACATCTCGGCAATTTCTGCCTCCTAGCCATCGCCAGCCGACAAATGTGACATCTGCACACACATACTGCTACACTGCTCTTCATGTTGCGTCACGAGTAGTAAACTCGAAGTATCTGACACTTCTCTGCATCACTAGCGCCAAACACGCGCAAAATCACGAGCCTCAACACCATCATACTCAAACTCAGTTCTCGTAGCCCACACTCGGCTAACACGGAAACTCGAGCCACACATACCCACATGCAATACTGAAACTCCTAATTCTCGACTGAATGCATCAACAACAACATTCCAGACGGATGGTCAAAGTACAACCACTAGCCTTCCTCGAACAAATTCAATTATGCAGCCATAGTCAATAGTCGACTCCCTCCATCTACACTGCCTCAAGCCCAAATCTGGCCGAAAATACAAGTGGATGAAACTCAAATGACCAGTGTACATCCTACACTGCGCTGCACGTCATAGCTATAGTGTCTCAAACTCTCTGATGCTAACATAAACACAGCTACTCCCAAATCATACACAGGATACGTAGCTACATAAGGTTTCCGCTGCCCGAAACCATGAGCCACCGTTCTGCTACACATCATCAAAGCACAACCAAATCCAAACCTCGATGCCTCGCCGTAACTCACGACCACGAACTCACCACGATCGTCAGGTAAGGTCAAAACCGAAACAACGTTCAACCATCCTGCAGGAGTAAGTAACTCTCCTCGCGTGCATCGAACCACTCGAACTTGACGCCTTCTTCGTCAATCCGGAAGTGAAGTGGCAATTCGGAAAAATCCTGCACAAGCCGTCGATAAAAGCCTGCCAAACCCAAGAGACTCTTGATCTCTGGTACAATAGTAGGGCAACCGCAAATCAACACGGCTTCAAACTAGTCAGGATCCACGCCAACTCCCTTGGATAGCATCACGTGACCCAAAACCTTCACGCTAATCGACCAAATTTCACACTGGCTGAACTTCGCAAATACCTGGTCATCTCGCAAAGTCCACAAAGTCACTCACATTAACTTCAGGTGCCGGTCCACACTCCTGGAGTACATCAGGACGTCGCCAACAAACATGACCGCAACTCGTCCAGAAA
Organism: Geum urbanum; assembly: GCA_946800695.1. Classification (NCBI taxonomy): domain Eukaryota; kingdom Viridiplantae; phylum Streptophyta; class Magnoliopsida; order Rosales; family Rosaceae; genus Geum; species Geum urbanum. The sequence goes on along the minus strand of OX327002.1, from coordinate 39,779,829 downwards.
CTGTCTGAACACCTGGTCCATCAAGTCCACACGAAATACGGGGCATTGGTCCACCAAATTGCATGACCAAAAACTTCTGATGCCCGCACTATGATCTGAAAGCTAATATAGCCACAACTGATTCACCGAACCACAACTGATGGTATCCGGTCCCGAAATCAATCTTCGACACGACTGAAGCTCTCACGAGCTGAACAACCCAATCGTCAATCCGAAGCGGAGGATACTCACTCTCCTCTGAAGCAAATCAAGCTTCTGGTAGTCAATGCACCACCATGTCGAATCATCCAACAACCACACAAACAATGCAGGAGCACCCCACGCAAATATGCGGGGTCGCACGAAGTCTCCTGAAATCTCCTCCAGCATCTCCTGGACTCAAAACTGTAGCTCCATCAGCTCCGCTGGCTCCGAACGACAAGATGCCGATAACATGAGTCCAACGCTCGACACAAGCCCAATGGTGTAGTCAGTCTCCCGATCTGGAGGAACACCTGGTAATCCCTCCAAAAACACATCTGGAAACTCGGGAACCACCTCAATGTCACCAACGTCGGGTACAGCACCCATAGTATCCACAACATGAACCAAGCAAACAACATAACCCGTCTCCATTATCCGCTCGACCATCACCACGAAACAGTATCTCGGGGAAATCTGGTCGTCGAAACACAACCTCCTCCTCGAGGCACTCGAACACAACCAAATGCGTCGTCAGTGAGTCCATACTCACAATCACACAAAAACCACAATGTCCATCTATAACAGGTCCGCGGCTAACACATAACCTCCAACAAGGATCTCGCAACCTCCGGATGGATGCAACACTCTCCAAGACCTCGGAAGTGGAGATACAGGTACAATAGCCATGGATATCAAATAACAGCAACCTCGGAGAAAAATCTGTCCTCAAACAAGGTCATAGCATGAACTCCAACATGCCCAACTAACCGCCCACGTCAAGTGCGACATTGCTGATTAACTCATCAAAAGGCTACATTGGTCAGACCTCAGGTACAACATGAGGATCTCCTCGTAAACTCCGAGCAACCGAACCGCTACAACCGCTGGCTGAGGGCGCTCCCTCATAACGTGACCCTCCTGGTCACCACAATGGCAACTGAGAGTACTCCTCGAACACAAATCGCCACAACACCTGCTACGTGAAAGGATCACCAACGATCGCTCAATTCATGCCACAGATGCAAATCCACTACACTGTGATCTATACCATCGTCAAACGGATCAGCAGAGGATCCTCAACATAATCGAAAAGACCACAGCCTGATGAAGTCACTGATCCCGAAGTGTCAGAACTCAACCTCATCAAAATCTCGACTAAGTCCACTTTCCTCAAACCATCACATCGAAAACCGCGTACAACCTTCCTTCTCAATAGCCTCGACACTGAGTGCAACACACTAAGCTCCTCACGGCAAACTCGAGGCACATCAATCAGACTCTCTCTGATGCTCAGGTTCAAACTCATCTCGAACCTCGTGCATAGCTCCCTCTGAAGCCACATAACTCGTGCAAACAGGAACTAACATGTGAACAATGCATCTCTGCCTCAGGTGGGTAAACACTCCACATTCAATTGCTGGATAGCCTGATTAAACCATTACCGTATACACAACACTCTGAATGTAGGCCGTGGAGTCGCAACCGGAACTCACACAATATCAGCCCACCAAATACAACAAACTGACTCAGGCACACATTACTGCCACAAATCTCAGCTCTGAGGCAACATGTAGACGCTCATATACACATCCCCAGGCAAACCGTGCCACACAGTTCACTGAACTCTGAATACTCATCCCAATCCACTGTTCTCTGGCAAATCGCGCGTCGATTGATCCTCAATAGGATCCACAACCAAAACGACACAGAAAGCACGTCAGGAGGCATCCTAATGAATACAATATCGTTCACAACAAGTGGAACGTAATCATGGAACTTCAAATATTTGAAAGCATACAACACCCGGAATTTGATGATTATCCACCGGCCGGTCGGGTCACCATTCCAGACATGCTGTACATTCTCAAATACCCTTAGTAAACATGACTACAGAAGTCTACAAAACCTATAACCTAATGCTCTGATACCAAGCTGAAAGGACCCAACCCCGATTTAGCTTCCTAATTCGGAATCAAACCCCTTCGAAAACACGAACCAACAAAACCTTTTCGAAATTTGGGCAGAGTTTCGCTACTAACGTAGAATTGCCATTACCTACACGCGGAAAATACACTTCATCCTATGCCACAAAAAAACAAACCGTGGGCACCAATCCCATCCGGATTTCTCAATATATCAACAGTAAAGTAAAGTAGTAAATATATATGCACTTTACTGAAATCCAGTGTAAAATCGTATAACATATTCAACAGAAACTCAGAGCGACCTCTAATACATAATCATATAAGTATACTACAGTAGGTAGAACAATGAACCTACTGGAAGCAACAAGGTAGCTCGAGTACTATGACTCCGACCACGACGTGCGACACCAGAGCCTGAACTGCAAACTGGGCACGGAAACCGAAAAGCCCAGGTGAAAGACAATAAACACGTTAGAGTGAGTGGACGAAAATAAATGTCTTTCACCAGTTAATATATGCTATAAAAACATATGCGAGTCGAAATATAATAAATCAAACCAAATAGTATACGAGGAGATGCTGACTCCAACTCGTAAACAGAGCATGCAAGTAAAATCTCACAGTCAGAACCACGGGGTCCCTAGCCCACACGTGATCCTAGCTGCAGCAGCACAGTCGGAACCACGGGGTCCCTAGCCCACACGTGATCCAGAACCACGGGGTCCCTAGCCCACACGTGATCCTAGCTGGTAACATCCTCGGGGATCAGCCGGGATGCAGTGTATCGATACAACCTCATAAACTACGACTGTACTCAGTGAAAACCAAATCATAAACAGCTCGAAGCAAATGCATGAAACATTATATCAGTGTATGTATACTCGTATACGCATATCCGTATATATATAATCGTAAAACACATGCTCGTAAAACCATAATCAAACTGCATGCTCAAGTTCGTAAATCATATATATAACAGACTCGCAATCATTTCCGTGAAAAGAAGTTGTCCACTCACAGTCTGGCGTAACGCGTATCGCGTTAACCCGTGATCCGGCGGAAAGTCCCTCGCCAAACAAATGATCACGAACCCATGAATATTCACAATGTCCAATATTCAAAGTCATAATCCGACAATACAAATCAAACCACGAGAAACCACCGTTCTCGGAAACAGGTAATTCAAATACGACGAATCGTCGAAAACCCATATATACCACCTCAATACCTCGCTTTACGTTTGGATGCTCAACTCGAAAAACAAACCTCCCCACTGCGATCGGGGCGCGATTTCGAGTAAAATGACATGCAACTCGTCGAAAATCCCAAAAAGTCAAAGTTTGACCGCCGTTGACCGTTGACCGCCGTGTTGACCGCCGCCCATGGCGGCGCCGCCACCAAACGGAGAATTTTCCGGCGGAGCAACCACCATTCCATGCAAAATCACCCACTGAGCAACTTTGTCAACTACAACAAAGGCCAATTCTCACTCTAACTCATCCAATTTCAAGCAAAACCGAATTGTTCCCAAAATTTCAAATCCAAAATTCTCCAAACACAAATCGAATTAGAACACCATACCTATATGGTTAGAATCATGGAGAAGAGGGCTACAAAACCCAGTGCTTGTTTGAGCTCAACTCGGCCCGAATCGAAAACCACCATTAACCCAAAATTTCACAAACTTTGGTTCACAATTTCTCTCTCCACCATGCACCATGCCGGAAAACAAGACCGGGGCTAGACTCGTGACCTCGAGACGAAGAGAACAAGACCACCCCCACGCCGTGGGGTGGCCGGAACAGTCACGTCGCCAGCGAGGCCGAACGGTGTCGCGCCACCCTCTCTCCACCGAGCTTGACTCGGTCAAAGCTCATTAATTCCAGGTTTGACTTTCCCAAAGAGGAAAGTCCACTATTTAAAGCTTTCCCAAAATGGAAACTCAAACTTATCCATTTCGACGAACTTTAAACACGCATAACTTTCGCGTCGTAACTCCAATTCCGATAATTTTCGCGGCCACGAACTCGACTCGACATAATCTTCCAACATCACCCAAAGTCAAACACATCGGCCAAATGGATAAAAAGTCAACCCTTCGAACCAACACACAATTAAATCAACCAAACAATCAACAATCGGCAAAATTCGCAACTAATTCCTCGTAACTCTAAATCATGCTCCGGAAGTTCCCACGAACTCGAAATTAAATTCTGAAGAACTTCCGTGAAGAAGCCGAAACCAAATTCCCGTCCGATAATTTAGTCGTTAAGTAGCCCACCATTTAAATCTGAACTTCAAATATTCATAACTAATTCTTCGGTCGTCCAAATAACGATCAGGAACCGCCCACGAACTCGTAATCACATATAGAACGACTCTCGAGAAGAGACCCAGCTCCAATTCTCGGCCAATAATTTAGTCGTTAACAGAACCCTGGCGAGTAAATCCGTTATCGGAAATCCACGTCGATACGCTAACTCGCGAATTGAGCTGATTATACTTCTGATTCTGGTCCGAGTCGTCACACTATATCAATTAATCCACGTACCCAAATCACCTTAAATTACCTAAATATTTTCCACATATATACATCACATTAAATTATCAAAAATTATCAAAACTTAATTAAATTACCTTAAATCACCTATACATGCATCGCCTTACATAAATTTTCCACATATATATACATCAAATATATATATACATCACCGAAATTAAATTTTCCAAATATTTTCCACATACATACATCACATATATATATACATCACCTTAAATTATCAAAAATTTAAACATCACCCAAACCTTAATTAATCAAGTTAATTAAAATGCATAAAAATAAAATTAAAATTGAGAGAGAGAGAGAGAGAGAGAGAGAGAGAGAGAGAGAGAGGGAGAGAGAGGGGAGGAGAACCTGTCATGGTGGAGCTCCAAGTAGGCTTCCCAGAAAATGAGGTGAGGGGAGGAGGTAGAGGAGGAGGGGAGGAGGAGAGGAGGAGGGGAGATTTAGGGTTTTTGGGTGTTTGTGTGGAGAGGGGAGGGGGGAGAGGGGAGGAGATAGAGATTTGAGGAGAGGAATATAATTGGGGGGTGAGGTGAGGAAGAGAGGGGGAGATTTGAGGGTTGGAGAGGAAAATGTGGAGGAGGGAGAGTGACGGGAGGAGGAGCGGCCCGATCTGGAAATTATAACAGAGGACATTACCGACAAGTTACTCATGAACTCGTGGGTAATGACATTGCCCACGAGTTGAAGCAACTCGTGGGTAATGTCATTACCCACGAGTTGCTTATCAACTTGTGGGTAATGATGATGATTACCGGCAAAAGAAGTTCCGACTACAAAGTTGACTACAATTTCCGACTACAATTTAAGACTAGAATTTCCGACTTTAATTTCCGACTATAATTTCCGAGTAGATCGATCAAATTTCCGACTACAATTTCCGACAAGAATTTACGTCTACAATTTCCGACAAGAATTTCCGACAAGAATTTCCGACAAGAATTTCCGACTACAATTTCCGACTACAATTTCCGACTACAATTTCCGACAACAATTTCCAACTACAATTTACGACTACAATTTCCGACTACAATTTCCGACTATAATTAAAATACGTACATCATTAACGTACTAAGGATGATAATCGTAATCATCTTCATCACTTGAGTCTGACTCGGTTTCATAGGTAACCTCTGGCAATATGTGTCGCTCCTCGTCATCTGAATCAGCGTCAACTTCATATGGATTAACATCGAGAAGTTCTGCTCCAGTAATTCGAACCACACTCCCAGATCTCACATTATTAAGGCGAATCGTAGATGATTTCGGAATGTCAAAAGCGTTCGGCTTTTGGTATGCAGTAACTTCCTCATCATCTGCGGTCTCACCAAGTGTGGCAGCACTGTATATGTTTCTATGAGCAACATGGTTAACCACCTTCCCAGGGACTTTGTTCAGAAGATCGTCAAGGTAAAACACTTGTTTTACTGATGAGGCAAGAACGAAAGGGTCTTCTTCATACCAGCTAGTAGCAGTATTCACCGAAAATGTTCCGTACTGATCCGTCCTTGTGTTCTCCGGGCTAGTATCAAACCATCTACACTTGAACAAGTGCACTTTCATGCGGTTCCCATAAATTAGTTCAACAACTGAATGAAGGACACCGTAATAGTCAACGCCATCCTGCCCATCATGGACCATTACCCCACAATTCTGTGTTTTCAGTCAGTCGTCTCGATTTTCACATATAAATTTCACGCCATTGACCTGACACATCGAGTAAACTTTTGAAGCTATCGGTTTCATCACCAGGACCCTCAATTCGTTTGACCACTCTGGGCAACCATCATTTGCTACATGGTTCATCTGAAAACGGTAAGAAACTACACAAGAAATTATGAACATAGAAACCACCGAACCACGTACGTACACACATGCTATATAAGGATATATATAAAAAATAGACATATACACATATACCCTTACCCATTGACCAAAGTAGTTTGCAAACGTCTTGTTGTGGTAATCAACATTTCCGGCAATAGCAGGGCAGTGAAGATGATAGTTTTTCTAATATTGTACTTCTGGACAGTTAATCAGTACCGACCAGTGGGCAATGGCTACCTCATTTTCATCCAACTTGTACGACTTTGGCAAGCTTCCCTGTACTACCACGTCATTGGAGATGATAGAAAGGTTGAACTGGGGTTCATCTATCGGCATCTGTTGTTGGGGGTCCTCAAGCGCTCCCAAATACACTTTGGTGTACGTTACACACTCGTGCGCAATATATGCTTCAGCGATACACCCTTCAGGTGCATATTTATTCTTCACATAGTCCTTGTAGGCTCCCAATTGTCTACAAGTTAACAAGTGCATGTGAACTTACTTAAACCAGAAGAATTTACATATAAAAACAGAGGCAAACCAAATGTATGAATCATTTGTACCTTTCCATGGGATACATCCAAGTGTACTGTACGGGATCGGTAAGCAACAATTATTCGGGAAGATGGATCATCAGGTGAGACATGATGTTGAAAAAATTTGGGGGAAATATCCTCTCAAGCTTGCACATGATAAAAATGATGTCATCTTGCATCTCCCTGAGATCTGATTTTTTAACTTCCCTGGTGCATAACTTCTGAAAGAATCTTGACAAGGCCACCAACGGCTCCACCACCTCTTTGGGCAGGTACCCTCGAATGAAAATAGGGAAAAGGCGTTGAAGCAGTACATGGCAGTCATGACTCTTTAATCCATACATCTTATTGTCCCGGAAGTTAACACACCTGCTTATATTTCCTACATAGCCATAAGGATACCTGCATATATATATATAGCCATAGGCAACAATTATATTTCTCGCATATAACCATAATCCGGTAAAAATTTAAGGCCAATTTCCTGCATAGCCATAAGAATATATACCTGACATTACTCAGCCACCCAAAAATTTCATGCTTATGCTTCGGCTTTACGGTGTAAGGAGCTTGCGGCATTTTTCTCTTACCATATCTTAACCACAAATGTTTCCGCAGTCCCATAGCTTTCAGATCAATGCGTGCCTTAGGGATGTCTTTTTTTTCCCCTCCAAGTTAAGAACTGTGCCCACCACACTTTCACACACATTCTTCTCTATGTGCATGACATCTAGGTAGTGTCTGATAGGCAACCTGTGCCAGTAGGGGAGTTCCCAGAATATGCTCTTGTGTGTCCAAAATTTATACTTTTCGAGCTTGTCTGGAATTGACGCCACTATCTCAGGATGATTGCTCAGCTGGCCAAAATCATATTCATTCAACACTTCCAAAATTTCTTCCCCTGTCCATCGCCTGGGTGCCACACCTGTTTCCACAGTCCCATCAAACGCGTCTGGATCCTGCCTAAATGGGTGATCATATGGAAGCCAACAACGGTGACGCATCTGAACAATTTTACTGCAATGAGGACTGCAACAATCAACCGTCATGCACTCTGAACAAGCCCTGTAACCCCTGGTAACGTTGTCCGACAACATACCGCGGGCAGGAAAATCACTGATGGTGCCAACAAGCATGGCATGCATCTGGAACATCTCATTTTTGAACCTATCATAAGTGGGGTGGCCACACTCACTCAGGTACTTAAGCTCCTCAATCAAAGGCCTCAAATACACATCGAGACACTTTCCTGGATAACCCGGGCCTGGAATTAACAGAGTGAGCATATTGTATTCCTTCTTCATGCACATCCATGGTGGAAGGTTGTACGGTACCAAAATAACTGGCCATATACTGTATTGAATACTCATGTTGCCAAAAAGGTTGAATCCGTCAGATGAGAGCCCTAGCCAAACATTTCGGACCTCTGCTGCAAAATGATCAAACTCCCTGACCATGTGCTTCCAAGCCTCTCCGTCGGAAGGGTGTATAAGGGTGTCATCGTCAGGCAAATTGCTCTCAGCCCACCATCTCATAGCTTCGGCCGTGAAAGCACACATGAACAACCGCTCTAGGCTATCAATAAGCGGGAAATATCGAAGTATCTTCACAGCTTTCTTGTTGCCTGCAGGAGTCAACTTATACCTTTCTGTAAAACATACCGGGTAGGCTTCAAGGTCTTCAAGATCTTTTCCCTAGAAGAGAATACAATCATATCTACATGCATGGATTTTGATGTAGGAAAGCCCAAGATCTTTCAGGATATGTCGCACCTTATGATGAGTGGTAGGAAGACGATGACCGGGTGGCAGTAGCGAAGCAGTCCACTTCAGCCAAGAATCAACAGCTTTGACAGACATTTTGTTCTCCATTTTGAGCTGCATCACTCCCATGACACTTTCAAGAACAGTCTTACCACAACCGTCGTACAACGGAGTCTGTTGCAATGCAATCAGGTTGTTGTACTTGTCCATACCGCTTGTGTTGACATGAGCTCCAGGTAATGGCTCGACTGGCTCAATATAGGGGAAACCCTCAACGACGGGAGGGACATTTGGTGCTTCATCAGCAAATACACCGCTCTCATGAGGAAACATATCATTGATTAACATCGATGTTCGATCATAGGATGGACTGCCCCTCTCAGCAAAATGTCCATGATCATAGCGTGGAATGGCCCTCTCACCAAATTGTCCATGATCATGCAGACCCGCTAACGATGTTTCACCGTGATAAATCCAGCAAGTGTACTTATCCCAAAACTCGTATTTACTCAGGTACTTCTGGACTTTATCAATGGGAAAATGAAATCGATCGCTGCGACACTTACATTCTTTACACGGGCAATAATGAAATGTAGTGTCTCCACAATTAGCCTTCACAAAATTCACAAAACTCCTAATTCCCTGATGATATCTCACATCCCATCTTTCAAGGATCATCCAACTCTTGTCCATCCTGAAAATTCTAACAATATTACATATTATATATATACACATTCACTACTAATTATAAAATAAATCATATTAATTACATTCGAATTCATCCGATTAATTAACAAAAGTCGACCCATGCATGCATATAAATTAAAAATATATATATACCAACAATTCACAATTACAAATTAACATGCCTGTATATATATATAGACATATTAACAATTAATATTCACAAAATCATTTTATATCCATACATATATATATACACAAATTAACATATTTTCATCGAAATAATCTCAAATCCACTCAAAATCAACAGTCAATCACTCGAAAGCAACAATATAGCCACTTATTTGCGTATCAAACCAATAATCGACGCGATATCTCAACTCTAAATCATCACATGCATATATATATATATATATATATCGATCTAATTAAATCGATCAACACACATATATATATACATACACATATACGTATATACGTACCTATATATATATAGCTTCCCGAGTGATCGAGTTTTCGACGCCTTTTGACAATACCGAAGGATTTCAGAGCGTTTTCCTTCTTTCAAGCGATTTCACTGTTGGATTTTTTTCTATCCAAATGAATGAGCTGCTACGATCTACATCTGATATAAGAGGCATTGAGTCATTTCCGGCGAAATTCCGGCGAAAAGTCGCCAGAAATGTGTCAAAACATTGTCGGCGACCTATTCCGTCGCCGGCAATAATTGGCCAACCATTGCCGGCGATTTTTCGGCCGGAATTTCGTCGGCAATGGTTGCCCAATCATTGCCGGCGACGGAATAGGTCACCAGCAATGTTTTGACACATTACCGGCGACTTTTCGGACACATTACCGGCGACGGAGTAAGTTGCCGGCAATGATGATCATTACCGGTGACTTTCCCGGTCGCCGGCCTTGTTTTTTCAAAAATCGTCGGTGATGAGCTCGAATGTGGTAGTGTCTACTGACATATGTTGTGGAGGGTCCTCCAACGCTCCCAAATATAACTTGCTGTACGTTATGCACTCGTGTGCAAGATATGTTTTAGCTATACATCATTCAGGTGAAGATTTATTAGCTACATAGTGTTTGTAGTCCCCCAGATTTATTAGCTACATAGTGTTTGTAGTCTCCCAGATGTCTATCAAGTTGCAAAGTGCATGATATGATTATTGAAAAATAGTTTTATATAAAAATAGATTGATCTTTGGATGTTGAATATCTTTCCATGAGATACATCCAAGTGTAGTGTACTAGAGCAGTAAGCAACAATTGGGGAAGATGGATCATCAGGTGAGGCATGATGTCAAAAACATTTGGGAGAAAAATCCTCTCAGACTTGCACATAATAAAAATGATGTCCTCTTGCATTTCCTTCAGGTGTGAATTTTTCATTTCTCTAGTGCATAACTTCTGAAAGAATCTTGACAAAGCTACTAATGGCTCCACCACCTGACGGGACAGGTATGATCGAATGAAAATAGGGAAGAGACGTTGAAGCAGTATATGGCACTCATGACTCTTTAATCCATACATCTTATTGTCCCAAAAATTACATACCGACCTATATTTCCTGCATAGCCTGAAGGATACCTAACATGACCCATCCACCTAAAAATTTCATTCTTCTAGTCAGGCTTAATGGTGTAAGGAGCTTGAAGTATTTTTTTTCTTCCCTTCTTTCAACCATAAATATTTCTGTATACCCATTCTTTTAAGATCAATGCATGTCTTAGGGCCGTCTTTTGTTTCCCCCTCTCAATTCAGCACTGTGTTCACCACATTTTCGCATATATTCTTTTTTATGTGCATGACATCTAGGTAGTGCCTGATCAATAACTTACTCCAGTATGGGAGTTTCCAGAATATTCTTTTATGTGTCTAGAATTTATACATGTCAGGTCAGTCAAGTATTGCGGCCACTATATTAGGATGATTGGTAAGCTACCCAAAATCGTATTCATTTAGCACTTCCAAAATTTTATCCCCCGCCCTCCCGGGTTGCACATCTTTTTCTACAGTCCCATCAAATGTCTTCTCATCTTTCCTCCATGGGTGATCAAGTCCAAGCTAACAACGGTGACGCATGCATCCGGACAATCTGCTTGCAATGAAGTCTGCCACACTTATCAGTCAGGTACTCTGGACAAACCTTGTATCCCCTAACAACGTTGTCCGACAACATCCTGCGGGCAAGAAAATCACTGATGGTGTCACCGTCTTTAGTTTTTCCCTCCCAATTTAGCATTGTACCCACCACACTTTTGCACACATTCTTTTCTATGTGCATGACATCTAAGTAGTGCCTGATTAACAACTTCCTCCAGTACGGAATTCCCAGAATAGGCTTTTTGTGTCCAGAATTTATATCTGTCGGGTCTGTCATGTATTGCGGCAAGTATATTAGGATGATTGTTGAGGTGCCCAAAATCATATTTATTTAGCACTTCCAAAATTTCATCCCCCGTCCATCTCCTAGGTTGCACATCTTTTTATACTATCTCATCAAATGCCTTGTCATCTACCCGCCATGGGTGATCAAGTCCAAGCCAATAATGGTGACGCATCCGCACAATCTTCCTGCAATGAAGTCTACCGCACTCAGCGGTCAAGCACTCTGGACAAGCCATGTATCATCTAACAATGTTGCCCGACAACATCCCGCAGGCAGAAAAATTACTAATTGTGCCAACAACCACGACATGCATCTGAAACATCTCGTTATTATACTTATCATAAGTGGGATGACCAACGTTCCACAGAAACTTAATCTCCTCAATCAAGGGTCTCAAATACACATCGAGACACTTTCTTAGATAACCCGGTCCTGGAATTAACGGAATCAACATAATGTATTTCTTCTTCATGCACATCCACGGAGGAAGGTTGTATGGTACTAAAATAACTGGCCATGTACTATATTGAAGACTCATATTGCCAAAAGGGTTGAATCCGACATATGAGAGCCCAAGCAAAATATTTCGGACCTCTGATGCAAAATGAGGATACTCCTTAACTATGTACTTCCAAACCTCTCTGTTAGCAGGGTGTATAAGGGTATCATCGTCGGGTAAATCTCTCTCAGCGTGCCATCTCTTAGCTTTGGTCGTGTGTGAAGACATGTACAATCGTTCCAACCTATCCCTCAGCAAAAAATACTGAAGTACCTTCACAGCTTTCTTATTCCCTATAAGAGTCAACTTATACCTATCTGTGTGACATACAGGACATGCATCAAGGTTTTCAAGATCATTCCCTTCAGGATCTTTACCCCAAAAGAGAACGCAATCATATATGCATGCATAGACTTCTATGTAGGTAAGGACAAGATGAAAGGACCCAACCCCGATTTAGCTTCCTAAACCGGAATCAAACCCCTTCGAAAACACGAACCAACAAAAACTTTTCGAAATTTGGGCAGAGTTTCGTTACTAGCGTGGAATTACCATTACCTGCACGCAGAAAATACACTTCATCCTATGCCACAAAAAACAAATCGTGGGCACCGATCCCATCCGGATTTCTCAATATATCAACAGTAAAGTAAATCAATAAATATATCTATACTTACTGAAATCCGGTGTAAAATCATATAGCATATACAATAGGATGCTCAGAGCGACATCTAATACATAATCATATACGCATACCACAGTAGGTCGAACAATAAACCTACTGGATGAAACATAGCTCGAGCACTATGCCTCCGACCACGACGTGCGACACCAGAGCCTGAACTGCAAACTGGGCACGGAAACCGAAAATCCCAGGGGAAAGACATGAAAACTATTAGAGTGAGTGGACGAAAATAAATGTCTTTCACCAAATAATATATATATGTTATAAAACATATGCGAGTCCAAATGCAAATGCATAAGTAAAGAAATGGTACACGAGGGAGACTCTAACTCCTCACGCGTCCGAGTACACAAGGGAGACTCTAACTCCTCACGCGTACGGAGCATGCATCGTAAATACATCGCGGAGTCTCTCATGAACTACCACGCGATAGCACAGTCTGAACCACGGGATCCCAGACCCACACGTGATTCCTAGCCAGAAAGGCCTCGGGTCAGGATATCTGTCCCCCCCGGAGCGTACTCGGGGATCAGCCGAGAAGCCAATGTGTATCGATACAACAACGTAACCGAGACTGTACTCTGTGTAAACCAAATCATAAATCCTTTTCATGCACATGCATAAAACATAATATATATGTATGTATACTCGTATACGCATATCCGTATATGTATAATCGTAAAACACATGCTCATAAAATCATAATCAAACTGCATGATCAAGTTCGTAAATCATAAATAAAAGACTCGCAAACAATCCGTGAAAAGAAATGTCTACTCACAGACTAGCGTAACGCAGTTCGCGTTAACCCGTGATCCGGCGGAAAGTCCCTCGCCAAACGAACGATCACGAACCCCTGAATATTCACAAAGTCCATTATTCAAAGTCATAACTCGACAATACAAATCAAACCAGGAGAAACCACCGTTCTCGGAAACAGGAAATTCAAAGTCGACGAATCGTCGAAAATCCGTATATACACCTCAATACCTCGCTTTACATTCGGATGCTCAAATCGAGAAATGAACCTCCCCACTGCGATCGAGGCGCGATTTCGAGTCAAATGACATGCAACTTGTCGAAAGTCCAAAAAAAGTCAAACTTTGACCGTTGACCGTCGTTGACCGCCGTCCACGGCGCCGCCGCCGCCAACCGGAGAATTTCACGGCGGAGCTACCCTTATTCCACTCAAAATCACCCACTGAGCAACTTCCATAACTGCACTGAAAGCCAATTCTCACTCTAACACATCCAATTTCATGATAAACCGAATTGTACACAAATTTTCAATTCCAAAATTCTCCATACACAAGATGAATTAGAACTCCAAACTTACATGGTAGCTTGCTAGTGATGAGAGCTACAAAGCCCACCCAAAATTTCAGCTCAATTCGACCAAAAACGGAGAACCCGAATTCACCAAGTTTTCACCATTTTCAAGTCGGAAATTCCTCCATTTCCGGCGAGCTACACCGCCAACGGTGGCCGGGGATGTCACAAGGGGACTAAGGCAAGTCGAATAAGCCACGGGCCGAGCCCGGAGGTGGCCGGAACACCACAAGCCGCCGTGAGCACGCCGTTGCCGTCGGCCTCCTCCTCCTCCCACCGAGTTGACTCGGTCAACTCGGTCAACCATAATAAAGTCCAGCTTTGACTTTCCCTTTAAGGCAACCTGCTATTTATAGCCTTTCCCGATTAGGAAACTTCATGTTTATCCATTTCGACGAACTTCAAACCCACGTAACTTTCTCGTCGTGATTCCGATCCCGATAATTCTCGCGGCCACAAACTCGTCTCGACGTACTCTTTAATAATCACCCGAAGTCAAACACATCGGCCAAACGGATAAAAAGTCAACCATTCAAACCAACACACATAAAATCGACTAAACAATCAATAATCGGAAATATTCGCAACTAAATCTCCGTAACTCAAAATCATGCTCCGAAAGTTTCCACAAACTCGAAATTAAATTTTGAACAACTTCCGTGAAGAAGCCGAAACCAAATTCTTGACCGGTAATTTAGTCGTTAAGTAGCCCACCATTTAAATCCAAACTTCAAATATTCATAACTAATTCCTCGGTCGTCCAAATAACAATCCGGAACCGCCCACGAACTCGTAATCACATATAGAACGACTCTCGAGAAGAGACCCAGCTCCAATTCTCGGCCAATAATTTAGTCGTTAACGAGCCTGGCGATTCAAATAACTGTCGGACAACTGCGACTACACAGTAACTCATCAATCAAGCTGATCATACTACTGATTCTGGTCCAGGTCGTCACACAAGATCTTTTAGGATACGTCAAACCTTATGGTGAGTGGTAGTAGGGTGATGACCGGGAGGCAGCATCGAAGCAGTCAACTCAAGATAATCATCAACAACCTTGACACTCAATTTGTTCCCCACTTTGACCTTCATTACTCCCATGACACTTTCAAGAACAGTCTTATTACACCTGTTGTACAATGGGGTCTTTTGGAAGGCAATTAACTTATTGTACTTGTCAATACCGGTAGTGTTGACAACTCTAGGAAATTGTTGGATTGGCTTAATAGCAGGGAAATCCTCAATGGCGGCATGGATATCTTGTACTTGGGCAAATACACCGCTCTCATAAGGAAACACATCAATTATCAAACTCGTTGTTGGATCATTGGATGTACTAGCCCTCTCAGAAAATTGTCCATGATCATGATGACTTGCTGATCATGTTTCACCGTGATAAATCCAACATGTGTACTTATCCCAAAACTCGTTATTCATCAGGTGCTCCCATACAATATCAATGGTAAAATGATATAAATTGTTGCGACACTGACATTTCGTACACGTGCAATAATGAATTGTATTCCCGTTAGCATTAGCCTTCATATATTCCATAAAACTCCACATTCCAACGGCATATCTTCGATCCCATTTTGGAAGGCAAATCCAACTCTTGTCCATCATGGAAAAAAAAAAAATATATATATATATATATACACACACACACACATACATGCATTAATTAAAAATTCATCATTATATTTATATATATCTTTAAACTAAAAATTACATTAATTCTTGTACTACTTAATTACAAATTAACACATACTATATATAAGCATAATATCAACAATTGACATATAATTATATATATATTTTCATCGAAATCAACTCAAAATCAACAATTAATATATATATATAACACACATATATATACGTACTTATATATATGTAGTGGGATATAGCTTCACGAACTCATTTTGGACAACTTCCGACAACACCCAATGATTTGAGAGCGATTTGTGTTTTTCTCACCGCTTTTTTTTTAATGAATGAGTTGCTGCCCAGATCTGTAAATCTAAAGAACTTTAGCCAACGATATTATTATTTTGTCGGCTAAAAGATATAAATTTCGTGGACTAAAGTCAAACTTTAGCCGACTATTTGTTTCGACTAAAGTCGACGACATTTTTTTTTTCGTCGACTAAAATACTTTAGCCGACGAGTGAAAACTTTAGCCGATGATGCAAAGTTATCGTGTGCTAAAGTATAGTATAGCCGACGAAAAAAAATGTCTTCGGCTTGTTTTGCTTACTATCGTCGGCTAAAGTGTTTTTTTCTGGTAGTGACTAACGACGAAGTTTTTAATGTTTTGGTAAGCTACCAAAAATATATAGACGAGCTGACGAGCATGCAAAATGAGGAGAGAGAGAGAGAGAGAGTTTTATTTTATTATTTTTACTATAATAAAATATTTGAGTCAAATCTTATTAATTAATATTTAATATAAAAGTGTTAATATTTCTGTTAATATATATGTCACGCACATGACTGGTGTACATGAACCTAGTGCACCGAAGAATTTTCCTAGTTTGATCGGTAAGGTCGTACGTAGTTATCTTAACTCGTTCACTTGGTGAAGTCTCACTAAACGGAAATCGGATCTCTCATCAGCTAATTAAAGTGGGCAAGTACCAAACCACAAAAGAGATACCTTTATCATGAATTAATCATATACCATTTCTTTTGTTTTTGGAAAACTTGGAATATGGAACCTTCAGTTTGAATCAACATGCATCTTCTTTGATCAAGTTTTATAGAACTTATGGAAGTCATCGTAAGTGGTAACTAAATGATTATATTCAGAACAGAACTGAAAAAGAGTTTAAAAAGCTAGGTAACTGGGTTGACTTGACGGGTCCCATAGCAGGACTTCAAAACCTTAATAATTAAGAGAGGAATTGAAGTTCTTAGGTCTCGTTTGGTATCTGAGAAAGGAAAGCAAATGGTTTCCTCTCCTTTTCCTTTCTTTTGGGAAGAGAATCTACAACTTTCCTCTCAGTTTCCTTTCCACTGTTTGGGAAACCCCAGTCATCATATTTCCCTGACTGTTGTTAATATCAAAACCCAAAATATGCAAGGTATTCATTCTAACAGAGAAAAGAAGTTGAAAGTTATGTGATCTTGAAAGTTGAAACTATTTTCTTCCAACACATGCATCAATACTCAGTACACGAATTTAATTAATATGAGGATAGATTTGAGCAACAAAGAGGCCATTCTAACAAAGAGGGTATCAATGGAACTTAATTGGAACCCCACCCAGAGCCTGAAATAATCCGAGAACAAAACTCCAACTAGCCAAATGTAGGATCAATTTACAGGCTTGTGCTAAAATCCATAACAAAATAAACCAAGCGTGCTCCTTCTTCAAGCAAGGTACCTCTGCAATTTCTGTCAATTTTATCCGTCTCTAAGAACTCCAACTCGATAAGGGGGGCTCGATTCACTTCTTTTTCACTACGGGATTGGGCATGCAACTGCTCTGGGACTTCAGCAACTATATTATTGTGATTTAGTACCCCGCTTTGACTTCATGATCAGCTCACAATCGCTGCCTCGATCTGGTTTTGAGGTTTTTTTGGTTCAGACTCTCTTTGTAAAGTAGGAGGGAAACAAAATCTCAGGGTTGGTGGGCGGAACCAGTTTACTCCTATTTTCCGTCTTTCTTGGGAACGGGCTTCCCTTCACTCTCCTTTCCTGTCCTGTCCCAAACATCATAAACTACTGATTTTTCTTTCCTTTCCTCTCTTTCCTGCCAACCAAACAAGGCACTAGCGTGGCCGGCCAATTAATTCAACTCTCAGATTAATTAACCGATTAATCCATTACAACATAGACACTGATAGCACTTGTTAGCCAATTTCCTTAATCAAGTTCGGGCAGATAAACAAACAATCTAGCTGGGTGACCACTGACCGGAAATGCTCATGTCAATTTTCAAAGCAACTCCGCGTTGTTTACAGGGCATTTCGTTTTCAAAGTTATAACTTGTACTCTAATATACAATAAGCATTTTTTTTTTCAAGGAATAATTTCTGATGAAAATTTTGACTTTGGAAGTCTCATGTAAAGACTTCAACAAGTCTTCCTTCTTAGGCTTCACCAACATATATGATCTTATCGGGACTTATCACTATCACAGTACTAAACAAAAGTCACATGCAATAGTGGGGTCAACTTTCATTGTCACCAATGTATCTATTATTGTCATCAATATATTCATTTTTGTCACTAATAATGTGAATTGTCACACTCATTTGTAGCTACATTGGTTCACAAGGCTAAATAGTCATTAATATTGTTTGTCACCCCCTTATTAACCACATATAATTGTGTGGCTATTGTCTTATATTGTAGTAGTGTATACTTCTTCTTCTAGTTAAGCCTCAATAAATGTCCCAAACACTTCAATAAACAAAATTAATTAAAACTACATAGTCTGTAGGCAGTAGCTTAGCTATCTAAGTTCCTAGAAATTTCTTCATGTTTGGAATGTACTATGATGTTTCTAAAGCTATAAGATGCGTTCGAGTTGGTAGTACAGCTATACGTACAGGCACTTGATGCTTCTTCGCGACTTCTAGGAAATAAACGATTCAATATAAGGTGGTGTTTGTTTTGTGGATTATCTGATAACTAGTTCAATCATCATAGCTCAATTGATAAGGCCAAAACCCAATAAATACCTAGACCCAAGATTGAGCTGAACAATAAAGTTAGTGTTACTAAGTCAGGTGCGAATGCATAAAATATGTCATACTTAGTACTAAAATTTACATTAAGACAAGCTAAAGGAATAAAATCATAGTATTCTGCTCGAGAGCTCACACGCGCTCACGATGCGACACACACCACGGGCTCGCATTGGAGAAGGGTCAGAGTTGTCAAAAGACCAACTTACCCTTCTTAACATCCTAAAGGGGTATTGGCAGCAGTCCCACATTGAAAGTAAGAGGGATATGTCATTCTCAACTACTTATATAAGGAAGGTATTTACGACAAGTAAATGTAACAAGCTTTATCCATAATTTACATAACGCTTACTGTTATAATTGTTTCTGACTTAGGCATTAGACCATTAAAGGTGGGTCAATCTCTTCTCAACTTCATCATGCCTTCTGTGTGTTTGTGTAGCATATCAAAAGTGCAAGAGATGTTTGTCTAAGCGCTTGGAGTGATCTCGCAACAATATCTATTGCTCTTCTAACAAAATTCTCCTACGGATTCTAGATTCTTGTAGAAATAATTGGGCGGTCTAGCGATTTCGTTCTTCCTCTATACCACTAAAAAAGCCACCTTTTCTTTCCACCACCCAATCTTTTTCCCACTATAACTCACCCCGAGGATAGCGACCTCATTACGCCTGCCAGCTCCCGCCTGCGCTTCTTCAGTGATCAGCAGACACCACTTCCCCAGCCTACAAGGATTGACGCCTCTGGCAGCTAACAACTAAGGGACGTTATCGCCCAGTTACTCCGTGAGCTGGAGCAACTCCGCCACGAGCGCACTGTTGCACGCCAGGCCAACTGGTACCTCTAAGAGACTATCATCGCTATGTAGTCTCAACGACCAGCTCGTAGCAGACCAGAGAAGCGCCCTCTTGTCATCTACTTGATCGCTCAACTCAACTCAACAACCCTCGACTCCCGAGCCCATCACCACTCCTTGGGCACCAACAAAACGCGTCTAATGCCACTGCTGAAATCTTTGCCCGCCTAGCTGACAATGAGGGTGAGTTCCGCGATGCGCGTCTATTGGAAGATTTATACCCCTACACTTAGTAAGTTATTGGCTAACTCATAAGTGCAAGAACGATCTTCGCCCGCAAGTATATGGGGACAAGTAATAGTATAGAAAAGAAATCGAGTGTCAAACCAACGAGGATTAAGCACTTAGACTCCTTAACTCGGAAATGAAAGCACAAAGACTACGGACACTCTAAACACTAGCTTGACACAAGAACTAAAGAAAAGATGAAAATGTATCTCACCCTACCAAGTCCTTTGGAGATGTGGGAGATGTGGCATAGCGAGGGATGATGACATAAAGGTGAGCGATTAACGAGTTGGTTAATTGTTGATTGATTACACTAAATGCGACAACTAAATGACACAAATTCAATATAAGGGAAAATAGGTCAACTAGGGAAATCCCCACTAACCATATGATGCACCAAACAATGTCCCAGTTTAGATTAAGCCAGTTCACGAGAATGAATGTCCAAGTTGTGACCTTGTGAGTCACGATTGGTTCTAAACCTAAGCTCCTAGACCATTACGGGCTCTAGACTACTTAAACCCAACATTGAAGAATATCGTGAAGTGGAACCAAGACCCAAGCTATTTAGAATTGAATCCCAATAGTATGTCACGTTGTGAAGTCAACAAGTAAATTGTGTGATAGATGTGGAAAGGTTTCCCTCTCGAATCTTGATTGGAAGATCCGAGGGGTAGTCTAGTGAATCCCTCAACTCGTAATTAGTAAGTTACGAGCTAAGAAGTTCTACAATGTGCCTCAATAACCTTTTTGATTAATGGGTGCTTGATTAGAGTTCTTTAAATCTATAAAGACTCAAAGAAGCTCTAGTCTATGCTAGGTGCTAGTGAACCAATTCTCAAGGTAAATCTCATAGAATAATACCCTAATTATGTTTATATGCTCATCTTTCATAGGTGAGTGACTATTCACTTAATGAAAGGACCCAACCCCGATTTAGTTTCCTAAACCGGAATCAAATCCTTTCTGAAAATATGAATCAACAAAAACCATTAAAATTTCGGCAGAGTAACGCTACTAACGCGGAATTGCCTTTACCTGCACCCGGAAAAATAACACTTCATCCAATGCCACAAAAGCCAAACCGTGGGCACCAATCCCATCTGGATTTCTCAATATCATAACAATATTAATAAACAGAAAACATAACTGTATAATATAGAAAATCCGGGCAAAAGCCACATAAAACATGTATCAGTATCGTATCAGAGCGACTTCTAGTGTATACATATACAAAATATACAACAGTAGGCGAAACAAGAAACCTACTGGAAAACACAGGTAGCTTGAACAACTAGCCTCCGACCACGACGTGAGACACCAGAATCCGAACTGCAAACTGGGCACGGAAACCAAAAAGCCCAAAAGAAAGACATGAAAACCGTTAGAGTGAGTGGACGAAAATAAATGTCTTTCGCCGAATAATATATGTTATAATAACATATGCGAGTCAAAATGAATGAATATGATATAGTACACGAGGTGAATTCAAACTCCTCCAGCGTACAGAGCATGCATGGAAAAATCCCACGGGGTCGCTCATGGACACATCCGTGCTAGTACAGTCCGAATCACGGGATCCCAGACCCACATGTGATTCTAGCCAGAAAGGCCTCAGGTCAGAGGTCTCCCCCCCCCCCCCCCCCCGCCCCGGTAAAGGCCACGGGTCAGGGGTCACAGCCTCCCCCGGTAAACATCCTCGGGGATCAGCCGGGATGCAAGTGTATCAATACAACAACATATATTGTGACTGTACTCTGTGTAAACCAAATCATAAATAGTTTTATGAAAATGTATTAAGCAATATGTAAATGCATATACGTAATGTATAATTGTATAGGCATGATCGTATAACACATGCTCATATTAATCATAATCTCATATGTATGCTCATGCTCGTAAAACGTGTATAAAGACTCATGATTATCAGTGAAAAGAAATTGTCCACTCACAGATGAGCAAAGCGCGCACTCGCTAATCTCGTGGTCCGGCAAAAGATCCCTCGCCCGAAGCACGATCTCGATCCCCTGAATAATCACAAAATATATCTGATCAAAATCACAATTCTCAACACTGTACCACACTGCGAAGAACAACCGTTCCCGGAAATATATAATGCAGTGCAAAATAATCGACGAAATTCCCGAAATCTCTACTCAAAACTCTCGAGAAGAAACTCAACTCAAATTCTCGGCCGATAATTAAGTCGTAATCAAAACCGGCAAACCACACAATTATCGAAAAACTGCGATTACGCGCTAACTCATGAATTACGCTGAATACTCTACCGATTCTGGTTCGGGTCGTCACACTTAAGTCTATTATTAGCTTCCTTAAACATATCTCAACTTAGTCTTAGCTTAGACATGCATAATAAAACTAGACATGAGGCTCAAACACATAAACATCCACAAACACACAATACCTTATTCACAACATAATTCAAGAGTCATACATAACCAACACATATTTTGTTCATCACATGGCTAGGGTTCTAACCCTAGCCTCCCAAAAGAGTCTACTCATTAAACATAATTAAATACAAGATTTGATACATGTTTTAAGAGGTAAAAGAGAGTATGAATAACCAAGGGTCCCTAGAAAAGCTCTAAGTGACTCTAAGCTCTTCTAGCTCAACTTCTTCTTCTTCAACAAGCACCAAGTCTTCAAGTGGAGGAGAGGCAACCTCTAGGACTCAAAGAAGCCAAGGGAAGAGGGATTACTTCCCACTTATTCAAGCTCTAGAGAATCACACACTCCTTGGAAGCAAAGATGAGAGGAGGAAGTGAAGGACGGTGATGAGGGAGAGTGGAAGAGGTTCGGCCAAGGAATTCAAGGCTAGGTCTCTTGGATTTGTAGATGGCTGGACAAAAGGATTAAGGGTAGAGAAATCTAGCTTCTCTCTAGAGAACTCACCAAGAACCCTAGATACACTACAAGAAAACAGCACTTAGACCACGGAAACGTAATTGTTCCGTGGTCTAAGTGACACCTAGACCATGGAAAAGACTCCGTGGTCCAAGTACCACCTAGACGACGGAGAATATCATCTCCATCGTCCAGGTGGTCACCTGGACCACGGAGTCTTTTCCGAGGTCCAAGTGATCACCTGGACGATGGAGAATACCATCTCCGTCGTCCAGGTGATCACTTGGACCTCGGAGTCTTCTCCGTCCTCCAGGTGATCACCTGGACGACGGAGATGGTATTCTCCGTCGTCCAGGTGATTACCTGGAGGACGGACCAACACGCCGTCGTCCGAGTATACGAAACGTACTTCCACTTAGACGACGTACCGACACCTCCGTCGTCTAAGTGAAGCATTATATAAGCCCGATGCCAAACTGATCAAATTCATTCCTAGCCTCGATCTCTTCATTCCATTTGAAGAAGAATTGAAGGAGAAGGGAGAAGGAGAAGGGAGATAGGTAGCTAGAGGCCGAGAAGAATCAGGATCGATAAGGGATCTCCGCTGACTAGCTAGTTAGCTTAATTAACGTAAAGATATCGAGAAGGCCAGCAGGTACGTACGTACGCAGTTAAAATTTGCTTAATTAATATATATTTAGTGAAAACGTACGTACATATATATATACATGCAAGGATGTTAGCTGATGTTAGCTATATATATATATGTACAGATCGATTAAATTACGTACGTACGTAATTGATGGATCGATGTAGATCGAGTACGTATAATTAAGCGTAAATTAATGGACACACAAATATATATATATGTAATAATTAATTAATTATAATATTTTGTAGCAGTATGGACAAGAGTTGGATGAAGTTGCAGAATAGATGTGATGTCCGGTATATGGATGGAATTAGCGAATTTGTGAATTTTGCGATAGAACATGGTCAGGGAAAGAAACGTTTCAGGTGTCCGTGTCAGAAATGTCTTAATTGTCAGTATGCGGAGGTTAATGTTATGGTGCAACACCTGTACGAAAATGGTATGATGTGGAGTTACACTACATGGAGTAAGCATGGTGAAGCAGTAGAGTTCAGCGCAGCAGACTTCAGCTCAGGGTACATTTACAATGGTGCCTCATCCAGCGGCAGTGGTGCCGGACCCCCAGCTTGCAACCCATCTGCAGATTTGGTCCATGATGCGTTTCCGGGATGTAGTCATAGTGGACACCAACACCAAGACGAAGGTTACAGTACCACTAATGAGCATGATGACACATTCCCCGCAGCTAGCTTGGCCACTGACACCAGTGAGATGGAAAAGTACAACCGGATACTACTTGAAGCGCAGACCCCGGTGTTCCCTCGATGTCGAGAGAATGTGTTGCAATATGTGATGGAGCAAATGAAGATAAAAGTGAAGCACAAAATGTCAGTGAGTGCTTTTGACGAAATTCAGGAGCAAATATGTAAGTTGCTTCCTGATGATCACAATCTTCCTAAATCTCATTATAAGGTTAGAAATATCCTGAGCAGCCTCGGCCTAAAGTACAGGATAATTGACGCATGTCCGAATGATTGTGTGCTATTTTACAAAGAGTATAAAGAGTTGGACTATTGTCCCGTATGTGGCCAGTGCAGATTCCAGTTGAATAGGAAGAGTTCGAAAAAGAGAATTCCTGTGAAAGTTGTTCGATATTTTCCCTTGATTCCCAGATTGCAGCGCCTGTACATGTCTCTACACACAGCAGAGGCGATGCGATGGTACGCAGAAAAGCGAATAGATGACGATGTCCTGTGGCACGCCGCGGATGGGGAGGGTTTCAAACATTTCGACAGAGAATTTGGAGACTTTGCTTCAGAGGTTAGAAATGTTAGACTCGGCCTATCTACAGACGGATTCAATCCTTGGGGAAGTAATAGCTCTGCTGTCAGCACTTGGCCAGTTATTCTGATGCCGTACAACTTGCCTCCTTAGATGTGCATGAACAAGGAATTTAATTTCCTTACCGTACTAATTTCAGGTCCTAAATCTCCATCGAAGTGCTTAGATGTCTATCTCAGACCTTTGATCGACGAGCTGAAACTGTTGTGGGAAAATGGAGTCCCAACTTATGACAAATTCACTGACACGATGTTCACGATGAGGGCTGCTGTAATGTGCACGATCAGCGATTTTCCAGCTTATGGGATGTTGGCAGCCTGCAGGACAAAAGGATATAATGGATGTCCTATATGTTTGGACGACGTGAACTCTAGTTGGCACGCGGGGAAGGTGTGTTACTTGGGTCACCGTAGATGGCTTCCTCACGACCACCCGTGGCGACAGGATGAAGCTCATTTCGACGGTACGGTAGAGAACAATCCTAAACCCCGTAGTTGGTCGGGCGAAGAGATTTTAGAGAGGTTGAGCTATTTCGACTTTGGTGTGTTGAGCAATGACGCGGATGTAAAGAAATGCAATCCAATTCCTCCACATGATCTGAGCTATTGGGATCACAAGAGTATATTCTTTGAACTCCCTTACTGGTCGAAGTTGAAGCTGAGGAACAACTTGGACGTGATGCACATAGAAAAGAATGTGTGCGACAGCGTGGTGGGAACAATTCTCGGTATTAAGTTCAAGACTAAAGATACTCCCAAAGCGCGCAAAGATTTGGAATCAATGAATCTACGTCACCCCTTGTGGTTGAGGAGGGATAGGAAAGGAGTGTACAACAAGATGTCAGATGCACCATACACAGTGAAGCCGACGCTTAGACATTCTGTATTTCACTGGTTTAAGGGCGTTCGTTATCCGGCTACGTATGCAGCTACTATAACTGGAGCAGTGGACGAGGTGCAACACAAGTTTGTTGGTCTAAAGACACATGACTATCACGTTATGCTGCAACGTCTGATTCCAGTGGTAATTCGACAATACTTGCCTCGAGACGTCGTAGAACCAATAGCGGCATTGTGTAGGTGGTGGCAGAGGTTATGCGCCAGAGAATTAAAGAAGTCAGATGTGGTGGAATTGCAACAACAAATTGTGCACATCATTTGCAAAATAGAGAGGATTTTCCCCCCTGCTTTCTTTGACATCATGATTCACCTAATGATCCACCTGCCCGAGCAGGTGCTTATTTCTGGTCCGGTCCAGTACACTTGGATGTATCCTCAAGAAAGGTACGTACAACTAATTAATTAATTTGTTCCACTGGAGATTATATATATACTAGCTAGCTAGCTATATGTACTTATGTAATGTGTACGTTTGATTTTGTAGACAGCTTGGACAGTATAAGTCATTCGTCAAAAACAGGTCGGCCCCGGATGGCTCCATAGCAGAGACATACCTAATGCATGAGTGTGTTACTTACTAAAACAGGTACCTCAAAGATCCACCCCCTCCCACTGCCTCCGATCGCAGTGCCCGCATCAATCTTTCTGTCGTCACCAATGTCGTCCGACCGTTTAGAGGAGTATTAAAGGAATCGTTAACACGGGAAGAACTTATTGAGGCACATTGGGTAGTGTTGCGAGACTGTGACGAAGTTGAGCCGTACATGTTGTCATACAGGGAGAGGCTTCAGGCGTTAAATCAAAACAAGAGTTCGGCGTGGATTGAGAAAATGGTTAAGAAGAAGTTTCCCGATTATTTCTTCCAATGGGTACGTATGTACGTCTCGGTATTAATTATTTAAATACATATCGCTTATGTTTGTAGAAAGTAAACCCTTATATTAATTTGCCCTTTTTCGCAGATGATTGATCTGCAAAAATCTGATAACCACGGAGGGTGGTGGTCATGGCCAAAGCACTTGCTAGCAGGGAAGCCGGTTAAACACTATATTTATCCCGGATGTTTTGTGAACGGTGTAAAGTTCCATTCATTGGCCCGAGACGAAGGAAGAAACACAAAACAGTGGGGTAGCGGTTGGGAAAGACAATGATCTATATTACGGGGCTATTGTATATGTGGTTCAGCTATGTTACGGGAATGATGCCAACGTTTTCCTATTCAAGTGCAGATAGTTCAAGCGTACAAAGGAAGACCTGGGACTATTATCAGTCGATACAAACTCGCACTGGTATGAGGATGAGCCTTTCGCTCTCGCCACCTTAGTTCGGCAGGTGTTCTATCTCGACGATCCGAAAGCCGGTGAAGGGTGGAAAATAGTGAACCATATCTCTCACCGAGGAATATGGAATACAGAGACAATTTAAGGGACACCGGCGACGACTGAAGATGCTGCTGAACCAGAAAGAGACATTCCTGCCTATCAAGAGCCTAATATTTCTATGGTCCGCTCCGATATAATGGACCTGGTGATACACGACTTTGCAACCATTAAATTAACACTTAACAATCAACAAAAACGCATAAACAATTAAAACCCTTTGGTGTAGATGTAGCATTGGTAAATAGGGTATCGTTCTTAACCGGGGATTGAGGGTGCATGCATATTTAAGCTATGGTTAAAAAAAGGAGGGTTTAAAAAGGTTGTTTGTTATCTACGAAAATAAAAGAAACATGGCATAGCAAACACATCGTTGGCTTCTAAGTTCTAACATGTTTAAACTCATAGACAAGCAAAACAAACAAGAATATAGAATCCTAAACATGCTTACTAAACCGAAAATAAAGTCTAATTACATATATACACATTGATCAACTCATCATACTCACCTTATTCCTTTATAACCTAATCATGTTATATGCAACCTATTTAAAATTAAGCCTTTACTATGTTGTTCATGCATTTCTCGAATGACAATGTTTTCGAACCAAGAACGCTCGCATTCTAGACATATCATAACCTAAACCAAGAACGCTCGCATTTAAGTTAAGCATTAAGCATAGAAAATACATGCATAGCAAAGAACTCAGATTCGAAATATGTTACAAAAACATGCTAGAATTATATAACCACAAACTCTTATTTAAACTCTTCCTTAAAAATCAATCGTTCATACAAAAAGAGAGTTGAAGGGGACATGTTACACATTTTGGTCGTGAACGCAGTTGCAAAATATGTAGATGGCCTTCTAGTGGATGGAGAGTAACCTTCGGAACGCCTAAGTTGCTCTTGTGGAGGATGGTGTGTGTTGGAGTGTGGAGAGAGTTCGGCTTCTTGATGAATTCTTGATCTTGGAGGAGACAAAGTGTTTAAGGATAGGGACTCGGCTGTATGATGAGAGATGAGAATGAATGAGTCGAGCTCCCCTTTATATAGGAGAAGAGTAGGGTTTTTCCTACCAAAACAAGACTTTCCTTATGTACCCGGGCAAATCTGACAGTCTGTCTTCAAACGCGTTTTCTCGGAGTTTCAAATCTTGGAAAATTCCGATTCTTGTTTCATTGGAAAGCTTATTCAAAGGGCTATAAAATCCATATAAGGAACGCCATATTTGGAATTGAATTGGATTTACTACGGATTTTAGAAGTTAAGTGACCTGGCTGCCCTGTTTTCTTCTTCTTCAAGGAAATGGAAATCTTCATATCTTCAAATCTTGTCTTCCTTATTCCCTAATAATTCTTGGCCGAATCTATCATATTCTTTCACATATTTTGGCCCTCAAATCAGGTCTGAAAATTCATATAATATCTCCCAAAATTCGTCCATTATATGCTCCATATATTCCGCCATATCTGCTCTTTCCTGGGTCGCGCAGGAGAAATGTCTTCATCTTCTTGTCCACCATTTTGGTATCCATTTCATTTGGCATTTGGTTTCCAATTCTTGACACCATATGGGAATGCATTTTAGTAACCATTTGAAGATCATTCCTCGGACCATTTCTTCTCCGGAATTAGGAACTTCCTCCTTAGCACGCTTTTAGCTCCAAAACGCCTCCTTTATTATTTTCTCCTTTATTTCTACCTAAAAGCATAAAGTAAGTAAGAAATGATAGTACTAAGGTCAAAACAAAGCTAAATGTAAAGAGAAAGACGTTAAGAATCAAGCATAAAATGCGTAGATCAAATTCCCCCACACTTAGACTTTGCTAGTCCCTAGCAAAAACTAAATAAAAGAAAGACTAAAAATATAAAACCAACGTTAGAGCTAGCCTCCACGTTGAACACTTTTCATGGACTCAAATAAATAAAAACAACTTCTAAGCCCTTAGCACAATTTGTCTCAGAAATTTTCTTAAGTATATGGCGATGGAATCACAAGATTTCATAGTGAAAAGTTCAAAAAATTTTGAGAGATAAGAGAAATATGATCATGTCATGAACAAGTAGGACTTGGAGTAAACAATGGTGATGTTAAAGCTGTGCATGTTTCGAATAAAGTTCAAATCAACTCACATGGGTGCACTCATCATATTTTCACTCAAAAATGGATAGAAATAATTGAAAACCTCATGAATGAAATACTTGCACAAATGAACCAAACCATATGCTTACTCATGCAACTTACTCAACCAATTGAAGGCTACTCATCTTAAGGATCATAAAGGTCTTTAGAAAGGTTGTAATGGGGCTAAGGCTAAGGCATTCGAAATTTAGGTATGTGGTGGTCAAAAACGTTCCAAAGACTTAGTTTAGCACTTAGAATTCTTCAAATTCGTGGCTCATCCTTTCTACACTTTTTCTTGTGTCAAATTTCAGAATCCGGGGCCAAATTTCATCTTTTTGGGCCCTAACTTCATTCTCAACTTCCTTTGAGCTTTATGAACAGGACAAAAGCCATATTTCTTCACTTTTGGGCCTTCAATTCGTAGTAATCTCCAAATTCATAAATATAGGGGACATTAATCCAAACTTATACAATCTAAACACAATGCCTCGAGATCTTTATACATTTTTCTTCTTTTTCTTTTTTATCTCGAAAATTTTGGCATTCAAATACAAAATTTGTTGGACAAGTTTATCCCTATACACACATCTTTTCATCATCTTCACGCCACTTTCATTGTGCTAGCTTCGAAATTCTTCACCAAGTCTTTTAGAACAAGGGTAGGAACTCTACACTAGGCTAAGTGTTTAGATATAATATGGTAATGAAAGAAAAGCTAAACGTGGGCTCAAAGGGGTTAATCTAGGGGTGTCGCAACTCGTGCGCACAATGGGACACAAGGCCATTTGGTTTAAGTGGTGGTAACCTAATTTGCCTTTAATCATATCCAAAATCAGAGCATATATCAACTAAAAGCGTTGTAAATCTACATGAGTAAGTTCTAGTAATCTCTAGTTCATTAAAATCTATGGCAAGTAATTAGATGAGGCATGTTTTGTTTTTGAAAACCATATGCACGAAATTCACTCTCAAATGAAGTAATGTAGGCTCAAAAACTCACTTTTAAGGTTTGTATGATTTAAAACTCATTCTAACATGCGAAATCTATACCATGTTTAATCAAACCATATCCACTACATGTTATGACAATCAAAATATCTCACTTATCACAAGAAATCAGTTTAGTGCTTATTCATCGCCATATGTATTCTTTTCGGTCCATTTTCATCATAGACTAGCTAAGGGCATCCTAAAAACGAAAAATACTCTTTAAAAACCCTAAGTTAAATAGAAAGACACAAAATAATTTTTTTTTTAGGGCATCATCCGCCGGAAAGTTCCATTGTCCGCCCGGTTTTAACAATTTATGACTCAAATAAAGTTGTAAACCCCTCCCCCACACTTAAACTCTACATTGTCCTCAATGTATTTAAGGGAATCATAGAATTTCGTATGAAGGGAGAGACCCACGAAAATTTTAGCTAAGGAAAGTAAATAAACAATGAAATTAAAAAGATAAGGGAGGAGAGAACAAATCCTTGGCGATTTCCTCCATTGGGTTGCCTCCCAACAAGCGCTTGTGTTTTTAACGTCTTACAGCCTAGACGTGATAGTTCTTCATGTGTGTGAGATGGCTGGATCTTCTAGCTTATCTTCTTCTCAACTTCCATCATCGGTGGATGGAGTCTTCTTTAAGCTTCTCTCGAAGGTTTAGCCCCATCTTCGAGTAGAATTCGATGCACGCAAGTGGCCGGATTGATGACTTTGATGTCGGCAAGGGTCCATCCAATTGCTGTTTTATAACGTTTGAGCATGTTGATGAGTTTGCCCTCTTGTTCTTCCTCCAATGATGATGAAATGATAACCGGCAAAGTGTCATTCTCTCCCAAGTAAGCATACTTCAAATGAGCCGGTAACACTTTGAGTTCTAACTCCGGTGCCTTAATCACGGATGGAACAAGCTTGTTTTCTCCATAGGCCAACGGAATTGGAGGTGGCCTATTTGCAATTCGTGGAGCCTCATTGAGTGCCATAGCCATCTCGAGAATTCTAGGCTCCAAAATCTCGATAAGTGCATCAAAAAGGGCTTCATCCCCGAGTCGAGTCAGCCCCGCTCCTTCTTGTATGGCAATGTCGAGCACATCATCTCCAATGGTGTCTAAGTGTTGTTGAGCTGCCTCTTCTACCATATCCATCGAAAAGATGGCATTGACACCTGCCGTGGGAACCTTCATGGCATCTAATATGTTGAATTCAATCTTTTCTCCGTCAATCTCCATGGAAAATGTTCCCTCGAAAACATCAATCTTCGTTCTTGCAGTCCTCATGAAAGGTCGTCCAAGAAGCAATGGCGTGGTGTTCAAAGGACTCTCTTCCATGTCAACAATGTAGAAATCAGCTGGAAAGATTAGGTTGTTGACTTGCACAAGAACATCTTCAACGTATCCCCTAGGATACTTATGCGAACGGTCGGCTAGTTGAATGATGACGTTGTCTTGTTTGAGCTCGCCTAAATCCATGGATGCATATAAGTAATAAGGCATTACGTTGATGGATGCACCAAGATCTAGCATAACATCTTTGAATTTGTTGTCACCAATCACGCAAGGAACAGAAAAGCTCCCCGGATCCTTCAATTTGGGGGGTAACCGACGTTGTAAAACCGCTGAAACGGTTGCATTCACCTTCACAACCTCCTTCGCTCTCGTTTGCCTCCTTTGGGTGCATAATTCTTTGAGAAATTTCGCATAGATAGGCACTTGCTTTATGCACTCGATCAAGGGCAGATTTACTTGCACCTTCCGAAAGATGTCCAAGATGTCCTCGTATTGATCATCTCTCTTAGATTTCGTCAACCTATATGGGAATGGTGCACGAGCAAACGAAGCATTAGTATTAACCAAACTTGAAGGGATAGAGTTAATACCTTTGTTTGGGGCAGATTGTGATGATGAGGGTTGTGCCTTAGTGGCGTGAGGAGCCACATTCTTCTTCTTCTCGGCATCTTTAGTAGCCGGATCTTTTTCTAAGTTTTCCTCCTCAAAAATGTGTTAGTATCAAAAGAATATACAAGTAATGCAAGACACTAACCAAAAACGTTGAAAATTAAAAGAAAGCAATAAAAACACACACAATCACACCAAAACAAATCACACGAAGAAAAACAAACCAAAAACACACCAAAAACACACGAAAGCTGTAAAACACTAAGTTAAGACACTTCAAGAATTGTAAACGTGAATGCAAGGCTTTAGACTCCCTAAAATGAATGCAAAGTTGATAGAATAAGTTAAGACTCAATTTACACGTTTTCTGCAAAATTAGGCATATTTACAATGCAAAGATTTAGAAACATATATAGTAATGCAAGCACATCACGTTTCATTCAAATTCATGCTCAAAACACTTAAATCGTCATTCAAATGCATTAAACAAGAGCCTAAGTGAAAAATGACGTGAATGCATAAGAGAAAAACATTAGAACCTGCAGAAAACACACAAAGTTACGTGCTAAATACATGATGCAACGTGACCATACGTTTGGCCTCATGTCCCTAACTTCACTTAGGTTAGGGTACCCGGTGATGGAATCCGAGCATCACAAAGCCGCCAGCAGGTTATGCAAGCTATATGCAACGTGGTTAATTCTTTACAAGTTAAAATGCACACGAAATTTACAAGTAATATGCACAAGTATTTTGTTCATTGAGTTTCGCCCTCGATTTAAAGAGAATACGTTCATTTAGCCTTTAGGTCTTTCATTGGACGTGCGACCCGCGCGATAAAATGTACATTCTCAATCAATCGGCCTTGGTTCAATCGAAAAACATGGCCAGTTGGGGATAGAGATAACGCGAGAGGCAGGACGAATTTCGACGATGCATCCCGAGGCTGACCGATCATGGAAAGTAGATTTAGTCCTTATCTTCTTTGGGCAACTTTAGTAAGCTTGGCCAGTTGGCAAGAGAGACTACGAGAGGTAGGACCGATTTGAGATCTCGGATCCAAAACCCGTCATAGAGATCGTCACCTTCTAGACACCAAGTTACCAAAGATTTCTTACTAAAAGACAAGTATTCATCCACTCACCGGATCATTGGTATATACTCCATTGATGCAAGTCTTTCTTAGATCCAGAACCTGTCACCAGTCATAACCCGTTTCTAGACACCATGTCCGACATTCAGCCAAAATTTCGAGAAAGACATTCCCTCAAGTTCTTGTAGACTCCGCCCTCAACCTCATGTCCATAACTTCACTTAGGTTATGGTGTGCGGTGATAAAATCCACACATCACGAGGGGTTAAGGAGATAAACAAGAAAAAGAGGCGCCATCTATTCCAATGACTGAGACTTAATCGCCCAAACTTGCGTACTCAATGTAAATCGAAGACTTCCTTTAATATGTACCTATTTACATGGCTATAAAAACAAAAAGTTAGAATGGAACTTATTATGAACATGTATGAAAATTTTGACACTTTACATATATATATATATACTTATTTACACATATTCACATATTTACAAGCATAAACACACAATTCTTTACAATCCCCGGCAACGGCCCCAAAAATTGATACACGCTTTTGCAACCATTAAATTAACACTTAACAATCAACAAAAACGCATAAACAATTAAAACCCTTTGGTGTAGATGTAGCATTGGTAAATAGGGTATCGTTCTTAACCGGGGATTGAGGGTGCATGCATATTTAAGCTATGGTTAAAAAAAGGGGGGTTTAAAAAGGTTGTTTGTTATCTACGAAAATAAAAGAAACATGGCATAGCAAACACATCGTTGGCTTCTAAGTTCTAACATGTTTAAACTCATAGACAAGCAAAACAAACAAGAATATAGAATCCTAAACATGCTTACTAAACCGAAAATAAAGTCTAATTACATATATACACATTGATCAACTCATCATACTCACCTTATTCCTTTATAACCTAATCATGTTATATGCAACCTATTTAAAATCTAAGCCTTTACTATGTTGTTCATGCATTTCTCGAATGACAATGTTTTCGAACCAAGAACGCTCGCATTCTAGACATATCATAACCTAAACCAAGAACGCTCGCATTTAAGTTAAGCATTAAGCATAGAAAATACATGCATAGCAAAGAACTCAGATTCGAAATATGTTACAAAAACATGCTAGAATTATATAACCACAAACTCTTATTTAAACTCTTCCTTAAAAATCAATCGTTCATACAAAAAGAGAGTAGAAGGGGACATGTTACACATTTTGGTCGTGAACGCAGTTGCAAAATATGTAGATGGCCTTCTAGTAGATGGAGAGTAACCTTCGGAACGCCTAAGTTGCTCTTGTGGAGGATGGTGTGTGTTGGAGTGTGGAGAGAGTTCGGCTTCTTGATGAATTCTTAATCTTGGAGGAGACAAAGTGTTTAAGGACAGGGACTCGGCTGTATGATGAGAGATGAGAATGAATGAGTCGAGCTCCCCTTTATATAGGAGAAGAGTAGGGTTTTTCCTACCAAAACAAGACTTTCCTTATGTACCCGGGCAAATCTGACAGTCTGTCTTCAAACGCGTTTTCCCGGAGTTTCAGATCTTGGAAAATTCCGATTCTTGTTTCATTGGAAAGCTTATTCAAAGGGCTATAAAATCCATATAAGGAACGCCATATTTGGAATTGAATTGGATTTACTACGGATTTTAGAAGTTAAGTGACCTGGCTGCCCTGTTTTCTTCTTCTTCAAGGAAAAGGAAATCTTCATATCTTCAAATCTTGTCTTCCTTATTCCCTAATAATTCTTGGCCGAATCTATCATATTCTTGCACATATTTTGGCCCTCAAATAAGGTCTGAAAATTCATATAATATCTCCCAAAATTCGTCCATTATATGCTCCATATATTCCGCCATATCTGCTCTTTCCTGGGACGCGCAGGAGAAATGTCTTCATCTTCTTGTCCACCATTTTGGTATCCATTTCATTTGGCATTTGGTTTCCAATTCTTGACACCATATGGGAATGCATTTTAGTAACCATTTGAAGATCATTCCTCGGACCATTTCTTCTCCGGAATTAGGAACTTCCTCCTTAGCACGCTTTTAGCTCCAAAACGCCTCCTTTATTATTTTCTCCTTTATTTCTACCTAAAAGCATAAAGTAAGTAAGAAATGATAGTACTAAGGTCAAAACAAAGCTAAATGTAAAGAGAAAGACGTTAAGAATCAAGCATAAAATGCGTAGATCACCTGGTTCAAGATGGTGAACGGTTACCCATGCCTGATGGTTGTACAGATCTAACTGAAGATGAGATTATCAATGAGGTAGATGAAGAAGACGAGCAGGAAGAGGACGCGGACGAGGACTCAGGTTATTCGTCGGACGATGTTGAGTACGATGACGAGGATGAGCCGTCGACTAACGGGGATGAGGACGATGATGATTATGACGAAGAGTACGGTCATACGACGAGGGAGATTAATTGGTAATTAATTACTGTAATTATTGTAATATATATATATGATCGATGCCGGTTTACGGTAAGAAATTAATCTGGTGGAATTATATATCCTGGCCAACGGAGAAATTAATAAATATTGGCGCCAAATCTCAATCTCATATAAAACGTACCCTAGCTAAATCCTTGACCCTAAATCTAGCAGTTCGCGATCGGATCGATCGATCAATTTTTTAATTATAACCCTAAATCATAATAATTGAACGGACACACAAATGACCGGGGACGACCTAAACCGTAAACCCTAAGGCCCTAACCCCTGAATTCAGGGTCTATGCACCTGGACGACGGATAATGGTCATTATCCGTCGTCCAGGTACACACTAGGACGACGGAGATGGTCATTTTCCGTCGTCCAAGTTCAGAAACCCTAAACCCTAAACAGTAAGGCCCTAACCCCTGAATTCAGGGTCTATGCACCTGGACGACGGAGAACGTCATTCTCCGTCGTCCAGGTTAGAACCTGGACGACGGATAACTTCATATCCGTCGTCCAGGTGATTACCTGAACGACAGAAACGCTCATTTCCGTCGTCCAGGTGCAGATATCGTAATTTTTTCTAAGACAACGACCATCTAGACCTTCTTCCAATGCAAAGTCTTTTCATCAAGACTTTAGAGTAAACAATTCTTGGTGTGTGAGCTCCGACGGTTCGAAAATCGGAGTTGCGAAATGCCTTGTATCCACGTTTCCGGTTTGTGAAATTATCCGTTTTGCGGTTGACTGTGCCGATCAAACCCTTCCCGAACTTATTATTTTATGGTCATTTGAAGACAATTATATATTATGTTACGACGAACATATCCAACGGTTTTTTTGTCCAAATTCTATTTCGTTAATACTCTGCTGCAAATGAGCGTCTACTCATGAACACTTAAGTCGTAAAGATTAGTCGATACTTAACATGTTTCAATACGTAAAATTAACCAAGGCTCAAATTTAACTGTTCATATATACGATGCGTTCATCGATATTGTACGACTATTTCACTCGAATGACAAATCGCTAAATTCCTAGCGAATTATTTTTAAAAAATTTTTTACGTAATTTGAACCTGGACGTCGGAGATGGTCATTTTCCGTCGTCCAGGTGTTAACCTGAACGACGGAGAATGACCATCTCCGTCGTCCAGGTTCAAAAATCATGGCGGTTCGAATTTTTTTTTGTTTATTTTTTTCATGTAATTTTCACTTGGACGACGGAGATGGTCATTCTCCGTCGTCCAAGTCCAAAATTATGGCGGTTCAATTTATCGCTTCCGTTTTTGGGACCGCTTGAATTTTCACTTAGACGACGGAGAATTCATTCTCCGTCGTCTAATTCCAAAATCATGGCGGTTCAGAACGTCCCGCCGATTAATTGGCGCCGATTGAAATTTTTTGAAACCGCCACCTAGACGACGGAAATCACTGTTTCCGTCGTCCAGGTGGACTTAGACGACGGAGAATAAGGCTCCGTCGTCTAAGTGCAACTCTATAAATAGAGTTGCACCCCCCCCTCATTTTCTCATCATTTCATCTCCTCCTCTCCCTCTCCTCTCCTCTCCTCCGGCGACGCTCCGACGACATTTTTTCCGGCGTGGTTCCTCCTCTCTGACGACTCAACTCTTCCGATATTCCGGCGACATTCCGACGAGGTAATAATTCTATTTTTTACCTCTTTTACATTTTTGTTAATTAATTAATTATTTAATTAATAAATAGTTTTAATTTATTAATTAGTTTAAAATAATTAATAGTTATAATTATAATCTATTATTAATATTGGGATAATTATTATTAGTTGTTAATTATTTGGTAATAATTTTATATTTGTTAGTTAAAATTAAATAATAGCAATAATTATTATTGTTAATAATAATTAATTATATTGGTAAATGAATAATTATTATTATATGCATGATAAATAATAATTCATTATTGTATTTATTTATTGTTTTAATTAATTGATAATTAATTACGTGTATTTTCGAGTAAATTGCATGGTACGTAGTACGTGTTCGATTTAAATTTAGTACATAGGCTTGGTTTATTAAGTCGCACTCTTTGGAATAGATGGCGCCTCTTTTCCTAGCTTATCTCCTTAACCCCTCGTGATGTGTGGATTTCATCACCGTACACCATAACCTAAGTGAAGTTATGGACACGAGGTTGAGGGCGGAGTTTGCAAAGGACTTGAGGGAGTGTAAATTTTCGAAAAATTGGCCGAATGTCGGACATGGTGTCTAGAAACGGGTTATGACTGGTGACAGGATTTGGACTAAGAAAGACTTTTGTCGAAATTAGTCCTGCCTCTCGCGTTATCTCTATCCCTAACTGGCCATGTTTTTCGATTTAACCAAGGCTGATTAATTGAAAATTTACACTTTATCGCGCGGGTCGCACGTCCATTGAACGACCGAAAATGCCAAGCTAGTGTACTCTATTTAAATCTTAAACGTACTTAATTAATTAGCGTAAATTTTTAAGTTGTAATTATTATGGTAAGTAGGTATTTTAACACCGTACTCTTAGGTTTAAATGGCTCCGCCAAAGACGACATCCGACAAGAAGAAAGCCCAACAGGAGGCAGAAGATGAGATGCTCCGAATGTTGGCGGCCCAAGTCGGTTGGGTTCAATAGGAGGGCAACGACGCTCTCAATCCGGACGGATCATCTGGTCCGTCCGTAGCGCCCTCTGGGGAAATTCCCGCTCCCCCATTCATCTCGAGCGATGATGACGTCGACCCCTTCCAATCTCCGACGCCCGGTAACCATTCAACGGGAAGTACTCAGGCGTCCTCGACCACCGAATCAATCATGTACAGCGCCCGCCGTAGGCAAAGGAGGGCCCCCACTGACCCGGAACCGAAAAGGACTCGGGGTCTCGTTAAAGGGGGCAAAGCGGAGCGTATTTGCAAGGCGACCGGTAAAAAGATCGACTTGCCGTACGACGAATTCACCGGTGGCCCTCCCACAGCTCAGCTAGCAAGTCTATCGGCGCATGGGATAGGGTCAACCATCCGTAACCGGGTTCGTATCACTGCCCCTACTTGGAAGGAGGCGCCGGATCATGAGAAGGCGAAAGTCTTCAAAGATCTTTCGGTATGTAATACGTCCAATTTATTTATTATATAATATTGTTAATCTTGGCCTAAAATTTCATAATATATACGATTATAATTTTCTATTTATTTTTGATAGGAACAATTTGACGTGGATCCGACACCGGCTATGTTGAGGCATATCAACCAAACCGCCAACTCCATCTACAAAGATTGGAAGTACAAGCTCCATAAGTACTTCCAAGATGTCGGTCCCGTGCCTCCCCCGGTAGAGCTGCAAGGGGAGAGAGAAGATGAGTGGGAGTGGTTGTGTAACCACTTTGCCGATGAACAATTTAAGGTATTAATTTTTTTTTTTATTTCAATTAAGATAATTGAATTATTTAAATTGTAGTTATTCATTTTTTAATGATTTAATTATGTTGTGTAACAGAAATTCTCCGGTGTCAACAAAGCTAACCGGGGGAAGAAGGAGAAACACCATACTACCGGCGCCAAGAAGTTCATTCAAATAGCCAAGGAGCACAAGGATAAGGGCTCCAAACACCCTTATCTTGATGCAAGCGTAAGCGCGTACGTGACGCCAGGGCTCGATAATGAAGCGAGTCAATGCGGCGTAAGTGATATATATATATATATATATATATATGTGCTTTTAATTATAGTAATTATTATTTAAATATGATTTCATTATAATAAATTAATTATTCTTTTGTAGGCAAGGGCGATAGAGCGTGCGCATGAAGAGTTGGCTAACACTCAGCTTGCGTTCCCAGATGTGCCGCCGGAAGACCTGCCTCCTCTATCCTTAGTGAGCCAAATTGCAATCGCGGATGAGGTCTACGGTCGTAGAGCTGGCAAGGAAGTTAGGCACTTTGGGCCTAGAGTGGTACGAGATTTGTCGACGACCTCCGGCTCATCATCTACGGGAGGTTCGGGGCAGCGGAGAAGGAGTCAGGCTGCGGCCGTCGAAGCAGCCATTTAAGAGGCTCGACTGGCACGAGAGGAGAATCGACTGACACAAGAGCAGAATGAGGCAATGCGGCAAAGACTTGACGAACAACAAGCACAAATAGCCCAACTCATCGCCCTCATGCAACAAAATCGAGAAGTATGTCAACCTCCTCCGAACCCACACCCCGACGACAACGACCCGGCTGGAGGCGGAGGACTCGGCGGCACATCTGCTCCTCCAGTGTATTAGCTAGCTAGTAGTTTATTATCTCGTTTCTTTCCGCATTCCGAACAATTTTTTAATTTTTAATTTATGGGTTTTTTCGATTATTCATGTATGTACAAATTAATTTAATTTAATTATTTAATAATTAAGTAATATTCAAAATTTAGTTTATTTAATTAATTTTAGCATTTTTCATTATTTAAATTAAATTAATAATAAATTAAATTAATAATATTTAATTTCATTTTTTTTTAAATTAAATATTCACTTGGACGACGGAGATTATGTTCTCCGTCGTCCAGGTGAAAAACCCTAAACCTAACCCTAAACCCCTAACCCCTAAACCCTAAACTCTGTCGTTCTCCGTGGCCCAGGTGTTCACCTGGACGACGGAGAATTAGTTATCCGTCGTCCAGGTGAACACCTGGGCCACGGAGAAGCTAGCATTATCCGTGGCCCATGTACTCACCTGGACGACGGAAACGCTAATTCTCCGTCGTCCAGGTGAACACCTGGGCCACGGAGAAGCTAGCATTATCCGTGGCCCATGTACTCACCTGGATGACGGAAACGCTAATTCTCCGTCGTCCAGGTGAACACCTGGGCCACGGAGAAACGAGCAATGTCCGTGGCCCATGTAGTCACCTGGACGACTGAGAATTAGCGTTTCCGTCGTCCAGGTGAGTACATGGGCCACGGATAATGTCCGCGGTCCAAGTGAACTTAGACGACGGAGAACTAATTCTCCGTCATCCAGGTTCTTGGACGACAGCACTTGGAGCACGGACCTTGGACGACGGAGAATCCGTCGTCTAAGTAGGAAAACTGCACCTAGACGACAGAAATGGTCCGTGGTCTAGGTGCAATTTTCTTGTAGTGATAGAAGCTAGAGAGAAAACTAGAGAGAAAAGGGCTCTAAACTTGTCAAAATGAGTGAAATGAAGTGTGGTATGGTTGGGTGCAAGGGGGAGCTCGAATTTGGGCTGAATGGGGAGACAAATATGGACCCTTAGATGATAGAAAATGGTGAGATGGAAGATCTAAAGATCAACTTTGAATGAGGGAGACCATGATCCACAATTTTAGGCTATGAAAAGCTAAGCTCCAAAATGGTGACAACATGCGGTCCAACTTATTCTCTTTCTCTCCAAATCAAATTGGTAAGCATAGATGGGCTCAACGGGCTTCCATTGGGCTAGACTCCATATGATTGGGCCGGAAAAAGTGGGTCGGCCGGTTGTGGCAAATTCCGGCGGGTTCCGAGTAACTTCCGGCGACCTCCGGTGAAGCTATTTCGTCATTTTCCCAAAGTTGCTCCAAATTCTCCGTTGACCTCAAAAATGTATACATCTTCTCCAATAAGTATCTAATTCTTCATATTTAATACATTTCCGAGCCAACTCCACATTTCCTAGCAAGAACAGGAAACGTCATAAGAAAAATGTTTTATTCATAGAAAACAAGCTATAAGCATAAATTTAGGAGCGTAATAAACACATAATTATGGTCCTAACAACTACCTCACACTTAAGCTTTGCTTTTCCTCAAGCAAACTAAGAAGAAAAGAATTAAACTAAGAATGATGCGTTCATCACAGGGCTCCAACTAGCGCGTTTGTCCGACGTCTCTGACATCAACATCTACAGTGATTCCCAGCTAGTTGCCAATCAGATAATGGGGGACTTTGATGCAAAGGGAGATAGCATGGCCATTTACTTGGCACTCGCCAAGCATTATCTCACCAAATTTAAATTCTTTAACATTACTCAGGTGCCACGTGCTCAGAACGCCAAGGCTAATGCCCTTGCCTATTTTGGCCACAACGATATACTCTACTTCTATCAATCATGGCAAGGTCAAAATTCTTGAGAAGCCAAGCATCACCAAGAGTTGTTCAGAAATACTACACATCTCACCAGCCTAGCCTAGTTGGATAGACTTCATCTTCACTTATAAGACTAAGGGAATTCTACTAGCAAACAAAGCGAAGGCTCAGACCAACGTGACCAGAGCCACCAACTTCAGTATTCGAGGTGAACATCTATCCTAACAAGGGCTCAGATGGCCGAACCTCAAATGCCTCACACCAAGTGTAGGACGCTCAATTTTAGAGGAAGTCCACAGTGGTGAATGCGGCCATCATATTGGTGTTAGATCTATCGCTCCCAAGGTACTGTACTATGGGTTTTGGTGGCCCACCATTTATGCTGACACTACTAATATCTCGAGCAAATGTAAAGCGTGTCAACTCCATGCACACAAAACTCATACTCTAGTAGTACCGACATCAATCATTCTATCTCCCATCCCATTCATTCAATGGGGACTTGACCTGATAGGTGAACTTCTGAAGTCTGAAGGCCAATTCGGCTATCTCGTCGTCATTATTGACTACCACACAAAGTTTATTGAAGTTGCACTACTAGTCAGGATTACCACAACAAAAATCATCAAGTTTCTCTGGTGTACACTGTTCTGCCGCTATGGAGCATATATGAACATCGTCACTGATAACGGAACACAGTTCAACAACAATGAGTTTATCCAATTCTACAAGCGTCAAGGGACTAACGTACTTTTTTCCTCCCTCTCTCACTCTAAGAGTAATGGGCAAGTCGAGGCAGCTAATAAGATCATCAAGGAGGAGTTGAAGAAGCTGATCACTGATGTCCAGAAGAGTGACCCAAATTACGGTCGCTGGGTTGAATTGCTTCCAGGTATGTTATAATCTATCTACATAATTGTCACGTCAGCTATTGGTGAGACGTTATATGACCTCATCTTTGGCACTGAGGCATTACTCCCTCTGGAAACAACTCATGAGAGTCTGAGGGTAGTGGCATTTAATCTGGATACCAATGGTTAAGGACTCTGCCTGCATAATGACCTACTCAAGGAAAAGCATTACACCGCTCACCTTCGCAACATCACCAACAAAGAGAAAAATGCCCACCTCAACAACCAATGTGTCAAGGCACACCCATTGCAGGTTGGTGACTGGGTAATGAAAGTCATCTAGACTAAGGTGAAAAACCACCGCCCTGCATGAGAAGGTCCTTAGAAGATAGTGGACGTTGCTAGCCCTAGCATGTTCTACTTAAGCGATGAGGAAGGAAGCATCTTGTCTTATCCATGGAACTCAGCCCATCTTCAAAAATACTATCACTAGTATAGCTTAACGCCCCCTGGGTAACGAGTGTGTCACCACACTGGGGTCTCCGTTTAGCCTAGGCTAGTTGGTTGAATTGTTCTTTTATATTTTCACCATTATCTTGTACTAGAGTACTATTCTTATCTAATGAAGTAAGAATAATTATATGTCCCCATCGTGTTGTTTTCTCAAACATACCGCTAAGGTTACTCCATCCGTTATCACTCTACGCTTGGGTAATACTTAGCGGACATAACTGACTATGAACTTACTCTCGCTAGCTTAACGCCACTCCCACAGTATCAAATATGGTCGAAATGCTTCACACTCAAAACTTGATTACACTTTAGCAATTTGATTAAAACGACAACATGTATACTATCGAGTCAGGTCCAATAAAAAGCAAAGGCACTTGTTCAACAAAAAGAGGGAGAAACAACAAAGCAATAACCACAAATTTACATGACCACTGAGCAAAGGACATTGTTTTTCTTTACATAAAAATGCAAGGTATATGGGAAGCCATAAATGCCATTATGCTCAATTGCCCTCGCTAGCTTCTTATGGTCCTCCTCATATTGCTTCCAATTGAAGTTGGGGCTTTCTTTGAGCTTTTCAAAGATGCCGGTACCACCCGCCAGCATTGCCTCATTCTTGATCTGCTCAAACTCGGCGGAGGACTTGAACGCCAGCATTGCATCTTCTTCAAGCTTGCGCGCACTTGGTAGCATCATCAAGGACCTGGGCTTTGAGCACTTACACCTCCACCTTCAGAGCATCAACTTACGCCAACACTTGTTCCAAGCACTCTGTCTGCTTGGCCTAAAGGTCTTCAAGTGAGTAAATCCTGCTAAACCTCTAACTCGCTATACGTCACATACATCTCCTGCTTGGCCTTCATGTTATCCTCAATGCCTTGTTTGTAGATAGCTAGCTCCTCATGAAGCTCATCCTCTAACTTCACATACTTCATCAGCTTACTGTTGGTTCTCACCAAAGCTGATTC
Source organism: Geum urbanum (assembly GCA_946800695.1). Classification (NCBI taxonomy): domain Eukaryota; kingdom Viridiplantae; phylum Streptophyta; class Magnoliopsida; order Rosales; family Rosaceae; genus Geum; species Geum urbanum. Next base: position 39,735,624 of record OX327002.1, on the reverse strand, counting down.
CCTTTGTTTCAGCTTCACTTCCAACTTAAAGGCTCTCACTTTAACAGCCGCCATCTCCTTTGGATTTCCCCTGGCTCATCCAATAAAACCGACTGGAAGAGATCATGCACCCACCGTGCTACCTCGAAAAAGACATTGGTGGTTAGTCCGGCTGTGAGGCCTCAGAAAATTTAGAGAGCTAATTTGTTTGTTTACCAAGATCGATTGGGTAATCTTGAAAATTTCATTGATATTTTGAAAATTTTGCGTTGATGCGAAAATTTTCATTTGGATATTTTGAAGTAAGGTATTTTCGAGAATCTTTGTTACAAATTTTGAGATGCTAATAAAAAAATAAATTTAATCAAAAAATTAGATTAGAACGGTATTATCCTAATGTTTGATCACTAGTCTTGTGATCTGGACCATTAGATGAAAGTGCATATCACTTGGATCAGCTTGGGAAGAACCATAGTGAACTTAGGTTACTATTTTTTTGTCCCAAACAATATTCTCATCAGTTTAGTTCCAGGGCCCAAATCGATATGATATATTACTCGGTTGCATTCGACTTCTTCATTAAAGTTCCTCAGAATTCTATCTTCGGTATCATATCCAAATTTTGTGACGATCGGACTGTGTAATCATGCCGGATCAAGGTAATTGTGAAAACTATTTGTCACAACTTCAGTTTTTAGGGAACATCAAATCGTCTCTAACTTGGGTTCCATGTCCTTTTTTCTATCACATTTACCTTGTCTAGATTTTGGGTGATGTTCTCCGATTGAGTTTGAGTATTTGAGATCTATAGCTCACCAATGATCGAATCCTTTTGGTCTTCATCTCTCTGATCATACATGCAAGGTATGGAAGCTTATCTTTTCGTTGTGTTGGACGTGCTTCTGCAATTGGATTTTGATTTTGGTTACGTTTGATGAAGTTGATATTTTTGTTGGCACGGTCACCATCGAGTTCACTCATTGGATGTAGTATTGATCTTTCTTAGCCCATTTTTGAGCTTAATCAATTATGTGTTGATGAAGTCTAGCTTTGTTAAAATCAAAGAGCATGTGAAGCTTGGGAAGCTTGGGGAAAAGGGCGATGTTTTACTGAGTTCATTGTCAGCTTATGAAATGGGAGGATGAACTTAAAATTGGAGAGCTTGGACATCTATTGTTAAAAAAAGGTATCATTTCAAGATTGACAATGTGATTATTATTTCATGATGCGAATGAGGAAACAAGATCGGAACATATTGACGTTGGGAGTAATTCGATTACTCTTATATTGTTTGTTTAGTATTCGAGTTGCCAAAAAATATGGATATATCATGGTGTTGGCTTAGAACGTTATTGGAATCAAACTATGGGATCTCAGGTAGGGACTTCGAACTTGCCTCAGTTAGTGATTTTCAAAATGATTATATTTTCTCAATGCAAGATAAAAATATTTTGATGCATATGCATGAAATACTATTGGATGTGATTACCTGAGAGTGAGAGGAGCATAGCGACTTCCTTGGGCTTCGATCTCCTAAACCTCTGAAGGGGTTATATGTACGGAACAGTGTTTGACATCCTTTGTGGTGTGGCACTAATTCTAGGCAATACAGTATAAACAAATACTCTCGCTACATTTACTTGTGTGACGAGATTCTTTCTCTGGTAAGGTGGTAGTTGGTATAGTGACCAGTCATCAGGTTTGCTACATGAGCATTGTTTTTCATGAGATTTTACCTCAGTTTTTATTGTTTCATATACGTACTTGTTGGCCAACACTTATGTTTATATAAAATGGTTTTCAAATCTAGTTGGGTTTAGTCTTTTGAGCAGCGAGGACGAAAACTCATCCCTACAATAGTTTTGGATGCAGGTACTATACACTAAAATGGGACAAAGAAGGATGGAGCTAGATGTGCTAAAGACTTGTATTTAGTATTGGTATTATTTGTCATGTTGCAGACCATCAACATGTTTCTTATTTGTAGCTAAATTCAGTTGTTTCAAAACTTGCTACTTGCTATTCTTTTTGTTTGAATTTAAATTGGTTTGGTTACTCATTACATTGTTGTTGTTTGATTGGTTTATATCGGATAAGAATTTTCCTATATCAGCTTTTCACCTTATTTTAAATAAAATACGTTTCCGCTTGCGAACTGTAGTAACTTGGTTTCAAACTTAGCCTTGTGAGTTTCTAAATGGTTTAAGTTATACTTTTTTCTACTTGTATTTTAGAAATCACGACACTGTGACGTGCTTAATCTGAAGAAGTGCAATTTGGGACGTTACATCGGCTCTTGGTGGTAAGTGCTCCCTTCCTTTGGTGCTAGACTAGGCCCAGTGGACAGGTGCCCCAACAGAAGTTCATATATTTTTCCAACAGGATCCTCGTCCCTCCACTCGGCCCCTTATTAGTCATAAGTGGTGTTTGGGTAGGGGATCCTACAGCGGGTAGCACAGGCGAGTTGAGCGGCGTCTGCTCATCATCTTATTCGTTATCTTTTACTTCCTCATTCTTGGGTGAGCGTGCAAGCGGATCATGAGCAGAGGACCCCTCCTCATCCTAGCGGCCATATTTACACCTTTTACTCTTATACTCTGACTGCTAGCTAGCACTACGTTTCTTGTTCTTGCCCTTCTTGGAAGCCTGCGCCTCCTCCATTTCAACCAAAACTTGAGCAGTTTGCTCTGCGCTAGGCTCTCGACACCGTCTCCTACGCTCCAAGCTTTTCTCCCCATCTGACAGGGTCTCCTCTTCATCATCCACCCGCTCTTCACTTTGATGGTGCAATGATGGGCACGACCTTCGAAAAGCTTTTTCCCGCTCATCTCCCAGAATGATGACCTTCACCTCATGCATATTCGTTTGCTTAGGCAAGGCAGTGTCGCGCTCTTCTGCTCCTTGCTACCAAGACTCATCTGTATAGAGCACCAAGCGGAAGGTATTGCGTGTTTGCCCCATCAACATAGCCATCACCCCAGACGACTTGGCCTTCTCCATCTTTTTGTCTGTCTTAACGGAGGCACTCTTGGCTACGAGGAAACTAGAGCAACGCATACTAATCAACCATGCCAGAAAAGCACCTAACACATTCAAAGAAGGAAACAACAGTAAATAAAACCAAACATGTTTCTACCGAATTACGCGCGGAGGCGTAATGGGGCAGAAGCAACAAGAATAAGCTTCCTCTTCCTTCCTCGGTCGTGCGTGCGGACCTCTCCTCCTTGGTGCGTCCGAACGGTGGGGCTGTTCGGATGGGCGGGCTCTTCTCTTCTTCCTTCTCTTCGTGTGTGCGGGCTCTTCTTGCGGGTTCCTCCTTCCTCGGGCGTTCGGGAGCAACTGTTAGAAGAATACAACAATGAAGCAGGCGGTCAGGGGTCAAGACGGGGTGGCCCGCCTTCAACGCTCCGATGCCTAAGTCAGAATATGTATCGGATATAACAGTCAAGCGAACGTGCGAGTGGTGTGATATGGATCGAGTGAGTCAACTGGCTCTCGATGGGATCTAGTGGAGTGATCGAATGGAATTAGATACCGTTCGATGGGATGTAATGGAGTGAGATTGAGTCCAACGTGTTGTGTTGAGATTCAATGGAGTGATCTTACCTGTAATAAATACCTGATATATATATAGGTGGTTGAGATTGGGACCTGGTGGTGTTCTTCGATGTGGGACTTTGTTGTTCCTGCTGGTGTGTGATCCGTGTGTTCGGGTACGCCCCCCACGGGCGCGTGCGCGCTCGGAAGGGGTGGGTCCGGTGAGTGAAGTTGGTGCTTCCTTGGTGGTCTTGCATGTGGTTGAGTAGGTGTTGCTAATCTGCTTAAGTGGATAAGTATGTTAATCGTACAACTAATTATGCAATACTAACAAGTCCCCCAATTCCCCAAGTCAAAGAGAACTTTCTTGACTGGGGAGTTGAAAAAGGGTGGGCGATTAACAAGAAATACTTATCCGGTTGAGCAGTGGTCACGATCCTGTGACCCCCCAAGTCCCCCAACGCTCCGGTCAAGAAAGGGATCGCATGACGGAGCGTGTACCTGTTCGTGCGATGGTGTACCTATGGGCCCGGCCTCCAGAGCGAGACTTGCTATTCTGGAGCCGCGCGCCCAGGTGGGATCGGTTTTGCGAGTATATAAGTATCACAGATATGCAGATATGTAGGTATGCAGGATATGATGTATGAATGTATGGTATGATGCGTGAATGTATGGTATGATGTGTGTATGCTAAATGTTTTTCGTGACACCGGCATTGGGATGGCGCGGTGCACCGCGTACATCAACGGGGATGCCGTTCCGTACGGTATAGCGTCAACGGGGGGATCAAGACCGCGACCTATAAGTAACGCGCTACGGAGGGGACGGACCGCATGCCCGTGCCGTTCTTCGGCTTAGCACCCTCAGAGAGAGGGCGTACCCCATGCCTCCGTTATGACAGCCGGCTTGTGTTTCGCTACGGAGGGACGTACCGCATGCCCGCGCTCATCAATCCCAGAACGCGCAAGGAGGGGTCGGACCGCACGCCCTTGGCGCTCTGAGTCGGGGTGGAATTGCGCTCACACGGAGGGGAAACACCCCACGCCCGTGCCGCCATCGACTTTGCACGCTCAGAGAGGAGTTGGCCCCATGCCTCTGTCATGACAGCCGGCTTTCGCTTCGATCATGTAACGGTGCGCCCACGGAGGGGGCGGATCCCATGCCCGTGCCGCCCATCGGTCTCAGTGCGCGCTCAGAGAGAGGGCGGACCCCATGCCTCTGCCGCCTGATCCGGCTTGCTAATGCGTGCGTGTACGTAGAGGAAGAACCTCATCCCGTACGGCGCAGCTCTTCGCTCGGGACACGGCCAAAAGGGAATTCAGGCGTTTTAGCCCTCTTTCGGGGCGTCCGAGCGGTACTTGTACTAACCTGGCGGTGGTGTGCGAGCGCTTGGTCACGCGGGTGGTGCGTGGTGTCGTGTCGTGTTGTCCTTGCCTTTTTGGGTTTTGTGGTGTTTTGATGAGATGTTTGGAGGTGACATTCCTTTTGACTGCTCTTGGGGAACTGGTGTAATAAATGCTAGCCGCCGTATTGAATGCTAGTGTGTTTTTGTATTAAATGCCGATGTTGTGATGATTATTCGGAGGCCGATGTTACGCGCGTGGGCGCGTGGGAGTGGGGCATGGGCGCCACGTGGCGGTACGTGGGAGACCGTGCTAGGGCTTGAAATCGAGGCGGGAAGCTGAGGAGTTGGCGCGGTTTACTTAGGAGGGTAAGTAAACCGCCCTGGCCACGTGTCATGATCCGAGGGCGGACACGCGAAAAACGGACGACTGGCGTTCGTTAGCGTATCCCATCTGAGTAATATAAATAAGGTTCCTCTGCCATTGTCTTCTTTATCACTCTTATATCGTACAAAAAACTCTCCCGGAACCTTCCTGTAATCTGTACCTTGTCTGAGCCTTCTCTGTGCTGGTGTTCTCTTTGGGGCCGGAATCCCTGTTTGTGGCGTGAAAGTTTCAGTCCGCAACCCACAATCTGGTGAGGCTTTCATCCTTGGTTTTGTTGTTTTTGTATCTGTGTTGTGTTTGTTTTTTGTTCCTTCTGGGGTTTTGTTTTTGCTGGGGGGTGGGGTGTTTCTGTGTGGGGAGGGATTTTTGGCTAAGTGTTGGTCGTGCGCCCGTCTATAGGATGGAGCCGATAGAGATACCGAGCGATCAGTCACGCGAGCGGATCTACATTCGGGGGTTAGGGTGGTTTAGTTGTGGGTCGGGTGGGTCGAGTTCGTCGAGTATGTCCAGTGTGTCTTCGGATGAGTCTGTGTTGAGTGTCCCGCCATTGCATTTCATTTTGCCTGATACCTCTGCCGTGCAGCCAATGGAAGCTAGGCAAACGTTCGAGACGGTGGGGTTGGGGAGCTCGTCTGGTTCGTCGGGCGGGCAGTTTGACGAGCAGTCGGGCGCATCGACCCACTGGGGTGAAGAGAGGTCGGAGGGGGGAGATTCACTTCCTCAACCTACGGCCGGTGGACCTGTCTACTGGGCGTTCCCCGATGGCACGCCCGTCCAAGAGCCCGAACGTGCGCCATCCTCTTCGGAGTTGGACAGGTGGGCGAGAGACTATCACATCCCTGTATCTGTGAAGTTGCGGGCGCCTGGTAGAGGCCATACGTTCACTCGGCCGCCGCCTGGTCATGTGTGTTTGAGCGAGTATCACCTGAAGGCGGGGATTAAGTTGCCTTTGCACCCGTATTTCCAGTATATGCTGGCGCTGCTGAACATTACGCTAGGTCAGTGCGGGCCCACTCTCACGCATACGCTTGTGGCCATGTTCAATATTTTTCGGAAGAGCGGACTAGACCATCCTACGCGGGCGGAGTTCCTTCACTTCTTCCGTCTGCGTTACTCGACACGCAAGAGGGATTGGGGGACCGTCACCGTGGAGCCGCGCGTGTCGTGGTGGCTGTCGGATCCACCTAGTTCTGCGACCAACTGGCGTACGATCAGTTGCCTGGTGGGCGGTGATTGGAAGTTGGGCTCCTTCTCGGATGTGTATGTTGAGCATGCCGACTTGATTGATCGGGTTCCCCAATCCTTCCAGCCCCTGGACGCTAATGAGTACCCGATGACGCCCGTAGAGGAAGCTCGGGTCAATCGTCTGAAGTTTGTTTTTGACCCAGCGCCCGAGGCGAGGTCGTTTTACGCCGCCTGTCATTGGGATATCATCGTGGAGACGCGCCTTGCCAAGCGGCCGCGTATGTGTGCCTGTAGTTTGTTTGTCTGGGAGTAGAGTAGATTTAGATACTGTTGTTGCTGTTGCTAACCTGTTGCTTTGTTTGTTGTAGTTAAGAAGATGACTGGTAAGAATGCTTTTGCCAGTGACGTGGCCAAGCGTCGCATGGCCGACCTACGAGGTACCGGGGTGAAAGCCCGACTGGTGGTGGATGATGGGCGGGGTGGTCTGGCGCTTGGGGAGACTGAGCAGCCCAAGCTCCCCCCTCCTGCTGTGGGTGATTATGCCCCTGCTGTCCTGGCAGGTGCCCGCCGCCCCCCGTCAGGCCAAACCGGCGGAGCAAAGGCGCAGGAGAAAGCCGATCGTGCCGAGAGGCAAAGGGAGAAGCGCCAGGATAGCCGTGATATGCGCCGGCAGGATCGAGACGATACGCGGGATGCTGCTCGTGCGTCCAGGGCAGGTGGACAGTCCTCTTCGTCGCCCCAATCGTCCGAGCGTCCTGCCACCAGGTCCCGAGTGCCCAGCCCGCCCAGTGGCCCCCCCGAGAAGCGTCTGCGCACGGAGAACCCGCCAGTCAAGGTGTCCGCCGCTCGGCCTGATGACCCGTTTGCCTGCTATACTCCGTTGGCAAAGTCCCTTGAGGAGGCCATGAAGGCCGTAGATGTGATGGTGCCAGAGGTGGGTGCGGGCAATAAAGATGATATGGACACGGCCTATAACCTCTGCCTGGCGCTGCAGCGCAAGATGTATTTGGCGCGTGAGCGCCTCGCCAACAGGCGGTGTGCGGAGAGAGCCCAGGCGGAGATAACCAGGCTCACAAATAATTGTATGAAGGCGGAGCGGCTGGCTAGTGAGCGGGAGGCGCAGGCGGAGATACTTAAGGCCGAGCGCGATTCAGCCCTCGCTGCCCTTGAGGAGGAGAAGGCTGCGGCGGTCAATAGGGTGGCTGAGGTGGAGTCCCGCCTGATGGCCGAGGCGCAAGCCCAAGTCCGACAGGCGCGCGAAGAGGCGCGGTTGGAGGCGGTCGCTGATTTCAAGAATTCTGCGGAGTTCAAGGAGTTGGTGGAGGTCGAGGCCGAGGTTCAGGTCGTCCAATTTTAAGACATGGCGCGGCCTTTCCTGAAGGTGGATGAGCTGAATGCGTGGTTGGTGGAGCAGGGGGTGCTGCCGGGCGAGGATGATGGCGCGGGCGCGGGCGGCGCGAAGTAGGGCAGCTGTTTCTCTTGTCTGTAAAAATAGAGTAGGTCTTTTGCTTTCCATTCTGTCTGATCGGGCCTTTGTGCTCTGGATCGTACGCCAGCTGATTTTTGTTTCTGGCGAGATGAATGAAGTTTTTCTTTTGTGTCCGCTTGTGTGCCCTGTGCTTTTTTTTTGAATGAACTCAGTAACTCGTTCAGGCGCGCGTTTCCTTATTGTGCCTGTGGTAAGCCTGACCCCAGTCCCCCGAGTGTGTAGGCGGGCGGGGTAAGGACAAACGCAACAGTGTTTACACTTGGATGAGAATATATGGTAAGATTTAGTGAAGGTACTTCCTCAAGTGCTGGATGTTCCATGGGTGACGCAGTCGTTGGCCTTGCATGTCTCTAAGGTAGAAAGTGCTGTCGCTTATTACCTCGTCAACGACGTACGGTCCTTCCCACAATGGGCGAAGCGCTTTCACCTTCTGTTGGATTGCCTTCATTACCCAGTCCCCTAGTTGGATAGGGCGAGCCCGTACGCGCTGGTTGTATAACCGGGCGATCCTCTGCTTATTGGCGGCATTGTGTAGGTGCGCCATATCTCTGCGCTCCTCTAACAGGTCGTTGTTGAGTCTTAGTCCCTCGCCATTCGTGCGCGGGTCGTACCCCTCGATCCGCGGGCTCTGATGGGTGATCTCCAAGGGTAGCACGGCCTCCGTTCCGAACGTCAGGCTGAACGGGGTCTCGCCTGTGGCTACGTTGGCTGTCGTTCGGATGGACCACAGGATTTCTGGGATGATGTCGGGCCAGTGGCCGTAGCCTGCCTCCCCTGGTTCGATGTCTTCTATCTTCCTTTTGATGCCGGACTTGATGATTTTGTTTGCCGCCTCTACCTGTCCGTTTGTCTGGGGTTGCGCGGGTGACGCGAAGATGAGGTCCGTTCCCTGGCGTTTGCAGAAGTCTATCAGCCTGGAGTTGTTGAATTGAGGCCCGTTATCCGTGATGATGCTGATCGGGGTCCCATATCGACAGAAGAGGAAGCGCCAGAGGAAACGTTCCACCTTCTCCGTGGTGATTTTTGCCATGGGCTGGGCTTCGATGAACTTCGTGTGGTAGTCGATGATGACGATCAGATACCTGTATTGCCCTTTTGATTTTGGGAGTTCTCCGATCAGGTCCAGTCCCCACTGTGCGAATGGAACGGGCGACAGGAGGATGGACAGGGGGACGGCAGGCGCATGGTGGTGATGTGCGTGGAGCTGGCACTGGTGGCACTTACTCGTCAGTGCCGTAGCGTCTGCGTGGATGGTGGGCCACCAGAATCCGTGCCGAAGGGCCTTGTGCGCGATCGACCTGGCGCCCGCGTGGTGGCCGCACGTGCTCGAGTGGATCTCTTTCAAGATGGAGTCGCCTTTTGTCGGGGTGACGCATTTGAGGCTGGCCCAAGTCCTGCCCTGTCGGTAGAGTGTCCCGCTCCGCACGCTGAAGTTGGCTGCCCGGGCGACGATGGTTCTGGCCGCCTTTTTGTCCGTCGGTAGTTCTCCCCTGGCTTTGTAGGCGATGAGCTCGTCCATGTAACTATGCTCGCGAGGTTCGATCGCCAAGACCTGTCCTGCGCCAGAGATGCTCGGTCGTCGCAGAACTTCGACGATACGCTGCCCCGGTCCAGTGTGTACGGGCGCTGTGGCCAACCGGGCCAATTTGTCTGCTTTTGCGTTGAATCCTCGGCGTATGTGGTTGATGTTGACGTATTTGAATCCTTTGATCAGCGTTTGGACGTGCTTTAGGTAGGCGATCATGGATTCCTCCTTCGCCTGAAATTCTCCTCCGACCTGTCTCACCACCAGCTGTGAGTCACTGAAGATGTTGAGGTCGGGCGCATCCGAATTTTTGGCTAGTTGTAGACCTGCGATGAGCGCCTCGTACTCGGCCTCGTTGTTCGTCGCCTTGAATTCGAACTTGAGGGCGTACTCCGCGTTCACCCCTCCCGGCCCGGTTAGGATTATACCGGCGCCGCTCACCTTCTTCGTGCAGGATCCATCGACGTAGAGGTTCCACTCCGAGAGTGGTCGTCCCGAGGCCTCTGCCCTGTCGGACGACTCCGCTGTCGGATTGGTGGGTGCTTGGGCGGGCGCCTCCTCTGCTTCTGTGTACTCGGCGATGAAGTCTGCCACGGCCTGCCCCTTGATTGCCGTGCGAGGTCTGTACTCGAGGTCGAATTCACTAAGCTCGACGGCCCATTTTGCCAGGCGACCGCTGTGGTCGGGCGATTGGAGTATCTGACGTAAGGGTGTGTTGGTGAGGACGTGGATGCTATGCGCCTGGAAGTATGGCCTCAACCGTCGGGCAGCGGTCACGAGTGCGAGCGCCATCCTCTCGATCGTTGGGTATCGTGACTCAGCGCCCGTCATACCTTTTCCTGAGAAGAAAACAGGTAACTCCGTGTGGTCCTCCCTGCGGATGAGGGCAGAACTGACGGCTGTAAGGGAGGCGGCTAAATAGAGGTACAGGACCTCCCCTCGGACGGGCCTAGAGAGTAGCGGAATGGACGCCAGGTATTCCTTGATCTGAAGGAAAGATTCCTCACACTCGAGTGTCCATACGACCTCGCGCTTGTTCGTGGTTCTCAGGGCCTTGAAGAATGGTGCGCACCTGTCCGAGTAGCGTGAGATAAAACGGTTTAGGGATGCGAGTTTTCCTGTGAGGCTCTGTAGGTCCACCCTTTTGACGGGCGGTTTCATGTCGATGATTGCCTTGACCTTGGCTGGCGCGGCCTCGATTCCTTGTTGACTGACAATGTATCCCAGAAACTTGCTATTGGTGACCCCGAAGGTGCATTTGGCGGGGTTCAGCCTCATGCCATTCTTGATGAGGATGTCGAGCACAGTCCCCAAGTTCTGGACGTGGTCGACCGCCCGGACGCTTTTCACCAGTATGTCGTCCACGTATACGTCCACGATGTTGCCGATGAGGCCGTGGAACATCGTGTTCATGAGCCTCTGGTAAGTGGAGCCGGCGTTCTTCAGCCCGAAGGGCATGACGACGTAGCAATAGAGGCCTTTGTCCATGACAAACGTCGTTGCTTCCTGGTCCGCGGGGTCCATGAAGATCTGGTTATAGCCCGAGTAAGCGTCCATCATTGATAGGAGCTCGTGCCCTGCCGTTGCGTCCACCAGTTGATCGATCCTTGGTAGTGGGAAGCTGTCTTTTGGGCACGCCTTGTTGAGGTTACTGTAATCGATGCACATCCTCCATTTCTTGTTGCTCTTCTGCACCATTACCGCGTTGGAAATCCACTTAGGATAATCCACCTTCCGGACGAACCCGATGCCCAGCAGTCGGTCCACCTCTTCGCGCATGGCCGCGTAATGCTCCGCTTTGTACGCCCGTCGCTTCTGCTTCACTACCCGGGCGCTGGCGCTGATGCTAAGTCGGTGGGATATGATGTTCGTGCTGATTCCGGGCATGTCTTTGTACGACCAGGCGAACACCTCCTGCTTCTCTTTCAGCAGCGTGATCAGTCGTTCGGCTATTGCAGGGGCTAGCGATGCCCCGATCTGGACCGTCCTCTCCGGGCGTTCGGAGGATAACTGGATCGTCCTCAGCTCTTCGCGTTCGGGGACGGGTGATACGGCCATTAGTCCGTCACGAGGATCGTCGGGCACCTCCGATCCTGGCGCGGGTTCCAGGGCGAGGACCTCATGCTTGTTTTGAGCTTCCGCTGCCTCCTTGCTGCTGTATCCTCGGATATGCCCGACTCCGTGCTTGGTTGGGAACCGTCCGAGGAGCATATACGTTGCGACGATCATCCTCAGTCTGCAGATCCCTGGCCTCCCGAGTATGGCGTTGTAGGGGGAGGGGGTGTCCATGATGGTGAAGTCTGTCCGGATTTCGCTGCGCGGGGAATCGGGTGCGCCAACCTCGACCCGCAGGTTGTCACTCCCGATAGGATACGAGGTCTCGCCCGTGAAGCTGGTGATGCATTCATGATCCTGTGCCATCTTACTGGCGGGTCGGCCGAGTGCCTTGTATGCGTCCAAGTAGATTATGTTGACAGACGCTCCGTTGTCGACTAACACCCTCCGCACAAGGAATTGATCGATGATCGCGTCGATCACGAACGGTAGGGTGCTGTCCCTTGGATTTTCTTCCTCGTCCTCCGCTGTGAAGCTGATGGTGGGCGCCTCCTTTCGTTGTGCCCCGGGCGCTCTCCTTGCCCCGATCGCTAGCACGTCCCTGCTCGGGCGATCGGGCGATGAGGCTCTCTCTTTGCGTTTGCCTCCGGATATCGTGTTGATAGTGCCACTGGTCCTGGCGCCCGCCTGGTGCTGCTGTCCGCCCGTCCTGGGGCGATCGGTCTCCTTCATATCCCCGAGGGCTCTTCTAAGCAGTGGGCAGTTGTTCGTGTGATGGGTGGGGGCGTTGTGGTACTCGCACCAAATGCCCGGGATTCGGCCGACCGGAGCCATCGCCGCCGTCACGCCGCTCGGTTGCGGGAGCTGGTGCCAATGCAGGTGGAGGAGCTGCTCGGGTGACTGCCCATTGATTGCAAGGACCTTCCGCACTGTTGGTTGACGGGCGCCCTGCCGCGCCGATCCCTCCGCCCGGTGGCTGCGAAAGGGAGGCCTTCGACTGCCCCGTCCTGGTGTGCCCTGGTGCCTCTTGTGTCCTTCGGCTGGAGCACCCCCGCCGTTCGAGGGCCGTTGGGGCTGAGCGTTCTTCGATGGTCTGTTTGTGCTAGACTCGGAGGTGGACCCGTACACCCGCGTTTCCACCAGTGCCTTCTGCACGATCAGGTCCATGATCTCGTCGTAGTCGAGATGATCCTTCCTCACGAGTTTCTCTACGAAGGGGGTAGCGAGCAGGTTGTCCATCAGGGCGACCTTGGCCACTCGCTTGTCAAGGTCCCTGCACGTGCTTGCGAGCGTCCTCCATCGATTAATGTAGCTCGACAAGCCCTCGTCCATCCCCTGGCGGACCTTCAGGAGGATGCATGTGGTGTTATACTTCCCCTGGAGCCGATAGCGCCTCTGAAAACTTTCCGCCAACTCGAGGAACGAGTGGATGGACCCTGGCGGGATTTCGTAGAACCAGCTCCGTGCCTCCTCCGCCAGTGTTTCCTGGAACAGGAAACACAACGTTGGGTCCGAATATCGGGTCCCGTCCGTGGTTGACCGGAACTCGTCCACGTGCGCTCGGGGATCCCCGCTCCCGTCAAACCGGGCAATCTTCGTTATCTTGGCGTAGGGATCCCTTCCTCTTTCCAGTATGTGCGCCGAGAACGGGCTGACCCGGGGGGCGAACGTCCCGCCCTGACCTGCCAGCTTGTCCTTGCGTAAGCGTGAGACTTCCTCCGCCAGCTCCTCCATCCTCCGTAGGATCAGGTCGTTGTTTGTCGGGGGTGATGACTCCTCCACGGGTGAGGGCGCTCGGGCGTTGGTTCTGGCGAACAGAGGGCGCACCTCGCTGGCGGTCTCCTGCGTTTCTTCGTGCTGCTCTACCTGCCGGCCGATGAGCGCCTCCAGCCGTTCTTCCATCCTTCGGCGGGCTTGGCGCTCCTCCGCTATCTCGAGCGCTACCTCCCGCAACTCCTGGGCCATGCCGTTGATGCGCCCGTCCCTGTCGTCCCTGTCGGTTGTCTGTGCGTTCCGCCCCATCGACCCTGGCGGAGTCCCTCCTTCAGGTGTGTTGCTGCCGTTAGTCGCCGGGTTGAGCATGTGGACCTTTGGTTTCGGTGGTGTTTATACGAGGTTTGCAATTTGTAAGTTTCCCACAGACGGCGCCAGATGTTTCTACCGAATTACGCGCGGAGGCGTAATGGGGCAGAAGCAACAAAAATAAGCTTCCTCTTCCTTCCTCGGTCGTGCGTGCGGACCTCTCCTCCTTGGTGCGTCCGAACGGTGGGGCTGTTCGGATGGGCGGGCTCTTCTCTTCTTCCTTCTCTTCGTGTGTGCGGGCTCTTCTTGCGGGTGCCTCCTTCCTCGGGCGTTCGGGAGCAACTGTTAGAAGAATACAACAATGAAGCAGGCGGTCAGGGGTCAAGACGGGGTGGCCCGCCTTCAACGCTCCGATGCCTAAGTCAGAATATGTATCGGATATAACAGTCAAGCGAACGTGCGAGTGGTGTGATATGGATCGAGTGAGTCAACTGGCTCTCGATGGGATCTAGTGGAGTGATCGAATGGAATTAGATACCGTTCGATGGGATGTAATGGAGTGAGATTGAGTCCAACGTGTTGTGTTGAGATTCAATGGAGTGATCTTACCTGTAATAAATACCTGATATATATAGGTGGTTGAGATTGGGACCTGGTGGTGTTCTTCGATGTGGGACTTTGTTGTTCCTGCTGGTGTGTGATCCGTGTGTTCGGGTACGCCCCCCACGGGCGCGTGCGCGCTCGGAAGGGGTGGGTCCGGTGAGTGAAGTTGGTGCTTCCTTGGTGGTCTTGCATGTGGTTGAGTAGGTGTTGCTAATCTGCTTAAGTGGATAAGTATGTTAATCGTACAACTAATTATGCAATACTAACAAAACACACACCAGGTTTTTGAAAAAATTTCGTTTGCTCGAGGATCTCTAGATGATTTAGCTCCCAGATGTTTCGGCCAGCAGTAGGACTGTCCCAGAAAAACAAAATCTTCGACAGCCACCTCGTCTCTCTTCTACCTGCTGGAAAGTTGTACTTCACTACATAGACACGGAGGCATTATGATGTTAACATCAGCATTCTCAACCTTAGCACAATACCTCCAAAAAAAACAACAACAACAACATTTCAATCAGTACTCTTTAGATTTCTCAAAGCATAAGACAGCAAGTGACGTAGCGGCTGAAATGACGTTGGCACACAAGGAAGCCCCACTATAACTCCAACTGGGCGCTGCCCAAACTCCCAATTTTCACTCGCTAGGCATGCCTTACATCACCTGACGATTACGAATGACGGCATCTTTGATAACCACCACTTTGTCTTCTTGGCAGCCAGTGTCATTGTCTCATAATCCCATTCTCGACTCGCATAGCTTATATTGTAGAAGTAGGTCAACTCCGCCATTATGGGCATCCCAAAATGCGACAAGTTAAAAACATTATACAGCGGTATCAACACCTTCATCATTATTGGCCCGCATTGCCCTAGCATAATCTTGAAGTGGGACAACACAGATTGGAAAAATGGATGCAAAGGAAAATTGGTACCATTGTGGAGATGCCACTTGTGCATTAACATATGGCCCTCTAGTGGATCATTAAATGTCTCTCCTAGGCCTAGCAAGCAAAGGTGCATAAAACAAGGAACATTGTATTTCCTATAGAAATCTTCACACTCATTAGCACTAAACGATACTAGCAGTTCCTGCACTGGATCCCCGTCAGCAAAGACTTTTAAGACCGGTTCGCCCTTAAACACCGAAAGCTCCTACGTGATCTCCCTTGGCGCCACATACGCCGCTGCCCCGCTCGCTTCTCGCTGCTAACAAACCAACCCCTACTTCTAATTGTGAGGCCATGTCTGGCACATCTTTCAATAAGAGGGTTGGAGCATCAGCAGGTATATATACACTTAATGGTTGTGAACTTGACTCTATGCTTGACGACGAGGACGAGGACATTTGGCTAATGCTAAATGAGTTGAGCCTCAATCTTAACTTATTCATGGAAATATGTTATTTCTTCCTTCGCCTTTTTCCATCCACAATCCTATAGGATTCATTGTTCGATATCTCAAAAAGTACTGACGAGTCCATAACACTGAAGCAGTCAGCCTATCACACAAAAGACATTCATCAAGGTCAGCACACGCCAATGCCATGGTGTCGCGACATAAAAAAAGGCTGCCTAACTACCCACCTAGACATTTCAATCAACACCATACTAGTAACAATCTACATGAATCCCTCTACTAGTAAACAAAGGCTGCCTAACAAAGGCTTTGTCTACCAATAGAACTCGTATACAAATACAAAACACTCAACCAAAGACTGCTCATTTTACGGGCAAAAAACCTACAAATCCAGAGAGGCCTTAAAATGTATACAACTACAACCCAGAAATCCCAAACACCTCTTACAAGGTAATATCCATTCATCGGATAACTCAAGGCAACAAAACTCGACCACAATAAGAAAGATGAACAATAGAGGATCCAGAAACTCACATGTTGAAGGAGCAGAATCTCGAGCGAAAAGGTCACGGAATCAACTACTGTAGATCTTACTGAGCGCTGTAAAAATTCTAAACAAAGACAATGTAAACTTCTCCTAAAGTGCAAAATAAGAGAATCACGTGGTTTAAATTCTATACATACCGCACCGACCCAAAATCCTTTATCTCCTCCACTATCCATGCATCCTCTAAAATTTCTTTGGATCTGCGACACGCGTCCTACACAATTCAAAAATTTAAACTGTCACGTCCTTAATTTCACAAGGCACATTTATGACGGCAACGCTGCACATGCACAATGGCTAACTCTGGACTCTTCGGAACCTACATGGCTCGCCACGTGTAAAGCATGCAGCTAGATCTCATGCCACTTGTCTAACATCAAGGCTTAGTAGGGCCAAACGGCACAACGCCTCTATTTCTACTCTACTGTCACAAGCCACATAGCTTCCAACCAACAAGCGTACTTCATGTATGACGCTCTTACATGAGCCACCTCGCTATGCCCACCTACTTGATGAGCACGAATCTCTGACGCATCTAGGTCGAGCACCAGGTTGCCTTGTTTTCTATCTTTAGCACCGTCAATAAACGCTCGCCTTTATTTGACGACATCGACACGCTAAGGATCGTAACGAGCTTTGGAACCACATTCCACACGTCCCATCTCACTTTTCCTCTAGCACAATCCATACACCCATACTACTAGCACCCAGAGCCCATCGCTCAAATTAGACTCCCCTAGCGACTGATCACCCTAGACAGGATGTCTCCTAATGTGGTCTTCGACCTAGCGGCATTGGCTACATGGGAACTTATACTCCTCTCGGGCCCAAAAAGTCCTAGTGTAACCGCACCCGATAGGTGGCATTAAAAAATAGCCTTAGTGAATGTTGCTCACCGCACACTGCTCGGTACCCTGGGTCCGCTGCAAAAATACTCGGAGCATGTACCATTAGACGACAGTTTTCCTAAAGTACATCGTCTCACGCCTTCGCACAATATTTGCCTTAGCGATATTGGCTACCTGGAGACTTCTAGCACACACCCCTCCCCATGCCTCAAGGCCCTAGCACTTACCACCCGTCAAGCGGCCTCAAACGGTGAAATACACATTGCATCATGCACATCGCTCCCTGCTTAACGCTTGATGCTCTCACACATGAAGTTTCAAGCATAACTCATGCCGCATCACATGTGTCACCCACAATCACTATCCCCACATGCAACTACTCCGAACATTACATAGTCGACCTTTGTATTTTGTAGGAAACCAACCTTGGTTGTGGAGTCGAGGGGACTCCGGGGCATACTAACGCCACCTTGGCCTAAACGGCGCAAAGTATGGACACTTTATTGGTCTTGAGTTTTCAACTCCCCAATCAAGGTCGATCTCCTTGACACAGCGACTTGGGGGACTTATTAGTACTCCATGCGCTAACCTATAAAATATGCCATACTTAGCACTGAAATCCACATTAAGACAAGAAAAATGAATAAAATCATAGTATTCCACTCATAGAGCTCACACGCATTCACGGTGCGACGCACACCACATGCTTGCATGGGAGAAGGGTCAGACTTGCCAAAAAACGAGCTTACCCTTCTTAACATCCTAAAAGGGTATTGGCAACAATCCTACATTGAAAGTAAGAGGGATATGTCATTCTTAACTACCTATATACAGAAGATATTTATGACAAGTAAAGGTAACAAACTTTATCCTAAATTTACATAACAAAAACTGTTATAACCACTTCTAACTTAGGCATTGAAGCGTTGAAGGCGGCCAATCTTGTATCGATATGAACCTACATTAGGGAGTTAATCATAAGTAGTCGTGCTAATTAACGAGCTAAGCACCATATGTCACATTTATCGATATTTGTCACAACTAAAAATTGACTTTTTACACGTTATGATCTTGGACTCACTTTCTTTATGGAAGTTGTAGAGAATATTATTGTGAGCTCGTGCGTGTTTTTATTTAGTTTTTCTGAGGTCCGAGTTAATTGTTATATGTTTTAAAAGTTTGAAGAATTTATGTGATTATTTGGAAATGTATCAATGGTTAATTATTCTAGATAGCCATATCTGTTATTGATTTGATCTGGGTCGTTGATTCTTTTTGACCCTAGCGTATAAATTTGAAACTTCTACCCGAGTTGGGTAGAACCAATTCTCTCAACCAGGATGCCTAACCCGGCTGCCGAACCCGACCCGGGTTTTGACCTAATCAGACTTTCACCGTCCAGCAACTATTGGACGTCGTTCGGGTTGGAAATTGTAGTCCTATTATTTTTCCACCTTACTCAACCCTCAAATGGACCATCCAACGCGTGATTGGAGTGCATCGGAGCTAAGAATTCTCGATTTTTTGGCAAGCTTCGGGCACCGTCAACGACGGAGGTACGATCAACGTTGGGTGGCAATTCTTTGGGAATTGTGAAGCCCGTCATCCAAAGATTCGAATGGAACAAGTCTTGCACCACTTCGGCCGGTGGACATCGGACGACTAACATCGAATTTTGGCATTTTCCATCGACTTTCAAGGTAGTTTTCGACCACTTCCATTCTGGTTTAAATGTAGGCGCAATTACAAAAGTTGTTGTACGTGTTGAGAGCTTTGAAATGGTGTGTCAATTGCAGGCATCAGAGCTAGTCAGATTGCAGTCGCCACTGGTGGTGTCACGTAGACCCCACACCATCGTGTACGGCGGAGCTCCGACGACATGAACACAATTTTCTTCACGGGAAGTTTCCTAAGCTCTTTCATAATCGTTTTCATGTAGTTTCAGAACCTTCAAAAGGTTTTGTAATGTTTTCAACTATGCACAGGAATTGGGGCAACTTGTCATGTCGATTCGATCGTCCGTGGCATGTCGGGTCGGGTCGAGATGCAATCTTGGTAAAGTACGAATTATGGAGCATGACGTTTAGGATTGAGGTGCGACTCATCGATTACAGGGACGAGTCATGGTAGTCATTCACAGTTATCAAAAATAAACGCAAGTGTCTAATTGACATTTGTCTCAGATTCCTTTATCCATTTTAGTGACGATCAAACTATTATTAATTAATGTAGATTTAGATTTGGCTTAGGGGTGTCGAGTACGACTTACGAGTTCGTTGATCGGCTGTTAATATTTCCAGCGATCCAAGTGAGTCGACATTTCATTTTCACTGTTGTAGCAAGTCGACTTTATTTTATTTATTTTAGTGCAACTATTTTAGTTTCATCTCCAATCTCAGTTGTAGAGTTCAATGTCAGTTTCTAGTGTTGAGGCTTGTGTGCATGTTTAAATTTATTGCATCGATGCATTAGCTACTTGATTCTCAAGGCCTCCAGAATCAGTTAAAGGCCCTGACATGACATTTCCCCCATCTCGGATTAGAGGTCCTAGTCAATCTCGCGCATACTTAATCGTCTCGGATTAGAGGTCCCTATACAATGCCTCCACACCACTTTCACATTGGGAGTTTATTCTCGACTTGCTTAGTTTTTTTTTTATCTTGATTTGTTTCTTGGAAAAGCTTAGAACATTTTGTTTTCATGTATACTCGATTATTATTTTCGTCCACTCACTCTAACGATTTTTTTTATATGCCTTACCTTCAGCCCTTCGGTTTCAAATGCCTAGATTTTCAAATTTTCTATCGGACATGCATGTAGATCGAGGTATAACGATATCCATCGTAGGATCTGATGATGATCTTATGCATTAGTAGTTTATTCTGCATAGCTAGTTAGTGTGTCTAGTTGCTCTGATGTCTAAAAGAGTATGTATTCAGTATTGAGAAATAGTTTCTTTAAGTTATGTTCTTTTGATTATTGATCGTGATTTAGATCTTTGGTTTAGAATTTGTAGGCATTAAGAGTCATTATGGCCTAATCTTTGTTTAGGCAACTCGGGGTCGGGTCCTCACAAATCCCCTTCTGTGTGTTTGTGCAACATAGTGAAAGCGCGAGAGACGTTTGTTCGAGCACTTGTAGTTATCCCGCTACAATATCTATTGCTCTTCTAACGGAATTCTCTTATGGATTCTAGTGGAAACAGTTAGGGTTCTTCCTTAAAAAAAAAGTTAGGGTTATATTGGATTCGGGAAAGCAAGGATCTCCACATAAGGTTTCAAGCAGTCAGCGCCATGACCACAAGGTAAAGAAAAAGGCAGAATAGAGGTCCTCGTCGACATATATCTTATCTCTGCGAAGGAGCCACCGTGTAGTCACTACACGGTGTAGTCACTACAAGAAAAACTCGCTTACACCACAAGAAAAACTCGCTTACACCACGGACCATTTTCGTCGTCTAGGTTAGAGTTTCCGTAGTCTAAGTACTTAAACTACGGAATTTTCGTCGTCTAAAGTCCGTCGTCCAAGTGTCGTAGTCTAAGCACTTAGACGACGGAAATGGTCTGTTCTGTCCTCCAAGATGTCACTTGGACAAAGCAAATGGCCCATCATCCAAGTTAGGATGAGACGACGTAAATGTTATTTGCGTCGTCCAAGTACGACTTAGACTACGGAATTATTGCATGGTCTAAGTTATACTTGGACGACGCAAATATTGTGTGCAGGGTCTAAGTGATCACTTAGACTACGGAATTATTGCGTGGTCTAAGTGATGACTTAGACCACGAAACTATTCCGTATTCTAAGTGATCACTTAGACCATATTTGTATATATGTTTTGTAGTCTAAGTCATCACTTAGACTATGAAAGCATATATGATTTCGTAGTCTAAGTGAAGACTTAGACTACAAAAGCGTATATACTTTCGTAGTCAAAGTGAATATATTTTTTCTTTTATTTTTTTAATTAAAATTTGAATTTAAAGTAAAATATTAATAAATTAATTTAAATACTAAATTTAATTTAAATAATTGAAAATTGTACATCAAAATCGTTCAGAAAATACGATATATCCTAAACTACATATAAACTACAAAAATATGGCAAGAGTAGACGCGCTGTCGAGTCCCCCGCCTCCAGCCATGTCATCATTGTCAGGGTGTGGGGTCGGAGCAGGATGACAATCTTGTTGAACCTGGTTTTGCATGAGGGCGATGAGGTGGGCTATCTACACTTGTTGCTCATCAAGCCTCTGACGCATAGATAGCATTTTCGCCCGTGCGAATTGAGCATCCTCAAGGACTGCTTGGACCGCCGCATCCCGAGCACTTGTCCTCGTCGAGCATGCCGTAGAGGAGTCAAAAGATAAATTTCGTTGCACCTTGCGTCCCAACCCCTTAACCTCCTTGCCAGCTCGACGACCGTATACCTCATCAGCGATGCAATTTGGCTCTCCCTCGATAGAGGAGGCAGGTCTTCTGGCGGTAAATTCGAGTGTGCAAGCTGTGTGTTGGCCAACTCCGGTTACGCTCGTTTTACCAACCTCGCTTGAAAATAATAATAAAAATTAAAAAATTATAAATTTATACGAGAGTTTAATAAATAATAAATAATAATTATGTTAATTGAGAAAAAATATATACGGCAGTTACGCCGCTTTGCCTCGCTTCATTGTCGAGGCCAGGCGTCACGTAAGCGGTGACTCTAACATCCAGATAAAGGTGTTTGGAGCCCTCATCTCTATGCTCCTTAGCGATTTGTATCATCTGTTTGGAGCTGGAGGTATGATGTTTGTCCATCTTCTCTCAATTGTCCTTGTTCACGTTCGATTGCGTCTGTTTGACAACATAAATCATCAAAAAATTAATAAATGAATAAAAATATAATAATTCGATTTCATCAATTTAAATAAAAAATACGAACCCGATAAAATTCTTCTTCAAAGTGGTCGACCAACCACTTCCACTCATCTACCTTATCCCGACGCAGCTCTACCGGGGTAGGCGAGCAGCTGAATTGTTGGTAATACTTGTGAAGTCTGTACTTCCAATCACGGTAGATGGCGTTGGCAGTGGTGTTGATGTGCATAAGCATCTCCGGTGTGCCATCCACCGCATATTGTTCCTACAAGAAAAGAATTAAAAATATATTATGAAATTACGTTTTTTATTGGTTATTGAAAAATGAATTAAAATTGTATTACGTACCAAGAGTTCTTTAAACACGTACCCCTTCTCCAAGTCCGGCAACTCCTTCCAGCTAGGCGCAACCATACGAACCTTATTGTGAATAATTGCCCCAATGCTGTTCGATGAGAGACTAGCTAGCTGCGAGGTGGAAGGGTCATCGGTGAAATTGTCGTACGGTGACTGGATCTTTTGCCTGGTTGCCTTGAACAACTTCTCAAATTTTCCCTCCTTTCCGAGTGCTCAAGTCCTTTTCGGTTGAGGGTCTGACAGGGCCCTCCTGACCTTACGCTGCACACTGTAGAGAATAGACTCGGAGACGACAGAAAGGTACGTACCCAAGCAGGTGATCAAATCTGGTCAGGTCCAGTTGTCCAAACATATAGGACATCCATTGTATCCTTTCATCCTGCAAGCTGCCAACATCCTATACGCTGGAAAATCACAGATCGTCCACATTGCGGCTGCCCTCATCATGAACATCGTGTCAGTAAATTTGTCATAAGTTGGGACTCCGTTTTTCTACAACAGTTTCAGCTCGTCGATCAAAGGTCTGAGGTAGACATCTAAGCACTTCCCCAGAGATTTAGGACCTAGAATTAGCAGAGTAAGGAAATTAAATTCCTTGTTCATGCACTTCCACGGAGGTAAGTTGTACGGCATCAAAATAACTAACCAAGTACTGATGGCCGAGCTATTACTACCCCAAGGATTCCGTCTGTAGATAGTCCGAGTCTAATATTTCGGACCTCTACGGTAAAGTCTCCAAATTCGCTGTCAAAATGTTTGAATGCCTCCCCATCCGCAGGGTGTCTCAGCACATCGTCATCTATTCACTTTTTTGTGTACAATCGCATCGCATCTGCTGTGTATAGAGACATATACAGACGCTGCAATCTGGGAATCAATGGAAAATATCGAAGAACCTTCACAGGAATTTTCTTTTTCGAACTTTTCCTATTCAGCTCATATCTGCACTAGCCACATATGAGACAATAGTCCAAATCTTTATACTCTTTTGTAAAACAACACACAATCATTTGGACATGCGTCAATTATCCTGTACTTTAGGTCGATGCTGCTCAAGATATTTCTATCCTTATAATGGGATTTAGGAAGATTGTGATCATCACGAAGCAACTTACATATTTGCTCCTGAATTTCGTCAAAAGCACTGACTGTCATTTTGTGCTTCACTTTTATCTGCATTTGTTGCATCACATATTGCAACACATTCTCTCGACATCCAGGGTACACCGGGGTCTGGGATTCAAGTAGCATCATGTTGTACTTATCCAACTCACTAGTGTTAGTGGCCAAGCTACCAGCGGGGAATGTGTCATCATGCCCATGTGTGGTATTGTAACATTCCTTTTGGTGTTGGTGTCCACAATGACTAAATCCCAGAAATGCATTATGGACCAAATCCGCAGTTGGGTTCCAAGCGGGGGGGGGCGGCACCACTGCCGCTGGATAAGGCACCATGGTAATTGTACGCTGGGCTGAAGTCTACTGCTTCACCATACTCATTCCACATAGTGTAACTCCACATCATACCATTTTCATACAGGTGTTGCATCATAACATTAATCTCCACATACTGATAGTTAAGACATTTTTTGCACAGGCACTTGAAACTCTTCTTTCCCTGACCATGATCTATTGTAAAATTCACAAATTCTCTAATTTCATCCATAAATCGGGCATCACTTCTATTCCGCAACTTCACCCAACTCTTGTCCATACTTCTACGATATTTAATAATTATCATATTAGTCAACTATTATATATATATTTTCAAGTAATTATCAAACAATTATATTGAAAGGACCCAATCCTGATTCAGTTACCTAAACCGGAACCAAACCCTTTCGAAAATACGAACCAACAAAAAATTTTCAAAATTTCGGCAGAGTTTCGTTACTAGCGTGGAATTGCATAAACCTGCACCCTGAAAACAACACTTCATCCTATGCCACAAAAGCCAAACCGTGGGCACCAACCCCATCCGGATTTCTCAACATCAATATAATCAATAACAGTAAACAAACTGTACTATGTATATATGTATATCCGAGAAAATCCGTATAAACATGTATCAGAGCGACCTCTAAAGTAAACATATACAATATACACATCAGTAGGCGAAACAAGAACCTACTGGAAAGCACAGGTAACTCTGATCACTAGCCTCCGAACCGCGACGTGAAACACCAAACCTGAACTGCAAACTGGGCACGGAAACCGAAAAGCCCAGGGGAAAGACATGAAACACGTTAGAGTGAGTGGACGAAAATAAATGTCTTTCACCAGTTGATATATATGTTTAAAATAACATATGCGAGTCCAGGTAAATAAAAACATCATAGTACACGAGGTAAAACTCACACTCCTCCAGTGTACTGAGCATGCAAGTAAAAATCTCACGGGGTCACTCATGGACACACACCGTGCTAGTACAGTCAGAATCACGGGATCCCAGACCCACACGTGATTCTAGCCAGAAATGGCCTCGGATCCGGGGATACGCCCCTCACCGGTCTGGTTGGGGAAACGCCCCTCCAGGCGGCCTACCATCGGGGATCAACCGAGAGGCAAAGTGTATCGATACAACAACGTAACAACGACTGTACTCTGTGTAAACCAAATCATAAACAGCTCGATGCAAATGCATGAAACAACATATAAATGTATGTATACTCGTATACGTATATTCGTATAAGTATAATCATATAATCGTAAAAACACATGCTCATATAATCCGAAATCTCATACGCATGCTCAAGTTCATAAATCAAATAAAAGACTCGCAAGATTTTCCGTGAAAAGAAATGTCCACTCACAGGTGAGCAAAACGCGCACTCGCGCTAATCTCGAGGACCGGCGGAAGATCACTCGCCAGAAACACGATCACGGTCTCGATCTCGATCTCCTGAATATTCACAAAACATACTGATCAATATCGTAATCCACAACACTGTACTGATGCACGGAAACCAACCGTTCCCGAAAATACGAAATGCGGTACAAAATGAATTACGGAAATCCCGAAATCCCAACTCGAAACCTCGACTGAAAATCAGCTAACCAAATCAACCCAAAAACCTCTGTACGATAACCAGGGCGCGATTTTGAGAAAAACGACACTAATTACATCGAAATCTGAAAAAGTCAATTTTCCGGTCATTGACCGCCGTTGACCGCCGCCGCCGGCGCGCCGTCAACAGTGGAATTTCACGGTCAAAATTTCCAGAATTACAGGTCTCATCAAGGCGAATCACTTTCCCAACTATCACTCAAGCCAATTCCAACTCTAACCCTTCCAAAACTCAACAAACCTGAACGAAAATTCAAACCGGAATTCCAAATCGGGTTCCTCCCCAAACACCTCCTCGTTCAAAACCAAGCCACTAGGAAGCACCACCGAGGTGTGGGGAGCAAAACCCCCAACATCTCGACCCTCAACACTCGCCGGAACCACCTCCACCGTCACCGGCGAACCTAACCATTTCGGCCTACTTCGAACTTACCCAAAACGAAATCAATTCCATCCAAACCAAAGCTAAACCCACTCGAAATCAAACAAGGATGCTAACCATACCTGTCTCGTGGCCGGAGGTGGCCGGAAAGTAGGTCGTCGGACGGTGACTCCCAAACGGGAAACTTTCCCTTCGGTCTGCAAGTCAACTTTCCCAAAATAGAAAGTCAATGATGGTCAACTCTCAATCAGCAATTTCTACGACAATTCTCGACTATTCCGATATTTATACTCGAGCCTCGGGTCCAAAACGAATATACAAAATGATTCGGATAAACACGAAACAATCGGATAAACTCGTCGAAACCCGAAACTTCAAATAATCATAAAATATTCCTCGATTATCGGAAAAATCTTCCGGAACCGCCCACGAACTCGAAATCACGTACTCTACCATTTCCGTGAAGACACTCAACTCAAATTCTCGACTGAAAACATAGTCGCGAATCGAATCGACAAACCACACAATATCGTAAAACTGCGACTATAACCAAATCTCGAGAATCGTGCCAAACACACATCTGATTCTGGTTCGGATCGTCACATATATATACAAATTTTCAACTACCTTAATTATTAATGTATAATTAATTAAAATATTTATTAATTACCTTTATTAATTATTGGTGAATATACTATACATCAATTACTTTAATATATCTAACATGCATATACTTTTTAACTAAATATTAACCAAATTATTAAACATCCATGCATATATACGTACTAGTTAATTAATTAACTAATATATATATATATATATCAATCAATTATCTAACTTAATTATAAATATTAGACGTACTAACAATGCAATCAATCAAACGTACAATTAATTATATATATATAAATTAAAATTGTCCGAAATTAACTATGTACGTACGTACCTAGCCTTCTCTGATATATGACGAATCGATGGTCGGAGCTGGAGATTTATATATATATATATATATATATATATATATAGTGCAAGCTAGTTGTATGTGTGAGGAGAGTCCGATTGAGAGAGAATGATATGAGGATGAGGATGAAAATGAGACGAGCGAGGGGAGAGGAAGAGAGTCTGGCATGGACAATATATAATGCATCACTTAGATGAAGCAGCATCGGTGAGTCGTCTAAGTAGTCACTTAGACAACGGATTGAGCGTAGTTTTCGTCGTCCAAGTGGTGAATTAGACGACGCACTGACTCTGCGTCGTCTAAGTGGTCACATAGACGACGGCGTGTCGGTCAGTCATCGTATTCACCACTTGGACGACCGAAACGTATTTTCATCGTCTAAGTGTGCCTTAGACAACGGAAAATTGATTAAGACAACACAAATTATTGCCGTCGTCTGAAGTCTACTTAAACGACGAAACCGACCTGGGACTAGTTCGGTTCTTAGCTAAAATTGATGGAACCGAAAGATACATTTTAATTTCTTTTTGATTTGGTTCTTGTAATTTTAAACAAGGAACTTGTGAGGAACTAAACCTCTATAAATTGGTTCGGTTCTACGGTTCTAACGGTTCCTAAACACATAGAAGAAATTCAATAAATAGTCTACTATGAAAGAAAAAGAACGAAAAAAATGAAAACTAAGTACATCCACAAAGTCTTTTAAGTTCAAATATCATACATTACCACAACCAGCAAGTCTTATAAGTTCAAATATATTACAACTTGCAACCTAAATAAGTAACAATTTACAGCTTACAACCAATTAACTGAGAATGTATGTTATCCTTAACACCAAGTCTTCGAATGTCTTGTTGAATACTGGAATACATTCCAAATAATTTGAATGGATAGTTTTAGTGTTTTTAAGAGTTTTTAACAGACTTTATAGGTTAGAAGGAATAGTCTTCTATGTATAAGTCTATATTATATAACATAGAATTTGACTACCAATAACATATTAACATGTGTATTTTTCATATTTTCTATTTTTTCGTTTCTTTAAAATTTTGTAACTTAAGAACCGGAACCAGAACATTTAAACTTGAAACTGACCCATCTATATAACTTTACAAAATCTAAAGAACCGAACTGAACCTGACAGTTCCGAATTTGTTTGGTCTGGCTCTCCGGTTCTTCATGGAACCAGTCCCAGTCCTAGTTGTCACAGAATCTAGGCACTATTCTCATGCATGTTGCATACATGAACTTTAATCTATAATCTCATAAGATGTTTACAATGTGTGTTGATCTGAACAAGGATTTTGTTCAATATGTCGGTGTCATGGTACCACGAGGCATTGACAATAGTGCAACTTTTGCCAAATCTCAAGTACTTGAAGCTGATAGACTCATATGTCCAGAAGAAAAATATTGCTACACTACTACTAAAGCGATGTGAAAACTGAAAAGTTGAACCTTTTACATCTAATGCAATGTGAAGGTTTTAAACAAGGGATCATGTTAAAAATGCACCTAAAGGCTAAACACCCAAAATTTACATTTTATAAATGCCATGTGTCACAATCTGATAGGTGATTAATGTGAATTTTTTTTGAGATTGACTAAGCTTATCATAAGCTCAATCCATGTGATAAGCCACCACCCTAAGAAGTTTGACATAGAGGTCCGAGATGCCGACGGATTCCCTTGCTTCGCCGGTAGGATCTTCAATCTGAGATGTCCGCAAAGGAAGAAGCTCGTCGCTGGCAAGTCCGTGATGTTCCTCAGACCACCGAGTCCTGCTGTCACCGATTCGCTAGATCCGATTATCGATTTGTTCAGTACGTAGTAATATTCTTGCTGCACACTGATGAATAGTTTTGAATCCTTTTGGGACATTTTGTAGAATAATTGAATCCTATTGGATTGGCTATGTATGGTGTGCAACTGAGATTATTAATAAAATTGAACAAACCTTTCAGTAATTGCTGCATCTTTTTTCAATTGTTCATTTCTGATTTTGGTATTAGATGTGCTCTAACCGTTCATATTATGATATAATTTTGTGCAATTTATTGAGATTCGACTAGGGCTGTTAATCGGTACAAACGATTCGGTTATTAGGCCGAACCGAAAATTGAATCGTATTTTTTAATCGGTTCGGTTCGATTCGGTTTTCTTGATTTTTTTACAAAAAACCGAATGGTTCGGTTCGGTTTTTTTTTTCCGGTTTTTTCGTTTTTTTTAAATAAAAAAAAATTAAAAATACCGTTTCTTTCTATTAGTTTCGAAAATTCGAAGATCTTCATTAGCTACTTTTTTCAATAACTTTGTGAAAGTGTGAAACATAGTTTATGTCAAATCAAATCAAATCAAACTACAACAAATATAATTAGTCACAAATCACACAATCAAAGTTTCAAACCATAACAAATGGCCAAATGTTTACCGAAAGTTTACATCACAAATTCAAAGTTTCAAACATCAACAAACATAAACCAAATTCCACACTCCATAATCCAAGTTTAAAACAATCTACAGTCCATCCAAATAAAAATACAATACAAATATCACATAAAAACACTCAATTGAATCCATTCTCAAACTATACTCAACTTGTCCACCATTCTCACTTTCTCTGCTACGAAGTTTTTCTTTGGCAACTTAGCATTCCTTTTCTTAAACCTACAAGAACCTTAATAATCATTGTTAAGTATCAAACTATGGCACATACCAAATATTACTTTCATATGGGACAAAGAGAGATATTCAACAACATACCCAACAACATCAAACTTGATTGACACTTGTAAAACGACGTTGTTTTATTCATTTCGGTTCAAACGATTCGGTTCGGTTTTTTCGATTTTTTTTAGACGAAAACCGAAACCGAACTGAATTTTTTGGTTCGGTTCGGTTTTTTTGTTTTTCGGTTCGGCATTTGTTCGATTTCGGTTTTTTCGATTACGGTTCGTTTTCGATTCGATTTTTTTTCGGTTTTCGATTCGGTATTAACAGCCCTAGATTCGACTGTGAATTGTGATTATTTACAAGATCTAGCAGAAATTCTACAATAAATGAATATTTGAGTGTTTAATGTCTGATTTAGTACAGCGGTTAGAATATGTCTTGAATCAGGTTTGTATGTCGGAAGCATACGGGGGACAATGCCTCCGAAACTAAATTAATCTGTGTTATGCTGGGCTTTGGTTTTCTGTTGAGCCTACCATTTGGAGGTGTATATATATATATATATATATATATATATCTTTTTGGTTATTAACCTAGTGTAGTATTCTGTAATCTATAATCTGTTTTCTTCAAAGATAATAAAACTCTTCTTTTCTGCCTGTGAGCATAGCTAACACATTGTTAGTGAATCACATAAATCTGTGTTCTTTCTTACATTCATTATAACAACAGCATTATGATGTAGAGTTTACCCGAACTGGAGGCAAAAAAAGGGCGAGGGCATAGGGGAAAGGGAAAGACAGAGGGTGACGGCGGAGAATGAAGGTTTGGGATTTTGGAGATGGCAACGGCAATTTTTCGACGACTGAGGTTGTTTCGCTATTACAATTTTTTGGGCTGATGATCACATAGACTAAGCTTATCATAAGCTCAATCAAACTTCATAAAAGTTGACAAAAGAAGCCAATAAGATTGTAACACATGCCATCTGTAAAAAATAGTCTTGAAGTGTTTATGTGCATTGCAACATTATTCTTAAACAAGATAAAGATATATCAGAGCTAACTAGTATCACTTCCCCTGCTACAGAAATCTACGGCAAAATGTAGCAGGCTTTACTACCAAACTTTTTGGAGAAATACACTATCTAAAGTAAATCTACGGCTCGACTCGCTTTTGCCGAGAGTCATGTAAAGACATGCCTTGTTCACATTTTGAGCTAAGGCTGTGTAATATTTCGATAACTCATCTATTTCCAGTGTTTTCATTAAGGTTGTAATTGATTCCGAAATTGAATACTGTAAGACATCCCTGTAAGTGTCGCCATTAAAAACTCAAGGAAAATGTAAATTGTAATAGCAAATCTTGGTAAACCACCATTTCAATTAGAATTCTGGTAAACCAAAACTACATAGACCCAGACCACATAGAACCCTACCTACACAAACAAGAACACTTAAAACGGCTAAACCAAACTAAACCCACCACTAAACAAATTAACCATTTTATTGACAGCCGAAATTTCAAGTCCTAGCCACCGAAACCATAGAGAGTCCTTCCCTGCCTCTTGAGCGCGTAGACCACATCCATGGCCGTCACGGTCTTTCTCCGGGCGTGCTCGGTGTACGTCACGGCGTCCCTGATCACATTCTCCAAGAAGATCTTGAGAACGCCACGTGTCTCCTCATAGATCAAGCCGCTGATGCGTTTCACACCTCCTCTGCGAGCCAAACGACGTATGGCCGGCTTGGTGATCCCCTGGATGTTATCGCGGAGGACCTTACGGTGTCGTTTCGCTCCTCCCTTTCCGAGTCCCTTGCCTCCCTTACCGCGCCCAGACATTGTCGGATCTGATAAAAACAAACAAAATCGATCGAGTTAGGAAAGGATTCAAATTGAGTGAGTGAAATTGAAGACTGAATTATGGATCTATTGAAACGAAGAAGCTAGGAAAATAGTAATGAACCTTGATTTGGAGATTGTTGAAGCGAGATTGAGAGATTGTGAAAAAGAGCTGGTGGAAGTGGTACGAAACTGGTGTGTTTATAAAGTGGGCTAGTGACGATCAGTGGTTTTTTAGAGACTCGTTTGATGGAGGGCTGGGATTTGTTGTTTCGGAGTTCACTCGGATCGGTGACGTGTCGTGAACAATTTGAGTTTTGGCGCATTTGCGAACGAAAATGTGTTTCTTTATCGCGCTTAAATTGAAATTTGAAATTGTCAAAAATTCATTTCCCGCTCTACTTTTGTTTTTTTGAGCTAACCCTCGCCACAGGGCCCATAATTCAAATTCCGCGGGCTTGGTGAATCAGCCAAACAGTTTGTCCCAACAAGGGAAACATATAACGAACTTATTTGAGTCCAAATCTAAAATTTTAAGTAAGCCCAATAACAATTAGAGTGTCGACGAAATGACGGTCCATTATATATTTTCTCTTGAATTGCTTCTCATTTTGCCTAAAAGCAAACTGATGGTGGTAATTTTCTGTGACACCCCAGTCACACCATATGTGTTCAGTGACCATCTCAAGTTTAGTAAAACACCAAAATTAGATTTCATGTTACAACATTACAAGTGAAGAGTTCTGCAAGCTCTGCTGCTACAAAAAAAAAAAAGACGGAAAAGAAAACAATATTGCACCTGTTTCCTTCCTAGTATATGATGTCACAAAAGGACCGACTAAACTGTATGTTGAACCATGATGTATATGTGCACTGATGTCTCACTTCCAAGCCCCATCATCACAAGGAGAGCAACCCTCTTGTGCAATATCACTTATTTGAACCTTTGTGTCATATATCATCCCTGGCTTCCAGTTAGCAGGAAGCACATTCTGTGCCCAAACGTACTTACCGTCGAACCCACCAGTCACCACAAACCGGAATTGCAGCGCTCCGGCTGGAACTCTACTGGTGTCCCAGACTGCCCCGTAGTTTCGTGTCAGGAAACTCCAATTAGAAGAACCAACCTATGAGAGCGCAAATTGCAAAAACAGACACAATTAATGTTAGTATTTAGTAATCATAAATATATCAACTCATTTAGAACTTTGACGACATTTTTATGGGTAAATAATGAATGTGAATGTTATGTCCAACCTGAGCAAC
This sequence comes from Geum urbanum, assembly GCA_946800695.1. Lineage (NCBI taxonomy): Eukaryota > Viridiplantae > Streptophyta > Magnoliopsida > Rosales > Rosaceae > Geum > Geum urbanum. Next base: position 39,703,340 of record OX327002.1, on the reverse strand, counting down.
ATCCATGGATACTATTTCTGTCTGACCACCTTGGTATAGAACTTTGACTGCCAAGTAATGTGACTTCTTGCTTGATTCTTCCACACGCAAGGCTAAGTTTTGGTTCTTATATTCACATGGCACCCTATTCCCATCAAACCACAAAATAGAATCAGTTCAGTACTCAAATAGTTGACCAAAAATAAATATCCAGTACTGGAATAATATATCTTTTAGGATGCATTTTAGACCGTTACTAACTTACTAGTTACTATCATAATTGTGCCTGGATCTTTTGTCTGTTGGAACCATTACTCAATTTCTATGAGGAGGACTGGAGGGTGAAGCACAAAAATCTGATCTAGTTTTTAAGTTTTGACTCTGTGACTGAATAAGCAAGTTTCTTTTTAGCAGAAAATGGATGAAGTTTCCTAGTTAAGATTAGTGGATATGATGTTTACCTCTTATACTCCACATCCACAATCCCACGTTTCAAAATGACCTGGCCCATACCCTCTTGAGCCATGGCCATGAAAGCTCTCCGGCTTAGAGCAAAGTCTGTCTGGTTACTGTGACTGAGATCACTTGTGATCACTCTAGTCCCTTGTTTAGTACATAGTGTTGCATTCTTACATCTTACCTGCAAAGTGTGACATAGAAATCTATCAGTGAACAAATGAAATCAGAAGAAAAGTCTAAACAGAGTGTAAAAGTGGATTGTATAGTACCTGAAAACATGAACCACAGCCAGCACCATCTTTGTAAATTGATGGCACAGCAGCAGCAAGGTGTCCACCACTGAGTCCCAATGCCAAAGAACCATACCCACAAGCTCCAGCTGCATATCAAAACCACAAACCAAAACCAACCCAATTCGTTAATCACAGATTCCTCAACTGGGTCCTAATCAAAAACACAAAGCTGAAAAAGGGGTACCAAAGAAATTGAAGTACAGAATGACTGATGAAATCTTACAAGAAAGAGCAGGGGCGTTGGAGAAGTAGGCAGCCTTGGTCTGGTGAACACAACGATCACAAGCAGTTGCAGAAGAGATGAGAAAGAAGAGGAACGAGCAGAGAAACAAAGCCATCTCGATATTAATTTGCTTGATCAGGAATTCAGGATTCAGTGTAGTAGTTTGAAATGAAGCAGAGAAAGGGACGAGGTGTATATATAGAGAGGGGGGGGAAGCTAGGGGAGCCGTGGAGGACAGATCAGCATGTGCTAGAGGAGCTTGGACTTATTTTATAAATAACATTGGTTTTGATTGCGTGGGATTTTGTGGGGGGGGTGGGGTGACTGGCTTAGATAAGAAGAGACACAGCCAAGAAAGAGAGAAAGTGATTGGAACGCGGGAGATAGAAAATGGTGGGAGATGGGGTCTGTCACTCCTCACCGACTGTTTTTGCTTTCAGTGCTCTCTTGCTGTGCGTGTGTAAACATAAGACTTGTGCTGTGAACTGTGATGTGCGGTGTCTGTGTGCGAATCTATGTGTGCGATTGCTGTGCAGTCTACATCTGTAAAGATATGAATAGTGAGGGGGACAAACTATTCTGCACTTTTAGGACCAATCTCCCTCTTCACGACCTTGAAAGAATTGGGTGGCTTTATATTAGTATTGGAGTACAAAATGTAGATTATTTTGTATGCTGGAGTATTTTGTTTAGGGGTGAAATTGGCACCCATTTTACATTTCACGCCCTCCTTTCCAATTTTTGTATTTTTAGTGGAATATCAATTTCAATTTTACTCAACAACCCCTCTTTGAATCTTGATGAACCGAAATCCTTTCATGACGACCAAAGGTAGGTTTTGGACTCGCAACCTTCGCGTCCACTGAAAAGGACATCAGGGGTGACCTTCAAATCCTTCCTCCGCTCGAAGTAGTTCATAAAGAGAGGGTCTCCTACCCATCCCGCAAGTAAATGTGAGCAGGAAGAAGTCTCCTCGTTGTAAACTCGACTTTCATGAAACTCAATGATTGAATCTTGAGGAGACCTATCACAAGCCCAAGAAGAGAGACAACGACCATGACGGCGAGACTTAGGTCGTTCGCCACACTATGCGACATCGTTTCAGCACAGGATCCTCTTTATTGTTTCCAGAAACAAAATTGTAGAGAGAGAGAGTCGTCGCATCCTGTTGTTGGAGGAGGTGGGAGGTGATAATTTTGGATAGTTGGGATTCATTTTGGGAAGGCGGTGGGTTTGAGAAGGAAAGATGTGAGAGGCCTTTGGTAGTTTGGTGTGGCTATGGCAGTGGCAGTGGAGTTGTGGTGACTGGATTTTGATGAGGGAAAATTGGAGGTCGGAGAAGAGAACTGAGAAGGATTAGCAGTAAGGGTAGTTGGGTAAAACTGAAATTAAAATTTAATTAATAATATAAAATTTAAAAAACGGAGTGTGGAATGTAAAAATTGGGTGCTAATTTTAACCGTTTGTTAAATGCATGTGGATTTGGTATCTCTCGGTGCACATGTTTGAGACTTGAGAGGGCACTACACTGCAGCCATGTCTTTCATTTCTAATTCTAGAAAATGATACACACCAACAAGAACCTCTAAGAAAGACAACCAGAGTATCGAGTTATTTGGATACAATCTGATTGCAAGTTGATTTCACAATTCGATTGTATTTTGAAGAAGGGGGTGGAGGGATCAGATGAATTTGAGAGGAAAAAAAATTAATATTTGACCATAATTAGTACTCTTTCCCCGGCCAATTTTTGTCAAAGGTCAAATTGAGACAATAATAAAGAAGAAGAAATATTATCCAAAAGGAAAAAAAGAAGAAAGGAAACAGAAGAACAAAAAGGAAGATTGTGTGAGCTGTGAGTTTGGTGTCTGATGATGAACGAGGATGAGAACAAACTTTAGAGCAAGCCCAACACTTATGTCAAAGTCCTACATGGCAACTCCAACGAGAAGAATTGGCTGAGAGGAAAAAGTTTTGGAGCTTCCAACCCATATGTCAAAGTCACTGTGGATGACATAGCATAGTCGATCTATCAAATTTGACAGATCAAAATTGATATGCCAAACCTTCTTTATTACTCAATCCTTCCTTGTCTCTCTCGTTCTCTCCCACTCTCTCCCTCTCTCTCTATTTGTCTATGTTCTTCATGTATTTGCCAAAATGGGTTGGAGGAGATATTTGCCAAAATGTCAAATTGCCACATCATATGTCAAATTTAAATTTGACAAATTATGTTTGGCAGATCCCTTGGGCTTGCTCTACGTATGTCCTACTTGTCAAGCGAAGGCAGAGTGAGATTGTATTGCCAAACCCTAGCTATAAACAGCTGGGTGAATAATTGTATGGGACATGCTTAGATAAATCGGCTTAGATAAGTAACGTTGGCATTTTTACCCGTTGAAATGGGTACCCACGATTATTATTCTGTTTTTGAAAATTGCGGACGGGTAAAAATTTATTCTGTTTTGTCAACGGACAAAAAATGGGTATTTTCAAAAGTACCCGATAATTAAACGAGCGGGTATGGATATACCCGCGGGTACCCATTACCAAATAAACCCTCAATCTCACATACCCTCACTTTCTCAGTTTCTCGCCATCTTCACACTCTCAGTCTCACATGCTCGCGGTCCCTCTTTGTCGCCGCCTCCACCCCTCTACACTGCTTGTCTCTACCCCTCTGTGTCGTCGATCGCCGCCCCAGAGGCCAACAAGACCACCGAAGAGCTCAAGTCACTCACTCTTCACAACAGAGCAAGTGAGGAAGACCAAAATTTCACTTTAGCGACCTCGATTTTTCTCTCCAGTGAGTCTCTTTATGCTCCCTTCTGTTCTCAACTTCCGCCTAATTTAACTAGTCTGCGTGAAGTTGAAGAACCCAATTTTTTTATTCAATTATTAGGTTTTTGTTGGTGTCTCTGCAATTTGTGAGTTTGATTCCTCTATGTGGTTTTTGTGATGGATAGTGTCATCCTCATGTGTTTAAGATGAGATTTTACTCCGTATCAGAAATAAAAATATATGCAGTGCTTTGTATAGTTGGTCTGAAATTTACTAGTGTGAGATCTTTTGTGATAGTAGTCATTTTTTATGAGGACTTTCATTACTGTATGTTGAGTGTTGACTGTGTCGTTGATTTGGATTTGATGGATGATGGATGATGGATGATGGATCATGATCATTTCGTGGCTTCGTATATAGAAATTCTGTACTGGTTTTATGTAATTTAATGAAGATGTTTGTCTGAACCAAATGATCTTAAATTTTCCTTTCATTAATGTTTATGAATTGAAATGCTTGTAGCACGTGTTGGTTAAGGAAACAGTTCAGGAAGAAGTTAAATTTGATTATTTCAAATCAAACTAGGTTGAATCAATACAACTCTGACAAGATTTCTTATGATCAATTTTTGTTGGAATCTTCTGATAATGTTATGATGAGCATGTTTATGATGCGGATGATAATGATGAGTTGATAGTTAGGGGTCAAAGTGAACTTAGGATGAGTAGGATGAGATTGGGTGTGACTTACTACATTAATGAAAGACTTTGGTGGAGCTGTGGCTTACTGTTTTTTTTTACTTATCGGCTATAATAGATTTTTATTGTACTAATTATTTGAATCGTTTTTGTTATTTTAAGGAATGTCAAATAACAGTAGTAATTATGTTGTAATGGAGAAGAGTATTGAAACATCGACTCAATCTAAAAAGAGGAAGACCTCGATTTTCTGGGATCATTTTGATAGAGTCAAAGTCAATGAAGAAGACAAAGCAAACTGCTGGCATTACAAGACGTCTTTGAGTGGGAAGTCTACCAATGGGACAAATAACTTGAAAAGCCACATCAAGTCATGCAAAGGATGAGAAGGTACACCAAATACGATGATGGAAGGCTCTGCTCGTTCAAGAAAGTTCGATGAATCTTTTGCTAAAAAAGAGCTAGCACTACCAGTAGAAACACTATAGCCGACGACTTTCAGGAAACCAGGCCGACGACAACCCTTGTCGTCGGTTATAGTATGGTATAGCTAACGAGGTTCTCCAGTCGTTGATCATAGAACTATAACCGACAACGTGATTCTAGTCGTCGGTTATAGTAGCAGGAAAATCGTCGGGTATAGTTTGTAACTATTACCGACGAGTTTTTCGGGACTATGACCGACGACATTTTAGTATCGTCGGCTATAGGGGTAGTTTATAGATCCAATCTGGGCAGTAACTCGGTCATTCAAAAAAAATTCCCCCGAAAACTGAAAACGTTCCGAAATCATTGGGTGTTGTCGAAAACTGTCCACGATGAGTTCCGAAATCATAGGTACGTACGTATATATATATATATATATATGCATGATGTATAGATCGAGTTGAGATATATATATATATTGTTAATTCTGAATTGATTGTTGGGTTTGAGTGATAGATGGTTGATTTTGAGTGATTGATAGTTAATTTGTAGTAATTGTCGTTGATTATTGTGAATATAGGATGATTTATTTGATTTTTGTGATTATTATAGTTAGGGTAGTTAATTGTGATTATATATTATGGTTAATATATATATATTGTGATTATTGTGATTACAATAATCATAACATGCTCTGTAATTACCACTTTATAGACAATTAGGTGACTACAAAGACTATGTGATGAACAAATCCGCACCCGAAGGGTGTATCGCTGAAGCATATATTGCGCACGACTGCGTAACGTACGCCAAATTGTATTTGGGAGCGTTGGAGGACCATTCACAACATATGCCGGTAGATGAACCACAGTTCAACCTTTCGATCATCTCCAATGATGTTGAAGTTTCTGGAAAGTTGCTCAACTTGTACAATTTGGAACCATATGAGCCAGTCATTGCCCACTGGTCGGTATTGATTAACTGTCCAGAATTTTCAATATTAAAAATATGTGCACCTTTACTACCCTGCTATTGTCGGTGATGTTGAGTACTACAACAAGACATTCGCAAACTATTTTGGCAAATGGATACGTATATAGATATATTGACTTGTATATAAATTTAAGTGTCTCGTATCCTATTTATAGTTAAGTTAATAAATTATTATTTTCAGATGAACCTGTACAAGATGATGGTATCCCTCAGTGGTCACACAAATTGAGGCTCTTGGCGCAGAAACCTGTAACTTCCAGAGTTTAGCCTATGTGTAAGGTAAATGGCATGCTATTTATTTGTGAACATAGAGATGTCAGACGAAAAACACAGAATTCTAGGATAATAGTGCATGATGGGAAGAATGGAGTTGACTATTACGGTGTTCTCCATTTAGTTGTCGAATGAATTTATGGGGAAGACATGACAGTGCACTCGTTTAAGTGTAGATGGTTTGATACTGACCATGAGAACACAAGGACTGATCAATACGACATATTTTCGGTGAATACTACTACAAGGTGGTATGATGATGATCCGTTTGTTTTGGCCACGGCGGTGAAACAATTGTTCTATCTTGATGATCTTGTGCATAAAGGCGCGTGGAAAGTGGTTAACCATGTTCTTCCAAGAAACATATACAGTGCCTCGACACTTGGTGTGACCTCGGATAATGAAGAAGTTAGTGCATACCAAGAGCCAAACGCAACTGGTATTCCTGAATCCTCAACAATTTGCCTTAATAATGTGATACAGGGCAGTGTGGTACGAATTCCTCGACCGAAACTTATTGATGTTAATCAAAATGAAGACAATGAAAACTCAAGTGACGAGAGCTTACACATCTTACTTGAAATTAACTCGGAAACCGAGTCAGACTCAAGCGATGATTCTGACTATGCGCCTTAGTGTACGTATGTTAATTTGAGTATGAACGTGCAATGTAAAATGATGTGTACGACAATGACTTTGGCATGCAATTTGAGTATATATGAATGTGCAATGAATTAATAATGTCGACATTCGTGATATGTAAAGTAGAAACTTTGTTTAATTAGCCTTTTTTATAAGTAACTAAAAAAAACTCATAGCCTTTTTGTATAAAGGCATGAGAAAAAACAAATTAAAGCAAACTGAAAGGAAAACAAAGAAGTATAGCCGACGATATTCATAATAAATATCGTCGGTTATACTATCCAAAATGGTTGTTCTGGGCATATAACCCGAGAACTATAGTCGACGACATAAGTATAGTTGTCAGTTATAGTATAACCGACGATATTCATAATAAAAATCGCCAGTGATACTATAGCCGACGACTATACATATGTCGTTGGCTATAGTTCTCGGGTTATATCCCCCAGGACAACCGTTTTGGGCAGAAACGAAACTGCCCTTTTTTTCCAAACGTTCCGATCGATTTCAAATGCTGTCGTCCTTGAAGCACCGGCCGTCGTTCATCCTATCCATCGATTAAGCCGCTGCCATTCATCCTACAACCCAAAAACAGGTTCGAGTTCCTAAATCCCCAATTTTGAATTTTTTTGATTTAGGTTAGATTTATGTTTAGTTTGTTGATAATGTGGATGTTTGGATGAATTGTGTGAATATATATTGGATTATTGTTGATTTTTGAAATTATTGTTGATTTTTTTGGATTTTTGGAATTATTGGATTATATATTGGATATTATTGGATTATGAAAAAATATATATGTATATGAGATTGTTGGATTAGGAATTCGAATTTTTGGATTAGGAATTATTTTGAATTTTTATAATTTAATGGAATTTTATATGATCGAAGGAATATATAATGAAATGTTTGGAATATAATGGAAATTTTATGTGAGTGCAAGGATTTTTTATGAATTTTGTAATTTACTGAAATTTTTATGAATTTTTGTAATTTTTGGATTATTATTATGAGCATATATATATATGAATTAATTTGGATAATATTTGGTGTTAATATGAATTAAATTGGCAGATTAATAATTGATTTTGATTTATTCTAGATTTATGTGAATTAATTTTGATTTATTCTAGATTTATGTGAATTTTGATTTATTCTAGATTTATGTAAATTGGCAACACTTACAAGGTTCCTCCCACCTCTCGGCACCGTAAACTTCTAGATCAGGGACAACCTCAGCAGCAGCAGGTCGAGCATCGCCGACCCTCCAGCGCGAGCAGGCTTTATGAGGACAGTCGCACGCCTTCAACGGATAGTGCGACTCAATCCTCGGTCTGAATGTCGGACATTCATCGGCGGGACCCTTCCCCATCCACCGACCAGACTTCTCATTTTTTCGAGGAGGCTGGTGGATTGACTCAGTCCTCGGCCAGGATACGACTATACCCGCCGTCTACCCTATTCTTACCCTTGGAAATCCCGAAGATACCCCTCGTCGATCCCACGGGAATGCCTGTTCCAGGACAGGTATGGTTCATTACCCCGAACCAGGCATACGCGTATGTATTTAAATTCAATTAATTAGTGATATCTTTTACTTAGTAATATTTAAATTCAATTAGGTGTTGATGTTTAAAAAATCGTCTACAAATGTGATAGGCGCGATCGTGCCCTGCGAAAAACATAAGAGGACCAGAGGCCCAGTCGTCGGCAAGTTACTAGACAACGCAATTCGGGCTACCGGTGGTGGCCAAGTTATGATTCCGACCGGGGATGGAGGCGAGGTGATCGAGGGAAAGGTCACTCGACAGTACGCAGGGATGGCGAGCAGCATAATACGGGATAGAGTCCTAATGTTGTGGCCAGATTGGAATTCGGTGCCGCAATCCGTCAAATATGAGCTGAATAATGCACTGTTGGTGAGTATAATTGTATATTTATTATGTATATTTTCTATATAAATTATATATATATATATGCATTGCAGAGGTGGTTCCGCGTGGACAACTACATTAGACCCACGTGGGCGGATGAAGTGCAAGGGAGCAGGTTACGTGATTCATTTGTTTCGATTTTTTTCGTTTATTTTGATTATGTTCATAAAATGTTGTAAGTTACTAACATTTGTGTGTTATTAATATAGGTACAAGGAGTGGAAGGGCGAGCTGAAAAAACATTGGAAAAAGTACAGCGACGATCGTTCGGGTACCCCTAGCGAGTTTTGTTATAGGGAGTACGAGTGGCGATGGCTTGTGATTCACTTCAACAACCCGAGATTGAAGGTACGCAACCTTCGATCGATTAAATTTTTGTTTTATCGTACTTCCCCCAAATTATTTGGCTAATATGTTTTTGATGTTTGATTAATCGAGCAGGCTATTTTTGAAGTCAACACAAGGAACCGGGACAAAAACACAAAAAATCATCATGCCGGTTTCAGATCATACTTGGGTTGGATCGAGGAGGCGGCCAACCACCCAGAAGTCCCTCCGCTTGTCTATACGATGCAACACGCGTATACGCAGTCCCCCGAAGATGCTGTAAGTGTCCTTAGAACAAAATAAACATATTTCTTATTTTTTTTAGATTGTTTACATTAATTAACATTTTATTTTTCTTTGTCAATTAGGCGAGACTTCAGGAGGTGATTCCAGAGGTGTTGACTCAAGTGGCGAGAGAGCGCTATCCCAACACCCCCGATGCGGAACTCCCGACTGATCAGATTGATCAATCTGATCCGATCATAGCGGCCAGGATTATGGCAGCCGTGATCCCTCCAGGGAAGAACATTTTCTACTGCAGGGGGCTCGGAAAGTGGGGTCAAGGGCTGCTGAAGAAGACTCCTGAATTCTCTCGCGGATCAGGACTAATGAGCTACAGGAGCAGATTCAGAGGAAATCGATTGAGATGGAATCTCAACGGCTACAGATGGAGGAGCTGGAACGGGCGAGAGCCGCCGAGCAGGAGGCGCAAGCTGCAGAACAGATTTGGTTGGCTGAGCAGCAGCAGATGATGGGGACATCAATGCAACACTGTTATGCACAGTTGCATGCGTCTGGAATCCAGATAGCCCATTTTCAGTGCATCACAGCCACAGTCGCAGCCGCCAGACCAGGACCAACGAAGTTTTGGCAATCCATTTGACCACATTGACTTAGGAAACCCGTAGTACCCGTAGTACGTGTATGCATATAGATTTGAACGATTTCAGTTTTTTATTTTATTTACGTGTATAGTTTCAATATTTTTGGATTTTAAATGTGAACAATATTGGTGGCTTTTTGGAAATACAGGTTTTGGGATGAAACCCAGAACCTGCAAAAAAAATTAAAATAATACACACTATAGACGACGATATACACATATATCGTCGGCTATAGTTTCCTCCATGGTCAACCAGTTTGACTAGGGGATGAGGTATGGTCGACGACTTTGTCGTCGGTTATAGTATGGAAATATAGCCGGTGACCTGACCTCGTTGGCTATAGCTCCATACTATAACCGACGACAACCCTATCTTGTCGTCGGCTATAGTATCACCTACGGTCTATTACCGACGATACTATAGCCGACGATATTTGGGGACAGGCCGACGACTTCATGTCGTCGGCTTTAGTGTTTCTTCTGGTAGTGTAGCCAGCATGATCATTATGCATGAGTATCCACTGTCCATTGTGGATCATATGGGGTTCAAGAAATACTCCAAAGCACTACGACCTTCATTTGTGGTTCCTTGTTGTAACACAATCAAGAAGGAGATCTTCAAAATATATGAATTCGAGAAGGAGAAAACAATGGCATTGGTTGAAAAGAATCATAGTAGAATTGCATTGACTACAAACATGTAGACTACAAGAAACCAAAGGAGGGGATTCATGACAATCACAACGCATTTTATCGATGATTCTTGGAACTTGCAAAGTCGGCTTTTGAGATATTTATGCTTATATTTTTGGACACAGAATTTTCGCTTACAAATTCTGTCAAAATGTGCAAATCAGAGCATCATAACCATGCCAAGAACATGAACGTACTAATTAACTAAGATGAGGAATAACTATCTGAAAAGTTCCAAGTCTGTAATTTAGAAATCCACTTGCTTGTTCAGGTGGAAATATGTAAACTGATCGAACTCTAATTTCACTGATTGTATGTTGTTCAGATTTTAATACATAAATTTTTGTAAGAGCAGCAAGCTAGCCAACTCCATTACATAGTCTTGTCGAACACTTGAGCCAAGAAGCAAATTAGCGAGTTGGTTTAATTAGCCTATAACTTCTGATCATCTTCTTCTTGTCCCAAATTAAATTGATGATCATAGTTCAATATCGTATACCTGGCTGAATCCTATAGTAGATTAATGATGCTCTCTTTATATGATCTGTTTCTTTTGATTAGCTTAAGTTTCGAAGCTCATAGCAAGGACAATGTATAAAACTGAAGGGGTGGCCTGTAATACATAAATATGTCTATTGATATATCATGCATCTTTGATATCTTTAATTAATGTTGTATAATTTTTCTTATGTTTTATGTTTGTCTATGTTATTTGTCCAGATGCGGATACTATATTTAGTGTATTGTTGGATTGTCTATATGGTTAGAATATTCAAGAAAATTTATTGACTTTGACTGTGGATAATTGTTCGACAAATGATGTCATAATTGACTTGTTGAAAACTAGTTTGGACTCTAGTTCATTATTCTACCGCCGCAAATACTATAGCCGACGATATATGTAAAACTATAGCCGACGAGATAAAAATCCCGTCGGCTATAGTGGAAAAAATGATTTTTAAATTTTTTTTTTTTAAAAACTCGTCGGCTATAGTACTATAGCCGACGATAATGGATAAAAACCTCGTCGGCTATACTATTACTGACAGGTTTTAACCAACGGACTTTAGCCGACGATATTTAAGGGTCGTCGGCTAAAGTCGACTGGCTAAAACTTGTTGGTAATAGTATAGCCGACGAGGTTTTTATCCATTATCGTCGACTATAGTACTATAGCCGACGAGTTTTTAAAAAAAAATTCATTTTTTCCACTATAGCCGACGAGATTTTTATATTGTCAGCTATAGTTTTACATATATCGTCGGCTATAGTATTTGCGGCGGTAGTATATTGGTTGATGGTAAATTTTCTGCATTTGCGTTGTACTGCACATATTCTAAATTTAATAGTAAAGGATGATTTGGATGTGATCTGTAATAGTATAGAGACTATTAGAGGATAGTGTTGCTTATTGGACGACTGGTCCAAAAAGGGAAGAAATATTTTTTACTGTTGCTAGTGAGATGCATGTGCAGTGTAGTAGAAAAGTAGTGCTTGATTGTAAGACGAGGTGGAACTCTACATATTTTGCTTCAATCAGCTTTGGAGTATAAGACAGTGTTTTCACTACTGAGTATTAGGTGTAGAGGGTATAAGAATGTGCCAATGGAGAATAATTGGAAGTTAGTGATAGTTATTGCTGACAAGTTGCAAATGTTTTACAAATTCACTAAATTGTTTTTTGGTACAAAGTATCCTATTTCCAACTTATTTTTTTTCAAAGGTATGCAACATTAGATTGTTGATTACCAAGTGACTTGATTCAGATGTACCTCAAGTGAGAATAATGGCAATGCAAATGAAAAAAAAGTTTGAGAAGTATTGGAGTGTCATTGGGACAATTGTCATCGCCACTATTTTGGGTCATAGGTATAAGATGAAGGCGATTGAGTTTTTCTTTAGGAAAATCTATCATACTTCACATGCTCTTGAAATTGAGAAGATCATGGTACTTTTTTTATGACTTAGTTAAGGAGTATAAGTCATGTCCAACATTGAGTTTCACATCTAATGCATCGTATGGACGCTCGTCATGGTCAGGTGTGGACGATGAAGAAGATGCTATGGATCAATATGACATGTTTGTTTCTGATACGAGTCGAGTGGATGACACGTCTGATCTAGATAAATATTTTGAAGAGCCAGTGATACCTAGAAATGACAAGGACTTTGACATCATTTCTTGGTGGAAGACAAGTCGGGGATCATATCCTATCTTGCACATGGTAGCACGTGATGTGTTGGCCATTCTAATTTCCACAGTTGCTTCAGAGTTGGCATTAAGTACCGGTCGTCGGGTAATTAACCCGCATCGTAACCGTCTTCATTCAAACACTGTGGAGGCTCTAATGTGTGCTCGTGATTGGTTGAGGAGTGAGTTTGGAGATACCACCCTACTTGGCACACTTGATGATGATGTTGATGATGATGATGAGGTATTTGCATGTATACTCACTACTAGAAAAAGTATTTTAGACATCGCACCTTTAACATCGGTTGAAAAAACCTCTGATGTAAAAAAGTTTTTAGACATCATATTTTTAAAAACCGATGTCATTTGTATAATTTACATCGGTTTTAAGTCAGACTGATGTTAGGTATCCCATTATTGGTTTTTGAAAGCGCGAAAAAAAAACCTAAGTGTCGGGCGGGTTATATATATTGGAGGGAAACAAAATTTTCATTCCCTCCCAAAACTTAGGCTTCTATTACTTAGTTTTTTTCGACCCCACTCTCTCTCTCACAAACCACTGCCAATGCGGAATTTCCGAGACTAGGTCGCTATTCGCTAACTCTCTTTTTTGGCTCTCTGTGTGTGTGTGGCTCGAGAGAGCAATGAGTGATCGGATTACTTGGGCAAGTGAGAGCGGTGTTCTGACTGGAAGCGGAGATTTCGATCCGAGCTTCCGAGTCGGTGCTTTCGAAACAATTCGACTTCTCCAGCCAAAAACGATGTCGTCTAAAGTTGTGTACGAAGGTTGGATGGTGCGTTACGGCCGGAGGAAGATCGGCCGATCCTTCATTCACATGCGCTATTTCGTTCTCGAGTCTCGCCTTCTCGCCTACTACAAGAGGAAGCCTCAGGTTAATCAGGTTAGTTCTTCTAGGTCTCAATTCGAAATAGCTCGTTGCTATAGAATTTTGCTTAGAAATTGTAATTTCTGCGAGAGATTTTAAGAGGTGTTGTTGTGGTGTGTGTGTTTGGTTAGGTTCCGATCAAGACACTGTTAATTGATGGCAACTGTAGAGTGGAGGACCGAGGCTTGAAGACTCACCATGGCCATGTGAGTTTATTATTGAATTGGATTGAGTAATTTTGGTTTGCAATATGTGCCTAAGAGAGAGTGGATGCATTTTTCTATTATCTTCCGCTTTGCTGTGGAGTGTGAGGGTTTACTTGAATTATGAACAGATTAACTTTCAATGTTGACAAACATTGGCACTGTTTTGTGGTGGCTCACTAATGTTGTTTTCTGGTTCAGTCTGGGATTATCAACTGCCATTGTTTGCGACGATGCTGCTGTTCAGGTAAACAATCGTTAGTGCAAACAATTTCATTCATGGCTGGTGTTTGTGCTTATGATTGATATTGACAATTAATTGTAGGAGCCAATTTGTTGGTCTCTAAAACCCTTTTTTGGATTGATAGAAATTAGCTCAAAGTATGAAACTTTATGATTGGAATTGAAATGGGTTTGGTTTTGTTTTGCAGAATATGGAGGAAGAGAAAGCCAAGGAGATGGAGTTTAATGATTTGTTCAAGGTTGCTGTTCCACCGGGTATGTCGTTTGTGCTCACTCACTCACTCACTCTTCGTTGTATGATTCCGACGACTCCAGATCCAAACATTTTTTAAAAGGATCCATCTTTTAGGACTCTACCGCTGTTCTTTGATTTCTGTCATCAATTCATTGAATCATCTTAGACTTCGAGTAGTTCCTAATTGGTGTTTTGAATCTGCAACATTTTGAATGAGCACAATGCTGTATTATCTGCTTTAGTTGATGACATTGAAGCATAATAATGGGGCCGGAAGTTTAATTAAGCAGCGCCAGTGTTGAGAAAGATTGGATCGTTTGAGCTGTGGAAACTTTAAAACAGTTTATAGTGATGCAAGACTAGTACTTCTCAAGATTTGGCTTGTTGTAGTTAATAATAAATTTGTGGTGAATGTCTCTGCTTTTGAAATACTAATGCCATTACGTAACCACTTTAATGATGATTAATGTGATAGCTCTTTGGACAGTTAGCATGGAACATCCAGTCAGTCAAAGAGTCACAAGAAGAATGACGGACAGAAGAAGGTGGTTCTTTGGTTTTTGTTAATTCTCGTGTGCCATGTTGCTTTTTTACGTATCATTGAACTCATTCAACTGTACATTATCTGCTAGAGCAAAGAAAAGGACCAAAGCAAGAGTCATTGTCACAAATGTCATAGGAGTAAACTGAAAGAGGTAAGCCAGTATTCTCTTTATAGCTCTGTTGCTTCGTTCAACTTTGTTTTTTAAATGCTTAGTTGTCTTTCACTTGAGAATGAAATAATAGACGTGATAGAATAAAATTAGAGGTGAAAGGCTCTTTCCTCCTTAGAATTGTCGTGAATGCATTTTAGTGTGTTTTTTTCTTTTCCCAATTTGTCTTTGTCAAGTTAGAAAATAATAGCAGCTTTATTATAAAAACAAAGCAAAAAATTGGTAGAAGATATAGTATGCAGGAATTGAATCTGTGATACACAAATGCCAACTTTCTGCTCACAATGAACTTTGTTTTGGCAATATATGCATAGCATTTTGTTATATAGTGATTTATAAGGTGCTTATAGTACTTTCTGCCTGTTTATGGATTGGCTCTCTAAAATTGGAGCTGGGATCTGCGACATGATGACTGGGTGCTTAATTTGCTTCCTGGATGATGTTTCCGGGTTGGTTTATGTTTTTTCCTGGTAATTGGAGAATATATAGAAGCAGCAGAATGAGAGAAATAGCAGCTCTGTTCGGCTTTCAAAGGTTTTTATTTCACTCTTGATAATTACAGTTTCAACTTTGTAGTTTTCTTCAAATAAGTCAATAATTTGTTTCTTCATACAGTCTTTAGGGCGTGACAAGGATGATGGAGTGCGTCGCAGTGCTCTCTCTGGCAAAAAGGTTATTTTAAGAGATATAGGATCAGTTTTGGCTATTTATTGTCTTTGCCTCTGTTCCTCAGGCGAGGAAAAGTGAAATATTTTTTTTTCCCTTATGGTGCAGATTCAGTTGAAACTTGAGAAAACAAAGGAGGACAAGGCGCCAGAGAACAAACGGAATGAATTGCTGAAGTTCCTTGGTGAAAAGATTGATATTTACAGTGATAAGCATGACTTTGGTGAGAAGACTGACCAAAGTTTCATGTTTGTGCTTATAGTAAGAGTAGAGTAGGGTGTTGTGTTGTTGCTTATCCTGTTTCAAACATTTGCTTCAGAAACGATGGAGGGGTGGGATCAAGAGATGTTAGAAAAGGTGGTTGAGTCGAAGAAGAATGAATATAATAACCAGAACAAGCCCACTGAGATTGTATGTCCTTGTTTATCCGTTCTATTATCTATATGATACAGATTGCAAGATAGAGCATCTATCAACTACAGAGTAATACTTGCCTAAGAATTTGTTTAGTTACAGTTGTGAAAGAATTTACGTCTATTGAATTACGGTGTTGTGTTTATGTCCTCTGAAAGGAATTTTAAGTGGTATATGACAGTTTTTAGGTGGGGTTGTAGAATGGATGTCATTTGAGTTAAACTTTGGGAAGGTTTATTGAATAATGGATGTAAAAAGTTTTGCTGCTTATGATGCAAGAAATTAAAAAAGTTTAGACTGGCAGGTGACCTTGCTTCCGTCCATGAAGCTGGTTTTGTTGATAATTTGGGTTTAGAAAAGATATATACAAATTCATTTGAAAAAATATAAGATAAATAGGTAGATTAACAGGAAACAAATATGAACTCTCCAACTGTGGGCTGATTATGTGTTATGTATCTGAGCTGTTCTGTCTGTGCAGGTTTGCAAGTTCTTCTTCGAGGAAGTCGAAACGAAACAGTATGGTTGGTTCTGGGTTTGTCCTAATGGTAACAAAGAGTGCCTCTACAAACATGCTCTTCCTCCGGGCTATGTTTTGAAGTCCCAGATGAAGGCACTTTTGGAAGAAGAATCTGAAAAGATTGTCATTGATGGTGAGATTGAGAACCAGGTAACTATCGTTATCTCATTGACTCATAGAGGTAAGAATGACAGGGTGAGGTTCTGTCTCTCTTCTTCATCATCTTCTGAAACTAGAGATTTATATTTTGATCAATGCTGTTAACTCAAATATTCATGTATTTCAGTGGTCGTGTTTTTTTACCTAGATCATTTTACTTGTAGTTTAGGTAAATGCTATGACTGAAAATTGTGTGTTGTCGTTCTAGTAGATCATTCATACTTCTATATTTTTCCCTCAGAATCGAGCTTTTCTATACTATTGTTGTCTGTTTCTCTTGTTAGTTTTCTTTTATAATCAATTAGGAGTTTTCAGATATTATATTAGAGGAACAGTTTGTAAGTAGTCTATTTCGATGGTAGTTTCTGTTATATGCGATATTTGAAAGGCTTAAGTGGTTACCAGACTATTATTTCTCATTCCAACTGAACTCAATAACTTATATTAGGACTGGACTAAATAACATATATTATAGAGAAATTCATTTATCACAGCTGATAAACAAGAATCCCAACCAGTCTATATTCCTCTGTTGGGCTACTATAAATGCTGGAAGACATGGCTGTGGTAGTGGGAATGCATTGCTATGCGTTTAAATTGCTTTAACATGCTACGTAGGAGAATCCATTGCATGTTTGTTTGCTAGTATTAATTGTCATATATTGCATGGTGCAGGCGTGTCTTCTTCTGCTTCCAAAGGGAAAGTCTTGATAGCAACTGCTTAATGGTGTTCTCGTCTCACATTGAAAGTTAATCTGTTCATAATTCTCAGAGATGAATTACTTCATCTTTAGTTTGCTGCTTTGTTGTCTTTCTATCTCACATTTCTGAATTTTCATGAGATACTTTATTTTGAGGGATTTATTGATTTCTTAAATGTTTTACTGATTTTTTAGATGTATTCATATGTTTGGGATTTATTAATTTCTTTGCCTTGATTTATCTGTCATGATACACCCTTTTATGATTACCTGAGTTCTTTGTACTTGCCCAGTGCTACTCCAACTGAATGAGTGTGGACACTTTGTGGATTGTAATTGGTCCAAACTATATCGGTCTGGAATCAAGAGCTTTCCAAGGTTTTTACTGTTGATTTTCACAAGTAATTATTTATGATTGTGTTTTCCCATTGCAGGTGGGATTGTAGTTTCCAGTATGGTAGCTTAGTTGAGGAGGTAGATGGACATACAGCAGTACTTTATCATAGACTTCAGCTAGACTGGTTCCCAATGTAAATACCAATTCCTTTGACATACAGCAGTACTGTAACTTGAATTTGGGGCTGTAAGAGAGAATCATTCTCATTAATTTAAGCCAATTAGTGCCTCCTATTTGTCTTAGAGAGAATTAGAAATCGTTATAACTAATGCATAAGATGAGAACTGGACATAAAAAACAACCCAAAATCTGATGTCAAATAAAATTTACAACATCAGGTACAAAACCAAAATCTGATGTATAAGATGAGAGCTGGAAACCAAAAACAATCCAAATTCTGATGTCAAATATAGTTTTTAACATCAGGTACAAACTCAACATCTGATGTCAAAAACGATATTTAACATCAGGTACAAAAAAAAATCTGATGTTAAAACATACATCTTACATCGGTTATAAATGGAATATCGATGTAAAGGTAATAAATTGTAATGTAGACTTCGATTTCATTGGGTCTTTCACTCTAAATATGAATGTTTGAAAGTACCTACACACACTGGAATAGTGAGATATACATAAGCAACCGATGTCTATTGTAACCTTTGACATCGGTTCCTAACCGATGTCCCATTTTTGCCGATCTTTTACATCACCCACTAAGACATCGGTCTGGTATGATTTTTTACATCGGTTCTGAACCGATGTCTGAAATACTTTTTCTAGTAGTGACTTTGTTTCTAACTATATAAGTAACTGTATTATTGCATATGTTATTGTGTATTTTTAATTTAGTTTTATCTTATTTATTTTGCAGGGGTCGAATCATGCTGGTGCATATGATATAATATGAGCATAAGTTGGAGTGGGTACTTAGTTGTGGATCGATGAACACTAGTAGCTTCTTTCCTTGTTGGCATGGACTCTCAAATTGAATCTATAATTGTAACCCTTTTGGTGTCTATATAATTTGGATCAAGTGTGCGACTTTTGTATGTTGCTTATTTTTTAAAATTTGACATACATTTTGTGTTAGATTGACAAAGTAATTGACAATATCATTTGTAGTAATGAACTTATTGGCAAGCTTGATGACCATCTTCACATCACTTTCAATTATTAGTTTATTCTCGTACAAAAGGCTAGGTTTGTAAGTTTGTAATTTACAATTTTTAGTTATCTGTGTACGAAAAGAAAATTTTATAAAATATTTTAGCTAAAACATCAATTTTTATTAAGGTTGAAATAATTAGATTTAAGTTCCAAGTAAATTAGTAGCAGCAAAAAAAACCTCACTTTAGTACAAATTACAAAATACAAATTAAAAAAAAATATTAAACGGGTACTCACGGGTTACCCGAACTTTTAGTAGACAGGCATGGGTATTACTTGTTCATCCATTCGTCGGTAACGGATATTAATGGATTTTATCCATTCGGCACTAGGTATTCCATTCAATGAACGAGTATCCACATGTTTGCTCATACTGAACATTACAGATAAGGAGTCGGCGCTTAATTTTGTGGTCAATGACTCAATGACTCAAATATGTTATTAATCTAGCGGTTGAATTAAATTGAACAAACTTATAATTTTTCCCTCTTTCTTCTAAAAGAAATCCTAATTAACGACCACCAGAAGAACGAGACTCCTTTAATTAGAAGTAGACATGTAGTAGTTGTGATATTTAGTTTATAAAATTAATTTTTATGCAGTAAAACTTCTATCCCATATATTCTGTAAATGTTTACATTGTAATATTCTATAATGGTTAGTGAAATGTTCACGGTGCGCCTCTTAGGCATACACGCCATAAAAACGTTGGATGCCAAAATTTCATTAAGCGTTGAGAAATTTCATTTATAAATATTAAATAAAAGGGCGAAGATCCCTTTAAATGTATTAAGACACCGATACATGAACCGACTATCTTGATACATAAGAGGACTACATGGAGATAAGAGTACGTAGATTACCATGATACATAAGTAAAACTAACCTTAATATAGAGAGATTATACTTGTACATCAAGCTACTCTCCTAGTATATTGAGGTAGTTAATTTACTTTTCACGTACTGATGCGTTGATGCTACGAAAGATTTCCTATTAAAATAAGAGGTGTTTCTGCAGGAACAAACCTCAGTGCATGAATGTGTTTATACATTTTTCTCATCCACGGTGAAAGAAGCAAACAACAAACAAACTACAACATAAAAGCATCTGAGACAACCTACATACAATGGATCAAACAGAACAGTATCTCTAGATTGTGAAAGAACAGAATCAATCCAAATTTAAGCATTGCAACTCATGTGGCCGATTTTAGCAATAAATCTGTAACAAAGTTATTCACTATACATTTATATTTCATTATACGTGGTCTACTACTCTTGTTTATCCTAAGTTTTTTTGTTTTCCTTTTGTTTATATCATTGAAAAAAGTATAGATACATTTTTATTCCTAGTTTTAGTCCCTCATTAATTATTTGGTTAAGAAATTTTTATTTTTAAATTTAATGACTCAACCTATGACTTTTTTTATCTTCCAGTGATACCCTTTTTTTTATTTGAAGAGTTTCTCTGACAAAATACTCTTTTTCCAAACGTTATACATTTTGAAATTATGATTGGAATAAAATATTTTAATTTTTAGTAGGTAGTTGAATATGGTCATCTGGAACATATATCTGAGTTGCTAGAGTATGTAAATTAATTGATGATACAGATTATAAATTAACTAAATAGGAATATATGTATAACTCAAGCAAGTAAATTACAAATTTAGATAAATTAAATATATATTAGATAAACTATATATATGTTTAGCAGTAGGTAAACTAATTTACCGACACCTCTTAAGTTTATGTGATTAAGCTACATGACATACTTGAAAGAAAAAAACTACTTTTTTATTTTCTGAAATTAGGTAAATTAAAGGAGAACTTGGGTAAATTATCATATATTACCTAGTTATTTCGTTAACCTACCTACTTGGATAAATTTTTTTATTTTATTCCCTTATTTTATTTACCTATAAAAAAGTAGTATATTACTTTTTATGTGTATATATACATATATTTACCTAGACATTGTCGAATGTACCTACAAGCTACATCTAGTTTAAGAATATATATATATATATATTATATTTTACCTTGTAAATAATCACATTTTTTTAAAAAAAATAACTCCCTAATTAATCTAATCGAAATTTGACTACAAAGATTCATCGTGTATTGCTTTTTTTTTTAAAATCATTGTGTAATTTATTATAGCGTTTAATGGAAAAAAAATTGAATTATCAACTTAATTTTAGTTTTTAGATTTAATACTAAATATTATACAATAATGGCATTTTTGGTAAATAGTTTAAAGAACATGTAAAGAATATAACATTTATGGCATCTTGGCCTAACCCTAGTAATATAAAATACAATGGATTAAACACTATAAAAATTAAGTTACAAGAACTTTTTTCTAAATGACCCCTTTAGTTTTTGTTTCTGTTATTTCGTAGCTTTCAGCATATTATGGTTTGTTTTCCCTTTTTTCAAGTCAAGACTCAAGAGGCTCAAAGCAACCTTCTTATTCGATAGTTCAGTGCTACACATAATTAATAGCTGCATTTTACATCACATTGATATCACAGTTCACTATGAATCATCATCGACAACTAAAAGGTGGTCATCCCAGCTACCGGAATTTGGTGTTTACCCACTATTTTTGTTTAGTGCTTCGCCAAATTCCAACAAACACTAGTACAAAAAGTGTTTCAGACAACTACGGAAATCAGTTGTCTGAAGTACTTGAAAATCAGTTGTATATCCAGTAGTTATCTGAATAGAGCTCACACAACGACAAAATTTCTGTTGTTTAATTCATGTCTTCTAACACCTGAAGTTTAATTGTTTAAAAAGTCCAAAAATATGTTATTTAAGGACATATCTTGTGTTTCATACTATGTCAAATAACTGATGTTTTGTTGTGTGGCATGAAGAGAGACAACAAAATATCTGATGTTATAGTTTGTTTTAAACAACTGAATTTTGATGTCCGAAAATGTTGTGTGACATAGAAAAAGACAACTAAATTCTAATGTCAAACTTTGTTTCAAACAACTTAATAGAGTTGATGATTCTTTCAAACAACTGAATGTTTATAATTAATGTCGTTTGTATGTATAAACTACAACAATATTTCAGTTGTTTGAGTGCTTTAATGACAGAATTTATGTAATTCTATTGACATAAGTACGAGTTAGAAGACAGACTTTGGCCCGTTTTTAGTTGTCTACTCATATAACCAAACCACTTTCTTTATATAATCTTTACATATTAACTACATATATTGGCTGCAATCTTCGATCATTCATTCTTATTCATTGTGAAAACTATAATACATTCAACATATCAATGTCACATACAAAAACGAATACCCCAAAAGGAGAAAAATGTGTGCGCAGGACATACATCAATTTTTAGAAACATACAAGAAAACCGAAATACTTAAAAGTCTTTAACACCACTGACTTCAAACTCATGCTTTAGTAGTACTCCACCTTCATTTGACATCAACTTTGACACTATTGACTTCAAACTCAAGCTTCAGTATTACTCTACCTTCCTTTGACATCAATATGTTTGTTTCCAGGTCATATGTTGTAGAATTGATTGGACAATAAAAACATAACATCATATCGACAGAAAGTCTTACTACTAAGCTCATATTCAAGTAAATCAAAAGTTAGGAAATAAACTAAGAAAAATATTGGAGATGCAACTAGTGTAATTTTCTTATTGTACCTGCATTGGCTCGCTGCTGTACCATTTCATCGCGCACTATATTTTCTTTACTGCATATCTTCTTTGACTTTCTAAAGCTTTCGGTAGCAGCTTTTAGCAATTGCTCTGCACCAGGTTCTGGGTATACGGATAGAAACCTCACCTGAACTCGATGTCTCAAGTTCTCAAGCACGTTAAATGAAAACATCCTGTTTCAGACTGCACATCCATAGCAAAAATTTTACAAATTAAAACGAAGTTAACAAATTTTGAGAAAAACATAAAAAACAGTCAAAGGCTATTTATTTCTATATGTTTTCTTTTTGAGAAATTTTGATTATTCACTGGAATACTTTAAAACTGATATACCAGAACAATTACAAGTTGATATCCCTAATAGTAACACATCCAAAGAAACTTTAAAAAAGAGGCAAGGGAGTTACAAAACTTCTTACGAGACCACTAAGTAGCCATCTCTTTCATTAGAGTTTTGAGAATCAAAGAAGCACAGTAAATGAAAATCGCTCCAAAAACTTGTAGTCTAGGCATGTATTATACAATTAATCCAACAAAAAATCCAAGTACTTCAGCAGATGCACAAATTAAAGTATCAAACAATAACCAGCCCAACACCAACACTACAACACCTAACCAAGTTCACTCTTCATATGTGTTTAACGAAAACCCATTAACCTCAAATATACACCCTTACCAGAGAAGATCTGGAAGTGGTTTCTACTGCAGTCGAACAAGGCGCCGTGATCGCAGTCCAATTTGGTAATCGCGGCCTCGATGCTGATGGCTACCATTACTGGTTTGTTTAGCTGCCTACAAATTTGAGTAATCTCCTTTTGGACTGTTGGAGTGGGATTTCAGTGGGATTTCAACTCCAAGATCAACCCGAGCAATCATAATCCATCATTTCTAATTTAAAGTGCAAACTTCCTCAAAAGAAACCACATGAATTTTCGAACTCAAAAAGGATAAATAATGCTAATACACAAATCGCATGCATATGAATTTAAAACAAAATCCACTCACAGTTTTATAGGCTAGCGAATACTCCGGTGCTTGAGACTTCACACCTCCATCGCAAGAGCCGAGTCCTACCATAATTAATCAAAACGCAAAACATTTCTGGAATGGTCTGTAATATCTAATAAGATTTCACCTCCTTAAATGTTAGACCAATGACATTATTACTGTATCCCAATTATTAATTATGCACCACCTGCAACATATCATTAATCTGGTCCTCTTCCCACCAACGACATACCCATATTCATATTTCGTAGAGCATCTAATCCAATTGGAGATTTCCACAACTAGTTCAAACAAAGCACCGACTATTATCAAATGCCCCAGTCCTATAGTCTCAACTTCAATCGATGAAACTATACCAAACTAAACAAAAACCTGAAATATACATCCAAGAACAACTATTCACGCTGCCACACACACCACTTGAAATTGTAAATAGGAGCTAAGACCTCTGCCAATATATTCATCTCCTCATCAATAACAAATTCCATGGTTGCATCCAATATCAAATCAACTATAGTGTCTCGAGATTTACCTCATAACTTTTGAAATTGGCTGGGCTGTTCAATTACTCGATTCGGAGACCTCCAATCGAGTTAGTAGCTTAAAATGGTGGTGTGGAATCACGGTGCAGAGGTTTCAAATCCCAGAGGACGATCGACCTCGCCTTGGCGTGAAACGACCCACCAGAGATTGTGTTCGGTTCCGCTTCGATGATTGGGTTTCTGTGAGTGTGAACTAGAGCTAAGGAGGTGAGGGCTATTGAAGA
Organism: Geum urbanum; assembly: GCA_946800695.1. Lineage (NCBI taxonomy): Eukaryota > Viridiplantae > Streptophyta > Magnoliopsida > Rosales > Rosaceae > Geum > Geum urbanum. The sequence continues at coordinate 39,678,758 of OX327002.1, read as the reverse complement.
CAATGAAGAAAGGAAGAAGTTGAGACTAGGTTACTGGCCGGATATGGCCTGAGGGCGACAAAAATGGTCGGCGAAGCCGGTTGGGTTGCTGCCTACGGTTGAAGTCGAGTGAGTTGTTAACTTGTTATTCTGAGAGAGAGAGAGAGAGAGAGAGGTTCCGGAGAGGAAAAGAAAGAGAGAGCCGCTCTAGGTCGAGTCTCTTTTTTAAGTGTTCGGAAAGTGGGAGCTGTAGATTATTTAATTGCGTGCGAAGTCTTTGGCATGCACGAGCGCGACACCTTCTGCACGTGTTTATGCGCGTGTTGGAAGACTAGTATTAGTTAGAGTTGTTTTTCAGTATGAATATGATTTAGACAACTGACCGGTATAATTGTTGTATAAAGAGTATGAATTTAAACTTCTATCATATAACTAAAATGAATATTAGTCGTCTGAACGTTTCCTAACAAGTTAAGACAACTAAATTTTTTATTTTAGTTGTCTGAATTTGACCACAAATCTCAAATCTTTCTCAAAAATAGATCTACACGAAAAAATAATGTTTAAACAACATTCCAACAACTGAAGCACTTGAGGCGTAGTTGTCTCCACTTTGAGACAACAGACAATTCACAATCAGTTATGAGCACATAAATGGCAACAACAGACAATTCACAATCAGTTATGAGCACAACAGACAACAGACAACAGACAACAACATGCATACTCATGCAAAACTAAAAAAGACATACAGAGCACATAAATGGTAGTACCTTTGAGGCAATGCACTACTTAAGATTCTTTCACCAAATTCAAACCGGGTCAGGCGAGACCGGCTAATGTATTCTCCGATAACATCAACTCATACCTTGTTATACAAAAAGAAAGAAATAAGCAAGATTAGCAAGCATTATTTTTCATATTCATTTTATCCAAAAACCATACATTTGACTATAAGAATTCTTAATTAGCAATCTTCTACATTTTGTTGTCAATACATAAGCCTGTTTCTTTTGTGAACTATATATGATTCAAGATTCTCTATAAATTAACAGAACAGGAAAACTAAAACTAAAACAACTCAGATAGCTCAACCTTAGCCCTTCTGTTCCGATCCCACAAAATGAAGAATTAGATTATGGCCAACATAGACCCATGAAAGTATGGAACTTACTAAAGGAAAAACAGGGAACAACCTCATGAGTCATGACATAACAATAAAGCTACCCCTCAAAGCTTCTCCGAAGGCTCCAGAACACCTCATGAAATTGCTAGATCTATTACTATGTTGAAGCCAAGTCCATTAGAAAGAAGTTTAGTTGCCAGGTACTAATAAAAGAAAGAAAAAAAAACTGAAAATTTGAGAGAAAATAAAAGTTGGATTTAATAGAAAAGAGAATTGCTATTGGAACTAAAATAGAAAAGAGAATTAAGATTGGAACTTAAATTTCAAGTTGCGAAATAAAACTTCAAAGCTAACTATGTTCTGGGATTCAAACATACCTTGTAATCACAAATTCAAAGTTCAGAAAAAGTTTTGTTGCCTAATACTCGTAGCTGCTTACCCAAAACCGTTCCCGCTGCTTTATCTCTTCTGTTCAGCCACAACCCAAAAGAAAAAACATTAACCACAATCACAAAGTATCCAGCAGTACTCTATACCAAGCCGTGGAAATAAGAAAACTAGCAAAGACTGTCATAATGAAATCCAATGAAATAAGAATCCCATGAAATCAAATTCTAGATTAACCTGAATCTCTATTAATTCTAGATTAACCTGAAAATTCTAATGTAAAGAACTAATGAACCTTTTGCATATGCATACCTAGGTCTAGTGTTTCTTCTCATTTCAAGCTAAGAAGCTTCGCCCTCTTGCAACCCGAATGTGAATCCTCAAAATCACTGATTAAAAATTCACTAAAGCTTTCTAATCAGAAAATTTTAAAAAAGTAACTCCATGCCTTTTGATTTGAAACACACCTGTTTCGATTGAATCAATTTTTACCTTAAGAGATCAAAAAATAGCGGAAAGGAACTTCTCGACGCTGGTGAATGAAGTGTGAAAGTCAATTATGGTTTTCAGGAGGATGATTGGGAAGAGCAGTGGTGAGGGAGCGGAACCCATGAAATTGCCAACGGGGATAAGAGAGAATCTCTATATGAATCTCTCTTCTTCTTCTTCTTCTTCTTCTTCTTCTTCGTTTTGGAAGATACTTGCCCAGAAGTTCTACGAAAGTTTTTGGAGAAATAAGGTTAATTGCAATCGAGCAATTTTCGAAAAGAGGGCTAGTTAACCGCAACTCCATCTCTCTCTTCCCGATATTATCTTGGGTTTTTACTCTTACATCCTCATTCTATTAAATTCCTTTTCTGTCGAGTTAGCTAGATGAAATGACAAAATCAGGGATATTGAATTTTCTACATTTTCAATTGCCATAAAACATTCTGCCTTAATTAATAAAGATCTCATTCCCAATTAGTAATGTAACACTAAGGGCGTGTTTACTCACCTGGAATGAATGAGTTGATGAATAGCTAGGAATCAAAATCAATGCTTATTTTAAGGAATTGGTAAGGGAATAAATCATTAAAATTCACTTGTTTACCGTCCATAAGGAAATGGAATAAGAATGTTGTTCATTATCATTGATGTTGTTTACCTATCTCATGAATTAGAATGAGACTTAAGTAAATTACTACTATATCCCTCAAATATACATACGTAGCAACATCATGTTATATATCATCACGAGTCTTCCACCCAAATTATAAATTTTCTGTAACAATCATTCAAAAAATATAAGAGTAATAAGTAAACCAATTATCACAAGTCAAAATAAAAAATCATGAATATGATTTTTATTTTAAAAGTGAAGGACAATTTAGAAATTATAAATTTTAATTTGGGTAGTTTAGGTATAAAAATTTGATTCCAAGTGATTGCATTTCAAATACGTACATACCCCCACTTGGGTATCAAGTCAAGGGTTTATTCAGGAATCAATTCCTAATGAAATTGTGGATCCCATTTCATTCTAAATTCAATTTGTACAAGTAAACACAGTAATACTCACCAATTGGAATCGATTCCTAATTTTTATACCCATTCCGGATAAGTAAACACGCCCTAAGTGATGAGTCATAGATTTTCTACATTGCGGGCGGATCAATAGTCACTCATCAACATGGGGCTCATGTAATGTAATTACAGATTTTGCGCTGAAAAGGAGAACGTCTACGCAGTTGATTAATTTATAGGCGGTCAAAGGACTCTTGAATTACTCAGCCCCCATAATGTTACAAATGGAGTCTAAAATATTTAAAGGGAGTATTAAGTAACCCTCCACGCTTCTTATATACTAGCCTTCCTGCACGCGCATATGCATGTGCGAAAGAGTGTCGCGCTCGCGCGTGCGAATTATTAGTTTTTGCGAATTGAGAGTATGTAATTATTTGTTTGAAGAAATATATAAACTATTTTGTTCCAAATATTTTGTGTAAATAAATTGTATTTTAAACTAAACTAAAAACATAAGAAAAAATAAATTGTATCTAATGAACTCATACATCCTTTTTTTTAAGCCTTGTGTAAATTTTCGTGATCAATATTTTTATCTTATTTTTCTGTATTGATGATTGATCCCGCTTATTTAACTCTACTCAAGCATTATACTTTGTTTTCGGAGGACACCCAATGTACCATAAAATTCAACATTTTTATGTTTTAAATCATAGTTTTATCCATTAATAATCATGTATGCTGTACTATCTAACAACCATAGAACTAAACTTCTTCTTTTTTGTGGACTCTTGTTGAGGACATGCAATGGAAAAGAATCCAATAAACTTAAAATTTCAACAACGTAGTATGAGCAAATACGTTTCTATGTTCTTCAACACCATTATACCAAAAAATGTTAGGGACATATTGCCACTAACGCATCTATATATTAATGTAATGCAGCAAGTACCGGCAAACACATACACAAAAATGAGAGATATGAAGTCAGTGTATTGAAAAAAATCAAGTATTGAGTCTATTCAACATGTTAAAATGAAAGAATGATTGGATATGTTGTTCTCAATCACACAACTGTCTCAAAGAGCACCTTGACAACATATATGAGATCGATCTACTACACATTCAAAGGCTATTATTACTATAACTACCATGTGAGAGATTGGATTTATCATTTGATCTCTCTTATTCTTGAAGTACTTAGACGCAGCTTTCAACACCTTATTCCATCCATACTTGAACCAAATCCATAAACTTTAAAGTATGATAATCATCCACAAAAGAATCTATGCCCTGCTAACTTGTAAGAGAAACCCAAAATTGATACTAACATAAGCTACTAAAATCTTACTTTCACTTGGTTTCAAAAATCTATTTTTTCTCTTTAGTCGGTGAATCCTAATTTCTCTCCTCTACCTCAAACTCTTTCATCTAACCCAACATGCATACTCATGCAAAACTAAAAAAGACATACAGAGCACATAAATGGTAGTACCTTTGAGGCAATGCACTACTTAAGATTCTTTCACCAAATTCAAACCGGGTCAGGCGAGACCGGCTAATGTATTCTCCGATAACATCAACTCATACCTTGTTACAAAAAGAAAGAAATAAGCAAGATTAACAAGCATTATTTTTCATATTCATTTTATCCAAAAACCATACATTTGACTATAAGAATTCTTAATTAGCAATCTTCTACATTTTGTTGTCAATACATAAGCCTGTTTCTTTTGTGAATTATATATGATTCGAGATTCTCTATAAATTAACAGAACAGGAAAACTAAAACTAAAACAACTCAGATAGCTCAACCTTAGCCCTTCTGTTCCGATCCCACAAAATGAAGAATTGGATTATGGCCAACATAGACCCATGAAAGTATGGAACTTACTAAATGAAAAACAGGGAACAACCTCATGAGTCATGACATAACAATAAAGCTACCCCTCAAAGCTTCTCCGAAGGCTCTAGAACACCTCATGAAATTGCTAGATCTATTACTATGTTGAAGCCAAGTCCATTAGAAAGAAGTTTAGTTGCCAGGTACTAATAAAAGAAAGAAAAAAAAACTGAAAATTTGAGAGAAAATAAAAACTGGATTTAATAGAAAAGAGAATTGCTATTGGAACTAAAATAGAAAAGAGAATTAAGATTGGAACTTAAATTTCAAGTTGCGAAATAAAACTTCAAAGCTAACTATGTTCTGGGATTCAAACATACCTTGTAATCACAAATTCAAAGTACAGAAAAAGTTTTGTTGCCTAATACTCGTAGCTGCTTTCCCAAAACCGTTCCCGCTGCTTTACCTCTTCTGTTCAGCCACAACCCAAAAGAAAAAACATTAACCACAATCACAAAGTATCCAACAGTACTCCATACCAAGCCGTGGAAATAAGAAAACTAGCAAAGACTGTCATAATGAAATCCAATGAAATAAGAATCCCATGAAATCAAATTCTAGATTAACCTGAGTCTCTATTAATTCTAGATTAACCTGAAAATTCTAATGTAAAGAACTAATGAACCTTTTGCATATGCATACCTAGGTCTAGCGTTTCTTCTCATTTCAAGCTAAGAAGCTTCGCCCTCTTGCAACCCGAATGTGAATCCTCAAAATCACAGATTAAAAATTCACTAAAGCTTTCTAATCAGAAAATTTTAAAAAAGTAACTCCATGCCTCTTGATTTGAGACACACCTGTTTCGATTGAATCAATTTTTACCTTAAGAGATCGAAAAATAGCGGAAAGGAACTTCTCGACGCCGGTGAATGAAGTGTGAATGTCAATTATGGTTTTCAGGAGGATGATTGGGAAGAGCAGTGGTGAGGGAGCGGAACCCATGAAATTGCCAACGGGGATAAGAGAGAATCTCTATATGAATCTCTCTTCTTCTTCTTCTTCTTCTTCGTTTTGGAAGATACTTGCCCAGAAGTTCTACGAAAGTTTTTGGAGAAATAAGGTTAATTGCAATCGAGCAATTTTCGAAGAGAGGGCTAGTTAACCGCAACTCCATCTCTCTCTTCCCGATATTATCTTGGGTTTTTACTTTTACATCCTCATTCTATTAAATTCCTTTTCTGTCGAGTTAGCTAGATGAAATGACAAAATCAGGGATATTGAATTTTCTACATTTTCAACTGCCATAAAACATTTTGCCTTAATTAATAAAGATATATACACATATACATATATTAGCGTGCTAATAGTGTATAGCAAAGCTAGCTAGCAATGCAAAAACGCTAAATAGCTTATCAATTTAGCATAATGCTCAAATAGCATACGGTATTTATGCTATTCATACGGTATTTATGCTATTTTAACGTTATTCGTATGCTATTTACGCGATCAATATTATTTTTTGTTATTTTTTTATTTTTTAAAATAAGCAAAACGGTGTTGTATTAATAATAAAAAATTTATATAATATCAAACTAGTTGCGTCTTCTCCTAAAACTTGATGTTCAAGACGTAAAACTGTATTCAACTATGTTTGTGTACTGTTAATTCAGGTTTTTATTGTATAAAAAAAATTCATGTTTTTATGATGTTTGAATCCTAATTTATGTATATGACAAGACTCACCCAAGATTATCGTAGTAATCTAGGATAAGTCTCGCGGGACCCGTATTAGAGTATCTAGCACTGCTTAATCGGTATCAGCTACCCTTACACGAGCAACCTTGAACTTCTACTAAGAAAACATAAACTATGGACTGTCATGCCTCGTACTCTAAATGGTCACGACTTCAGCCGGCAAACCTGAAAATTAGGCAATTTAAAACAAAGGGTCCAGGGAGATGCATAAAAATATAAAACGTTAGAGTGAAAGGACCCAATCCCGATTCAGTTACCTAAACCGGAATCATACCCTTTCGAAAATACGAACCAACAAAATTTTTTCAAAATTTCGGCAGAATTTCGTTTCTAACGTGGAATTGCCATAACCTGCACCCAGAAAACAACACTTCATCCTATGCCACAAAAGCCAAACCGTGGGCACCAATCCCATCCGGATTTCTCAACATCAATATAATCAATAACAGTAAACAAACTGTACTATGTATATTTATAAATCTGATAAAATCCGTATAAACATGTATCCGAATGTATCAGAGCGACCTCTAAAGTAAAACATATACAATATACACATCAGTAGGCGAAACAAGAACCTACTGGAAAGCACATGTAACTCTGATTACTAGCCTCCAAACTGCGACGTGAAAACACCAAATCTGAACTGCAACTGGGCATGGAAACCGAAAAGCCCAGGGGAAAGACAATAAACACGTTAGAGTGAGTGGACGAAAATAAATGTCTTTCACCAAATAAAATATTTATATAAAATCATATGCGAGTCGAAAGTATAATAATCAAATGGTACACGAGGGAGACTCTAACTCCTCACGGTCCGAGTACACGAGGGAGACTCTAACTCCTTACGCATACAAGTAGGAGGGAGACTCTAACTCCTCACGCGTACAGAGTATGTGTATAAATCACACGGGGCCACTCGTGGACACATAACAACATATAAGTATAATTGTATAACACATGCTCAATATAAACATAATCTCGTGCGAAAACTCATACTCGTAAAACTACAATCATACTGCATGCTCAAGTTCATAAAACGTATATAAAGGACTCGCAATAATTCCATGAAAATAAACTGTCCACTCACAGGTGAGCAAAATGCGCACTCGCGCTAATCTCGTGGTCCGGCGGAAGATCCCTCGCCTGAAGCACGATCCCGATCCCGATCTCGATCTCCTGAACATTCACAAAAACATAACTGATCAAAATCGTAGTCCACAACCCTGTACTGAATCACGGAAACCAACCGTTCCCGGAAATATGCAATGTAGTACAAAATGTATAACGGAAATTCCGAAATCCCCACTCGAAACCTCGACTAAAAATCGGCTAACCAAATCAACCCAAAAACCTCTGGACGATGATCAGGGCGCGATTACGAGAAAAATGACATTAAAAACGTCGAAATCTGAAAAGTTGACTTTTCTCGCCGGAGCGCCACCGTTGACCACCGTTGACCGCCGCCGCCGACGGCGGCGCGCCGTCAACGGTGGAATTTCACGGCCAAAATTTCCAGAATTAAAGCCCATCACCAGGCGAACCACTTCCTCTTCTACCCCAACGTCCAATTCGAAGTCCAACACCGTCAAATCCGTCCAAATTCACATCGGAATTTACTTCCGGCAACCATATCGAGTTCGCCGGAAAACTTCATTTCAGCCTAATTCGAACATAGGGGAAGCATCACCAGGCCAAGGGGAGGTAAACCCCCAACCTCCCAGCCGCCACGGCTCGCCGGAGAGCCTCCCCCCATCACGGCGAAACCCGAAACCTAAACCGGATTCGGGTTCCCATGAAACTTCACCAAATCACACAAATTCAAACACTAATCCACTCGAAATGACATAAGGAAGCTAACCATACCTTCCACAAGGTCGGAGGTGGCCGGAAAACGGTGGTCGGACGGTGGTGCCGAAACGGGAAAGTCTCTCTCTGGTCAACGGTCAACAGTTTCCCAAAACGGAAAGTCAACGTTCGGTCAAACTTCAACAGTGTTTTCGACAATTTTACGACTATTTTCGATATTTATACTCGCGCCTCGGGTCGATCGACGGTCCAAAACGAATATACGAAATGATTCGGATAAACACGAAACAATAGGATAAACTCGTCGAAAACCGAAACTTCAAATAATCATAAAATATTCCTCGGTTATTGGAAAAATCTTCCGGAACCTCCCACGAGCTCGAAATCACGTACTCTATAATTTCCGTGAAGACACCCAACTCAAATTCTCGACTGAAAATATAGTCGCGAATCGAATCGGCAAACCTCATATACGACGTACAACTGCAACTAAACTCAAACTCGAGAATCGTGCCGAATACGCAACTGATTCTGGTTCGGGTCGTCACATAGAGTGAGTAGACAAAAATTATAAACTATGTAAATCTGTAAAACTATAGCTATATGTCTTTTCCGCTAATTTCTGTTAAATAACGCGAGTTCAAGTAGCATAATTGAGCTGCAAATGGAGGTGGTCACTCAGAAGTTTATCCCTAACATGAGTCGACAATCTATAAAAAGAAACTGTAGGTGATGCCCCAAACGAGGTATCCTGACCTCCCCTGACGGGCCAGACGAGGCAGCCTGACCTCCTCTGACTGGACTATCCGGTGATCAGCCAATTAGTCAGTGCATCGATGCAACTAACCAATGTCATCACAAAGAAAAATCTCCAAAATAAAAATGCTCTGAAACATACTATAAAATAATTTGAAATATTGAAATGCTAAAAAAATGAACTCGCTATTGACTGTGAAAATAAAAAGGGTCCACTCACAGTACTGTGCCGTGATTTTCATTAATCCAGTTCATGTCTGTCAGCGTTTCTATCTGTCTCTCACTGGCTGCTAATACGTCGTCCTGAAACAATGATTATTATTTAATGACTAATCATCGAAAATCATAATGAATAAATAAGCTTGTATACCAACGAGCATTAACGTTGAGAACCTCACATTCTCGAATAACGTGCCTTTTGAACTAATGACGAGCTTTAATCAAATTCCAAATTTTAATTCTTGAATCATTTTTAAAGTCGCAACATATTCCTTGAACGTTACATGACTCCAAGTCGAATCGACAATCGATTCAGCAGTTTAATAATATCGTAAAATTATTTCAATAATATCTGATTAACCACACGTCTTAATTTACACTGTCCAATTTAATTCAATAACTTCTTCGTTACATTCAGTACATAATTACGAGCATAACGATAGAAAGCTTTTGTCGAAATTCATCTTCGCCGGAGTGCCGTAGTGAACCACAGTCGGCGGCAACACCGGTGACTTTTTCCTGCAACCCGAATACCAAACCCTTCCTCTCAACAAGCCCAACAATCTGTTCAACTACAGTCACGGCCAATTCGGCCGAAAACGGGTCCAAAACCTAATTTTCAAAAATTTCAAATCCTGATTCCGGTGCCATTGAGCCACGTCGGAGCTTGAGGCCGGTCGAGTTACTCTCCCACGAGGGTGGGCTACAAAACCCCTAACCCCTGGATGCCAATTATTGTCGTTAACCACCGCCACCCACGATGGCTTTTTCTAAACAGAAATCACGTCGATTCGCCATCGAATTACCTGCAATAAACCAATCCAATATACCAATACAATCTATACATCAAGAGAAACACGATTATACGTGAATTGGGGTCCAAATTGGCCGGTAACCCTCTGACCTAAAACCTAGGTTTTCTTGACTTTTCTTCCCGAAATTTCAGCTATATCCAGCAAAATTGATGACGGACCCGTGGGGAAACAACTGAGGGTCTCGAGCTGATCATTTTGATGTATAAGTTGGCCAATTTTGTGGCTGGATGGCGAAGCCTCACTGAAGCTGTGCTCGGCGGCGATTTTCGCCTTAGAGAGTCAGTCAACCCCAATTTCCCCAAAATGGAAAAACCTCACTTTCTATTTTCGGAAATTCCTATTTATATGTGCAAGTTGCGACTAACCGATTCCGTAAAATTTTACAAAACTTTCGCTGACCGTAATTTCTTTATCGTAACTCCGATTTTAATACTTGACGTGGCCATGAACTCGTCTCGATAAACTCTTCGACTTTTCTCAAAGAAATACCTCAAAAAACATAATCGATAAATTTTCAACGAAACACCAACGATAGTTACTGACGGTAAAAACTAATTATCATCGACGATCTTTCACGGTGAGGAGACTCTAACTCCTCACGCGTACAAAGCATGCATCGAAAATCCCGCGGGGTCACTCATGGACACATCCGCTCTACTACAGTTTGAATCACGGAATCCCAGACCCTCACCTGATTCTAGCCAGAAAGGCCTCAGGTCAGGGTATCTGTTCCCACCCGGTAAAGACCTCGGCACAGGGTAACAGTCCCCCCCGGTAAACATCCTCGGGATGAGCTGGGATGCTAAATGTATCGATACAACTATACATATTGAGACTGTATTCTGTGTAAATCAAATCATAAATAGTTTCCATGCAAATGTATAAAGCATAATATAAATACATATTCGTAATATATAATTTTAAAAGCATATTCGTCGATGCATATTCATAAATGCATAATCGTACAACACATGCTCACATAAATCATAACCGTATATGCATGCTCATGCTCGTAAAACGTATAATAAAGATTCGCAACCAATCAGTGAAAAGAAATGTGTCCACTCACAGACAAGCACCACGCGAAAACGTACTAATCCCGAGATCCAGAGGAAGATCCCTCGCCAAGTATACGATCTCGATCTCTTGAATAATCACAAGTATCACTGATCAAAATTACAATTCAATACTCTAAACCACACCTCGAAAACCAAACATTTCCGGAAACATATAACTCGAATATCAATAAAATCGTCGAAAATCCCATAAATACTCCACATATTCCTCAACATAAAATCCACCACCCAAATCAACTCAAAAACCTCAAGACGACGATCGGGGCACGATTACGAGTAAAACGGTATAAAACTTCCCAAAAATCCAAAAAGTCAACTCGCTAGAGCTCCGTCGTTAACCGCCGCCATTGTCGACCGCCGCCGTCGTCGCCGGCAGGGCATCAACGGTGGCCAAATCCGGTGAAAAATTCTAGATCACATCTACTCCTCAAGCCCAACAACTTTTCCTTCTACACCAACCTCCAATTCGAAACCTACCGGCCAAAATTAAGCTCGAAAATTCAAACCTCAATTAATTCCGGTGACCTATTCCGGCGAGCTTCAAACGGCCTCTAATTCCAAAATTCTTTCACCCAAAAGCATCTATGGGTTGAGGGGAGCAAAACCCGCAACCCCATCAACCCCAAAAGTGGCCGGAAAAGCCCACCCGATTCCGGCAAAAATTCAAAACTTTAACAAGTTAGTTCTCCCTCAAAACTCAACCAAATCAACTCAAACCAAGTTCAAAACAATAGGAAATCACGAGAGGAAGCTAACCATATCAAGCTTGAGGTTTGAAATAGCCGGAATCAAAGAGTCGATCGGTGGTCAACGGTGGTGCAATTCGTTTTCGGTCAACGATGGTCAAACTTGGTCAACGGTCCAATTTTGGTCAACTCGGACCAAATGTGACTTTTCGACAATTTTACGACTATTTCGATATTTATACTCGCGACTTAAACGATCAACGGTCGAAAACGGATCGAATCCAAACAGATAAACACGATTAAATCCAACGGTCGGAAATATTCATAACATATTCATCGGACATCGGAAAAATCCTCGGAAAACTCTTCCGAGCTTGAAATCATAAACTCTACAACTCTCATGAAGGAACTTATTTCAAATTCTCGCCCGATAATTTAGTCGCAAACAAGACCGCCAAATCGATTAATTACGACAAACTGCGATTATACGTGAATCTCGCGAATTTAGCCGATTAACTACCATTTCTGGTTCGAGTTGTCACAAAAAGCTATACTGAATTGTAACTTGGTTCCCATAACTTCCTGTAAAGCTGTTCGAAACTTTGAAGTAAAGAGGGAATCTCGATCCGAGATAATAGAAACGAGCACACCATGTAGCTTTACAATCTATTGCATATAGAACTGAGCTAGTTTGGTCAGATAAATTTTCTTTGTGACTGATATGAAATGTGCAGACTTCGTGAAGTGATCCACAACTACCCAAATACCTGTATGAGTTTTGGATGTACGAGGTAGGTTGTATACAAATCTATAGTAACATGCTCCAATTTCAAAGCAGGAATCTCTAGGCGTTGCATTAAGCCTGAAGGTTTCTACTACTTCGCCTTCACTTGTTGACAAATGGGACACTGGCTCAGATTTTCCGTTATTTTCCTCTTCATAGTACGTTACTAATAATACTCCTTAAGAGTTCGATACATCTCCGTACTAACAGGATACATTGCATATGCTGAACAATGAGCTTCATCGAGTATTTCTCATTTCAACTCCTCATTATTCGGAACACAAAGTGTAACTTTGATCACCAGCAACCCACTCTTCGTAATATAAAGTCTGGTTGTACGCCGCCACATACCGCTTCCTTTAATTTCAGTAGTGAGGCATCATAATCTTGTAGTTCACGAACCCTATTAATAAGAACGGGTTGAACCTGGAAATTGGCAAATAAGACTCTCGGTTCATCATATGTATACAAAAATGCGCCAGTGGCTCGCAACTCAGATAGTAGTGGCATCTGAGTCATTTGTATATGTGACAGAGAAACTCCAAATTTCTGACTAAGAGGATTAGCTACCACGTTTGCCTTTCCAGGATTGTACTCAAAAGTGCACTCATAATCACTCAATAGTTCCATCCATTTCCTTTGCTCAAATTCAGTTATGGTTATATGAGAAAATATGTAAGACTTTTATGGTCGGTAAAAATCTGACAGCTGGCACCATACAAGTAGTGTCTCTAAATCTTCAACGTGAAAATAATCACTGCTAACTCCAAGTCATGAGTGGAGTAATTCACTTCATGAGATTTTAGTTCTTAGGAACCGTAAGCGACAACTTTGCCTTGCTTCATCAACACACATCCTAAGCCTAACTTGGAAGCATCATTGAAAATGGTAAACTCCCCACTATCATCTGGTAAAGTCAACACTGGGACAGTGATCAGCCTTGTCTTTTATGTCTGAAAACTTTCCTGACAAGCCTCTGTCCATTCAAATCTGACTCCCTTCCTCGTAAATCAGGTAAGAGGTGCCACAATACGTGAAAAGTTTTGCATAAACTGACCGTATTGTACTAAGCCCAGAAAAGTTCTGATATCAGCTATACTTGCAGGTCTGATCCAATTCAACAATGCCTCAACTTTGTCAAGATCAACACTAACTCCATCTACCGAAATCACGTGGCCAATAAATTTAACTGTGTCCAATCAGAACTCACATTTACTGAACTTGACATATAACTGAGATTTTCTCAAAGCCCTTAAAATAATATGTAAATGTCTTGCTTGTTGCCTCGCATTACTGGAGTAAATTAGAATATCGTTAATAAATAAAATGACGAATTGTCAAGATAAGCCCAAAATATTTGATACATTAAATCCATAAAAGCAACATGTGCATTTATCAAGCCAAATGACATAACTAGGAACTCATAGTGCCCATATCAAGATCAGAACATGGTTTTAGAGACATCTGACTCTCAAATCTGCAATTGATGATTTCCTGATCGCAAATCAATCTTAGACAACACCATAGCTCCCTTTAGTTGATCAAACAAATCATATATCTGAGGCAGTGAATATTTGTTCTTCACTGTAACTTGATTCATCTTTCGATAGTCGATGCATAATCTCTTCGATCCATCCTTTTTTTTTTCTCAAATAAAACTAGAGCTCCCCAAGGTGATATGCTAGGACGGATGAAACCCTTATCAATTAGTTCCTGAAGATGAATCTGCAACTCTCTCAACTCAGCTAGAGCCATCCTAAATGGAGCTCGAGTTATGGGACCTGTACTCGGAAGTAGCTTTATCATGAAATCTATTTCCCTTACTGGAGGAAGACCTGGTAATTCATTGGGAAAGACATCAGGATATTCCCTAACCACCTTAACCTTCTCAAGGGTAGGGGTGGAAATACACGTGTTCACTACATGTGCTAGATATGCGGTACACCATTTCTGCAACATCTTCTTATCCTTCACAGTTGAAATAAGGCATGATGAAAGAACATTTCTCTCCCTGCAAAAAAAAAAGCTCTGCTAACTCCGGAATTCTAAATACTACCTCTTTCTGATGACAATCAACCAAAACCTGATGATTGCGCAAAATTAAGTCAAAATCCACAATGTGAAGAGGTATAAGATCGACAAACAATCCAAAACCTCCAACTATAACGCTACAGTCTCGATACACTAGCCCAACTAGAATCACCTCCAAGAGGGATAAATCACTCGCCACATTTCCGATAAGGGAGTGGCAGGTACGTTCATTATTGATGCTAATCTCATGGATATGAAAGAGTGCGTCACCCCCGGATATATTAAAGTATAAACAACATAACCAAAAATATGCAACGTACAAATAATCACCTCCGGAGATGTTGTGCCCTTCTAAAGAGTCATCTGATAAAGTCGAGTCTGTTTAGTCTGTCCAGCCGGTCACCCTGTTTGGCTCCGGTCTTGATAAGCTGGTTGTCTGGGTGGCGGTGCGGTTCTAACCCCTGAAGTGGCTCCCTGATCACCACCAGAACTCTGCGCCAAAAATCCACCCGAGATGTCCCTCTGTAGACACTCCCTTGCAAAGTGGCTCATATGGTCATAACGGTAGCAAGCTGAAGTCCTAAGATGATGCTGGTCCAGAATGGCGTCTGTGACAGATGTTGCATAAAGGAAAAATCTCTAGATACTGGTGAAGTAGGTCGGTATCTACTAGATCCACTAGAACTGGCCCGAGATCCCTGCCTCTATGGTTGGCTCTGCCTCCATCTCGAAAAACAACTCAAACGACATGTGCTAGAGGTTGGAGATCCCTCACCAGAAGATGACGTTGAACCAGATTCGCTAGAGCCTCTCCTTTTTGAAGGACCCTAACTGGGCCCACCTCAGATCGAATCTTCGAGTCCGGCCCCACTTAGATCGGAGCCTATCTTCGCATCTCACAGCAACACTGACAAACACATCAAAATCACTGTGTGACACACCTGACATGCATGGGGCAATCTCAGGTCGCAAACCTTACTCAAACCTCCAACATCTCTCCTTCACTAACCTAAAAAAAATTTGGTGCAAATTAGGATAAACGAGTGAAACGGTTCTGATACTGTATCGCAGACAAGTCTCCTTGCCGAAGATTCATAAACTCCTCATACTTTCTTTGCTATAGCTTCACTGAAGAAGCGACTCATGAACAACTCCTTGCACACTACCCATGGGGTGGTGGTTTCATTCCTCTCAATTCTCTCGCACCAATGGTAAGTATGGTCTCGCAACAGACCCACATCTAACTCTGTTGTCTGCTCTGGGGTCAACTGGGGACGCAGGTAGTCGTATACTCGACAAATCTCTATAAGCCAGTTCTCATAAGCCTCAGGGTCATGAGATCTTGCAAAAGGAATTGGTCCTGTCGATTTGGCTCTGGTAACTAAATAATCATGACCCTCACGTGGCGCTGATATCATGCATATAATTAATTCACACATCTATTGGGCCAATGATTGTGCCTCATCCTACTGAGCTGGTGTCAAGGCATAATGACCTATGAGTCCATGAAAGAATTTAGACCACTCAAAGAGACCAAGAGAAAATGGCTCAACTAAGAGACTCTAGAAACTTAACAATGCACAACACTGAAGCTGTGATATGGACCTGCTGACTAGTTGAGCCATCCTCTCGGGAGAGTTGTACACTATCAAATGCCTGTACTAATAAGACCAAAGAGTCTACATAATATTTAACCTAATGCTCTTTTACAAAACTGAAAGGACCTAACCCTAGTTTAGCTAGTAAACTAGAATTAAGTCCTAACGACTAACAATACTCTAAAAATTCTACAAAATTTTGGACATAATTCTCTTTGAAAACTGGACAACCCAAAGCTTGTAAGAAGATAAAACTTCTAAAACCAAATTCCTAAAAACAAGCTGTGGACAACCGATTTCCATCCGAACTTCTCATCAAATGATAAACAAAAACCAGAAACTCAACTTAGGAATTTAAAAACATATTTACAACGTGCTGGTTCTGAATATAAAGGAAAGTAAACTCGATTACTACTCAAATAATTGGAAGCAAAAAAATATGGTATTCAAAGCGACATTTATAAACATATACTATATATGAAATAGTTTGACAGTGAACTGGAACACACTGAATGAAAAGCTGATAGGTAGACTCAACGCCTTTGACGATACCACTCAAACTAAGGATTTACACTGCAGCCTGGACAATGGAAACCGAAAGGCAGAGAGAAAAGCATTTAAAAATTGAAAGGACCCAACCCCGATTTAGATTCCTAAACTGGAATCAAACCCCTTCTGAAAACACGAACTTACAAAAATCATAGAAATTTCGGCAGAGTTTCACTATATCGCGGAATTACCATTAACTTGCACCCGAAAACACACTTCATCCTATGCCACAAAAGCCAAACCGTGGGCACCAATCCCATCCGGATTTCTCAATATCATAACATAGTGTAAAGTAATAAACAAAAGCTGTAACTTTACAGAAATACGGGGAAATTATATGAAAATATAAACATCAGAGTATTTAGAGAGACCTCTACTATATATACATAAATATACTAGCCCCCCCCCCCCCCCCCCCCCCCCCCCCCCCCCGGTAAAGGCCTCGGGTCAGGGGTCACAACCTCCCCTAGTAAACATCCTCGGGGATCAGCCGGGATGCAAGTGTATCGATACAACAATATATACTGTGATTGTACTCTGTGTAAACCAAATCATAAATAATTCATGCAAATGTATTGAGCATAATATAAATGCATATTCGTAATATATAACTATATAAGCATATTTGTCGATGCATAATCGTAAAACATATGCTCGAATAAATCATAATCGCATATGCATGCTCATATGCGTAAAACGTGTAATAAGGACTCGCAACTAATCAATGAAAATAAATGTCCACTCACAGACAAGCACAGCGCGCAAAAGCGCTAATCCCGATATCCGGCGGAAGATCCCTCGCCAAAAGTACAATCTCGATCCCCTGAATAATCACAAAATATCACGGATCAAAATCACAATTCATTACTCTGTACCACACCTCGGAAACCAACCATTTCCGGAAACATATAACTCGGATACAAAATAATCGTCGAAAACCCCTAACTACTCCACATAAACCCTCGACTTAAAATTCAGTATCCAAAACAACTTGAAAACCTCAAGGCTATGCTCGGGGCGCGATTACGAGCAAAACGGCATAAAACTTGTTAAATTTCAAAAAGTCAAACCTTCGCCGGAGCGCCGCCGTTAACCGCCGCCGTTAACCGCCGCCGCCGCCGGCGGTGCGGCGTCAACTGTGGCGGATTCGGGCTAAACTTTCCAGATCACAAGTATTCCTTAAGCCCAACACATCTCTCTTCTACACCAAGCCTCAATTCTAAGCCCACCGGCTGAAATTCACCTCGAAACCCACAGAATCCGTGGATTCCGGTGAGTTTTCCGGCGAGCTCCAAATGACGACCAACCTTAAAAACTCTTCACCCAAAAGCTTCCTTGGGTTGAGGGGAGCAAAACCCCCAACCCCTCCGATCCCAAAAGTGGCTGGAAATGGCCACCCGATTCCGGCAAAACCTACGAATTACACCGAGCTCGTTCTCCTCCAAATCTCAACCAATTCAACTCAAATCAATTGCGAAATAGTAGGAAATCATGAGAGGAAGCTAACCATACCAATGATTTGGTCTAAGGTGGCCGGAAATGGAAAATCGATCGGTGGTCAAACGGTGGTGCGGTTCTCCCTCGGTCAACGTGAGTCAACGGTTCCTTTTTTGGTCAAACGACGGGCAAACTTCCCAAAACAGTGATTTTCGACAATTTTATGACTATTTCGATATTTATACTTGCGGCTCGATATGATCGACAGTCCAAATCGAATCACATCCACGTTTTGGATAACTCAAACTCAAACGAATAAACACGACTAAATCACGCGATTTCACATATTCATAACATATTCCTTGGTTATCGAAACAATTATCCGAAACCGCCTACGAACTCGAAATCATGCATACTACTACTCTCGTGAAGAGATTCATCTCAAATTCTCGCCCGATAAATTAGTCATGAATGAACCCGCTAAAACTGTTCAATTACGACAACCGTGATTACTCGTAAAATACGCAAACCAAGCCGATTAACATACTAATTCTGATTCGGATCATCACAAATCTACCCTCCTTTAAAAAATTTCGACCTCAAAATTTACGTACCTGCTCAGTGAACAGATGAGGATACTGCTCCCGCATATGCTGCTCGGTCTCCCAGGTGGCTTCCTCAGCTGAATGATTCTGCCATAAGACCTTCACAAGCGGTATGACTCTGTGTCTCAACTTATGCTCACGCCGATTAAGAATCTGTACTGGCTCCTCCACATATGTCAAATCTTCTCGGATAGGAAGTTGATATGGCGCTAATACATGTGATGGATCTGAAATGTATTTCCGCAACATCAAGACATGGAAAACATTGTGTACTCGAGCCATCTCAGAAGGCAACTCCAACCTGTAAGCCACGACACCAACTATCTCTGTGATCTCGTACGGACCAATATACCGTGGTCGAAGCTTACCACGCTTCCCGAAATGCACAACTCCCCTCCAAGGAGACAGTTTCAGGAAGACCCAATCGCCCACCTCGAACTCGAGACTCTTTCTTCTCACGTCTGCATAGCTTTTCTGTCGGTCTTGGGAAATCTTCAATCTATCTCGGATAATCTAAATATCCTCGGTAGTGCTCTTCACCAGATCAGGACCAACAAGCCATTGCTCGCCTACCTCACTCCAACATAATGGAGTACGGCATTGCCTTTCGTATAAAGCCTCATACTGTGCCATATCAATACTGGCCTGATAGTTGTTGTTGTAAGCAAACTCGATCAAATGCAGTTGTTGGTCCCAATTCCCCATAAACTGCAAAACACAAGACCACAACATATCCTCGAGGGTCTGAATAGTCCTCTCAGACTGCCAATCAGTCTGAGGATGGAAAGCTGTACTGAAATGCAATCTAGTCCCCAAGGCTCGCTGTAATGCCTGCCAGAACTCTGAAGTAAACTGACTGTCTCGGTCAGAAACAATGGATACAGGCACACCATGCAAACGAACGATCTCTGCCAAATATAGCTTCGCCAATCTGCCCACTGAAATCTTCCCTGGAAGTGCAAGGAAATGAGCGGATTTCGTCAATCGGTCAACAATAACCCAAATACCCGTGTTACAAACTGAAGTACGAGGTAACTGATACGCGAAATCCATGGTGATGTGCTCCCACTTCCAAAACGGAATCTCCAAGGGCTGTAGCTTTCCCGCAGGTTTCTGTCTCTCTGCTTTAACCTGCTGACAAATAAGACATCTGCTCACATATACGGCAATCTCCCTCTTCATATTTTGCCACCAGTAATAAGCTCGAAGTGTACGAAACATCTTCGTACCGCCGGGATGCATCGCGTAAGCAGAACAATGAGCTTCGTTTAAAATCTCTTTCTTCAAACCCTCG
Organism: Geum urbanum; assembly: GCA_946800695.1. NCBI lineage: Eukaryota > Viridiplantae > Streptophyta > Magnoliopsida > Rosales > Rosaceae > Geum > Geum urbanum. The sequence goes on along the minus strand of OX327002.1, from coordinate 39,658,506 downwards.
TCTCTGGGTACACATAATCTGCCTCTGAATAGCAATGTACCATCATCACTCAACCGGAACTCTATTGGTGTGACGATCCGAACCAGAATCAGTTATGTATTTGGCACGATTCACGAGATTCTACTTAGTCGCAGTTTTACGTCGTATATGTGGTTTGCCGATTCGATTCGCGACTATGTTTTCGGTTGAGAATTTGAGTTGAGAGTCTTCATGGAAATTGTAGAGTACGTGATTTCGAGCTCGTGGGCGGTTCCGAAAGATTTTTCCGATAACAGAAGAATATTTTATGATTAATTGAAGTTTCAGTGTCCGACGAGTTTATCCGATTGTTTCGAGTTTATCCGAATCTTGATGGTTATCCATTTCGAATCGTCGATTGACCCGAGGCACGAGTATAAATATCGGAATAGTCGAGAAATAATCGAAAATGGCAGTTTTGAGCTTTGACCGAGCGTTGACCACCTGTTGACTTTCCAAATTTGGAAAGTTTATCGTTGACCCGTGAAGGAGGAGGATGACCCGTTTGACTCATCGGCTGACCCGACTTTTCTGACCATCTCTGGCCAGGCTGAGGGTATATTTCGACTCACCTTGATCTCCTCTTTCGTTTCATGTTTGAGTTTTTGAGAATTGGTTATGATTTGTTGGGGTTCGAAGTGAGACTGAATGGGTTCCGTCGCCGGTATCGGGAGGAGGTCCTCCGGTGAACCACAGTGGTGGTGGATAAGGGGGTTCGAATCCCCTTGTCCTTGGGAGTCTAACCATGTGCTTTGATTGGGCTATTGTGTGAGTTTTCGTTGGACCCGAGTGGTGGCCGGAATTCGGATTTTCCGTTCGGGTTTGTTGTGTTTTCGAAGGGTTAGGGTTCGAATTGACTTGTATGCCAGTCATGAAAAGTGTTCGGATTGTCAAGACCTAGAGAACTGGAGTTCCTCCGCCAGTGAATCTCGCCGTTGACGGCGCGCCGGCGGTCAACGGTGGTCAACGGCGGAGGAGTTGACTTTTTCAGATTTTGGTGAAATTAATGTCATTTTTTTCGTAATCGCGCCCTGGTTATTGTCCAGAGGTTTTCGGGTTGATTTGGTTAGTCGATTTTCAGTCGAGGTTTCGAGTGGGGATTTCGGAATTTCCGTTATTCATTTCGTACTGCATTGCATATTTCCAGGAACGGTTGGTTTCCGTGATTCAGTACGGGGTTATGGATTTTGATTTTGATCCGTTATGTTTATGTATATTCAGGAGATCGAGATCGGGATCGTGATCGTGCTTCAGGCGAGGGAACTTCCGCCGGACCACGAGATTAGCGCGAGTTCGCGCTAGCTGATCAGTGAGCGGACAAGTTTCTATTTTCACTGTTGATTTGCGAGTTCGTGGATTTTATGATTTCCGTATTTATTTTATACGATGACTGTGATATATGTTATTTTCGGAGCTGTTATTATGTGTTATTGGTGATTGGCATTTATTGCATCGATGCTACCAGAGTTGAGAGATTCATCTGGCCCAGAGTTGAGAGATTCTTCTGAAGCAGGGTTGAGAGATTCCCCTGAGTGCCGCCGGGGTCGAGAGATTCCCCTGGCCTATCACCGTCGGGTTTGAGCGATTCACCCGACCTCGGGCTTGAGAGATTCGCCCGACAACCTCCCTATATATATGTGTTGTGTTCCGAACTCGCATTGTTTACATTGTATATGTATATAAACTGGTGAAAGACATATGTTTATTTTCGTCCACTCACTCTAACGTTTTTCCGTGCCTTTCCCCTGGTGAAAGACATATGTATATAAACATTTTTATTTGCCTTTCCCCTGGGTTTTCGGTTTCCGTGCCCAGTTTGCAGTTCGGATTCTGCTGTTTCACGTCGCGGTTTGGAGGCTAGTGATCTGAGCTACCTGTGTTTTCTAGTAGGTTCTTGTTTCGCCTACTGATGTGTTTATTGTATATATTTTATACTAGAGGTCGCTCTGATACATTCTGATACATGTTTATACGGATTTTCTCGGATATACATATATACATAGTACAATATGTTTACTGTTATTGATTATATTGATGTTGAGAAATCCGGATGGGATTGGTGCCCACTGTTTGGTTTTTGTGGCATAGGATGAAGTGTATTTTCTGCGTGCAGGTAATGGTAATTCCACGCTAGTTGTGACGACCCGAACCAGAATCTGTTGCGTATTCGGCACGATTCTCGAGATTGAGTTTAGTCGCAGTTTTAAGTCATATATGTGATTTGCTGATTCGATTCACGACTATATTTTCGGTCGAGAATTTGAGTTGAGTGTCTTCACCTAAATTGTAGAGTACGTGATTTCGAGCTCGTGGGTGGTTCCGGAAGATTTTTCCGATACCCGAGGAATATTTTATGATTATTTGAAATTTCGAGTTCCGACGAGTTTATACGATTGTTTCGAGCTTATCCGAATCATTTCGTATATTCATTTTGGACCGTTGATTGACCCGAGGCGCGAGTATAAATATCGAAAATAGTCGTAAATCGTCGAAAATTTCAGATTGAGCTTTGACCTGTGTTGACTGGCTTTGACTTTCCTATTTTGGAAACTTTGACCGTTGACCGTGGGAGGAGAGCTTTCCGTTTCGGTTTCAAATTCCGGCGACCGAATTCCGGCCACCATCGGTCACAGGACAGGTACAGATCGCTTCCTCTCTTGATTTCGAGTCTGATGGTAATTGTTTTGTTGAGAATTGATGAGGATTTTGGAGCACCCGAATCGGGCCGAACTGGGTAACTTCGCCGGTGACGGTTGGCCGTTTTCCGGCGAGGTTTGGTGGTGATGGTTAGGGGGGTTCGACTCCCCTTGACCTTGTGAGTCTTCCTATATGGTTTATTTGGGGATTGATGGTGGTTTTGATGGTCACCGGTTAGGTCACCGGAATCTAAATTCAGTTTGGTTTCGGGGAGAATTGGAGGAGTTCCGTGGTGAGTTGGCCTTTGTGGTAGAAGAAGAAGTAGTTTGCCTTGATGAGACCTTGAATTCTGGAGCTTTCCGCCGTGGGATTTCACCGTTGACGGCGCGGCGGCGGCGGTCAACGGCGGCGCTCCGGCGAGAAAAGTCAACTTTTCAGATTTTGACGTAATTAATGTCATTTTTCTCGTAATTGCGTCCTGATTATCATCCAGAGGTTTTCGAGTTGATTTGTTTGGCCGATTTTCAGTCGAGATTTCGAGTGGGGATTTCGGGATTTCCGTAATTCATTTTGTACCGCATTTCATATTTCCGGGAACGGTTGGTTTCCGTGCATCAGTACAGTGTTGTGGATTACGATATTGATCAGTATGTTTTATGAATATTTAGGAGATCGAGATCGGGACCGTGATCGTGTTTCTGGCGAGGGATCTTTCGCCGGTCCTCGAGATTAGCGCGAGTGCGCATTTTGCTCACCTGTGAGTGGACAATTTATTTTCACGGATCGATTGCGAGTCCTTTATATACGTTTTATGAACTTGAGCATGCAGCATGATTATGGTTTTACGAGCATGAGATTTCATACGAGATTATGTTTAATATGAGCATGTGTTTTACGATTATACGGTTATACTTATACGGATATACGTATACGACTATACATACACTTATATGCTGTTTCATGCATTTGCATCGAAATGTTTATGATTTGGTTTACACAGAGTACAGTCTCAGTTACGTTGTTGTATCGATACACTTGCCTCGTCGGCTGATCCCCGACGGAGGGCCGCCTGGATGGGCGTTTCCCCAACCAGACCGGTGAGGGGCAGTACCCCGGAACCGAGGCCATTTCTGGCTTGTAATCACGTGGTAGTCAGGGACTCCGTGGTTCAGACTGTACTAGCACGGAGGAGTCCATGAGTGACCCCGTGGGATTTTACTTGCATGCTCAGTACACTGGAGGAGTATGAGTTTTATCTCGTGTACTATGTTGTTTTTTATTTACCTGGACTCGCATATGTTATTTTAAACATATATATTAACTGGTGAAAGACATTTATTTTCGTCCACTCACTCTAACGTGTTTATTGTCTTTCCCCTGGGCTTTTCGGTTTCCGTGCCCAGTTGCAGTTCAGGTTTTGGTGTTTTCACGTCGTAGTTTGGAGGCTAGTGATCAGAGTTACCTGTGCTTTCCAGTAGGTTCTTGTTTCGCCTACTGATGTGTATATTGTATATGTTTTACTTAGAGGTCGCTCTGATACATTCTGATACTTGTTTATACGAATTTTCTCGGATATACATATATACATAGTACAGTTTGTTCACTGTTATTGATTATATTGATGTTGAGAAATCCGGATGGGATTGGTGCCCACGGTTTGGCTTTTGTGGCATAGGACGAAGTGTTATTTTCTGGGTGCAGGTTATGGCAATTCCACGTTAGTAACGAAACTCTGCCAAAATTTTTGAAAAAGTTTTGTTGGTTCATACATCCAGAAGGGGTTCGGTTCCGGTTTAGGTAACTGAATCGGGATTGGGTCCTTTCACTAGTAACGAAACTCTGCCGAAATTTTGAAAATTTTTTGTTGGTTCGTATTTTCAGAAGGGGTTCGATTCCGATTTAGGTAACTGAATCGGGGTTGGGTCCTTTAAGTTGGCACACCATTCCGAATCATGGTCTTCTTGTCCAACAGATAGGAATCCACATCCTAAGCTTCCCGAACCTGATCAACCAATACCGGTCGAACCTGGAAGCTAGCCAACAAGGCTCCATCATCATCCCACTCAAACTCAACTCCCGTAGCCCGTAACTCTGCTAACATGGATACTCTGGCTACGCATACATGAAACAATGAACCTCCAGATTTCCGACTGAGTGCATCAGCAACGACATTAGCCTTCCCTGGATGATACTCAAAGGTGCAATCATAATCATTGATCAACTCCATCCATCTGCGCTGTCTTATATTCAAGTCTGGCTGCGTGCGCAAATAAGTGAGACTCTTGTGATCTGTATATATCTTGCATTGAGCTCCATACAAGTAGTGTCTCCAACTCTTCATGGCTAATACAATGGCGGCTAACTCCAAATCATGGGTAGGATAGTTGACTTCATGTGATTTCAGCTGCCTGGAACCGTAAGCCACCACTCTGCCATGCTGCATCAAAACACAACCAAGTCCCAATTTCGATGCATCGCTGTAAACCACAAACTCTCCACTGTCATTAGGTAGAGTTAGAACCGGTGCAGTAGTCAACTTTTCCTTCAAGAGCAAGTAACTCTCCTCATATGCATCGGACCACTCAAACTTGACGCCTTTCTTCGTCAATCTGGTAAGTGGAGTGGCAATCCATGAAAAATCCTACACAAAACGCCGATAGTAGCCTGCTAAACCCAAGAAACTCCTGATCTCTGGTACGGTGATAGGTCTACTCCAATTCAACACGGCTTTAATCTTGTCAGTATCCACGCTGACTCCCTCAGCAAATATCACGTGACCCAAAAACTTCACGCTATTCAACCAAAACTCACACTTGCTGAACTTCGCAAACAGTTGATTATCTCGTAAAGTCCGCAAAACAACTCGTAAATGTTTCTTGTGCTGGCCCACACTCCTGGAGTAAATCAGGATGTTGTCGATGAACACGATCACAAACTTGTCTAGGAATAGCTTAAACACCCGGTTCATCAAGTCCATGAAAACTACAGGGGCATTGGTCAACCCAAACGGCATAACCAAGAACTCATAATGCCTATTTCGTGATCTGAAAGCTGTCCTGGCCACATTTGATTCTCTGATCCTCAATTGATGGTATCCAGACCTGAGATCAATCTTCGAAAAGACTGAAGCTCCCTTGAGCTGATCAAACAAGTCATCAATCCGTGGCAACGGATACTTGTTCTTCACGGTGACTTGATTCAGCTTCCGGTAATCAATACACAACCGCATAGAACCATCCTTCTTCTGCACAAATAGTACAGGAGCACCCCACGGTGATACACTAGGTCATATGAAACCTTTCTCCAGCAACTCTTGAAGTTAAATCTATAACTCTTTCAACTCCGCTGGCGCCATATGGGTCTAGTGCCTAGTAAAAGCTCAATGGTGAAATCGATTTCTCGAACTGGAGGAACACCTGGTAATTCCTCTGGAAATACATCTGGAAACTCAGAAACAACCTCAATGTCACCAATATTTGGTACAGCAGCTGTAGTATCCACAACATTAGCTAAGTAAGCAACACAACCCTTCTTCATCATCTGCTCGGCCTTCATCACTGAAATCACACATGGCAATGAAGTATTCTTCTTACCGTGAAACAGTATCTCTGGGAAACCTGGACGTCGAAACACAACCTCCTTCTTGTGACAGACAAACATAGCCCAATGTGTCTCCAAGAAGTCCATACCCAAAATCACATCAAAGTCGACAATATCCAGCAATAACAAATCCGCGGCTAAACCATAACCTCCAATAAAGATCTCACAATCCCTATACACCCAACCAATACTCACAACCTCTCTGGATGGATACAACACTCTCCATAACCCCGGAAGTGAAGATGCAGGCATAGTAGCTAAAGATGACAATCTATATGATATGAATGAATGCATAGCACCTGGATATAGCAAAGTAAGTACTGGATAGCCAAAAACATGCAATGTACCAATAACAACCTCCGGTGATGCTCTGCCATCACGCAATGACATAGCATGAACCCTGGCCTGCCCAGCTGGTCGTCCACGCTCATGGTGACTCTGCTGTCCGCCCTGACCAGAAGACTGCACTGGTCGATCTCCTCCTGAACTCTGAGCTGCCTGTCCACCAACACCAACCGGCTGGACACACTCCCTCGCAAAGTGACCCTCCTGGCCACAACGATAACATATTGTAGTGCCTCGCTGACAAGGACCATAATGATGCCTGTTGCAGAAGTTGCACAATGGATACTCCCTTGGTAAAGCAAAAGTGCCACTGGCACGTCGAGGATAGCTGGATCCACTAGTACTCCCACTGTACTGTGGTCTCTATGGTCGATCCCTCCTCCATCTCTGTCTTTATCTAGCTGTACTACTCGGTGGTCTATATGGTCCACTGCCAGATGATGATGCCGATCCGGAAGTGCCTGAACTCAGCCTCTTAGAAGGTCCCTGACTCGGTCCACCCTCCTCAAATCGTCGAGACTGGAATCTCATCCGCCATTCCTTCTCGATATCCTCACCTCGAAGTGCAGCACTCACAAACTCATCAAAGTTGTTCCGAGGCATAGTAGTCAATGTCCCCTTGATGTTCAGGTTCAGGACCAACTCAAATCTCCGGCACTTGGCTTCCTCTGAGGCCACCATGTCATGAGCAAACTGAGATAAACGAGTGAATCTGTCCTGGTACTCAAGTACTGACATGCTACCCTGTCTCAAGTTAGTGAACTCCTCATACTTCCGCTACTGTGTAGCCTAGTTGAAATACCTCCGCATAAACAAATCCCTAAATAGTGTTCACTGAGTATCAACCGAAACTCTATCGGTGCTAACCCACCAGAAGTATGCATCAGACTCAAGTAAACCAACTGCTGCCACTGTCATCTGCTTAGGAGTGAAACGCAGACGCTCACAAACTCGTTTAACCTGAACCAACCATGCCTCACACATCTCTGGATCAGCTGAACCCGAGAAAACAGTCGCCCCAGCAGTTCGAGATTTGACGACAGGGTCAAAACGCTCCTCCAAACGCAACACTCGCATAAGCAAGTCATGCGTCTGGCAATCCTCATCAGGATCCACATCCCTATTGACACGGGAACCATGTCTAGGAGGCATCCTAATGATAATAGAAAAGCATTAGTCACAAAGCACAAGGAACGTAATCATGAAACTTCAGATATTTGAAAACATACAACACCCGAAGCATTGATGAGTTACCGCTGGCCAGTCGGATCATCGCTCCAGACATGCTGTACAATCTCAAATACCCTTAGCATCATAACTACAGAAGTCTATAGAACATAAAACCTAATGCTCTGATTCCAAGCTGAAAGGACCCAACCCCGATTTAGATTCCTAAACCGGAATCAAACCCCTTCTGAAAACACGAACTTACAAAAACCATAGAAATTTCGGCAGAGTTTCACTATATCGTGGAATTACCATTAACCTGCACTCGAAAACATACTTCATCCTATGCCACAAAAGTCAAACCGTGGGCACCAATCCCATCCGGATTTCTCAATACCATAACATAATGTAAAGTAATAAACAAAAGCTGTAACTTTACAGAAATCCGAGGAAATCATATGAAAATATAAACGTCAGAGTATTCAGAGCGATCTCTAGTATATATACATAAATATACAACAGTAGGCTAAACAAGAAACCTACTAAAAAAGAAAAGTAGCTCGAATACTAAGCCTCCGACTGCGACGTGTGACACCAGAATCCGAACTGCAAAATGGGCATAGAAAACAAAGAGCCCAGGGAAAGACATATGAACTGTTAGAGTGAGTGGACGAAAATAAATTTCTTTCGCCGAATAATATATGTTATAAAAATATATGCGAGTCTAAATGAATGAATATGATATAGTACACGAGGGAGACTCTAACTCCTCACACGTACAGAGCAGGCATCGTATAATCTCGCGGGGTCACTTATGGACACGTCCGTGCTAGTACAGTTCGAATCACGGGATCCAAGACCCACACGTGATTTTAGCCAGAAAGGCCTCAGGTCAGAGGTCTGCCCCCTCGGTAAAGACCTCGGGTCAGGGGTCACAGCCTCCCCCCGTAAACATCCTCGGGGATCAGCCGAGATGCAAGTGTATCGATACAACAATATATACTGCGACTGTACTCTGTGTAAACCAAATCGTAAATAATTCATGCAAATGTATTGAGCATAATATAAATGCGTATTCGTATTATATAACTATATAAGCATATTTGTCGATGCATAATCGTAAAACATATGCTTGAATAAATCATAATCGCATATGCATGCTCATGCTCGTAAAATGTGTAATAATGACTCGCAACTAATCAGTGAAAAGAAATGTCCACTCACAGATAAGCACAGCGCGCAAACGTGCTAATCTCGAGATCCGGCGGAAGATCCCTCGCCAAGCGTATGATCTCAATCCTCTGAATAATTACAAAATATCACGGATCAAAATCACCATTCATTACTCTGTACCACACCTCGGAAACCAATCATTTCCGGAAACATATAACTTGGATACAAAATAATTGTCGAAAACCCCCAACTACTCCACATAAAACCTCGACTTAAAATCTGGTATCCAAAATAACTCGAAAAACTCAGGGCTACGCTCGGGGCGCGATTACGAGCAAAATGGAATAAAACTTGTCAAATTCCAAAAAGTCAACCCTTCATCGAAGCGCCGCTGCCGGTGGTGGCGCGGTGTCAACAGTGGCGGATTCCGACCAAACTTTCCAGATCACAAGTACTCCTCAATCCCAATACATCTCTCTTCTACACCAAGCCCCAAATCCAACCCCACCGGCCGGAGTTCACCTCGAAACCCACGGAATCTATGGATTCCGGTGAGTTTTCCAACGAGCTCCAAACGGCGACCAACCATAAAAACTGTTCCCCTAAAAGCTTCCTTGGGTTGAAGGGAGCAAAACCCCCAACCCCTCCGACCCCAAAAGTGGCCGGAAATGGCCACCCGATTCCGGCAAAACCCACGAACTACACCGAGCTCGTTCTCTTCCAAATCTCAACCAATTCAACTCAAATCAATTGCAAAACAGTAGGAAATTATGAGAGGAAGCTAACCATACCAACGATTTGGTCTAAGGTGGCCGGAAACAGAAAATCGATCGGTGGTGCGGTTCTCCCTCGGTCAACGCGAGTTAACTATCCATTTTTGGTCAAACAACGGTCAAACTTCCCAAAACAGTGATTTTCGACAATTTTAAGACTATTCCGATATTTATACTCGCGGCTCGATATGATCGACGGTCCAAATCGAATCACATCCATGTTTCGGATAACTCAAACTCAAACGGATAAACACGACTAAATCACGCGATTTCAAATATTCATAACATATTCCTCGGTTATCGAAACAATTATCCGAAACCGTCTATGAACTCGAAATCATGCATACTACAACTCTCGTGAAGAGATTCATCTCAAATTCTCGCCCGATAACTTAGTCGTGAATGAACCCGCTAAAACTGCTCAATTACGACAAACTGTGGTTACTCGTAAAATATGCAAACCAAGCCGATTAATGTACTAGTTCTGATTCGGGTCGTCACAAAATATAAAACGTCAGCATGAGTGGAAAAAATCTCATATAATCTGTGTAAATAATAAAATATAATTTAATATCATTCTGCTGATCTAAGTAAAACAAAGCGAGTTTAAATACAAATTTGAATCCTGATGGAGGTGGTCGCTCAGGAGTTTTTCCTCGCCTGAGTCGACAATCTGAAGAAAAAAATGTAGGTGATGGGCCAGACGAGGTATCCTGACCTCCTCTGACGGCCAGATGACGCACTCTGATCTCCCCTGACTGGACTATCCAGTGATCAGCCAAACAGTTAGTGCACAGATGCCACTAACTAATGCCATCACAAATAAAAATCTCCAAAAATAAAATTTCTGAAACATACCTTAAATATACTTAAAACTGAACTCACTATCAATTGTAAAAATAGAAAGGTCCACTCACAAATCTGCATCTATTGCTGGGGTCCAATGGAATTCCCCCTGCTGGCCTATAAATACGGATAATATATTATCAGAATTTGTGTAAAACTATGGAAATGGGCCCTATAAATAACCCCAACATTCCCATCGAAGAAACCTACAAACTACCACGCTGGAGCTCCACCTTGGACGGTGGTGCATGGCCCTCACGCGCCTACACAGGCGGCAATAAGTGGGTTTTAGGTGCCTCTAGTGAAAGTGTTTAGATGACGACATTTGACCCTCGTTGGAAAGTTCTCAACGAGGCCTACCTAAACAGGCCAAAATTTACCTAAATAGGCCGGAAAACCTATTTCTAGCGACCACCACTAACTGCGGTGATGAATCCCTCAACACACTCCTCTCCTCAAGCCCAACTAAACCCTTAAGCCTACGCGCCCCAACTCAACCGCATGTGGCCATATTCGACCTCGAAAGCCACGACCCTAATTTGGTTGGAATTCTTTATGGCGTTGAAGCTCTACCGTCGAGCTTTGACTGACCAAACAACCTACCCAAAAAGACTCAGGTGGGGGAAAGCTCCAAAAGCCCCCAACCTTTGACCCCCAAAACTTGTTGGAGGACCACCACCGATGGTGACGACTCCCACGGTTTAAACCCGATTTAGATGACCTTCAAACTCATGTAAATCCAAAAAATAATAAAACTAAACAATAGAGGAAGCACATGGCTTCAAATCCCTAGCTGTGGTGCAGAGGTGGTAGGAATCGGCGATTCGGGTCGGATTAATTGGGTTGAAGCCGTGGGATTTTCTGAAACAAAATTAAAAAAAACTATTTATACCCCTAAGTAGCTAGTAAGATCATTGATCCACAATTGATCTGATCAAGATCCAACGGCTGTGATTAAACTGACCTAAAAATCTATTCTTTTTCATATTTTCTTCTACCGACTTCTTATATTCACTAAAAATAGCTCGCTTATCCAAAAAATTCTCCAAAAATTCCTACGAGCTCAAAAATAAATAATATATAACTTCTGTGTTGAAAGTCTAATCAAATTCTTATCCGTTGAAAAAGTCATTAATAACCTCAGTAGTGCGACTAATCCTCCATAAAGTTAAACACGATTCGATAAGTGTGTAATTTCGGTTTAGGTCGTAACAAGTTTTCATAGGGCCTGAGCATGGACCGAAGCCTTCTTGAAGTACTAATGACTCAAGGATCTTCGGTCAAGTTGACATTGACTTGAAGGAGTTTTGTAGCTAATCGTTTCTTCTTCTAATTCATGTTCTAAAAGGTGTAGATTAGGAAATTTCATTAGAACCTACTTCTATGTCCTCTAATAGGTACTTAAGTAGGAAAGCATTACTCATTCATCATAAGTGAACACATATTAAACTCATTAGGAATGTGGTATGATTAGGATATGATTCATAATTAAGTTGCATTCTAGTTTCGGTTTGCTTTATATTTGAATGTTGGACCGGAACACTTCTTGTGCCCTAATGGCCTAGGAGATTCAGTTCATAACTAATGGTGACTTGAAATGACCACAAATTAGACAATCACGTGGGAATTAGACTAAACTTATAACTTGGACATTATTGGTACATTGAGTTGGCTAGTGGCAACATCTATAGCCGACTAAATATTTGCATTGTTTTCTTTTGTTTTACCTCATGATTGCATTTAGTTAGTTAATCAACAATTCAATATAATCACTCATTGTAGTTACACCACCCCTTGCATAGTTAAGTAACCAAAGAACTTAGCTAGGTAAGATACATTTTCACATTTTCATTCATTAGTTTTAGTGTCATGTTTAGTGTCTAGTTAATCCATAATTAGGGTGCTTAACCGAGTCAAACTAAGGAGTTTAAGTGGTCATTCCTTATGGGTTTGACACTCGAATTCCTTATAAATTCTATAACTTGACCCCGTTTACTTGCGGGTCAAAGAATTCTTTGCACTTATGTGCTAAATAGCAGTTCACAAAGCGTAGGGGCACAATTCTTCCCAATAGAAGACCTTCCTACCTTTGAGAAGGGAAGCTTGGAACTGTGGAGAACTCGCCCTGTTCGTGCTTATCTGAGAATAGGGTAGCAACGTCGCACGAGGTGTTTGGTTGAGTTCTGGCATTCTCGTGTTTGGGATCGAGGTAAGAGGAGAAATTGCAGATCTGAGCGTCATTGGTGGTGCAAGAGGTTTGCTGCCTCTAAAGATCGCTCATTCGGGTTGATGATGGACAAAGGATCTCTGGTTTCGTGCGGCGGTGGTGGGGTGGGCAGCAAGTGGAGACGACTGCTCGGTGTTCAGGGTGGCTAACTTTGGGCCGCATTGGACCCTATAGCCTCATTGGGCCTGATCTATTTCCTTGGCCCATTGTTTGCAGTCAAGTGGTAATAACTTTGTTTTTTTATTTAATTGTTATGGTTTATTAGTGTCTTATTTTGATTGCAAATTTCGTTAAGGTTGACATACCTACCATAATTGAGTGCTCAGGGGCATGCTTATCTGTGACGACCCGAACCCGAATCAGTTGAGTAAACGACTTAATCCACGAGTTAGCGCGTAATCACTGTTTTCCGATAATTGATTGATTTGCCGGTTTTAATCACGACTTAATTATCGGCTGAGAATTTCAGTTGAGTCTCTTCTCAAGAGTTGTAGTACACGTGATTTCGAGTTCGTGGGCGGTTCCGGATGATTTTTCCGATGACCGAGGAATATAATATGATTATTTGAAGTTTCAGAATATCAACGAGTTTATCCGAATTGTGACGGTTATCCGTTTGGACCGTCGATCGTCCCGAGACGCGAGTATAAATATTGGAAATAGTCAAAAAATTGTCGAAAACACTGTTTGAGGCGTTGACCGAGCGTTGACCAAAATTTGAACCCGTTGACCGTTGACCCGAGGGGACTATTCATCCGGTTACTGTTTATCGTCGGAACATCTGTTCCAGGCCGATTTGGGCCGTGACCTTGGAAGGTAAATTGTTCTCCTCGTGATTCTAAGCAGTTTAGAACTTGGAATTTCTTGATTTGGTTGAGAATTGAGGGAGAACGAGCTCGGTGAAGTTCTTGAATTTTACCGGATTCGGGTGGCCTTCTCCGGCGACTTTTGGGGTCGGGGCTTTGGGGGGAAAGGTTCCCCTTAATCTATAGATGCTTTTGGTAGAAGGAATTTGGGTTTGGTTGCCGTTTGAAGCTCGCCGGAATCTCACCGGAATCCATGGATTCCGTGAGTTTCGAGCTCAATTCCGGCCGGTGGGCTTGGAATTGGGTCTCAGTGTGGAAGAGAAATGTGTTGGGCTTGAGGAGGACTTGTGATCTAGAAATTTTGGCCGGGATCCGTCACCGTTGATGCCGCGCCGCCGCCGCCGGCAGCGGTCAAAGGCGGAGCTCCGGCGACCGTTGAATTTTTTGGAAATGTGTCGAGTTATATGTCGTTTCACTCGTATTCGCGCCCCGATCGTCGCCTTGAGGTTTTCGAGTTGATTTGGGTACTGGATTTTCAGTCGAGGGTTTGAGTGAAGATTTCGGGAATTTCGTCGATTATTTTGCACTGCATTATATATTTCCGGGAACGGTTGGTTTCCGAGGTGTGGTACAGTGTTGTGAATTGTGATTTTGATCAGATATATTTTGTGATTATTCAGGGGATCGAGATCGTGCTTCGGGCGAGGGATCTTCCGCCAAACCACGTGATTAGCGCGAGTGCGCACTCTGCTCATCTGTGAGTAGACATTTTTATATTTTCACAGTTTTTGCGAGTTTTCGTGATTTTCCGTATTTACTTTATACGATGTTGAGTTATTAATTATTTTCAGAGGTATTATTTTATATTTTATGGTGATGGCATTACTGCATCGATGCTTCGGCTACTCGGCTGATTACCAGTAGTCTGCCAGAGTTGAGAGATTCCTCTGGACCAGAGTTGAGAGATTCCTCTGGGCAGGGTTGAGTGATTCCCCTGTATGCCGTCGGGGTTGAGAGATTCCCCTGGCCTATCACCGTCGGGCTTGAGTGATTCGCCTGACCGTCGAGCTTGAGAGATTCGCCTGGCAACCTCCATATATACTTTCTGAACTCGCACTATTTTACATTGATTATGTATATAAACTGGTGAAAGGCATATGTTTATTTTCGTCCACTCACTCTAACGTTTTATTTGCCTTTCCCCTGGGCTTTTTGGTTTCCGTGCCCAGTTTGTAGTTCGGATTCTGGTGTCTCACGTCGCGGTCGGAAGCTAGTTATTCGAGCTACCTGTATTTTCCAGTAAGTTTCTTGTTTCGCCTACTGTTGTATATTTTATATATGTATACACTAGAGGTCGCTCTGATACGTTACTGATACATGTTTTATACGGATTTTTCCCGGATTTACTATATATTACAGTTATGTTTACTGTTTATTGCTACTGATATGATATTGAGAAATCCGGATGGGAGTGGTGCCCACGGTTTGGCTTTTGTGGCATAGGATGAAGTGTTATTTTCCGGGTGCAGGTAAAGGCAATTCCGCGTTAGTAGCGTTACTCTGCCCAAATTTTTATGGTTTTTGTTGGTTCGTGTTTTCAGAAGGGGTTTGATTCCGGTTTAGGAAACTAAATCGGGGTTGGGTCCTTTCATTATCTTTCTTTCTCATTAATTCTCATAATCTCGACAAGATGCAAGTAATCCTACATGTGTCAATTTTTCTGGATTTAAAGATTAGTACTTGTAACTGTAATAGTGTAGCACACATATTTGCTTATGATCATGATATTCTTTATAGATGGTCCACCTTCACTCCAGAAACTATTATGGATGCCATATATTATGATTCTAGTCGTATTACTTAATAAATAACTTTCCGGTTAGCCGGACAATAAAAATAAATTAAAATCAAAATAAGCATAAGATAGATAATCGTGTTGCCATCCCTAAACAAATTGATTGATTTTAGATTTGGCAACAATTGATGTCTGATTAGATTCAATTGATGTAAAAAAGTGTTTTAACACTATTTTAATTAACTATTTTGAGACAATTAAATTAAGATATTTACTTCTTCTAATGGTTAAATGTGTGAATGAGAAATTATCACCCAAAATAAGCTAAAGACTTTCAATTTGCCAATTAAATTGTTTATAACGGCTAATAAACCTTAGTAATGGTATGCCATGCCATTGAATGACAAACTAAATAGTTTGTAATGGTTTTGTAACCGCTCATAAACCTTAGTTATGATATACAATTGAAGCCTACTAAATGGATTATTTGTAATCGATCATAAACATTAGTGACGGCAAATCAAAACACTTGTAACAACCAATTGATGGCGAGTATAATGACCAAAAAAAGTTTTGGTATTAACTCAACAATAAGTGGCTTGTTTCCCAATGAAGCCTATATAAAGCAAGACCCTTCTTTTCTCATTTTGACATCTCATCAGAAATCAAAGCAATCATCTTCTGATCACTTCTCCCAGCTCTTCCTTTCGGTGATAGAGGAAGATATTTTTCAGTTCGTTCGAGTTCTTGTGCAGTGCAGACTCAAGAAGCTTAAAGTCATTATATCCTGGGTGACAGATGCCAAGGAGGCCTTGTGCACCAGTGGAGGCGTAATTATCTTAATTAAGGATAGTGTGTAATGCACACGTCTCGACTTCATCATCATCATCAACCTCTAATTCTTTTGCATATTTGTAATTATGGAATATCTATTATTTATAATTTTATTGTAATTATATTAATTATAATTTCTATTATTTATTCAATATCACAACCATTTTTTTTCCTACCGATTCGAACACGTGATTTCATTGATCACAATATGAGTCCTTATCACTAAACAAAAATTCACCGACATGAGCCCGAAGGATCAAATGGCCAACCCTTATACGCAAATACCAGGCGAAGGGGAACCCTAGCTAGCTACCATCAACAATAGTTGTTGAAATTGATTGAACCTAGGTTGATGATTTGATGATCGAGATTGAGGAGATGGACTGAGTGGCAATGTGAGCCGAGATGACAGATAGCAAGAGGCTCCACAAACTCGACATCCCAAGGGGAGCGACTTAGCGGCGTAAATCGTAGAAGTAGCGTCGCCAAGTGGTGGTGGGAGCAAGATGAGGTTCCGAGAAGGAGTAGACACGACTTGTACCCTCAACACGATGGTGATCGATGTTAAAACGACGAGCCACGATAGGGAGATGGGGATTAGGATGTTTGTTGGGTGTGGGAGTGAGCTCGAGGGGGTGGACCTGTGGATGAAGACAAGGTGAATTGGGTGGATAGCTATACAAAAAAACATAAGATGTGAAAAAGGATATTTGGGGAGAGGACATGTTAACTATATAATTTTTGTCCTAACTTGTAGTAGTATCTTAGTAAATCTTTTATTTTTTCCTAAAGCTTGAATACAAGAAATCATTATGTTTGCCATGTTTAAATTCGATGGATTCCATTTCTTGATTAAGCTGCATTGTAACCTCTTATGAATCAGGTTCACCATGATGCCTCCATTGCCTCGTCGATGACAATAGCCACCCAAATCCTTCACTATGTGTTGCCTTCTCCTTAGCAAGTCTTGGGTTTCAGTCACCTAGCTTTCTCGTTCCAACTACTACGGTTTGTCCAAAAGCTCGCAAGATCATCTTCAACCTTGCTCTCCGATAGAGACGCTCACAACGAACAATACTCAATCTACATAAATAAGATGAGGTGAAAGGTACCAGAATCTGTGGGAGTCATTAATATAAGTTACGAAATAAATGTGGACTCCTTTAAGGCATGTGCATAAGAGAAAATGGTTTAAAGGGTACTCAAGTAGGAGTCACCATTTGGTACAAAAGTCTTAAGCTTTGTTTAAGCCTGCTTGGCCTATGAGGCCAAAGTCCGGCCTGACCTCTTAGTAGGGTGAGTCGAACTGGCCTTATTAAAAATAGGGTAGGGTTTAGACCATGTACGTGAAGCATAGTCCAACTTTTTTGAGCTCTATGGGCCAAGGCTAGCCCGGCTCATTTTGGTCCTTATTTTTGAAGAAACAATACCATTTATGAATATTATCATTTTTTTTCTTACTTCCTTCAATTTTTTTTCTATTCTCCTCATTATTATTTCCACATAATAATATCTATCATACTTCGGGGACTTAAGTTTATAAGGTGACATAATTGGACCATTTCAGCAATTTTCTCTTTGCAAAAATTGAACTGATCAAGGATTGGTCTCTCAATAGATACACTCATATATTCATGTTATTTGAACTAACACAACCGTCTAAAACCCAAAATTATATTCCTCTTTTCCTTTTCTCTATTTTATGCTAGCTAGTATTTAAAACCATAGTTTGATCTTCTAATTCTTTAAGTGTTTTAATTATGAGTAATTTCCCTTTCGATTCTCCATTTGAATATTCCAATTTACTGAGTTTAGCATATCAATTTTCCTTCTTCTTTTTAAAAAAATCATGAACGATAAGCAACCAAAATACATAATATTTCACCCACACAGAAGTTGACAAAGAAATATTACCTAAATTGGGGCTACCTTTTAAATTAATCGGATACACTACCAACTATCTGAGAAAGTAAAAATTGTAATCACCAATACTATATATCTTGTAAAGTGCTTCCAACCGTAGAACTAGCCTTATGAAATAAAACTTATGGCTCCGCATAAGGTTGTAAACTAGAGACGGCGATGAAAATTCAAACCTTGCTAGATGTAACTGGATCAAGCTCTTCATGCTCCTTGGAGACAGGACCCTCCAAGGTAATGCCAACCTCCGGCACAGAGATCGCCGAAAGAAAACATACCTCCATATCAACCCCGAAATCTCCGAAGTCATCAACATATATAATTTCCCGACTACCAATCCAAGACCATGATCTATAGAATGGCCCAAACCTAATAAACTCCAAAATCCCAATCGAGAGTCCAACTCCATGGAACCCTAGTCCTTGCACCAGCAAATTCGTCGCCATGAGCCCTCTGCCAAGCACCATCGACAACTTCATGCAACCCTTTACCGCCATAGGTTCACAGGATCGACTGGGTCAAGAGGCTGCCACCAGCACCCAAGTCCGACCAAAGACAACTGAACACACCTCTTTCCCAAACACACCTCACGACTGGGTCTTCCAACCACATCGAGATCCCTATTAACAATATCGAACGTCGATCTCACCATCCTCCTTCGCGATCAGTTTGCACCTAGTGTTCTCCTGCTACCAATTTTCCCTAACAAAAGAATGTCCCAGGTGGCATTTTGGATTGATAGCCGAAACTGAAAGCCCGTGGGCCAATGCTGATGAAGCTGCCAAAAATTGATAGAAGATGTACTAAAGACGGTCATCTCGAAACCCTAGTAGAGCGCTAGTTGAAGAACTCATTTGTCGTAATTTTCTTTTCATAAATTTTCTTATTTGTTATATAAAAATTGGCTATAATTTGTTTGAAGTTAATGTATTTTATGTATCAATCAATATGTTAATAACAAATTACATAACTGGTCACTAAGTGACCTTTATTTTTTCTCATTTAGGTCAAAAAACTTATTTATCTTAAATAAGGTCAGTTTGACTTTTTTTTTTTTTTCTGACTTTCCTTTTTTACCCCTACATATATTCTTTATGTGGATGTAGAGGTATTCAAAACGCAAACACAAGATCTCGGGGCGATCGTCAACATCAAAATTTTACCGGAGTTTCAATTGTTAGACAGCTAAGCTCCACTAACGACGCTGCAAATCGCCTCCGAGTAGTCCACATCAAATTCTAAGGCGACGAAGTCGTCACGATCCTTATGCATGTTACCTACGATGTCCAGTGGCTACTCGTCAAAGACTCCAACACCATCAAGTTTGATGACTCCCACTACTTTTTTTCTCTCTACTTGCCAGAAGACCAAGACGTACTTCCTGGAGTCCGGCAACAAAAACGTTGATGGCTTAAAGCTTGATAATTTAGTCGAAAGTGTGTTTCTCGCCAAATCAAACAAAGTAGCTTTTAATAGTACTATATGTGTTAAGTGAACTCACTATTACAAGCCTTTAAACATACAGTTTTGCTGTTCTGTGAGGTTTTTCTGTGGTATGTTATCATTGTACTCAAAAACACTATCAATGTTGACTAAACATACTATGTTGACTATTAAATATACTAGTTATGTTCTAGAATCAATTTATTTTTTATTTGCAGATTAGTAGCTAGGGAATTAGAATTATATGTGAAAAACATCTACAATAATCACAAAGTGATGTCAAATATTTGCTTGACATATCATATATTTTTTCAAAAACCGAACACAAAGTAATGTCAAATAGTGAATCATTAAGTCACAATATATATCATCAAACTTGACTAATATATTATGTTATCAATGTATCAAACTACTGCTGTTTGGAAAAAACACTATTACATATTGATAAAAGTACTACTTAATTATGTCTGATGAAGATATTACAACGTAAACACACACTATTGCTGACTACTGTCATCAATGTATCATACTACTGCTGTATGGAAAAAACACTATTACATCACAATGAAAATACTAATTCTATCTGATAAACATACTACCACATAAAAAAAAACGCTACTACTATCGTCAATGTATCATACTATTGTTGTTCGGCAAAAACACTTCTACATCACAATTAAAATACTTCTGTTGTCTCATTTACATACTACCATGCACATAAATAAACACTACATAGGTGACAACTACTTTTTTGCCTTCTTTGGTGCTCTTGTTTGTTTGTTTTGTACTGGGTACTCAAAATACTCGTATTTGTTCGTTGGCTTCCTCTTCCTCATTTTTAGACCTTTCACCATTGATGAATGAAACTTCTTCTTCCTTTTCCCCTCGCTCTACGATCTTAATTGGTGTGCCATAATCGCTCCCATCGTTGCTTCTTTCTTTTGATTATCACGCTTGTTCTTCAATCTTATTTCGTGCTTCTATCACTCGAGTCACATATGCCATCATCACAAGTCCAAAACACAATCAGTTTGAAACACTAATGTATGCATTTTAACATACTACAGTGGGCTACTAAACATACTAGTCATGACTATCAAATGTATTAGTGACACACATACCAAACTAATTTTGTCGGCGTTGCCTTTTCGTTGCTAAGCATACTTCTTCTACATTTTCTTTTTCTTCTTCTTTTTAGGTTGGTTCATCAGGTTGAATTGACTTAGGTATTGTTGACTCGGGCTGTGTTGATATGGGTTGGTCTATCAAGCTGTATTGACTTAGGTATTGCATAGTACTGCAGAGAATAAAATATTCTACTAGTATAGATTAGCACAAGAAGCACCATAGACCATCAAATACACTACAAATATCATCACATCTAAAGGTACTACATCATTGATGTAAAAACATTACCACAGACAAGCCATCAAACACATTACTACTATCATCACATTTAAAGGTACTACTTCAGCTTAATCAAAAACACTATTAGAGACTATCAAACACATCACTATTATCATCACATCCGAAAATACTACATCACATATTCAAAAACACTACCACAAATCATTAACCACACTATTAAAATCATCCTTATCTAAAAATGCTACTTCATGCATGCATAAAAAACACTACCACAAATCATCAACCACACTACTAATGGCATCCTTATCTAATCCACACTACAAACATATCAACCAGACCATTAACGTCATCCTCATCTAAACCCTAGCCACATACACCAGAGAACTACTAATTTTCAAGTATAAATGTTGTGTAGGAATACCTATAGGTGATGGTTTGCAGTGGTGAGTTAACTTTGATGGTGACAAGAGCACGAGGGAGGAGAACGTCGGCGAGGGTGGTGCCACGACAGTGAGAGAGAGAGAGCTTGCGGCGGCTTGCGACGGTGATGGAGCGGAAAGAAGATAAGTGAAGAAATTCAAGGTGCCTAGGGTTTCAGACATATGCAAAGAAGGAGGTCGGAATGGCGAGGAACGACGAGGTATGGCACACGACGGTGATGCAGCGGCGATGCCGAGAGAGAGGTGTTGGAAAAATGGTAGTTTTCGACCATTTTAGTTGCACAATTTAAACAAAATAATTTAAGTGGGATGTACTTAATATTAATGGAAGAGAAATATGGATTTGTATTCTCCCACTTGTTTAAATTGGTTAAGAGGTGAATGAGAAATTGCCACTTGAAAAAACAGGAAGGAAGTTGATCCCAAATGGGAAAAACTAGGAATGTGGAGGTCATCAAATATTATTCCACTCTACTATGATTTGAGTGAGCAAGTAGAGAGGCTCTCTCTTGGTTGGATTGGGCTTGCGATATGAAATTGTGTGGGCTTTGGGTCCAAGTTGCACAAATTTCTTTTTGCACTCATGCAAACTGACGTGACTTTTGGCTTTCGACATTCCTTTTGGTTACAAAACTTTTGGCTTTTCAGATTACTCCTGTTACAAACTTATGGTCGGAATAAATTTTGGCAATAAGTTACCAGAATAAAGTTTGGCAATAAGTTACCAGAATAAATTTGGCTTGTTAAAATTGTTACAAAACCGAAGACCTTTGGAGCGGCCGACATTTATGTTTCTCCTCACTCCATGTATAAATAGAGGATTTCTCCTCCTCATTCTTCATCCGATCAGAAAGCAATCTTCTCTTCTGATCTTTTCTCTCCCTCTCAAGCTTTCGAGTTCGTTTCTGGTGATAGAGTAAGGTATTTTTCAATTCGACGAGAAGTTCTTGTGCTGCGATACAAAAACTTTCAAGTATTTTTTATCCTGGGAGAATAGCGTCATACAAGGTTGTGGGTGGCGTGAAAGTTTTTAATGAGAGCTTGTGATACACGCAACTCAACTTTATTCATTGTTCATCCTTCATCCTTTATCGACATCAACCACTTGGGCAACAAATTCAAAGTTTTCAGATTTTGTTCTTCCCATTTTATTTTATATTTACTAGTTATTTAAATTAATAATTTTGTATTTTATTTAATATCACAATACTTTCTTACAATCTTAAGAACTTTCAAATGTGATATTGACTAAGTGGTTGTTGAAGATAAAGTGGTTGGCTAAATGAAGCTTATTTTGCCTTTAGAAAATGGTTGCCTTAAGGAAACAGTTTCTTTTGGAGTTGTGTTGCGAAATACAAAACATTGCCTAAAAAGTTTAAACTCCAAAATAATTCATTACCAATTAGCTACCTATGCTAATGAAAGGTTTTCAAGGATAATGAAAAGTTTTCCTAAGAATAAGGTGAAAGGACCCAACCCCGATTTAGTTTCCTAAACCGGAATCAAACCCTTTCTAAAAACGTGAACTTTCATAAACCGAAAATTTCGACGAAGTTTCCTCTATAACGCACGGTTGCCATTAACCTGCCGCGGAAAATACATCTCATCCTATGCCAGAAAACCCAAACTGTGGGCTCCAATCCCATCCGGATTTCTCAAAAACATAACATAATGTAAAGCAATAAACACAACTGTAGCTTTACAGAAATCTGGGAAAATTATTTAAAAATATAAACAGAAACAGTACTCAGAGTGATCTCTAGTATATACATATATACACAACCTCTACTGAGAAAGGAAAAGTGGCTCGAATACTATGCCTCCAACCTCGACGTGCGACACCTGAATCCATACTGCAAACTGGGCATTGAAAACAAAGAGCCCAGGGAAAGACTTATAAACCGATAGAGTGAGTAGACGAAAATAAATGTCTTTCGTCGAATAATAAATATGTTAAAAAACATATGTGAGTCTAGATGCATAAAAATCATATGGTACACGAGGGAGACTCTAACTCCTCACGCGTATAGAGCATGCATCGAAAATCTGGCGGGGTCACTCATGGACACATCCGCGCCAGTACAGTCTGAATCACGGGATCCCAGACCCTCACGTGATTCCAGCCAGAAAGGCCTCAGGTCAGGGTATCTGTTCCTACCCGGTAAAGACCCCGGCACAGGGTAACAGTCCCCCTAGGTAAAAATCCTAGGGAATCAGCCAGGATGCTAAGTGTATTGATACAACTATACATACTGAGACTGTACTCTGTGTAAACCAAATCATAAATAGTTTCTATGCAAATGTATAAAGCGTATGTAAATGCATATTCGTAATACATAATTATAAAATAGTATATTCGTAGATGCTTATTCGTAAATGCATAAACGTAAAACACATGGTCAAATAAATCATAATCGCATATGCATGCTCATGCTCGTAAAACATATAATAAAGACTCGCAACCAATCAGTGAAAAGAAATGTGTTTACTCACAGACTTGCACTTCGTAAAACGCATTAATCCTGTGATCTGACGGAAAATCCCTCGCCAAACGGACGATCACAATCTCCTGAATAATCATAAATACCACTGTTCAAAATCATAACTCAAAACCCTGAACCACATCTTGAGAACCAACCATTCCCGAAAACATATAACTCAATATCGACGAAATCGTCAAAAATCTAATAAACACACTATAAAACCTTACTACAAATTCCATGCTCAATTCAAAATATAAACCTCACCACTGCGATCGGTGCGCGATTCCGAGCAAAACGACATAAAACTCGTCGAAAATCACCTCGGACAGAATTCTGCCGCGCACGGCGGCGCGCCGGGCCGCTGCCTCCGGAAAACCCATCAGCCCAGAAAATTGCAACCTACACATGGATTTGAAGATCTCGAAATTTCCAACAACTTTGTAGTTCAATGCTAAACCCAATTTTGACCGGAAAACACCCAAAACTCACCTTGAAGTCAAAAATCCTCGCCGGAATTCATTAACTCCGATTGGCCAGCACTGGCCACGGCAAGGTGCAAGACTACTTGGGATCAACTCACCATCCCAAGGTCTTCAAAACCCCTATAGGGTCGACCCCCAACTCGGCCTCCACCGCCGCCGAATCTCACCGGAAACCACCATCTTTGCAGTGACGTTTCTTCCTCCTCCGACCACCATAGGTTGCGATCCACCTACCAAACTGAAGAGGAGACAAAGTCTAGCAAGTTTCATGAAGACACCTCGGCCAACCATGGCCGGAAAATGGCCCAACGACGGCGACGAAGTCGGTGACCAAAATGGGTCAATTTGACCCACGGGTCAACGGGCCAGATTTCCATTTTGGGAAACTTTCCAAAATCGTCACACATTTATACCATATTTATATCGTACGGCCGAAAATATGACTAAATCCAACGGCCGAAAATATTCATAATTTATTCTACGTAACTCGAAATCATCCTCCGGAAATTCCCACGAGCTCGAAATTAAATTATCTACAACTTTCATGAAGGAACTCAAATCAAATTCTTTCCCGATAATTTAGTCGTTAACAAACCCGTCATATCGACCAATTACGACAAAACCGCGACTAATCGCGAAACTCGCAAATCAAACCGATTAACTACCATTTCCTGTTCGGGTTGTCACATAAGGAAGCACTATGATTTGGTTATATGTCAAGTTCAAGTTATTGAATATTATGATATTCAATAAGAAATTCCTTATGAATTTGATCGAATAATTAATAGAGAAATAATATTCGATATCAACTATTGAGTATTATTTATCGATTAGGAAAATAACACATTTTTGTGTGTGTTTTCTAAAAAGGCAACAGAAAGTGTAAAGACACTAAAAGTGCTAGATGTCACATCGAGTCTTTTAGTTGAAAATTAGAATGTGTTAATTAGTGTTGATCAATGCAAACTATGAGTGGCTTGCACTTGATGATGTGAGATCCCACATCGCATGGGAGAGATGAGGTGATATGCCTTATTTATGGAGAGTCACATTCCTATAGCAAGACGCGTTTTGGAGTGAGGTCTAAAAGTAAAACCATGAACAGTTGACCCAAAGCATATAATATCTTGCTATGAGGACTATGTCGTGACAAATGATGTCATAGACAACGGGCAAGGCATGAAAATAGTCTAAGATTATGACTGCGGGATGGAAGACTTGGAGTTGTGGTGTAACTAAGCCAAGTTGAAAGAATAATCAAGGGTCAAAGATTATGACTGGGGGATAGAAGACTTTGAGCGGTGGTATGACTACTTTAAGTTGGATGAAAAATCAAGGGTTAAGTAAGGAGGTTCAAATATTGATCTCTAGAAAGAAACTAAACAACATACTATACGTTCCTAAGGACTAATTCAAGGCTCAGTGAAGATGATTTCTTTTTATTGATTAAAGGAAAATCAATTCTTGTATCATAACATAGAATATATTGGTAACAAAGCCAAAAGTGGTGGAAATTTCAAATTGAAATGTGATGACCATGGTCAATGGTATAGATAAAGCTAGCGCTTCCACCTTTGTATCTTCCAATGTATGGTATGGTAGGCAAAGACTTGTTAATTATGATACTCTGCAGAGGTTAATTAACTTGAAATGTTTCCAATGTTTCAAGCATAAGTGTGGAGCTTGTGTTGAGACAAACCAAACAAAATCATCTTTTAAAAGTATTGAAAGAAATAATGAACCCCTTGATTTGAAGGAAACTCAAGCAAAAGTGGTAATACGTATTATATCACTTTTGTATACACTGCGATAGTCAGTCTACAATTGGCAACACTACTAGAAATTTTACTATAGCCAACGACGTAAAGTCGTCGGCTTGTTAACAAACCTCGTCGGGTATACCTATAGTCGACAACGTCTCGTCGGTTATAGCATCGTCGGGAAAAGACCGTCTGTAATACTATACCCGATGACATAGTAGGGTGGCTGATTTTTGGCTATAGAATGAATAGCGTAGACTATTCTCGACAACAATGTCATCAGCCATTCCATCCCCTGGGTCAAAATGTTGACCGGTTACAGACTATAGCCGACGACATTCTCTATGAACGTTGTTGGCTTTAATGTATGAATGTCGTCGGAAATACTTTTAAAGTCATCGGTTATAGTCTGGTGAATGGTAGTTTCTGGATTACTATAGCCGACGACATTTTTTTATATCGTCGGCTATAGTTAGTTAATTTTTTTTAAAAAAACTGTTGATTCTGGATTGGGCCCAATTCTAAAACTTTCAATTGTAACGACCCGAATCGGAATGGTATGTTAATTGGCTTGATTCACGAGTTTCATGATTAATCGCAGTTTTTCGTAATTAGTCAATATGGTAGATTTTTTTACGACTAAATTATTTGAAAGGACCCAACCCCGATTCAGTTACCTAAATCGGAATCGAACCCCTTCTGAAAATACGAACCAACAAAAAATTGTCAAAATTTCGGCAGAGTTTCGTTACTAGCGTGGATTGCATAAACCTGCACCCTGAAAATAACACTTCATCCTATGCCACAAAAGCCAAACCGTGGGCACCGATCCCATCCGGATTTCTCAACATCAATATATGAATCATAAACAGTAAACAGTACTGTAGTATATATATATCCGAGAAAATCCGTATAAACAAGTATCAGAATGTATCAGAGCGACCTCTAAAGTAAAATATATACAATATACACATCAGTAGGCGAAACAAGAACCTACTAGAAAGCACAGGTAACTCAGATCACTAGCCTCCAAACCGCGACCTGAAACACCAAACCTGAACTGCAAACTGGGCACGGAAACCAAAAAACCCAGGGGAAAGACATGAAACACGTTAGAGTGAGTGGACGAAAATAAATGTCTTTCACCGAATAATATATATTATAAAACATATGAGAGTCGAAATGCATAAGTAAGGAAATGGTACACGAGGGAGACTCTAACTCCTCACGCGTCCGAGTACACGAGGGAGACTCTAACTCCTCACGCGTGCGGAGCATGCAACATAAAATTGCGGAATCACACATGGACTACCACGCGATAGCACAGTCTGAATCACGGGATCCCAGACCCACACGTGATTCCTAGCCAGAAAGGCCTCGGGTCAGGATATCTGTCCCCCCCGGAGCGTACTTGGGGATCAGCCGAGAAGCCAATGTGTATCGATACAACAACGTAACCAAGACTGTACTCTGTGTAAATCAAATCATAAATCCTTTTCATGCACATGCATAAAACATAATATGTACGTATGTATATTCGTATACGTATATTCGTATAAGCATAATCATAAAACACATGCTTGTAAAAATCATAATCAATCTGCATGCTCAAGTTCGTAAATCATAAATAAAAGACTCGCAAACAATCCGTGAAAATAAATTGTCCACTCACAGACTCGCGTAACGTGCACTCGCGCTAATCTCGTGGTCCGGCGGAAGATCCCTCGCCTGAAGCACGGTCACGATCCCGATCTCGATCTCCTGAATATTCACAAAACATAACTGATCAAAATCATAGTCCATAACCCTGTACTGAATCACGGAAACCAACCGTTCCCGGAAAAATGCAATGCAGTACAAAATGAATATCGGAAATTCCGAAATCCCCACTCGAAACCTCGACTGAAAATTGGCTAACCAAATCAACCCGAAAACCTCTAGACGATAATCGGGACGCGATTACGAGAAAAACGACATTAAAAATGTCGAAATCTGAAAAGTCAACTTTTGGCCGGAGCTCCGCCGGCGGCGGCGGCGCGCCGTCAACCGTGGAGTTCCACGACGAAAAACTCCAGATTTCAAGGTCACAACCATACGAACCACTTCCCCTCTAATTCTGGCAAAAACCGAACGGAAAACCCACCGGAAAACCTAATCGGGTTCGAGCCAAACCTTAACCAATTCAAAAGGTCAAGGGGAGTCGAACCCCCCTAACCTCCACCTCCAAATCTCGCCGGAAAATATCCAACCATCACCGGCGAAATTGAGGTACACGGCTTGATTCGAAACCCCAAAAATCCTCATCAATTTCCATCAAACTATATATCAATCGACTCGAAATCACTCAAGGATGCTAACTATACCTTCGTCGGAGTCGGAGGTGGCCGGAAAACAGGTCGTCGGACGGCAAGCCGAAACGGGAAAGTCTCTCTCTCTGGTCAACGGTCAACAGCTTCCCAAAACAGAAAGTCAACTCTGGTCAACGCTAAACAGTGTTTTTCGACGATTTTACGACTATTCCCGATATTTATACTCGCGCCTCGGGTCAATTGACGGTCCAAAATGAATATACGAAATGATTCGGATAAGCTCAATACAATCGGATAAACTCGTCGGAAACCGAAAATTCAAATAATCGTAAAATATTCATCGGTTATCGAAGAAATCTTCCGAAACCGCCCACGAGCTCAAAATCACGTACTCTACAATTTCCGTGAAGACACTCAACTTAAATTCTCGATCGAAAACATAGTCACGAATCGAATCGGCAATCCACATATACGACATAAAACTGCGACTAAACAGAATCTCGAGAATCCTGCCGAATACGCAACAGATTCTGGTTTGGGTCGTCACAAATCTACCCCCCTTAAAGAATTTTTGACCTCGAAATTTACGTACCTGTCAAGTGAACAGATGAGGATACCGCTCCCGCATACGCTGCTCGGTCTCCCAGGTGGCCTCCTCAACCGAGTGGTTCTGCCACAAGACCTTCACTAGTGGAATCACACGGTGCCTCAACTCCTGCTCACGACGATCGAGAATCTGCACTGGCTCTTCAATATACGATAAATCCTCTCTGATCAGCAACTGCTGTGGGGCTAACACATGTGAAGGATCTGAGATGTACTTCCGCAACATCGAAACATGGAAGACATCATGAACACGAGCCATCTCAGCCGGTAACTCAAGTCTGTAAGCAACAGCTCTAACCCTCTCCGTAATCTCATACGGACCAATGTATCGTGGTCGAAGCTTGCCACGCTTCCCGAAACGCACAACTCCCCTCCACGGAGATAGTTTCAGGAAGACCCAATCACCAACCTCGAACTCTAAACTCTTCCTCCTCACATCTGCGTAACTCTTCTGCCGATCTTCAATCGATCCCGGATAATCTGTATGTCCTCCATCGTAGTTTTCACCAAATTAGGACCAATGAGCCAACGCTCGCCCACCTCACTCCAACACAATGGAGTGCGACACTGCTTCCCGTACAGAGCCTCGTACGGTGCCATCTCAATACTGGCCTGGTAGCTGTTGTTGTAGGCGAACTCAATCAAGTGCAACTGCTGATCCCAGTTTCCACAAAACTGCAACACACATGACCTCAGCATATCCTCAAGAGTCTGAATGGTCCGCTCGGACTGCCCGTCAGTCTGAGGATGGAAAGCTGTACTAAATCACAACCTCGTGCCCAACGCTCGCTGCAACGCCTGCCAAAACTCAGAAGTGAACTGACTATCTCGGTCAGAAACAATAGACACAGGCACACCATGCAAGCGAACAATCTCGGATAAGTACAACTTGGCCAATCTGCCCACTGATATCTCCCTAGAAGTGCAAGAAAATGTGCGGATTTCGTCAATCGGTCAACAATAACCCAAATGCCAGTGTTGCCCACCGAAGTACGCGGCAACTGATAGACGAAATCCATCGTAATATGCTCCCACTTCCAAACTGGAATCTCAAGTGGCTGTAGTTTCCCTGCAGGTTTCTGCCTCTCCGCTTTTACCTGCTGACAGATCAAACATCGACTCACGTACGCGGAAATCTCCCACTTCATATTGCGCCACCAATAGTACGCTCGAAGTGTACGAAACATCTTCGTACCTCCGGGATGCATCGCATACGCTGAACTGTGGGCCTCATCCAGAATCTCCTTCTTCAAGTCCTCGTCTCTGGGCACACATAGCCTGCCTCTGAACAACAACGTACCGTCGTCGCTCAATCGAAACTCTGTAGGCACACCATTCCGTATCATGGTCTTCTTACCCAACAGGTAAGAATCCGAATCCTGGGCCTCTCGTACCTGATCAACCAGTACCGGTCGGACCTGAAAACTGGCCAACAAAGCTCCATCATCATCATATCCGAACACAGCACCTATAGCCCGAAGCTCGGCTAACATCGATACTCTGGCCACACACATGTGAAACAATGAGGCTCCGGATTTCCGGCTAAGTGCATCTGCTACAACATTGGCCTTCCCCGGATGGTACTAAAACGTGCAATCGTAATCGTTGATCAACTCCATCCATCAGCGCTGCCTCATGTTCAGATCCGGCTGCGTCCGCAAGTAGGTGAGACTCTTGTGATCAGTGTAAATCTTACACTGAGCACCATACAGGTAATGCCTCCAACTCTTCAATGCTAACACGATAGCGGCTAACTCCAAATCATGCGTCGGATAGTTGACCTTATGTGGTTTCAGCTGTCTAGAACCATATGCCACAACTCTACCATGCTGCATCAACACACAGTCAAGTCCCAACTTCGACGCATCGCTATACACAACAAACTCACCACTGTCGTCTGGCAATGTCAGAACCGGTGCGGTAGTCAATCTCTCCTTCAGGAGCAAATAACTCTCCTCGCACGCATCAGACCACTCAAACTTGATGCCCTTCTTCGTCAATCTGGTCAGTGGTGTAGAAATCCGGGAGAAATCTTGTACAAACCGTCGATAATAGCCTGCTAAACCGAAGAAACTCCGGATCTCCGGCACAGTAGTGGGTCTACTCCAATTCAGCACGGCCTCAATCTTGTCAGGATCAACACTGACTCCCTCAGCCGAAATCACGTGGCCCAGAAACTTCACACTATCCAACCAGAACTCGCACTTGCTAAACTTCGCGAACAACTGATGGTCCCGTAAAGTCCGCAACACCACACGCAGATGCTTCTTGTGCTGGCCCACACTCTTGGAATAGATCAGGATATCGTCAATAAATACAATCACGAACTTTTCCAGGAATCGTCGAAATACCCGATTTATCAAGTCCATGAAAGCTGCGGGGGCGTTGGTCAACCCAAACGGCATAACCAAAAACTCATAGTGCCCATACCGCGTCCTGGCTATATCAGAGTCTCGGATCCTCAACTGGTGATATTCGGATCGAAGGTCAATCTTCGAAAAGACTGCTGCTCCCTTCAGCTGATCGAACAAGTCGTCAATCCGCGGCAACGGATACTTGTTCCTCACTGTAATCTGATTCAGCTTCCGATAATCGATGCACAAACGCATGGACCCATCCTTCTTCCGCACAAACAACACCGGAGCACCCCACGGAGAAACACTCGGTCGAATGAAACCCTTCTCTAGCAACTCCTGGAGCTGAATCTGCAACTCCCTCAACTCCGCAGGCGCTATACGATACGGTGTCTGGGAAATCGGTCCTGTACCCAGCAACAACTCAATGGTAAAATCAATCTCCCGTACAAGGGGTATACCAGGTAACTCCGCTGGAAACACATCCGGAAACTCAGACACAACCTCAATGCTACCAAGGTCCGGCACTGTAGCTGTAGTGTCCACAACATGGGCTAAGTAAGCGACACAACCCTTTTTCATCAACCGATCTGCCCTCATCGCGGAAATCAAACACGGCAGTGAAGTGTTCTTCTCGCCACGGAACAGTATCTCGGGTAACCCTGGTCGTCGAAACGCGACCTCCTTCCTGTGGCAATCAAACATGGCCCAGTGCGACTCCAAGAAATCCATACCCAAGATCAGATCAAAATCCACAATATCAAGTAATAACAGATCTGCGGCTAAACCATGGCCATCAATAAACACCTCACAGTCTCTGTACACCCAACCGATGCTCACAACCTCACCTGACGGATACAACACTCTCCACAACCCCGGAAGTGGAGATGCAGGTACCGTAGCTAATGATGACAATCTAAATGATATAAATGAATGTGTGGCGCCCGGATCTAACAATGCAAGTACAGGAATACCAAAAACATGTAACTTACCGATAACGACCTCCGGTGATGCTCTACCGTCACGTAGAGTCATAGCATGAACTCTCGCCTGTCCGGTTGGTTGTCCTCGCTGGGCCTGACCCTGCTGCCTACCCTGACCTGCAAACTGTGCTGGTCGAACTCCCGAAGTAGCACCTCACTCAGCTCCGGAACTCTGGGTCGCCTGATCACTAGTACCAAACATCTGAGGACACTCCCTCGAATAGTGACCCACCTGGCCACAGCGGTAACAAGTGACGGTACCCCGCTGACATGGACCAACATGATACCTATTGCACAAGTTGCACAACGGATACTCCCTCGGTGTAGCAAAAGTGCCAAAAGGTCGTCTAGTGTAACTGGAACAGCTGGAATCACCACTACCCTATGGACGCCGCGGTCGATCTCTCCTCCATAACGATCTCCGTCTAGGTACACTAGCTGGTGGTCGATATGATCCACCGCCAGAAGATGAAGCTGAACCGGAAGTATCAGAACTCTGCCTCTTTGAAGGCCCCTGACTCGGTCCACCCTCCTCCAACTGTCTCGGCTGGTACCTCTGCCCCTGCCTCTCCTGCTCAATATCCTCGCCTCGGAGTGCAGCACTAACAAACTTATCAAAGTTGTTCCGAGGCATCGTAGTCAAGGTCGCCTTGATGTTCATATTCAATCCCAGCTCAAACCTACGACACTTGGCTTCCTCTGTAGCCACCATATCCCGCGCAAAATGAGACAAACGGGTAAACCGATCCCGGTACTCAGGTACAGACAAACTGCCCTGCCTCAAGTTTGTAAACTCCTCGTACTTGCGCTGCTGGGTAGCCTGATTAAAATACCTCTGCATAAACAGATCTCGGAACAATGTCCATGGGGTGTCAGGTGGAACTCTGTCGGTGCTAACCCACCAAAAGTATGCATCACCCTCAAGTAAACCAACTGCTGCTACTGTCATATGCTCAGGAGTAAACTGCAGACGCTCATAAACACGTTCAATCTGAACCAACCATGCCTCGCATGTCTCTGGATCAACTGAACCCGAAAACACAGTAGCACCAGCTGTGTGAGCCTTGACCACAGGGTCAAAACGCTCTTCCAAACGCAGCACTCACATCAGCAAGTCGCGCGTTCGGCGATCCTCATCAGGATCCTCGTCCCGATCAACACGGGGACCACGTCGAGGAGGCATCCTACTGATACAAGACAATCATTAGGTACAAGCAGAAAGAACGTAATCATGAAACCGCAGATATTTGAGGACACACAACACCCGAAGTATTGATGAGTACCGCTGGCCAGTCGGGTCATCACTCCAGTCATGCTGTATCAACACAAATACCCTAAGCGTCACAACTACAAGAGTCTACAGAATCTGACAACCTAATGCTCTGATACCAAGCTGAAAGGACCCAACCCCGATTCAGTTACCTAAATCGGAATCGAACCCCTTCTGAAAATACGAACCAACAAAAAGTTTTCAAAATTTCGGCAGAGTTTCGTTACTAGCGTGGAATTGCATAAACCTGCACCCTGAAAATAACACTTCATCCTATGCCACAAAAGCCAAACCGTGGGCACCGATCCCATCCGGATTTCTCAACATCAATATATGAATCATAAACAGTAAACAGTACTGTAGTATATATATCCGAGAAAATCCGTATAAACAAGTATCAGAATGTATCAGAGCGACCTCTAAAGTAAAATATATACAATATACACATCAGTTGGCGAAATAAGAACCTACTGGAAAGCACAGGTAACTCTGATCACTAGCCTCCAAACCGCGACATGAAACACCAAACCTGAACTGCAAACTGGGCACGGAAACCGAAAAACCCAGGGGAAAGACATGAAACACGTTAGAGTGAGTGGACGAAAATAAATGTCTTTCACCGAATAATATATATTATAAAACATATGCGAGTCGAAATGCATAAGTAAGGAAATGGTACACGAGGGAGACTCTAACTCCTCACGCGTCCGAGTACACGAGGGAGACTCTAACTCCTCACGCGTACGGAGCATGCAACATAAAAATCGCGGAATCACTCATGGACTACCACGCGATAGCACAGTTTGAATCACGGGATCACAGACCCACACGTGATTCCTAGCCAGAAAGGCCTCGGGTCAGGATATCTGTCCCCCCCGGAGCGTACTCGGGGATCAGCCGAGAAGCCAATGTGTATCGATACAACAACGTAACCAAGACTGTACTCTGTGTAAATCAAATCATAAATCCTTTTCATGCACATGTATAAAACATAATATGTACGTATGTATATTCGTATACGTATATTCGTATAAGCATAATCATAAAACACATGCTTGTAAAAATCATAATCAATCTGCATGCTCAAGTTCGTAAATCATAAATAAAAGACTCGCAAACAATCCGTGAAAATAAATTTTCCACTCACAGACTCGCGTAACGCGCACTCGCGCTAATCTCGTGGTCCGGCGGAAGATCCCTCGCCTGAAGCACGGTCACGATCCTGATCTCGATCTCGATCTCCTGAATATTCACAAAACATAATTGATAAAAATCATAGTCCATAACCCTGTACTGAATCACGGAAACCAACCGTTCCCGGAAAAATGCAATGCAGTACAAAATGAATATCGGAAATTCCGAAATCCCCACTCGAAACCTCGATTGAAAATCGGCTAACCAAATCAACCCGAAAACCTCTGGACGATAATCAGGACCCGATTACGAGAAAAACGACATTAAAAACGTCGAAATATGAAAAGTCAACTTTTGGCCGGAGCTCCGCCGGCGGCGGCGGCGCACCGTCAACCGTGGAGTTCCACGGCCAAAAACTCCAGATTTCAAGGTCACAACCATACGAACCACTTCCCCTCCAATTTCGGCAAAAACCGAACAAAAAACCCACCGGAAAACCTAATCGGGTTCGAGCCAAACCTTAACCAATTCCAAAACAAATCTTATGGGAAGCTTCACAAGGTCAACGGGAGTCGAACCCCCCTAACCTCCACCTTCAAATCTCGCCGAAAAATAGCCAACCATCACCGGCGAAATCGAGGTACACGGCCCGATTCGAAACCCCAAAAATCCTCATCAATTTCCATCAAACTAAATATCAATCGACTCGAAATCACTCAAGGATGCTAACTATA
Organism: Geum urbanum; assembly: GCA_946800695.1. NCBI lineage: Eukaryota > Viridiplantae > Streptophyta > Magnoliopsida > Rosales > Rosaceae > Geum > Geum urbanum. The sequence continues at coordinate 39,622,999 of OX327002.1, read as the reverse complement.
CCATTGTCGGAGTCGGAGGTGGCCGGAAAACAGGTCGTCGGACGGCAAGCCGAAACGAGAAAGTCTCTCTCTCTGGTCAACAGCTTCCCAAAACGGAAAGTCAACTCTGGTCAACGCTAAACAGTGTTTTTTGGGTACACATAACCTGCCTCTGAACAACAACGTACCGTCATCGCTCAATCGGAACTCTGTAGGCACACCATTCCGTATCATGGTCTTCTTGCCCAACAGGTAAGAATCTGAATCCTGAGCCTCTCGTACCTAATCAACCAATACGGGTCGAACCTGAAAACTGGCCAACAAAGCTCCCTCATCATCATACCCGAACACGGTACCCATAGCTCAAAGCTCGGCTAACATCGATACTCTGGCCACACACATATAAAACAACGAGGCTCCAGACTTCCGGCTAAGTGCATCAGCTACAACGTTGGCCTTCGCTGGATGGTTCTCAAAAGTACAATCATAATCGTTGATCAACTCCATCCATCGGCGCTGTCTCATGTTCAGATCCGGCTGCGTTCGCAAGTAGGTGAGACTCTTGTGATCAGTGTAAATCTTACACTGAGCACCGTACAAATAATGTCTCCAACTCTTCAACGCTAACACAATAGCGGCTAACTCCAAATCATGCATTAGATAGTTGACCTCATGTGGCTTCAGCTGCCTGGAACCATATGCCACAACTCTACCATGCTGAATCAACACACAACCAAGCCCCAACTTCGACGCATCACTGTACACAACAAACTCACCACTGTCGTCTGGCAATGTCAGAACCGGTGCGGTAGTCAATCTCTCCTTCAGGAGCAAATAACTCTCCTCGCACGCATCAGACCACTTAAACTTGACGCCCTTCTTCATCAATCTGGTCAGTGGTGTAGCAATCCTGGAGAAATCCTGTACAAACCGTCGGTAATAGTCTGCTAACCCCAAGAAGCTCCGAATCTCTGGCACAGTAGTGGGTCTACTCCAATTCAACACGGCTTCGATCTTGTCAGGATCAACACTAACTCCCTCGGCTGAAATCACGTGGCCCAGAAACTTCACACTATCCAACCATAACTCATACTTGCTAAATTTCGTGAACAACTGATGGTTCCGTAAAGTCCGCAACACTACTCGCAAATGCTTCTTGTGCTGGCCCACACTCCTGGAATAAATCAAAATATCGTCAATGAATACAATCACGAACTTATCCAGGAATCGTCTGAACACCCAATTCATCAAGTCCATGAAAGCTGCGGGGGCGTTGGTCAACCCAAACGGCATAACCAAAAACTCATAGTGCCCATACCGCATCCTGAATGCTGTCCTGGCTACATCAGAGTCTCGGATCCTCAACTGATGATATCCGGATCGAAGGTCAATCTTCGAAAAGACTGCCGCTCCCTTCAGCTGATCGAACAAGTCATCAATCCGCGACAACGGATACTTGTTCCTCACTGTAACCTGATTTAGCTTCCGATAGTCGATGCACAACCGCATGGACCCATCTTTCTTCCGCACAAACAACACCGGAGCACCCCATGGAGAAACACTCGGTTGAATGAAACCCTTCTCTAGCAACTCCTGGAGCTGAATCTGTAACTCCTTCAACTCCGCCGGCGCCATCCGGTACGGTGTCTGGGAAATCGGTCCTGTACCCGGCAACAACTCAATAGTAAAATCAATCTCCCGTACAGGGGGGATACCAGGTAACTCCGCTGGAAACACATCCGGAAACTCAGACACAACCTCAATACTACCAAGATCTGGTACGGGTGCTGCAGTGTCCACAACATGGGCTAAGTAAGCAACACAACCCTTCTTCATCAACCGATCCGCCCTCATCGCGGAAATCAAACACGGTAGTGAAGTGTTCTTCTCGCCACGGAACAGTATCTCAGGTAACCCTGGTCGTCGAAACGCGACCTCCTTCCTGTGGCAGTCAAACATAGCCCAGTGCGACTCCAAGAAGTCCATACCCAAGATCAAATCAAAATCCACAATATCAAGCAATAACAGATCTGTGGCTAATCCATGACCATCAATAAACACCTCAAAGTCTCTATACACCCAAGTGATGCTCACAACCTCACCTGACGGATACAACACTCTCCACAACCCCGGAAGTGGAGATGCAGGTACCGTAGCTAATGATGACAGTCTAAATGATATGAATGAATGTGTGGCACCTGGATCTAACAATGCAACTACTGGAATACCAAAAACATGTAACGTACCAATAACGACCTCTGGTGATGCTCTGCCCTCACGTAGAGTCATAGCATGAACCCTCGCCTGTCTGGCTGGTCGTCCTCGCTGGGGTTGTCCCTACTGTCTGCCCTGGCCTACAAACTGTTCTGGTCGAGCTCCCGTAGTGGCACCTCGCTCAACTCCGGAACTCTAGACTGCCTGATCACCAACACCATCTAACTAAGGACATGCTCTCCCGTAGTGACCCACCTGGCCACAGCGAAAACAAGTGACAGGGCCTCGCTGACATGGTCCAAGATGATACCTATTGCACAAATTGCACAATGGATACTCCCTCGGTACAGCAAATGAACCACCAGTACGCCACGGATAACTAGAACCGCTGGAACTCCCACTAGCCTGTGGTCGCTATGGTCGGTCTCTCCACCTTCTCGGTCTCTGCCTCGGTACACCAACTGGTGGGCGATAAGATCCACCGCCTGAGGATGAAGGTGAACCAGAAGTATCAGAACTCTACCTCTTTGAAGGCCCCTGACTCGGTCCACCTTCCTCAAACCGTCTTGGCTGGTACTGTGACGACCCGGAACAGAATCAGCAGAGGAAACAGCTTAATCTACGAGGTTGTCGAGTATTCGCAGATTTTTGACATTTATTCGAATCGCCGAACTTGTTAACGACTAAATTATTGGCCGAGAATTGGAGCTGGGTCTCTTCTCGAGAGTCGTTGTACGTGTGATTTCGAGTTCGTGGGCGGTTCCGGATCGTTATTTGGACAACCAAGGAATTAGTTATGAATATTTGAAGTTTCGATGGAAACAGATTAATATGACGAGCTACTTAGTGACTAAATTATCGGACTAGAATTTGGCTTCGGATCCTTCATGGAAGTTGTTCAGAATTTAATTTCGAGTTTGTGAGAACTTCCGGAGCATGATTTTGAGTTACGAAAATTTAGTTGTGAATATTTCCGATTATTGGCTGTTTAGTCGATTTAATGTGTGTTGGTTCGAAGGGTTGACTTTTTACTCGTTTGGCTGATGTGTTTGACTTTGGGTCATATTGGAAGAATATGTCGAGACAAGTTTGTGGCCGCGAGAATTATCGGAATCGGAATTACGACGATAAAGTTACGCGCGTTTGAAGTTCGTCGAAAAGGATAATTACAAGTTTCCATTTTGGGAAAGGCTATAAATAGAGACCTACTATTTTGGGCAAGTGAGAGACTTTCCATTTTGGGTGTTGACCGAGTTGACTGAGTCAACTCGGTGGGAGAAGAGGAAATGCGACGTGCTTCACGGTGGCGACGGTGGTTGTCCGTTCGGCCACCTCCGACCACAGGGAAGGCCCCGTTCGAAGCGCCTTGGCCACCCCGTCATGCTTCCGGCCTCCTTTCACGGCAAGGCTCGCCGGAAAGAGGGAGAAATCCGGCCAAAAATGAAGGAGAAACTTGTGAATTCGGGTTCCATGTTTTACACCGATTCGAGCTGAAATTTTGGGTGGGCTTTGTAGCTCTCATCACTAGCAAGCTACCATGTAAGTTTGGAGTTCTAATTTTGATTGTGGAAGGAGAATTTTGGATTTGAAATTTGTGTGTACATTCGGTTTTTCGTGAAATTGACATGGTTAGAGTGAGAATTGGCCTTTGTTGCAGTTGACAAAGTTGCTCAGTGCACTACAACATTTTTACCCATTGCCGGCGACTTTTATGTCGCCGGCAATGTTTTTGACATTACCGGCGATTTTTGCCGGAAAAATCGCCGGTAATGTCTTTTTTTTTTTTTTTTTTACATTACCGGCGATTTTTGTCGCCGGTAATGTCCGTCGCCGGCAATGCCTCGATGGTAATGTAAAAAAAAAAAAAAAAAGACATTACCGGCGACATAATTAATGTCGCCGGTAATGTCTTTTTTTTTTTTTTTTTTACATTACCGGCGACATAAATGTATGTCGCCGGTAATGTCATTTTTTTTTTTTTTTACATTACCATCGAGGCATTGCCGGCGACGGACATTACCGGCGATTTTTTGTCGCCGGTAATGTAAAAAAAAAAAAAAAAAAAAGACATTACCGGCGATTTTTCTGGCAAAAATCGCCGGTAATGTCCAAAAACATTGCCGGCGACTTAAAAGTCGCCGGCAATGGGTAAAAATGTTGTAGTGGTGGATGATTTTGAGTGGAATAGGGGTTGCTCCGCCGTGAAATTTTTTGGTCAGCGGTGGCGCCGCCGTGGGCGGCGGTCAACGGTTAAAGTTTGACTTTTTTTGGACTTTCGGCAAGTTGCATGTCATTTAACTCGAAATCGCGCCCCGATCGCAGTGGGGAGGTTCGTTTTTCGAATTGAGCGTCCGAACGTAAAGCGAGGTATTGAGGTGTTATATACGGAGTTTCGACGATTCGTCGACTTTGAATTTCGTGTTTCCGAGAACGGTGGTTTCTCGTGATTTGATTTGTATTGTCGGGTTATGACTTTGAGAAATGATTATTGTGATTATTTAGGGGTTTGTGATCGTTTGTTTGGCGAGGAAGTTTCCGCCGGATCACGGGTTAACGCGATACGCGTTACGCCAGTCTGTGAGTGAACATTTCTTTTCACGGATTATTTGCGAGTCTTGATATACGTTTTATGAACTTGAGCATGCATATGAGATTTCGGATTACATGAGCATGTGTTTTACGATTATACTTATACGGAAATACGTATACGAATATATATACACTTATATGCTGTTTATTGCATTTGCATCGAAATATTTATGATTTGGTTTACACAGAGTACAGTCTTGGTTACGTTGTTGTATCGATACACTTGCCTCTCGGCTGATCCCCTATGGTAGGCTTTATTCCAGGGGAGGCTGTGACTCCTGACCCGAGGTCTTTACCGGGGGGAGGCAGACCTTTGACCTGAGGCCATTTCCGGCTAGAATCACATGGAAGTCAGGGACTCCGTGGTTCTGACTGTACTAGCACGGATGTGTCCACGAGTGACCCCGTGAGATTTTATTGCATGCTCCGTATACGTGAGGAGTTAGAGTCTCCCTTGTGTACTCGGACGCGTGAGGAGTTAGAGTCTCCCTCGTGTACTATTTGATTATTTATACTTTTGACTCGCATATGTTTTTATTATATATATTACTTGGTGAAAGACATTTATTTTCGTCCACTCACTCTAACGTGTTTATTGTTTTTCCCCTGGGCTTTTCGGTTTCCGTGCCCAGTTTGCAGTTCGGACTCTGGAGTTGCACGTCGTGGTCGGAGGCATAGTACTCGAGCGGTCTTATTTCTTCCAGTAGGTTTATTGTTCTACCTACTGTGGTATATATATGTTTATACGTTGTGGTCGCTCTGAGTAATCCGTTGTTGATGTTATACGATTTTTAACCCGGATTTCAGTATAGTGCATATATATTTACTACTTTACGTTATTGTTGATATATTGAGAAATCTGGATGGGATTGGTGCCCACGGTTTGCTTTTTGTGGCATAGGATGAAGTGTATTTTCCGCGTGCAGGTAATGGCAATTCCACGTTAGTAACGAAACTCTGCCGGAATTTCGAAATTTTTTTGTTGGTTCGTGTTTTCGAAGGGCTTCGATTCCGGTTTAGGGAGCTAAATCGGGGTTGGGTCCTTTCAGCTTGGTATCAGAGCATTAGGTTGTAGGTTCTGTAGACTTCTGTAGTCGTGTCTACTAAGGATATTTGAGAATGTACAGCATGTCTGGAATGGTGACCCGACCGGCCGGCGGATAATCATCAAATTCCGGGTGTTGTATACTTTCAAATATTTAAAGTTCCATGATTACGTTCCACTTGTTGTGAACGATATTGTATTCATTAGGATGCCTCCTGACGTGCTTTCCATGTCGTTTCGGTTGTGGATCCTATTGAGGATTAATCGACGCGTGATTTGCCAGAGAATTGTGGATTTAGATGAGTATTCAGAGTTCAGAGAATTTTGTGGCACGGTTTGCCTGGTTGTGTGTGTGTATGAGCGTCTACATGTTGCCTCAGAGATGAGAATTGTTGCAGTTGATGTTTGCCTGAGTCAGAATGTTGTATTTGGTGGGCTGATGTTGTGTGAGTTCCAGTTGCAACTCCATGGCCTACATTCAGAGGGTTGTTTATACGGTAATGGTTTTATCAGGCTACCCAGCATTCGAATGTGGAGTGTTTATCCACCTGAGGCAGAGATGCATTGTTCACATGTTTGTTTTGGTTTGCACGTGTTATGCAGCTTCAGAGGAAGCAGTGCACAAGGTTCGAAATGAGTTTGAACCTGAGCATCAGAGAGATTCTGATTGATGTGCCTCGAGACATCCATGAGGAGATTAGTGTGTTGCACTCAGTGGCGAGGCTAGTGTGAGGGAGAGATGTACGCAGTTTTCGATGTGTTGGTTTGAGGAAAGTGGACTTAGTCGAGATTTTGATGAGGTTGAGTTTTGACACTTCGGGATCAGTGACTTCATCAGGCTGTGGTCTTTTCGATTATGTTGAGGGCCATCAGATCAGGCAGAGGATCCGTTTAACGATGGCGGAGATCACAGAGTAGCGGACTTGCTCCTGTGGCATGAGTTTGGGCGATTGTTGGTGATCCTATCACGCAACAGGTGTTGCGGTGACTTGTGTTCGTAGAGCACTTTCAGTTGCTATTGTGGTGGCCATGAGGGTCACATTACAAGGGAGCGCCCTCAGCCAGCTGTGTTTGCGGTTCGACAGCTCGAAGTTTATGAGGAAATCATAATGCTATTTATGGAGCTTGATCAACTCAGATTTCTAGACGAGCCATTCAGGAAGTCGCTATACATGTGGGCGGCTAGTTGGGCATGTTGGAGTTTGTGCCATGACCTTGTTTGAGGACAGACTTTTCTCCGAGGTTATTGTTGCTTGATATCCATGGCTATGGTACCTGCATCTCCACTTCCGAGGTTTTGGAGAGTGTTGCATCCATCCGGAGGTTGCGAGATCTTTGTTGGAGGATATAGCCTAGCCGCGGATTTGTTATAGCTGGACATCATAGTTCTGATGTGACCATGAGTACGGACTTTTGACGGCGCATTTGGCTGTGTTCGAATGCCTCGAGGAGGAGGTTGTGTTTCGACGACCAGATTTTCCCCGAGATATTGTTTCGCGGTGATGGTCGAGTGTATGTTAGAGACGAGTTGTGTTGTTGCTTAGCCCATGATGTGGATACTATGGTTGCTGTGCCCGACACTAGTGATGTTGAGGTGGTTCCAGAGTTTCCAGGTGTGTTCCGGAGGAGTTACCAGGTGTTCCTCCAGTTCGGGAAATCGACTACGCTATTGAGTTTGTACCAGGCGCTGGACTCATTTTACCGGCATTTTGTCGTTCGGAGCCAGCAGAGCTGATGGAGCTATAGTTTCGACTCCAGGAGTTGCTGGAGGAGGTTTCAGGAGATTTCATGCGACCCCGCGTATCTGCGTGGTGTGCTCTTGCATTGTTTACACGGACGTTGGATGGTTCGACGTGGTTGTGCATTGACTACCGGAAGCCTGATTTGCTTCAGAGGAGAGTGAGTATCATCCACTTCAGATTGATGACTGGTTTGGTCAGCTTATGAGAGCTTCAATCTTGTCGAAGATTGATTTCGGATCCGGATACCATCAGTTGAGGATCGATGAGTCGGATATATTCTGGATAACTTCCAGATCTTGGTACGGATATCAGGAGTTCTTGGTCATGCCATTGGTTGACCAATGCCCCCGTAGATCGTGTGGACGTGATGGACCAGGTGTTCAGACGGTTTATGGACGAGTTGCGGTCATGTTCGTTGGCAATGTCCCGATGTACTCTGGGAGTGTGGGCCAGTACCTGAAGTAATTGTGAGCAGTTTCGCGGACTTTGCGTGATGATCAACTGTTTGTGAAGTTTAGCTAGTGTGAATTTTGGTTGTTTAGCATGAAGATTTTGGGCCACGTGATGTCAGCCGAGGGAGTTGGCGTGGATCCTGACCAGTTAGAAGCCGTGTTAATTTGGGGATTACCCTACCATTGTACCAGAGATCGAGAGTCTCTTGGGTTTGACAGACTATTACCGACGGCTTGTGCAGGATTTTTCCGGATTGCCACTCTATTTTTCTGGATTGACGAAGGAAGCGTCAAGTTCGAGTGGTACAATGCACGCGAGGAGAGTTACTTACTCCTGCAGGATGGTTGACCGTTGTTCCGGTTTTGACCTTACCTGACGATCATGATGAGTTCGTGGTCGTGGGTTATGGCGATGCATCGAGATTTGGATTTGGTTGTGTATTGATGCTGTGTAGCAGAGCGGTGGCTCATAGTTTCAGGCAGTGTAGAAACTTTATGGTGGCAACGTATCCTATGTATGATTTGGGTGTAGCTGTCCTTGTGTTAGCATCGAAGAGTTCGAGACACTACAGCTATGATGTGCAGCGCAGTGTAGGACATACACTGATTACTTGGGTTTCATCCACTTGCATTTTCGGCCAGATTTGGACTTGAGACAGTGTAGATAGATGGGGTCGACTAACGACTATGGGCCTTTGAGTTTGTTCGGGAAAGGCTAGAGATCATACTTGACCATCCGTTGGGGATGTTGTTGCTGATGCATTCAGTCGAGAGTCGGGAGCTTCAGTGTTTCATGGGTGTGTGTGGCTCGAGTTTCCGTGTTAGCCGAGTTGCGAGCTTCGAGAGCTGAGTTCGAGTGTGATGATGTTGAGGCTCGTGGTTTTGCGCGCATTTGGCGCTAGTGGTATGGAGATGTGTCTGATACTTCGAGTTTACTACTCGTGACGCAATCTGTAGAAGAATGTAGCAGCTTGTGTGTGCGCAACATGTGTGTGTAGATGCCACATTTGTTAGCTGGCCATGGCTCGGAGGCGGAGACTTGCCGCGATGTATCAGCCATTCGAGATTTCCGGTTGGACGTGGCGTTTGTCGCTGTGACCTTGTGTGTGTTTGTGTGCATTTTGATTTGTGATACCAGTTGTCAAGCCATTGTGGACCATTTGACGGACTTGGTACATTTCCTTGTACTTTCGGGAAAGGATTTCAGTGGCAGACTAACATAGCTGTGTTTGACAAAGATTGGCCATTTACGTGGTGTACCTGTGTCCCAGTTTGCTGGTCGAGGTAATCAGCTACAACTGAGAGTTGGCGAGCTTTGTAGCGAGCATTGGGGACCAGATTACGAGTTAGTACCGGTTCTTACCCTCAGATTGGCGAGCGATCTTCGAGGACTATTCAGGCCTTGGAGGGCATGTTGTGGACCTCGGTATTGCAGTTCCGGAGGATTTGGGAACCAGCAGTTTCAATTGTTCGAGATTGCATGCAGTACCGGTTTGTTGACCGCTATGATTTTGACGTTGCTTAATGTCGTTTTGAGGAACGATGTTGTACTTCATTGTGCTGGAGCGAATTTGGCTTGAGTTTGAGTTGATGTTTGATTCTGATTTTGTGGAATGTGTTGCCACAGACTGTCAGATTAGCGGAAATGGTTTGATTATTGCCCGAGTTTGATGTTTGAGCTATGCTGATATGAGTGTCTGAGTTATATTGATGTGTGTAAATTGAGTTGTGATTTGCCATGATGTTTTGATCCATTTGTGGTCATAGGCGAGATTATGTTGTGCCGTATAGTTCGGCATCGCCTATATCATTGGTCTTTATGTGTGTTGTGTTCCGCGTGGCGGAACTATGTTTCAGATTGTTGCGTGTTGTGTACCCTACATGTTCCTTACGCAGGAACACTTGCCTATTGTGTGGAGCCAGTTCAGATTTGTGATTTGAGGGTACAGAGATCCCAGCACGGAGCTATCTCCTGTTGTGGAGTTTGTGATCAGAGTCGTTCAATTGTGGTTGCCATTTGCAAGTTGAGCAGTATGCAGAGGCAGTGCTCCTACCTTGCAGTCGGCAGACTCAGAAATTTCGAGGTCGAAATTTTTTTTAAGGGGGGTGGATTTGTGACGACCCGGAACAGAATCAGCAGAGGAATCAGCTTAATCTACGAGGTTGTCGAGTATTTGCAGCTTAGAATCGCCGAACTTGTTAACGACTAAATTATTGGCCGAGAATTGGAGCTGGGTCTCTTCTCGAGAGTCGTTGTACGTGTGATTTCGAGTTCGTGGGCGGTTCCGGATCGTTATTTGGACAACCGAGGAATTATTTATGAATATTTAAAGTTTTGATGGAAACGGATTAATATGACGAGCTACTTAGCAACTAAATTATCGGACGAGAATTTGGCTTCGGATCTCTCATGGAAGTTGTTCAGAATTTAATTTCAAGTTTGTGAGAACTTCCAGAGCATGATTTTGAGTTACGAAGATGAAGTTGTGAATATTTCCGATTATTGATTGTTTAGTCGATTTAATATGTGTTGGTTCGAAGGGTTGACTTTTTATTCGTTTGGCCGATGTGTTTGACTTCGGGTAATATTGGAAGAATATGTCGACACAAGTTTGTGGCCGCGAGAATTATCGGAATTGGAATTACGACGAGAAAGTTACGCGCGTTTGAAGTTCGTCGAAAAGGATAATTACAAGTTTCCATTTTCGGAAAGGCTATAAATAGAGACCTGCTATTTTGGGCAAGTGAGAGACTTTCCATTTTGGGTGTTGACTGAGTTGACTGAGTCAACTCGGTGGGAGAAGAGGAAATGCGACGTGCTTCACAGTGGCGACGGTGGTTGTTCGTTCGGCCACCTCCGACCACGGGGAAGGACCTGTTCGAAGCGCCTTGGCCACCCCGTCATGCTTCCGGCCTCCTTTCACGGCAAGGCTCGCCGGAAAGAGGGAGAAATCCGGCCAAAAATGGAGGAGAAACTTGTGAATTCGGGTTCCATGTTTTACACCGATTCGAGCTGAAATTTTGGGTGGGCTTTGTAGCTCTCATCACTAGCAAGCTACCATATAAGTTTGGAGTTCTAATTTTGATTGTGGAAGGAGAATTTTGGATTTGAAATTTGTGTGTACATTCGGTTTTTCGTGAAATTGACATGGTTAGAGTGAGAATTGGCCTTTGTTGCAGTTGACAAAGTTGCTCAGTGGGTGATTTTGAGTGGAATAGGGGTTGCTCCGCCGTGAAATTTTCTGGTCAGCGGTGGCGCCGCCGTGGGCGGCGGTCAACGGTTAAAGTTTGACTTTTTTTGGACTTTCGGCAAGTTGCATGTCATTTGACTCGAAATCGCGCCCCGATCGCAGTGGGGAGGTTCGTTTTTCGAATTGAGCGTCCGAACGTTAGTAACGAAACTCTGCCGGAATTTCGAAATTTTTTTGTTGGTTCGTGTTTTCGAAGGGGTTCGATTCCGGTTTAGGGAGCTAAATCGGGGTTGGGTCCTTTCAGGTACCTCTGCTGTCTCTCTTGCTCAATATCCTCGCCTCGGAGTGCTGCACTAACAAACTCATCAAAGTTATTCCGAGGCATCGTAGTCAAAGTCGCATTGATATTCAAATTCAATCCCAGCTCAAACCTGCGACACTTGGCTTCCTCACTAGCCACCATATCCCGCGCAAAACGAGACAAACGGGTAAACCGGTCCCGGTACTCAAGTACAGACAAACTGCCCTGCCTCAAGTTCGTAAACTCCTCATATTTGTGCTGCTGGGTAGCCTGATTAAAGTACCTCCGCATAAACAGATCACGGAACAATGTCCACGGAGTATCAGCTGGAACTCTGTCGGTGCTAACCCACCAAAAGTATGCATCACCCTCAAGTAATCCGACTGCGGCCACTGTCATCTGCTCAGGAGTATACTGCAGACGCTCACAAACACGTTCAATCTGAACCAACCATGCCTCGCATATATCTGGATCAACTGAACCCGAAAACACAGTAGCACTAGCAGTGCGAGCCTTGACCACAGGGTCAAAACGCTCTTCCAAACGCAGCACTCGCATCAGCAAGTCGCGCGTTCGGCGATCCTCATCAGGATCCTCTTCCCGATCAACACGGGGACCACATCGAGGAGGCATCCTACTGATACAAGATAAGCATTAGGTACAAGCAGAAAGAACGTAATCATGAAACCGCAGATATTTGAGAACACACAACACCCGAAGTATTGATGAGTACCACTGGCCAGTCGGGTCATCACTCCAGTCATGCTGTATCAATTCAAATACCCTAAGCGTCACAACTACAAGAGTCTACAGAATCTGACAACCTAATTCTCTGATACCAAGCTGAAAGGACCCAACCCCGATTCAGTTACCTAAACCGGAATCGAACCCCTTCTGAAAATACGAACCAACAAAAAACATTCAAAATTTCGGCAGAGTTTCGTTACTAACGTGGAATTGCATAAACCTGCACCCTGAAAACAACACTTCGTCCTATGCCACAAAAACCAAACCGTGGGCACCAATCTCATCCGGATTTCTCAACATCATAATATAAACAATAAACAATAAACATACTGTACTATATATAGTATAACCGTGAAAATCCGTATAAACACGTATTAGAGTGTATCAGAGCGACCACTAGTGTAAATATATACAATATACACATCAGTAGGCGAAACAAGAACAACTGGAAAACACAGGTAGCTCAGATCACTAGCCTCCAACCGCGACGTGAAACACCAAACCTGAACTGCAACTGGGCACGGAAACCGAAAAGCCCAGGGGAAAGACATAAAACACGTTAGAGTGAGTGGACGAAAATAAATGTCTTTCACCAGTTGATATATATGTTTAAAATAACATATGGGAGTCCAGGTAAATAAAAATACAAAGTACACGAGGTAAACCATACTCCTCCAGCGTACTGAGCATGCAAGTAAAAATCCCACGGGGTCACTCATAGACACATCCGTGCTAGTACAGTCCGAATCACGGGATCCCAGACCCACACGTGATTCTAAGCCAGAAAGGCCTCGGTTCCGGGGAAACGCCTCTCGCCGGTCAGGTCGGGGTAACGCCCCTCCTGGTAGCCAACCATCGGGGATCAGCCGAGAGGTAAGTGTATCGATACAACAACGTAACTGAGACTGTACTCTGTGTAAATCAAATCATAAACAGTTCGATGCAAATGCATGAAACAGCATATAAGTGTATGTATATTCGTAGACGTATATCCGTATATGTATAATCATAAAATACATGCTCATGCAATCCGAAATCTCATACGCATGCTCAAGTTCGTAAAACGTGTATAAAGACTCACAAATAATCCGTGAAAAAAAATGTCCACTCACAGGTGAGCAAAACGCGCACTCGCGCTAATCTCGTGGTCAGGCGGAAGATCCCTCGCCTGAAGCACGATCACGATCCCGATCTCGATCTCCTGAATATTCACAAAATATAACTGATCAATATCATAGTCCACAACTCTGTACTGAACCACGAAAACCAACCGTTCCCGGAAATATGCAATGCAATACAAAATGATTAACGGAATTCCCGAAATCTCCACTCAAAACCCTCGACTGAAAATCGGCTACCCAAATCGATCCGAAAACCTCTGGACGATAATCAGGGCGCGATTACGAGAAAAACGACATTAAAAACGTCGAAATCCAAAAAGTCAACTCCTCGCCGGAGCTCCGCCGTTGACCGCCGCCGCCGGCGGCGGCGCGCCGTCAACAGTGGAGTTTCACGGCGAGACTTTCCAGATTTCAAGGTCTCATCCATCCGAATCACTTCCTCAACTACCACGAAGGCCAAAACAACCCGGAACCATTCCAATTTCACCAAAACCCGAACTGAAAACCACCCTCCGGTGACCTAATCGGACCTTCACCAATTCACGATTTTAGCTCAATCAAAACCTATAGGAAGCTTCTCCAGGCCACAAGGAGTCAAACCCCCTTAACCCTCACCACCGTGGCTCGCCGGAACACGGCGAACCAACACCGGCGACGTATCCAAACTCGGCCCGACTCGGGTTCAATAAAAACTCCACCAATTTCCATCAAACCAAGCACAAACCTACTCGAAATCAAGAGAGGAAGAAGACCTTACCCTTACCGAAGTCAGAGGTGGCCGGAAAATGGTCGTCGGACGGCAAGAACCCGAAATGGAAACTTTCCTCTTCGGTCAACAGGTCAAACTTCCAAAAATGGAAAGTCAACGGTGGTCAACGCTAAATAGTGATTTTCGACGATTTTACGACTATTCCCGATATTTATACTCGCCTCGGGTCAATCGACGGTCCGAAATGAATATTCGAAATGATTAGGATAAACTCGAAACAATCGGATAAACTCGTCGGAAACTGAAACTTCGAATAATCACAAAATATTCCTCGGTTATCGGAAAAATCTTTCGGAACCGCCCACGAGCTCGAAATCACGTACTCTACAACTTCCGTGAAGACACTTAACTTAAATTCTCGACCGAAAACATAGTCGCGAATAGAATCGGTAAACCACATATATAACGTAAAACTGCGACTATGACCAATTTCGGGAATCGTGCAGAATACACAACTGATTCTGGTTCGGGTCGTCACAAATGCACCCACTCCTACATTGCTAAATGAGAGAAGATGACACTCACATTTGCCTATGTAAAGAGGTCTCACACCTCATATAAGGTAACTCTTTCCTAGTGTAATAATTATTACTTGTTACTCCATACTTCTAACTTAGGCATCGGAGGGTCGAAGGTGGACCAATTCTGTCTTCACCCCTAACGCCTTATTGCATGTTGTAGGAACAGGGTTTGATGTCTCTTTCGAAGGCCTCAACGAAATTCGGTAGAAACAATCAACATCAACCACTTGGTAACTAATTTAAAGTTTTCGAATTTTGTTCTTCCCATTTTTTTATATTTACTAATTATTTAAATTAGTAATTTTGGATTTTATTTAATATCACATTACTTTCTTACAAGAGGTCAGGGTTATAGAGGAGAGGAGAGCTCTGCGTTTTGGATTTTGGGTTTTGATCGATTAAAAATATGAGGTTGGATCTGGTTTTGCGATATATATGCAATCACATGGATATAAATAGTGTCAATTTAAAGATTATATTTATTATAGGTTTTATGTAAAGTGACGTGATTTAGGATAAAATTATCAAGCTCCCGCACCGAAAGCGGGGACGGGGGCGAAGCGCGATGGAATCGTTGAGAATCGTTCGTAATCTCGTTTTTGTTAACTTGTTTGAAAACCTATTGGAAACGCTCGTTTCCAAAATGGAAACGTGAACTTGTAATTAAACAGAAGCGCCAGAATAACTATAGTAAGTATGTATCTTTGAAACGATTAAACGTAATCTATCTCTTGATTCTCTTCTTTCTTCATTCTCCCCCAACAACATCGATCGCCAACTTTAATTACAGATTTCCATGATTACAACAACTGAGTGTGCGATGTACAGAAAGTAAGTATTTTCAAATCTGAGTAAAATTAACAGTTTTGTAGATCAAGAGAGGAGAAACTTAATTTGGTGGCGGATTGTGAAAGCATAATCAGATCTTGATCAATAGAGTAGGAACTGGAAGCTAATCATTTTTCTAGTGTAGATAGAGAGAGATGAAAAAAAAATGTTTTTTGTGTCAGGGCTTTATAAATATATATAAGAGGGCACAAACATCATTTTAATTGATTTAATAGGCTGGTACAAGGAACCAATAGCAACAAAAAAAATCTTTGACCCAAGAATTGTCAAACGAGCCGACCGTCCAACATTCAAAAACAAAAATTTTAAAATGGAAGAAGTAATTCAAAAAGCAAAGAAGCGATGCCGCCAAAGGAAGACAACCCCTTCAATAACTTCAAATAAAGCATGGAATACTCACTACTAAATAACTAGAATATATATTGGGCTCCAACAACTATCTTGTTCAAATTATTTTTGTCCATTTATTGATTGTTAATTATGTTTGGTTTCTGCGTACTAGACAGGCACATACAATGCCATATGCTAGTCCGGAAGTAAAAGGCGTGTTTAATATCGAGGTTGATATCTCTACATAGCCACATGAATTCAATCCTCCAACAATAATGCCATATGTTAGTCCAAAATGTGAAGGAGTGTTTAACATAGCTACATGATATCGAGTAATTTTTTATTTTTTTTTACTTCCTACTAATCTAGGCAAACTTAAATTTCTTCACAGGAAGTAACAAAATGTCACCAAAGTTATTTGATAGAGAAGATAGCAAGTTATTTGACAAAGGAGATAGCAGTGTTGAGCCAAACTTTAGCATGGGGCTCCCTTCTAAATTTAGCTTTACAGAATTACTAAATATGGTAAATGTATATCCGAACTTTTTTTTATTTTTAATTTTTATCTGAAATATGAACTCTACTTTTCAATTCTTTTATTTACGTTTACAATAGAGCATGAGATAAATTCATATTGGCTGGTCAAGTTTAACCGTATATTTTTTAGGTAAGTTTACATGATGATTGAGTAACAACAGACACGTATTTCAGCCAAAATATTCACTCATTGACACCTATAATTTGTGAAGACGGTCAAGATGTCTCAAATAGTTCTTGTGTTTATACTCAGTCGACCACCACATGTAATAGTTCGACCAATATTCAAATTCAGGTAATACTATATTTAATTTAAATATTATACAATATCAATTATATATTCATGGTATATATTTTGTCTCTACTAATATAATTAATGTACTTTGCAGAGTTCGTATGATAATAGATTTTCACTTACAGACAAGTACTATGGTCAATTTCGAGTTGGCTTGCACCATTATATTGTAGGTGCATATGTTGTTGAATCTGATGGTAATTGTGGTTATAGAATCATAGCTATGGCAATGGTATTTGGTCGAAAACAGAGGTGTCGAGTTTGTAAGGATTTATTGAGCGAGTTAAATAGAACACCACAATTTTACCACATGTAAAACTTCGACGAA
The DNA here is from genome assembly GCA_946800695.1 of Geum urbanum. NCBI lineage: Eukaryota > Viridiplantae > Streptophyta > Magnoliopsida > Rosales > Rosaceae > Geum > Geum urbanum. The sequence goes on along the minus strand of OX327002.1, from coordinate 39,605,989 downwards.
TAATCAAATTCAAGTAATACTATATTTAATTTAAATATTATACAATATCAATTAAATATTCATGGTATATATATTTTGTCTCTACTAATATAATTAATCTACTTTGCAGAGTACGAATGATACTAGATTTTCACTTACAGACAAGTATAATGGTCAATTCCAAGCTAGCTTGCCCCATTATATTGTAGGTGCATATGTTGTTGAATCTAATGGTAATTGTGGTTACAACAGTCATAGGTATGACAATGAGATTTGGTCGAAAACAGTGGCGTTAGGTTCGTAAGGATTTATTGAGCGAGTCAAATAGAACACCACAGTTTTATGAAAATATGTTAGGGGGATCTAATGTGGTAAAGAGGCTTCAGACATCACTCAACCTTACTATATCGGGGTTTGCAGCTGAAGAATCTGGGATGTGTTTTCCAGATATGGAATATTTGATTGGAAATTGTTATGGTGTTGTTGTGATCAATATATCAGAAGGGAAATGCCTAACATTTCTTCCTACTCTAGAACACAATATTAAAACGGGGAATGATATTGAAGAACTTGGAATTGGTCTTGTGAATGGAAATCATTATGTACTGGTATGTATATTCAATTAGATGTATATATATGTTAATTTAATTTTGATAAGCAACAAACAGAGTTTTTAAATTTTTTTCAGGTTAAATTCTCTCCAGAACATCCAATACCAAATCTTGTATCAACTTGGGAACGAAATGCAAATTCCAAAGTCAAATATTTGTACTCTACATACTAGAACCGTTTCCAGCAATATAAAATGTGTTTTCCTAATTACATAGGAACATTTATACTCGATGACAGAGTAGTGTTTGATATAAATGTAAATTTTTAGTAGCTTTCTTCAGAACTGTAGACATTTATAGATTTCAAAACTACTCATTGGTAATTTTTTTTATCAAGGATATTCATTTTGAACTATATATTTAGATGATCTTTAATTTCTCTTAGGGACTCTCTTTGAACGATGTTAACTGGACCAAACTAGAGATAAGTTGTGTGTTTGATACAATTTCATTCTAACCAAATTGAGTCCCTCTATTTAGTCACTTATTACTACTACAAGGGTTGTTTTACCAAGCTTGAACCATAATGCATAAGTAGAACACTTACTTGGGTCTGTTGTGGTAATGATGGCTACACCTTTGAAATCACAATACCAAGAAGCCCCTCCCTTCCATCTAGTAATAGCTTTCAAAAGAATGATTCTTCACATTATTAGGAGAAAAACAAGCCTGCCCTGGTTGAATCTATGTGCAATTAGACCGTGCCGGTCCACACATCCAATCCAAAGCCGCTTACGAAGTCTTTGCATCAACACCATCCATAAAAATGCAATATGTATGATTAGTAGTATCATTAGCCAAATGAAAAAGGAAATGGATTGTTAAACCTTCACTGAACAATAGAAAGCAGTCAAAAGCCCCAATTTTCTAAGAGCACCTTGACTTAGCAACATTCTAATATGATAATTTCGTACTGAGTGATTCTTCGAATTATTTATTCAATTTAGTAAAATAGAAAGTAATACTGAACTCCCCAGACAAAAGAGAAACTAATTCATAATCCAAATTGGAATTAAACCAACAGATTGTTAAAACTTACGTTGCCTACATAGATGGATCGAACATCCACCTCCTCCTTCTCTACCTGACTTATAGAGCCACCAGATAGATCTTGAACAATTTCCATCTCCTTCTTGACCTTAGCCTACATATCACGGAGAGCTCTGGCCTCTTCTTTAATCTTTTTTAGCATCTTCTTCGTGTCCTTCAACTCCTTGGCATTAGGGTCATCGTTGTATTCCTAGACCTCCTCGCCGCGCAAAGACATGTCGACGTCTTCTCTGTCACTGTTAGAAGTTTCTCCACCGTAGACCTCGCACTCCAGCTGGTCCTCCATCACTACCAACTATATGTTTGTGATTAACGAGAGAGAGAGAGAGAGAGAGAGAGAGAGAGAGAGAGAGAGATCTCCCAAAATGAACTAACCCTTAACCCTAAACCCTTTTATAACATATAAGCGTTAAACCCTAACCCATACACTCTGAATTTAACCCTAATCTTATACCCTAAATTTAACCATAATCTTAAACCCTAAACCGATACAATATTAGTCTAAACCGTAAACTCACCTCTAGATATTATTAATTTAATGCCTAAACAACGAAATTTATAATGTTTTATATATGATCACCTTAAAACCTAAATCTTACTAAATAGAGTATGAAAGACTTGACTCTAAACCATAAAACTGAAGTAATGATTCTTATACGCTTACTAGAATATGAGTACGCACTTTACAACCACCATTAAACTTTTAATATTTGTACATAGGATTATTCTTCATATCATTTGTATGATGAGATAATATTATAATGTGGATTAAGAACTATACTAAGATACTTGATGAATGATTATATATGTTATGTATGTTCTTGTTCATTGTTTACGCTATGAAAACACGTATTTTTTATATTATAATAATATATTTTAAATTATTAATATGGTATATTACTCCTGTAAGATAATGTATACAAATATTAAATTAAATTTCATGTTATTTGGATATTCGAATCAACAAAATTAAATGAGTGACACATAATGACTTTAATTTTTCAGTTACCTATATATTAATTAGGATTTATTTTTTAAAATAAATATTTGTGTTCAACTAATATATTAAAAATAATAACGTATCCACTTGCCCAAGTAAAATAAATTGATTGCATAAATGCTTTTTTTATTGCATAAATGTTGATAAAAGAATTTGTTTTATCAAAATTAAAGTAGGAAAGGTAAAGTTGTATTATGTTTTGTGGTGTTGCATTTTTCAATTAATATTATAATGACATATATTTCACCTAGATTTATGGCCCCATATCATTTTCCTTTGTGCTAATGCATCCTTAAATTTTATCTTGTTTAACAAAATAATATTCCTGGTATCTCGGTGTGTGTCTTGTCATAATTAGCATAAAAGTAGATATTCTCTCAATCCCTGATCTATATGGGGATTGATTGTAATAGATTGTTATGCCTATTTAAGGTTATCTATCACTGAACAAAGTACAGTTTCAGATCATATCTACGTGTGTATCTACTTTCTACTTCAACACGTTATCAGTACCTCTTGAATTGATAGCCATCATCCCAAATCACTAGAAAGAAAATACCCGAAATACTACACCTCCACCTCCGGCCTCCTCCTTGACGGAATCCCTCCACCGCGGATCACCATCACCAGAGCTTGACGCCAGAATTCTTTCTTCTACCGAAAGTTTTGTGGACGTGTTTTCGTTTTACTTCAAACTTTTTTAGCAAAGTTTTCATTCTGAGTAGAACACCCTCGAGGTAAATCGACTAACCTTCTTTGATTTAGAATTAGGTTACAAATCTTAATTACTGTAACACCCTAAATCTAGGTCTAGATTTAGGTTTAAATACCGTGGATTATTATATACACTACCAGCATTTTCACTATAGCCGACGACATTAAAAAAAAAACAGGCTGACGAGATTTTTTTCGTTGGCTATAGTCCATTATAGCTTACGACATACACAATTTCCACTAGCCGACGAAAAATCAACAAAAAAATTGTCGGCTATACTATAGCCGACGAAAAAGCAACAAAAAAATTGTCGGCTATACTATAGCCGACGCACTATAACCTACGGGACTATAGCCGACGAGTTTTTACGAGCTTTTACTATAGACGACGACTTCATAAAAAAACTCGTCGGCTATAGTCCCATAGGCTATAGTGCATCAACTATAGTATAGCCGACAATATTTTTTTTTGCTTTTTCGTCAGCTATAGTAGAGCTGACAATTTTTTTTGTTGATTTTTCGTCGGCTATAGTGGAATATAGCCGACGAAAAAAATCTTGGCGGCCTGTTTTTTTTTAAATGTCGTCGGCTATAGTGAAAATGCTGGTAGTGATACATCTAGTTCCTATAGATTAATGCATATATGAGTGAAGGGGATCTAATAACCTCTTCCTCAATGTTTAAGATTAGTGACGGTCCTGGGAGAGTCATGGTTATTAGTGAATATTAAGGTTAATTGTGATTTCACATTGAAAAATAAGGAAAGTCGATCTTTGTGACTATTTGACAGTCACGGTTTTCTGAGGATTGATATGAAGCCCCCGGTTTTGCATCAATTTTTGTGACCAAATATCATAGATCATGATTTTTATTCCCCAAACTTGATATTAGTGATTGTGGTTCATTCGATCAGATACTAAATTACATCTCTTGTCTCTTGTAGATGACATCAACATAGCCAGAAATGTCTGAGTTTGATATCATTGATTCTCAAGGAGCATAATACTAGCGTTCAGTGTCAGATGTTGAGAACACGCTTATCGGTATGAATCTGAAGGATACTATCCAACCACAACCACCATCTAATATTGAGCTACCAACTCCAACTCGCAAAGCTCAAGCCCTCATGTTTTTAAGGAGGCATATACATCAAGTTCTAAAGAAGCAATATCTACTAAAAAATGACCCTGCGATTTTGTGGGCGACTTTACAAGATATGTTCAACAATGTGCAGGCAAAACTTCCAGAACTACAAGAAAGATGGAACTATTGATGCATTCAATCAAGCTATGTTGGAACTACAATCAGAGTTAAGTATTTGTGACATTGTAAAGACCGATCAGGCTATGATCGAGAAGTCTTTAAGCACCTTCCCTATTTTTATGAACACACTTGCACATAAATATCGCACATATTATGATCAAGGAAGACTAAGATACTTTAGTTATCTCATGAACGGTCTCGCCAAAAAGAGCAGTATTGTGAGATTCTTCTCAACAATAATGTTAGGCCAGCTAGTATTAAAAAGGTCCATGAGATGTATAACACTGGTGGGAATGCATGTAAGGAAAAGAAGAACGATCATTCTGAACCTTACAATAACCATGGTGGAAATGGAGAACAGAGAAGAGGGCGTGGTAGAGGACATAGTCAGAATTTGACTTGAACTCGCCAAAACGCCAGTCAAAGTAACTCCAACATGAATCCATCAACTTCCGGTCCAAGGAATAATAGAATTTTTTTTTAAATTCTACTTCTTTTTATTGCTTATCACCTTGTTATAGGTGTGGTTCTACAAAGCACATGCACAAGCAATGTCGTGCACCCAAGGATATTCAAAATGCCTACAAAAAGTGCACACGATACTTGGCACATGAGACTAACTTCATTAAAGACTGAGATAAAAAATTGCGGTGAAACCAATCTTATAATAACAGACAATATAAAAGTAAGTCTGGTGACTACGGTTTTTGAGTAGTCTATGTATTAGGTTCATATTCCTACTATGTAATCAAGTTTAACTTTATTTTTGACTTGGTTTTAGTCATGGTTTGATATTTTTAGTCAGTTTTGGAATAAAACAATCATTGACGTGAGTTTTTTTGTTTGCAAAATAATAAAATTTCTTCTTTTTGGTATTTAAAAAAGTGTTAAGAATGCATGTTTACTAAACTTCATATTGCTGGAATGGTTCGAATTGTACATCACTACAAGAAAAATGCACTTAGATCGCGGACAATTTTCGTTGTCTAGGTGAGCATTTCCATCGTCTAAGTACCTAGACGACGGAATCTTCGTGGTCTAAGGTACATCCTCCAAGTACCGTCGTCCATAGTCCGCGGTCTAAGTTCAACTTGGACAACAGAAAAGTTCAATTCCGTCATCCAAGTGGTTACTTAGACTATGGAGTTTTTGCATGGTCTGAGTGAGCACCTAGACCATGCATATGAATATGTCCGTAGTCTAAGTGATTATTTATTTATTTAATTAAAATTTGAATTTAAAGTAAAATATTAATAATTTAATTAAAATACTAAATTCTCATTTAAATAATTAAATGTTAATAAATTAATTAAAATATTAAGGAAAGCGGAGTCGCCGGAGAGAGGAAGTCGCCAGAGGGAGGGAGTCGCCGGAGAGAGGGGATCGCAGTAAAATAATAAATATATTAATTTAAACTCGCGGGAGAGCGGAGTCGCCGGAGGGAAGGAGTCGCCGGAAAGTCACCGAATTTTTGAGAGAGAGTGAGAGTGTGAGAGAGGAGAGGAGGAATTGAGAATGGGATGAGGAAAAAGGATCGGATGGGTCCTTTATAGAGAGTTTCACTTAGACCGCGGAGGTGTTTTTTCTGTCATCTAAGTGAACTGTTTAAATTTTTGGAACTGGCTCCCAATTAATTTGGCCAGTGGGAATTAACCGCCCTAATTTTGGGGAGCGTTTCAAATTTCACTTAGACAATGGAAATAGGCATCTCCGTCGTCCAGGTGAAATTTGAACCGTTCCCCAAAAATTTGGCGGTGGAAATTGAACTGCTATCTTTGTCAACCTAGACGACGGAGATGGTCTGTTTCCGTCGTCCAAGTGGTCACCTGGACGACCGAGATGTCCATCTCCGTGGTCCAGGTGAAATTTCCGTAAAATTAATTTTTAAAAATACTTCGTAAGGAAGTTTCCGATCTATCATTCAAATGAAATAGTCGTCAAATATCGATTAACGAATTGTATATATAAACAATTGAATTTAAGACGACGAATAATCTTACGTCTTTAAACTTGTTAAGTATCTACTAATGTGTATAACTTAAGTGTTATTAAGTATAGGCTCATTGCATATTGATATTAACGAAATTGAATTTGGAGAAAATAACCGTTGGATACATTTGCCATAAGACAATATATAAATAGAATAATTTTCACAAAAGAGTAAGTTTGTCAAGGGTTTCATCGGCACAATCAACCGCAAAACTGAAATTTTGACAAACTAGAAACGTGGATAACACGAAAATCTGTAAGTCCTATTTTGGAACCATCGACAGTCACACTCCGATAATTGTTTACTCTATGGTCTAGACAAAAAGAATATGCTATGGGACATGGTCTAGATGGTCGTTGTCTTAGATGAAATTACGAAACTTTCACTTAGACGACGCAAAGGCACATTTGCGTTGTCCAAGTAAGCACTTAGACGACGTAAAGACACGTTTGTGTCATCTAAGTACTCACTTAGACGACGCAAACGTGCCTTTGCGTCGTCTAAGTGAAAAGTTAGGGTTTAGTATTAAGGGCCTTAGGGTTTAGAGTTTAGGGTTAAGGTACTTAGACGATGGAGATCTTTTTTTCCGTCGTCCAAGTGGCTACTCAGACCACGGCGTGTCTGTCCGTTGTCCAAGTGGACACTTGGATGATGGAAAAGACATCTCCGTCGTCTAAGTCATACTTGGACGACGGAAACAATGTCCGTGGTCTAAGTGTATTTTTCTTGTAGTGCATAGCTCTTTGGTATTATGACACAAAAATATCATGAAAACGAGACAACATAAGAGGATAGCTTGATCTTGGGAATTTTTGACCTACCTTGACCCGTCGAAGGAAGCCTCCTCGAGTGGATTTCTCGATCCGTTGAAACATGTACCCAGAATTGTTTTTTTTGATGTGTTTTACATCGGTTTTATCAACAAATAAAGGTTCAAAAAAATTTCAAAATTTTCATTCAGAAAATTGTTGGTCTAAACCGACCAACGTGAAATTTTGCACCATATGTGGTTTTACGTCGGTTTGTCATGCCATGAAACTTAATCTACAAGGGTCATTTCGATCTGTTAGATGTTGCTATACATTAGTTATTTGATGTTGCTATGATCAACACTCTAATAGAACCATGTTAACTTTTAAAAACTTTTGTGCCAACAGTTTTTCACTTGGAACAATATTGTGAGAATGGAAAAGAGTTTTGTGTCTAATCTCCATAGAATGCTGCCATCGGCGCAATCTAGAGAGGTTTATGAGTATTTGTAGTGGTTTATTATTACGGTTTAGATCATTGAATCTAATACAGTCACTTATATTACTATGTATGTAACTGCCTCATATGAGCTTTTGCATTATGATGATCAAGATATTGAAAAATTCTCATGGTCTTCGATTTTTAAGAGAAAAGAAGCATGTGAGAATATCTACAACCATTGATTTAGATGAGGGGGAGTGTGATTAATTCACTCAGTCTAGGATCGGTCTAGGATCGATTTCCAAGATGAGTACAATACTTTCTCACCGGATGCCTTTATGGCAAAATCCAATGCATATTGCTCGGTTTGCAAAGCATGTTCATGTCTATAATACTTTTTACATGCATGATGGCCTTTTGTTGTAGACACAACTTTTATTCTTCCAGAGATTCCAAAGAATATATATGTGGATCAATCAAACCGGTATGCGGACTATTTATATATGGTTTTGATTGCTGCATCGATGTATAGATCACGCGTCTTTGCAATCCACACTACAAGAAAAACTCACTTAGGCGATGAAGCAATATTTTTGCCTAAGTGGTGTTTTTCGTCGGCCACATACTTAGGCGACAAAACTTTCATCGCCTAAACTTCGTCGGCTAACAATCGTAGCCTAAATACTTAAGCGATGAAAATATTTGTTTTCGTCACCTAAGTGGCATCCTAGGCGACGAACCAAATGTTGTCGCCTAAGTACTTAGACGGCGAAATAATATTCCTCTAAACGATAAGATTGCTCGTCGTCTAAGTGTACACTTAAGCGACGAATACCTACAATCGTCGTCGAAGTACTAAGACTTAATAGATGATTTGGTTTCGTCGTCTAAGTGTTTCACTCAGACGAGGACGGCTGGTCATCCCCTAAGTGGATACACTTATACGATGACGTGTCCATCGTCGAGTAAGTGTAACCACGTAGGCGACAAAATCTTTGTTTCGTCGCCTAAGTTTACACTTAGACGACGAACGGTTCGTCGCCTAAGTGATTCATTAGGTTGACGAACCAAGATGTTTCGTCGCCCAAGTTGAATTTTTAATTTTTTTTTCTCAATTATAAATTAAATGAAATTTAAAATATATAATAATATATTAAAAATTAATAATCTATTAATTAAATTAAAAAAGTGTACATACATCAATAAAAATAATAATAAAATAAAAAACTAATTACTAAACAAAACAAGGAATAGGAGTAGAAATCGGGCTGCCGATTTCCCCGCCGCCACTCGGGTCCGTCGTCGTTGAGCTCAGGAATGGGCTCGAGGGGGGGGGGGAGAACGACACTCGTCATCAAGAGATCACAAACGGGCAACCCCATTTTCATGCAGGCCTCTTAGAAGACAGCCATCTTACGGTTGTAAGCTTCAAACCGCGCCTCTACCAACCTCGGATGCGATCGGTCGACTCATGTGCAAATCTCTCTGCACCGTCCGTCCAAGTCCATGAACCTCTTTGCCAGGTCGGCTGCCGTAAACAACATCGACAATAGAGATCTGACTCTGCAACAACAGGGGATGCACCTGTTCAGGCGTCATCTCCGAGTTGGCTAGCTGGGTCACCGCCAATTCCTTTTTAGCCAGTTGTATCAACCTCTCCTTAAATTAATCATGTGAAGAATACATAATATTAATTTCTAAAATTAATTTTGCATAGTTTCTCCAAAAATTGGAGAAAACCAAAAACACCTGCATACAAGATTACACTTCGAATAACCAATTCCAACACACAATTACACCATGGGCACCGATTCCCATCCGGACTCAAGTTGAAAACCATAATTTAACCAACTAAACTAAAGAATAACCTAATTCATGTTCAAAATCATATTCCAATAGCACAACCTATCTAAATCATATCCTAATCATAATTAAATTTCTTTAAAATGTAATTAGCATTATACTGAATTTCGATATGCTTTCAAAGTACGAGTAAATTCAATTGATTTTGAAAAAATGAGTTACTTACCCCGAGTTGACTCACTTCATTGACGACCCTAGGCTTCACATGCATAAGCTTGCACGTTGGCATCAAGGAAGCAATGCTTCGAACCCACATCTTTGTGCTCATTCGTGATGTAAATGAACATTCGCGAGCCCAATCCATGGTGTTTGTTCTTCTTCTCCTGATTTCCCATGTTGGCCTCCTACCTTGTCTATTACGTACACAACAAAGATAATAAAATAATAAAATAATAGTTAAAAATAATAAATTATACAATTTTTATTACATAAAGAAAAGGAAGACAAATTTTATACTTGTCAGACTCAAAATGTCCGACCAACCATTGTCACTCATCTTCCCTGTCGTTCTGGAGCTTCGGAGGAGTAGGCAAGGCCCCATATTGTTGGTAGTACTTGTGGAGGTCGTACTTCCAGTCCTTATAAATACGGGCAGCCTTCTCCTCTATATCCGCCATCATCTCTGCTAAGCTGGACATTTCGAAATGCGTCTAGAAACATAAATAATAAATTAAAATTCTAGAAATTAGGAATTTATGTTTTGTAATTACTTATAAAATAAGTAATATTAAATAGTATTACTGATAGGTCGCGGTACACTCTCAACTTTTCGAGTCGGGGCTGCTTGTTCCACGAAAGGGCAACCATACAGATGTTGTTCCCTATGATTGAGTCGATGGTGTGCAATGTCAGACTCCCGACCTGCGCGGACGGAGGGACTCGGGTGAACTTGTCGTACAACACCTCGATCTTCTTCCCTGTCGACTTATTTATGCGCTCGCATTTGGCGCCAATTCCAAGTTCCCGATTCTTTTTCGAAAATGGGTCTGATGGCTGCCTCCTGACCTTGCGCCGAGCACTGTAGACAATCGAGTTGTTAACCAACTCATCCGGTGTGACGACCCAAATCAGAATTAGCACGTTAATCAGCCTAATCCGCGAGGTTACGAGTAATCACAGTTTTTCGTAAATTAACTGAATTGGCAGTTTAATTCACGACTAAATTATCAAGCCAGAATTTGAGTTGAGTCTCTTCACGAGAATTGTAGTATGCGTGAATTTGAGTTCGTGGGCAGTTTCGGATAATTGTTTCGATATTTGAAATCACGTAATTTCGTCGTGTTTATCCGTTTGAGTTTGAGTTATCCGAAACGTGGATGTGATTCGTTTTGGACCGTCCATCATATCGAGCAGTGAGTATAAATATCGGATAGTCGTAAAATTGTCGAAAAGTTTGATTTTGGGCCGAGTTGATCGAAACAGGACCGTTGACCGCCGTTGACTGAAGCCTCCCGACCCGTCTGAAGCTCGCCGGCCGACCTAGATTTTCTGGCCACCTTCGGCCGAGTTCTAGGTATGGTTTGGAAGCTCTTGACTGACTCTATCTATCCATGTGTGTGTTGATGGGTTTGTGTTGTGATTTGTGGTGCAACCATTAAGGTTTTTGGCCGAAATTTTAAGGGTAATCGGGGTTGGTGTTCCGGCCGTTTTTCGGTGAGATTTTTGGGTGGAGTCGACTGGGTTTTGCTCTAGGATGGTTTTCCCTTTGGTTTTGAGGGACGAGGTGGAGTATTGGCGCTGGAATTGACCGGAGGAGCTTTTCCGGTGGTTTTGGCCGTAAGTGATGTCGAGCTTGGTTTGGGGTGGTTTCCGGCCAAATTGGCCGGTGGTGTAGTGGAGAGATGTGTTGGGCTCGAGGAGGAGAAGAAATCTGGGCTTTCCTCGCCAGAAAATCTCTCCGTTGACGGGGCGCCGCCGCCAGCGGCGGCGGTTAACGGCGGAGCTCTGGCGAGGCGTTGACTTTTTGGTTTTTGACAAATTTTATGCCGTTTTACTCGTAATCGCGCCCCGATCATCGCCTTGAGGTTTTCGAGTTGATTTGGATATCGGATTTTTAGTCGACGGTTTATGTGGAGAATTTGGAGATTTTCGTTGATTATTTTGTATCCGAGTTTTATGTTTCCGGAAATGGTTGGTTTCCCAGGTGTCGTACAGAGTAATGAATTGTGATTTTGATCAGTTATATTTTGTGATTATTTAGGGGATCGAGATCGTACGTTGGACGAGGGATCTTCCGCCGGATCTCGTGATTAGCGCGTTTGCGCGCTGTGTTATCTGTGAGTGGACTTTTATTTACACTGTCGTAGGGAGTTCTTGATTTCAGTATTTATTTCCAGTATAGTATTGAGATTATTTATTGTTTTGGAGGTATTGTTTTATATTTTATGGTGATGGCATTTATTTAGCATCGATGCATTGGCTACTCGGCCGATCACCGATAGTTCAATTCCAGGGTTGAGAGATTCCCCTGACGTGCCCACTAGGCTTGAGAGATTTGCCTAATCTATCACCGTCGGGTTTGAGAGATTCGCCTGACACCTCCATTTATTTTAAGAACTCGTTTTGTTTTATGATATATATAAATGGTGAAAGGCATATGTTTATTTTTGTCCATTCACTCTAACGATTTTATTTGCCTTTCCCTTGAGATTTTCGGTTTCTGTGCCCAGTTTGCAGTTCGAATTCTGGTGTCTCATGTCGCAGTCGGAGGCTTAGTGTTCGAGCTACCTTTCTTTTCCAGTAGGTTTCTTGTTTAGCCTACTGTTGTATATTTATGTATATATACACTAGAGGTCGCTCTGATTACTCTACTATTATACTTTCATATGATTTTTCTCCCGAATTTCTGTAAAGTACAGTTTTACTTATTACTTTACATTATTGTTATGATATTGAGAAATCCGGATGGGATTGGTGCCCACTATTTGGCTTTTGTGGCATAGGATGAAGTGTGTTTTTTGGGGTGCAGGTTAATGGTAATTCCACGTTATAGTGAAACTCTGCCGAAATTTCTATGGTCTTTGCAAGTTTGTGTTTTTAGAAGGGGTTTGATTCCGGTTTAGGAAACTAAATCGGGGTTGGATCCTTTCATCCGGACCTTCTAACGCCGTAGACGATCGAGCCCCGTCTGCCTCATCTCTAAAGGATGAGGCCTGTATACGTGGAGCATGAGGGATTTGGCCAGTCGCCGGAACCGAAGATTGCTGCGGAGAATTCGAAATGGTGTCCTCCGAATCCTGTTGCCAACTCATAGCTTGCACAATGGCTTCGCGTTCGGCCTTCTTCTCTGTAGCTGTGCGCCTCTTCATTAGCGCCATAATTTAGATGAAAAAATGTATAATATTCATCATAATTCATCCAAATTTCATCAAATATATCCAAATTTCACAAATATATCCAAATTTCACAATAGTTTTCTAATTTATCCAAATATAGCCAAATTTATCCAATTTATCAAAATTTATATACATTAATATAATATACCCAAATTAATCAATATATATAAATATAACATCAATATACCCAAATTAATCCAAATATAATATATTAATCTATATATATTATATTAATTAATATATATTACCAAATATTATTAATCTAATATATATATTACCAAATATATATACCGATATCTCCTTCGATCCATCTGTAGACTTCCGGTACTCCTTGGTGTAGTAATTGTCGAGAAATACCAAAAAATCAATTTAGTTAACATCCATAAATACACACATATATATAACCCGGCCATATTCCTATGTACCAACACTTGTTGGGAATGTTACAGTTGTGCACTCACCGTCTTTTGCTATAGGCATGCTGACCTTGAAGAATATTTATTCATCTGACTCTTTGCATGTACGTACACAAATCATCAAATACACAATTTAATTCAAAAATATAAACCTCTTTACATATATATAGTGAATTCAATTAATTAATTTCTCATACAAGTAGTAATCCGGCCTCATATCAATCTTCATCATCATAATCATCATCATCTGACTCATCCTCCTCACTATCATTTAATTGCTCCTCATCATCATATTCTACATCGTCTAAATTGTATCCGACGTCGTTGTTGTCATCCTCCCGCTCCTCGACATCTGAGGCATTCTGCGCTAACTCTCTAATCTCCTCTGGAGTAAGATCTGTGGCGGCATTAATCGGAGGTAAGCGTTCATTATGCCAAACCAGTTACATTATGTTGGGGATGACTAAAGTATTAGGCTTTTGATATCCATCGTCTCTATGAGCTTCAATATCATTTGCTGACGTCCCTTTAAATTTCGTGACACTCCATATTCCTCGGTGAGACATATGATTTACTATTTTTCAGCCTTTACCAGCTTTCATATCATCCAGATAGAACACCTGCCTAACTAAGGTGGCAAGATCAAATGGCTCATCCTCATACCAACTTGAGTTTGCATCGACTGATAAAAACCCCTTATCTTCCTTGGTACGCTTGTACCATTTGCACTTGAATAGAAAAACGCTGATATCATTCCCGTATAGCTGCTCAACAACATGTTCAAGAACTCCATAATAGATAGCATCACCTTTCCTAACTGTGATCTCACTATTTTGTGTACATCTTCCTTCATCTCAAGTGAATGAATGAAATATAGCCGGGGTAAATATAGTGCTTAACCAGTTTATGGACCAACATGTGCTTTTCCCATGACCACCACCCCTTGTGGTTATCGGACTTTTGTAAATCATTCATCTGTAAAAATGTGAAGAATATATAAATGTATATTTTATTTCTACTAAAAATTTGACATAGTTTTCCCTAAAAATAAAGGGAACCAAAAACCTATATGCACAGACTAAGGCAAAAAATTTGCATGAACAAACACCAAATGTCCTTCCAATTTACCGAGGACACCTATTCCCAAACCCGGATTTATCAATTTCAATTAAATAGCCTAATAACATATGTACTATATATGTGAGAAAGAGTTTTAAATTAATTAAACATACGTACTCATTGTCAGAAATAATCAAGAAAGTTCTTCGTAAGAACTTTTTCAACCCAGGTAGGACTCTTGTCCCGTTTCATTGTCTGAATGTACGCCTTGTATTCCTACATGTAATGGTCTATCTCGTCATAGTTTCGCAACACTAGCCAATGCGCTTCGACAAGTTCTTCTCTAGTTAATCTTTCTTTTAATACTCCTTGAAATGGTCGTACAACATTTGTGACGACAAAAATATTGTGGCGCATATTTGGATTGGCCTGGACCGGATCCTTGAGGTACCTATTGCAGTAGGTAACACATTCATGCATTAGGTATGTCTCTGCTATGAAGTCATCTGGGGTAGATTTATTTTTCACAAATCCTTTATATTGTTCGAGTCGTCTATAAAATCATAGAATTAATAATGAGAAGAATAGTAGAAACAAAAGAAAATGAAATGCAAATGATGAACAACCATTATAAATATTGTACGTACCTTACTTGAGGATACATCCAAGTGAAGTGGACAGGACCAGAAAGGACCACCTGTTTGGGTAGGTGGATCATGGGGTAAATCATGATGTCAAAGAAAGTAAAGGGAAAATTCCTCTCTAGTTTGTAAAGGACGTGCACTATTTCATATTACAGTTCGAGCACATCTAACTTCTTCAACTCTCTGACGCATAACCTCTGCCACCATCTACACAATGTTACTATTGGTTGGACGACGTCACAAGGCAAGTATGGTTGAATTACCACTAGAATCAGACGTTGCAGCATTACGTGATAGTCATGAGTCTTTAGACCAATGAACTTTTGCTGAACCTCGTCAACTGCTCCTTTAATATTCATGGCATACATAGACGGATAACGAACACTCGTAAACCAGCTTAATACATAATCCATATGTGTCGGCTTCACCGTGTAAGATGTATCTGGCATCTTGTTGTACACTCATCTTCTATCCCTCCTTAACCACAAGTGAGGATGCAAATTCATAGATTCCAGATCTTTTCACCCTTTGAGAGTATCTTTAGTCTTCAACTTAATACCTAGAATAGTTCCCACCATATTGTCGCACATATTCTTTTCTATATGTATGACATCAAGGTTGGTCTATAGTTTCAACTTGGACTAGTAAGGCAGTTCAAAGAAAATATTCTTGTGATGCCAATAGCTGAGATTGTGTGGAGGATGTAGAGTGAGCTTCTTCACTTCTTTGTCGTTAGTCAAAACACCAAAATAGAAGTTGTTTAACCTCTTTAAAATCTCTTCGGCAGACCACTGTCGGAGTTTATGATTATTCTCTACCGTCCCGTCGAAATGAGGTTCATCCTGTCGTCACGGGTGATCATGAGAAACCCATCTGGGGTAACCCAGGTAACATACCTTTCCCGCATGCCAACTGGAGTTGACGTCATCTAAACAGAAAGGGCAACAATTGTATCCTTTAGTTGTGCAAGATGCCAATATCCCATATGCAGGAAAATCGTTGATTTTCTACATCACAGCTCCTCTCATCATAAATATTGTGTTAGTGAACTTGTCATAATTAAGTTGGGACTCCATGTTTCCACAACAGTTTTAGCTCGTTGATTAATGGTTTGAGGTAGACATCTAAACATTGTTCTGGAGATTTAGGACCTGGAATTAGCAGAGTAAGGAAATTAAATTCCTTGTTCATGCACATCCACGGAAGCAAGTTGTATGACATGAGAATGATTAGCCAAGTGCTGACGGTAACACTAGTACTACCCCAAGGATTGAATCCATTTGTAGATAGGCCGAGTTAAACATTTCAAACCTCTATTACAAAGTTTTCGAATTCCCTATCGAAATGTTTAAAAGCCTCCCCATCTTCTGCGTGTCAGAGCACATCGTAATCTACTCGTTGTTCCGCGTACCATCTCATCGTCTCTGCTGTGTAGAGAGAAATATATAGACGCTGCAATCTGGGAATCAACGGAAAATAGCGAAGTACCTTCACAAGAATTTTCTTCTTCGAACTCACCATATTCAGGTTTTGATATCTACACTGGTTGTATACAAGACAGTAGTCCAAATGTTCATACTCTTTGTAAAATAGCACACAGTCATTTATGCAGATGTGAATTTGCTTGTACTTTAAGCCGAGAATGCTCAAGATCTTTTTAACTTTATAATGGGTATCCGGAAGTTTGTGATGATCAGGTAGCAACTTATATATATGCTCATGTATTTCGTCAAAAGCACTGTCTGAAATTTTGTTCTTCACTTTTATCTGAACTTGCTCCATTATATATTGCAACACATTCTCGGGATATCCACGGTACACCGGGGTTTAGGCTTCGAGTAGCATCCTGTTAGACCTATCCATCTTTGTAGTGTCACTGACCAAGCTAGTAGTGCGGAATTTGTCATCATGAGTGGTATCGTAACCTCCATCTTGGTGTTGGTACTCACCATGACTAAATCCTGGAAAATCATCATGGACCAAATTCAAAGTTGGGTTCCAAGCAAGGGCACCACGTACTACCGCTGGTTGAGGCGCCATGGTAACTATACCCTAAGGTGAAGTCTGGTCCTGAGCTGAAATCTACTACTTCATCGTGCTCGTTCCATGTAGTGTAACTCCACATCATACTGTGCTCATACAGGTGTTGAGTCATAACATTAGACAGAACAAACTAATAGTTAAGACATTTTTTGCACGGACACTTGAAACGCTTCTTTCCCTGAGCATGTTCCAATCCAAAATCCACAAACTCTCTGATGCCGTCCATATACCGCATATCACTTCTATTTGCCAACTATATCCAACTCTTATCCATATTTCTATGTAAGCATAATAATTCGATCTATTAATTATATAATTTTTTAACCAATAATTCATTAATTAATCTGATATACTATATATATATTATCAATTCAAATGCATGGTACATAACACAATTAATTAATTAATCTTATACTATAATTAATCTATATAATACATTATATATATTATATTATTAGCTTTAAATACTTTAAAATTAGTTTAATTAACCATATATATATTAAATTAACATACATGCCATTAATTATGCTTAATTACCTAGCTAGATTAAAACCATTAGCTTAATTAATTAATTAATTAATTAATGACCCAATTACCTTAATCTAACATTTCAAATTAAACGTATATACTTATTAATTAACTAACCAATTAGCTTACAATTAGATTAACAATGCTATTCAACAAGTAATTTAAGCTAATTAAGGTTATAGAAACTATTATATATTCGTTGAAAAAATCAATTACCATACGGTATTAAATTAAAAAAAATAATCAAGAGAAATAAGTTAATACCTTCACCGATAAGGAGCTAAGTGGGTAAAACTAGAACGCAGGGGCTTGAAAAATTGAGTTTTGATGAAAAAAATTTCGGATGCGATTGAAGGTTGTTGGTGGGTTTCTTGAGTAAGGAGAGAGATAGAGAGAGAAGTGAGGATGAGGATGATGATGAGATAGAAGGAATCTGATTGATCTAATAATTGAGTTTTCTTAGGCGACGAATTTATACTTCTGTCGCCTAAGTTCTCACTTAGGTGACGAGAGCAGGTTCGTCGCTTAGGTGAGAACTTAGGCGACACAAACAGTTTCATCGTCTTAGTGCGGAATACTTAGCCGACGACAATAAATGACAGTATTTTTAGTGTTTCTCTTAGGCGATGAAAAATAACAAACGTTGTCTAAGTTCACATTTAAGCGATGACATACGTAAACCGTCGTCTAAGAAATTACTTAGTGGATGATGATCATTTTCATCGCCTAAGTGTGACTTAGCCAACGAAAATATTTTTCGGACGACGACAAATTATTTCGTCGCCTAAGTAAGTATTTCTAGTGGTGCCATATGGTACGCTGGATTTGCAAAAATCCTTGCACAAATAATTAAGCTTCGGGCTCACTATATGGATAATCCAATCTTGTCTATTAGATTGGAAAATACAGGAGAGTTTACATCACAATATTTTGTTGATTATTACATGTTGATTGAGATTGAAGTTGAACATCTCAGTTCCCCATATTCATTCATCAAACGGTTTAGCAATGCACAAATCAGGCGGTTACAGCTTTTGGCTAACACAATGGTAATTTACAAGTATCTGCTTAGGGATATGCAGTGTTATATGCAACTATGCTCAGTCGTTTGAGACCCGTAATCTACCAATCATTCAGTGCATAACAGTTGATAACTGGATATGAGCCTGATGTCTCACAACTATGCATCTCTGATGGCACGATATATGTGCCTACTATGCTTCCACTGCATATAAAAATGGATCATCAATGACGATTATGCATTTATGTTTGTTATAAATCTCCAACGACTGTCCACTATTAAGAACCTTTGACAGGAGATCTCTTTACTATTATTTTTGCAAATTGTCACTATGATGAGACATACTTCCTGTCGTTAAGGGGAGATAGAAATGGTTCCATTTTGGTTAAACGTCAAAAATTGACGTGGTATGTCCCCGTTATGTCTCATCATGATCCCTGCACATCTCAGTGTGAGATAGAAGTGTAATGTATTCTTAATCTTCAGAAAGTAGTAGATTCGATGTCTGACTTCTTTACTGATATCATGAAATTGACGAGATCAGTTATACAAGCTGCAAATCCTATAAGGTTGAAAGTCCCTAGAATTGAGCAAGTTAACGTAACACCCGGGTAAGGTAGCGTTTCTCTAGTCCATAATGGGGGTGTATCGTCGGTCAAAATTCACTAATGAGTTACCAGTGAAGAGGCAAGCCATCAAGGCACAACCATTAATCATCAACACATGAGATTGTTTCTGACTATAATTTTGTCTGAAAGTTGACATTGACAAACATTGAGGGACGTCTCAGAGTACATGACTATGTCAGTAAACAAAGAAATTTCACTAAATTTAACAAATGCTAGCGGTATTATGGATGATTCTTCCATGGTCGTTGATGATACATTTACTTATTCCGTCAATCACGAATTGATGATGATGAAGTGGAATGTTGCTTAGTTGTGGATTGTCAACGTAGAACAAATTGACTGATATGGAAAGTTACAATCTAGGTTGAACAAGACTCTCTTACAAATGGCAAGTTTTCGGTTTAGTAGTGCTATGACCACCGAATGGTAAGCGAGTTAGACACAAAAAAGTCTTTGTTTGGAAGCACAATGAGAAGAACTTATGGCGCAAGGATCTTCTCAATGCCCAAGTATTAATTATCAGAAGATGTATTCTCTGATTATGGACATCATTACTTTTCACTACCTTATCAGTTTGATAGTGTCCGAAAAACTGAGTGTGCACCTAATGGATGTAGTTACAACATATCTCTATGGGGATTTGATTCAGAGATATATATGAGAGTGCTAATTGACATAGTTATACTCAATTCAAGTCACTCTAAACCACGGGGTGCTCATGTGTTCAAATTGAGACGTTCACTATTCTAAGTGACACTTGATTGGGAAGGGATGCAAGAATGATAAGGTATGCCTAGGCGTGTTCATTAGATGAACAACTTGTTTGAGATGATAGACCTTGGTATAACTCAATTTTGTCTTGGTGTTAGACATGGAACATCGAGTTGGTTGAATTCTTATTCAACAGTTTACTTATGTCTAAATCAGGCAATGGACAAAGCACACCCTTTTATCACACTAATGGTTGTTCGCAGTCTGCAACTCAAAATGATCAATTTCATCTGAAAAGATGATGGTGGGGAACTTTTGAAGCTGAGATTCTATATCTTAGTGCAGTTAGAGTTTGGTTGAATTTAGCTCAGTGCACACATCTAGACATTGCCTTCTCGATCTGCGCCTATGCAAAGTCATTGGAATGGTGTAAAGCACATCTTCAGGTATTAGAAGAAATCCATTGACTTAGTCCTATTTTTTACCTACAAAGATTACAGAGAGAATCTTAAAATTCTTGAAAAAAGGACGGTTGAATCGCAGCATGCAAGTTCTGAGATTTTTGACCCGTCGAGTGGATCTCTCGACCCGTCAGTGGTAATATCCTGGACGAACTCGAAGCAAGTAATTGACCCATCGAGTGGATTTTTCTACCTGAAGCTACCATTTGACTCGTCGATGAAAGGCTTCGACGCATTGAATTCCCTTCTAGCTATGAGCACTGCTACTCAATTCAGTGCGGTCTGCTACACAGAGACACATTTGATGTCTTGGTTGGTTTTGTTGATATTGGATATCTCTCTCACCCACACAGAAGACGTTCCTAAACTGGTTATGTATTCACCATGGGAAATATGGCGGTTTCTTGAAGATCTACAAAAAAAAAATACTCTTATTGCTACTTCCTGGAATCATTCTTGGATTATAGCTTCGCATGAAGCAATTAATGAGTGTGTATGGTTTAGGACAGCAATACACCACATTCGACGGTATAGTGGATTATCATCCACTAAGATAGCACTAACTTACAATTTAAGGATAATGCGGTTTCCATTGAAAAAATGAAGTTGAGCTACATTAAGGGCGGTCATACTTAATTTTTTTCCTGCAAAAGTACTACGACAATCAGCAATAGTAGCGGTTATTGATTATCCGTGTGAACTGGATTGGTTTGGTGGATAATGTTGTAGACTTGTTTACCAAGTCCTTACTCAAATCTACATTTGTGAGGCATGTGAGACATATTAGAATGTAAAGATTATCTGAACTCCAAGATTGAGTTACTGATCATGGGGAGTTCATTACGTACACATCAGAGGGAGTCTACATCACATGTGGTCCCTTATGTAGTTGATGCGTTGTACTCGTTTCTCCTTCGACCGAGATTTTATTTTACCCATAAAGTTTTTGTTTGCTTGACAAGGTTTTAGTGAGGCAATAAATTATGCATCATCCATTATGATCGCAACATGAGAAGAGAATATTTAAGAAAATAATATTCTTAATATCCTAATATGTGTCAATTTGATATATTAAATATAACAAATTATAATACTTATTTAACATCATCTGTTAACAAACAAATAACTCTTTCGTATCATATCCGTTTGTGTATTTAATTTTTCTTTTAACGCATCTCAGTATCTCACGATAATGGGGTTTTCCACTTTTTCGTGTCAACTATCATTCCGCCCCTCTCTAAAACTCCTAAAAATATGGGCACACGTGAACTAAACCTCCACCAAATAAGTTTCGTTTAATTACTCAACAGAGATCATTGATTCCATTTTGAAGCATGGAAAGCGGCCCGTTCCCATTTTCTGTGTTTCCCTTTTCTGTTAATAGCCATACGCCATTACTCGACGGCGCAACACCATCTCTCTCGCTGCTTCTCTCTCCGTCTGCAGACGAGCCCTGTTAAAACTGAATAACCATAACCAATGGCTTCCCTAGCGTCACGGTTCATATTCTTAAATCCGATGATGATTAAAATATAGGGGAATATATCATATTATATTATATTGTATTGTAAACCCGGGGGAATTGTTTATGGATTCGTTGAAGAAATCGTTCAAATCCCATGGCTCCGGCAAACACATGCGAAAGATCTCCGCCGGGGCTGACGGCACCAGCCACGAGGAGCTCCCCATTCTCCTCGATCACCACACTCAGGCCACCACCGCCGTCGACTCGCCGGACCGCCGCGAGGTCATTGTAAAGATCGACGAGGGTGGCGGCGGCGGCAGCAGGGAGATGGACCCCGCCACTCACCACGGCGCCAGGATTTGGCGAGAATCGAGTATCGATTTCTGGACGGAGGACGGCAGCAATGTCATCGGCGGCCGTGGGGGAGGAGGTTTTCAGTTCGCGCACAGCGGGAAGCCTCCGGTGGCGGCGTCATCGGAGGCGGCGGTGCCGGAGGATCCGCCGTCGAAGCTGATAGGTCAATTCCTGCACAAGCAGAGAGCCTCAGGCGGCGACTTTTCGTTGGATATGGACTTGGAGATGGAGGAGCTAAAACAACAGGATTTACCGCCGGTGATGGAGTCTCCGGCGACCTCGCGAACGTCGAAGGAGCTGAAGGTGTCGTTCCAGTCGCCGGCGCAGGACCTCCAGGAGGCGGCGAACGATTCGGTTCGGCGGCGATACCGTGACTCGACGGACGAGGAACGACGTCGTAGCAGCCGGTTGAGTAACGGCGGAGCCGACGTCGTTAAGTGCACGTCAAACGCGTCGTTCCGGCGAGACCCTTCGTTTCAGAACAAGTCCGATTTATTGAGGTTAAAGACCAAGTCCAGATTAATAGACCCTCCCGAGGGCTGGGACGAGGGTCGGGTCCCGAAGTCGGGCCCAATGCGGTCCGGGATGTTGGGCCGGGGCGGAGGTGACGATGATGATGACGAGCCGTTTTTGGAGGAAGATGTGCCTGATGAGTATAAGAGGGCAAAGTTCAAGGCATTAACTCTGCTTCAATGGCTCAGTTTGGTTTTGATCAGTGGTGCACTGATTTGCACGCTTTCCATAAAAGTTTTGAGGACGAAGAATTTGTGGAAATTGAAGCTGTGGAAATGGGAGGTGTTGATCTTGGTTTCGATTTGCGGAAGGTTGGTTTCGGGTTGGATGATAAAGATTATGGTGTTCTTTGTAGAAAGGAATTTCATTTTGCGTAAGAGGGTCTTGTATTTTGTATATGGGATCAGAAAGGCTGTTCAGAATTGTATCTGGCTTGGCCTTGTTTTGATGGCTTGGCATTTCATGCTAATTAGGAAAGTTGAGGAGGAAACAAGAAGTCATACCCCTGAGTATGTGACCAAAGGCTTGCTTTGTCTCTTGATTGCGGGTCTGCTTTGGTTGTTGAAGACATTGATTGTCAAGGTGCTTGCTTCGTCTTTTCATGTAAGATCCTACTTTGATCGGATTCAGGATGCGCTCTTCAATCAGTATGTGATCCAAACACTCTCGGGGAGGCCGTGGATTGAGATACAAAATGCCGAGGACGAAGAAGAGAGGCTAGCTGATGAGGTTAGGAAGCTACAGAAAGCTGGGGCTACTATGCCTCCCGACCTAAGAGCAAATGCATTCCCGTCTGCGAGAATTGGTAGAGCTGTTGGGGCTGGCTCTGCGAGTAGTGGGCGGTTGATTGCTTCAAGTGGAGGGCTTGTGGGAAAGAGTAGCAAGTTTTCAAGGCCACTTACCAAGAAGGCAGAGGAGAGCAGCATCACGATTGATCACTTGCATAGGCTCAATCCAAAGAATGTGTCTGCTTGGAACATGAAGAGGCTAATGAACATAGTTAGAAAAGGGCATCTGACTACACTAGATGAGCAGATTCTGGATTCTACCGGGGATGATGGTGATACTAAGATCAAAAGTGAAGTTGAGGCAAAGACTGCAGCTAAAAAGATATTTCGCAATGTGGCTCGGCCTGGCTCTAAGTATGTCTCCATACTTTCTCATTTTAGTCTTTTTAGTGTGCAATTAACTGCATTTTTAAGTCTACGCATGACTATGGTGTTGTGATTTTTTTTTTCTGTATAGGAACAAGTCAACAAACGTTGATAACATACGTACATATAATTTTAAACCTTGCAAATGTTGATATTTAATGCCAATGTTATCGGCTAAGGATAACACACGTTGATAACAGATTCAGCTTCATTTGAATCATTCCTTCAACATGCACTTAGACTTAAAAGTTTGCATCAAGTGCACAAATTGGTTGATCTGCAAGTTTCATTTCAATTCTCTCAAAAAACTTTATTAATGTCTACCACATTTTGTTCACCTTTTATGTAAACTTCAAATTCTTTGTTGACTAGTTTAGATCAGATGGTAGTACGTGCGGGCATCAGGATATCATCCGTCTTTATGAGTGTTTTGTGATATTATCCTGTCTGGATATGCGCTTCTTTTCTATACCTTCTTAATTATTTTTAATTCTTTTGCCCCTATAAATTTTACTTATGTTATGGCAGGCACATGTACTTAGAAGATTTACTGCGTTTCATGGAAGAAGACCAGGCTTTAAAGACCTTGAGTCTCTTTGAAGGTGCCTCCCAGAAAAGAAAAATCAGCAAAACTTCCTTGAAAAATTGGGTGGTAAGTCATAAGTATTCTGTTGCAAACAAACTATTACAGTTTAAGGTTTGTTCAGCCAATAAATCTACTTAACATTCCAAAAGAGCAAGGCAAGTATAAAAGAATAACTAAGCTCATCATCGAAATGTGAGAAGCTAACCACATCTAATGATAAGCAGCAATTTTTCTAGGACTGCATAGTCAATTTTCATGTTATGATGGATCTGTAAATTTGAGGCAGATATTTTATTTATACATTTAGTGGTTATTATCTTGTTAATATGCTGCAATGGTTTGTCTAGGTCAATTGTTTTAGAGAACGGAGAGCACTGGTTTTGACACTGAATGACACCAAAACTGCTGTGAACAGACTTCGACGTGTGGTGGATGTATTAGTTGCCATTGTTATCATAGTAATTTGGCTTCTTGTGCTGAATATTGTAACCAGCGCCAATATTATGTATGCAACTTCTCAGCTTGTGGTTGTGGCATTTGTTTTTGGCAACACATGCAAGACAGTTTTTGAAGCAGTCATATTTTTGTTTGTGATGCACCCCTTTGACGTAGGAGATCGATGTGAAATTGATGGAGTTCAGGTAAGTTTCCGTCTCTATAATAGTCAAAATGACACTTTCTATCAAGTTTTGACATTTTATGTCTATGGTATAATTTTGTTTCATAAATGACTCAGATGGTTGTAGAAGAAATGAACATCTTGACTACTGTTTTTCTGAGGTATGACAACACAAAAATTGTCTATCCAAACAGTACCCTTTCGACTAAGCCCATCAATAACTACTATCGAAGTCCTGACACAGGAGATGCTATTGAATTCTGTGTCCATATAACTACTCCGGCTGATAAGATTGCTATAATGAAACAGAGAATGATAAGGTATGTAGATCTTCTGTTACTTCCTAATTTAGATTATGATGTATTCCAACTGTTTTAAAAGGAAATAAAAAAAGATTATGATGTAATCAATGTCTGGATACTAACTATTTTTCTTGCGTCTCATTACATGCAGCTACATTGAAAATAAGAAGGAACACTGGTATCCCGCACCAATGATCATAGTAAAAGATGTTGAAGAATTGAATAGGGTGAGGTTTGCATTGTGGCTGACACATAGAATGAACTTCCAAGACGTTGGAGAAAAGTGGGTTAGGAGAGCCCTGTTACTTGAAGAGATGATACGGATCTTCCAGGAACTGGACATTCAGTATCGTCTACTGCCTATTGACATAAACGTCCGTGCCATGCCTTCGACGACTGTCGGTCTGCCTCCTAATTTCACAGCAGACACAAGCTGAGTGAGAATACCATCCCAACAAGCGTACATATCACTCTAGACCCTTGTTACTACGTAGAGCCACAACGAACAGAATTAAGCTCATGCGGTAGGATATTGCAGAGAAGGGAGAGGATGATATCCATGGACATGATTGGATGGATTGACCCTCGAGTTAGCTGCCTTCAATCTTGAACTAGAGCAATAGAAGTAGAAGATTTGTTCTATTGTATTTTGCAGATGACAATATGGCTAATTATAGTTGTCGTTACTCTCTCGATCTCTCCTTCGATCTTTATGTATACGAGTGTTTGCTTATATATTTGCTTAATATATAGTATAGACGATTGTCTGCGTAGTAATATCTAAAAGTTATTCACAGCTTGTGGCATTGTTACAAAAGAATTTGCAAAAAATGACACGACAAAAGTGAACTCAAAAACGTGTAAATAACGATACTTTAATGTAGAACTACATAAACAAAATAAGAAATACAATTTTTTTGTACGCAATGAGTTTAAGATTTAATTACTCGGGATCTGCTAGGGTTTCCTAGCTGCCTTGAACTCGTTTTGGGTTTCAAAGTTCCGGCGTCCTTGGGCACGGAAGACAAGCAATTGGTTTCGTCCAATTGCCAGATGCTTTCCTTCTGTCTCTACAGGAGTGGAGGTCGATGGGGTGGGGGGCGTGTTTAGGTTGTGCTTCACTCAGAGTTTGGGTTAGCTTAGCAAGTGGGCGAGTTCTTTCCGATTTGTCGTCGTCGTTCAATGGTGAGGAGCAAGGAGAGGCCAGGAAGGGGAAACGACATATGCATTTTCTTCTCGAGTTCAATTGGGGTAATGCGGTGAAGCAGAATTTTGCGCCTAGTCCTCGGTTTCCGCTGGTTCACTTGTGTTCGTGCTACTTGGTCGATCACAGAGGTGTACTGGATTGTTGGGCCACTGGGGTGAAAGGTCGTCGAAGTATGTTTTGGCCGACCCTATGGTTAGGGTTGTCGAGGTCGGTGTGGTCGGGGACGTGAAGACAGTTGAGGTTGAGGCCGATGGTTGTTACAACGTGTGGGATGTTGCGGCTGGGACTAGGTTTTGGCCGTGGGCCCACTTTTGTGCTGGTAGGCTAGGTTGGCTTTGGTGGGCTTTTGGCTTGGGCAAGGCTGACTTGGGCATTATGGCTTTTGGCTTGGGCAAGGCTGACTTGGGCATTATGGCTTTGGCTAATTTGTTGGAGAGGAAGATTGTCTCCTTGACACATGAGGCTGTGATGGTGGCTTCGGAGGTCCCTGTTCCGGCACCAGAGATTCTAATGTCGGAGAAAACCTGTTCCGGTGATAAGCGTGGCGATTCCAGAGGATCCTGCTCAGGAATCATTTATAGAGATTTGATTGACATTTTCAATTAGTTAGTGATTACCTTTCAATTAAAATTGTTTGTTTAGGGTAGTCGCTAGGTAATTGGAGGAGCTTTAATTTATTGAATAGTTAGACTAGTAGTTTTAACTAGTAGTCTAGTTCATGTAAAAATGTAGTCCTACTTAGGTAACGTTTCTTTTGTCAGCCCTGGAGGGTGAAATGTTATGTGTACGATTGCTAATCAATTACTGATGAATAAAAAAAGTAGAACTACATCATTTATTGGTTGATAATCACACTCGCACGCGATAAAGGTATAAAATCATCTTATCCATGAACCTGATCAGAATCGAAACAGTGACCGGCTTTACACGTTAACTAGACAAGCTAACCAATAAACAATATATTGTTCCTACTCTCTCTCATCCTAGAGAAACCTAGGGGCCATGCCGCTAGCCTCGAGTACAACTCAATCTTCAATTCTCTAGCTGGAAGCAATCACGATCTCAACATGAACAAAGTGGAGGCGATGGTAGCAATGTTCGCGTTTGCCTTGGCTTTGGACGACGAGGATGGGGTGGTGGATCTTTGTCCAGGTGGTCAATCTTCTCTTAATCAATCGGGGAAGAGCTAAATGGTAGCAAGTCTGCTAACTTTCAAACCATATGATAAGGAGGGTTTGATGCAAAAATTTCCAAAACTGTGGAGGATCTCCGACACGATAAGAGTCTAAGACCATGGGGAACGCTTCCTCCTCCCTTTTGATAAAGAAAATGGCAACAATAGAATATACAAGGGTGGTCCATGGAATTTTGATCGCGCTATAATTCAAATGGCAAAACATGATGGCATTGAGGTCGATGAGGTTCCCATGCGGATGGTGGATTTTTGTGTGAAAATTACAAACGTCCTGTCAAGTTATCACACCAAAGAAAACGTCTTCAAACTTGGAGCGATGTTGGGGGAATATGAAGACATGGATAACAAAGAGTTTGATCGGGGAATCATAAGAGTTAGGATACAACATGTAATGGGAAAACCGATAAGGAATACCAGGAAATTCCGGTTCGACATAGATGTGGAGCCAGAGTTATGTTTTCACTATGATTACTTAATAGGATGGTGTTCAAACTGCTGGAGAATTGACCACTTCGGAAAACCTTGCTTTCAGATGCCTTACGGTGCTGGAGGACTGACCAGAACACCAAACCCTAACTCTCGGGTACTTGAGACACCTCCCCCCGATTTTGAAGGGGTGATTCCAAAGTAAAAATTGGCGGGAGAAGGGCAACAACTTCTGTTCTCAACCAATCTATGGTAGAAACAAGAAACTCAACAAAGCCGAAGAAAATCATTGATTAGGGTACGAAGGGAACTACATCCGCCATGAGAGGATGAATCGAGGGCGGAGGAGACTGACTTGGAATCAGTAGTGGAGGAAATTCAGACATCCGGGATCAACCCAAGCAACAAATTAGGGTAAGAAACCTGATGCTAACGCCATGGAGAATGGATCTCCATAATTGATTAGTGTGAATGTAGAGACATGGCAAGGATTTCTACCACATAATGTTAAAGGAGAGGAGGTTCCCCTGAAATATGAGGAAATCGAGCAAGATCAGGAAAACCGTAACAAAAATGGTGTTGAAAAGGAGCAACAGGAGACCCAAGAGGCGGAGGGCATAGTGGAAGGAAGTGTGATCCAAGCAACAATGATGCATACACCAAGTAAGAGGAGGAAGAGACCGAATGACACGAAGATATCTCCGAAAAAACTAAGACTGACCTTATATTATCTCTGGGTAAGTTAATGATGGATAGATCATGCCTAGGACTTCAGTCACCTGAGAAGAAACGAAGTCCGAACGTGAAGAAAAGAGGAAGGCCAATTGGAAGCAAGAACAAGAAACCCAAAAAGACTAAAGAGAAGGAGAAGCTACCAGTTGTCAAACAACTCCGATTGACTTACAAGGAGGTGGAGGAGATGAGCTTTACCGCTGAGGGAAAGACAAAAAAGATGTGATCTATTTACTTTCAAAGTTTCAGACTTTCTAGTTTTTCATTTGGATTTATTTGGTTTTTTCCATGTGGTAGTTTTTTGGGAGTTTTTTGTTTTTTGTTTTTAGTCTTTTAAACTTCGTTATTGTTTATGCTCTATGTGCTTCATACCAAGAGGTGCGTCATTACCTAGTATAGATTTGCTTATTCATTATGGAAGAGGATTATTTTAGGTGCGTTGATGTACTTGACAAATTTCAATATATGACACCATGAGTGCAATGCTTTTAGTCAAAAAACAATATATTGTTGCGAAATTGTAAGAATACTGTCTCATTTGTCTTTGGTTTCCTAGTCAAAAATTGTCAAAACCCCATCCCATATCTTGGACATCAAGTCAGGTTTTTATACTCAATGTGTGTGAGTGTGTTTGTGTGTGTGTGTGTGTCTATATATATATATATCAGTGTGAGCTACCTCAAAATCTCCAAAGACTCTTCATCAACAAGAGATATGGAAGATGATTTGGCGCTACCTCCAGAGTCCGAGAGTAAGTCGTCTAAGGTTCTGCCAGTGACTGGGGATTTGATACGATGCCGTTTTCTCGACTTTTTTGCATCCTGTGGCCACATGGTTCTTCCAAGTGCTTTTCTTATGCCGAGCGATCCCACGGTCCTACTCACAATACAATAGCTGGAATGCTTCAGTTCAAGCCTATATTCCTTGGCCACGTCCAAAGTAGACTTGGCAATATGGGCGGGCACCCGTGAATTCGCTCATAACCACCCACTTAAGTCTACCCGTGAATCCATCAATTATCATAATAGGTTTAGATGATTAATCCCTTAAGAACCCGTCAAATAAACGGGTGAGTTTATGATTTCCACCAGGGCCCATTTAACCCATGAAACTTTATTTTCAAATTTTCATAAAAAATATTTTATATAAGTTTTTATTAAAAATAATAAATTTTTAAAAAATCATTAAAACTAAAATCTTCTCTCTCTCCTCTCCCTCCCGTCTCTCTCCTCTCATCTCTCTTTTCTTTCTCTCTCCTCTCCCACTCTTTCCTCTCCCTCTCCTCTCCCTCTCTCTTTTGTTTCTCTCTCCTGTCCCCCTCCCTCTTCTGTCTCTCTCTTTCTGCTCTCCTTTTCTCTTCGTCCTATGTCTCTCCTCTTCCTCTATGTTTTCACCTTCTCTCTTCGTTCTCTCTCTCTTTCCGTCTCTGTTTTCAACTTCTCTCTCTCTCTCTCTCTCTCTCTCTCTCCAATTCAACACATATTTTATACAAATAACAAAAAAAATAAAAATAAAAATAAATAAAAGTAAAGCAAGAGAACAAAAAGAAAAAGCAAAAAAAAAATTTATTTAAAAAAAAAAGAAATAAACGGGTTTTATAGGTCCCATTGAGTTAACCAACGAACCCATATGACTGTTTCGTTTAACCTATTATAATAAATGGTTAAATAAATTTTACCCCCTTTAAACAACCCCCCCATGTGACGACCCGAACCAGAATCAGTAGAGTAATCAGCGTAATCCACGAGTTTGTGTGTAATCGCGGTTTATCGTTTATTGTGTGATTTGCCGGTTTAGCTCACGACTTAATTATCGGCCGAGAATTTGAGTTGAGTCTCTTCTTGAGAGTTGTAGTTCACGTGATTTCGAACTCGTGGGCGGTTCCGGATGATTTTTCCGATAACCAAGGAATATAATATGATTATTTGAAGTTTCGGTTTAACGACGACTTTATCCGTTCGTATCGTGTTTATCCGAATCGTAATGGTTATCCGTTTTGGACCATCGATCGTCCCGAGGCGCGAGTATAAATATCGAAAATAGTCGAAAAATTGTCGAAAACACTGTTTGGGAAGTTTGACCGTTGTTGACCAGAAGTTGACCGGAGGAGACAAAATGGACCATTTGGCTTCCGTCGCCGGACCGGCTGATTCCGGCCATTTCAGGCCAAAACCCTTGAAGGTAAAATGTTCTCCTCATGATTCTAAACAGTTTAAAACTTGGAATTGCTTGATTTGGTTGAGATTTGAGAAAGATATTTGGATTTGAAAATTTGGAAATTTTGGCCGGAATCGGCCTCGACGGAGGGAGGTGCTCTGGTGACTTTCCGGGGTGGATCATTGGTGGGTTTTGTTGGGTTTTGCATGGTGATCATTTCCCCTTTGGTTTGGAGGGACGAGGTGGCGGGACGGCCCCGGAATCGGCTCGGGAAGTTTTCCGGCCGGTTTGAACCACCGTGGCTTTCGAGATGATTTCCGGCCACGGTGGTGGTTGGATGGTGGTGGCCCCTTCATTAAAGTTGCTCGTCCTGTTGAGAAGATCATTGTGGCAGCTCGGTCGCTAGGAAAACTCTCCGGTTGAAGGCGCGCCGCCGCCGCCATCAGCGGTCAACGACGGAGCTCCGGCGACCCGTTGACTTTTTGGATTTCGATGTTTTTAATGTCGTTTTTCTCGTAATCGTGCCTCGATCATCGCCTTGAGGTTTTCGAGTTGATTTGGGTATCGGATTTTCAGTCGAGGGTTTCGAGTGGAGATTTCGGGAATTTCGTCGATTATTTTGTACAGTATTATATATTTCCGGGAACAGTTGGTTTCCGCGGTGTGGTACCGTGTTGTGGATTATGATTTTGATCAGATATATTTTATGACTATTCAGAAGATCGAGATCGTGCTTCGGGCGAGGGATCTTCCGCCGGACCAAGTGATTAGCGCGAGTGCGCGCTCTGCTGATCTGTGAGTGGACATTTTTATATTTTCACAGTTGTATGCGAGTTCGTGATTTTTCGTGATTTTCCGTATTTACTTTATACGATGTTGAGATATATGTTATTTTTGGAGGTATTATTTTATGTTTATTGGTGATGGCATTACTGTATCGATGCTTCGGCTACTCGGTTGATCACCGGTAGTCCGCTAGAGTTGAGGGATTCCTCTGGACCAGAGTTGAGAGATTCCTCTGGGCAGGGTTGAGAGATTCCCTTGTATGCCGCCGGGGTTGAGAGATTCTCCTGGCCTATCACCGTCGGGTTTGAGCGATTCACCTGACTGTCGGGCTTGAGAGATTCGCCTGGCAACCTCCATATATACTTTCCGAACTCGCATTATTTTATATTGATTATGTATATGAAACTGGTGAAAGGCATATGTTTATTTTCGTCCACTCACTCTAACGTTTTATTTGCCTTTCCCCTGGGCTTTTCGGTTTCCGTGCCCAGTTTGCAGTTCGGATTCTGGTGTCTCACGTCGCAGTTGGAGGCTAGTTGTTCGAGCTACCTGTGTTTTCCAGTAGGTTTCTTGTTTCGCCTACTGATGTATATATTGTATATATTTACACTAGAGGTCGCTCTGATACATTCTGATACATGTTTTATACGGTTTTTCCCGGATATACTATATATTACAGTTATGTTTACTGTTTATTGTTAATGATATGATATGAGAAATCCAGATGGGATTGGTGCCCACAGTTTGGCTTTTGTGGCATAGGATGAAGTGTTATTTTCTGGGTGTAGGTAATGGCAATTCCGCGTTAGTAGCGTTACTCTGCCGAAATTTTAATGGTTTTTATTGGTTCACGTTTTCAGAAGGGGTTTGATTCCGGTTTAGGTAACTAAATCGGGGTTGGGTCCTTTCATCTTGGTATCAGAGCATTAGGTTGTCAGATTCTGTAGACTCTTGTAGTTGTGACGCTTAGGGTATTTGAGTTTGTACAGCATGACTGGAGTGATGACTCGACTGGCCAGCGGTACTCATCAATACTTCGGGTGTTGTGTGTTCTCAAATATCTGAGGTCTCATGATTACGTTCCTTCTGCTTGTACATAATGCTTGTCTTGTATCAGTAGGATGCCTCCTCGACGTAGTCCTCCTGTTGATCGAGAAGAGGATCCTGATATGGATCGCCAGACGCACGACTTGCTGATGCGAGTGCTGCGTTTGGAAGAGCGTTTTGACCCTATGGTCAAAGCTCGTACCGCTGGTGCAACTGTCTTTTTGGGTTCAGCTGATCCAGAGATATGTGAGGCATGGTTGGTTCAGGTTGAACGTGTATGTGAGCGTCTACGATTTACCCCTGAGCAGATGACAGTGGCAGCAGTCGGATTACTTGAGTCTGATGCATATTTTCTGGTGGGTTAGCACCGACAGAGTTCCAGTTGATACTCCATGGACTTTGTTCCGAGATTTGTTTATGCGGAGGTATTTCAACCAGGTTACCCAGCAGCGCAAGTATGAGGAGTTCACGAACTTGAGACAGGGCAGTATGTCTGTGCTTAAGTACCGGGACAGGTTTACCCGCTTATCTCGTTTTGCACGTGACATGGTGGCTACTGATGAAGCCAAGTGCCGCAGGTTTGAGCTGGGTTTGAACTTAAACATCAAGGGGACTCTGACTACAATGCCTCGGAACAACTTCGATGAGTTTGTTAGTGCAGCACTTCGAGGTGAGGATATCGAGAAGGAGAGGCAGATGAGGTACCAGCCTAGATGGTTTGAGGAGGGTGGACCGAGTCAGGGGCCTTTAAAGAGGTAGAGTTCTGATACTTCCGGTTCGGCTTCATCCTCGGGCAGTGGACCATATAGACCAGCAGCTGGTGCACCGAGACAGAGACCGAGATGGAGGAGAGATCGACTGCAGTGACCACAGGCTAGTGGGGGTTCCAGTTATCCTCGGCGTACTGATGGTTCATTCGCCGTACCGAGGGAGTACCCGTTGTGTAGTCTCTGCGGCAGACATCATGTTGGTCCATGTCAGCGAGGCCCTGTTACTTGTTTTCGCTGTGGCCAGGTGGGTCATTATGCGAGGGAGTGTTTTCAGTATGATGGTGCTGGTGGACAAGCGGCCCAGAGTTCCGGAGGAGAGCGAGGTGCAACTTCAGGGGCTCGTCCAGTACAGTATGCGGGCCAGGGCGGACAGCAGGGATAGCCTCAGCGTGGACGACCAGCCGGACAGGCGAGTTCATGCCATGACTTTACGAGAGGGCAGATCTTCACCAGAGGTCGTTATCGGTACGTTGCATATCTTTGGTATTCCAGTACTTACATTGTTAGATCCAGGTGCCACACATTCATTCATGTCGTATAGACTATCATCTTTAGCTACGGTACCTGCATCTCCACTTCCGGGGTTGTGGAGAGTGTTGTATCTGTCTGGTGAGATTGTGAGTATTGGCTAGGTGTATAAAGACTGTGAGATTTTTATTGGTGGCCATGGTTTAGCCGCAGATTTGTTGTTGCTTGATATTGTTGACTTTGATCTGATCTTGGGTATGGACTTCTTGGAGACGCATTGGGCCATGTTTGACTGTCACAAGAAGGAGGTCGCGTTTCGACGACCAGGCTTTCCCGAGATATTGTTTCGTGGCAAGAAGAACACTCACTACCATGTTTGATTTCCGCGATGAGGGCGGATCGGTTGATGAAAAAGGGCTGTGTTGCTTACTTAGCTCATGTGGTGGACACTTCGGTGGTTGTGCCAGACCTTGGTGGTATTGAGGTCGTATCCGAATTTCCGGATGTATTTCCTTACGAGTTACCTGGTATACCTCCTGTTCAGGAAATTGACTTTACTATTGAGCTGTTGCCGGGCACGGGACCCATTTCTCAGGCACCGTATCGTATGGCGCCAGCGGAGTTGAAAGAGTTACAGATTCAGCTCTAGGAGTTGCTGGAAAAGGGTTTCATTCGACCCAGTGTTTCACCATGGGGTGCCCCGGTTTTGTTTGTACGGAAGAAGGATGGATCCATGCGGTTGTGCATCGACTATCGAAAGCTGAATCAGGTTACAGTGAAGAACAAGTATCCGTTGCCGCGGATTGATGATTTGTTCGATCAGCTCAAGGGAGCTTCGGTCTTTTCGAAGATTGATCTTCGATCCGGATATCACCAGTTGAGGATCCGAGAGTCTGATGTGGCCAGGACAGCTTTCAAGTCGCGGTATGGGTATTACGAGTTTTTGGTTATGCCGTTTGGGTTAACCAACGCCCCCGCAGCTTTCATGGACTTGATGAATCGGGTGTTCAGACGATTTCTGGACAAGTTCGTGATTTTGTTCATCGATGATATTTTGATTTACTCTAGAAGTATGGGCCAGCATAAGAAGCATTTGCGAGTGGTATTGCGGACTTTGCGGGACCATCAGTTGTTTGCGAAGTTTAGCAAGTGCGAGTTTTGGCTGGACAGTGTGAAGTTTTTGGGCCACGTGATATCGGCTGAGGGAGTCAGTGTTGATCCTGACAAGATTGAGGCCGTGCTGAATTGGAGTAGACCTACCACTGTACCGGAGATCCGGAGTTTCTTGAGTTTGGCAGGCTACTACCGGCGGTTTGTACAGGATTTTTCTCGGGTTGCTACTCCACTGACTAGGTTGACGAAGAAAGGCGTCAAGTTTGAGTGGTCTGATGCATGTGAGGAAAGTTATTTGCTCATAAAGGAGAAGTTGACTACTACACCGGTTCTGACATTACCAGACGACAGTGGTGAGTTTGTGGTTTATAGTGATGTGTCGAAGATGGGACTTGGTTGTGTGCTGATGCAGCATGGCAGAGTTGTTGTATATGGTTCCAGGCAGTTGAAACCACACGAAGTCAACTATCCGACGCATGATTTGGAGTTGGCCGCTATTGTGCTAGCGTTGAAGAGTTGGAGACATTACTTGTATGGAGCCCAGTGTAAGATCTTCACCGACCACAAGAGACTCACCTACCTACGGACGCAGCCAGATTTGAACATGAGGCAACGCCGGTGGATGGAGTTGATCAACGATTACGATTGCACTTTCGAGTACCATCCAGGGAAGGCTAATGTTGTAGCTGATGCACTTAGTCGGAAATCTGGAGTCGCGTTGTTTCATATATGTGTGGCTAGAGTGTCTATGTTAGCCGAGCTTCGGGCTACGGATGTCGAGTTCGAGTGGGATGATGAGGGAGCTTTGTTGGCCAGTTTTCAGGTTCGACCCGTATTGGTTGATCAGGTATGAGAGGCTCAAGATTCAGATTCCTACCTATTGGGCAAGAATACCATGATACGGAATGGTGTGCCTACAGAGTTCCGATTGAGCGACGACGGTACGTTGTTGTTCAGAGGCAGGTTGTGTGTGCCCAGAGACGAGAGCCTGAAGAAGGAGATTCTGGATGAGGCTCATAGTTCGGCGTATGCGATGTATCCGGAGGTACGAAGATGTTTCGTACACTTTGAGCGTATTACTGGTGGCGTAACATGAAGCGGGAGATTGCCGCATATGTGAGCCGATGTTTGATCTGTCAGCAGGTTAAAGCGGAGAGGCAGAAACCTGTAGGGAAGTTACAGCCACTGGAGATTCCAGTTTGGAAGTGGGAGCACATTACCATGGATTTCGTTTATCGGTTGCCGCGTACTTCGGCTGGCAACACTGGTATTTTGGTTATTGTGGATCGACTGACGAAACTCGCTCATTTTCTCGCACTTCCGGGGAAGATATCAGTGGGCAGATTGGCCAAGCTGTATTTATCAGAGATTGTTCGACTGCACGGAGTGCTTGTGTCTATTGTTTCTGGCCGAGACAGTCAGTTTACTTCTGAGTTCTAGCAGGCATTGCAGCGAGCCATGGGCACGAGGTTGCGTTTCAGTACAACTTTTCATCCTCAGACCGACGGGCAGTCTGAGCGGACTATACAGACACTTGAGGATATGTTGCGGTCATGTGTGTTGCAGTTTCGCGGGAATTGGGGCCAGCAACTACATTTGATAGAGTTCGCCTACAACAATAGCTATCAGGCCAGTATCGAGATGGCACCGTATGAGGCCCTGTACGGGAGGCAGTGCCGCACTCCGTTGCATTGGAGTGAGGTGGACGAGCGATGGTTTATTGGCCCTGATCTGGTGAAGAGCACCATGGAGGACGTCCAGATTATCCGGGACAGATTGAAGATCGCCCAGGATCGTCAGAAGAGTTACGCGGACGTGAGGAGGAAAAGCCTTGAGTTTGACGTGGGTGACTGGGTCTTCCTGAAACTATCTCAGTGGAGGGGAGTTGTGCGTTTCGGGAAGCGTGGCAAGCTTCGACCACGGTACACGGTCCGTATGAGATCACTGAGAGGGTTGGAGCTGTTGCTTACAGACTTGAGTTGCTAGCTGAGATGGCTCGTGTTCATGATGTTTTCCACGTTTCGATGTTGCGGAAGTGCATCTCAGATCCTTCGCATGTGTTAGCCCCACAGCAGTTACCGATCCGGGAGGATTTGACGTACGTGGAGGAGCCAGTACAGATTCTCGATCGTCGTGAGTAGGAGTTGAGGCATCGTGTGATCTCGCTAGTGAAGGTCTTGTGGCATAATCACTCGGTTGAGGAGGCCACCTTGGAGACTGAGCAGCGCATGCGGGAGCAGTATCCTCATCTATTCACTTGACAGGTACGTAAATTTCGAGGTCGAAATTTTTTAAGGGGGGTAGATTTGTGACGACCCGAACCAGAATCAGTAGAGTAATCAACGTAATCCACGAGTTTGTGTGTAATCGCGGTTTATCGTTTATTGTGTGATTTGCCGGTTTAGCTCGCGACTTAATTATCGGCCGAGAATTTGAGTTGAGTCTCTTCTCGAGAGTTGTAGTGCACGTGATTTCGAACTCATGGGCGGTTCCGGATGATTTTTCCGATAACCGAGGAATATAATATGATTATTTGAAGTTTCGGTTTAACGACGAGTTTATCCGTTCGAATCGTGTTTATCCGAATCGTAATGGTTATCCGCTTTAGACCGTCGATTGTCCCGAGGCACGAGTATAAATATCGAAAATAGTCGAAAAATTGTCGAAAACACTGTTTGGGAAGTTTGACTGTCGTTGACCAGAAGTTGACCGTTGACTTTCGTTGACCGGAGGAGAGAAAACAGACTGTTTGGCTTCCGTCGCCGGACTGTCTGATTCCGGCCATTTCAGGCCACCACCCTTGAAGGTAAAATGTTCTCCTTGTGATTCTAAACAGTTTAGAACTTGGAATTGCTTGATTTGGTTGAGATTTGAGGGAGATATTTGGATTTGGAAATTTGGAAATTTTGGCCGGAATCGGCCTCGACGGAGGGAGGTGCTCTGGTGACTTTCCGGGATGGATCCTTGGTGGGTTTTGTTGGGTTTTGCATGGTGATAATTTCCCCTTTGGTTTGGAGGGACGAGGTGGCGCGACGGCGCCGGAATCGGCTCGGGAAGTTTTCCGGCCGGTTTGAACCACCGGGCGAGGGATCTTCCGCCGGACCACGTGATTAGCGCGAGTGCGCGCTCTGCTGATCTGTGAGTGGACATTTTTATATTTTCACAGTTGTTTGCGAGTTCGTGATTTTTCGTGATTTTTTGTATTTACTTTATACGATGTTGAGATATATGTTATTTTTGGAGGTATTATTTTATGTTTATTGGTGATGGCATTACTGCATCGATGCTTCGGCTACTCGGCTGATCACCGGTAGTCCACCAGAGTTGAGAGATTCCTCTGGACCAGAGTTGAGAGATTCCTCTGGACCAGAGTTGAGAGATTCCTCTGGGCAGGGTTGAGAGATTCCCCTGTATGCCACCGGGGTTGAGAGATTCCCCTGGCCTATCACCGTCGGGTCTGAGCGATTCACCTGACCGTCGAGCTTGAGAGATTCGCCTGGCAACCTCCATATATACTTTCCGAACTCGTATTGTTTTATATTGATTATGTATATGAAACTGGTGAAAGACATATGTTTATTTTCGTCCACTCACTCTAACGTTTTATTTGCCTTTCCCCTGGGCTTTTCGGTTTCCCTGCCCAGTTTGCAGTTCGGATTCTGGTGTCTCACGTCGCAGTTGGAGGCTAGTTGTTCGAGCTACCTGTGTTTTCCAGTAGATTTCTTGTTTCGCCTACTGATGTATATATTGTATATATTTACACTAGAGGTCGCTCTGATACATTCTGATACATGTTTTATACGGTTTTTCCCGGATATACTATATATTACTGTTATGTTTACTGTTTATTGTTAATGATATGATATTGAGAAATCCGGATGGGATTGGTGCCCATGGTTTGGCTTTTGTGGCATAGGATGAAGTGTTATTTTCTGGGTGCAGGTAATGGCAATTCTGCGTTAGTAGCGTTACTCTGCCGAAATTTTAATGGTTTTTATTGGTTCACGTTTTCAGAAGGGGTTTGATTCCGGTTTAGGTAACTAAATCGGGGTTGGTTCCTTTCACCCCCCCCCCCCCCCCCTCCGGCGTTTACCTGGCCTAATCCAACAAGTTTCCAAAGGTTCATTCGTACTAACGATGTGGAGAATGTAGGAACAGCTCGACATCACACATTCTTCGAAATGCTAGGGAACTTCAGTTTCGGGGACTACTTCAAGAAGGAAGCAATTCACTGGGCATGGGATCTTATCGCTGTCGAATTTGGAATACCGGCAGAGAGATTATGGGTTAGTGTTTTCGAAGATGACCAAGAAGCTTTCGGAATCTGGCATCATGAGGTTGGTGTTTCTGTGGAACATATACAGAGTATGGGTGAAATAGACAACATTTGGACTAGTGGAGTTACCAGTCCATGCGTTCCTTTCTCCGAAATGTATTATGATTTCCATCCTGAGAGAGGGTACGCAAATGTAACCTCAATGATGATACTAGATTTATTGAATTTTACAATTTGGTGTTTATGGAGTTCAACAAAAAGGAAGATGGTTCACTCGAGCCCTTGAAACGGAAGAACATCGATACAGGACTTGGCTTGGAGCATCTGGCTCGGATTCTTCAGAAGGTACGTACGTATCATTGGTAATGGTAACTGTTTCTACCAGATTACGCGGGACGCAATCTAGCAGAAGCAAGTATGGGCTCTTCTTCCTCTCCTCTTCGTCCGAACGCTCGGGCTGTTCGGATGGTCGGGCACTCTTTTTCTCTTCGGGTCTTCGGGTATTCGGGTACGGCTGTTAGGAGAATACAACGACAAACAGGCGGTCAGATGGTCGAGACAGGGGTGGCCTGCCTTCAACGCTCCGATGCCTAAGTTAGAAGATGTATTGGATATAACAGTCAACTGAACGTGCGAGGAAGTAGGTTGGAGTGTTTAATGCTATTGAATGAGTTGCGATGATCTCCCTTTTACCTGTAATAAATACCTTTCATATATAGGTGGTTGAGTTTGCTGCTTACTTGTGTTCCTCGATGTGGGACTGGGCTACTTCTGCTGTCATGTGATTCGCACATTCGGATGTGCGCCTGCCGGGCGCGTGCGCGCTCGGATGGGGTCGGTCTGGTGAGTGAAGTCGTAGCCTTCCTGGTGGTCTTTCGGGTGGTCGGGTAGGTATTGATTACTTGCTTAAGTGGGTAAGTATGTTTAATCGGAGAACTAATGTCTGCTATACTAACAAGTCCCCCAAGTCCCCGAGTCAAAGAGAACTTTCTTGACTGGGGAGTTGAAAAAGGGTTCGTGCGATTAAACAAGAATACTTATCCGATTGAGCAGTGATGCGTGGTCCTGTAACCCCCAAGTCCCCCAACTCTCCGGTCAAGGAAGGGCTCGTTTGACGGAGTGGGTACCTGTGCGTCCGATCGTGTACCTGTTTGTGCGGTCCTGCATTCTGGGCCCGGACTCCAAACAAATCTTACTATTTGGAGTCGCGCACCCGTAAAGTCTTTCAGACGAACACAAAGGAGTGGAATACAAATAGATAAGTATACGAATGTGTGGATGTATGCGTATGTATGTGAATGTATGTTTGATGTATGCGAATGTATGGATCCGAGCTGACCCCGACCCCCCAACATGGGGCCGTTAAGCCTCGGAACGTTTGTTGCAGCGCGCGAGGAGGGACAGACTGCATGCCCGTGTCGCTCATTGGTCTTAGCACGCACAAGGAGAGGACGGACCCCATGCCCTAGGAGGGGACGGACCCCATGCCCTCGGAGAGGACGGACCCCATACCCGTGCCGCCTAATCCGGCGATTCGATCGTTAACGTTACGCGCACGGAGGGGGGAAGCCCCACGCCCGTGCCACCCATCGGTCTTAGTACGCCAAGGAGAGGATGGACCCCATGCTCTAAGAGAGGTTCAGACCTCGTACCCTCGGAGAGGAAGGACCCCATGCCCGTGCCGCCTAATCCGGCGAATTGATCGCTTACCGTTACGTGCACGGAGGGGAGTTGCCCCACGCCCGTGGCAGTGTGAGTTCTTCATTTAGCTTGTGCACGCGGGAAGGGAACGCGGACGTTCATCTTCTTACTGGACGCCTAAATGGTGTTGTACTAACCTGGTGGGTGGCGTTTGCTTGCCTGTGAGGTTTCTCTGGCTCTTGATCGTGCGAGTGGTGTGTGCGCCAGTCCGAATGGCGGGAGGCGTGACGTGTGTTGGCTTGTCTTGGGTGGGATGATTCTGTCTGACGAGGTGCTTGAGGTGACATTCCTTTTGACTTCTTCTTGGGAACCATTATGTAATAAATGCTAGCCGGCGTAATTAATGCTGGCGTGCCCTGTGCATTAAATGCTGATGACGTAGTAACTGCTCGAAGGTCAGGCGTCAGGCGCGTGGGAGCGTGGGGTGTTGCATGGGTGACACGTGGCGAGTCGTGGGAGATTGTGCTAGGGTTTTAAAAATAAGGCGGGAAGCTGAAGGGTTAGTGCGGTTACTTAGGTGAGTAAGTAAACCGCCTCGGGGCCACGTGTCACCATCAGACGGTGGACACGCGAAAATGAACGGCTGGCATTCGATGGTGTGTCCCGTGTGATCAGTATAAATAGGGCCTCTAGTGTCGTCTTCCTCACCTACTCTCTCATTTTACTGAAATGCTGCAAAAATTACTCTGCACACTGCTCATCTTGTTCCATTGCTTGTTCTCGTGCTTTCTGATCTTGCTTGCTGCCGGAATCTACCGTCGACGTTCAATCTTCAACCGTAATCTTCAACTTGGTGAGGCTCTTAAACTTGTTTTGCTGTTTTCCGTTCTGCTTTTTTTTTTCGGTTTTGTTTTGTATCTCTCCTCCACGGTTTCTGGGTTTTTTTTTTGGCTTTTTTTTTCTGGGTTTGCGTCTCAAGAATAAGGCGTGTTCTTGAGGCGTGCCTGGTTTTGATCTTTTTTTGGGGTAGATTTTCTGGGTTTTTGGTGTTTCTGGTAGTTTGGTGTTTTTTTTTTGCTAAGTGTGGGTTTCGCGTGCGTTCGTCTAGGAGATGGAG
This sequence comes from Geum urbanum, assembly GCA_946800695.1. NCBI lineage: Eukaryota > Viridiplantae > Streptophyta > Magnoliopsida > Rosales > Rosaceae > Geum > Geum urbanum. The sequence continues at coordinate 39,563,553 of OX327002.1, read as the reverse complement.
CCAATAGAGATATCGAGCGGCCAATCGCGTGAGCGGATATACGTACCGGGGGCGGGGTGGGTTAGTTGTGGTTCGTACACCAGCGGGTCGGACACAACCTCGTCTGATTCCTTGATGAGTGTGACGCCTCTTCGATACATCCCTAACAATTCTCCTGTGGTGCAGCCAATGGATCCCCAACAAGCGCTCGCTGCCGCAGGGTTAGGGAGTTCGTCGAGGTCCTCGAGTGGGTCTTCCCCCACTTCTGGGGTGTGGGGCGAGAAGGACGTGTAGCAGGAGTCGTCCGTTCCCCAGTTCGCGGAAGGCAGGCGCGTACACTGGGTGCTGCCAGATGGGACTCCGGTACAAGAGCCCGAGCTTGCGCCGTCCGTCATGGAAATGGCGAGGTGGGCGCGCGATTACCATATTCCGAGCTCCGTGAGGCTGAGGATCCCCGGAAAGGGCGACACGTTCACCTTCCCTCCGCGAGGCCACGTCTGCCTTAGCGAATTTCATTTGAAGGCCGGGATAAAGCTGCCCTTGCATCCATTTTTCCAATATATGCTGGCGCTCCTGAGGATCTCTCTAGGCCAGTGCGGGCCCACGCTAACCCACACGCTCGTCGCCATGTTCAATATCTTCCGGGTGAGCGGAATGGACTAACCAACGCGGGCGGAGTTCCTCCATTTCTTCCGTCTTCTGTATTCCACGCGCCAGAGGGATTCGGGGACCTTCACGGTGGATCCCCGTGTGAAGTGGTGGCTGGTCGATCCACTGAGTTCATCAACCTCCTGGTGCACAATCAACTGCTTGGTTGGTGGAGACTGGGAGTTTGGCGCCTTCGCCCCGGAATATGCCGCCAATGCCGACAAGATCGATCGAGTCCCCCAGTTCTTCCATACGCTCGACACGAACGAGTATCCGCTCACACCTGTTGAAGAGGCCAAGATAGCTCGCCTGAAGTTTGTGTTCGACCCCGCGCCCGAGGCAAGATACTTCTGGGCAGCGTGCTATTGGGATCTAATCGAGCGCACGCGTCTCGCCAGACCGCCCGGTCCGTCTGGGTTTTTGTAGTTCTGTTGTATACTAGTGGTAGAAATAGAATTTACTAAGTGTTGTTTCTGTTTGCTAACCTTCCGTTTGTGTGTTCTGCAGCCAAGATGACAAAGTCCAAGGCGACAGAGAAGGATCAGGCGCTCAAACGCCGTATGGCCGCTCTTCTTGCCACCGCCGAGAACGTCCGCAAGGTGGCGGATGATGGGCGTGGCGGGCTTGTTCTAGGGAGCAGCACGCAGGCCAAGATCCCCATCCCCATTGTGGCCGACTGCGCCACACCTATCCGGGCGCCCAAGACGACCGTCTCCCGCCCGCCCCAATGCAACGCCTCCACCTCCAAGTGTCAGGACCGGGCGGAGCGCGAGCGCCTCCACAGCGAAAAAGAACAGCGGTAGGTGGAGCGCGATCAGCGCCGGGTGGTGCAGAGGGACAAACGGGATGCCACCCGCACGCCTCAGTCAAGTGCCGAACTTCCCGTTAGTGCGCCCGAGCAGGAGGGTAGTGCCGAGCGTCCGCAGAAGCGTGCACGGATGGATGCCACTGGGGGTCCGCACGCTTTCTGTGAGCCCCTCCTCGCCGCCATTACCTCAGCGGTGAAGTCCGTCAATGTGTTGCTGCCACCGGGCCCGCTTGTTCGGGATGACCTAGACCGGGCCTATAACGCCTGTGCGATGATGCAGAACAAGCTCTTCAGAGTGCGCATGCGGGAGGTGGCCATGCTGAAGGCGGAGCTGCGCGAGGTCACTCTGTCGCAGAAGAAGCTGCAGCACGGTCTTTCCAAGTCTAATGAGTTGGCAGACCGCCAGGTCCGTCAGCTCTATGAGGCCGTGGAGCGTGAGGCAGTTCTGAAGGCGGAGCGGGACAACGCTCTGGCTGCGGTGGAGGAGGCAAAGGCGGAGGCGGCCAATCGGCTGGCGGAGATGGAGTCCCGCCTGATGGAGGCCGAATGCCAGGCGTGGACCAAGGAGCGCGTCATGCGGGCCTAAGCGGAGGCGGTTACTGCCTTCAAGGAATCTTTAGAGTTCTTGGAGTTGGTGGCCGCTGAAGCTGAGGGTCAAGTGGCCGAGTTCAGGAGGCGGTGTCTCCCTTCCTGGACTTGGAGCGCTACCGCGCCCACATACAGTCGCTGGCGGGTGGGGCGTCCACAGAGCCGGAGCAGGGGCAGCCTGAAGCGACGGGGGCGGCTGGGGAGGCAGGCGGAGCAGTAGAGCAGTTTTTTTTTGTTTTTTTTTATTTTTGTAATAGTGTAGCTCCTTTTTGTAACAGGCCTCGTGCCTTTTGAATATAATGAAGTTTCTTTTCCTTCCATGCGTGTGCCCTTTAACTTCTATTTTTTTTGGCATATTTTGAATGACTCGCGCATACACACGCTCTCTAGTTTTTCCAAAGGTATTCTAACCGAGTTTACATCAATGCGAACAATCTCGCCCCAGTCCCCCGAGTATCGGGCGGGCGGGTTGAGAACAAACGTGGCAATAAAATGAACTTAATGGAAATAAGCACCAACACAACAAAATTTAATGAAAGTACTTCCTCAAGTGTTGGATGTTCCACGGGTGTCGCAGTCGTTGACCTTGCATGTCTCTAAGGTAGAAAGTGCTGGCGCTTACCACCTCGTCTACGACGTACGGACTTTCCCATGACGGACGGAGTGCCTTGACCTTCTGCTGGATTGCCTTCATCACCCAGTCCCCCTATTGGATTGGTCGAGCCCGAATACGCTGATTATATAATTGGGCGATCCTCTGCTTGTTCGCGGCATTATGGAGATGCGCCGTGTCCCTCCGTTCTTCCAGCAAGTCGTTGTTGAGTTGTAGTCCCTCGTTGTTCATGCGCAGATCGTACCCCTCAATCCGTGGGCTCTGGTGAGTGATCTCCAAGGGTAGCACAGCCTCTGTTCTGAACATCAGGCTGAATGGGGTTTCGCTCGTGGCTGCGTTGGCGGTCGTTCGGATGGACCATAGGATCTCCGGGATGACCTCGGGCCAGCGCCCGCATCCTGCGTCCCCGGGTTCGATATCTTCAATTTTCTTCCTGATGCCTGCCTTGATAATTTTGTTCGCTGCTTCCACCTGTCCGTTTGTCTGAGGGTGCGCTGGTGACGCGAACACGAGATCCGTTCCTTGTCGTTTACAGAAGGCCGTGAGCCGAGGGTTGTTGAACTGTGGCCCGTTGTCTGTGATGATGCTGATTGGCGTGCCGTAGCGACAGAAGAGGAAACGCCAGAGGAAGCGCTCGACCTTCTCTGTCGTGATCTTTGCCATTGGTTGGGCCTCGATGAACTTGGTGTGATAGTCGATGATGACAGTCAGGTACCTGTACTGCCCGTTCGATTTTGGGAGCTCCCCGATTAGGTCCAGTCCCTACTGTGCGAATGGTACGGGCGACATGAGAATGGACAGTGGGACGGCGGGCGTGTTGTGGTGGTGTGCGTGCAGCTGGCACTGGTGGCACTTGTTTGTTAGCGTCGTGGCGTCCGCGTGGATGGTGGGCCACCAGAATCCACACCGGAGGGCCTTGTGCGTGATCGACCTGGCGCCCGCATGATGGTTGTATGTGCCCGAGTGGATTTCCTGCAGGATCGAGTTGCCCTTGGTTGGAGTGACGCACTTGAGGCTTGCCCAAGTCCTCCCTTGTCGATATAGCGCTCCATCCCGCATGCTGAAGTTAGCTGCCCGTGCGACAATGGTTCTGGCCTCTCGCTTGTCTTCTAGTAGCTCCCCCTTGTCTTGTAACCGATGAGCACGTCCATGTAGCTGTGCTCGTGCGGTTTGATTGCCAGGACCTGTTCTGCTCCCGAGATGCTCAGTCGTCGCAACACTTCGACAATCTGCTGCCCTGGTCCCGTGTGTACGGGGGCCGTGGCCAGTCGGGCGAGCCTATCTGTTTTCGCGTTGAACCCTCGGTGTATGTGGTTGATGTTGACATACTTGAACCTATTGATCAGCGCCTTCACGTACTTCAGATAGGCGATCATGGACTCCCCATTCGCCTGAAATTCCCTTCCGACCTGGCTCACTACCAATTGCGAATCACTGAATATATTGAGGTCGGGCGCCTCCGAGTTCTTGGCCAGCTGTAGGCCCGCGATGAGCGCTTCATACTCGGCCTCGTTGTTGGTTGTCTTGAATTCGAACTTGAGGGCGTACTCCGCATTTACCCCTCCTCGCCCGGTTAGGATGATCCCGGCGCCGCTCACCTTCTTCGTGCAGGATCCGTCGACGTAGAGGTTCCACTCCGACAATGGTCTTTCCTTAGCCTCCGGTTTGTCGGAGGCCTCTACTGCCGGACAGTCGGGTGCGTCGACCGACGTTGCCTCTGCTTCCGTGTATTCGGCGATGAAGTCCGCCACTGCCTGTCCCTTGATTGCCGTTCGGGGCTTGTATTGGAGGTCGAATTCACTGAGCTCTACTGCCCACTTCCCCAGGCAGCCACTGTGATTGGGCGATTGGAGGATCCGGTGCAGGGGTACGTTCGTGAGGATGTGAATGCTGTGCGCTTGGAAGTATGGCCTCAACCGTCGGGCGGCGGTGATGAGTGTGAGCGCCATCTTCTCTATCGCCGGGTATCGGGTCTCAGCGCCTGTCATGCCCTTTCCTAAGAAGAAAACAGGCAGTTCTGTGCAGTCCTCCCTACGGACGAGGGCAGAACTGATGGCTATGAGTGAGGCGGCCAGGTAGATGTATAATATTTCCCCTCGAACGGGTCTGGAGAGGAGTGGGATCGAGGCCAGATATCCCTTGATCTGAAGGAAAGATGTCTCGCATTCGGGCGTCCACGCGACCTCCCGTTTGTTCGTCGTTCGAAGAGCCTTGAAGAATGGGGCGCATCTATCTGAGTAGCGAGATATGAATCTGTTCAGTGATGCGAGCTTGCCCGTGAGGCTCTACAGGTCTGCCTTCTTAACTGGTGGTTTCATGTCGATGATCGCTTTTACCTTGGCGGGCGCGGCCTCGATTCCCCGCTGGCTGACGATATACCCAAGGAATTTGCTGTTGGTGACTCCGAACGTGCACTTGGCCGGGTTTAGCCTCATGCCGTTCCTGATGAGGACATCGAGCACAGTCCCCAAGTTCTGTACGTGGTCGATCGCCTGAACGCTCTTCACCAGGATGTCGTCTACGTATACGTCCACAATGTTGCCGATCAGACCATGAAACATTGCGTTCATGAGCCTCTGGTATGTGGAGCCAGCATTCTTCAACCCGAATGGCATAACGACGTAGCAGTATAGGCCCTTGTCCGTGACAAACGGCGTCGCCTCCTGGTCCACAGAGTCCATGAAGATCTGGTTGTAGCCCGAATACGCGTCCATCATGGATAGGAGCTCGTGCCCGGCTGTCGCGTCCACCAATTGGTCGATCCTTGGTAGAGGGCAGCTGTGCTTGGGGCACGCCTTGTTGAGGTCGCTATAATCGATGCACATCCTCCATTTTTTGTTGCTCTTCTGCACCATTACAGCGTTGGAGATCCACTTCGGATAATCCACCTTGCGGATGAACCCGCCCAGCAATCGGTTCACCTCCCTGTGCATCGCCGCGTAGTGTTCTGCTTTGTACGCTCGTCACTTCTGTTTTACCGCCCGGGCGCCGGGGTTGATCCTCAGCTTGTGGGATATGATATTTGTGCTGATCCCGGGCATGTCCTTGTATGACCATGCGAACACCTCCTGCTTCTCCTTCAGCAACGCGATCAGCCGCTCAGCTATCACGGGAGTCAACGATGCTCCGATCTGGACTGTCCTCTCCCAGTGTTCAGAGGATAGTTGAATCGTCCTCAGCTCTTTGCGCTCGGGAACGGGTGATACTGCCATCAGCCCGTCGCGCGGGTCATCTGGTACCTCCGTCTCTGGCGCCGATTCCCCCGTGGCGATGACCTCCTGTCTGTTCCGGGGCTTCGCTGCTTCTTCATAGTTGTATCCCCGGACGTGTCCGACCCCGTGCTCGGTTGGGAATCGTCCCAAGAGCATGTGCCCTGCAATGATCAGCTTCAACTTGTTGATCCCTGGCCTCCCGAGTATGGCGTTGTATGGGGAGGGGGTGTCCATCACGATGAAGTCCGTTCGGACCTTGCTGTGCGGGGAATCGGGGGCGCCGACTCCGACCCGGACGTTGTCGCTCCCGATCGGGTATGATGTTTCACCCGTGAAGCTGGCGACGCACTCGTGGTCCTGCGTCATCTTGTGTGCGGGTCTGCCAAGCGCCGTGTACGCATCCATGTAGATTACGTTCATGGACGCCCCACTGTCTACCAGCACCCTCTTCACGAGGAATCGGTTGATGATCGCGTCGATCACGAACGGCAGGGTGATGTCCCTCGGGCTTCCTTCTTCGTCCTCCGCCGTGAAACTAATGGTGGGCGGCTCCCTCCTCCCTGCCTTGGGCGCCCTTCCTGCCCCTATCGTCAGCACTTCCCTGCTCGAGCGATCGGGCGACGAGGTCCCCTCCTTGCGCTTTCCCCCGGATATCGTGCTGATAGTCCCCCGGGTTTCAATATTTGCTTCGCGCGGCCGCTCCTCCGCCCTAGGAGGGGTGACCCGACCGTCCTTCTGCATATCCGTGAGGACCTTCTTCAGCATGATGCAGTCGTTGGTGTGGTGGGTGGCGGTGTTGTGGTATTCGCACCAGATGTCTGGGGTTTGGCCGAGCAGGGCCCTCGCCTTCGACATGTTGTTTGGCGGTGGAATCTGGCGTCGGTGCTGGCGGAGCAGCTGTTCGTTCGACTGCCGGTTGATCGCATATACTTCCTGCCCCGCCGGTCGATATCGTGGCGCTGACGGTAGACGGGCCTCCTGTGGCGCTGATCCCCTCGCCTGGTTGTGGCGGTTGTTTTGAAAATTGCGGGTGGACGACCTCTGATGATTCTGTCCTTGCGTGTCTCGGCCTCTCTTATAGCCCCCGGTTGTCTCTTCGTCGTCCGTGGGTTGTCGCGGATGAGCGCTTACCTTCTCCGGTTTGTTGGTGCTAGACTCGGAGGTGGACCCGTACACTCGCGTCTCCACCAACGCCTTCTGTACGATCAGGTCTATGATCTCGTCGTAGTCGAGATGTTCTTTCCGTACCAACTTTTCTACGAATGGTGTGGCTAGCATGTTGTCCATTAGGGCTATCTTGGCCACTCGCTTATCGAGGTCCCTGCATGTGCTCGCGAGCGTCCTCCACCGTGTTATGTAGCTCGACAGGCTCTCTTCCCTCCCCTGGCGGACCTTGAGGAGAATACCCATAGTGTTGTACTTCCCCTGGAGCCTGTAGCGCCTCTGGAAACTCTCCGCCAGCTCGAGGAACGAATGGATGGAGCCTGGCGGGATCTCGTAGAACCAACTCCTCACCTCCTCGGTCAGCGTTTCCTGGAACAGGAAACACATGGTCGGGTCCGAATACCTGGTCTCGTCCCTGGCGGATCGAAATTCATCGATGTGCGTACGGGGGTCCCCACTCCTGTCGAACCGGGTGATCTTCGCCGTCTTCGCGTGGAGGTCCCTTCCCTTTTCTAGTATATGCGCCGAGAACGGGCTGACCCGAAGGGTGAACATCCCACCCTGCCCGGCAAGCTTGTCTTTCCGTAGGCGCGAGACTTCCTCCGTCAGTTCTTCCATCCTCTGAAGGATCAGGGTGTTGTCCGTCAGGGGTGCCGATTCCCCTATAGGTGTGGGCACACGGGCTGTCCGGGCGTCGGCCCTACGGAAAGGATGTTGCCGTTCGTCGGTGGTTTCTTGGGTCCGTTCGTGTTGCCCCTGCTGCTGGCCGACGAGCGCATCCAGCCGCTTCTCCAGCCTCTGCCGGATCTGGCGCTCCTCTGCCCTCTCGAGCGCTGCCTCCCATAGTTCCTGAAGTAGGCCGTCGACGCGCTCCTCGCTACTGCTGCCCCTTCCCAGTTCCATTACCTGCCACTCCTGTGCGGCTGGGGGTGTTTCTCCAACGGGTGTACCACTGGCGTTCGTCTCCTGGGTATGCATGTGGGCTTTTGGTTGGTGGTGTTTATACGAGGTTTGCAATTTGTAAGCTTCCCACAGACGGCGCCAACTGTTTCTACCGGATTACGCGGGACGCAATCTAGCAGAAGCAAGTACGAGCTCTTCTTCCTCTCCTCTTCGTCCGCACGCTCGGGCTGTTCGGATGGTCGGGCGCTCTTTCTCTCTTCTGGTCTTCGGGTATTCGGGTACGCGTGTTCGGGTACGGCTGTTAGGAGAATACAACGACAAACAGGCGGTCAAATGGTCGAGACAGGGGTGGCCTGCCTTTAACGCTCCGATGCCTAAGTTAGAAGATGTATTGGATATAACAGTCAACTGAACGTGCGAGGAAGTAGGTTGGAGTGTTTAATGCTATTGAATGAGTTACGATGATCTCCCTTTTACCTGTAATAAATACCTTTCATATATAGGTGGTTGAGTTTGCTGCTTACTTGTGTTCCTCGATGTGGGACTGGGCTGCTTCTGCTGTCATGTGATTCGCACATTCGGATGTGCGCTTGCCGGGCGCGTGCGCGCTCGGATATGGTCGGTCTGGTGAGCGAAGTCGTAGCTTTCCTGGTGATTTTTCGGGTGGTCGGGTAGGTGTTGATTACCTGCTTAAATGAGTAAATATGTTTAATCGGAGAACTAATGTCTGCTATACTAACAGTAACAATCATTATCGATCTTTACGTACACTTTGCCAATTAATAGTATCATGGATATCGATCAATTATATACAAATTAAATAACCTCTAATCAACTTATTACTTATGTATAGGTCATGGTTTTTCGATCTTGCAGGTCTCAAACAACTATGAAACCGACTTGATCTATCCAATTATAGAGATTGTATCAAAATTGGCAAAGGTGTCATACAGCCAAGCAGATGATCAAACAAAATTTAGTTTCAAGGTAATACATGCATGCATGAGCTCATTCAAGTACGACACAATGTTTCATTTAATCTAACACTCACTCAGATATCTATGTAGCTTTGAAAGTCATTATATATTTCAAATTTGTTTTGATATATATTTCATTTAAATAATAATATTATTTTTTAATATTCATTGTTGTGAGTTAGAATTATTCTTTTTTAAAATAAAAGAAAATTATATTATATTTTTTATATAACTTTTTCAGTCTTTTATGCATAATCTACTGATATTTTTAAGTATAATAAATTATATTATTTGACTTTCTCATAAAGATTGTATGAATTTAAGGTATAACAAAAAATACAAGTACCGCAGGACATTTTTAATTTCCTACTCTTATATATTAGTCCTATATATTATTTAAATATAAGGAGATAATTTCTCTTGTTTAACAATTTTGCTTTTTAGGGTTTGACTACATCAAAAATATCCTATATATTTGTTATGTACATGCAGTCAAAATATATTACTTATCATTTATAATTCAAATTTAAGTGCATAATGGTCTTATGATACTCGTAACTTTTTCTACAGAAATTCAAATAATATAGTGTAGAAACATATTTTTACAAGAAATGAAACCTTAATTAGAAATCAAAATTTCACTAGTCACTAAAGTACGTGAATAGTTAAAAAATAACATTATCCAGAAATATATTCTCACAAAAATTTCAGAATTGGAAAACTAAACAATGAACGTTCAAAATTATAAAATTATATAGTAGGTTTTATAAACTAAAGAAACAACATAGAGCAAATAAGGAGCATATTGTCACAGCCCGCCAATTTTCTAACCGTTTCTTTGAGTCTTGCAAGGCAAGCATAGCTCAAGGAAGGTTTTGGAGAATTCCGAAAGCATCTGGAATGTCATAGAAGCCCGCGGAACAATACGGAAGGTCGTGGGAGTCTCCGGAAGGTTTGAGAGGCAGCCGGATAACTCGAGAATTCTCTAGAGTCCTAGTGAGGTTCAAGGCTCAAGAGCACTCCGGAAGTCCCTAGAACCATCAAGGTAGTACTTAGACTTGTATAGATTTCTCTAGGACTTTCTATACATGTACATACCTAGAATAGTCTAAAACCCTTAGGCATGGAGAAAGAGGCTATAAATAGGGAACCACCCCTCCCATTTGAGGCATCTAGGTAGCAAGCAATCAAACACCATTGTAAAGCTTTATTTCAGCAATACAAGTTCTTACTTGCAAAGTTCTTCTCCCTTCAAACTTTCAGTTGTTCTAGCCAAGCATCGCGAGAATTAGGCTGACTTAGCATACGGGAAGTGCTAAGGCCGCATGAGTGCTAGCTGAAAAATAAGCTCGTGACAGTTGGTATCAGAGCTGAAGTTCCTTCGGAGACACATTCAATGATGGTGAAGCAAACAGCCAGCAAAGCTGCGTCGCTAATATCGCCAAAGATGCATCGGTGTCCAGCCCTTCCGATGTGGTGATGCACGAGGAAGTTCGCATAGAACTTGTCAACCCAAAATGGTCTACAAAGGACATTCTTGCTTCTCTCGACTCACGCCTAGCTCAGGTGGAGGAGGCCGTGAGTGGCATGGGAGCCCAGGTGGAGGACCTAAGCCAACAAGTGGAGGGCTTAGAGGCGGAGGATATAGCCATCCACACTGCGATCAAGGGGATGCTAGTCCAATTAGAGGAAACCTTGTGGGGCGAGATGGGCAAGATTTGTGAGGAGTTAATGGGGGAACTCGCAAAGATGCGTCAAGTCCACGAGAAGGAGTCGAACAGCACGCTTGTTTGCATGGAGGAGATGCATGGGGATTTGACCGTATGCAAGTGTGCATTGGCATCGGCAAGGACAAGCACCAGTGGGTCGGTGGAGGCTAAGCGCATCGACGTGCCAAAGCTGAAGAGTTTCGGGGGTTTCCGCAACGCTCGCGAAATTGATAACTTCCTATGGGGGCTAGACCAATACTTTGGAGCCGTAGGCATCATCGAGGAAGACGCCAAGATCAAGACAACGACTTTCTACCTCACGGATACAGCCATGTTATGGTGGAGGCGAAGGCGAGGAGATATCGAAAAAGGTACGTGCAGCATCTCTACCTTTGATGACTTTACAAAGGAACTTAAGAGACAGTTTTATCCTGAGAATGTCGAGGATGAGGCAAGAGCTCGCTTACGAAGGCTCAAGCACTCAGGTTCTATCCGCGATTATATCAAGGAATTTACGAACTTAGTGCTTGAGATTCCTGATCTGCCCGACAAGGATGCTTTTTTCAACTTCATGGATGGACTCCAACCTTGGGCCAAGACCGAGCTAAGGTGGAGGGGAGTGCAAGACCTTGCCACCGCTATAGCTACGGCCGAGAGCCTAATAGACTACACTAGCCCAAGGGAGCCAGCTAAGCCAAGGGAAAGGAAGAATATCCAAGCCATAGGTGGGGGAGACCGAGGCCAGCGCAATGGTGAGTCTCACCATGACAACCAACCACAGGGCAGAGACAAGGGCAAACAAAAGGATACAAAGATCTCGGGAAAACCCAACAACAATAAGTGTTTCCTTTGCGAAGGACCAAACTGGGCTGGGGATAACCCACAGCAGAGGGCATTAAGTGCACTCTTAGGGAGTCGTCAAGGTGAGACAAAGGCCGAGGGGGCCAACGGTGGTGCACAAATGGGGTCTATACAGCTGCTCAATGGGATCCAATCGACACCAAGAGTCCAAGCCAAAGGGTTACTCTTTGTCAACATCAATATCGGTGGGAAGCCAACGATAGCGATGCTCGACACGGGGGCAACTCACAACTTCATTGCCATTGAAGAAGCACAAAGGCTAGGACTTAGAGGTAGCAATGGAGAGGGCTCCATCAAGTCGGTAAACTCACGAGCTAGACCCATTCATGGTGTCCTTCGAGGAGTCAAGACCAGCATAGGAGCATGGTATGGGAACTTGGACTTCTCGATTGTTCCAATGGATGGCTTCAAAGTCGTCCTAGGGTTGGAGTTCCACGGTCATATCAAGGCATTCTCAATGCCATTCGCCAACAGCATGTGCATCATGGATGGCGACAAAGCATGCGTGGTGCCAACAAACAGAGGCACCAAGGAAGATGTGAAGGTGTTGTCGGCGTTGCAGTTCAAGAAAGGCATGAAGAGGGACGAGGTGAGCTATTTGGCTACGATCAGAAAGTTTGACGACGAAGAGCCAAAACCCCTCGACAACATGCCCAAGGATTTCGAAGATGTTTCACCATCTGAGCTGCCAAAGAGACTACCACCAAGGAGGGAAGTAGACCATCAGATAGAGCTGGAACCAGGGACCAAACCACCAACCATGGGTGCCTACCGCATGGCACCTCCCGAGCTAGCGGAGCTAAGGAAGCAACTAAAGGAGCTTTTGGATGCCAGGTTCATCCGACCATCAAAAGCCCCGTTTGGTGCCCCGGTTTTGTTCCAAAAGAAGAAGGATGGGTCTCTTCGCATGTGCATTGACTACCGGGCCGGAACTCAACAAGGTTACGGTAAAGAACAAATACCCCATCCCTCTCATTGCCGATCTTTTCGACCAGTTGGGAAATGCTCTTTATTTCTCCAAGTTAGACTTACGATCGGGTTACTATCAAGTGTGCATAGCCGAAGGAGACGAACCGAAGACCGCATGTGTTACCAAGAACAAATACCCCATCCCTCTCATTGCCGATCTTTTCGACCAGTTGGGAAATGCTCTTTATTTCTCCAAGTTAGACTTACGATCGGGTTACTATCAAGTGTGCATAGCCGAAGGAGACGAACCGAAGACCGCATGTGTTACCAGGTACGGTTCTTATGAGTTCATGGTTATGCCCTTTGGTCTAACTAATGTGCCGGCAACATTTTGCACCTTGATGAACAAGTTGTTCCAACCCTACCTCGACCATTTCGTAGTCGTCTACTTAGACGACATTGTGGTGTATAGCAAGACCTTGGAAGAGCACGTAGAGCACTTGAGGGAGGTGTTCAAGGTGCTACGGAACAACAAGATATACATCAAGAAGGAGAAGTGCTCCTTTGCTAAGCCGGAGGTGCTATTCTTGGGGCACAAAATCAAGGACGGAAAGCTTATGATGGAGGATTGCAAGGTGCATTCCATCCACGCTTGGGAGCCACCCACTAAGGTACACAAGTTGAGATCTTTCCTTGGGTTAGTAAATTATTACCGCCGCTTTATTAAAGGATATTCGGTGAGGGCTGCCCCACTTACCGACCTTCTCAAGAAAACTAAGTCATGGGAATGGACATCGAAATGTCAAGAGGCCTTTGAAGACTTAAAGAAGGCAGTCTGCGAGGAGCCCGTGCTCAGCCTACCTGACCACACCAAGCCATATGAGGTGCACACCGATGCTTCTGACTTTTCTATAGGTGGTATACTTATGCAAGAAGGGCATCTAATTACTTACGAGAGTCGGAAACTCAACGAGACAGAGAGGTGCTACACCGTACAAGAGAAAGAAATGACAACCATCATCCATTGCCTTAGAGTATGGCGACACTACTTGCTTGGAACGAAATTCACAATCATGACCGACAATATCACAACCAGCTACTTTCAGACACAAAAAAAGTTGAGTCTGAAGCAAGCAAGGTGGCAAGACTTCCTAGCTGAATTCAACTATGTCATGGAGTATAAGCCAGGAAGAGCAAATGTGGTGGCTGACGCCTTAAGCCGAAAGGCGGTGTTTGCAAGTATCTCGCAAGCTACTAGCCCACTATTAAGCCAAATCAAGGAGGGACTCAAGGCAGACCCGCAAGCACAGACCATTATTGCCTTGGCCAGAGAAGGCAAGACGCGGAGGTTTTGGTTAGACGAAGATCTTCTTTACACCAAAGGACGCCGCATCTATGTACCGAGGTGGGACAACTTTAGAAGAGAGCTAATTAAGGAATGCCATGATTCCTTATGGGTCGGCCATCCAGTTATGCGACGCACACTTGCACTCCAACAGTCCATTTATTACTAGCCTAGAATGCGAGACGGGGTCGAAGAGTACGTGAGGACATGTCTTGTTTGCCAACAAGACAAGGTGGTACAACAGCAGCCGGGGGGCTTGCTTGACCCCTTACCTATCCCGGAGAGACCATGGGAGAGCGTCTCTATGGACTTCACCACTTGCCTACCAAATTCTGAGGGGTTCGAAAGCATAATAGTTATGGTAGACAGGTTTAGCAAGTATGCCACCTTTATGGCCGCATTGGCAGGTTACACCGCGGAGGAGACAGCAAGATTGTTTCTCCACAGTATGGTAAAACTTTGGGGTGTTCCAAAGAACATTGTCAGCGACCGAGACCCACGCTTCATGAGGAGATTTTGGACGGAGTTGTTCGAGATGTTAGGGTCAGATTTGAACTTTTTGACAAGCTTCCATCCACAAAGCGACGGTCAGACGGAGCGCATCAATGCTCTTTTGGAGATGTACATGCGGCATTATGTGAGTGCCAACCAAAAGTACTGGGCCAAGCTTCTTGATATGGCACAGTTTTCATACAACTTGCAGCAAAGCGAGGACACCAACAAAAGTACTTTTGAGATCGTGATGGGACAGCAGCCAACAACCCATTTATCCCTTGCCACTCGATATGAAGGGAAGAGTCCAGCCGCATTCAAATTTGCCAAGTCCTGACATGAGCAAACGGAGTTAGCACGAGCGTCGCTACATAAGGCTGCCACAAGGATGAAGAAATGGGCCGACAAGAAGAGGAGGCATGTAGAGTACAAGGAAGGAGACCTTGTCTTTGTGAAACTCTTGCCACAGCAATTCAAGCCCATTAGAAAGGTGCACAAGGGTTTGATACACAAATATAATGGGCCGTTCAAGGTGATCGAACGCGTAGGCAAAGTTTCGTACAAGCTCATCTTGCCGCCCAAGTTGAAGATTCATCCAGTCTTCCACGTAAGCTTGTTAAAGCCTTATAATGAAGACATGGAAGACCCATCAAGAGGAGTATCAGATCGGGCACCAACATCGGTAGTCACTTCCTTTGACAAAGAAGTGGATGAAGTACTCGCGGATAGGGTCATACGACAGCGAGGCGTACCAAGTTACAAAGAGTACCTCATCAAATGGACAGGCCTGCCCGACACAGAAGCAAACTGGGAGTCCGAGGATGTACTTTGGCAATTCAAAGACAAAATCCAGTGCTACCACGATGAAGACGCGATAAGGACATCGCGAGTTTAGGTGGGGGAGAATGTCACAACCCGCCAATTTTTCAACTGTTTCTTTGAGCCTTTGCAAGGCAAGCATAGCTCAAGGAAGGTTTTGGAGCATTCCGAAAGCATCCGGAATGTCATAGAAGCCCGCGGAACAATACAGAAGGTCGCGGGAGTCTCCTGAAGGTTTGAGAGGCAGCCGGATAACTTGAGAACTCTCTAGAGTCCTGGTGAGGTTCAAGGCTCAAGAGCACTCCGGAAGTCCCTAGAACCATCAAGGTAGTACTTAGACTTGTATAGATTTCTCTAGGACTTTCTATACATGTACATACCTAGAATAGTCTAGAACACTTACGCATGGAGGAGGAGGCTATAAATAGGGAACCACCCCTCCCATTTGAGGCATCTAGGCAGCAAGCAATCAAGCACCATTGTAAAGCTTTCTTTTAGCAATACAAGTTCTTACTTGCAAAGTTCTTCTCCCTTCAAAGTTTCAGTTGTTATAGCCAAGTATCGCGAGAATCAGGCTGACTTAACATACAGAAAGTGCTAAGGCCGCACGAGTGCTATCTGAAAAATAAGCTCGTGACAGTATGGTCATGGTTGGATGCATGTATGCTTGTGCTTAATTGAGAGGTTGGTTGCTCGAACCTCGAGCTTGGTTCATTATTACAAAACCAAGTTTGCTATTGTCATTTCGGCCACGTCAGCAAATAACAAAGGCTGATAACGACCAGGTACCAATTTGATAACAGAGTGAAACTTGGGGTATGTAAAAGATACTTGGGTATGATATTGAAGATGGACAATATAGTTCGAGAGCTATTTTGTAATTAATCCTAAAAAGATACATGCTGATCAGTTATATGTGTGTATTTGTTTGTGTTTCAGATTCTAGGAGATCATATGCCCGCAATTGTATATCTCATATCTGATGGCGTCGTTCCCTCAAATACCAAGAGAGGGTATGTTATTCGATTACTTATCAGAAGGGCTGTTAGGACAGGCAGGTCTCTTGGTCTAAAGGGAGAGTCTCAGGGAAACCTTGGAGGAGCATTTCTACCGGCCATTGCAGTCAAAGTTATTGAGATGAGCACACAAATTGAACCGGAAGTGAAGACTAAAGCGCCCAGAATTCTCGAAGATTTGAAACGAGAAGAGCTTGTGCTTATGAAGACATTGGGGAAAGGAGAGAAGAAGCTTCACCAAATACTAGATGAAGCATTGTTGAGCTCGACGAATGGTGGAAATGAGCCTTGCTTGTCTGGCAAATAAGCATTTCTTTCGAAAGATACGTATGGATTTCCTGTTGAAGAAACAATAGAAGTGGCTAAAGAACGTGGTGTCGGTGTAGATATGGTTGGTTTTGATATTGAGATGGAAAACCCAAGGCATCAATCTAAGGCTACACGTGACGAATTGCAGGATGCTCGTGAAAAAAAACTTGGTTTCATGATTACGTACTTCTTCGAAGGAAAATTGTATACGTAGATCGAAGATAATAGGAATCAAATCCATCTTTATGTGTTTTATATTTATAATGAACTAGCACCATCAACTCTGTCTGTATCCTCTCTGTACCCAAATGTTACTTGCATAGGGATACTGTATATATTAGCCCTTGACCCATTGTTGTAATCCAAATCTCATAATCCGTGATCAACAAAAGAGTTTCTAGCAAAATATATATACGCATACCTAAGGTTCATTATGGGTTGGATTGACCTCGGCTCTAAATTTAAAGTTTAGAATTGGGCTGGTTAAGTCGAGGCAACAATTTAGAAGGTTCAATGAGGCTAAAGAAGTCGGACCGGATCAAGATGAACCTTAAATTGAGAGAAATTAATATATAAAAAATTAAATATATTATTATTATTGATGTATGATATTTACTTTGAACATATATTTTTGTGCGGAGAGAACATCAAGGTGAATGAGACGAGAAAATGAAAGTAATAAAAAAAACATGATAATAATAATAAATTATATTATGGTTTTTTAATAAAAATGGCTAAAATGGGCAAAATTAGACTTGACCTCTAGGCCTTTAAAGTGATATAAAATATTTATATATTAATTAATTTTGTTATTTAAAAAGAGGCTGGGCTTGATAAGGCTTATGAGACCAAGGTTGGGCTTATGGGCTAGGCCGAGAGGTTGGGCTAAGCTTCAAATGTTAAGCCCAAATCTTACCCTATTTCAAAAGAAGTTGGGGCGGCCAGCCTAGGTTAAGGCTGGGTTGGGCTTCAGCCCTAAAAGCTGGACGGAGTAGAATGAGGCTCGAGGCTGAAGGGCCAAATAATATGACCAATGCATACCAGTTCTTAACACTTCATAATTTTTGTTTATTTTACTATTTCTTTTTGTAAAATTGTCTTCAAAGTTGAAAAAATATTGTACAAGATGTAAAAATTAATGACGATGATGAAGTATTTACTACTAACGTACTAAAATTATAAGAACAAACACGCATTTTACTACTAATATACTAAAATTAAGTATTTACACTACAAGTGATGTATGTCATAGTGGTTTTCGAAGTAACCTTTTCTCTATGTTCTCTTTCCTCAACATTTTCATACTTTTTCAAACCCTAGCCGTCATAGCTCTTTCTTCTAATATGATCTCTCTACTTGTTACTCTAATTCTTGATCTGTGTATAGTTTTAGAATCCTCTCATTGTTCTCTTTCTTTGGGTGCCGCTCCATATGGGATCCAGGCCGAAATAAGAGTCTATCGATGCTGTTCTGGACCAGTCTCTCTACGGGAGCAGAGGAGGAACATGATGACTTCTCTTTTGTAGTCATTCAAGTTTTTTCTACAAAAGTACGTACATGTTATCTGAAGAGAGGGTCATGCTCTCAAACTTTGAATGATTCGATTATGGCGTGGTTTAGCAAGACCATGTGCATTCAACATATGGCGGTGCACTCCAGATCACTTTATTAGGCAATTTAGGGAAAAGAAAGATCTTTAGGGTTCTGGTTCTTTGAAGACTTCACGGTGATGGTTGAACAATTTGATGGACTATCACTTGTTCATTTGATTCCACCAGCTTGGGCAAAGATATGGTCCCATGTAGATATGGTTGGTAGTGAACTGATTGGTAAGGTGACGGTGAAGGAATGGTCACGTGCGCTGGATGACCATCTGGGTGGTTATATGGATTATGACAGGGAACGTCTTCGGGAGAATGGGGCAGTTAGGTTGTCAGTAGCAGTGGATTAGCGGCTGGTGACTAAGGCCAGGATTTGGTGGCCCAAAGGCGATGATTGAGTGTTGACACTTCAGGGCTATTGCATTGGTTATGGTAGTTTTGATCATAGTAGGGATGGTTGCCTTATACAGTGTGGCAAGCAAGTGCCTCGGTATGACTTTTATGCCAAAGATTGGTATTTTAGCTTATGATGCTGCAAAGCCTACATGTGTTATGTTGGACCCTCAAGGTCCAAGGAAACGGCGGCATCACTATACTTTGGATGGTACCAAAAGAAAGGGATCACAACTCATGTTGGAAGGAATACCGGGTCAAGCAGACTTAGCGCCACCCATATATATCTGGCCCCTTGTGTGTTGCTTATCACACATGTAGGCTTTATTGGGATCAAGTGGGGAACTGGAGGAGCAAAGTTCTTCAAAGAAGGCTCGGGTGGCATGTGTAGCTCCTGACTTAAGTCAGGATCAAGTGGGGCACTGGAGGAGCGACATTCTTCAAAGAAGGCTCGGGTGGCATATGCAGCTCCTGACCTGAGTGTGTCAAGGTGGTAGAGATGGTTCCTATATAACTAAGGAGTGGTGCATACCAATTTTTTTTTTTACAGTTCCCATGCTACTCTGGTTAATTTTTTCTCTAGGTTGTTGGATATGTATTGATTTTTAGTATAGTAGTACATTAAGGGTTTTGCTTTATTAGGTCGGGTGATCTAGTGAAACGTACTCTGTATTACTATCACCATTTAATGAAATTTGATTGCCATCTTCAAAGAAAAAATGTGATGTATATCATGTATTAACACATACTAAGATTTTCCTACCAATATTACACTATTTCTAGATACATGTTAACTAGGTTCACTGTTAACAAAAGTAAAATTTGAAAAACATCAACAATTATCAATTGTCTATGTGATCTAGATGATGTAATAATGTTGTTTCATGGTGTTAAATGATTTATTCCTTTAACCTTTTTATTATGAATTAGTCTAAGGCTAAACGCATTTCCCTTACTCTCAAATATACGGGGTCAAGTAATATAATTTGTATCAAAGTCGAGTGTCGAACCCATGAAAATTGACTAACCCAATTTCATAACTTTTTTCCGGTTAAGTCCTTTATATGTGTGATACAAAAACTATTGATGCAACAAAGAAACACAAAAGATGAAAAAAAAAATATCTTACAACGTCAAGTCCTTTGGGCACTTAACATCGCAAGGGATGATTAGACTAATATGAGTGATTAAACGAAAGGTTGATTGATTGTTTACTACTAATACAAGTTGGAAAATAAAGATGATCACAAATTCAAGAAAGAAGAATGGTTGGCTAGGGATCCCCTGTTAACCATTTGATGCTCACACAATGTCCAATTTTAGGTCATGAATTGTTTAGTCCGGTTTACATTCTCAAATGTCTTTTGGATCATAAGAACGAATCTCGTCATTGTCCAAATCATGCTCTCTCAGGTCATGCTTTGTCATGGGCTGAAACTTCTAGGTCTTTTAGAATTCTAGAAGGTTTCGGTCTATCCATGAAGTACAAAGTAAACCAAGATTAGGAGCTAGACTTTTGGTGCTAGACTCCTAATGTGTTTCACACGTAATGAGTTTGGTTGCAAACGCATGTGACAATTATGGATGACTTCCCTTTCCAAGCCTTTATTGGAGTGCTGGGAAATGGGTTCTAATGAATGTTCTCAACTCACACTTGTTGGGTTATGAGTCGAAAGAATCAACACTAGCTACAAATCTCCTCGGTCTATTGCAAGCTTAACTGAAAACCCTTAAGTCATTCGGACCTCAAAAGTGTTCTGATTCATGTTCCACCACAAGGAAATCACACCCTAAGCTTAACCTTTCAAGTCTAAGTCTAAGTCATGTTGCATGCTCATCTATTTTCTAAGTGAATGACTAGTTCCCTTAAGAGTCATTTCCTAGTTCCTTTAAGCAAATCCTAGCCAAAGCTAAGATAGGCATAGGTGAAACTAATCAATAAGTTCAAACATAACAATATGCCACAATCACATCACACAGACAACAAACTCATCCAATAGCATAGAACACTAAAAATATACTCATAAACACATTGTTTACCTTGAATGGCTAGGGGTTTGATCCCTAACCTCCCATAGAAGTACTACACACTACACATAGTTAGAAACAAGTTTATATACATCAATAGAGTGAATAAGGTGAATAAATAACCCAAGACTCTCCCCAAAGCAAGTCAAGCTTCTTCAAATCCTCACTTGTGCTTCTAGCTTTACCTTCTTTTCTCCAAATGCATCCAAACTTGTAGAGGAGGTAAATGAAACCTCTAGGACCCCAAAAGGCAAAGGAGAAGAGGGATTACTTCTTACCTCTTTGAGCTCTAGAAATATTACCAAACCCTAGGAGAGAGATAAGAGGAGGAAATGCCTTCTTGCACAAAGATGGATGTACAATCAAGTGGGGAGGAGGAGGAAAGGGTGAGGAACTTCAAGGAAAGCAAGGTAGCTCCACCTTAAGGGGCTGATTTAGTAGTGGTAGAGAGTGTGTTTGAGGTGGAGGAGATAGCTAAATAGTTAGGGGGTTAGTGAGAGCTATCTCTAGATGCAAAAAATATGAAAAAGATGTGAAATTTGATGTGTTATGGTGGTGGATGAGGGGGAGCTCGACCAAGAAGGGATAAGGAGGAGAGAATGATGTGTTTTTTGAGCCCTTAGATGTGCTAGAGTGACCATGAAGTTTGATCTAAAGGCTTCAAAGTAAGATCCCCTATTTTAGGCTTTTAGGCTAAAGTCCAAACCTTGCATAATACTTCCAAATTTCAAACGTGTGTCTCCCCTTTCAAATCAGTTAGGGTGTATATCCTAGGTGGTTTGGGCTTCCCTTGCTAAGAGTGTTTAGGTATTACTTGGTGGTCTGGCCAACCATGGATAAATACGATGATTTTCTGGCAACTTCCGATAACTTCTGGCGACCACTTTTTGTCTTTTTCCCAAAGTTACTCCAATTTCTCACGTGACTTCAAAAATGTGCTTAAATTTTGAAAAGTGATTAATTACCATCTTTAAGAGCGTTTCCATATCAACTCTCAATTTCCTAGCATAAATAGACAAGTAATAAGCATGAAGTTAGATATATAATTAGCACATAAATATGGACATAACAAACTACCTCACATTTAAGCTTTGCTTGTCCTCAAGTAAACAAAGTAGAAAAGAAAGGAAACTAAGCTAGACTCAAAACATAAGAAAACATAAGACTAAACACAAAAGTATGTAAGTGTCCTGAATGGTGAATATTTCTCTCAAAGAACCATGGCTATTGAACTGAACTCCTCTTAAGCACAATTAGAATATGAAATAAATGCAAGTCTAATAAGCCAAACATGCTACATGTCAAACCAAATGTATGCACTGAGATGTATTCAAACTAACATGTTCTTAACTATTCAACTCACAAAATATCACTCAATGCATTCAAGTATCTAGAAGGTTAGTGTTTGCACTCAAAAATCAAATTGATAACATGTTTTCCATAGGCTTGCTCTTCAACCAATTACTGCACTCAAAAATCAAATTGATCACATGTTTTCCATAGGCTTGCTCTTCAACCATTTACTCCAACCATTCCATACACAAAAATTTCAAATCAAAAGGCTTTTATTTAGGTTGTAATGGGGCTTTAAGAAATGGGGGTTCAATTGGAACAAATGGATAGGATAATCAAAGGCCAATAACCTAGCAAGCAATTCACAAGTTGAAGTTCTTCTAAACTACTTCTAGGTGCTACTATTTCCTTTTTTCAAATCAAACCACTTCCTAAACCACTTATTCTTTTTGACAATACACATTATTTTTGTGAAACTTTTTTCTCTTTTATATTTTTCTCTTTTCTTTTCTTTGGTACTGTTTTTCTATTTTTCTTTTCTTTTCTTTTTGACTACTCAACAACTCAATAAATAAATGACTAACACAAGACCTCCTCCACCTCACACTTATCTGTTGACATTCTTTCCAACAAGCACAACACTAAAACCGCATCCTAATAAAAAACTTCATCATCACTTGCTAGTTTGCGTAGTTAGGGGATATAATAAGGGCTTAAGCTAGGTAGGTATTTGTGGTGTTCATGAAAGAAAATGTTAAGTATTAAAAGGCTCAAATTGGCTCCCTAAAGGATATATGCATTATAGGTTCAAAACCTATTTGGCCATAGTGGTGATCCTAATGCCTCTATCATCTTTGAAAATTACTCATGTTTAAAAAAAACGGTTTAAAGCAAGTTCTGGATCACATATAACCAATTTAATTATGTCACACATGAAAGAAAGGGTGCATTAAATAAGCTAGTTATGCATATTTCGGCTCAAAATCTCACATAGATAATGATAGCTTTGAAACATGTTAATCTTTCTTTTTCTCAAATGCACACATTTTGATAGAGATATGCTTTTCAACTGATTAACCATGCATTATATTGTTTCAATTTTTTTTCACACGTGCTTAAAATCATGTAATCCACTAGCCATAAATTCACTTTCATCATCGAGAAATATTATTAGGACAAAAACACACATATTTTCTTAAATTTTTCTAATTTTTATAGATTTTAGGATAAGGAGTGATACAACTCAGCCTACTACCTCACACTTTGAAATCAAATTGTCCTCAATTTGCATCAAGACATGCATCATATACAAGTGCCCAAGAGGTACATAAACATCATCACTTCACATTTTATTTGACTAACATATGTTTTCCTAAGCATAACAACTAGCATGCATTAACACTTAAATGGTCATACAGTCTCTAAGGAGTAATGAAGCTATTAGAGTGTTATCAACCACAATGGGAGCTACATACTGATCATATTTCAAAGGAAAAACAAAATTGTAATCAAGCATATATACGAGGGGACCTCACACTTAGAACTTTAACACCTTAGAGTAGAATGATTAAAAACTTATAAAGACATCAAATTCATAGTAACGAGTATCACACAAGCATCAAACAAATATTTCTACATTCTAACATGACTTTAAACAATACACTACTTAAGCATCATTCGTAAACATATCTAAATCATGCAAAGAAGTAAAGAGAGTAGGGATAAAGAGGATGCAAATTCTTTGAAGATCGGCTCTTAGTTCCATATGCACGAACATGTAAACCAACAAAGGCCAAGTTAGGTCTCGCCATCCAAAGTTGCATAGGCTAGGTCAAAATCCTCAACTGGTGCTCTCAGATTTGAATTGGCCATAAGGGATTGCTCAAAGCTCCATCTCGTCAAGTTCATGGTGCTTGGTCTCTAAAATAGGCGCAAAAGGCACGTGAAATGGGAGAGACCTTCTATGGGTCAAAGAGAAGCCTTGACCCTTCAAGGGTGGGGTTCGGGTTTAAGCTGCTGGTAGGCTTTGATGGGTCGAAGAAATGCTTCGACCCTTCTAAGGAGTGCTTCAGACGGATATGTAGGAAAGCTTTGATGAGTCAAGGATATCCTTCGACCCTTCCAAGGAGTGCCTCAGATTTGCACTACTTGAGATTTTCCAGATTGTTAGCCATGTACCACCTCAAATTCCTTGCCATTCCCCCTTGAAGACCTCCATATGTTCCCGCCTTATTGGCCACTTTCCATTTTCTTCGAAGGATTGCATGCTCATATTCTATTATCCTGCACTTTACAGTTATTTTTTTAGCATAAGTGTAACGATGTTCCCGCCTTATTGGCCACTTTCCATTTGCTTCGAAGGGTTCAAGTTTAACAATGTTAATACGGTCGGGTAATGGAACCTATGATCTTAAAACATCTTAATTGATAGACTTCTGCACTCTATTTCATATTTGGCTCGAAGGCTTCAATATATGTCTTATGGAGCTTAAAAGTTCTCTCATTCTTCAAATTCATCAAATGGACAACTCCTTGAGGACATAGCTCAAGCATCTTGTAATTACCACGTACTCCTCAAGTGATTAAGGTTTTTCAATGTGACCTTGCTACCAACAACCACTTCCAGTTTCTCATGCTTGTTCAACTTCAATTTCTTCATTTTTGCGGACCTTGCTCCTATTCGGTGCCTTAACTTCTTCAACATTCTTGGCTTCATCATCTTAGACTTGTAGTTCCAAAATCAGTGGAGCTTCATTGAATAACTTGAAAGATTTTACCTTCCGGTCCATCATAGCTTGTGGTCTTCATTTAGCATTGGCTTGAGGAAAAGGTAAGAACTGAAGATCATCGGGTTTCACCTTGGTCTTGGCTTGGGTCTTGACACCATGCTTCTACTTGGCTTCATTCTCAAATCCGGGTGGTATATAAGGCACACATGGTGTGTCTAGATCCTCATATTCATCACTTTCACAATCGCTCTCCACCAAGCAGGGAACATCATAGTTGGTGAAGCACTTCCTAGGTTGCACTACAGCATTCACCACCTTAACTTGATGTTTTTGATCCTTTTTGGCACAAGACGGGAATCCATTGGTCCTTTTGCCTTGTTGAACTTGATGTGCCTTTCCAAATTGACTTAGTTTTTCCACCATCTTACGAAGTGCACATTGGTTCTCATTATTCTCATTCATTAAACTCTTGAAGATATCAAAATACATCTTCTTGTCCTCCGCTCATAGAGTTTCCAATTTTCTTTAAAGAAGCATCTCATGTTGTGAAAATAGATTGGTCATCAACTCCTCCAAGTTAGACTTTGACAATTCCCTTCGAGGTGGAGGTGCTTGTTGCACTGGAGCTTATTGTGGTATCAAAGAGAAATATGTTTGTGGTTGGTAAGAGTTACCTCCCAAAGCATTGGAAAACTGTCCTTCTTTTCCTTGAAAACAACCATTAGATTATTGAAAGCCTCCTTAACTAAAGTCTTGACCATTTCCTTGCCCCCTTTTGTTATCTTGGCTATGCTCCTCTATAAGACAATTTGATTTACATAGCATCTATTCTGAGTTTGTTTCAACAAAATGTCAAATTTCTTGTTCATAGTCTTTTCAAGTCGCTTGATGACATCCTCTTGTTTATATGCAGCTCCCTTCACTTTATACCTACTTTCTTGGTTGACTCTCTTATTGATATTGCCGGTTTTTGAACATTGGGCTTGACATCACATAAGGAAGACCATTCGGACAATTTTTCAAGTAGAAAATATGTCTCCTCCGCAGTTTTGTCCTTGAAATCTCCTCTACATGTATTGTCAACCTTCCTTCTCGTTTCTGTGCTTAATCCTTGATAGAAGAGAGATAATAACATGTCTTGGCTTTGACCGTAGTAATGGCAACCAAACTCAAGTTCCTTAAAAAGCTCACAAGTCTCATAGAACAACTCTCCATCTTCCTCACAAAATGTCATCAACCTTGTCCTTCCCTCCTTTATCTTCCCCAGTGGAAAATACTTGGTGATGAACTTACGTTGCATCGCCTCCCATGAAAGGTCTCAATCCTAGTTTAGCTAGTAAACTAATATTAAGTCCTAACAACAGACCATAATCTAAGAAATTCTATAATTTTTTTGACATATATTCCCTTGAAATTGAGACAACCCAAAAATCTGCATGAAGATAACACTTCAAACCAAATCCCACAAACAAATCGTGGACCACCAATGTCATTCCGGATTTCTCAACAAATGATATAAACAAAACAAGAAACTCAACTCTGAAAATGTAAGACATATTAGAAAGTACTAGTTCTGAAGACATGGAAAAGTAAACTCAACGAGTACATGAGTAGCTGACTATTTACAAGAGCCTCATAGAAAGTAACATATTACAACATGTATCCAGAGCAACTTCTACATACATATGATACAAACTAATAGTGACCTGAAACCTACTAGTAAAGAGATGATTGGCAGACTCGAAGTCTTCGACGAGACTAAGCATTCACAAGATATACTATACAGCCTGGGCGACAGAAACCAAAGAGCTGGGGGAAAGTCATTAAAATATAAAACGTTAGAGTAAGTGGACAAAAATTACATAATCTGCGTAAATCGATAAAACTGAAATATCATGCCTTTCTGTTGATTTCCGGGAAATAATGCGAGTTCAAATATTATAAACTAAAATACAATGGAGGTGGTTGTTTAGGGTGTTTGCCCCAACCCGGAATGACTGTATGTATGAAAAGAAAAGTGATAGAATCGTTTAGAGTGTTTGTTCTAACCCGAGACAATCTGGGTCGGGCAATGTGTTTGTCCTAACCTGGTCTGACTCGCTATCCGGTGATCAGCCGAATAGCTAGGGCATCGATGTAAATAAATGAACCATCACAAAATAAACCTCCCAATCAATGCTTTGAAATATACCGTAAAGCTTAATGCATAAAAACATGAACTTGCTATCGACTTTGAAAATGAAAGTCCACTCGCAAGTCTATGACTACTACTAGGGTCCAGCGGAATTTCTCTCACTGGGGTCGTTACCTCGATGTCCTTTCCATAAGGGTCACATAATATCAGAACATGAAAACGATGGAAATCAACTCTAAAAACAACCCTGGAAAACCCCGTCGAAGAATCGTACAACTTGTCGCGCCAAAACTTTGGTGTAGATGTGACGACCCGAACCAGAATCAGTAGAGTAATCAGCGTAATTCACGAGTTAGTGCGTAATCGCAGTTTTTCGTTAATTGCGTAGTTTGCCGGTTTTGATTACGACTTAATTATCGGCCGAGAATTTGAGTTTAGTCTCTTCTCAAGAGTTGTTGTACACGTGATTTCGAGTTCGTGGGCGATTCCGGATGATTTTTCCGATGATCGAGGAATATAATATGAATATTTGAAGTTTCAAAATATCGACGAGTTTATCTGTTCGTATCGAGTTTATCCGAATCGTTATGATTATCCGTTTTGGACCGTTGATCGTCCCGAGGCGCGAGTATAAATATCGGAAATAGTCAAAAATTGTCGAAAATCACTATTTGGGAAGTTTGACCGTCATTTGACCAAGGCTGAGACGTTGACCCGCGTTGACCGAAAGAGGAAAACCGGCCACCGTTTGACTCGCCGGCGACCTTCATTTTCTGGCCATCTCCGGCTTGGACCTTGGTATATTTCAATTCCTCCCTTGATTTCTAGTTGATTAGAACTTGGAATTGCTTGATTTGGTGATGAATTGAGGGAGAAATGTTGATTTGAAAATTTGGGAATTTTGGCCGGAATCGGCTTCGACGGTGGGAGGAGTTCCGGCGACTTTCCGAGGGGGGTTTGTGATGGAAATTGTTGGGATTGAGGTAGATAAGTGGACCCTTGAGGATCGGAGGCCGAGATGGCCTCACGGTGACGGAATTGGACGGCGGAGCAATTTCCGGCCGGTTATGGATCTGTGGCTTTCGAGTTGTTTTCTGGTGTGTGTGGCCGGAATTGAGCTTAGCCATAGAAGAGAGATGTGTTGTACTCGTCGAGATGAAGGTTCGGTGAGCTCGGTCGCTAGGAAATCTCTCTAGTTGACGGTGCACCGCTGCCTCCGGCGGCGGTTAACGCCGGAGCTCCGGCGACCAGTTGACTTTTTGGAATTTGATGATTTTAGTGTCGTTTTACTCGTATTCGCGCCCCGATCGTCGCCTTGAGGTTTTCAAGTTGATTTGGGTATCGGATTTTCATTCGAGAGTTTTGAGTAGTGATTTCGGGAATTTTGTCGATTATTTTGCACTATGTTATATATTTCTGGGAAAGGTTGGTTTCGGCGGTGTGGTACAGTGTTGTGAATTGTGATTTTGATCAGATATATTTTATGATTTTTCAGGGGATCGAGATCGTGCTTCGGGCGAGGGATCTTCCGCCGGGCCACGTGATTAGCGCGAGTGCGCGTTTTGCTCATCTGTGAGTGGACAATTTCTTTTCACTGATAATCGCGAGTCTTTATACACGTTTTACGGGCATGAGCATGCATTTGGGATTATGATTTATATGAGCATGTGTTATACGATTATGCCTATATAATTATATATTACGTATATGCATTTATATATTGTTTTATACATTTTCATCGAACTATTTATGATTTGGTTTACACAGAGTAGTCACAGTATATGTTATTGTATCGATACACTTGCATCCCGGTTGATCCCCGAGGATGTTTACCGGGGGAGGATGTGACCCCTGACCTGAGGCCTTTACCGGGGGGGGGGGGGGGGGGCAGATCTCTGACCTGAGGCCTTTCTGGCTGGGATCCCATGATTCGGACTGTACTAGCACGGATGTGTCCATGAGCGACCCCGTGGGATTTTTCCATGCATGCTCTGTACGTACGCTGGAGGAGTTTGAGTTCACCTCTTGTACTATATCATATTTGTTCATTTTGACTTGCATATGTTATTATAACATATATCATTCGGCTAAAGACATTTATTTTCGTCCACTCACTCTAACGATTTTCATGTTTTTCCCCTGGGCTTTTCGATTTTCACGTCGCGGTCGGAGGCTATTTGTTCGAGCTACCTGTCTTTTCCAGTAGGTTCCTTGTTTCGCCTACTGTTGTATATTTTGTATATGTATACACTAGAGGTCGCTCTGATACGATATTGATACATGTTTTATGTGGTCTTTCCCGGATTTTCTATATTATACAGTTATGTTTATTGTTTACTGCTATTGATATGATTTGAGAAATCCAGATGGGATTGGTGCCCACGGTTTGGCTTTTGTGGCATAGGATGAAGTGTTATTTTTCGGGTGTAGGTAAAGGCCATTCCGCGTTAGTAGCGTTACTCTGCCGAAATTTTAATGGTTTTTGTTGGTTCGTGTTTTCGAAAAGGGTTTGATTCCGGTTTAGGAAACTAAATCGGGGTTGGGTCCTTTCAGTAGATAGTGGCGGTGCTTGGGTCCCATGTGCCTCTTACAGAACTCCTCCGATGACGACATCTAATACCTAGTTGGAAATCTCTCGATGAGACCAACAACTTTCATAACTAGGTCGAGACCCAAATCGACGGCGTTTGGCTGGAATAACCTAAAATAGCCGGTAACCTAACTCCAGCAACCGCCACAACGAAGGCGATCCGACCATACAAATATTCCTCTCCTCAAGCCTAACGAAACTCATATACCTACACGCTCCAACTCTACCTCACGTCGCCAAAATCGGCTTTGAAAGCCACGGCCCCCCAAAATCGACCGAAAAATCCTAATTTTTCTAATCTCCGTTGTCGAGCCACGGTGGAGTTCAAGACCACTCATAATCGACTCAGGGGAGGGAGAGCTCCACAGCTCCAACCCCAACTCGTCAGAGAACTGCTGTGCCCAGCAGTGATTCCCCACGGGTTAACTCGAATTGGGTAACCCCAAAAACCCTGCAAATACCAAAAATAATCATAACACATCAACAAGGAAGCTTCAAGCTTCAATTCCTACTTATTTCAACGGCAGAGATGGCCGGAAAATTGCAAATTTGATCTGGTTGGGTCAGGCGAGGGCCAGTGCAAGCCCATAAAAGAAAAATAAGGATTTTTCTAAAAAAAATAGTTATCTATATCCTTAGGCAGCTAATCAGATCAACAGCCCAGTATTGATCTAATCAAGATCGGAGGGTCCAAATTCAATCGACTAAAACTTATTTTCTTGTTCATAATTTCTCACGCCGACTTCCGATAATCATAAGAAATAATTCACTTATCCAAAAAATTCTTCGAAAATTTCTACTGTCTCGAAATAAAATACTATACAACTCTTATGAAGAAAGTCAAATCAAATTCTCGCCCGGTGAAAAACTCATTAATAACCTCGGTAGTGCAACTAATTTGTGATAAAGGTTAATACAATTTGATAAGTGCGTAATTTTGATTCGGGCCATAACATCCCATGAGTGAATTGAGTTAGGAGAAAACTTGTTGAACCATATCTTTGCCATATCCCACAAACTCAAAGGAAATACCCGAAACTCCAATTTTCCTGGATCCATGTTCTGGATGTTGAACCTTGCATGTATATGCTTCCTTTAACTCAAAGAAGTGAGAATATGGATCAGAATTTGGCCGTCCTATAAATATTGGTAAGGTTTTAATAAAACTAGATTTGATCTCAAAGGATTCGTCCGGTAACGGCTGAAGAATAATGCTACCAGTATGCATTGACAAAGATGGTAAAGCACTATCCCTCAAAGGTCTTGCTTCAATGATGTCCTCGTCCATGATGAGTTCTTCCTCGAAAAGAGGATTTTAAGGCATGAAACCTGAAAACACACTAAGCAAACAATAGATATAAGTCTTCCAAACTCTTAAAGCAACTTAAAGCCTTGACGGCCTTCCATGGTACTTCTATGGAACCGCCCTCAAGGAAACATCAATGAGAACTCTAAGAGTTCGAATGTGAATTCAGTTCGTGGTGTAGTGGCATTCACTATGTAATGGACACCAAAATGAACCGAGGTAAAGGCTTACGTTATCCAATATACCGAAATTACAGAATAAGTTCAAAATGTTCTAGGGTGTTGTTGCGGTAAGTAAGTTTGCTAACTCTAGACTCTCTAACTAAACATGATTTAAATAAAATACACTAAATTAGATATGCTCCCTCAAGGATATTAATGTGACGACCCGAACCAGAATCTGATGCATATTCGGCACGATTCTCGAGATTGAGTTTAGTCGCAGTTTATGTCGTATATGTGGTTTGCCGATTCGATTCGCGACTATGTTTTCGGTCGAGAATTTCAGTTGGGTGTCTTCACGAAAATTGTAGAGTTCGTGATTTCGAGCTCGTGGGCGGTTCCGGAAGATTTTTTCGATAACCGAGGAATATTTTATGATTATTTGAAGTTTCGGTTTCCGACGAGTTTATCCGATTGTTTCGAGTTTATCCGAATCGTGATGATTATCCATTTCGAATCGTCGATCGATCCGAGGCTCGAGTATAAATACCGAAAATAGTCGAAGAATAGTCGAAAAAGGCAGTTTTGAGCTTTGACCGAGCTTTGACCATTGGTTGACTTTCCAAATTTGGAAATCTTACGGTTGACCCGTGAAGGAGGAGGGCGACCCGTTTGACTCGTCGGCCGACCCGACTTTTCCGGCCATCTCCGGCCAGGCTGAGGGTATAATCTGACTCACCTTGAGCTCCTCTTTCGTTTCATGTATGATTTGTTGGGAATTTATCACGTTTTGGGGGGTGTCGAAGTGTGACTGATTTAGGTTCGTCGTCGGTATCGGGAGGAGGTCCTCCGGTGATCGGTGGTGGTGCTGGATAAGGGGGTTCGACTCCCCTTGTCCTTGGGAGTCTAACCATGTGCCTTGATTGAGTTTTGGGTGAGATTTTTGTTAGACCCGAGTGGTGGCCGGAATCTGGGATTCCGTTCTGTTCCGAGGGATTTTGGTGAGGATGGAGTGGGAATTGGCCGGAGAGCCAGTTATAAAATGTGTCTGGTTGATCGAGATCTTGAGGACTGGAAGTTCTTCACCGGAGAATCTCTCCGTTGACGGCGCGCCGCCGCTGGCGGCGGCGGTCAACGGTGGTCAACGACCGGAAAGTTGACTTTTTCAGATTTCGATGTAATTAATGTCATTTTTCTCGTAATCACGCCCTGGTTATCGTACAGAGGTTTTCGGGTTGATTTGGTTAGCCGATTTTCAGTCGAAGTTTCGAGTGGGGATTTCGGGATTTCTGTAATTCATTTTGTACCGCATTTCATATTTCCGGGAACGGTTGGTTTCCGTGCATCAGTACAGTGTTGTGGACTATGGTATTGATCAGTTATGTTTTTGTGGATATTCAGGAGATCGAGATCGTGATTGTAGAGTTCGTGATGATTATAGCCGATTGTTTCGAGTTTATCCGAATCGTGATGATTATCCATTTCGAATCATCGATCGATCCGAGGCTCGAGTATAAATACCGAAAATAGTCGAAGAATAGTTGAAAAAGGCAGTTTTGAGCTTTGACCATTGGTTGACTTTCCAAATTTGGAAATCTTACGGTTGACCCGTGAAGGAGGAGGGCGACCCGTTTGACTCGTCGGCTGACCCGACTTTTCCAGCCATCTCCGGCCAGGCTGAGGGTATAATCTGACTCACCTTGAGCTCCTCTTTCGTTTCATGTATGATTTGTTGGGAATTTATCACGTTTTAGGGGGTGTCGAAGTGTGACTGATTTAGGTTCGTCGCCGGTATCGGGAGGAGGTCCTCCGGTGATCGGTGGTGGTGCTGGATAAGGGGGTTCGACTCCCCTTGTCCTTGGGAGTCTAACCATGTGCCTTGATTGAGTTTTGGGTGAGATTTTCATTAGACCCGAGTGGTGGCCGGAATCTGGGATTCTGTTCTGTTTCGAGGGGTTTTGGTAAGGATGGAGTGGGAATTGGCCTGAGAGCCAGTTAAAAAATGTGTCTGGTTGATCGAGATCTTGAGGACTGGAAGTTCTTCGCCGGAGAATCTCTCCGTTGACGGCGCGCCGCCGCCGGCGGCGGCGGTCAACGATGCTCAACGACCGGAAAGTTGACTTTTTCAGATTTCGATGTAATTAATGTCATTTTTCTCGTAATCACGCCCTGGTTATCGTACAGAGGTTTTCGGGTTGATTTGGTTAGCCGATTTTCAGTCGAAGTTTTGAGTGGGGATTTCGGGATTTCTGTAATTCATTTTGTACCGCATTTCATATTTCCGGGAACGGTTGGTTTCCGTGCATCAGTACAGTGTTGTGGACTATGGTATTGATCAGTTATGTTTTTGTGGATATTCAGGAGATCGAGATCGAGATCTGGATCGTGATCGTGCTTCAGGCGAGGGATCTTCCGCCGGACCACGAGTTTAGCGCGAGTGCGCATTACGCGAGTCTGTGAGTGGACATTTCTTTTCACGGATTGATTGCGAGTCTTTTATAAATGATTTACGAACTTGAGCATGCGGAATGATTATGATTTTACGAGCATGTGTTGTACGATTATGCATATACGAATATACGTATACAAGTATACATGTATATATATTATGTTTTAAGCATGTGCATAGAAAAGATTTATGATTTGGTTTACACAGAGTACAGTCTCAGTATATGTTGTGGTATCGATACACATTGGCTTCTCGGCTGATCCCCGACTACGCCCCGGGGGGGACAGATATCCTGACCCGAGGCCTTTCTGGTTAGGAATCACGTGTGGGTCTGGGATCCCGTGGTTCAGACTGTGCTATCACGTGGTAGTCCATGAGAGATTCCGCGATATGTTTACGTTGCATGCTCTGTACGTGAGTGGTAGCTGGAGTTTCCTCACGTTTCATTTGATTTTCATGCATTTGACTCGCATATGATTTTATACGTATATACTACTGGTGAAAGACATTTATTTTTGTCCACTCACTCTAACGTGTTTATTGTCTTTCCCCTGGGCTTTTCGGTTTCCGTGCCCAGTTGCAGTTCAGGTTTTGGTGTTTTCACGTCACGGTTTGGAGGCTAGTGATCAGAGTTACCTGTGCTTTCCAGTAGGTTCTTGTTTCGCCTACTGATGTACATATTGTATATGTTTTACTTTAGAGGTCGCTCTGATACATTCTGATACTTGTTTATACGGATTTTCTCGGATATACATATATACATAGTACAGTTTGTTTACTGTTGTTGATTATATTGATGTTGAGAAATCCGGATGGGATTGGTGCCCACGGTTTGGCTTTTGTGGCATAGATGAAGTGTTATTTTCAGGGTGCAGGTTTATGCAATTCCACGTTAGTAACGAAACTCTGCTGAAATTTTGAAAATTTTTTGTTGGTTCGTATTTTCGAAGGGGTTCGATTCCGATTTAAGTAACTGAATCGGGGTTGGGTCCTTTCAATTAATAACTCCGAGAGAGTGACACAAGCTTAGCAAAACACATATAAAATAGACAACTTTCGATGGGTCGAAGAAATTTCTTGACCATTTCAAGCAAAGCCTCTATCTCAAATCATTCAAGTTCTAAAACAATCTTCGAAAGGTTGAAGAAAACTCCCGACCGTTCGAAGTTTTCTTCAACCTTTCGAAGGTAGTATTCTGAAGCAGTTTTTTTTCTTTTTCAAGTTCAAACAAGCATGTTCACACCTAAAGCTACCAATCAAAGTATCAAAGAGAGCAAGACAATCGAAAACAAAGTCCTAGGTGATAAAAATGAAGAAAACTACAAATCTAACAACATTAATCACACAAAATGTCCGGTTATATCGCACTAAAAGGCTAAACGAAGCTAAGAAATCAAAGTGAAATCGTTCCCCGGCAATGGTGCCAAAAAATTGTTAAACGATTTATCCCCCTAACCTTTTAACTATGAATTATTCTAAGGCTAAACACATTTTTCTTACCCACAAGTATACGGGGTCAAGTAATATAACTTGTATAGAAGTCGAGTGTCGAACCCACGAAGATTGACTAACCTGATTCCATAGTTTTTTCTGGTTACCAGAAATACACACTTGGGCAAACCAATCTTTAAGGTTTCGTCACCTAAGAAATTTCGTAGACGATGGATCACATAAGTCATCGTCTAAGTGTGTACTTAGACGACAACTATTATGTTTCGTTGCCTAAGATGCACACTAAGATGGCATAAAATTGTTTTTGTCGGTAAAGTATGACACACTAAGACGATGACACTATTTTCGTCGCCTTAGATTTAATAACCTAGATGACGAAAACGCAAGTCGTCACCTAGGTATACTGAAAGGACCCTACCCCAATTTAGTTGCATAAACCGAATTTAGGCTTTAACGACTCTACTAACCTTAGTTACTACTCACTAATTGAAAACCAAAGTGGAGACCCAAAACTCAAATGTCACGAAATAAAGAAATTTTCCACATATTGGTTCATTACTAAAATTTAAAAGATAGACAACTATTTTCGACATCAGAGCAGCTAGACAATTTAAACTGACTACACTGATTAGAATACTAACTTGTAGGATCTACCTCGGATCCTATGGTAGATACAACTATGCCACGATCTGATGCATGCTAGACCTCAAAATAAACTCTGAAAACTCGACAATTTAAAACGAAGGGTCCAGGGAAACACATATTAAAAATGTTAGAGTGAGTGGACGAAAATATATTGTACTAAAACAATACTGTGCTCCCACTAACATATATAATAAAATGCTAAGCAGTCGAAAAGACTAAAAGGATATAAGAGGTACGTCAAGGAGGACACCTGACTTTTCTCGAGTATCGTGCTCAAGTATAGTCGATGACTAGGGTTCTCTGACCTCTGGTCACCTAAAGTTGTCTGATGACTCCTGACACAAAGACGACGTGAATGCCAGGAGGGAAGTGTTGATGCATCCCTGATGCCACCTAGGGATCAGCCGAGTAACCAATGCATCGATGCAAGACTAACTGAAAATGTATTGAATCTAGCCTCCAAAATTAAAAACTAAATACTGAAATTTCAAACTGAACTGAATATAACTATAAATAGACTCGCTAATAAACTGTGAAGATAAAAGTATCCACTCATAGTACTATGTCGTGATTTCCATCAATCCAGAACATGTCTATCGACGTTTCTATCCGTCTGTCACTGGTTGCTAACACGTCGTCCTAAAACAACATATATTATTTAACAACTAATTGTCGAGAATAATATCGAATAACTAAGCTTGTTTACCTAATGAACAATATCATCGAGAACATCGCATTCTCAAATAATGTGATCTCCGAACTTCTCATTCTCAAATACCACAGGCGGCGCGTGCCGCCCACACACCACCAGCGACCACTGTTGATGGTAGCGTTTGACACACCAATCTCTTCATCTAAGCAACCCCAACAACTTTCCTAACTACACCAATGTCTAATTCTAACAACGTGGCCATAAATAGCCCTGAAAGCCGGTGGATAAAAATTTTCCTGAAAATTCCAACACCTCGTCACCTATCCTTGTCGTTAACTGCTGCCACCATCGACGGTGATTTTTGTTCAGAAATCATGTCGTTTCACTTCAATCACACCTGCAATAAACCAATCCCATATACCAATACAATCCACATATCAAGAGCACCCAATCATACCTGAATCGGGGTCTAAATCGGTCGGCAACCCTCTGATCTGAAAC
Source organism: Geum urbanum (assembly GCA_946800695.1). Classification (NCBI taxonomy): domain Eukaryota; kingdom Viridiplantae; phylum Streptophyta; class Magnoliopsida; order Rosales; family Rosaceae; genus Geum; species Geum urbanum. The sequence goes on along the minus strand of OX327002.1, from coordinate 39,527,267 downwards.
CTAGGTTATCTCGACTTTTCTTCTCAAAATCCGGCTAACTCCAGCGAAATTGATGACAGAACCCATGCGGAAACAGCTCAGGGTCTCGCGTTAATCATTTTGATGTATAGGTTGGCCAGTTTGGTGGCCGGACGGCGAAGCCAAAATGGAAAAGTCTCTCTTTCTATTTTTGGAAAGTCCTATTTATATGTGCGAGTTGCAACTAACCGATTCTGTAAAATCGTACAAAACTTTCGCTGACTATAATTTCTTCGTCGTAACTTCGATTTAAACAATTGACGTGGCTACAAACTTGTCGTGACGAGCTCTACGACTTTGCTCAATATAATATCGGGAAAAACTTAATCGATAAAATTCTAATAAAAAGAGTCATCAATAATTACCGACGGTAAAAACTAGTTACCATCATTGATTAACACCTAATCAGAATATAAAAGGTTAATTTTGAGTCGGGTTGTTACAATCTACACCCTTTAAGAAAATTTCGTCCTCGAAATTTATGCGTATACTAGTAAAGTACCAACAGTACCACTCCTGCATGAGTTCTTTCTGCTCACAAGTAAAATTCACCACCGAGAAGGTTAACCTCAATACTTTCACCATGTCATCGCCTTATCACGAAGTCTTGCTCTTCTGATAGAGAGTCCCCAACAAATACTCACTATAAAATTGGCACATGAAAAGATCTAGTTGTTAGCTCTATAACATAAACATCAAAAACCTTCTAATACAAATGCCAACAGTATTGGCAACTTCTACTAATGTAGTCGGCATGTCCGATCAGTCCAGCCAGTCATCTCCCTCGGTTCTAGTTCTGATATACCAGTTGTCCGAGTGGCGGTACGGTTCTAACTCGAAAAGTGACTCACTAATCACCACCAGAATCTTGTACCGAAAACCAAACTGAGGTGTCCCTCTATGGACATGCATACAAAGTGACCCTTCAGGCCACAAAGGTAACAAGCTAAGGATATAGACTAACAATTTTAAAGTCATAACATAAGTGGAAATCTGACCGACTCAAAGAAACTTCTGACCTTACTCAGTTCTCTTGTTCATGAAAATTCTACAGAAAAATTTGGCATAATTTCCCCTAAAACTTAAAGAAATCAAAAATCTGCATAAAAAGAACACTTCCAATAACAAATCCCACAAACAAACCATGCGCACCGTATCTCATTTGACAGTTTGTCGGATTTGGAGTCTCCATCGGTTATCTTTGACCCATGTTCCTTACTCCATGGTGTACAGGAGATCCTTTAGCTCTATTTATGTCCTTTCGAACTTTGGAAGTTATTTTCGGACACTTTGTCTTGATATTTGTTATAGGTAGTTAATTGTTTGGCTCTTGTGTGTATGTACTATATGCTTGTAATGATTTCTTCCGGTGAATGATATTTGATATGATTAATTAAAAAAATATCTGATCAAAGATAAACGTTGACTATTAAAGCTAATTTTGTTTAATATATTGATTCTTGGTACCACTATAAACTTGGGGTAAATCAACCGAGGTGAGATTGTGTTGACACTCCGACACTAGGGAAAGATCGCTTAATGTTTCTATCATCAAAGCAGAATACGCCAATGTCTCTACTTGTATACGTCTTTTTTTAAACTCTGAATAGTATTAAGATCAAAGGCAAGAGAGCCAAGAAAGAAACAACAACAAGAACTGAAACCAAACTAAACCTTAAATCACAGCACAGTCAGGGAAAAGTATAGGCCAATAAGAAATAGAATTACAAGCCACGAGGACACGGATAAGCGTCATTCCATAGAAGATAGACCAAGGTTGGTGATGGTACATTGACCCATCTTGAAGACCCACCATTCTATAACTTAGCAAGGCAGCTTCATGAGTAGAAGCGTTCACTTCACGCGGGATCCAATCCCAACGCATTAGAGAAAACAATAGCTTTCTTTCTAATTGCAGAGAGAACAGGATAGATTCTCCAAGAGCAGTTAGAAGAATCCAAACTTAGCATCAGATTCAAAAATGACATTGTGGAGGCCTAAGTCAACAACAAGGTTAACTCCATCAGAGAGAGCATGAGCTTTAGCAAGTTCCACAGCAACACACTTCATAGAACGAGCTAATCCCCCAACAAAAAGGCCTCATTCATCTCTAATGATCACACCTATACCAGCAGTGGAAGAGGAAGCCTTCCAGCTTGCATCATAATTAATCTTGAAATATCCAAAAGGAGGACAAGTTTAGCAACTAGGATTCTTAGGCAAACTAGAAGAATCACTAGCTAAGCCCATAGCGCAAAGATAGTTAGAGCTGAGGCATTGAGCTCTAATAATAGTTTCTATAGGATTTGGAAGTTCTCCTTTAAACATAAAGTCACATCTTGCCTTCCATATTTCCCAACAAAAGGTACTAATTTTTGTACGAAGAAGATCCTTGTTCGACTTGAACATATCCAGGGATATGAATGCGCTTGCAAAACCAGCTAGTAAAAGCAGTAATTCGTTGAAAATTCAGATGCAGGCCAAGAATGGATCCAAACCAGATTGCTTCAACCCACGGACAAAGCAGGAAGACATGCTCAACAGTTTCAGCTTCTCCATCACACAATTTACAACAAGGAGAAGGGGAGAGCTTTATGCGAAAAAGATTCCAAGAACAGGGAACTGCCCCAAACAAGCATTTCTAGAGGAAGTTTTTGACTTTTGTTATAGTTTGTAGTTTCCACAAACTCTGCCAAACCAATTTGTCGATAGTTGCATTAAATAAATATGCAACTCACTTGTGCTTAATTATTCTAAAAATACTTGGTTTATTTGTTAGTTTTCAGTAATCAAATATTTTTTTGTTTATTTAGGTTATTTGGAGAAAAATACAAAAAAGTAGCAATAAAAGAAGTATTATATTTAAATAAAGAATGATGATGTGGAAAGTCCATGTGGTGATGACTCAAACCTAAGTTGATGAGGAGTAGGTCAAGATCATATCTATACAAGTATCTTTTATGGAGAAAAAGAGGGTTGTTGAATTTTAGAGAGGAGTCAAAGAAGAGAAGAAGTGCCACAACCAAGGAGTTCCCGCTGTCATCCTTCGACTCGTCGAGAGAGTATCTCGACCCACCGAACTGAAGCATCCAAAAATTCTAGGGTTTTTGGTTTATTTTTCCTTCTCCATCATGTTTTGCTATTGTGTAATTTCAACTATGAGTAGCTAAACTTCCCTAGTTATTGGCTTATCGAAATCTTAGACATGCTTACGATTTTGAAAGGACCCGGCCCGATTTAGTTACTTAAATCAAAATTAAGCCCTAACGACTCTGCTAACTTTAGTTACTACTTTCTATTTGATAGCCAAAGTGGAGAATTAAAATTCAAAAGTTACAAAATAATGAAATTTCACACATCTAGGTTCCTTACTAAAATATACAAAATATACAACTATTTTCGACATCAAAGTTGCTAGACAAATTAAGCTGACATTGTAAAATAAAATACTAACTCGCAGGATCAACCTTGGATCCTTCGGTAGATACTCATATGCCTCGATTTACGTGTGCACTCGACCACAGAAGAAACTCTGCAAACTGGGTATTTTAACCGAGAAACCCAGGAAAAGGCATATAAAATAATAAAAACAGTTAGAGTGAGTGAAAAAAATAATCCAAGATATATAATAGAAAATCTACAACATGCCTTTCCGTAAACATAATTTCTAAATCTCGTAGCAAGTCTAAAGTACTGAAAATACAGTATAAAAGATACGTCGAGGGGGAACTCCTGACCCTTATCGTGTATCGTGCTCAAGTGGAGCCAGTGGTTGGGGTTCTCTGACCTCGAGCCACTAAAGTCGTCAAGTGAATCTTGACACAAAGACGACGTGAATTCTAGGGGGTAAGTGCTGCTACTTCCCTGGAGCCACTTGGGGATCAGCCGAGTAACCAATGCATCGATGCACAACTAATTGAAAAAAGACTCCAAAAATATATACTAAATACTGAAAGCACAAACTAATCTAGAATTGAAAAGTGAACTGAATATAATAATAAATAGACTCGCTAATCAACTATAAAAATAAAGTGTCCACTCACAGTACAGTGCCGTTATTTCCACTATCCGAAGTCTGTAAATCGGCATTCTATACGTCTGACACTAGCTACTAATACGTCGTCCTAAAACAACGATCATTATTTAATGATTACTCATCCAAAATCATATCGAATAGCTAAGCTCGTAACTCACGAGTCGAGAAAATCGTATTCTCGACAAATGCACTTCGCAAAATAATACCGGACTCCAAAAATAAATTCTGAATTCCAATTCCCAATTCCCAATTTTTTAAATCATCTATTTAGTTCGTATCCAATATCCTTAATCGTTACATGACTCGTGGTCGAATCGATAAATTAATCCGCTAGTTAATGAAATTATAAATATGTTTATTTAATTTCTGATTAACCACTCGACTTATCCTATTGCATCCAATTCAATACAATAACTTCATTATTGGAATCAGTGTGCGATTACGAGTAAAACAACATCAAATTACGTTGAAACCAACCTCGCCAGAGCTCCATCGTGGACCACTAGCGGCGGCGGCGGCACCACACCCATTTTTTGGCTACCCAAACACCCTTCCCCTCAAAATCATCCAACAAACAACTTCCATAACTACACCAAAGTTCAATTCCAACTCTAACTAGTCCAATTACATGCAAAACCAAAATCTCACAAAAACTTCAATCCCGTGATTCGGACTGTACTAGCACGGATGTGTCCATGAGCGACCCCGTGAGATTTTTCTATGCATGCTCTGTACGCTGGAGGAGTTTGAGTTCACGTTGTGTACTATATCATACTCATTCATTTAGACTCGCATATTTTATTATAATATATATTATTTGGCGAAAAACATTTATTTTCGTCCACTCACTCTAACGATTTTCATGTCTTTCCCCTGGGCTTTTCGGTTTCCGTGCCCAGTTTGCAGTTCGGATTCTGGTGTCTCACGTCGTGGTCGAAGGCTAGTTATTTGAGCTACCTGTGTTTTCCAGTAGGTTTCTTGTTTCGCCTACTGTTGTATATTTTGTATATATGTATACACTAGAGGTCGCTCTGATACGTTACTGATACATTTTTTATACGAATTTTCCCGGATTTACTATATATTACAATTATGTTTACTGTTTATTGTTATTGTTATGATATTGAGAAATCCGGATGGGATTGGTGCCCACGGTTTGGCTTTTGTGGCATAGGATGAAGTGTTATTTTCCGGGTGCAGGTAATGGCAATTCCGTGTTAGTAGCGTTACTCTGCCGAAATTCTTATGGTTTTTGTTGATTCGTGTTTTCAGAAGAGGTTTGATTCTGGTTTAGGAAACTAAATCGGGGTTGGATCCTTTCAGGTTATTACCAATTTTGAACCACTTGTGGTTTTAATAACTATTTAGATGAGTTTTACTTCATTGTTCTTCCATCGATGATCTCTTCTATATATATGTTTTTTTAGTGGCCAACTTAGTTGCATGTTGTAAAATCTAGTATCTTGATTGTGTGCATAACCAACATATTATCGCATATTCAATATAGACAAAACAAGCTTTTGTGTGAAGTCATTCCTCAGTGACCAATAAATCAACCCTTGAATCTTTGTTGTTCCTCAAACAGTCATATAACGTAATGACTCTAGTTGTCTAGGTTTACACCACCATATGTATAAGTTGGTTAATTAGGAATCAAGTTAGAGCAGATGACCACTCCCTCTTTCGTGTAATATCTACGATGGCTTAAACATAGCTCATGCATGGGGAAAATTCATCCATGGTTATTTAGATTAGGTGGGGGTAATTGTACGTTTTCTAGGGTGGAGAAAAGTTCCAAACATTCATCTATTTCTGATTTCTTTGACATATTCACTTTTCGGATCAAATAAAAGTTGTATGAGCTTGAAGCCAAACTGAAGTACCAACCTTCAAGTGTGAGGTGTGAGGATGATGAGGGTCTAAGGATTGAGTCTTTTCAAGACTTGGCAATGGAGGATGAGTTTTATGAAGAGATTACTAAACTGGAGTCCTGACCATTTGTGCCAATAGGTAAGAGTTCCAAACCCAATCCCCTATCGGTCTCTGATAAAACATTTCGTCCTTTCATTGAGGTAGCCTCTGAACTTGAACTTAAGCCATTACCCAAGAATTTGAAGTATGCATTTTTGGGAACTAGCGATACTATACCTGTTATTATTTTTTCAAAGTTAACTTAATTGCAGGAAGAGAAATTGTTAACTGTTCTCAGGGAATACATGGAAGTATTTGGTTGGACCATAGCAGATATCAAGGGCATATGTCCTACTTTGTGCACTCATAGGATATATCTTGAGGATGGACCTAAGCCCAGAAGGGAAGCTCATCGCAGTCTTAACCCTCCAATGATAGATGTTGTGAAGAAAGAAGTAATCAAACTCCGGGACCCATGTATTATATGTGCTACTTCTGACAGTAAATGGGTAAGTCATGTGCAGGTTGTTCCAAAGTGTTCTGGCATCACAGTTGTGAAGAATGATGAAAATATGATGGTGCCACAAAGAACTCAAACTGGATGGAAAGTTTGTATTGACTACCACAAACTAAATGCAACCATGTGTAATGATCACTTTTCCTTACCTTTTATTGATCAGATGTTGGACCGTCTTGCAGGTCGTGCTTTCTACTTCTTCTTGGATAGTTATTTTGGCTACAACCAAATTTTCATCCATCAAGATGATCAAGACAAGACCACCTTCACTTGTCCGTCTGGCACTTTTGCCTATAGACGGATGTCTTTTAGGGTCTGTAATGTCCCAACGACGTTTCAGAGATGCATGATGAACATATTTTCACACATAGTTGAGAAAATCATTGAGGTATTCATGGATGATTTTTCTTTTTTTGGTGATTCTTTTGACATGTGTCTGCATTATTTATCCATGATTTTGAAACATTGTGTTGTGACTAACCTTGTTTTGAATTAGGAAAATGGTCACTTATGGTAGAGCACAGTATAGTTTTAGGACATGTAGTATCATCTAGAGGGATTGAGGTTGATATTGTGCGTACTTTACCCCACATTTCAACTGTGAAGGAGATGAGATCGTTTCTTGGACATGCACGATTTTATCGCAGATTTATTATGGACTTTTTCAAATATATCTAGACCATTGTGTGCATTGCTCTAGAAATATATAGCTTTCAACTTCACAGATTAGTGCTTGAAGGAATTCAACAAGCTTAAGGAGCTTCTGACAGCTGCACCCATCATACAGGTACCTGATTGGAATATACATTTTGAATTGATGTGCGATGCTTCTGATTATGCAGTTGGTGTTGTTTTGGGTCAACGTCCAGCTAAGTTTCCCCATGTCATCTACTATGCTTCCAAGACACTTGAATGATGCATAGTTGAACTATTTAACTATAGAAAATGAACTATTAACTGTGGTCTTTGCATTGGGAAAGTTTAGATCTTACTTGTTAAGAGCTAAAGTAATTATTTTCTTTGACCATGCTGCTTTGATATATTTGATGACTAAACAGGATGCAAGGCCAAGTTGATTCGATGGATGCTACTACTTCAGGAGTTTGATATTGAAATCAAAAACAAGAAAGGCACTGAGAATGTGGTGCTAGATCACCTGAGCAAGATCACTCATGGATCCAACGTATAGGAGGACTCATTGCCTCTGCGTGATAGTTCCCCAAATGAGAAACATTTTTCTCTTATAGCTTCTGAGCCTTACTACGTGAATATTGTTAACTATCTTGTGTCAGGGAGAACACCAAGTGACTACAATAGCTCTTAAAAGGACAAGTTGGTGAAGAAAGCTAAACACTACGTGTGGGACGAGCCTTATCTATGGAATCATTGTCTAGATTTATTGGTAACACGTACGAGCCTTATCTATGGAAACATTGTCTAGATTTATTGGTAAGAAAATGAGTTCCTGAAACTGAGTTTCAATCAATTTAATCTTTTTGTCACTCACATGTAAGTGGAAGCCACTTTGCTGGAAAGAAAACTGCGATGAAGGTACTTGAGAGTGGTTTCTTTTGGCCAACTTTGTTCAAAGATGCACATGATTTCTATAAGTTATGTACCAAATGTCAGCTCATAGGTAACTTAGGTCCTAGAGATCAGATGCCCCAACACCCAATCTTAGTTGTTGAGATCTTTTATGTGTGGGGTATTCATTTTATAGGTCCTTTTCCTAGCTCCCAACAAAATGTTTACATTCTACTTGCAGTTGATTACATTTCAAAGTGGGTGGAGCCAATGGTCACTCAAACTAATGATGCTGTTGTTGTTTTGAAATTCTTAAAATTACTGTTTGTTAGATTTGGTACTCTCAAGTACATCATCAGTGATGGAGGTTCCTACTTTTGTAACAATTGGGATATCTTTGATGGTAGTATCTGCCTATCAAAATTTTGTATCATGTCGTCAGGGATTGTTTAATTCTAAGTCTTAATTGTGCCTTTTATTTTTAGTTTTGTGTTGTTTACTTTCTTTTTCTTTTTAGTCTTACATTATTTAATGTGTGCATGAGCTTTGTGTATGTGTACTCGTCACTCTACAAGCTCTGAACCACTATTACTTGATCTAGAGATTGAGAGATCAACAAACAAAACTGGAGACAACAGAGACAATGAGTGAACACAAGTAAAAGTGGTGGTGAAAAGTTTGAACTTGAACACTATTATGAGTCTGAGTAAAAGGTTTAGGAACATGAAGAATAACGTATTTAAACACCACCGCCATCACCATCACTAATGGCCAATAACCAGAAACTCAAGGAATCTTTATTCCGAGTACATGGGTAGCTTCACCAATTGTGACTTGGGGTCTTATGCAATTCTACCATCTCTTAGATCTAATTTGCCACGCTTTAGAGACACTCCCTCTGAAGACCCTCAAGGGAACCTCAATGAGTTTGCAGCACTGTGCAGAATACATAAATCCCAGAATGTAGAAGAAGATAATGTCAAGTTGAACCTGTTTTCTTTTTCTTTAAAGGAGCAAGAAAATGCATGGTTCAACTCATCACCCTCTCAATCGATTGACACATGGAAAAACATGGGTGCTATATTTATAAAGGAGTTCTACTCAGCCTCTCACACTAAGGATTTGAAGAAGAAAATCAGTACCTTCAGGCAAAAGATGGAGATGAATTACATGATGCGTAGAGTCAATTCAAGGATCTACTTCAATAATTTCCTTACCATAAGTTTGACCTCAACACTCAAACAAAGTTCTTTTTTGAAGGACTTGATTCTTTTAACAGGTCAAAACTTGATTCAATTTGTGGGGGGTAAGTGGTGGAACATGACTAGAACTGAAGCCAATGAAGCTGTGGAGAACCAAGCAAAAAATTTAAGGCAGTTTTAGTCAAGAGATAGATCCATGAGTTTCAGTAGAAGATCTTTGAATGCAGTTGCAATAGATGGAGCCATGAAAAATTGGTTGAGCTCTATGGAGAATGACATAACCTTGATTGTAAGCGCTTTGAAGGTTAACAAGAAGAAAACCGCAGCTACAGCTCAGATGGTATGTACTATATGCTATGCTATAGATCATCTGGCAGAAGATTGTCCTATGTTTAGAGCAGAAGAGGATGTAAATTTTGTTGGAAGACAGTTCCATAATTATGGAGGAAATAGGGATCGTCCACTTCTCAGTTACAGAAGCAACAATGTGCTTAATCTCCCATCTAATCAGCCTGGATTCACACCAATACTATCTAGAGGGGATGGACAACAATTTGGTCAGAGGTAATCACAGCAATAGTGCTAAGCTCCTCCACCATTTCAAGCATCAACATGTACTTAAAATTTTGAAGAATTGCTTCAACAGATTATGTTTGACAACAAGAAAGATAAAAAGGAGAGTCGGTAAGAGTTTAGTGCTCTTCGTCAGGAAGCCAAGTCCACCGCAAAGCAATAGGGAAAACCATTGAGCTTCTTGAACACCAAATAAGTCATGTGCAATAGCTGTTGACTCAACACAACTTTGGAGCACCTCCCAGCAAGTCTGACCCTAATCCAAAGAATGAGCGTCAACCCATCGAAGATATGTCCAGGAAATCACAGTGGCGTGCCTTTGACCCGTCGAGAGAAAAGTCTCGACCTGTCGAAGACTGAATTAGATGCGAACGAAAGCAATCCTTCGATTCATCGAGAGAAAATCCTCGACCTGTCGAAGACCACTCCAGAAATCTCAATTTGAAATGTTGAAAATGCACCTAGACCCAACAAGTTAAAAAGCATGAGAAGGAGGACAAGGCCAATGACATCTTAGAGATTTTTAGAAAGGTCCAAGTGAATATTCCTCTACTCGAAGCACTCAAGCAAACTTCACAATATGCAAAGTTTCTCAAAGAATTTTGTACAGCTAAGAGGAAATACATGCCAATTGAGATGGTAGCTTGCATTACAATTAATCTTGAAATATCCAAAAGGAGGACAAGTTTAGCAACTAGGATTCTTAGGCAGACTAGAAGAATCATTAGCTAAGCCCATAGCGCAAAGATACGTAGAGTTGAGGCATTGAGCTCTAATAATAGTTGCTTTAGGATTTGGAATTTATCCTAGCTTTAAACATAAAGTCACATCTGGCCTTCCATATTTCCTAACAGAGGGTACTAATTTTTGTAAGAAGAAGATCCTTCTTCGACTTGCACATATCCAAGGATATGATTGAACTTGCAAAACCAGCTAGCAAAAGTAGTAATTCCTTGAAAATTTAGATGCAGGCCAAGAATGGTTCCAAACCAGATTGCTTTAACCCATGGACAATGCAATAAGACATGCTCAACAATTTTAGCTTCTCCATCACACAATTTGCAGCAAGGAGAAATTGAGAGCTTTCTACGAAAAATATTCCAAGAACAAGGAATTGCCCCAACCAAGCATTTCTATAGGAAGTTTTTGACTTTTGTTATAGTTTGTAGCTTCCACAAACTCTACCAAACTCACTTGTGCTTAATTATTTCGAAAATACTTGGTTTATTTGTTAGTTTTCAGTAATTAGTTATGTTTTTGTTTGTTTAGGTTATTTGGAGGAAAATACAAAAAAAGGAGTAATAAAAGAAGAATTCTATTCAAATAATTAAGGAATGATGATGTGGAAAGTCCATGTTGCAATGACTCAACCCTAAGTTGATGAGAAGTAGGTCAAGATCATATCTATACAAGTATCTTTTAAGGAGAAAAATAGGGTTGTTGAATTTCAGAGAGAGGAACCATAGAAGAGAAGAAGTGCTGCAGCCAAGGAGTTCCAACAGTCATCCTTCGATTTGTGAAATACTCTTTCAACCAGTCAAACTGAAGCATCCGAGAATTCTAGAGTTTTTGGTTTATTTTTCCTTCTCCATCATGTTTTTCTATTATGTAATTCCAACTATGAGTAGCTAAACTTTCTTAGTTAGGGGCTGATCGAAGCCCTAGACATGCTTACGATTTTGAACCCCTTGTGATTTTAATAACTATTTACTTCACTAATCTTCCATCGATGATCTCTACTATATATTTCTTGGTGGCCAACTTAGTTGCATGTTGTAGAATATAGTGTCTTGAGTGTGTGCGTAACCAACATATTATTGTGATCTACGTATTTTAGACATGTTATGTTATGTATTTTTCTCTACATTTGACTATGTTAATTGCTTAGTATTAATAGTTTTGACTTGTTTTGGTATTTTTAGGTGTAGAACAAAAGAGATGGAGTAAAGGAGTCTACAAGCATGCTCAAATGCAAAAAAAAATGAAGAGAAAGAAATTCGGCCAAAAGTTTCGAGGAAAAAGAAGCAGAAAAAGAAGTCCTAGCTTGGCTAGGAAAACCATTCCTATGTTGACTAAGAGAAAGAAGTTTCCGGAAGAACCTTGGTGGAAGAACAATGAAAGATGGGCGAGATACTTAGAAAACCATTCGAATGACCTAAGATTGAAGACCAAGTCAGCCAAAAACGTGTAGGAGTAAACGTGGCAAGAAGAGGATTCCCATGTTGAAGAGAAGAAGAAAATCATTCAAAATAAGGAAAGCGGAATCTGCCTTTATAGAATAGCCAAATTCAATGTACAATTGGGAACAATTCAGGAAGAGTTCGACGACGATTGAACTATGTTTGGAAATCTCTTCGAGTCTTCTTTCTAACGATCCAAAAATCATAATTTTTAAAGGTCTACAACTCCAGAAAAGTGTGATTCTTTGCAAGCTGCTAGATTTACCCGGATAGAGTAGAAAAACCTAGTTTTATGAGGATAACCACTTGTAAATGCCTATATAAGCATAATGATCGACCCTCATTAGGATAATCTCTTACTAGTCTAAGCTCTACCGAAATACTTTCCACCCTCTCCATCAAACATCAAGTTCTCAAGATCCAAGCTGACTACATCACCAACTCCATCATCTCGGATTACTTGCTGTATCATTTTCTTACGAGTGAGAACCATTCTCATAGGATTCATCCACACTCTTGGAGGTTGACAAGCATTTAGTGGATCTTCAAAAGTGTAACCATGGACCCTTTACTCCATAATCCTCTTTTGTACTTGTTTGCTTTTTGTTTGACATTAGATCCTTATGAAATAATTTGGATTTTTAATACTTATTCGAGTCTATCTTGCATGTGTTTATCTTCTTGAATTTGTTTGAAACATGTTATGTTATGTTCTTAATGAGTTGAATTAGTTTAAGATGATTGCGTTTAGCCCCTCACCTTTAGTTAATTCAATGAAATCATGATATTAAGGTGTAGTCACTTTAAACCACATAGCATGTTAATAATAGAATTTTGAGCATAAATTTCGTAGGTAACTTGAATAAATAAAGGAAATTGGCTAGGTAAAGTAAGATGATTACTTGTATATAATTAATTAGGACTATTTTCTTATCTCAACGTGGCTTCGAGTTTTAAGGGTCTTTTTGTGTGTTTTCTTGCCTATGAGTCGATGCATGTTAGGGTCATAAGATTCTTTGCTATGTTTGTGACATTTTGAGGTAGTAAATTGCGAAAATTAAAATACATTTTTATACCCCCTTTTATTTACACAATTATTGCCTGCACCCTTCAATCCCTTGTTAGAACGATTCCTACTTGCTTAAAATACTACATCTATAGGGTTTTTGATTGTGCTCTTAGATTAGGTATTAAGTGTTTAATTTAATGCTTAGTTTTAGAGTATCAATTTTTTGCGCCATTGTCGGGGATTAAAAATTGTTTGTGGTTTTTGTGTGTATATATGTAAATTTACTTGTTTATATTTTTCTCATACTTTTAAATATTACTAACAATACTACAAAAAAGTGTTCACACGATGGCCCTCAGAAGATGCAAAGGCGCTAACCGACGTGTGAAGCGTGTTTCAAACTTAAGACGAAAGTCAAGTGCTACTTGTCTTATAATGTACACCTACACGACAAGTGACCGTCATAGGAACCCTCATTTTTGGAAAAAACTTTCAAAATGACTTTTGACTTCCATTACAGGACAGTGCATGTCGTGTGATTCCAGAACATTTCTAAATAACACTAGCCCAAATTTTCAAAATTGCATATGTCTTCATTTATACAATAGCGCCAGTCGTGTGATGTTAGAGCTTTTTTAGAAACGTTATTGTTGTCATATCCCCAAAAAATTGATGCTGAAACTTTTGTTTTGACATTGGTTCCCCCTAAATATTTTGACAAACCACGCTGCCAAGTTTATTTCATTGAATTATACGACGGTCACCCATCGTGTTAAGTTCATTTATACTTGACAGCTATTTTTTTGGCTTTTAATAATGACACTTAGACCAAAAAAATAAAGAGGAAACCTAATCACTCTTAGCTCGACTCAAAGCGCAGACTCTCCTCCCCATAGTTAGCCTCACTCAAAACACATCACACAACCTCTCTCTCATCAAACACATGCAGCCTCCTGCCTCAAAAGTCAAAACCACAGCTCTCTCTCTCTCTCTCTCTCTCTCTCTCTCTCGATCTCTCGATTTAGATCTCGATCTCGACCGACAGACTCTCAATCTCAGTAGCAGGGTTTTTCAAACTGTACCACCATCAACCGCGATGTCTTCCTCGACCACATGAGGCATACCTCCTTTGCCACTGTCGCCCTCCTTTTCGATTAGGTATTCTCATCACTCTCTTCTCTGCTCATCTCTACTTGATTCTCTTGGATTCTTGATTAACCCCAAATCCATCTTGCATCGCACCAAATCGAATTGGAGAAGAGCAGCGGTGGAGTGGGCTAGATCTTCAGGTCGACCCAATTCTTTTTTATCCAATGATTCTGGACCAAGGAGGACACTCCATCTCAAGTCTCTCTAGATCAATATGCGATCCGACCCCTTCAAACCCTAGCTGCCGCAAGCTAGCAATCATGGTGAGCCGACCTCTTTTCTAGTCTCTGATTCGATTCCCTTTTCCATTTTTTGATAATTGAAAATCAACAGAACATAAGTATTAACTTATTCTGTGTGTATATGTGTGCGCGGGCGTGTGTGTGTGCGCGCGCACGGGGGGGGGGGGGGGGGGTGTGTGTGTGTGTGTGCGCGCGCGCGGGTGTGTGTGTGTGTGTGTGTGTGCGCGCGCGGGTGTGTGTGTGTGTGCGCGCGCGCGCGGGGTGTGTGTGTGTGTGTGTGTGTGTGTGTGTGTGTGTGTGTGTGTGTGTGTGTGTGTGTGTGTGTGTGTGTGTGCGTGCGTGCGCGCGCGCGCGGGGGGGGGGGGGTGTGTGTGTGTGTGTGTGTTTGGTTTTGCAGTCTCTATTAGCAAACGAGGAGTTCCGATCCAGCACAATCTGCGTGTGTATTAAAAGATCATGTTTGCTCTAACTTCCATCAAAGGTATCGAAATACCTAGAGTTATTCACTAGCTCGTATTCAAATTCAATAGTATGCTTAATATATACAAACACTCAAGTTTATGATTGTTGATATTCGATGTACAGGGCTTGTGAGCTGTCCAATTAGAGAGACTCGTTGATGAATATTGTGTGAAACCTAACCAAGGCAGATTGGACAAATTCAAGGCTCAGAGAGTTGTGGATCTTCTCAATATAGAGCTCTCTCGGTTGCTCAACCTAAGTCTTAAGGAGTTTGGAAATAATGCATGAACAACCAATCTCACAGTGGATTTTATAATTTTTTATTTGAATTGATATCTGACTACTGTGATTGTTGTCATCAGTGGCCTTGCATGAATTTCTGGATAGCTTGGTGTTGTTTGTAACTCAAAAACTATAAGTTTAGTATGCAGCCTCAGCTTCAACTTTGTAGTTAATTACTGGCATATTAGTGTTCATATGGAGTAACAAAAACGTGAAATGGGTTTTCTTCTATTAGCGATAATGTCCTCCTTTTGTTAAGATAAGATAACATGGTGGAAATTTCAACTGTTTAATGGCTAAACTTAGATTCATATAAAAAGGGTAAATATTTCATTCTAGTAAGGAAGGGTAAGAAGGGAACACGCACAAGAGTCTTAGGATATAAGATGGTCTATTTATCTTAGTATAGTGAAGAACAACATAGTACATTTGTGTAACTTGTTCTAAGAAGGTTCCTTTTCATCTTTCATTTCTTCTTATAGCCACTACTTTATTCTTTATTTAACCGTTTATATGTATTTGTGCATAAGTAATGGCAAGCTCCCGATGAAAAAGGACTAATTTGGTTATGCACGAGTATAGGCTTGTGGATAAAAAAATGGAGAAACCTGGAAGTTATGTTCCTCAGGTGAGGCCTCAGCCTAAGTGCCTAAGTTTGGACACACTGTTTATGTTGATTCATTAATAAGAATGTTTATGTCTATGTTGTTTTTTGTTTATAGGTACAAAATTAACTTAAATTTTGAGTAGGAGCAGTGATTTTGATGTTGGTGAACTTGAGTATAATTATTATTGAAATGTGAAGATGGGAAGAACCCTGTTTACAATATAGTATCTATTGGACTTTAATTTATTTATTAATTGCGTCTTTGGGTTTGCATGATGTATATGTGATGTGTAGAATGCATATGGTAATGATCTTTCCATATAATTGAAGCATCATACATGCTATATGTGTAGTTCACTGAAGTTACCGTTTGATCTCGAAGTCTTGGCCAACTCTGGGACTCCCAAGGATCAAAAGCACATTGTGTGCATGCCAATAGGTTTTTTCTTTCTTGATTTATTTTTTCTGTTTTCCTAGATTGAATTTTTGGTTTTTTTTTTTGTGTTGCTCTGTTTGGTGCTACTGACAAGGACAGAAAGCACGCTAGTAGGTTTGCAAGAGGGAAAGCACCTAGTATTATGTGTAGTAGTGAAGCATAATATGATTTCTTTTATGCTGTGTTCTAGTAGTTGAATGAGCTCATGATCCATTCCTTTTGGCCTTTAATAATGACTATTGAGTATTTGATTGGAATTTTTTGTATATATTTTAGGAGGAGCCGACTGTTGTTGAGAACTACGACATTTGGTTGAGGTATCAAGCTAGATAAGATATCATAGAATGTACAAGTGCTGTGACACCACTCTGAATTTTGTATACCAAGATGGATTCTCACAATAGGGGAAGGTTTCCTTGCTTGTATTTAGATCATCAAGATTGTGTCAATCCCAGCAAAGCTTTGTAAGAGGGATAGAACCAAGCAATTCAACAATTGAAGGATCAAGTTTATGTATTGTTTAGACTGTAACTTAACCATGTAATAGAAATGCTACTTTGAAAGTTGTAATGGTTGAAAGTTATAAATTAACATAAACTCAGTGTTGTTATCTACCATAAGAAAGCATATACTACAACTCATTTTGTCCCAAATGTACGTGTTCATTACCATATCAGAGGATGTTTGAAAGCATAACAAATGTGTCTACCAAATACAAATCAAATGACAGTCATATAATATGTAACTATCATATGATATACCATAAGAAGATGGTTATCCGTCATGTGATATATCATCACAAGACGGTTATCTGTTGTCTAATGTATCATCAAAAGACGGTTGTCCGTTGTCTTAATGTATGACATGCAAGGCTTTGGTGAACATGTATGGATGCCACTCGTAGTGTGTTGTTTTACCCATCGTCCTTATGATCAGTATACGGCGGTTTCTTTGGTGATTTACCTGTCGTGTAAATCAGACGACTGATCGATAGACGACAGTCAAGTTAGTCTTCACACGACTCCCATGGACCGTCGTGTGAAGCCTTTTCTATAGTAGTGTAACAAATTATTGTATGAAATTTTCTTGTTTAAATTCCGTAAATATACATGCTAATTTTACCTTTAATTTTCATTGCCCTTATATATATGTGTGCCATTAATTTTTGTGGTTTATGTGAATACATGTTAATTAATTACTCTTTAATTTTCATAAATATTTAACCGGTGTTTGTATATATATATTTAAAAATTGTTAAGAACGTTAAAGGAAAATCTTTGACTTACATTGATTAAATATGCTTGGTTGAATAAGTCTCACTCTTTTGGAATAGATGACATCTCAATTTCTTTTTTATCTCCTTAACCCCTCATGATGTGTGGGTTTCATCACCGCACATCATAACCTAAGTGAAGTTATGGACATGAGGTTGAAGGCAGAGTTTACAAAGGACTTGAAGGTGTGTGTTACCACAAAAGTTTGGCTGATTGTTGGATATGGTGTCTAAATTTCTTATGACTGGTGACAGATTCTGGATCTAAGAAAGAGAAATATCAATAGAGTATATATCATTAGCCCGGTTAGCCTCGGGATGTTTCTTGAAATTAGTCTTGCCTCTCGCGTTTTTCTATCCCAACTAGCCATTTCTAAACATTAAATTGGCCGAGTGATTGAGATTAGCATACATTATCATGCGGGTCGCACGTCCGAAGAAATTTTCGTGGTTTATGTGAATACATGTTAGTTAATTACTCTTTAATTTTCATAAACATTTAACCGATTTGTGACGACCCGAACCAGAATTAGTAGTGTAATCGGCACGATTCACGAATTAGCGTATAGTCGCGGTTTCACGTTATGTGTGTGGTTGTCGATTTCGTTCGCGACTTTATTATCGGCCGAGAATTTGAATTGAGTTTCTTCACGGAAGTGTAGAGCATGTGATTTCGAGCTCGTGGGCGGTTCCGGATGATTTTTCCGATAACCGAGGAATATAATATGATTATTCGAAGTTTCGGCTTTCGACGAGTTTATCCGTTTGTTTCGTGTTTATCCGAATCGTTTTGATTATTCGTTTTGGACCGTCGATTGACCCGGGGCGCGAGTATAAATATCAGAAATAGTCGTAAAATCGTCGAAAAACACTGTTTGAAGTTGACCAGCGTTGACTTTCCGTTTTTGGAAGTTTGACCCGTTGACCCGTGGAGGAAACTTTCCCGTTTGGTTCTCGCCGGCCGACTTGCATTTTCCGGCCACCTCCGACCTCGTTGAGGGTATGAATCGCTTCCTCTTGTGATTTTAAGTTGTTTTGCAATTGGAATTATGGAAATTGATGGAGATTTAAGGTGACCCGATTCGGGTTTGGTTGCCGGATTTCGCCGGTGACGGTTAGGGGGTTCCATCGAGTTGTGGAGGTGGGTATGTTGGGGTTTCAACTCCTAACACATTGCTGATGCTCCCTGGGTGGTTAGTTTGGGCTGAGAATGTGGTTTTGATGGAACCCGATTAGGTTGCCGGAGGAGAAATTTCGTTCGGTTTTGGGTGAAATTGAAGGTCCTGTGGTTTGAATTGAAGGTTGTGGTAGTTATAAAAGAGGATGGGCTTAAGGAGAGCTTCAATTTTGGAGCTTCCTCGCTGGAGAAAGTCACCGTTGACGGCGCGCCGCCGCCGCCGGCGGCGATCAACGATGGCGCTCCGGCGAGAGGGTTGACTTGTTGGTTTTCGATGAATTTAATGTCGTTTTTCTCGTAATCGCGCCTCGATTATCGCCTTGAGGTTTTCGTATTGATTTGGGTGTCGAATTTTTAGTCGAAGGTTTCGAGTGGAGATTTCGGAAATTTCGTCGGTTATTTTATACAGTTTTATATGTTTCCTGGAATGGTTGGTTTCCGTGGTTAAGTACAGAGTTGTGGGCTATGATTTTGATCAGTTGTGTTTTATGAATATACAGGGGATCGAGATCGAGATCGTGCTTTAGGCGAGGGATCTTCCGCCGGGCCACGAGATTAGCGCGAGTGCGCGTTTTGCTCACCTGTGAGTCGACAGTTTCTTTTCACTGATAATCGCGAGTCTTTATACACGTTTTACGAATACGATCATGCATACGGGATTATGATTTATATAAGCATGTGTTATACGATTATATTACGTATATGCATTTTATATATTGCTTTACGTATTTGCATCGAATTATACATGATTTGGTTTACACTGAGTACAGTCACTGTTTATGTTGTTGTATCGATACACTCGTATCCCTGCTGATCCCCGAGGGTGCCTACCAGGGGGAATCTGTACCTTGTGCCGATGTATTTCTGGGTGGGTACAGATTTCTGTTCCTTGTGCCGATGTATTTCCGGGTGGGAACGGATAACCTGACCTGAGGCCTTTCTGGCTAGAATCACGTGTGGGTCTGGGATCCCGTGATTCGGACTGTACTAGCACGGATGTGTCCATGAGCGACCCCGTGGGATTTTTACTTGCATGCTCAGTACACTGGAGGAGTATGAGTTTACCTCGTGTACTTTATTATATTTATTTACCTGGACTCGCATATGTTATTTTAACATATATCATCTGGTGAAAGACATTTATTCTCGTCCACTCACTCTAACAGTTTTCATGTCTTTCCCCTGGGCTTTTTGGTTTCCGTGCCCAATTTGCAGTTCAGGTTCTGGTGTTTCACGTCGTGGTGGGAGGCTAGTGATCCGAGCTACCTGTGTTTTCCAGTAGGTTCTTGTTTCGCCTACTGATGTATATATATTGTGTATATTGTATATATTTACACTAGAGGTCGCTCTGATACATTTCGATACATGTTTTATACGGATTTTCCCGGATATATTATATATATTACAGTATGTTTACGGTTTATTGATTATGTTATGATATTGAGAAATCCGGATGGGATTGGTGCCCACGGTTTGGCTTTTGTGGCATAGGATGAAGTGTTATTTTCAGGGTGTAGGTTAACGCAATTCCACGTTAGTAACGTTACTCTGTCGAAATTTTGAAAGATTTTTGTTGGTTCGCGTTTTCAGAAGGGGTTCGATTCCGGTTTAGGAAACTGAATCGGGGTTGGGTCCTTTCAGCTTGGTATCAGAGCATTAGGTTGTTAGATTCTGTAGACTCTTGTAGTTGTGATGCTTAGGGTATTTGAGTTTGTACAGCACGACTGGAGTGATGATCCGACTGGCCAGCGGTACTCATCAATACTTCGGGTGTTGTGTGTTCTCAAATATCTGCGGTCTCATAATTACGTTCTTTCTGCTTGTACCTAATGGTTGTCTGGTATCAGTAGGATGCCTCCTCGACGTGGTCCCCGTGTTGATCGGGAAGTGGATCTTGATAAGGATCGCCAGACGCACGACTTGCTGATGCGAGTGCTGTGTTTGGAAGAGCGTTTTGACCCTATGGTCAAAGTTCGTACTGCTGGTGCTACTGTGTTTTCGGGTTCAGCTGATCCAGAGATATATGAGGCATGGGTGGTTCAGGTTGAACGAGTATATGAGCGTCTGCGGTTTACCTCTGAGCAGATGACAGTGGCAGCAGTCGGATTACTTGAGTCTGATGCATACTTTTGGTGGGTTAACACCGACAGAGTTCCAGCTGATACTCCGTGGACTTTGTTCCATGATTTATTTATGCGGAGGTACTTCAATCAGGCTACCCAGCAGCGCAAGTATGAGGAGTTTACGAACTTGAAGCAGGGCAGTATGTCTGTGCTTGAGTACCGGGACAGGTTTACCCGCTTATCTCGTTTTGCCCGTGATATGGTGGCTACTGAGGAAGCCAAGTGTCGCAGGTTTGAGCTGGGATTGAACTTGAATATCAAGGGGACTCTGACTACGATGCCTCGGAACAACTTTGATGAGTTCGTCAGTGCAGCACTCCGAGGTGAGGACATCGAGAAGGAAAGGCAGCAGAGGTACCAGCCGAGATGGTTTGAGGAGGGTGGACCGAATCATGGGCCTTCAAAGAGGCAGAGTTCTGATACTTCCGGTTCGGCTTCATCCTCGGGTAGTGGACCTTATCGACCACCAGCCAGTGCATCGAGACAAAGGCAGAGGTGGAGGAGAGATCGACCGCAGCGAGCACAGGCTAGTGGGGATTCCAGCGGCTCTAGTTATCCTCGGCGTACCAGTGGCACGTTTCCTGTACCGAGGGAGTACCCGTTGTGCAGCCTCTGCAACAGATATCACTATGGTTCATGTCAGCGAGTCCCTACCCTTTGTTATCGTTGTGGTCAGGAGGGTCACTTTGCGAGGGACTGTCTCCAGCCTATTGGTGGACAGGTGGCCCAGAGTTCCAGAGCCAAGCGAGGTGCCACTTCGGGAGCTCGACCAGCACAGTTTACGGGCCAGGGCAGACATTAGGGACAACCTCAGCATGGACGACCAGCCGGACAGGCGAGGGTTCATGCCATGACTCTACGAGAGGGCAGAGCTTCACCGGAGGTCATTATCGGTACGTTACATGTTTTTGGTATTCCAGTACTTGCATTGTTAGATCCAGGTGCTACACATTCATTCATGTCATATAGACTATCATCATTAGCTACGGTACCTGCATCTCCACTTCCGGGGTTGTGGAGAGTGTTGTATCCGTCAGGGGAAATTGTGAGTATTGGTTGGGTATACAGAGATTGTGAGGTGTTTATTAGAGGACATGGTTTAGCCGCAGATTTGCTGTTGCTTGATATCGTTGATTTTGATTTGATCTTGGGTATGGACTTCTTAGAGACGCACTGGGCTATGTTTGATTGTCACAAGAAGGAGGTCGTGTTTCGACGACCAAGTTTTCTCGAGATACTATACCGCGGCGAGAAGAACACTTCACTACCGTGTTTGATTTCCGTAATGAGGGCGGATCGGTTGATGAAGAAAGGTTGTGTTGCTTATTTAGCCCATGTTGTGGACACTTCAACAGCTATGCTAGATCTTGGTAGTATTGAGGTTGTTTCTGAGTTTCCGGATGTGTTTCCAGCGGAGTTACCTGGTATACCCCTGTGCGGGAGATTGATTTCACTATTGAGCTGTTGCCGGGTACATGACCGATTTCACAGACACCATATCGTATGGCGCCAGCGGAGTTGAAAGAGTTGCAAGTTCATCTCCAGGAATTACTGGATAAGGGTTTTATTCGACCTAGTGTTTCTCCGTGGGGTGCTCCGGTGTTATTTGTGCGGAAGAATGATGGATCTATGCGTTTGTGCATCAACTACCGGAAGCTGAATCAGGTTACGGTGAAGAACAAGTATCCGTTACCGCGGATTGACGATTTGTTCGATCAGCTTAAGAGAGCATCAGTCTTTTCGAAGATTGATCTTCGATCCGGATATCACCAGTTGAGGATCCGGGACTCCGATGTAGCCAAGACAGCTTTCAGGTCACAGTATAGGCATTACTAGTTTCTGGTTATGCCGTTTGGGTTGACCAACGCCCCCGCAGCTTTCATGGACTTGATGAATCGAGTGTTCAGACGGTTCCTGGACAAGTTTGTGATTGTGTTTATTGACGATATTCTGATCTATTCCAGAAGTGTGGGCCAGCATAAGAAGCATTTGCGAGCGGTGTTGCGGACTTTGCGGGACCATCAGACCTACTACTGTACCGGAGATCCGAAGTATCTACTGTACCGGAGCAGACCTAATACTGTATCGGAGATCCGGAGTATCTTGGGTTTAGCAGGCTATTACCGGCGGTTTCTACAGGATTTCTCTCAGATCGCTACACCACTGACCAGATTGACGAAGAAGGGCGTCAAGTTTGAGTGGTCCGATGCATGTGAGGAGAGTTATTTGCTCCTGAAGGAGAGGTTGACTACTACACCGGTTCTGACATTGCCAGACGACAGCGGTGTGTTCGTAGTGTACAGTGATGCGTCGAAATTGGGGCTTGGCTGTGTGTTGATGCAGCATGGTAGAGTTGTGGCCTACGGTTCCAGGCAGCTGAAACCACATGAGGTCAACTATCCGACGCATGATTTGGAGTTAGCCGCTATTGTGTTAGCGTTGAAGAGTTGGAGACATTACCTGTATGGAGCTCAGTGTAAGATCTACACTGACCACAAAAGTCTCACTTACTTGCAGACGCAGCCGGATTTGAACATGAGGCGACGCCGGTGGATGGAGTTGATCAACGACTACGATTGCACGTTCGAGTACCATCCAGGGAAGGCCAATGTGGTAGCTGACGCACTTAGCCAAAAATTCGAAGTTTCATTGCTCCATATGTGTGTGGCCAGAGTGTCGATGTTAGCAGAGCTTCGGGCTACGGGTGCCGAGTTCGAGTGGGATGATGAGGGAGCTTTGTTGGCCAGTTTTCAGGTTCGACCCGTATTGGTTGATCAGGTACGAGAGGCCCAGGACTCAGATTCCTACTTGTTGGGCAAGAAGACCATGATACGGAATGGTGTGCCTACAGAGTTTCGATTGAGCGACGACGGTACGTTGTTGTTCAGAGGCAGGTTATGTGTGCCTAGAGACGAGAGCCTGAAGAAGGAGATTCTAGATGAGGCCCACAGTTCAGCGTATGCGATGCATCCCGGAGGTACGAAGATGTTTCGTACACTTCGAGCGTATTACTGGTGGCGCAATATGAAGAGGGAGATTACCACGTACGTGAGCCAATGTTTGATCTGTCAGCAGGTTAAAGCGGAGAGGCAGAAACCTGCAGGGAAGTTACAGCCACTGGAGATTCCGGTTTGGAAGTGGGAGCATATTACCATGGATTTCGTCTATCACTTGCCGCGTACTTCGGCTGGCAACACTGGTATTTGGGTTATTATGGATCGACTGACGAAATCCGCTCATTTTCTCGCACTTCCGGGGAAGATATCAGTAGGCAGATTGGCCAAGTTGTACTTATCAGAGATTGTTCGCCTGCACGGTGTACCTGTGTCTATTGTTACTGACCGAGACAGTCAGTTCACCTCTGAGTTTTGGCAGGCATTGCAGCGAGCCTTGGGCACGAAGTTGCGATTCAGTACAGCTTTTCATCCTCAGACCGATGGGCAATCCGAGTGGACTATACAGACACTTGAGGATATGTTACGGTCATGTGTATTGCAGTTCCGCGGGAATTGGGACCAGCAGCTACATTTGATAGAGTTCGCCTACAACAACAGCTATCAGGCCAGTATCGAGATGGCACCGTACGAGGCCCTGTACGAGAAGAAGTGTCGCACTCCGTTGTGTTGGAGTGAGGTGGGCGAGCGATGGCTTATTGGCCCTGATCTGGTGAAGAGCACTATGGAGGACGTCTAGATTATCCGGGATAGATTGAAGATCGCCCAGGATCTCCAGAAGAGTTACGCAGACGTGAGGAGGAAGAGCCTTGAGTTTGATGTAGGTGATTGGGTTTTCCTGAAACTATCTCCGTGGAGGGGAGTTGTGTGTTTCGGGAAGCGTGGCAAGCTTCGACCATGATACATTGGTCTGTACGAGATTACAGAGAGGATTGGAGCTGTTGCTTACGGACTTGAGTTGCCAGCTGAGATGGCTCGCGTACATGATGTTTTCCACGTCTCGATGTTGCGGAAGTACATCTCAGATCCATCACATGTGTTAGCCCCACAGCAGTTGCCGATCAGAGAGGATTTGACGTACGTGGAGGAGCCTGTGCAGATTCTCGATCGTCGTGAGCAGGAGTTGAGGCACCGTGTGATCCCGCTAGTGAAGGTCTTATGGCAGAACCACTCAGTTAAGGAGGCCACCTGGGAAACTGAGCAGTGTATGCGGGAGCAGTATTCTCAGCTGTTCACTTGACAGGTATGTAAATTTCGAGGTCGAAATTTTTTTTAAGGGGGGTAGATTTGTGATGACCCGAACCAGAATCAGTAGTGTAGTCGGCACGATTCACGAATTAGCGTATAGTCGCGGTTTCACGTTATGTGTGTGGTTGTCGATTTCGTTCGCGACTTTATTATCGGCCGAGAATTTGAATTGAGTTTCTTCACGGAAGTATAGAGCACGTGATTTCGAGCTCGTGGGCGGTTCCGGATGATTTTTCCGATAACCGAGGAATATAATATGATTATTCGAAGTTTCGGCTTTCGACGAGTTTATCCGTTTGTTTCGTGTTTATCCGAATCGTTTTGATTATTCGTTTTGGACCGTCGATTGACCCGAGGCGCAAGTATAAATATCGGAAATAGTCGTAAAATTGTCGAAAAACACTGCTTGAAGTTTACCAGCGTTGACTTTCCGTTTTTGGAAGTTTGACCCGTGGAGGAAACTTTTCCGTTTGGTTCTCGCTGGCCGACTTGCATTTTCCGGCCACCTCCGACCTCGTTGAGGGTATGAATCGCTTCCTCTTGTGATTTTAAGTTGTTTTGCAATTGGAATTATGGAAATTGATGGAGATTTGAGGTGACCCGATTCGGGTTTGGTTGCCGGATTTCGCCGGTGACGGTTAGGGGGTTCCGGCGAGTTGTGGAGGTGGGGATGTTGGGGTTTCAACTCCCCACACCTTGGTGATGCTCCCTGGGTGGTTAGTTTGGGCTGAGAAGGTGGTTTTGATGGAACCCGATTAGGTTGCCGGAGGAGAAATTCCGTTCGGTTTTAGGTGAAATTGAAGGTCCTGTGGTTTGAATTGAAGGTTGTGGTAGTTATAAAAGAGGATGGGCTTGAGGAGAGCTTCAATTCTGGAGCTTTCTCGCCGGAGAAAGTCACCGTTGACGGCGCGCCGCCGCCCGCGGCGACGGTCAACGGCGGCGCTCCGGCGAGAGGGTTGACTTTTTAGTTTTCGATGAATTTAATGTCGTTTTTCTCGTAATCGCGCCCCGATTATCGCCTTGAGGTTTTCGTATTGATTTGGGTGTCGGATTTTCAGTCGAAGGTTTCGAGTGGAGATTTCGGAAATTCCGTTGGTTATTTTATACAGTTTTATATGTTTCCGGGAACGGTTGGTTTCTGTGGTTAAGTACAGAGTTGTGGGCTATGATTTTGATCAGTTGTGTTTTGTGAATATTCAGGGGATCGAGATCGAGATCGTGCTTCAGGCGAGGGATCTTCCGCCAGGCCACAAGATTAGCGCGAGTGCGCGTTTTGCTCACCTGTGAGTGGACAGTTTCTTTTCACTGATAATCGCGAGTCTTTATACACGTTTTACGAATACGAGCATGCATACCGGATTATGATTTATATAAGCATGTGTTATACGATTATATTACGTATATGCATTTTATATATTGCTTTACGTATTTGCATCGAATTATACATGATTTGGTTTACACTGAGTACAGTCACTGTTTATGTTGTTGTATCGATACACTCACATCCCGGCTGATCCCCGAGGGTGTCTACCAGGGGGAATCTGTACCTTGTGCCGATGTATTTCCGGGTGGGAACGGATAACCTGACCTGAGGCCTTTCTGGCTAGAATCACGTGTGGGTCTGGGATCCCGTGATTCGGACTGTACTAGCATGGATGTGTTCATGAGCGACCCCGTGGGATTTTTACTTGCATGCTCAGTACGCTGGAGGAGTATGAGTTTACCTCGTGTACTTTATTATATTTATTTACCTGGACTCGCATATGTTATTTTAACATATATCATCTGGTGAAAGACATTTATTCTCGTCCACTCACTCTAACAGTTTTCATGTCTTTCCCCTGGGCTTTTCGGTTTCCGTGCCCAGTTTGTAGTTCAGGTTCTCGTGTTTCACGTCGTGGTGGGAGGCTAGTGATCCGAGCTACCTGTGTTTTCCAGTAGGTTCTTGTTTCGCCTACTGATGTATATATATTGTATATATTGTATATATTTACACTAGTGGTCGCTCTGATACATTTCGATACATGTTTTATACGGATTTTCCCGGATATATTATATATATTACAGTATGTTTACGATTTATTGATTATGTTATGATATTGAGAAATCCGGATGGGATTGGTGCCCACGGTTTGGCTTTTGTGGCATAGGATGAAGTGTTATTTTCAGGGTGCAGGTTAACGCAATTCCACGTTAGTAACGTTACTCTGCCGAACTTTTGAAAGATTTTTGTTGGTTCGCGTTTTCAGAAGGGGTTCGATTCCGGTTTAGGTAACTGAATCGGGGTTGGGTCCTTTCAGGTGTTTGTATATATATATTTAAAAATTGTTAAGAACGTCAAAGGAAAATCTTTGACTTACATTGAGTAAATATGCTTGGTTGAATAAGTCTCACTCTTTTGGAATAAATGACGTCTCAATTTCTTGTTTATCTCCTTAACTCGTCATGATGTGTGGGTTTCATCACCGCACATCATAACCTAAGTGAAGTTATGGACATGAGGTTGAAGGCAGAGTTTACAAAGGACTTGAGGGTGTGTGTTACCACAAAAGTTTGGCTGATTGTTAGATATGGTGTCTAAATTTCTTATGACTGGTGACAGATTCTGGATCTAAGAAAGAGAAATATCAATAGGGTATATATCATTAGCCTGGTTAGCCTCAGGGTGTTTCTTGAAATTAGTCTTGCCTCTCGCGTTTTTTCTATCCCTACTAGCCATTTCTAAACATTAAATTGGCTGAGTGATTGAGATTAGCATACATTATCGTGCGGGTCGTACGTCTGAAGAAAGACCTAAAGATCAAGCTATGTACTCTCTTTGAATCTTATGCGAACTCAACTTGGACATGTTCGCTAAGAGCTTGCTTAAAAATTTTAAACTTGTAAGGCTATAACCAACGTTGAATCTTAGCTGTATAACTCCCCTGCGGTTTTGTGATACTTGGATTTCACCACCAAGTACCCTAATCTAAGTGAAGTTAGGGACATGAGACCAAAGGGCGAGTCATTCTATTCATACTGTTCATGTAACTTGGATATTTTCTGCAGGTTCTAACTAATTTTCTCTTATGCATTCATACCATATTATCATTTAGGTTGATCATGTTTGATGCATTAAGCTAAATTTTAGATTAAGTAAATGTGTGATCCATGATGAATCAAAGTGTGTCATTGTATGAAAAAAGTTCCTGAAACATGTTCTAAGTCTATACATTCCAACATGAAAATTAACTTATATATGTACCTATGTATTTCGTAGCTGCTACATTCATATGCATTGCATTTTTGTTATGTATCATCTTCCATTCACATTTTAGTGTGTTTCTGCATTTTTTTGTCTTTTAATCTGTACATTTCTCGTGTACATTGTACACTTTTATATTTCTTTTGTCTTCTGATGATACTAATATTTGATCTATTGTTAAATCAGGTAGCTTATGAATGACTGGGCTAGTATTGCGTCAACTTAAACTTAGATGTCGAACTATGCCTAGAAATCAACGAACTCAAGACCCTACAAAACGAGACCCGCCTATTTTTGAGAAAAGTTCACATGTATCACCATCATCATCAGTACACATTTCAGACACAGAATCAGAGATGGCAAGTATAGATGGCACAAAACAGTTCATTAGAAAGTAGACTTGCTTGAATTTGGGTAACTTTGTTCCAACTTCCATTGTTTACCCTCAACCAGCAGTAGGCCAGACAACACCAGAGCTTAAAAGTGGTATCATACACCATCTTCCGCGCTTCCATGGAAATTCTACTAAAGAAGCAAACACACACTTGACAACATTTCTGTTTATGTGTGACTCTATGTGTCAATCCGGTACTTCAAAGGAAGCCTTCAGACTTAGAGAATTTCCATTTTCACTTGAAGAGAAAGCCAACGTTGGTTGTTTAGTCTACCTGCTGAATCAATCGGAATGTGGGATAGGTGTGTGAAGAAGTTTCTCACTAAGTACTTTCTGGTGTCAAAGATCACTCAACTGAGGAAGAAGATAACTGACGTCCTACATGATCATGATGAGTCTTTCTCAGCTTATTATGAGAGATTCAAGGAGTTATGTGAACCTTGTCCATCACATGGAATATCAGAAAGCAACCTCTTGACATACTTCTATAAAGGACTCAAACCCTTGGAAAGAGAGCTCCTAGACGCAGCAGCTAGAGGTTCATTCTTGGAAAAGCTTGCAATTGTAGGCCTTGCTTTATTGAACCACCATGCTCTTAATACACAACAGTATGAAGGTATGGCGTTACACTAGAGCAGAAAAGTCCATGAAGTGTTATCTTCTAGCACCAACGTAGAACTTTCCAATCTCACTTCATTGATCACCAAGCTTTTGGAGACCAAATTGCCACAACCAATGCCACCTGCCATGCCTATTTGTGGAATTTGCCTGCTTGATGGACATCACAATGATCAGTGTCCTTAAAATGCACCATCTCTAGCAGTAGAAGAAGTGAACACCATTGGTGGATTTCAACATAACCAAGGCACCCCTCCGTTTAACAACTATGAAATTACAATCAGTGGTTCAGACACAATCATCTTAGTTTTTAGTGGAGGAATAATGATGGCTTCCTTAATCCTCTTGCACCTCAACCATTTTAGCAACAAAAATCATATTAGCAAAGGTCCTCGTGCCAACAATGGTCCTACTCAGCCTGCTCTCGCCAATCCGGATTATAACAAAATTTTGTCTCAGCTTTCAACATCAACACAGGTTCTGCTGAATACACAAGCCCAACAGGGGAATGACATTGCTGAATTGAAGAAGCAAATGGGCCAAGTTGTTGAATTTATGGGCCAGATTAAGGGAGGAGCTGGAAAATTGCCAACTCTGTCTGTTCCAAATCCAAGAGGAGATTTCATAGTAAAATGATGTCGCCTGTCACTTCGGCACCCTCATCTTCATAAGTCGACCTGAAGACACAAGGAAAGAGCTCAATTCCATCAAGTTTGACTCCCGCTAATTCTTCGTTTGTCGTAGCATCATTTCCAAGTCATTTAGTGAGCAGGAAGAAGCAAGAAATAGATGCACAAATCTTGGAAATCTTCAGAAAGTTGCAAGTAAATCTACCCCTCATCAAGTGCCTCAGGCAAGTGCCGAAATATACTAAGTTTTTGAAAGAGTTATGCACCAGGAGGAGACAAATGAAATAGAAGAAGATTGTGAAGGTAAATGACACTGTTTCAGCAGTTATTCAATGATGACTACCCCCAAAATTGAAGGATCCAGGGAGTTTCTCTATTCCCTGCGTGATCTTTCAACAATATACTGCTCGACTTAGGAGCTTCGATCAATGTCATGCCATACACTCTTTACCAAGCTCTAGGCTTTCCTGCATTGAAGAAAGATAATGTGATCATTTAGTTAGCTGATCGTTATGAGACTTATCTAAGAGGATATGTAGAAGATGTTCTTGTACAGGTCAATCAGCTTGTCTTCCTAGCTGATTTCTATATTGTGGATGTTGAAGATTATGATGTCAACACCACGCCTATATTGCAAGGACGTCCCTTCATGTAGACTGCAAGAACGAAGATTAATGTGTTCAGTGGTACATTTAGTATGGAATTCGATGGAGAGGTCATTGAGTTTAATATTTTTAATACCATGAGACATCCTTCAACTAGTGTTAATTCGTACTTTTCTGTGGATATTGTCAATTCTTTGGCGCAAGCACACTTGGACATAAGGAAGGAAGATACGTTGGACTTGGTACTTCAAGAAGGAGCAGGGAAGACTCGACTCGGGAATGATGCCCATTTTA
Source organism: Geum urbanum (assembly GCA_946800695.1). Taxonomy (NCBI): domain Eukaryota; kingdom Viridiplantae; phylum Streptophyta; class Magnoliopsida; order Rosales; family Rosaceae; genus Geum; species Geum urbanum. Next base: position 39,496,560 of record OX327002.1, on the reverse strand, counting down.
ATGAACTTTGGCTCGAGATGGAGCATGTAGCTCGTGAAGTTTTGGCCTTTTTAGACGCAACACAACTTGATCTCAGACACTCTTCTCCTTTGTCGATCCCTTTTGGAGAAAACAGGATGCTTCCTTCAATTGTTCAAGCACCAGAAAACGAGCTGAAAGTCTTACATGTACATTTGAAGTATGCTTATTTAAGGGAAGAGGAAACGTTGCCAGTAATTATATCTGCAACATTGGAAGCTGATCAAGCACAAAGACTTATAGAGGTTTTGAAGAAATACATGACAGTTATAGGTTGGACGCTTGCTAATATCAAAGGAATCAATCCGGAAATCTATGTTCACCGGATTTTCCTTGAAGATGACACCAAGCCTAGTAGAGAGGCTCAATGTAGACTCCATCCTCCTACAATGGATGTTGTTTAAATGGAGGTAATCAAGCTCTATGATTGTGGCGTGATTTATCCTATGTCAAACAGTCGCTGGGTGTCTCCTGTTCAAGTCGTTCCAAAGAAGTCTGAAATTATAGTTGTGAAGAATGAAGATAACGAATTAGTACCTTAGAGAACTATCACTGGACATCGAGTTTACATCAACTACAGGAAGCTTAATGCCACCACCAGAAAAGATCACTTTTCTTTGCCATTCATTGATCAAAAGCTTGAACGGTTGGCTGGCTATGTTCATTACTGCTTCCTTGATGAATATTCCAAGTACAATTAGATCAGTATAGCCGAAGAAGACCAATAGAAGACCATGTTTACATGTCCATTCGGTACTTTTGCATACAGAAGAATGTCATTCGGATTATGCAATGCACCTTACACCTTTCATAGATGTATGTTAGCCATCCTTTCGGACTACATTGTGAAGATCATTGAGGTATTCATGGATGACTTCACGTCTTTAGAGATAGTTTTGATGCATGCCTTAGTAACTTGAAGCTGATTTTGCAACGATGCGTGGAAACTAAGTTAGTGCTAAATTGGGAGAAGTGTTACTTCATGGTAACGCAAGGCATTATTTTAAGACACGCCATATCTATCAGAGGGATCGAAGTTGACTAAGCTAAAGTAGATCTTGTTCGACATCTACCATCTCTAACAAGTGTAAGGGAGGTTCATTTTTTTCTTGGACATGCAGGATTCTACAGACGCTTCATCAAAGACTTTTCTCACATTGCAAGACCTCTATGCCGTTTTCTTTAGAAAGAGACACCATTCTCCTTTAATGATGAGTGCCAACGTGCCTTTGCAAAATTAAAGGAACTTCTGACATCAGCTCCCATTCTCTGTGCCTCGGATTGGTCCTTGCCTTTTGAGCTTATGTGGCATGCTTCTGATTATGCAGTTAGAGCTATTTTAGGGTAACGCAAGGATAAGAAACCTTACGCCATTTACTATGCCTCTCGGACTCTAGATTAAGCTCAAATGAACTATACAACCATTGAAAAGAAGTTGCTTGCTGTGGTCTATGCCTTAGACAAATTTCGATCATATCTTCTTTAGACTAAGGTAATTTTTTACACAAATCATGCAACGTCGAAGTATTTAATGGTGAAGAAAGATACAAAGCCTAGGCTTATTCAATGAGATCTACTTTTCCAAGAGTTTGATATTGAGGTTCATGACAAGAAAGGTGTAGAGAATGTTGTGGCAAACCATCTCTCACGAATTGTACATGATCAATAGAAGCTCGTTGACATCCAAGAGAACTTCCCAGATGAACAGCTTTTCAGAATTCAAACAAGTTCACAGGAATTACATTGGTATGCAGACATTATGAATTATCTTGTTACAAGGGAGTTTCCAGCCGATAGGCCTAAAGCAAAACGTGATCACCTCAAGCATGTGGCGCAGCAATATGTGTGGGATGAGCCTTATTTGTGGAAACACTATGCAAATACATTAATTAGAAGGTGTGCTTCGGACAATGAGCATAGATCGATACTTGAATTATGTCATAATGAATCTTGTGGTGGCCACTTTGGTTTAAAGAAGACAGCATTGAAAGTGTGGAAGCAGGTTTCTTTTGGCAAAAATTATTCAAGGATGCTTCTAAATTTTGTACTTCATGTGATAAATGCCAACACAGTGGAAATTTGGGACCAAGGGATCAAATGTCGATGACCTATGTGCTTAACGTCAAAATATTTGATGTTTGGGGGATCGACTTCATGGGACCCTTTCCCACCTTCAACGGTTTCATCTATATCTTGCTTGCAGTAGAATATGTCTCAAAATGGATTGAAGCAAAAGCTACATGCAACAATGATTCAAAAGTTGTTGCAAATTTCCTTCGTTCTAACATCTTTTTCAGGTTCGGCATGCCTCATGTACTAATTAGTGATGGAGGGAGTCACTTTTACAACAGAACGATGGATGTGTTCATGAAGAAGTATGGTGTCAGTCATAAAGTCTCAACGCCATATCATCCACATACCAATGGTTTAGCTGAAGTTTCCAACCAATAAATCAGGAAGATTTTGGGGAGAACTGTGGCGCCTAACAGAAAGTATTGGAGCCAACATCTAAAAGATGCATTATAGCCCTATAGAACTGCTTACAAAACACCTATCAGAATGTCACCTTACAGATTAGTTTATGGAAAATCATGTAATCTTCCGATAAAGCTAGAGCATATTGAGCAGTGGAGAAGTTCAACGTTTGCTATGATGAAGCAGGCCTCCATTGAAAATTGCAACTGAATGAGCTTGAAGAAATCTGGAATGAGGCTTATGAGAGTTCTTGGATCTACAAAGAAAAAACTAAAACATTTCATGATAAAATGATCAAGAACAATTCGTTGAAAGTCAGACAGAAGGTATTACTATTTGATTCTCGACTTAAGCTATTTCCTGGGAAGCTTAGATCTTGATGGGTCAGCCCATTCTTTGTCACACAAACATTTGCTCATGGAGCCATCCAAATTCGAATTCGGGCACTGGACACGGGGAAGGAATTCAAGGTAAACGACCATAGACTAAAGCCATATCATGAGGATTCAAACATCAAAGTCATGGAGCAGATGTAGCTTCAAAGAAAGTGTTTCTTGGGAAGCAACCCAATGGAGGATCGACATACAAATTTCCTTTCTTTACCCTTTCTCTTATTCATTAGTTTGTTTGTGTGTTAATTAGTTAGTTCTTTTTCGTAAAACCATATCTCCATGCTTGATTCTATGTTTTTACTTGGGTACATTGAGAATAATATATAATTTAAGTTTGGGAGAGAGGTTTACAAAGTTATTTGAGTCATAAATTTTAAAATCTGGGCAGACAATGGAAATTTCCGGCTGATGATGCCCTAAAAAATGTTTTAGTGTTTAAGTAGTGTATTTTCAGAGTCTAATTAGTGTAGTGGATGGACACTTATCTTTTAGTAAGAATATCCTATGTGAATGTGTCTAGAAAGGAACGGTTGCTAGGACAGGTTTAGGATGTGAGAAATACAAGCTCGAAAATCACTCATACCTTTCTTGGTCTCTCTCGCCAACTGGCTATTTCAGTATGGTTGACCAAAGAAGACAAGGACTAAGTCTACACTTGTTTTAAGTATCTTGAGTCTTTTTGTTTAATTTAGTATTTTAAAGAGTCTTAGGATGCCCTTAACTAGTTTATGATGATTTTGGACCTAAACGAATAATATACATGGCATTTGGATCACTAATTATTTGAATTCTTTTGTTAATAGAGATGTTTTGATTACATTGACATATAGTAGATATACATAGTAAAACTTGTTACAGAATTCACATGATAGAATAAGTTTGAATCATATGAACCTTTGTGAGCTTTTGAGCTATCTGTGTTTATTTATTGAGTGATTTTCCATCATATTTTCATAGCTTAAAGGTTTTATATGTCTCATATGATTTTTTTTCATAGTTTATAATGAACTAGAGTTTGGTAGAACTTGCTCATGTTGATTTTCAAAGCTATAGTCAATACATACTTTGATTTTGGATGTGATTAAAGGCACTTAAGATTTACCACCACTTTTGCCAAATAGCTATATGTCTCATTTGTGAGCACAAGTTGTGACACCCCTAGTTAACCATTTTGAGCCCACATGCATTACACCTTACTTTCATCACCATATATGCCTAAACACTTAGCCTAGTGTAGAATATCCTTACCCTTGTTCTATAGACTTTGTGAGAATTTTAGAAGACTAGCACATGAAGATGGCGATTGATGAAGATTTTTGAAGGGGGATGTGTGTATGGGGATAGACTTGTCCAACAAGTTTGAAAAAAAAATGATTGCCGAAAGAAAAAAAAATTCGAGAGCTAAAGAAGAAAAGAAAAAAAAATTGTGATGCTCTCCGGCAATGTGTTCTAAGTGTTTAAGTTTGGATTAGTGTCCTCCATACTTGTGAATTTGGAGGTTACTATGACTTGAAGGCCTAATAGTGAAGAAATATGGCATTTGTCCTATTCGCAAAGCTCAAAGGAAGTTTAGAATGAAGTTCGGGCCCAACATGATGACATTCGACCCTTGCTCTTAAAATTTGACACTGGTGGCGTTTGAGGAGGTGATGCACGAATTTGATGAAGTTTTTGGAGTTTAGACTAAGTCTTTAGAACGTTCTTAAACACTACTTATCAAATTTTCTAATGTCTTAGCCTTAGCTACATTACAACCTTTTAAAGTCCTTGATGATCCTTAAGATGAGTAACCTTTGATCTGTGGCGTTAATCACATGAGTATGCATATGGTTTGTGTTCATTTGTGCAAGTAATTAATTCAATTCATGAGGTATTTCATCGATTCGTAAATATATCTTGGGTGAAAACCTTTTTCATGAGTGAAAAGATGATGAGTGCATCCATGTGAGGTAATTTTGAAATTTTCTAACGCATGCATAGCTTTTAAATCACCATTGTTTTCATCTAAGTCCACTTGTTCATGCATGAGAATGTTTTTATTAACTCTTGAATTCCTACTGCTTAAAAATTGTGATTGCCGTGATACTTGTGAACTTTCTGAGACATATTAGTTAAAGTGCTTAGTATTGTTTTGTTTCCAACGTATACTTGTGAAAAACGTGAAATCTTTTAAAGTGTTATATGTTGGAAAGTTTTGAGTCTTAGTTTAGTTTAGTACTTTCTAAGGGACTAGCAAAGTCTAAATATGGAGAAATTTGATCTACGCATTTTAGGCGTATTAATTAATGTATTTTTCTCTACATTTGACTATGCTAATTGCTTAGTATTAATAGTTTTGACTTATTTTGTTATTTTTAGGTGTTGAACAAAAGAGACGGAGTAAATGAGTCTACAAGCACGCTAAAATGTAACAAAAATGGAGAGAAATAAATTCGGCAAGAAATTCCAAGGAAAAAGAAGAAGAAAAAGATGTCCTAGCTTGACTAGGAGAAATAAACTTTCGGAAGAACCTTAGTGGAAGAACAATGAAAGATGATTGCGACACTTAGAAGACCATTCGAATGACCAAAGATTGAAGATCAAGTCAGCCAAAAACGTGGAGGAGGAAATATGGCAAGAAAAGGATTCCTAAGTTGAAGAGAAGAAGAAAATCATTGAAAATAAGGAAAGCAGAATCTGCCTTTACAGAACAACCAAATTCAACGTACGACTGGGAACAATTCAGGAAGAGTTACACAGAGATCGACCAATGGTTGGAAATATCTTCAAGTCTTCTTTCCATTCATACGATGATCACTATCTAACTTTTTCTGAGCGGTTCCCAGTCATCCGTTGAAGTTGGCTGATCTACACAAGTAGATTTTGCTCTCTTTATTTTGCGTGATTTTCTTCTCTTTTCAACTTGGGAATCATTTTGCCAAATCTTGTTCTCCACGGATTTGGTTGACTAGGTCTTCAATCTTGAGCTTCTCAAATAGTCTTCTAATTAATTTGGCCCATCTTGCTTTGTTCTTCCTCCAAGGTTCTTCCGAAAGCTTCTTTCTCCTAGTCAACGTAGGAATAGTTTTCCTAGTCAAGCTAGGACTTCTTTTTCTTCTCTTTCTCCATGGAATTTCCGGCTAGATTTCTTTCTCTCCATTTTTGTTGCATTTTAGAATGCTCTACGTCTCTTTTGTTCTACACCTAAAAATAACAAAATAAGTTAAAACTAATAATACAAAGCAATTAACATAGTCAAATGTAGATAAAAATATATTAAGTAATACGTCTAAAATGCATAGATCATCAAGCTCCAAACCGACTACATCATCAACTCCATCATGTCCAATTACTTGTTCAAGCATTTGCTTACAAGTGAGAACCATTCCCATAGGATTCATCCACACTCTTCGAGGTTGATAAGCGTTTAGCGGATCTTCGAAAAGTGTAATCATGAACTCTTTACTCATAGTCCTCTTTTGTACTTGTTTACTTTTTATTTGACATTGGATCTTGGTGAAATAATTTGGATTTTGAATACTTATTCGAGTCTATCTTCCATATGTTTATGTTGTTGAATTTGTTTGAAGCATGTTATGTTATATTCTTAATGTGTTGAATTAGATTAGGATGATTGCGTTTAGCCCCTCGCCTTTAGTTAATTCAACGAAATCATGATATTAAGGTGTTGTCACTTTAAACCACATAGCATGTTAATAATAGAATTTTGAGCATGAATTTTGTAGGTAACTTGAAAGGACTCAACCCCGGTTTAGTTGCTTAAACTGGAATTAAGCCCTAACGACTCCGCTAACCTTAGTTACTACTCACTAATTGTCAGTCAAAGCGAGGAAATAAAATTCAAAAGTGATGAAATAATAATATTTCGTACATAAGGGTTCGCTACTAAAACAAACAATATTCCCAACTGTTTTCGATATCAAAGCAGCTAAACAGATTGAACTGACAATGAAAAATAAACACTAGCTCGTAGGATCAACCTTGGATCCTACGGTAAATATGGTTATGTCTCGATTTGCATGCGCGCTCAACCTTAGAAGAAACCCTGCAAACTGGGCATTTTAAACCGAAAAGCCCGGGGGAAAGGCGATTAAAATAATCAAAACTGTTAGAGTGAGTGGACAAAAATAATATTTCACTTTTTAACTAAAACTATAAATAATATGCCTTTCATAAATAATGTACATAAAAATAATGTGAGTCTAAAAATAAACAAGCCTAGGTCAGGTGTTTGTCCTAACCCTCCTGGGTATTGTGTAAATTATGGGGTCCCTCTCGGACACTTCCGTAAATCCCGGTTCCCTCTCCGACACTTCCGGAGCATCTCGGGGATCAGCCGAGAGACTCGTGCATCGATGCAACACTGTGACTATGCTCAATGTAAACCAAATCATGCATATGCCTCCAAATGAAAATGCATAATTATAAATGCATAACATACACACAAACCGACAGTGAAAATAAAATGTCCACTCACAGTACTGTGCTGTGATTTTCACCAGCTGAAGTCTGTAAGTCGGCGTTCTATACGTCTAACACTGGCTGCTAATACGTCGTCCTTGCCGGAGTTTCGCCGTGGACCATCGCCGCCGCCAGCAGCGCGGCGGCACCTCCCCCATTTTTCGGCGACCCAAACACCAACTTATATGGTCAGCTTCGTGGTGAAGGGGGCTTCAATGCCCAGTGCTTTACGCCGGTCAATTTGGCCGGAAAAAGGACGACCCGAAACCCAAAAATTCCGTCAACTTTCGATCAAAATTCCGGCTTGCTCCGGTCAAATTGAGGTTGGAGACTATGGGAAAAAGGTAGGGGACGTCGAGATGAACATTTTGACATATTGGATAGTCGGTTTAGTGGCCGGACGGCGTGGAGAGCCGGTCAACGCGGCTCAACCCCGCCTGGCCCCAAAATGAAAACTTCCCAGTTTTCCAAAATGAAAACTCCTATTTATGCCCGTGATTGCGCGACAAAACATTTTCCGATATTTTCGTAAAATTTCCACTAATCATAACTTCTTCGTTATAACTCCGATTTCAACACTTGACGTGGCTACAAACTCGTATCGACAAACTCTACAAATTTTCACAAAGAAAACCCTCGAAAAATATAATCGGTAAAATTTCGATAAATACCATCGATAATTACCGACGGTAAAAATAAATTACCACCACTGATTAACAATAAATAAATCATGAACCAAGAATTTTTGGAACGGGTTATTACATAACTTGAATAAATAAAGGAAATTGGCTAGGTGAAGTAAGATGATCACTTATATATAATTAATTAGGACTTTATTCTTATCTCAACGTGGCTTAGAGTTTGTAGAGTCTTTTTGTGTGTTTGCTTGTCTAAGAGTTGATGCATGTTACGGTCCTAGGATTCTTTCTTATACTTGAGAAGTTTTTACGTAGTAAATTAGTATAATTAAAATCAACTTTTATACCCCCCCCCCTTATTTTCACAATCCAGTATTCAATCCCCGGTTAAAACGATCCCGATTTGCTTAAAATATTACATCTATAGGGTTTTTGATTGTGCGTTTAGCTTAGGTATTAAGTATTTAATGTTTAGTTTTAGTGTATCATATTGCATGTTCAATAGAGACAAAATAAGATTTTGTGTGAAGTAATTCCTTAGTGACGTAAGGGTGACCACCAAATCAACAATTGAAGCTTTGTTGTTCCTCGAACATTCTTAGAACGTAATGACTCTAGTTCTCTAGGCTTACACCACCATATGTATAAATCGGATAATTAGGGATAAAGTTAGAGCGGATGACCACACCCTTTTTCGTGCCAAGTAAGAGTGTAATATGTACGATGACTTAACTATAGCTCCTGCATGGGGAACATTCATCCATGGTTATTTAGATTAGGCGGGGGTAATCACATAGTATCTAGGATGGAGAGAAGTTCCTAACATTCACCTCTTTCTGATTTCTTCAACATATTAACTTTTCTGAAACTTATATCTTTCAAATTAGCTGTAACTTAACCGAATTATTTCGACAAATAAAACATCTTCGAATACCCTCAAATTTTGTGTGGTAGTGATTCACTGAGTCTAGTTTATTATGTTAAAGTTTCTTAGCATTTGGTTTAGTCTAGGTTAGGTTCGTAGTTCACTTTGTGTTCAGTGGTCGAGTCTGCCAGATTTCTGACTTTCACGTCTTTTAGTGTTTCATGTGTTCTTGAGTCTTAGTTTCACCAATTCTCTACAGTTAATGACTCGTATTTGTTATTAAACTACATTGACATAATTACATAAAAATAGGAATATCCTTTGAGGGTGATTTTCTGCCTATCATTTGTCCACAAAAAGAGAAAAGTTATTTAAGAAATGAATGCCTCTGCTAACCTTTTGATGGCACCAAAAGTATCCAGATTTAACAGTGTAATCACAGGTCATGTATACGTTGGGGATGAAATCTGCTCAAACTATTTGTTGCAAAATAGATGCAATTCCCATTCAACTTGTTTTTCTTTTGAAGGAAGGTACAATCTACGTGTAATTGACCAGAACAATAGTTGATCCTCCAAGCCTCCTATACCATATAGCTTGTTCTTGCTTGGATGGAGCTTGTATGCAAGAAACTCACTTGACCTCGTATACTCCCCAGAATCCCTATTGTCGTAGTTGTCCTCTGCATCTCCATTCTCATTGACCTTAAAAAGTGATTTTGAACTTGATGGATCACCAATATTTCTTTCTTGGTTGTAGACTCTACTAATTGTGAGTGTACTCCCCAGCTTGCCGACTCTGCTTTAATCGAGGTCGAAAAAGCTGAAGTAGTCGGGGCAAGATGTAAAGGAACTAATTTGTTCAAGTTGGAACATTATCAGTATATTGGGGGACCACATGTCTCGTTTATCACAGTTTAACATAGTATCAGAGCGGGGCCATTTTCACTCGCGTCGCCCTTCTCCGCTCATCTCATCGGGCCCGATTTGTGTTTCTTCGATTAATCTCTCCCGATGATCATTCCGGAGTCTATTTTGTCTCCTGATTTCCTAGTCATTCCGGAATTGGTTTTTCTAATTCCACGTGCATACCTAGAGTGATGTTGCACGTGCAGGGATGTGTTGGAGAGGAAAAAATCCCACATTGATAAAGTGACAGTAAATATAACTTATAAATAGTTGGACTAACCGAGGTCTTCTGTATAAAACTCAACACTTTCAAAATAGTTCAAGTTGGAATAATATCAGTTATATTAGGAATATTAGGAATCACAAATCACGCAAGATTGAGGGAGTACTAGCCATGGGAGCTGATGAGAAGCACCATGTTGGAGTCGATAGCTACAGGACCTTTAACTCCATGGTCATTTGTATAGTATTTATGAAAACACAATACCCTCTGCTTATCCTATTCAGAAACACTTTCACTTGGCCATTAGCATTAGGCCAACACTAAGTCACCAACCCTTAGGTACATGGAAACGAATGTTCTTATTTTTCGTTCATCTTTTCCTTTCCTTCGTTAGAATCGGAAAACAAACTGAATAATAGTATTCTTCTAATATTTACCACCTGCAATATTAACTTTACAATGTCAGTGGACATGAGACTCTTCGGCTTCATGGTCTTTCAACATGATTTTTCAGAGAGGAACAAGAAGATTTCCGACTGAGCTTTTTCGAGAGCTGCTGACAAATTCTCAGGTTTCCTACCACCTGCCTGAGCAAAATTGGGCCTTCCACCCCCTCCCCCGCCACAGAGCTTAGCTATAGGCCCTATAAACTTGCCTGCCTGTATTCCCAACTTCACAACTCCGGGTGTGAACGCGGCTACCAAACTCACCTTGTCATCAGCTGGACAAGAACCCAGAATCACAGCTGCTGGATCTTGTAGTGACTCAATCAGATATTCGGCTGCTTTTTTTAGTGAATCAGCATCAGTGTCATCCATAGATTCAACTAGTACCCTGTGACAGGATACAAACAATAAGAAACGATCTTGAAAGAAGCACAGTTTATAATGCACTCCAAAAATGGAAGGGAAACGAAAGCTCATTGTTACATTAAAATATGAAAAGAAAACTCTTGTGATTGGTAAGCAACTCAATTCTATGCACACTTCAAATTGTTGGTTCAAAGCCACCTGAATTAATATAAAACCTAGTTAAGTCTCAAGGTTATGAGATTTCTTGGGATTTAATTTGCAGATTCGTCTATCATCTGTATCATAAGGAGCTTCAGATGCATTAGCAGCATCGGGTATGAGCATGAGTGATGGTTAAGATTTGATAAATGAAGACACAGACGATAGTCACGATACAATACACGAGGCAAATATTACCTGATATTTTTTGAGGTTCCCACTGAAACTACCTTGGCCACCATTTGTGATGCTTTATAAACAGCAGCCTTTTCACGCAAGCTAGAAACTTCATTCCTTGTCATTCGTAACTCTTCTAAGAGATTGTCTACTCTGTTTGTGACTTCCTCAGCTTTCACCTACAACAATGCACATTCGACAAAAACCCCTGAGCCATTCACAAGTGTTTGAACACCAAATGACATACAGATCATTTTGATTATTAACAGGAACATTAAAACTCAGATAATTAGGGACTGCAGTAAATGTATGAAATTGAAGTATTGCACTATTTTACAGAAGTTAACCCTTCTGCGGAAATGTACATTTTGATCACTTCAGCACTGGCAGCAACTAAACTTAAAAGAGGAACTCTAAGTCAAGAATGCATTCTTAATGTATAGTAGGAATTATTAAACAAAGGGAAGCTAAAAGAAGAATATCTTCATAACAGAAATAAAGAAAAAATAAAATGCAACGGCTGAGCTCAGCATAAACTTCCAAAAGAATGAACTTACAGAACACATACTTTGAGGGTGGAACACAGCTGTTTCATATAATAATCTCTGTTATTGACATATTCAATAAAGGCTTCACCAGCCACTGCTTCTATTCGCCTGACTCCAGATGCGATACCCTGCTCTGATATTATTTTGAAACCACGTATTTCAGAAGTATTCCCCACATGAGTCCCACCACAAAGTTCCATGGACACACCAGGAACCTCCACAACACGTACCTACAGTACGTCATAGTTCAGTGAAATTTTTTCAGACCAAGTTTACATGCAGAACTATTCATTCAAACTGTCCAAGTGATTCACGCATGAATACATTAAGGTATAATAACAGCCATCTCGAAATGATTTATCACAAAAAATCCAAAGTGAAAAGAACCGCTATACTATAGAGTAAAAGAAATTAACTGTACTAATTGAAAATAAATCCAATTTATATGCATAAATCCAAGAAATACAAAAACAGATCTGACAAGGAAACAATGTCAAAGAAAACGATATTCTGAGCATATCCATTATTGTTCATTTTGGAAGTTTCGTAAAGTTAGACACATAGTTTACGCAATCAATACAAAGGTGCAAATCAGATTTTTTATTGGAGATGAAGCAGTAAATTAAGTAATAATAGACATACAAAGGTGCAAAGCAGATTTAATATTGGAGATGAAGCAGTAAAGTACGTAACAATAGACATATGACATTCTACCTCTTCGCCATACTTTTCGCCAAACATTGCTATAGCCCCTGCCCCTTTTGCATCAGCAAGAGGCATCACTTTAGTTTGAAGAGGTGTTGCATCCCCAATCCATCTATTAACCAGTCCCTCAATCTCTTCAAGTTCACCGTCAGTGATTGGTCGATGGAAGTTGAAATCAAATCGTAAACGGTCAAAAGCAACCAGTGAACCAGCTTGTGAAGTTTCTTGACCTATAACGTTCTTAAGAGCAGATTGCAGCAAATGGGTAGCAGTATGATGTACCTGCAGGATACCAAACAGGGTTCAGTTTGTAAGCTAAGAGAGTCTGAAAAGAATATATCACACTTGAATAGCAAGAGCCGTTTAAGAATTCCATATTTATCGACTTTTCTAGTTTGAATTCTGTTCAGCTATCTAAGCATAAATATGATACTAGGATGTGCCCATAGCACCTATAACTTTGAAACCTGTGTTAATGTGAGGATAATATAGTTGACCCTGATTTGTTTCAGTACCTTAGCTCGTTGCCTGAGTTTTGCATCCACTGCTGCTTCCACTTCTCGGCCAATCTCTAGAACTCCCTCTCTGATTGTACCCTTGTGAACGAATATGTTGCCCATTGATTTTTGTACATCTATTATTTCCATAACAACCTCATGTTGGTCTTCACCAGGGATATATAAAAATCCATGATCTGCAATCTGACCACCTGATTCTGCATAAAATGGAGTTCTGTTCAACAAAACTTCTACATTATTTCCTTCAGAAACCTGTACAACTGGATTCCCATCCACTATAAGACTTTCCACTACTGCTCTTGCAGAAAGAGTTTCATATCCAAGAAACTCGGTGTCTGGAACATTTTTTGTGAGGTCAGCACTGCTTCCCATGGAAAGTTTAACAGCACTATGTGCAGCTTGAGATTGACGTCTTTGGTTTTCCATTTCAATATCAAAACCATGCATATCTATACTTACACCACGTTCTTCAGCCACTTCTGTTGTTATTTCAACAGGAAACCCATATGTATCGTACAAAAGAAATGCATCTTTGCCAGACAAGCATGGTGTAGTTCCACTTTCTTTAGCACTTGATAATGCCTCAACAAGCATTTGGTCAAGAAATTTTTCTCCTCTCTCCAATGTCTGTACAAATTTTAATTCTTCCCTTTTCAACTCCTCATAAATACGGACTGTTCTACCCTTTAAATCCGTATTAATATGGCTGCTCAATTCTATTACTTTCTCCGCAATCGTAGGTAAAAATGCTCCTTCAAGGTTTCCCTTACCATCCCCCTTTATACCAAGCATCCTACCGGTACGTACAGCTCGTCTGATTAGCCGTCGAACTACGTAACCTCTACCAATATTTGATGGAACTACACCATCTGCTATGAGATAGACGATTGCACGCAAATGATCTCCTATAATCTGACAAAAGAAAAAGAAAAACAATTAGGTTAATATCTTCTCTGTTCTAAGAAGACATTTATTTGTGACACAAAAAAAATTGATTGAGCTTGCAGCTATCATATGAAGGCATACTTTGAGGTTCAATTTTGATTGATCATCAGCTTGGCTATATGATATATTTGCCAATTCTGAGGTCTTCTCTATAATTGGATAAATCAAGTCAGTTTCGTAATTGTTCGAAACCTGCAGAAAAAGTATAGCTCGATGAAAGTTCTCGAAACAAGTTGATATGATATTGGTGCATAACATATGTATTCTATGTTGACCAAAAGGATATGTCCAGTAGATGATAAAGTAACAAGTTTTCTGATTGTAATACAGGCTGACAAGGTGATACCTTCTGAAGAATTCGAGCCATACGCTCCAGTCCTAATCCAGTATCTATATTCTTCTGCTTTAAGGGTTCAAGTGAACCATCATTTTTTTTGTTGAATTCCATGAAAACCAAATTATAGAACTCTATAAATCTGGTGTCATCATTGAGATCCTGAAATTTAATCCAATAAAAATGTTTAAGAACAAGGAAAAAGCACATCATCAAAGTTTTTTAGAATTAAATGATTCCCAAAAGGGAAACCTTAATAAAGCCAACATACAGTGTCTGAATATCCCTTCTCAGGATGGAAATCATAATAGATCTCTGAGCATGGGCCGCATGGACCAGTAGCTCCACTAGTCCAAAAGTTGTCATCTGCGCCCATTCTCTTTATTCGCTCAACCGGAACACCCACCTGAAAGAAAAGAATATACATGCTCAGATACTAATCCAAAAGATATAGCAGTCTATTACATTCTGTTCTTAACAATTTTACGTCAAAACTGTAACTTTGGTTATATATCAAAGCCACGGATACACTTGATCCTGTGTGCCGTCCATAGCATTTCCCAACAGCAAACAGTTCAACATTACTAATTACAACATCTTATGATGATTCCATGAGATTAGCCCAAGTGTGAGGTGGGGAAGTAGATTAGGTATCAGTCCCCTCCAACAAGAATACATATGTTTTCCCCTAGAGCTCATTAAGTTGATGAATGACAAGATGAGAATGATGGAATCCAATTTTGAGAAATATCCACAAAACTAAAAGCAATTATCGGTCACCTAGCTCACCTCATTATGCCAGAGTTCAAAAGCTTCATTGTCATCTTCAAAGACACTAATCCATAATCTATCAGCTGCTAATCCAAATCTGAAAGGAGAAACAGGTACTCAGATGATTATTATATACATAGTAGGAGAATAATAATGACAGATGCCTAAATAATACAAATTTGCAGTACCATGGGAGAAAAATGCGCAAGTAAATTCCAAAACAACATTACCGAAAGAAAAATGACAAATCTGTATGTAACTCATGGCTCATCCTATCGAACATGAGTACTCACTTAAATAAGAAAGAACTCCATTCATAACAAAGATGGTTGTCAAATCTACATAGTGAAATAGGAAAGGACCAGATCGCTAACAACTATCTACAAAATGATTCACTTAAAAAAGATGTTGTCTCGCTTCAAAACTAACCGAAGTACATATTCAAATTGATAAGGCATAAGCAACATAAATTTAGTGCATACTCTATAGTTGAAAGCTCCCAAGCCCACTGGATTGCTTCCTTCTTGAAGTAATCCCCAAAACTGAAGTTTCCAAGCATTTCAAAGAATGTGTGATGTCGAGCTGTTCGACCTACATTCTCCACATCATTTGTACGTATGCACCTTTGGGCGGTCGTAGCACGAGGGACTTGCTTGGGAACCTGAACAAGATCTGCTAGCATCATTAGATAAGCTAGAGACACAGTTCGGCATAAACAAATAAATAAAAGACAAAAATAAAAAAACAGACACAGTATAATGCATGTCACATTATTTTATTAAATTTTCCAGAATTTGGTGATTATATATTTGTCTATGGTGGAGCAACTCATCTTTCATGCAGAAATAATCAACAATAAATATTATAAATTCTTACCAGGTTATTTTTTTGTGAACAACTTAACTTTTAAAGGCAAATGTGGCAGGATATAAATTTTGCACTGGAACAATTTCAAGTCCAAGTTCTGGAAAAGTCTGTGCCATACCTGACCAAGGAATATAGGCTTGAATTGAAGCATCCCTGCTATTGTCAGCAGAACTGTGGGATCATCTGGCACAAGAGAAGCACTTGGAAGAATTTTGTGTCCTCGTTTAGCATAAAAATCAAGAAATCGCTGGCGTATCGAATCCCCACTTGAAGGTACATTCTTAGGCTTATCCTCCACTTGTTCACCCGTTTCAGACTGTACAGTAGCTGAAAAATAACCAGGTAAGAACAATATTACATGAAGATAAAAACAAACTGACAAGGTATCAATAAGGTTTGAACCAAAACTCATACAATTAGCCATAGAAACCTGATGTATTTCTAGTCCTAAATTGTGAGCTCCGAGCTTGTTTTACACTGCAGTGCCTGCAGGGAAAGATATTGGGAGAAAACAGGGCTACAGTTGTTGTGGCAATGCATCCTGAAAAAGTCTCAAGAAGGATAATTGAAGTTCAGAAAAAGTGCAACCACATGAAGAACTTAACGGTAAAACTGTAAAACAAGGAACAGTCTGAATCAGGCTGACTTCTTTACTGAAACTTAGCACAAGATTACAAATGGAGTAAGTAGACTTTACAATAGATGTAAAATCTCTCAGTATTGATGAAACATTGATTGAAACACTCCTAACTAAGCCTCAAGTCCTACCATCTTGGGATGAAAATCCAAGAACTAAATCAATAAGGATATCATGTATTGCATCCAAGTGTGGCTTTGGAAACTAATTTTTCTCTTTTCCAACTGTAAACCCGGTGTTTCGTACTTATGTTTTGTTCCTCCTAACTTTCTGAAAATCAATACAATGGTGTTTTGAACAATAATACAAGTAAACTTCAGTAAAAGTAAAATTTGAGCGAAAATTACTCGGTACAACGACTCTGTGCATCAAGTTATAACAATTCAATGATCTAGATTTAGTATCATGAGGTTCAAAATCAAAAAAACACCAATCTTGACCCATCAAAATGAGAATGCAACAGTGAAAAAGAACCTAACTTTAAACGCTCATAGCTTCACAGCCCAAACTACCATAGCAAATTTCACAATCGGCTTCAAATGGGTTCTCTTCAAATTACAAAATGATATCTCAGAGCTTAGTATTTACACCCAAGAGAGTTGAGCGGAGAAAATTTTACCAGTAGAAAGGGCTACTTTCCGGCTCTTGTAGACTGGAAATGTTGATTTTGGAAATAAGGGCGAAGTGGGAAATGGAAACAGAGCTTTGGAGCCGCCATGGCAGCTGCTTAAAGAGTGTGGGAGCTTCAGGCTCGCCATGTCTGTGTCTCTCTGTAAGCGTCGGGGTACAGTGGAATTTCAAAATGGGAGATTATACTATATACGTTGGAGAGAAACAGATAAGCCGTCGTTTATAGAGCTCCACGTATTGGGGACCTTCTACTGGGCTTTGGGTCGGTCAAGTTTAGCCAACCTGAAACCGATTTAAACTCCAACCTACACTCGTCGTTTCTTTTTCGTTTTCTTTTATATTCTCCCAAATATCCAAAATTCACGATCTTAAATATTTATTCTTCATAATTTTTGATGTGTGTCTTGTTGTCGTACTTAAATACGAATATTAATGAAATAGATACAAAAAAATTTCTATTATATCGAGACAGTTATTGTAACAGATTGTATCAGCCTATATTTAAAGCATTCTATCAATGAAAAAGATACAATTTACAGTCTTAGATACTTGTCTCCTACAACACATTATCATCAACTCTTTGGGTTGATAGTCATCATAACCAAAAAAAAAAATTAACCTAACCTTTACAAAAGGCCTCCACCGCCGGCAGACCTAGTCACCACCGACCACCATCGTTGGCCTCTCTCTCTCTCTCTCTCTCTCTCTCTCTCTCTCTCTCTCTCTCTCTCTCTCTCTCTCTCTCTCTCTCTCTCTCTCTCTCTCTCTCTCTCTCTCTCTCTCTCTCGGCTCTCCTCACACAAGCACAAGCTCCTCAAATCTTCCTACGTCATCAAGATTGCTCGACTTCTGAATAACCGTTTCAGACGAGCTTCAACTTCAAATCGATCAACAAGTATACCGGTCATACCGAGCACAACACCCATCGAGGTAAACTTTTATAAATCATCAATCTCTACATCTAGGATCAAACTTACTTATCGCAAAACCCTAGATCTAGGATTATTGGCATTGTGATATGAGTTGTTCTATATTACATGTTTACCCTAGTTCCTATAGACTTATATCTATAGAGTATAAGTGACAGTCATGGGGGAGTCACGGTTTAGAAAAGAAAAGGAAAATCGATGTTATGTGATGGTTAGTCACGGTAGCTTGGTGCAGTTTTTTTGCCCCCGTTTATAATCGATTTTGTGACCATATATCATGGATCACGTTCTTATTCATTGAAACTTGAAGTTTTGTGATCATAGTTCTCGATCGTTACTAATAAAACATCCTTGTGTGTTTTTGTAGATGAGTTCAAATGAGCCAGCTAGGTCGGAATTCGACATCATTGACCTTCAAGGCAAGGAGTATCACTGTTGGGTCTGAGATGTGGAAAATACATTCATCGGAAAGAGACTGACCAAAACCATCAAACCCTCTAGGCCTGGAAAAGTTCTTATTCCACCCACAAAAGAATCAAAGGCTCAAGCCCTCATGTTTTTGAGGCGTCACATTCATCCAACTCTCAAGAAGCATTATCTAAATAAGATAGATCTCATGGAATTGTGGGACGTTCTAAAGCAGCGCTTCAATAATATGCATGATGCACAACTTCCTAAGTTGACTGTGCGTTGGGAAAACACCAGACTTCTGGATTTCCAAAAGATCCAAGATTATAATCAAGCAATGTTAGATTTGCAATCGGAGTTGAGTTTCGGTGGAGTGCAGAAGACCGAGCAAGATATGATTGGACGGTCGTTGAACACATTCCCTACATCCATGAGCATCCATGCTCATCAGTACTGGATTGAGTATGCACATGAGAGGATTACCACCTTCAGTGATCTCATCAATAGCCTTGCGAAAAAAGAGAGACATCATGAGATCATCCTAAATAATAACTCAAGACCGGTTGGTACTAAAAAGCCTGAGAGTTATCAAACTAGAGGAAAGGCCCGTAAAGATAAGAAAGTTTCTCGTACAGAACCTTATGTTTATGGTGGATAAGCTCCATATGGGGGTAGAGGAAGGCGTGGGCGTGGCCAAGGCCGCAGCTAAAATCTGACTTGGTATAGAGATCAGAACGCCAACTCCAACAAGAACTAATCTGGTTCGATTTCTAATGGTCAACGATCTCAACATTCTGAAAGCTACGTTTGTTTCAAATGTGGTTCTACTAAGCAGATGCACAAATAATGTTGTGCCAGTAGAGAGATCCAGAATATCTATAAGAAGACAAGCAGTATTTGACTCAAGCGAATTGTGCTGGAGATTTAGAGATGGAGGTTGACACCAATCTCGTTCTTACAGAAGACAAGGGAAATGAGCTTGATACTCCGGATTTTGATTAAGCCTATGTCAAAGGTAGTTGTCTATGTAATTTTTCAAGTTTTGGTTTTGTTTTTGGCTTACGTACTTTTCGGTCAAACTTATTAAGATGCTTGTCTTGTTTTTGATTAAGAACATCTAAGATGTATTTTTGTTGGCAGTAATGAATATTTCTTTATTTTTCGGTATATAAAAGTGTTGAGAATGTTCTATTTTTATACAATTCTTATGTATGGTTCGATGTTTACAATTGTATATGGCATAATGACACAATGATACAGTAAGGACGAGACACGAAAAAATCTCAAGACATTTTTGACCTTTCGAGATTTTCCTCGACCCGTTGAATGTTCCACTCTGGATTGGTTTTTAACATTTTTCGACCCGTTGAGTTTTTCCTCGACCCATTGAATGTTTACTTTTGTCTATGGCTATATCCAATTTCGACTCGTCAAAAATTGAGCTCGACCCGTCGAAAATAGATATCAAAAACTTGATATCAGTTTTAGGTTTTTTTTGACCCGTCGAAATTTTGGTTGACCCGTCGAATGTATACCCCTGGACACTATTTCGACCCGTCGAAAATATCACTCGACCCGTCGAAAATTGGTATTGTCAAATCAACTTTTATTTTGGGTTTTCTTCGACCCGTCGAAGATGTTACCCAGATATGGTATTTTTAGATGTGTTTATACATCGGTTTTATTGGAAAATGTTGAAAATTTTTTGACCAACCTAGATTTCAACAATAGATGTTGTTTATACATTGATTTACGTCATGCCATATCAGCACTCAACAAGGGTCATGCCCTTATTCAAATCTTTAAGTGTATACTTAAAATGTACGCTTGGTCTTTAGTACAAAGACTTACTTATTTACATTGATTTTGTTGATATCTGAAGCAAAATTGAGTGTCTAGAAGATAGTGGTACTACCCATACCATTGGAATAAGCAACTATTTATGGATCTTTTTCCATACAAATCCTTAATGACAACCATGATTGGTACATCATCTATTATACAAGGGCGTGGTTCTGCAGTTTTTGCTGTCCCATGGTACAAAATTATATATCACTAATGCTTTATAACGTTAAAAGCCAATCGAACCTTACTAAGTTTTAAAGATATCTGTGCCAACGGTTTTCACTTGGAAACACGTTGTGAGAATGGAAAAGAACTATTGTGTATCACCTTTGTTGAATGTGGCCGCAAGTGCATTCTAGAGAAGTTTCTAGCATTCTAGAGAAATCTCTGCGTGGGGATATGCAGTGTTACACGCAACCATGCTTCTTCATTTTCGACCTGTAGCCCACCAACCATTCAGTGAGTACCAGCTAGTAACTGGATATGAGCCTGATGTTTCACATTAGCACAGTTTTGATTGCGCAGTTTTTGTGCCAATTGCACATCCTCAGTGCACTAAAATGGGTCCTCAAAGAAGATTAGGCATTTATATTGGTTATGAATCTGCAATGATAGTCCGATATCTTGAACCTTCGACAGGAAATCTTTTTACTGCTAGATTTGCATATTATCAGTTTGATGAGACATACTTCCCACCGTTAGAGGGAGATAAGAATGGTTCTATTCCAGTAGAACGTCAGGAATTGACGTGGTTTAATCCCACTGTGTCTGATCCTCGCACGTCTCAGAGTGAGACAGAAGTGCAAAGAATACTTGATCTTTAGCAAGTAGCAGACTCTATGCCTAACTCATTTGCTGATGTCGCTAAAGTGACGAGATCGGATATACATACTGCAAATGTTCCTACAAGGTTGGAAATCCTGAAAAATGGATTTGTTAGTGGCAACACCGGGAAAAGAGGCGTTCTTCCTGCTCATGTGGAAGGTGTTGCGTTGGCCTCGGCTCCTACCAGGAAAACGGGGAGACCAAGAAAATCCACTGATAAGACGCCAGTTAAAAGGCAGGTCATCAAGGCACAAAAAGATCTATTCATCATTAACATTGTGAATCCTTCACATGAGATTGTCTCTTACTACAGTTATGTCCTTGAATCACAATTGGCAAGTCTTGGGGACGCTTCAAAACCTCTTGTGATGTCAGAGAACAAAGAAATCTAGCTTAGAACAAATGATGTGCATGTTCTTATAGATAGATCTTCCATGTTAGTTGATGATGTGTTTGCTTATTCCGTCTCTCAAGAGATTATTAACGACGATGAAGTGGAACCCTTTGACAAAATGGAAGGTAGAAATCCAGGCTGAACTAGACTCTTTGAATAAAAGGCAAGTTTTCGGTCTGGTTATGCTATACCCACTGAATGTTAAGCCGGTTGGACATAAATAGGTCTTTGTTAGGAATCGTAATGATAAGAATGATGATCTACGCATTTTAGGCGTATTAATTAATATATTTTCTCTACATTTTTACTTTGATAATTGCTTGGTTTTATTAGTTTTAACTTATTTTGTTAATTTCATGTGTTGACCAAAAGAGACGGAGTAAAGGAGTCTACAAGCATGCAAAACACAACAAAATAATAGAGAAAATAAATTGGTTCGAAATTCCAAGGAAGAAAGAAGAAAAATTGAAGAGAAAAAGAAATCATTTGTTGACTAGAAAAACCTTGCCTATGTTGACTAGGATTTGAAAGCTTCCAGAACGATCTTGAAGAAGAACAAATGAAAATGGGTCCAATTAATTAGAAGACCATTTATATAACCCAAATATGAAGATCCAATCAACCAATTTCGTGAAGATCAAGATTTGGTAGGAAAAGGATTCCCAAAGTCAAAAGAAGAAGGAGATCATGAAGAATAAGGAAAGCAGAATCTGCCTGTGCAGATGGGCCAACTTCGAACGACAACTGGGAACGAATTAGGAGGCGTTAAGATGCAATCAACCTATGGTTGGAAAGATATTTGAGTCTTCTTTCCAAAGACACCAAAATCATAATTTTTGGAGATCTACAACTCCGGGAAAGTGCAAATCTTTACAGACTGCCAGATCTGCCCGAGAATAGAAGGAAAACCTTATTTTAGGAGAAGAATGATTCTTTTAAGGCCTATAAATACAAGAGGCACAGCCTCAAAGCAGATGATCACTTATTCTACAGCCTATGCTCTGCCAAATACTCTCCTCCTCCCCACAAATTAAGCCGACATCCTCAAGAAGCCGACTACACCACCATAACGCCGCATCTCTTCTTCCACCGACGCATAGGGGATTCTGAACGTCATCCACCAAAGAAGTCTAGTTCTCTTGAGTATCCATAGAGGATTCCAAAGATATAAAAGTGTAACAATGACCTCTTTACTCCATAGTCTCTTTTTGTTCATGAAACTTGTGTGTTTTGGATGATTGTATTTCGGTTTTATTACATAAGTAAATTTCAATAAATTTTCCATGTGTTCCTTATTCTAGATTTCAATTTGCATGAAGATAATTGGTCTTTAATGCTTTGGTTTTGATTTAGGGGATTCCTAGTCTAGATCAATGGTGTTTAAGGGATGCCTAGCACAAAATATGAATTATGCATGTTAATCGAAATTTAGGGTTATGGGATTTCGGTAGTGTTGTTATTTGCATGTGTTAATAAATGAGTTAGATTATGAATTAAGTTGATCACTTGTATATAATTAATTAGGTTTTCTTTTTGTTTCAAAACATGGTATGTGTTTTTGGGTCTTCTATGTGTTTGCTTGTCTATGAGTCAATGCATGTTAGAGTCCTAGGATTATGTGCTATGTTTGAGACGTTTTTAGTAAATAAATTAGGTAATTAAAAACAACTCTTGATACCCCTTTTTTTTTACTACACAAGAATTGCACGCACCCTTCAATCCCCGGTTTAGAACGATCCCTACTTGCTTAAAATACTACATCTATAGGGTTTTAAATTGTATATGGTTGAATTATGTGTTAAGTGTTTATTTGATGCATGTTTTGGTCGTATCAATTTTTGGCGCCATTGCGGGGGATTGTTAATTGTTTGTGATTTTTGTGTGTATATATGTAAATTTATACTTGTGCATATTACTAACCATTTTCTTTTTCAGGAATTTTCGAAGTATATATGCTAATTTTACTTACAAAATTTCAATGTTTTGTATATGTGCCCTAATTAATTTAATTTTTCGTAAATAATACATGTGAATAAATGTTAGTGTAAATTTTAATTTTTGTAAATATTAATCGGTGTTTGTATATATATATATATATCTAATAAATGTTAAGCATGTTAAAGGATAGTCTTAAATTTACATTGATTACATGCTTGATTAATTAGGTCTCACTCCTTGGAATAAATGGTGCCTCTTTTTCTTTTTTATCTCTTTAACCCCTTATGTTTTACACATAAGGTTGAGGGCGGAGTTTACAAAGGACTATGAGGGAGTGTGAATTCTTGAAAGTTTGGCTGAATGTCAGACATGGTGTCTAGAAATGGGTTATGACTGGTGACAGGTTTTGGATCTAAGAAAGACATACACCAATAGAGTATATACCATTGGCCCGGTTAGCCTCGGGGTGTATTGTCGAAATTAGTCCTGCCTCTTGCATTATCTCTATCCCCAACTGGCCATATTTTTCGATTGAACCAAGACTGAACAATTGAGAATTCATACTTTATCACACGGGTCGCACATCCTTGGAAAGACTGAAAAATCAATGCCTTGTAATCCTTGTAAATTTTTGGCGAAATCAATTTGAGACATGTTTGCTAAAAATCCCGAAAATTGTTTGAACATGTAAAGGACTTTCCAACGTTGCAGGTACTTAGTTGCATTAACTCCCCTGCGGTTTCATGATGCTCGGATTTCATCATCGGGTACCCTAACCTAAGTGAAGTTAGGGACATGAGACCAAGGGATGAGTCATTCTTTTCATGATTGTTCATGTAACTTGGATGTTTTCTGCAGGTTCTAACCATTTTCTCTTATGCATTCACACCATCTTATCAATTAGGTTGATCTTGTTTATTGCATGTTTTGGTCATATCAATTTTTGGCGCCGTTGCCGGGGATCGAACCCGGGTCACCCGCGTGACAAGCGGGAATACTTACCACTATACTACAACGACATTAAGTAAGTGTGTGATACATGATGAATCAACGTGTGACATTGTGTGAAAGGTGCTCCAACATGTTCTTAATTTGTTCCAAACGTGTGAAACAATTGTGCATAAAATAATAATAATAAATAATTCGTAGCTTTATACATATACTTATATATATTTCGTTGGTTAATATTTACCTTGCATCATTTGCATTTGCATTTTTATTTTTATATAACATTTGCATTCACGTTTAAGTGTGTTTTCGCATTTTGTGTGTTTAGTACACTTTTCATGTACAATATATATTTTTGCATTTCTTTTGTATTCTGTTGATACTAACACTTGATCTGTTGAATTTCAGACTATTTAATGAATGTCCACTCCTGTTCTTCGTCAACTTGAACTCAAAAGCAGAACAGTAAACAGACTGAATCAGAATCAGGTTAACGCAGAAGGGGTTTTACAAGGGCCTATTTTCAACAGTCCACCAAATAGTCCTCCTCCTAGTTCTCCTAGTCCACCTAATCCGCCATCACCTGTACCATCTTCAGATATTTCAGACGCTGAATCCATGGGTGAAAACGGAGACAACGTTGAGCAATCCATTAGACAGCAGACCTGTTCGAATTTGGGTAACTTTGGCCCAACTTCAATTATTTATCCACAACCACTAGCGGGCCAGACTGCACCTGAATTGAAAGTGGTGTCATACACCATCTTCCGCGCTTTCATGGCAATTCCACTGAAGATGCAAACACACACTTAACCACATTTCTGTTTGTGTGTGATTCTATGTGTCCTGCCAACACTACAAAGGAAGCATTCGGACTTAGAGCTTTCCCATTTTCACTAGAAGAAAAGGCTAAACATTGGCTCTTTAGTTTACCTGCTGGATCTATCACAACGTGGGACACATGTGTCAAAGCATTCCTCACCAAGTACTTTCTAGCATCCAAGATCACAAATCTGAGGAAGAAGATAACAAGCGTTCTGCAGGAGAGTGATGAGTCTTTTGCGGCCTACTATGAGAGGTTCAAAGAGTTGTGTGAATCTTGTCCTTCACATGGCATATCAGAGAGCAACCTTTTAACCTACTTCTATGAAGGACTCAAGCCTTTGGAGAGAGAGCTCTTAGATGCTGCAGCTGGGGGTTCATTTCTGGAAAAGCCTGCAACAGTAGGTCGTGCTTTATTAAACCAGCGTGCTCTCAACACTCAACAGTACGAGGGTATGACATTGCAACAAAGTAGGAAAGTCAGTGAAGTGTCTTCTTCAAGCACTAGTGCCGAAATTGCCAAGCTTTCTTCATTAATTACCAAGCTTCTGGAGACCAAGTCACCTAAACCTCAGCCTCCTGCATCACTCATGTGTGGAATCTGCCTGCTGGATGGACATCATAATGATCAGTGTCCTCAGAATGCACCTGCTCAGGGGATGGAAGAAGTCAACGCTGTAGGTGGATTTCAGAATAATCAAGGAGCCCTTCGCTACAACAACTATGGCAACTACAATCAAGGGTTTCGAAATAACCATCCTGGTTTACAGTGGAGGAACAATGATGGATGCCTTAATCCTACGCCTCAACCATTGCAACAACAACAACCGACTCAGCCTGTACTCACCAATCCGGATTATGACAAGATGTTGTCACAACTTTCATCATCTACACAGGCTTTGCTGAACACTCAAGCCCAATAAGGGAATGACATTAATGAATTGAAGAAGCAGATGGGCCAGGTGATTGAATTCATGGGCCAGATTAAGGGCGGTTCTGGAAAATTACCTACTCAAACAGTTTAAAATCCTGGGGGAGATTTTCGTCCAGCACAGTGAGTATCATTAGAAGAAGCCAACGTCACATAAACATCCTGGATGGCGTTGAGCAAGAAGCGCCCATTTCAAATACTTAAGAGTGCATCATGTCTAGGCTGTAAGATATTAAAAAACAAGCGCTTGTTGGGATGCAACCCAATGGAGGATCAACGCTCAGATTTGCTTTCTTTTCCCTTCCTCCTTATTAATTAGTTTGTTAGTGTGTGAATTAGTTAGTTATTTTTGGTGAATTCATTACTCCATGCTTGATTCTATGCTTTTGCTTTGTTACATTGAGGACAATGTAGGATTTAAGTGTGGAGGAGGGGTTTACAACTTTATTTGAGTCATAAATTGTAAAATTGGGCGGACAAAGGATTTCCAGCAGATGATACCCTAAAAAAAATTGATTTTTGTTTAATTTTCGTGGGTTTTTATTTTTTATTTAGGTAGTTTTTGAGTGTATTTTAGTGTTTTTCAGAGCCTTAGGATGCCCTTAACTCGTCTATGATGATATTCTTCTGAGACAATTTCGCGTTCATGGCTTTCATTTAATTAATTTTTGGAATTCTTTTGTTAATAAAAATGTTTTGATTGCATTGACATATAGTAGATATAGATAGTAAAACTTGGTACATAATTTCGCATGCGAGAATAAGTTTAAAGCATTTAAACCTTTGAAATGACCCAATCCCGATTTAGTTTCCTAAACCGGAATCAAACCCCTTCTGAAAACGTGAACCAACAAAAACCGTAAAAATTTGGGCAGAGTAACGCTACTAACGCGGAAAATAACACTTTATCCTATGCCACTAAAGCCAAACCGTGGGCACCAATCCCATCCGGATTTCTCAATATCATATCAATAGCAATAAATAGTAAACATGACTGTAATATATAGTATATCCGGGAAAAACCGTATAAAACATGTATCAAAACGTATCAGAGCGACCTCTAGTGTATATATATACAAAATATACAACAGTAGGCGAAACAAGGAACCTACTGGAAAACACAGGTAGCTCGAACAACTAGCCTCCAACCGCGACGTGAGACACCAGAATCTGAACTGCAAACTGGGCACGGAAACCGAAAAATCCAGGGAAAAGGCAAAAAAACGTTAGAGTGAGTGGACGAAAATAAACATATGCCTTTCACCAGTTTCATATACATAATCAATGTAAAACAATGTGAGTTCGGATAGTATATATGGAGGTTGCCAGGCGAATCTCTCAAACCCGACGGTCAGGTGAATCGCTCAAACTCGACGGTGATAGGCCAGGGGAATCTCTCAACCCCGGCGGCATACAGGGGAATCTCTCAACCCTGCCCAGAGGAATCTCTCGACTCTAGTCCAGAGGAATCTCTCAACTCTGGCGGACTACCGGTGATCAGCCGAGTAGCCGAAGCATCGATGCAGTAATGCCATCACCAATAAATATAAAATAATACCTCCGAAATTAATAAATAACTCAACATCGTATAACGTAAATACGGAAAATCACAAAAAATCACGAACTCGCAATAACTGTGAAAATATAAAAATGTTCACTCACAGATGATCAGAGCGCGCACTCGCGCTAATCAAATGGTCCGGCGGAAGATCCCTCACCCGAAGCACGATCTCGATCCCCTGAATAATCATAATATATACATGATCAAAATCACAATTCTCAACACTGTACCACACCTCGGAAACCAACTGTTCCCGGAAATATACAATATTGTGCAAAATAATCGACGAAATTCCCGAAATCTCCACTCAAAACCTTCGACTGAAAATCCGATACCCAAATCAATTCGAAAACCTCAAGGCGACGATCGGGGCGCAAATACGAGAAAAACGACATTAAAATCATCAAATTCCAAAGAGTCAACAGGTCGCCGGAGCTCCGGCGTTGATCGCCGCCGCCGGCGGCGGCGCGCCGTCAACCGGAGAGTTTTCCTGGTGACCGAGCTCACCAAAGCTTTATCTCGATGAGTAGAACACATTTCTCTTTTATGGCACGGATCAATTCTGGCGGGATTGGCCGGAAATCAGCTCGAAAGCCACGGATTCCTTCACCGCCGGCGATTCTCCGATCTCTTCTGTTCTCCGTCCACGGCGCATGGCGGCCTTCGAGACCACTCCCAAAAGCACCACCGTGGCCCCACGGTCCAAACCAGGGTGGCCGGAGCGCCACCGTCCACAAAACCCAAACCGGCCGGAAAAATCAAGGATTTCAACTCCACATTTCTCCCTCAATTCTCAACCAAATCAAGAAATTCCTAGTTCTAAACTGTTTAGAATCACGAGGAGAACATTTTACCTTCAAGGGTCGTGGCCTAAAACGGCCGGAATCGGCAAGTCCGCCGGAGAAATCCAAACGGTACGTTTTCCTCCACGGGTCAACTCGGTCAACGCCTCCAAACTCAGTCAACGCCGGTCAAACTTCCCGAACAGTGTTATTCGACAATTTTCGATTATTTCCGATATTTATACTCGCGCCTCGGGACGATCGACGGACCAAAATGGATAACCATTATGATTCGGATAAACTCGATACGAACGGATAAACTCGTCGATATTCCGAAACTTCAAATAATCATATTATATTCCTCGGTCATCGAAAAAATCATCCAGAACCTCCCACGAATTTGAAATCACGTGTAACACAACTCTGGAGAAGAGACTCAACTCAAATTCTCGGCCGATAATTAAGTCGTAAACAAAACCGGCAAACCACACAGTTATCGATAAACCGCGATTACGTATAACCTCGTGAATCGTGCTGATTACTCTACTGATTTTGGTTTGGGTCGTCACAACCTTAAAGTGAGTTTTGAGCTAAAATTATGTTTTCTTGAAGTGAATTTTGCCATCTTTAGATTTTTAGTTTCAAAAATGTTTACATGCCTCATATAATTGCTTGCCATAGTTTTTAATGAACTAGAGATTGCTAGAACTTACTCATGTGATTTTCAAAGCTTATAGTCAATACATACTCTGATTTTGGATATGATTCAAGCCACTTAGGATTTTACCACCACCTTGCCAAATTGCCAAATGTCCCATTTGTGCGCACGAGTTGCGACACCCTTAGTTAGTCATTTTGAGCCCACATTAAGCTTTTCTTTCATCACCATATATATGTAAACACTTAACCTAGTGTAGATTTTCCTTACCCTTGTTTCAAAGACTTGGTGAGAATTTTCAAAGCTAGAGACATGGAGATGGTGTGAAGATGATGAGAATATGTGTGTATGAGGATAGACTTGTCCAACAAGATAAAAGAAAGAGTAGTTGCCGAAAAAAGAAAAAAAATCAAGAAGAAAAATCGGGAGCATGAAATGAAAAGAAAAAAAAATTATGAAGCTCTCCAGCAATAGATTTTTAATGTTCAAGTTTGGATTAATGTCCCTCATATTTGTGGATTTGGAGTTTGTATAGAATAGAAGGCCTAATAGTAAAGAAATAAGGCCTTTGTTCTGTTCACAAAGCTCAGAGGAAGATTAGAATGAAGTCTAGGCCCAACAAGATGATATCTGACTCTTGTTCTTGAATGCTGGAACTGGTAATGTTGGTGAAGGAGGTTTGCACGACATTACTGAAGTTTTTGGAGCTTGACTAAGTCTTTGGAACATTCTTGAAACACCACTTATCCAAATTTTTGAATACCTTAGCCTCAGCTCCATTACAACCCTTCAAAGTCCTTTAAGATCCTTAAGATGAGTAGCCGTTGATATGTGGAGTTAATCGCATGAGTAAACATATGGTTTGGGTTCATTTGTGCAAGTAATTGGTTTTATTTACGAGGATTTCATTTGTTCTTATATATATATATATATTGAGTGAAAACCCTTTTTCATGAGTGAAAAGATGATAAGTGCATCCATGTGAGGATTTTGAACTTTTCTAGTGCATGCATAGCTTATAAAGCACCATTGTTTTCTTCTAAGTCTTACTTGTTCATGCATGAGAATGTCTTTATTAACTCTTGAATTCCTTGTGCTTGAACTTTGTGATTGCCATGATTTTCGAAATTCATTAGTCAAAGGGCTTAGTAGTATTTTTGTTGAAAGTTTTTGAGTCTTAGTTTAATTTAGTATTTCCTAAGGGACTAGCAAAGTCTAAGTGTGGGAGAATTTGATCTACCCATTTTAGGCGTATTAATTAATATATTTTCTCTACATTTTTACTTTGATAATTGCTTAGTGGTAACTTATTTTGTTAATTTCAGGTGTTGACCAAAAGAGACAGAGTAAAGGAGTTTACAAGCATGCAAAACACAGCAAAATAATGGAGAAAAGAAATTGGTTCAAAATTCCAAGGAAGAAAGTAGAAAAATTGAAGAGAAAAAGAAATCATTTGTTGACTAGGAAACCTTTCCTATGTTGACTAGGATTTAAAAGCTTCTGGAAGGATTTTGAAGAAGAACAAATGAAAATGGGTCTAATTAATTAGAAGACCATTTAGATAGCCCAAATATTAAGATCCAATCAGCCAATTTCGTGAAGATCAAGATTTGGTAGGAAAAGGATTCCCAAAGTCAAAAGAATAAGGAAAGCAGAATCTGCCTGTGCAGATGGGCCAACTTCGAACGACAACTAGGAACGAATCAGGAGGAGTTAAGATGCGATCAACCTATGGTTGGAAAGATATTTGTGTATTCTTTCCAAACACACCAAAATCATTATTTTTTGAGATCTACAACTCCAGGAAAGTGCAAATCTTTACAGAATGCCAGATCTGCCCGAGAATAGATGGAAAACCTTATTTTAGGAGGAGAATGATTCTTTTAAGGCCTATAAATACAAGAGGCACAGCCTCAAAGCAGATGATCACTTATTCTATAGCCTATGCTCTGCCAAATACTCTCCTCCTCCCCAAAAATTAAGCCGACTGTGACGACCCGGACCAGAATCAGAAGTATAATCAGCTTGATTCGTGAGTTACAGCGTAGTCGCGGATTTTCGACAGATATTGGAATTGCCAGAGTTGTTAACGACTTAATTATTGGCCGAGAATTGGAGCTGGGTCTCTTCTCGAGAGTCATTGTACGTGTGATTACGAGTTCGTGGGCGGTTCCGGATCGTTATTTGGACAACCGATGAATTAATTATGAATATTTGAAGTTCGGGTTTTAAAGGCATGCTTCTTAACGACTAAATTACCGGTCGAGAATTTGGCTTCGACTTCTTCATGGAAGTTGTTCAGAATTTAATTTCGATTTTGTGGGAACTTCCGGAGCATGATTTTGAGTTACAGAGTTTAAGTTGTGAATATTTCCGATTATTGATTGTTTAGTCGATTTAAATGGGTGTTGATTCGAGGGTTGACTTTTTATCCATTTGACCGATATGTTTGACTTCGGGTAATATTGGAAGAATATATCGAGATGAGTTTGTGGCCGCGAGAATTATCGGAATCGGAGTTACGACGCGGAAGTTACGAGAGTTTAAAGTTTGTCGCGAAATGTATTTATGGGGTTTCCTTTTTGGGAAACTATAAATAGTGAACTTACTATAACTGGAAAGTCAACAGATGCATTTATGGGTTGACTGGAGTGTTGACCAGTCAACGCGGGGAGGAGAGAGAGCTCGCGACGGAGGAGCGACGGCCACGGCGGTGGCTCGCCTTCCGGCCACCCCAAGGTGTGGGGCTGGTCTCTTTCACTTCGCTCCGACCTTCCCATTCGGTTTCCGGCCTCCCCTCACGGCCAAATTCACGGTGGAGAGAGTATTTTTCCGGCCAAGTTTGTGAGTTTATGGAGGTAATCGGACTATACTTTTCCGACCGAATTGAGCTTAATCAAGCACTGGGTTTTGAAGCTCTCCTCTCAAGGATTCTAACCATGTAAGTATGAAGCTTTAATTCGATTTGTGGAAGGAGAATTTTGGATTTGAAATTTGTGTACCAATTCGGTTTATCACGAAATTGACCTAGTTAGAGTGAGAATTGGCCTTCGATGTAGTTGACAAAGTTGCTCAGTGGGTGGTTTTGCATGGAATAGGGGTTGCTCCGCCGTGAATTCTTCCGGTCAACAGTGGCGCCACCGTGGACGGCGGTCAACGGTCAACGAGTTGACTTTTTGGACTTTCGACAAGTTGCATGTCATTTGACTCGAAATCGCGCCCCGATCGCAGTGGGGATGTTCGCTTTTCGAGTTGAGCGTCCGAACGTAAAATGAGGTATTGAGGTGTTATATATGGATTTTCGACGATTCGTCGACTTTGGATTACGTGTTTCCGAGAACGGTGGTTTCTCGTGATTTGGTTTGTATTGTCGAATTATGTTTGTGAGAATTGAACTTTGTGAATATTCAGGGGTTCGTGATCGTTCGTTTGGCGAGGGATATTCCGCCGGATCACGGGTTAACGCGATACGCGTTACGCTAGTCTGTGAGTGGACAATTTATTTTTCACGGATTGGTTGCGAGTCTTTTATATACGTTTTACGAACTTGAGCATGCAGTATGATTATGGTTTTACGAGCATGAGATTTCATACGAGATTATGTTTATTATGAGCGTGTGTTTTACGATTATACGATTATATTTATACGGATATACGTATACGAGTATACATACATTTATATGTTGTTTCATGCATTTGCATAGAACTGTTTATGATTTGGTTTACACAGAGTACAGTCGTGGTTACGTTGTTGTATAGATACACTTGCCTCTCGGCTGGTCCCCGATGGTAGGCCACCAGGAGGGGCAGTACCCCTACCTGACCGGCGAGGGGCCGTACCCTGGAACCGAGGCCTTTCTGGCTATGAATCACGTGGTAGTCAAGGACTCCGTGATTCTGACTGTACTAGCATGGACGTGTCCATGAGTGACCCCGTGATACTTTCTATGCATGCTCTGTTTACGAGTTGGAGTCAGCATCTCCTCGTAAACTATTTGATTTGATTTATTTATATTTCGACTCGCATATGTTTTTATAACATATATATCAACTGGTGAAAGACATTTATTTTCGTCCACTCACTCTAACGTGTTTATTGTCTTTCCCCTGGGCTTTTCGGTTTCCGTGCCCAGTTTGCAGTTCAGGCTCTGGTGTCGCACGTCGTGGTCGGAGGCATAGTGCTCGAGCTACCTTGTTTCTTCCAGTAGGTTTATTGTTCTACCTACTGTGGTATACATATATGTTTATACGATAGAGGTCGCTCTGAGAAATCTGTTGTTTATGTTATACGATTTTACACCGGATTTCAGTAAAGTACTATTATATTTATTGTTTTACTTTACTGTTGGTATATTGAGAAATCCGGATGGGATTGGTGCCCACGGTTTGCTTTTTGTGGCATAGGATGAAGTGTATTTTCCGCGTGCAGGTAATGGAAATTCTACGTTAGTAACGAAACTCTGCCCAAATTTCGGAAAATTTTTGTTGGTTCGTGTTTTCGATAGGGTTTGATTCCGGTTTAGACAACTAAACCGGGGTTGGGTCCTTTCACCGACATCCTCAAGAAGCCGACTACACCACCATAACGCCGCATCTCTTCTTCCACCGACGCATAGGGGATTCCGAACGTCATCCACCAAAGAAGTCTAGTTCTCTTGAGTATCCATAGAGGATTCCAAAGATATAAAAGTGTAACAATGACCTCTTCACTCCGTAGTCTCTTTTTGTTCATGAAACTTGTTTGTGTGTTTTGGATGATTGTATTTCGGTTTTATTACATAAGTAAATTTCAATAAATTTTCCATGTGTTCCTTATTCTAGATTTCAATTTGCATGAAGATAATTGGTCCTTAATGCTTTGGTTTTGATTTAGGGGATTCCTAGTCTAGATCAATCATGTTTAAGGGATGCCTAGCACAAAATATGAATTATGCATGTTAATCGAAATTTAGGGTTATGGGATTTCGGTAGTGTTGTTATTTGCATGTGTTAATAAATGAGTTAGATTATGAATTAAGTTGATCACTTGTATATAATTAATTAGGTTTTCTTTTTGTTTCAAAACATGGTATGTGTTTTTGGGTCTTCTATGTGTTTGCTTGTCTATGAGTCAATGCATGTTAGAGTCCTAGGATTATGTGCTATGTTTGAGACGTTTTTAGTAAATAAATTAGGTAATTAAAAACAACTCTTGATACCCCCCTTTTTTTTACTATACAAGAATTGCACGCACCCTTCAATCCCCGGTTTATAACGATCCCTACTTGCTTAAAATACTACATGTATAGGGTTTTAAATTGTATATGGTTGAATTATGTGTTAAGTGTTTATTTGATGCATGTTTTGGTCATATCAAATGAGATCTTGTGTTATAAATCTAGACTTGTTGAACAACTTTCTCTCAGCGCTCTGGAATTGATTATGAGGAGACGTATTCTTCTGTTATGGACATCATCACCTTCCGCTACCTGATTAGCTTGGTAGTGTCTGAAAACCTTAACATGCAGCTTATGGATGTGGTTACTACATATCTCTATGGGAATCTTGATTCAGAGATATACATGAGATATTGCCTTCTCAATGAACCTTTTGGCTCAGTGCACATGTCTAGATATTGCCTTCTCAGTGAACTTGTTGGCTCAGTGCACACGTCTAGATATTGCCTTCTCAGTGAACTTGTTGACTAGATTTAGCTCTACACCTATGCAGCTTCATTGAAATAGAGTAAAACAAATCTTCAGATACTTGAAAGATTCCATTGACATGGGCTTATTCTTCCCTTACAAAGAATACACAGAGAAACATGAAATTCTAGGAAAAGAGAAAGTTGGAACAAACGCAATCTGGAGTTTTCGACCCATCGAGCCATGGCCTCGATTCGTCGACTTTTGCACCATGGATCGACCAGAGTGATTCTCTCGACCCGTTGAAAATTCATCTTGCTTCAGACAGTTTTCATGCATCCCCTATTGTGAGACACCGGTTGATGTGTTGGTTGAATTTGGTGATGCTGTGTATCTCTCTGACACACACAAAGATCGTTCACAGACCAGTTATGTTTTCACTATAGGAAACACGGCGATCTCTTGGAGATCAACAAAGCAAACCCTTGTTGCTACTTCCTCGAATCATTATGAGATTATTGCTTTGCATGAAGCTGTTAGAGAATGTGTCTGGCTTAGGTCAGTCATAGGTCATATTCAAGGTTCTAGTAGATTACCATATACTATTACTGCTCCAACTTGCATTTTTGAGGATAATGCAGCATGCATGGAACAAATGAAGTAGGGTTACATTGAGGGTGACAATATAAAACATATATCGTTGAAGTTCTTCTTTAATCAGCAACAACAACAGCTGTTGAATATCAAAGTGAACCAGATTGGTTCCGTTGATAATGTTGCGGAGTTGTTTACCAAGTCATTACCTAAATCTACATTTGTGAAACATGTGAAACGCATTGGTATGCGCAGGTTATCTGAACTCCATGACTACGTTTACAGTCAGGGGGAATTACATTTCTGTAGACATCAGGGGGAGTCTACATCAAATGTAGTAGCTTTTGTAATTGATGCGTTGTACTTTTTTTTCTTTAGACCAAGATTTTATTTTACCCATGAGGTTTTTGTTTACTTGGCGAGGTTTTTAGTGAGGCAACAAGTCATGCATCATTCTTGAAGTCATCGACACAATGAAGAGTATTTAAGGAGATTTATTCTCCATAATTCCCGATGTGTGTCTTGTCCTACTTAGACACGAATATTAATTAGATAGATATAAAAAATCTTTGTTATATTGGGACAGTTATTGTAACAGATTGTATCAGCCTATATTTAAAGTATTCTATCAATGAAAGAGATACAATTTACAGGCTTACATACTTTTCTTCTGCAACAACAATATCTTTTTCGAAAGATTTTGTTATATATAAAGAATTTGGTACCTTAAATGTAAATGTTAAAATGCTCATTCACACGCTTAGTTATATTAATATTAAAGTTCCAAGAATACAACAATTAGGACATAATTAATGCTAAAACCGCATGAATGACACAACCATCTTCGGAATGTCCTGAATAATTTATGATGCCTAATATAACCCATAGGAAGCAGAGTGTTTATCAATATCATGCAATCAATGATGGTCATCTGCAACAATACAAACCTCAGCCACCACCGGATATACATTGTCATGCAATTATTGTAATCAATGATCGCAATCGCCATGACTGGGGTCGTCCTACTCAACCATCTTATCTCGATTCAAGATGTTCTTGCGATCTTCCTCTAACTCAAAAGAGAAAACGAAACGAGTCACGGTCGACCTTAAGATTTAGGGGCTCTGAGCAAAGTAAAAAATTGGGCTTCTTATTGACAACAGTATAAGTATACTTTTGAAAATATCAAACAAATTTAGTTTTCTAAAGGGTCAAATGAATTTAATAAAACCACATAAATCGCAAATTGAGACTCAAAGAAAGAGTAAGTATATACATCTATGACAGCTAGATAAAAATTATATAATACCAAAATTTGCCTATTTAGATCATAATTGAGAGTACATAGTATGACCTAAAATATGTTCATATCTAAACTGGTTGAAGGACCCTTTACTAAAATATGAACACAGTAATTATTAATAAGAGCATTGCTATAGGCCTTAAAAAAAGCCAAGATTTGTGGTTTTACAACTATGCGGCTTTACATATTATTATATTAATATTATTTGTGTATTCCAAATACCACATCACAAAAACACAACATCAATTTTATCCTTTCCTATTTTAATTTTG
Organism: Geum urbanum; assembly: GCA_946800695.1. NCBI lineage: Eukaryota > Viridiplantae > Streptophyta > Magnoliopsida > Rosales > Rosaceae > Geum > Geum urbanum. The sequence goes on along the minus strand of OX327002.1, from coordinate 39,459,604 downwards.
ATTTTATCATTTTGTTATATCAAATTTAAACCCTAGATTTTGTTAATTTAACCCTAGATTTTGTTAATTTAACACTCACGTTCTTGGAGCAAAACTCAAAACTTGAAATACTAACACCCACACATACAGCAAGGTGATTAACAGGATCGAAGGTGCTATTGTTTGTGGCTTTTTATTCTTTTAGTTTCATCCCTCTTTTTTTGTATTTTATGGATATGGTGGTGGACGTCTCTACTCTCAGCTAAAAGCCTAAAACTTGCTGGACAAAGATCGATCGAATCTTGGATTTGTGTTTTTTTCTTTCTTTCTTAGTTCTTAATTTATTTTTTCTTCTTTTTTGACCTGTATTAATTTCATCTTGAATTTTTCTTCCCTTCTTACTCTTCCTCCTCCTCCTTCCTCTTCTTCTTAGTCGTTAATTTCATCTTTCTTTCTTTTTTTGTTAAATGGGGTTCTTCTTCTCGTTGTTTCGTCTGTTTATTGTTGTTGTTATTAATTTACTGTGAAATTATAAGTAATTTTCCTTGAATTACATAAAGATATAATTGATATTTTTGTATTTTGATGTGGCAATACAAATATATGTGAATTAAGTAATATACTTATGTGGAATGTCATGTAAATTTAAGGCCACAAATTTGTGACATTCCTTAGGCCAAGACTAATGGAATTGACAATTTTTCATTGCCAAATTCAAATTTGAATACTTATGTGGCAATTGACTATTTTGGTTAAAATCATCTCTAATGGATGTATCAAAGGTTTTCACACTTTTTTTTTATTCTATCACAAGTGTCTGCTTTTCAATTTCTGTTCATCGTATGTTCTTCATATGCTCTATTTTTTCTTATGCACAAACACTTGATAAATGTTAATTCTACCATGTATTAGTCTAGCCGCCTGATAGTATTTCGGGGGTGTCTCATCTTATGAGGTATAGGCTTTATGTCCCCCTTTGTATTCTACCATGTATTAGTCTAGCCGCCTGATAGTATTTCGGGGGTGTCTCATCTTATGAGGTATAGGCTTTATGTCCCCCTTTGTATTCTACCATTTTATTAATCAAGACTTGAGGTAGCCGCAAGCCCTTACTTAAAAAAAATGATAATTATAACTCCAAATATTTCTGCCAATTATGAACCAATAGTGCTGGAATTTAAAACAAAGAAAGCTAAGGAAACAAATCACTATTAAAACTAAACTCATTAAATAGAAAACAAGAAATCCTTGCATTAATCTGAAAGCCAAAGAAAACACAACAAAGCAATAGAGCACTCACTACTGGAGGAGAGAATTGGGGCGACGTAGTTACATATCTTCGTCGCTCCAATTTCAATCGAGGCGACGTAGATTGCCTGAGATACTAATTACGTCGCTTCAACAAATTGAGGCGACGTATATTGATCTTGGTCGCTTCAATAATAAGAGGCGACCACTTTTTACATTCGAAGCGACGAAGATTAGTTTGGTCGCTTCGAAGAAAATTGAGACGACGAAGATTGCTCAATCTTCGTCGCCTCGTTTTTTTTTAAATCTGGATCTACTCTTCTTCTTAAAGTCAAACCGTTCATAAAGTTAGAATTTTAGAAAAACAGTTCATTCGCGTTCTGGAGCTGTTCTTGTGCGATTTTGGGAGAAATTTTAGGAAATTGAGAAAGAAGGTTGTTCTTGCCATTGATTTGATTCTTGAGTAAGGTTAGTTTGATTTGTATCTCTTTAACCCTCTTTATGACTATAATATGTTAAATTAGAAGTGAAATTGAAGTTTTGGTGAAATTTTTGAAGTTGAATTGAATTTGGTGTTATGTTGTAGTTTTAGTGTTTGAATCATTGAATTGTGGTAAATCATGTTATGGGTTCATGAATAATGTTTGAAATTTGGTTAAGTTTAGTGAAATTTATTGATGATTAGAAGTGAAAATGAAGGTGATGTGAAATTTTTGAAATTGAATTGAATTTGGTCTTATGTTGTAGTTTTAGTGTTTGAATCATTGAATTGTGATAAATCATGTTATGGGTTCATGATTAATGTTTGAAATTTGGTTAAATTTAGTGAAATTAATTGATGATCAGTGTAGATTAGGTGTATTCGAGCCTTAATTAGTAGTGTTATTAGTGTTAATCATGAAATCGAGCGTATGGTTATATATAATTGTGGTGTTTATCAACTTAGAACTCCCGTTTGAGAATCAACAACTCATCTAGTTGATCGAGTTGAGTTGTTGATTCTCGAATTGTCCCATTTTTGGACACTTTAGGTGAACATGACTTTGTTGATCCTTTTGCTATTCATGTGATTTCAGTTTCAGTTTTGGGATATGGTTTCGACAGTGTCTCCTTTCAATGTTCCCCGAGTGCAAATTAGGTTGTTTAGATATGTGTGCACTCGGGGAACTATAGGGAGATGCTGCCGAAATTTCCCTAAACTGGAGCTGAAACGCATGGGTGCAAGAGCGTTGACAAATGTCGTGTTCCCCTGAAGGGGATATGACCCAACCCGGAGGCATAAGGCGAAGAAGTGTGGGGTTTTGGTTGAATCGCAACTGTGGCATGGTAACTTTGTTCATATTGATTGTTTATGCTGACAGGAAACATGGACGGACACCCAGACAAAACTTGGATGACATATCATCATGCTGATCCAAGGTACATCACAGGCATTTTCGAGTTTATGAATTTAGCCCGGCGACATAGTAACGGAGCCGATTATCACTTCTGCCCGTGCAAACGTTGTAAGAACGGTCCGTTCAAGGTTACTATGGATGTCATGTATCATCACTTATCACACAGTGGTTTGAGTCCGGATTATACTGTCTGGCACCTTCACGGGGAAGTTTCTGCTGAACTGACAATGCTCAGTCAACGAAGACAGTGGCTTCAAGACAGAGTCGGTCCTTCTAGTGGTGTCGGTTCTTCAGTGAACCCGCAGTTGGAGATTCTACATGATGCATATCCTTATTATCCTGGATACCATGCAGATGCACCCCAACAATTAGTGGAAGATAATTCGGGCATGAACTTCAATGACATGGTAGACGATGATTATGAAAAGTACGATAGATTATTGAAGGAGTCACATACCCCATTATATGAAGGCAGTGAGGAAACTGTTTTGAGTGCCATATTAGATGCAATGGAAATGAAAAATGAAAATGGATGGTCGGACACAAGTGTTGACTCTTTATGTATTTACATTAATAAACTTCTTCCTAAAGGGAACACATTCCCCTGTTCATACTCGAGAATAAAAAAAATCTTGAGTGATCTTTCACTGGGTTACGAAAGAATTGATGCGTGTGAGTTTAACTGTGTGTTGTTCAGGGGGGCGCTTGTAAACGAGAGGATTTGTCCAGTGTGTTATTCTGAAAGATATAAGCCATATACGAATGATATTCCCAAAAAATAATTCGTAACTTCCCTCTAACACCAAGGTTGAAGCGTTTGTTTATGTCCCCACACACTGCCAAGCATATGCGATGGCTGGGGGAGCGGATATGCGTGGCTGGTAGCCTCAGCCACCCAGCTGATGGAGAAGCGTTTCAACATTTTGACAGAACTTTTCCAGGTTTTGCACGGGATTGCAGGAATGTGCGCCTTGGAGTAGCAACAGACGGTTTCAATCCATTCGGAACAATGGGAACTTTGCATAGTACATGGCCCGTTGTTGTGATGCCGTACAATCTACCACCATCAATGTGCATGAAAAAGGAATATAACATGTTATCAGTGTTGATTCCAGGCCCTAAATCTCCCGGAAAGTGCCTTAGTGTACTCATTGAGCCGATGATCGAGGAGCTAATACATTTATGGGTCGTTGGAGTCCATACTTTTGATCGAGTAGACAATGAGGTATTCTTGATGAAGGCAGCGGTAATGTGGACTATTAGCGACTTTCCAGGTTTAGGGATGCTTGCGGGGTCAACTGTGAAAGGGTACAAGGCATGTCCAATCTGTCTAGATGAGCTAACTTCAGAGCATATATATGGGAGGATAGTTTATGAAGGTCATCGAAAATGGCTCCACCAAGATCACCCTTGGCGATTGAGCAAGGCATTTAACGGGAAGGTGGAGTTTGGCGGAAGACCCTATCAGAAGAGTGGAGATGAAATTTTGGAGGATGTTAGGTCACACGTTTACCCTATTCTTAGCCAACATGACGACTTGAAGGTGCCGTACAATCCGAATAACAAACAGTGTTGGACTCACGAAAGCATATTTTGGAAGCTTCCTTATTGGTCATCATTGAAGATCAGACATTGCTTAGATGTCATGCACATTGAAAAAAATGTGTGTGACAACATCCTTGGAACCATTTTTTCGATTGATAAGAAGTCTAAGGATGGTCCAAAAGCTCGCGCTGCTTTGAAGAAGAGGAATGTGCGAAAAAAACCTGTGGCAAAGAGCGGGTGACGAGGGTACGGCGAAAGTTCCTCATGCACCCTTTTTAGTTAAAAAGGATGATCTAGAAGATGTGTTCCAGTGGTTCAGGGATGTTAAGTATCCTCTTGGTTATGCAGGTAGTTGGAGAAGTAAGGTGAAAGTCAGTTCCCCGTCACAGTTTTATGGATTAAAGACGCATGATTGCCATGTGTTGCTTCAACGTCTTCTTCCTGTGGTTATCAGAGGGTTCCTGCCAGAAAACGTTGTAAAGCCATTGATAGCACTGTCAAATTGGTTTCGTCAACTATGCAGTAGGGAGCTTAAGAAGGAGGTTGTGCGTGACATGGAAACTGAGATAGTGATGATTCTCTGCAATTTGGAGCTCATATTTCCTCCACATTTTTTTACATCTATGGTTCATCTCATGGTTCATCTACCCGAACAAGTATTCCTTACAGGTCCAGTACACTATACATGGATGTATCCAATTGAAAGGTAAAATGTTTTTCATTGCTAATATTATGTTCGTTATGTAATATGTCGGCAGGTAGGAAAATATTGTACTAATCTTGAGGGTGTTTTTGCAGGCAATTAGGAAAATATAAAAAGTCAATGAGGAATACACGTTACCCGGAAGGTAGTATTGCTGAACAGTACCTCGTACATGAGTCGGTGACGTATTGTAAGTCTTATCTCAGACGGATGGACAACGAAGATATCGACACTTCCCCTGAGTGGAATATCAGCTGTGTTTCACTCTTTGTAAGACTAGATATTATTGTGACGACCCGGACCAGCATCACAAGTATGATCAGCTTGATTCGTGAGTTACTGCGTAATCGCAGGTTTCCGACTGATGATTGAATCGCCAGGTTTGATAACGACTTAATTATTGGCCGAGAATTGGAGCTGGGTCTCTTCTCGAGAGTTGTTATACGCGAGATTTCGAGTTCGTGGGCGGTTCCGGATCGTTATTTGGACGACCAAGAAATAAGTTATGATTATTTGAAGTTTCGACGGAAACGGATTTATATGGTGAATTTCTTAATGACTAAATTACCGGATGAGAATTTGGTTTTGGTTTCTTCACAAAAGTTGTTCAGAATTTAATTTTGAGTTTGTGGGAACTTCCGGAGCATTATTCTGAGTTACGAAGATTTAGTTGTGAATATTTCCGATTGTTGATTGTTTAGTCGGATTATGTATGTGTTTGGGTTGAATGGTTGACTTTTTATCCGATTGGTCGATGTGTTTGACTTTGGGTTATAATTGAAGAACATGTCGAGACGAGTTTGTGTCCGCGAGAATTATCGGAATCGGAATTACGACGCGGAAGTTATGTGTATTTGAAGTTGTCGAAAAATCTATTTTTGGGAATTTCCTTAAATGGCAGGTATTTAATGAGGGGTTTCCTTAATTAGTAAGTCAACTGTTCATTGTTGGCTTTGACTGAGTCAACGCGGGCTAGGAGGAGGTGCGACGTGGTGCCTCACGGTGGTCGGCGTCGAGCTGCCGTCCGGCCATCTCCGGTCACGGGGGAGGATCCATTCGACTCGGCCCGGTGTCCCGATCCTGTTTCCAACCACCACGTACGGCGAGGCTCACCGGAGAGAGGGATTTTTCCGGCATGAAATTGGAGGAAATTGAGGTTATTCGGGTTCATTGATTTCGGTTGAATTGAGCTATAAAATGGATTGGGCTTTGAAGCTCTCCCCTCCACGAATCTAACCATGTAGGTTTTGAGTTTCAATTCGATTTGTGTATGGAGAATTCTTGATTTGAAAATTGTGTGAACTTTCGGTTTTTTGTGAAATTGGACAGGTTAGAGTGAGAATTGGCCTTCGATGCAATTGACAAAGTTGCTCAGTGGGTGTTTTTGAGTGGAATAGGGGTTGCTCCGCCGTGAAATTCTCCGGTCAGTGGAGGCGCCGCCGTGGGCGGCGGTCAACGGTCAACGGCGGTCAAAGTTTGACTTTTTGGGATTTTCGACAAGTTGCATGTCATTTCACTCAAAATCGCGCCCCGATCACAGTGGGGAGGTTCGTTTTTCGAGTTGAGCATCCGAAAGTATAGCGAGGTATTGTGATGTACATATCGGATTTTTGACGATTCGTCGTATTCGGATTATGTGTTTCCGAGAACGGTGGATTCTCGTGATTTGTCTTGTATTGTCGAGTAATGATTTTGAGAAATGGATTTTGTGAATATTCAAGGGTTCGTGATCGTTCGTTTGGCGAGGGACTTTCCGCCGGATCACGGGTTAACGCATATCGCGTTACGCAAGTTTGTGAGTGGACATTTCTTTTCACGGATTGTTTGCGAGTCTTGATATACGTTTTATGAACTTGAGCATGCATATGAGATTTCGGATTACATGAGCATGTGTTTTTACGATTATACAATTATACTTATACGGATATACGTATATGAATGTACATACACTTATATGCTGTTTCATGCATTTGCATCGAAATGTTTATGATTTGGTTTATACATAGTACAGTCTTGGTTACGTTGTTGTATCGATACACTTGCCTCTCGGCTGATCCCCGATGGTAGGTTTTTACCAGGGGAGGCTGTGACTCCTGACCCGAGGCCTTTTACCGGGGGGAGGCATACCTCTGATCTGAGGCCTTTCTGGCTAGAATCACGTATGGGTCTGGGATCCCGTGATTCGGACTGTACTAGCACGGGTGTGTCCACGAGTAACCCCGTGGGATTTTATGCATGCTCCGTATGCGTGAGGAGTTAGAGTCTCCCTCGTGTACTCGGACGCGTGAGGAGTTAGAGTCTCCCTCGTGTACCATTTGATTATTTACACTTTCGACTTGCATATGTTTTTATATATATATATATATTACTTGGTGAAAGACATTTATTTTCGTCCACTCACTCTAACAGTTTTCATGTCTTTCCCCTGGGCTTTTCGGTTTCCGTGCCCAGTTTGCAGTTCAGGCTCTGGTGTCACACGTCGTGGTCGGAGGCATAGTGCTCGAGCTACCTTGTTTCTTCCAGTAGGTTTATTGTTCTACCTACTGTGGTATACTTATATGTTTATACATTAGAGGTCGCTCTGAGAAATCTGTTGTTTATGTTATACGATTTTACACCGGATTTCAGTAAAGTACTATTATATTTATTGTTTTACTTTACTGTTGATATATTGAGAAATCCGGATGGGATTGGTGCCCACGGTTTGCTTTTTGTGGCATAGGATGAAGTGTATTTTCCGCGTGCAGGTAATGGTAATTCCACGTTAGTAACGAAACTCTGCCAAAATTTCTACGGTTTTTGTTGGTTCGTGTTTTCGAAAGGGTTTGATTCCGGTTTAGGGAGCTAAATCGGGGTTGGGTCCTTTCAATTATCGAGACTCATTGCCAGTTCAGGTTGACTAAGGCAGAGACTGCTGAGCTTCACTGGCAAGTCTTGGTGGAAACAGACGAAGTCAAACCTTACCTAGAAGAACATCTCAGAAGGTTTAAGGCTAAAAATGGTGAAGATTTCGACGAGCTTCCTCGGAGGAGGAGTTTTCTTCGATGGTTCTTAACATGGGTACATCCAACTATTAATTCTTGTAAGGTTCTTTGAGGGTTTATAACACTTATCTTTAAATTCTCTTAACACTTATCTCTCAGGTGTCCCTTAAAGAAAAAAACTCGGACCCGAGCTTGGTTGCAGGAATAAAGTCATTAGCTCAACGACCTCAACAATTCCGGGTTTATAAGTCGTGTTATGTGAACGGTGTCAAGTTCACCGCGTTTGATAGAGATCAAAGAACCGTGACTCAAAACAGCGGTGTCATGATAGACATGGGTTCATCCAAGTTCTACGGCCATGTTAACTACGTGGTCGAAGTATTATATGCAGGCCGTATGCCAGTGGTGTTGTTTAAGTGCACATGGCACAACTCCGACAATGAGGAAGATCTTGACACCGTTATAAAAGATCATGGACTGATATCAGTGAATACAAACAACAGTTACTATGAGGATTCACCCTTCATAATTGCAACCAAAGCAAAACAGGTATTCTACATAGACGATCCAAAGGCTGGTGGTACTTGGAAGGTAGTACAAGAAATGTCGCACTGCAATGTCTACAGCACTGACGTACTTGCCATAGATGAAAACATATCGCGTACAGGCGATCATATATTCGAGCCTTACCAAGAGGACACTCCCACGGTGATACAATTTTACCCAGATTTTCAATTACTTTTGGACGAAGAAGGAGACGAGGACGACGAGGACGACGAGGACGAGGAAGACGACGAGGACGAGGAAGACGAAGAGGACTAAACTAATATTATTATGAATTTGAAACCTAAATTCGTATTTTCTTTAAAGCATAATTTATGTATTCGAAAAAATATTTCTAACTTTTGAATTTGTAAAAAATAACACAAAATGAAGGATAAGAGGCGACAAAGATTCCAATCTTGGTCGCTTCCTTTAATTTGAAGCGACGAAGATTGCATTATTAGTCGCTTCCTCTAATTTGAAGCGACAAAGAATGCAATCTTCGTCGCTTCAATCAGTTGAAGCGACCAAGATTGAAATCTTCGTCGCTTCAAATTAGAGGAAGCGACGAACAATGAAATCTTTGTCGCTTCAATTTATTGAAGCGACGAAGATGTCAATATACGTCGCCTCATTGGCTTTATAATTCCAGATTCACAGTTTCTTTCTTCTTCTTTTCATTTCGTCTTCGTTTCCTTCTTCAAGGTATTTCGACCTCAGCTCGCCCCAAATCCCTAAACCCGAAATACAAATCCCTAAACCCGATCCCCAAAACCCTAAATCCCCTCCACCTCAACCCTAAACCCCCTCCCTCCCCTCCACCAAAACCCTAAACTCTAAGTCGTCGAATTCGAAGCCGAAACAGTGGAATTTGAAACCTCTCTTATCATCTTCGGGTTTGCTCTGTAATCATCTTCGGGTGCTCTCTTATCAGCATATTCAAATCTCTCTAATCATCTTCTTCAAAGCTCGGTAAGCATCTTCTTCTTTTTTCGATTTTTTCCTTTCAATTTTTGGATGATTCCATCGGTGTATTATATCAAAGCATGGAGTTGTGTTTTGCTACAGACTGTTGTGATTTATGTTGGACTGTTGTGATTTATGCTACTGTTGTGATTTATGCTAGTGTAGGAAGATGTGATTTATGCTAGTGATGTCATTCATGGAGTTTGGAATGGTTTCAGTGGTTTATTTAAGGAGAAAGTGATTTCGGGGAAATTAGGTTAGTGATTATGTTCTGTACTGTTTGAGATTGGGAAGAAAGTGATGGACTTGAGGCGAGGTAGAGGAAAAGAGAGGGTCTTTAGAGATAGAATGGTTGATTCCAATAGTAGTAATAGTACTATGGTAGGAATATGGTGGGAATGACTTTGAAAATTCAGGACCGGATCGAGTAGAAGTAGTACTATGTTATGATTCATTTCATGATTGAGTAGAATTCAAGTTCATTGCAACTGTTTAGTATAAGTTTTGCATATATGTGCAGGGTTATGCATAACTCATATTAGTAGATAGATTCATCATTGTTATACATTTGTATGGTTAGTGAGCATTGCAAAGTGAAGAGAACATTTGTAAATAAATCTCCTACCTTGTTACATTTGTAATCTGTTAATGAGCATTATGGTTAGTGAGCATTGCATGCATTTACTGGTACCCACTACCTTGCTTTCTGCCTCACTTCAAAGAAATCAACTTCACATGAACAAGTTGGTAGAAATCTTCGTATGAGTTATGCATGTACGTTGATGGATACATATTAGAAGTCTGATGTACGTTTGTATGAGTTATGCATGTAAAACATGTGTATGTTTGAAACTTTGAAGCATTTGGTATCATATTTAATTTCATCGTGTAGGTTTGTTTTACGAAATCGATTCATATGTTAACTTCAAGTGGTAGCTTGTGATGAGTGTGTAAAGGTTATGATTAAGTTATTGGTTAGCATATATTGATAAAGTAAAAGAACATCTTGTAGGACTTTATTGCTTATATTGCTGGGTTTGGTTGGAATTTTTGTTTAATGTTTTAACAGAATGGCTCCCGGAAATACAAGTCACCAAAGGAGGAAAGCGGCGATCCAGCGTCGTGAAGCGGCGGTGGCGGCGGCAGCTGCGGAGGCGGCATGGCGACCATTCAGCAGAGAGGGGGCTTCCGGGTCGGGCTGCCCCACGGGACAATCTGCGACCCCGACGATTCCAGCAGTAGGGGGTTTAACGCCCGCCCCAAACCTTGAGGATGCGATTCCTCAAGTGGATGACAGCGACGCCACTACGGCGTCACAGCACCCTCCCGCCCTCAGCATCCGGTGCAAGAAGACCAAACTCCCCGACATGGTGGACATGGCAACCGGAGATCCGACAACGCAACAGCGCGGAGTTGTTGTCGGGACGAAGACTGAGTACCTCGTCCGGATGAACAAAAATAGGCGACTACAAGTCGCTTACTCTACGAGGCATCGGGGGCCTGCGACGAGGGAATTCAGGAGTCTGATGTCCAGAGACATCGGTAGCATCATCCACGGAAAAGTTCCAATGCTTGCACCTAGCTTTTTGGGACTTAGCGATTTTCATCGCGATATCGTCAATACAAATATTGAGGTATACTTACTGCCCTTAGCTTACTTTGTTACTTTACGGTTTATGTAAATATAACTTTTACATAATGGAATTTAAATGTCTTGTGCTAGACAAACTACGACATCCCGGCGACTGACGTGGAGATATAGAACTTCATTGATGCGACGGCGCAAACAATCTACAAGGATTGGAAGTACGATTGCCATCAACATTATCTCCACGTCAGCCAGGAGACTCTGGCCGAGTTTCTCGGGAGGGAAGACCAATGGGCGTGGTTAAAAGCCCACTTCGAAGACCCTGCTTACTTGGTGAGCTTCATAAACTATCCGCACAGTTTTGGTAGCCAACAATTTAAAAATATACATGTTTATCTATTCTTATTTTAAAATGATTTTTGTGTGTGTGTGGCAGCGATTGTGCGAACGGAATCGAGGAAACCGAAACAAGAACAAGGAGCAGCAGCTCAACCACCATTCGGGATCTCTCGCCCTCTCGTACCGAAGTGAGGTGTTGGAGAAGGAGGGTCATAGAGCGCCCGCCGTCCAGACGTGGATTAACGTATACCAGCCGGACAAGAATGCGGCTGAGAAAGTGGTAAGCGAAAATAAGTTCACGTTACGTTATTTCAATTATTTTTGTTTACCATATTGTAATATTATTTATTTAATATATTTTAATTGAGTAGGCGGCAGTGAAGCGAAGACTCGATGAAGTCTTGTCGCAACAAGATAGTGTTGCGGGTGACACAGACGGCGATGCGGTTTCCCAACCCCATCCTCTTCCTCTTGATACACAAATAAATATCATAGAGGAAGATGTGGGTTCAAGGCACGGGACCTCTATAAGAGGTAATAAATCTCCTAAACCACCATCGTTCATCTCGATTTACGTTTTACTTTATTTTTGTTTACTATTTCATTACTAATATTTGTTCTTGTTCGACGTGACAGGGGTGGGGCGCGCTCTCACACGCGACCCCAAACCGAGAGGAGGGGCCCTAGTACAGGAAACCGAAGCCCTGAAAAGGGAGGTGGCTGAAGCCAGAAAGAAGGCGCGTAGATCGAGCGAGGAGGCGCGCAGATCGAGCGAGGTGGCGCAGAAAGCCAGAGAGGATTACAATGAGCTTGCCCAAAGGGTCCAACAAATGGAGGCCCTAATGCGATCATTCCAGGCTGGGAGTCAACAACCTCAATCGAGCTGCATTGCCGTCCCCCAGCATTAGTCTACTGTGTGATAGGTCGCTTTGTATCAAGGCTTTGTATAACGTTTTGAGTTGTGGAATATTTTTCTATATAACTTGATTTGATGAATGAGTTTTTGTGTTTTTAAATTGCGATAGGTCGTGACTTGGTACAATAATATTTAATTTTTATTTTTTTCTTTTTCACTCAATGAGGCGACGTAGATTGGTCAATCTTCGTCGCCTCATTCAGTGAAAAAGAAAAAAAATAAAAATTAAATACATTGAAGTGACGAAGATTGATCAATCTTCGTCACCTTATTTACTGAAAAAGAAAAAAAAATAAAAATTAAATATATCGAAGCGACGAAGATTGACCAATCTTCGTCGCTCCATTTGGTTGAAGCGACAAATATTGGTCAATATTCGTCGCCTCATTGGGTGAAAAAGAACAAAAAAATAAAAATTAAATACAGTGAGGCGACATATATTCATCAATATTCGTCGCTTCAATATAAAACGGAGCGACGAAGATTGCTCAATATTCGTCGCTCCGTTTTAGATTGAAGCGACGAAGATTGATGAATCTTCGTCGCTCCGTTTTCAAATGAAGCGACAACGTTTAGATCTTCGCGGCGAAAAATTGAAGTGACGTAATTTTTTTTACTCTACTGATTTAATGAAAATGAAGCGACGAAGTTTTTCAATCTACGTCGCCCCAATGGTGAAGGGATCAATCTCAAGCGACGTATCGAGGCGACGAAGTTTTGGTGACAAAAAATCGAGGCGACGAGAAAGTGATCCGAGGCGACCATGATGCTTCGTCGCCTCGAATCTCTTCCCCAATAGTGACTGGTACATGCACCAGTGGTGAACTAACTCTAGAAACATAGCAAAAACAGAAGAAAAGAACATACACCTCAAATTCTAAGCAAGCATTCTCATAGCAGTAGTGTATTTTTCAAGACTTGAAAAACCCAAATGTCCTACTGCATCCCCTTTTTGAACAAAATAATCATCATGAGCTTCTACTGCATTCATGATCTTAAGAAAAAGTGGCATGTGCATACGAAATCTCCTCCGAAATACGACTTCGTTGTTGACAGAATTTTTAGCAAAATAATCATTATATTATATTTCCTGAAATTGGAGAGGATCTCTACGGATAGAGACGACCGAGAATAGTACCCCGACGTTTCCTTATTGAGTTCTCTGGCTCTTCTTGTTGAGCAACGATTTCCAGATTCAATAACTCATCCTCAGATGACGAATTAGCAATATCCCAAAATACAGAATCTGATGAAGAATTGGAAAATTTTGACTCCATGCTAGTATAAAAAATTATGGCTACAGATTTCGATATGCACTTATGTTATCCATCTATTCAAATCAATTTCTAAAATTTTCAATTGTACATGATAAGAATCAAATAAACTAATCTGCTGGGAAGTGGTCACGGGTCCCAAATCAAATTGGTGGCTGCTCTGGGAGATCTTGTTTGAATCGAATAATGAAATACTCAAAGAGACCTATTGAATTAAATACTTTAGCACATGCAGGCTTTAATCAAATTCAATTTTGTCAGAGTAAACCCTAATTTAATTTGTAGAAGTGGGGATTTCCTTTTTGCTAAGTGGGGATTTCTCTGTTGAATTGATGAAGACGACAGGAGGTTTAGAGAACAGGAACAAAGAGCAGAAGAGAAATAAGTGAATGTAAAAGAGGACTTTGAAGTTTTTGAAAGAAGTTGTCAGTCTTGACAGATTTGTCTTGATAGGTTATCCACGTGTTTTTGACATAACTGTTGGAGACTCCAAATTTTTCTTTTTTTCCGTCAAAGTTTACCGTTAAACTGATGAGTTAGATTTTGACCATTCCATTAAACTTAGCCTTAAAGGCCCCAATTTTTTTCAAATGAAGTATAGACTTCTTTCAAGGCAGCAAATTTTCAATACTTAACGGCTTAATTAACAAAAAGTTTTATCAAATACAAAATATATATATATATGAAAATTTGGGCCCCTAAGGCTTGATTTGGGATCGATAGCATCTTAAATCTTTGACAAAGAGTAATCTCCCAACTTCATAGCATCTACTCGAAACAGCATCAATACCAGCAGTTCCGACAGTTGTCTTTCGTCATTTTTTAGACTTCCATTGGCATGCAACCATAAACTAGTCTGAAATGTCATCACTGTTGGTAGTAGTACGTAGGAAAGGATGTTGAGAGGAGAATGTCGGGTTTTAGACTCAATTTTTCTCTAGTTTATCGTTCCAATCTATTAGCCAGTATACAATAATTGACAAGTAGCGGATGTCAAATATATATATATATATATATAGTTTTGAGAATTTTGAGAGTTGCGGGCGTCCGCTCTCGAACCTCACTGCATATTCATTTGATTACCACATTCAAATTTTGAGATAAATCAGACAATATGTGTGCACGGTTAAGCAATGTCATAATTAAATGGTTAAAACATCTCCAGTTGAGCTGAAATTTTGTAGGCACAATTCTTCCATAGATATGTAAAAACTGATTGACTTCAACCGAATTATATCGTTGATTTTGTGTAAAATACAACTTCACATAAAAGTTTAAGTGTGAAGCTTCGCACTTGATATGATCTATATATATGATAAAGCTATGGTAGTGGAGATTTATCTTAAATATTTATCTATAATTAGTTGAACAAAATAATAACTTTTTGAACTAGAAACTTCTATATTTAGAACAAAATTACGACCATTTTTTTTATCATTTACAAACAATTAAACTAAAATACAACTTTGACAACAATTTGTTCTCAAATTAGTAAAAATGTGCTCATTGAAATATCTACACAAAATTGAACAAAATTACTAAAAAATCATCCAATTTTACAATAATAACAACAAAATTAGTGAATAAAATGTACAGTAGAGTCACTCCATCTTAAAATTTTCCATATATATATATATCATACCATTTTGACCAGGGGTGGATCCACTCATACGCCCTACAAGAAAAACGCACCTAGAACGCAAACCATTTTCGTCGTCTAGGTGCACATTTCCGTCGTCCAAATACCTAGATGACGGACTCTCCGACGTCTAGGGTACGTCCTCCAAGTACTGTCGTCTAGATACTTGGACGACGAAAAAGGACGTTTCCATCGTCCAAGTTCCCTCCTAGATGGCGGAGAAGTTGCGTCGTGCAAGTACTACTTGGACGACGCAAATATCGTTTGCGTTGTCCAAGTGCACTTGGACAAAGCAACATCTCCGTGGTCTAAGTGCCACTCGAACAACGCAATAATTCCGTCGTCCAAGTGGTCACTTAGACTAGGGAGTTTTTGCGTTGTCTGAGTGAGCACTTGGACCACGCAAAAACTCCGTAGTCTAAATGTTCACTTAGACCACGGATATCTATATTCCGTAGTCTAAGTGACCACTTAGACCACGGATATCTAGCTATATTCTATAGTCTAAGTAAACACTTAGACCACGCATATGAATATCTTCTGTAGTCTAAGTGATTATTTATTTATTTTTTAATTAAAATTTGAATTTAAATTAAAATATTAATAATTTAATTAAAATACTAAATTCTCATTTAAATAATTAAATATTAATTAATTAATTAAAATACTAAATTATTATTTAAATAATTAAAATTTTACATACACGAAATTAAATAATTCGGAATCGAAAATACGATATCATAAACTACATAGCTAGAATACAAACTACTAAAATAAAGGAGCAGACGCGCTGCCGAGTCCCCCGCCTCCAGCCATGTCGTCGTCGTTGGGGTATGAGTTCGGAGGAGGTTGACACTATTGTCGAGCCTGATTTTGCATGAGGGCGATGAGCTGGGCTATCTGCGCTTGTTGCTCATCAAGCCTCTGACGCATAGATTGCGTTTCCTCCCGTGCGAGTCGAGCTTCCTGAAGGGCTGCTTGGATGGTCGCTCTCGAGCACCTTCCCTCGCCGAACATCTCATAGATGAGTCAGAAGACAAATCTCACTGCACCTTGTGTCTCATCCCCCTAACCTCCTTGCCAGCTTGATGACTGTATCGGCGATTGCAATTTGGCTCTCCATCGATAGAGCAAGCAGGTCTTCTGGCGGCAAATCTGGGTGTCCAAGCTGCGTGTTGGCCAATTCCTCATGCGCCCGTTCTACCAACCTTGCTTGAAAATAATAATAATAATTAAATAATTATAAATTTGTATGAGAGTTTAATAAATAATAATTAATTAATAATTACTTTAATTAAGAAGAAATATATACGGCACTTACGCCGTATTAACTCGCTTCATTGTCGAGCCCAGGAGTCACGTAAGCGCTGACGCTAGCATCCAAATAAGGGTGTTTGGAGCTCTTATCTCTGTTCTCCTTGGCAATTTGGATCATGTGCTTGGAGCTGGAGGTATGGTGTTTGTCCTTCTTCTTCCGGTTGGCCTTGTTGATGTTCGAGAATTTCTGTTGGACAACATAAATCATTAAAAAATTAATAAATAACTAAAATAATAATAATTCAATTTCGTCAATTTAAATAAAAATAATAATCACCCGATATTCTTCTGCTTTGAAGTGGGTGACCAACACTCCCACTCATCTTCCCTATCCCCACGCAGCTCTACAGGGATAGGCAGTCGGCCGATATCTTCATAATACTTATGAAGTTTGTACTTCCAATCACGATAGATGGAGTTGGCGGTGCTGTTGATGTGCCTAAGCATCTCCGGTGTGGAATCCACCTCATATTGTTCCTATAAGAAAAGAATAAAAAATTTAATCGTATATATTATGAAATTATGATTTAGTGGTGTACGTATTAGGTACTGAAAGTTCTTTAAACACTTTCGCCTTCTCTTCGGCCGGCAACACCTTCCAGGTAGGCGCAATCATACGAACCTTGTTGCGAAGGATTGACCCGATGCTGTGCGAGGAGAGACTAGTTAACTGAGAGGTGGGAGGGCCATCGGTAAAATTGTCATACGGCAACTAGATCTTTTGCCCGGTCGCCTTGAACAACTTCTCGGATTTTCCGCCTTTTACGAGTTCTCGAGACCTTTTGGGTTGAGGGTCTGTCAGGGCCCTGCTGACCTTGTGCCACGCGCTGTAGATGATAGACTTGGAGGAGGCCGACGATACCTGAGCACTTTCTGACATCGATGTTGGACCGGAAGGGGCGTCATCATCATCGGTCGGGATAGCTGGGGCAGCGGAAATTTCCCAGTCGCCGCTGTCAAATGACCAACTGAAAGGTCCGGAGGAGGAGCGACGTTGTCCTCCTCTAACTGCCAACCGACTTACTCTGTCAAGCGTCGGAGTAGAGCATCTTCGGCCTCATTTTTAGCCTTTTTCTTACCCACATGGTCATTTTAACCTAGGAGATGTTAAAATATAATTACCATAATAATTATATATAAAAATTTACCATAATTACTAAATTAGGTATAATTATCAATTTATTATTTTTAATAATTAAATAATTTATTATAATAATTACTAAATTACCATAATAACCAATTTATTATTTTTAATAATTCAATAATTTACCATAATTATTACAAATTTACAATAATTAAAAATTATAATTACAACAACATATAATTACAAATTATAATTTCTAATAATTACAATAATAATTATCAATTATCAATTACAATAATTAATTAATTATTAAATGACCATAATTATCATAATTTACTATAATTACCAATTTACCAATTGTTATTAATTATTATTACCAATTTACCAATTATTACTAATTACCAATTTATTATTTTTAATAATTAAATAATTTATTATAATATTTACTAAATTGCCATAATTACCAATTTATTATTTTTAAGAATTCAAGAATTTACCATATTTACAATAATTACAACAATAATTACAAATTAAAATTACATGCAATAATAATTACAACAATATATAATACAATCATAATTATAATTTTCAATCATTACAATAATAATTATCATGCATTTACAATAATTAAAATATCTAATTACTAAATTATTCATAATTATCATAATTTACAGTAATTTACTATAATTACCAATTTACCAACTATTATTAATTATTATTACCAATTTACCAATTATTACTAATTTATTATTTTTACTAATTAATTTACCAATTTACTAATTTATTAATAAAATTATAATTATGTTAAAAAATTTAAAAATACCGAAAGAGGAGTCACAGGAGAGCGGAGTCGCCGGAGACAGGCCGGGTTTTTGAGAGAGAGAGAGAGAGAGAGAGAGAGAGAGAGAGAGAGAGAGAGAGAGAGAGGAGAGGAGGATTGATTTGAGAATGGGATGAGGAAAAAAGGATCGGCCATTGCCTTTATATAGAGGTTCACCTAGACGACGGAGGTGTTTTTTCCGTCGTCTAAGTGAACTGATTCAATTTTTGGAACCGGCGCCCAATTAATTTGGCGGTGGAAAGTGAACCGCCAATTTTTCAACCTAGACGACGGAGATGGTCTATCTCCGTGGTCCAGGTGAAATTTCCGTGAAATTATTTTTTTTAAATAATTCGCGAAGAAGTTTCCGATTTGTCATTCGAATGAAATAGTCGTAAAATATCGATTAAAGGATCATATATATAAACAATTGAATTTAAGACGAAGAAATAATCTTACGTCTTTAAACTTGTTAAGTATCTACTAATATGTATAACTTAAGTGTTATTAAGTATAGATTCATTGCATATCGATTTTAACGAAATTGAATCTGAACAAAACAACTGTTGGATACATTCGCCATAAGACAGTATATAAACAGAATAATTTTCAGAAAATAGTTAGTTCATGAAGGGTTTTATCGGCATAGTCAACCGCAAAACCAAAATTTTACAAACCGGAAACGTGGATACACGAAAATCTGTAAGTCTTATTTTGGAACCGTCGAC
The DNA here is from genome assembly GCA_946800695.1 of Geum urbanum. NCBI lineage: Eukaryota > Viridiplantae > Streptophyta > Magnoliopsida > Rosales > Rosaceae > Geum > Geum urbanum. The sequence goes on along the minus strand of OX327002.1, from coordinate 39,440,534 downwards.
GGTCACACTCCGAGAATTGTTTACTCTATAGTCTCGATGAAAAGAATATGCATTGGGACATGGTCTAGATGGATGTTGTCTTAGACGAAATTACGAGAATTTCACTTAGACGACGCAAAGACACTTTGCGTCGTCCAAGTGAAATTTTCGTAATTTAAGGTTAGGGCCTTAGGGTTTAGGGTATAGTGTATACTTAGACGACGGTTTAACCCTTTTGCATCGTCTAAGTGCTATTTTTAGGATTTAAGATTTTATATATGTATAATTAATTACTATTGTGTTTAATTATCTTAGTATGGACTACGAAAAGTCGTTCATTCGTCCCCGTGTTAGGGTTTCGTGAAAATGTGATTCTCGATCGATTGATCCGATGCTCCAGATTAATTAATTAATTTTAATTTCCGTCGGTCAAAGTGACCACGCTATTTAATTAATTATTAAATTAATTAAGTACAAAATTAATAGTTGTACATACTCCTCCTCATAATATATATAATTAATCGATCATGCATCATTACAATAATTACAATAATTAATTACCGATTAATATTCCTCGTCGTTATATTGTACTTTTCGTCATAATCATCATCATCCTCATCCCTGTTATCCAATTGCTCCTCCTCCTCATCATACTCAACATCGTCCGACGAATATCTTGAGTCCTCGTGCTCGTCCTCATCATGTGCCTCTTCTTCATCTACCTCATTAATTGCATCAATAATCTCATCTTCAGTTAGATCCGTACAACCATAAGGCATGGGTATGTGTTAACCTGCTTGAAACAGGTCCATTATGTCGGAGCGGATGATAGAAATATTAGGCTCTTGATAAGCAGGAATGTCTCTTTCCGGTTCATCAATATCTTCAGTCGCCGGTGTCCTTTTAGCTGTCGTAGTATTCCATATTCCTCGATGAGAGATATTGTTCACTATTTTCCACCTTTCACTAGCTTTTAGATCATCGAGATAGAACACCTGCCTAACTAAGGTGGCGAGAGCGAAAGGCTCATCCTCATACCAGCTTGAGTTTGTATCGGCTGATAAAAGTCTCAGGTCTTTCTTTGTACGCTTGAACCATTTGCACTTGAATAGGAAAACGTTGACATCATTCCCGTAACATAGCTGAATGACATATACAAAAGCCCCGTAATATAGATCATTGTCTTTCCCAATCGCTACCCCACTGTTTTGTGTTCTTCTTCCTTCATCTCGGGCCAATGAATGAAACTTTACACCGTTCACAAAACATCCGGGGTAAATATAGTGTTTAATCGGCTTCTCTGCTAGCAAGTGCTTTGGCCAGGACCCCCACCCCATGTGGTTTTTGGATTTTTGTAGATCAATCATCTAGGAAAATAGGAAATATATATAATTAAAGGGTTTACTTTCTACATATAAACTAAATACCGAGACATACGTACGTACCCATTGGAATAAATAATCGGGGAACTTCTTCTTAACCATTTTCTCAAACCACGCCGAAGTCTTGTCCGGATTTAACGCCTGAAGCCTCTCCCTGTACCCAATCATGTACAGCTCAACTTCGTCATAGTCTCGCAACACTACCCAATGTGCATCAATAAGTTCTTCTCGTATTAAAGATTCTTTTAATAATCCTCTAAACTGTCGTACAACATTTGTGACGACAGAAAGATTGATGCGGGGACTGGGATTAGAGGCGGTGAGAGGTGGTGGATTTTTGAGGTCCATGTTGCAGTAAGTAACACATTCATACATTAAGTATGCCTCTGCTATGGAGCCATCCGGGGCCGACCTGTTTTTGATAAATCCTTTATACTATCCAAGTTGTCTACAAAATCAAACGTTCAATTAATACATTGTAGAATAAGTACATATAGCTAGTAATCTCCAGTGGAACAAATAATGAATCGAAAAATCTGTATAATTAATTTGTGGTACGTACCTTTTTTGAAGATACATCTAAGTGTACTGGACCGGATCCGAAATGAGCACTTGCTCGGGCAGGTGGATCATTAGGTGAATCATGACGTCAAAGAAAGCAGGTGGAAAAATCCTCTCTAGTTTGCAAATGATGTGCACAATTTGTTGTTACAGTTCCACCACATCTGACTTCTTTAATTCTCTGGCGCATAACCTTTGCCACCATATGCACAATGCCACAATTAGTTCTACGACGTAACGAGGTAAATACGGCCGAATTACCACTGGAATCAGATGTTGCAGCATAACGTGATAATCATGTGTCTTTATACCAACAAACTTGTGTTGTACCTCGTTCACTGCTCCAATTATAGTAGCTGCATACGTAGCCAGATAACAAACGCTCTTAAACCAGTGAAATACAGAACGTCTAAGTGTCGGCTTCACTGTGTAAGGTGTAACTGACATCTTATTGTACACTCCTCTCCTATCCCCCCTCAACCACAAGGGACGACGTAGATTCATAGATTTCAGATCTTTGAGCACTTTGGGAGTATCTTTAGTCTTCAACTTAATACCGAGAATTGTTCCCACCACGCTATAGCACACATTCTTTTCTATGTGCATCGAGTCCAAGTTGTTCCTCAGCTTCAACTTTGACCAGTAAGGGAGTTCAAAGACTATACTCTTGTGATGCTAATAGCTGAGATCATGTGGAGGTATTGGATTGCATTTCTGACATCCTTGTCATTGGTCAACACACCAAAGTCGAAATAACTCAACCTCTCTAAAATCTCCTCGCCCGACCAACTACGGGGTTTAATATTATTCTCTACTGTCCCGTCGAAATGAGCGTCATCCTGTCGCCATGGGTGGTCGTGAGGAAGCCATCTACGGTGACCCAAGTAACACACATTCCCCGCGTGCCAACTAGAGTTCACGTTGTCCAAACATATAGAACATCCATTATATCCTTTCGTCCTACAGGTTGCCAACATCCCATACGCAGGAAAATCACTGATCGTTCACATTATGGAAGCCCTCATTATGAACATCGTGTCAGTGAATTTGTCATAAGTTGGGACTCCATTTTCCCACAACAGTTTCAGCTTGTCGATCAAAGGTCTGAGGTAGACATCTAAGAACTTCCCTGGAGATTTAGGACCAGGAATTAACAAAGTAAGGAAATTAAATTCCTTGTTCATGCACATCCACGGAGGCAAGTTGTACAACATCAGAATAACTGGCCAAGTGCTGACAGCAGAGCTGTTACTACCCCAAGGATTGAATCCGTCTGTAGATAGTCCGAGTCTAATATTTCTAATCTCTGCGGCAAGGTCTCCAAATTCTCTGTCGAAATGTTTGAAAGCCTCCCCATCCGCGACGTGTCTTAGCACATCATCATCTATTCGCTTTTCTGCATACCATTGCATCACCTCTGCTGTGTATAGAGATATGTACAGACGCTGCAATCTGGGAATCAATGGAAAATATCGAAGAACCTTCACAAGAATTTTCTTTTTCGAGCTCTTCCTATTCAGTTCATATCTACACTGCCCACATACCGGACAATAGTTCAAATCTTTATACTCTTTGTAAAACAGCACACAATCATTTGGACATGCGTCAATTATCCTGTACTTTAGGCCGAGGCTGCTCAAGATATTTCTAACCTTATAATGGGATTTAGGAAGATTGTGATCATCAGGAATTAACTTACACATTTGCTTCTGAATTTCGTCAATAGCACTGACTAACATTTTTTGCTTCACTTTTATCTTCATTTGCTCCATCACATATTGCAACACATTATCTCGACATCCAGGGTGCACCGGGGTCTGCGCTTCAAGTAGCATCCTGTTGTACTTATCCATCTCACTAGTGTCAGTGGCCAAGCTAGCAGCGGGGAATGTGTCATCATGCCCATGAGTGGTATTGTAACCTCCCTCTTGCTGTTGGTGTCCACAATGACTAAATCTCGGAAACGCATCATGGACCAAATCCGCAGTTGGGTTCCAAGCAGGGTGGCCGGCACTACTGTCGCTGGATGAGGCACCATGTTAACTATAAATCTGCTGAGCTGAAGTCTACTGCTTCACCATGCTCGCTCCACATAGTGTAACTCCACATCATACCATTTTCGTACAGGTGTTGCACAATAACATTAACCTCCACATACTGACAGTTAAGACATTTTTGGCACGGACACCTGAAACGCTTCTTTCTCTGACTATGTTCTATCGCAAAATTAACAAATTCGGTAATTCCATCCATATACCGGACATCACTTCTATTCCGCAACTTCATCCAACTCTTGTTCATACTTCAACGAAATTAAATAATTAATTATCATATTAGTCAACTATTATATATATACAGATTTTTCAAGTAATTATTAAACTATTACATATACACAAATTTTCAACTACCTTAATTAAATTAAATTATTAATTAATTACCTTCAATAATTACCTTTATTAATTATTGGGGAATATACGTACTCTACATCAAGTACTTTAATATGTCTAACATGCATGTACGTGTTAACTAAATATTAACCAACTTTTTAAACATCCATGCATATATACGTACTACTGGTCTATATTAATTAACTAATATATATATATATCATCAATTACCTAACTTAATTATAAATATATATTAGACGTACTAATTAACAATGCAATCAATCAATCGTACAATTAATTATATGTATAAATGTTAATGGTGTTGGAAAATTAACTATGTACGTACGTACCTAGCCTTCTCTAATATATAGCGAATTGATGGTCGGTGCCGAAGATATATTTATATATATATAGTGTTAGCTAGCTAGCTATAGCTAGCTATAATTTGCATGCATGTACACGTGAGGAGAGTCTGATCAAGAGAGACAATGATCGATATATATGAGGATGAAGTTGAGAGGAGCAAGCGGAGAGGAAGAGAGTTCGGCATGGACATTATATAATGCTTCACTTAGATGACGTAGCGTCGGTGCATCGTCTAAGTTACCACTTAGACGACGGACTTAGGTAGTTTCCGTCGTCCAAGTGGATACATGGACCACGGCATGTCAGTCCACTCAGACCATGGCGTGTCAGTCCATTGTCCAAGTGGCCACTTGGACGACGAAAAAATTGTTTCCGTCGTCCAAGTGTGTCTTAGTGGACGGAAACAATTTCCGTCGTCTAAGTTACAGTTAGACCACAGAACCATAAAGGTTCCGTGGTCTAGGTGCGTTTTTCTTGTAGTGAGGTGAGGTTGAGAAACTGTGATTTGGATTTAAGCTTGAGTTTTATAGGTCGCGTGTTCTAGAATAGGGCAAAACCTAGTTAAAAATGGCCCAAGCGTGAAGAAGATGACAGAAAGCACGATAGAAATATAATGGTTTTGGCTAGAGAGGCTCAAGTAAACGATGTTGGCTAGAAGAAATTCATCTACTCACTTTGTTGTATACGATAATTGTTGGGCCAGACTCTTATTTTTATAATTTTACGTTCACATGACACAGTGGGTGGGTGAAATGTGAATGGCTAAAACGAATACAATAAATTGAATTTCGTTTGGTTTTGTTTTATAAAACAGTTTATTTTTTTAAATTATTTAGTAAAACGAATACAGTAAATTGAATTTCGCATTTTTAAGATTCAAAAACGTGTCTGGTAAGTTAAATTACAGAATTATATTTTGAATATAAAAACAATAAAATGTGTCTGGTATATTTACGTGAGGTCTACAAAACACAAATTTATACTGGTTCAATTTTAAATTTCAATCAAAATATTTTATATATGTATATTTAAAGAATAAAATTCAATATAAAATTATTCTTAATTTTTGTCTAATATTTTTCAGATTTCGTTTTCAAAAAACAGTGAAAACTTCGGCTATATTTGGTATTGTTTTACAAAACAGTTTTTCGTTTTCTAAATACAAAAATGCAGTAAAAATGTGTATGGTAGACTATTTTCAGAAAACGATTTTTAAAAACGAAAAATATTGAAAACAGAAAATGCACTACGTTCTGTAAAACGTGAAAACGAAGTTTTCATTGTTTTCTAAAAACAAAATCTGAAAATTATTAGAAAAAAATTAAGATTAACTTTATATTGAATTTACCCTTTAAATATACATATATCATCTATTTTGATTGAAAATTTAAAATTGAACCAATATAAATTTGTGTCTTGTAGACCTCGCGTAAATATACCAGACACGTTTTACTATTTTTATACTGAAAATATAATTCTGTAATTTAACTTACCAGACACGTTTTTGAATTTTAAAAATGCAAAATTCAATTTACTGCTTTCGTTTTACGAAACCATTTTTAAAAAACGATACTAGATGCGGCCTTCATTTTCATGTTTTACAAAACGTAGTGCATTTTCTGTTTTCAGTGTTTTTCGTTTTTGAAAATCGTTTTCTAAAAACAGCCTACCAAAAATATTTTCAGTGTATTTTTGTATTCAGAAAATGAAAAACTATTTTGTAAAACGATACCAAACACGACCTTAATTATCCTACAATACTGACTTGCATTTCTCTTCATACACACTTTGATTAAGATATCACTACAATAAGTTATTTCATAGCAGAAGTTATTTTCCCGCAATTTCATCTATATCTCAATTTGAATATTTTGATGAACCTTTTGTTAGATCATACTGTCACATCTCAATCCACATAGTAAAATATTATCCGTTTTGGGTATCGTCCGCATGATATTACTTTTGGGCCTACCCCCAAAATGAGTCTCATTATAGGGATGTGGGCATGCACATATAAGCACATCACTTTCCCACTCCCGGGTGATGTGGGATCTCACAATCCACCCCCCCTTAAGGGCCCGACGTCCTCGTCGACACACATTCAGAAAAAATAGGCTCTGATGCCATTATGTCATATCCCAATCCAAAAGCTAATATATTAATTATCCACTTTGGACCTCGCCTGCACGGTTTTACTTTTGGGCCTACCCCCAAAACATGTCTCACTATAGGGAAGTGGGCATGCACATATAAGCAGATCACCTTCCCACTCGTGGGCGATGAGATAGTTGTAATGACCAGTTCTCAAACTAACGAGCTAATCCTCATTTGTCGAGTTTTGACGAGTTAGTTTTATTTTAACACGGTTGTCGAGTTTTGTTTTTAGTCGTAACAGGAAAATCGACAATTTATAAGTTATGATTTTTTTGGGCTTGTTTTCTCAAGGGAGGTTGTATAGGAAATTTATTTTGAACTTGTAGAGCCAAGTACGTGGACTAGCCAAATGCTAAAAATATATTTACGACGAGGAAGTTATGGTCAATCGGAGTTTGTCAGGAATTTTTACGTTTCGATAAGTTTCGAGGTATAAATACCCACTTTTCGAATTTGGGATGTCAAAAATTTCCTTTTGAGGTCATAACAGGGTCAAGACATGGCCATGCAACCCTATCTTTTTTCTCTCTCCCTGACTCTCTGTAAAACCCGAACAAAAAATTACGCACAAATCGGCATGAATTAGGATTATCGCTAATTAATCAACTCCTGTGGTTAGTTAATGACTTTTTTACTGAGCGAGAATTAGACTTTATTCTCTTCATGGAAATCGTAGATTATTTTATTTCGAGCTCAACAGAAGTTTCGAAGAATTTTTCGGATAAGTAAGCTATTTTTAATGATTTTTGGGAGTCTGTGTGAGGAAAATATTTATTTTAGGTCGGTTTAACCTGAACCGTTGGATCTTGATTAGATCAAACCTAAGCCATTAATCTGATCAGGTGCTTGGGGGGTATAGATACGATATTTAGGTGAAAATATGGGAGAAAAATCAGAAATACCTCAACTCGACCCGTATCTCTCAGTCGACACGTATCGCCGTCCGACCCAACCCAAATTCGAACCCGCCGGAAAACGCCACCGTTGTCAACATTCTTGGTATAATTTTGAAGCTCACCTCTCACTCTTTCGATTGATATATGTGTTATTGGTTTTCGGGTGGTTTTAGGTCACGAATCAAGTCGATTAACCAATCGATTTTCGGGTTTAACCGACGGCAGAGCGACTACCGTTTTTCGGTGACGGGGTAGGCTGGAATCGATAGAGTTTCAACCCAAAAGTCGAAATGTTATGGGTTAGAGGACCGGGGAGCAACGAAGGCGTCATAATTCATTTCTGGCCAAACGACGACAAGTTGGGGATGGGTCAGCTAAGAGTGTTATTGGGCTTGGTGAGACCTTTCCAACCATGTATCGAATGCTCCCATCAGAGAAGTCACTGCCGGAGGCATGTGGGACTCATGCGCTGCTGCCTGTGGAGGTGCGTGAGAGCCACGCGCAGCCATCCACGGCGGGGCTCACGTGAGACGAAAATCCAAAATTCACTGGGAGGTTTCCGAGATAGTTTCTGAGTTGATTTTTGTAGGTTTTATCGAACTACAGTATTAAATAAATATATTATTTATTTAGGAGAACGTGATCGAGATTTAGGCGAGGGGACTTCCGTTGGACCACGGAGCTAGCTGTGTACTATGAGTGGACATTTTTTTTTCACTGTTGTTTTGCGAGTCTTCAGTTATGCATTTTTCAGCTAAATAGTTTACAATTATGCATTTACGATTATGCATTTACGATTATGCATTTGCATTTGGAGGCACATATGATTTGGTTTTACACAAAGCATAATACAAATGATGCATTGATGTACTGCTTCTCGGCTAATCCCCGAAACGCTTCGGGAGGGCCAGGAACCTGACCTGGGCAGTATTAAGACTTGAGGTCGGATGACCCGAGTCGTAGCCTCCACATATTTTATAGTACCCAAGAATACCTGGATGATCACATTTTTAGAATCACATTATTTTTATGTACATTTATAGTGAAAACCATATTATTTATAGTTTCAGTTTCAAGTGAAATATTATTTTTGTCCACTCACTTTAACAGTTTTATTATTTTATATGCCTTTCCCTGGGTTTATCGGTTTTCTCTGCCCAATTTGTAGTTTGTATCCTGAGATTGCATGTCAGCAACAGAGGCATAGAGTTCGTGTCAATGTACTCATCTAGTTAGTTCTTAGGTTAACCTACTAGTCCTGGGTATTATGCAAATTAGAAATCGCTTTGAATACTGTATAGAGTTTACTCCCGTTGTGTTGCAATTTCCATTCAGTCTTCAGATTCTTTTTATCACCTCCTGTAAACAGTTTATATTTCTAGTGGATTCAGTGTTTGATTGATTTGAAAAATTAGGATGGGATTTGATGCTCACGGTTTGTTTTTGTGGATAATTTAGAAGTGTGTTTTCCTTGCAAGTTTTTGGGTTTCTTGATCTTTAAAGAAACTCTGGCAATTTTTTTTGTAGATTCAGTTATTGTTAGGGCTTAATTTTAGTTTAGGCAACTAAATCAGGATCGGGTCCTTTCAGATGGTATCAGAGTATTAGGTTATAGGTTATGTAGACTTCCGCAGTTGTGATACTTAGAACATTTGAGAATGCACAACACTTCCAGAGCGATGCCCGACTGGTCGACGGATCCCCTTCAATGCTCACAATGTTGTGTGTTTTTAAATGTTTAAGGTTTCATGACTGTATCCTTCAAGTTTTGTTGACTAATGTGTTTTCTCATCCATAGGAGATGCCTCCTAGATGTCGAGCCCACATTAATAGAGCTGAGGATCGTGATGAGGATCAACGAATGTGTGACTTGCTTATGGGAGTTTTACAGTTAGATGAGCATTTCGATCCTGTAGCAAGGGCAAGAAAAGATGGAACAACCACTTTTTTTGGTTCCACAGATCCTGAAACATGAGAGGCATTGATAGTCCAGCTGGAGCGAGTATGTGAAATTTCACTTTACTCCAGAGCAGAAGACTGTAGCAGCTGTTGGCTTACTTAAGTCACATGCTTACTTCTAGTGGCCCAGTACTGAGAGAGTTCTTTTTGACACCCCATGGCCTACATTCAAAGAATTGTTCATGCGCCGATATTAGGCTACCCAGCAGCGGAAATATGAAGAGTTTACCAACTTAAGGCAAGGCAATAAGTCGGTAATGAGTATCGAGATAAATTTACGCGTTTGTCTCGATTTGCGCATGATATGGTGGCGAGTGAGGAATCCAAATGCAGGAGGTTTGAGCTAGGTCTGATTCTGGATATCAAGAGGACATTGATAGCTATGCCTCGAGATAATTTTGATGAGTTTATTAGTGCAGCAATTAGAGGCGAGGATGTGGAAAGGGAGAGACAACTACAATTTCAGTCTCGCCGTTTCGAGGAAGGTGAACCCAGCCAGGGTCCTTCAAAGAGATTGAGTTCAGGTACATTAGGCTCCACCTCTTCTTCTGGCAGTAGTCCTACTGGCACATCTGGTCTGAGTAAGAGCCAGAGATAGAGGAGGAATCAACCTCAGAGGCAACAATCAAATGTGAGTTCTAGTGGATCGAGTTACCCTCGACGTCCATATAACACCCCAGCTGCACAGAGAGAATTTCCATTGTGTAATATTTGTAATAGGCATCATTTGGGTCAGTGTCAGCAAGGTATCAGAGGTTGTTTTATTTATGGCCAAGAGGGTCACTTTGCTAGGAAATGTCTACATAGGGGCACTTTTGATGGTTCAGCCGCCCAGAGTTCAAGTGGAGATCAGGGTACAACTTCTAGAGTTCAGTCAACACTGTCCACAAGGCAAAGAGATTAGTAGAACCGTAATCAGCATGGACGACCGGCTGGGCAGGCCCGAGTGCATGCCATGACCCTGCGAGAGGGAAAAGCTTCTCCAGAGGTTATTATCGGTACATTATATGATTTTGGTTATCCAGTCCTTACTTTACTAGACCCGTTGGATATGCATTCTTTTATGTCGTATAGATTGACATATTTGGCCACTATACCTACCTCTCCGCTTTCAGGAATGTGGCGAGTGTTATATCTATATGGTGAGGTTATGAGTGTCAGATGGGTGTATATGGACTGTGATATTTTTTTAGGGGGTTATGGGTTAGCTACGGATTTGTTGTTGTTGGACATTGTAGATTTTGATGAAATTCTGGGGATGGACTTCTTAGAGGGTCATTGGGCAGTTTTGATTGTCATAAACAGGAGATAGTCTTTAGAAGTCTAAAAATGCCAAAAATCTCATTTCGCGGTGAAAGAAATAATTCTCCGCTTTGTTTGATTTCGGCATTAAAAGCAGAGAAAATGTTAATGTGATGACTCGAACCAGAATCAGTAGAGTAATCAGTACGATTCACGAGATTAAGCTTAACCGCGATTAGTCACTAATTGTGTGAATTGCTGATTTAGTTCGCGACTTAATTTTCGGCCGAGAATTTGAATTGTGTTTCTTCACGGAAGTTGTAAAGCACGTGATTTCGAGCTCGAGGGCGGTTCCGGATGATTTTTTCGATAACCGAGGAATATAATATGATTATTTTAAGTTTTGGTTTTCGACGAGTTTATCCGTTTGTTCTGTGTTTATCCGAATCGTAATGGTTATCCATTTCGAATCGTCGATCGACCCGAGGGCGAGTATAAATATCAGAAATAGTCGCAAAAACACTGTTTAATGTTGACCAGCGTTGACTTTCCAATTTTGGAAGTTTGACCCGTTGACCGAGAGGGAGGACTATCCCGTTTGAGCTTCGCCGGCCGATTTGCATTTTTCGGCCACCTCCAGCCACGTGAAGGGTATGAATCTCTTCCTCTTGTGATTTTGAGTTGATTGATGTTTGAAATTGTGAGAATTGATGAGGTTTGGAGTGAACCCGAATCGGGTTAGGCTGCCGGAGTTCGCCGGAGTTGGGGGGTGATGTTCCGGCGAGTTGTGGAGGTGGGGATGTTGGGGTTTCAACTCCCCAAGCCTTAGTGAAGCTTCCTGGGTGGTTAGTTTTGGACGAGGTGGTGGTTTTTGGAGAACCCAATTAGGTTGCCGGAATTTGATTCTGTTTGGGTTTCGAGCTGAAATTGATGAGGTTCCGGTGAGATTTGGACTTGGTGGTAGTTGTAAAAGTGGTTGGGCTTGAGGAGATCTTCAAATTTGGAGCTTCCTCGCCGGAGAAAGTCTTCGTTGACGGCGCGTCGCCGCCGACGGCGGTGGTCAACGGCGGCGCTCCGGCGAGACCGTTGACTTTTCAGATTTTGGTGTTTTTAGTGTCATTTTTCTCGTAATCGCGCATTGATTATCGTCTTGAGGTTTTCGTATTGATTTGGGTATCAGATTTTCAGTCGAAGGTTTCGAGTGGAGATTTCGGAAATTCAGTCGATTGTTTAATACAGTTTTATATGTTTTCGGGAACGGTTGGTTTCCGTGATTCAGTACAGAGTTGTGGGTTATGGTTTTGATCAAATATATTTTATGATTATTCAGGGGATCGAGATCGAGATCGAGATCGTGCTTCGGGCGAGGGATCTTCTGCCGGGCCACGAGATTAGCGCGAGTGCACATTTTGCTAACCTGTGAGTGGACATTTCTTTTCACGGATTGATTGCGAGTCTGTTATATACGTTTTACGAACTTGAGCATGCAGTTTGATCATGATTTTTATGAGCGTGTGTTTTACGATTATACATATACGAATATGCGAATATGAATATACATACGTATATATTATGTTTTATGCATGTGCATGGAAAGGATTTTATGATTTGGTTTACACAGAGTACAGTCTCAGTTATCAGGGTTGTATCGATACACATTGGCTTCTCGACTGATCCCTGAGTACGCTCCGGGGGGGGACAGATATCCTGACCCGAGGCCTTTCTGGCTAGGAATCACGTGTGGGTCTAGGATTCCGTGATTCAGACTGTGCTATCGCGAGGGAGGCTATGAGTGACCCCGCGATATTTACGATGCATGCTCTGTACGTGGGTTGGAGTCAGCGTCTCCTCACGTACCATTTGATTTTCATGCATTTGACTCGCATATGTTTTTATAACATATATATTATACGGTGAAAGACATTTATTTTCGTCCACTCACTCTAACAGTTTCATGTCTTTCCCCTGGGCTTTTCGGTTTCCGTGCCCAGTTTGCAGTTCTGGTTCTGGTGTTTCACGTCGTGGTTGGAGGCTAGTGATCCGAGCTACCTGTGTTTTCCAGTAAGTTCTTGTTTCGCCTACTGATGTGTATATTGTATATATTTATACTAGAGGTCGCTCTGATACATTCTGATACATGTTTTATACGGGTTTTCTCATATATATTATATATTACAGTATGTTTACTATTTATTGATTATGATATGATATTGAGAAATTCGGATGGGATTGGTGCCTACGGTTTGGTTTTTGTGGCATAGGATGAAGTGTTATTTTCAGGGTGCAGGTTAATGCAATTCCGCGTTAGTAGCGTTACTCTGCCGAAATTTTGAATGATTTTTGTTGGTTCACGTTTTCAGAAGGGGTTCGATTCCGGTTTAGGTAACTGAATCAGGGTTGGGTCCTTTCAGTTAAAGAAAGGCTATGAGGCATAATTGGCACATGTAATCAATACAAAAGTTTGTGCACCAAGTATTGGGAATATTCCGATGGTTTGTGAGTATCTGGATTTATTTCCAGAGGACTTACTTGGTCTTCCTCCAATGAGAGAGATTGATTTTACAATTGAGTTATTTCCAGGTACTGGTCCTATTTCTCAGGCACCATATCGATTGGCCCCAACAGAGTTGAAGGAGTTGCAGGTTCAACTGCAAGAGTTGATCGATAAGAGTTTTATTCGACCCAGTGTTTCACCCTTGGGTGCTCCCGTGTTTTTCATGAGGAAAAATGATGGTTCAATGAGGTTGTGTATTGACTATCGAAAATTGAATCAAGTCACGGTGAAGAATAAGTATTATTTACCGTGGATTGATGATTTGTTCGATCAAATAAACAGAGCTACAATTTTCTCAAAGATTGATCTTTGGTCGGGATACCATCAACTTCGGATTAGAGAATCAGATGTTTTTAAGACGGCGTTTCGATCTCGCTATAAGTATAATGAATTTCTTGTTATGCCTTTTGGCTTGAAAAATGCCCCAGCCGCTTTTATGGACCTCATGAATCGTGTCTTCAGGGGATGCTTGGATAGGTGTTCATTGTATTTATTGATGACATCTTAATATATTTCAAAGATGAGGAGCAACACCAGAAGCATCTACGTGCTATTTTGCAAACTTTGCGAGATTCTCAATTGTATGGAAAGTTTAGCAAGTGTGAATTTTGGCTGGATAATGTGAAATTACTGGGTCATATGATTTCAGTTGAGGGAGATAGTGTTGATCCAGATAAAATCAAAGCGGTGTTGAATTGGAGCAGACCTACAAGTGTAACTGAGATAAGAAATTTCTTGGGTTTAGCAGGTTATTATCGCTGTTTTGTACAAGACTTCTCTCATATTGCAACTCCGCTTACCTGATTGATAAAGAAAGGGGGGGAGGGGGGTCAAATTTGAATGGTCTGATGCTTGTGAAGAGAGTTATCTGATGTTGAAGGAAAAATTGACCATGGCACCTGTGTTGACATTGCCTGATGAAAGTGGGGAATATGTTATTTATAGTGATGCCTCAAAATTAGGCCTAGACTGTGTTTTCATGCAGCATGACAAGGTCATTGCATATGGTTCCAGAAAATTTAAGCCCGACGAAGTTAATTGTCCCACACATGATCTTGAGCTTGCTGCCATTGTGTTGGCACTGAAGAGTTGGTGGGACTACTTATATGGAGCGCAGTGTAAGATTTATCCTGATCATAAGAGTCTTACTTACCTGTGTACTCAACCAGATTTGAACATGAGGCAACGAAGATGGATGAAGTTAATTAATAATTATGATTGTGCTTTTGAGTACCATCTAGAGAAAGCTAATGTTGTGGTTGATTCTCTTAATAGGAAATCTGGAGCCTCTCTATTTCATGTACGTGTCACAAGAGTATTACTGCTAGCTGAGTTGTGAGCATTGAGAGCGGAATTGGAATGGAGAGATGATGGAACATTGTTAGCTAGTTTTCAAGTCCGATGAGGTGCGAGAGATCCAGGATGCATATTTCTATCTGTTGAGTAAAAAAAAATGATTCAGAATGGTGAAACAATAGATTTTTGACTAAGGAATGACGGTACTTTAATGTTCAGAGGAAGACTGTGTGTTCCTAGGAATGATGAACTGAAGAAGGAAATACTTGATGAAGCTCATTGTTCAGTCTATGCCATGCATCTGGGCAATACAAAAATATTTCAGACACTTAAAGCTTACTACTGGTGGCGTAACATAAAAAGAGGAATACCAATGTATGTAAGAAAGTTTCTTATTTGTCAACAGGTGAAGGCAGAGCGGCAGAAACCTGCTGGTAAGTTGCAACCATTAGAGATTCCGGTTTAGAAGTGATACCATATTACCAGGGACTTTATATATCAATTACCTCATACATCCAATGATAATACTGACATTTGGATAATTGTTGACCGCCTTACGAAATCATCTCATTTCTAAACTCTTTCAGGAAAACTCTATGTGAACAAATTAGCAAAGTTATATATGGCGGAGATCGTGAGGTTACATGGAGTGAAGTAGGGGAAATGTGACTTATTGGTCCTGACATAGTGAAAGACACCGCAAAGGACATTGAATTATTCAAGATAGGTTGAAAGCTGCACAAGACTAACAAAAGAGTTATGCTGATGTATGGAGAAAAGATCTCGAGTTTGAGGTTGGTGATTGAGTATTTTTGAAATTATCTCCTTGGAAAGGTGTTGTACGTTTCGGGAAACATGACAAACTCTGCTCACGTTATATGGGTCCATATGAGATTATTGAATTAGTGGGTGCGGTGGCGTATAGGGTTGCACTACCTTCTGAGATGGTCAGAGTACATGATGTGTTCCATGTGTCTTTGTTGCGAAAATAGATTTTTGATCCATCTCATGTCCTGACACCTTATCAGCTCCCTATATGGGAGGATTTGACTTATGTGGAAGAGGCAGTCCAGATTCTAGATCTGAGATTTAAGGAACTACGTCACAAGATTATTCCACTTGTGAAGGTCTTGTGGAGGAACCATGTAGTTGAGGAGGCCACTTGGGAACCTGAGCAGCAAATGCGAGAGCATTACCCTGATCTCTTCGATTAGCAAGTATGTAGATTTCGAGGATGAAATTTTTATTAGGGGGATAGATTCTAATAACCCGAACCAAAAATTACTCACAAATCGGCACAAATTAGGACTATCGCTAATTAATCGTATCGTGTGGTTTGTTAATGACTTTTTTATCGAGTGAGAATTAGACATTATTTTTTTCATGAAACTAGTAGAGTATTTTATTTGGAGATCGTAGAAATTTTCGGAGAATTTTTCAGATAAACAAGCTATTTTTTATGATTTTTGGGAGTGCGTGAGGAAAATAATTATTTTAGGTCAGTTAACCAAAACCGTTGGATCTTGATCAAACCAAACCTTAGTCATTGATCTGATCAGGTGCTTGGGGGGTATAAATATCGTATTTACAGTGAAAATACGGGAGAAAAATCAGAAATACCTCAGCTCGAGCCGTATCTCTTCGTCGACCTGTATCGCCTTCTGACCTGATCCGAATTCGAACCAGCCGAAAAACGCCACCGTTGCTGGCATTCTTGCTATGGTTTTGAAGCTCTCATCTCTTTCTTTAGATTTATGTATGTGTTGTTGGTTTTTGGGAGGTTTTAGGTCACGAATCGAGTTGATTATCCCGTTAGTTTTCAGGTTCAACCAAAGGCAGACCTCCGGCCATTTTTTAGTGATGGGGTAGGGTGGAATTGATAGGGTTTCACCCCAGAAGTCGAACCCCTATGGGTTGGAGGACCGGGAAGTGACGACGGCGTTGAAATCGGCCAGAATCCATTTCCAGCAATTTTTGGGCCGTAGGTTTTCAGGCTGTTTTTCGGCCAAATGACGACGAGTTGGGGATGGGTCTAGCTATGAGTGTTGTTAGGCTTGGTGAGACCTTTCTAACCATGTATCGAACGCCCCCATCAGAGCAGTCACCGCCAGAGGGGCGTGTGAGTCACGCGCTGCCGTCCCTGGCAGAGGTTCGGCGAGGCGAAAATCCAAAATTTACCGGGGGGTTTCCAGGATAGTTTCTGAGTTGATTTTCACATGTTTTATGTAATTTCTATATTTAATGAACCTATTATTTATTTAGGAGGCCGTGATCGAGATTTAGGCGAAGGGAATTCCGTCGGACCACGGAGCTAGCTGTGTACTGTGAGTGGACACTTTATTTTCACTATTATTTTGCGAGTCTTTAGTTATGCATTCGCAGTTATACATTTTTCAGTTAGATAGTTTACAATTATGTATTTACAATTATGCATTTGCATTTGGAGGCACATATGATTTGGTTTTACATAGAGCATAGTACATTTGACGCATTAATGCACTGCTTGTCGACTGATCCCTGAGACGCTCCGGGAGGGCCAAGGACCTGACCCGAGGATTTATAGAGCACCCAAGAGGGCCAAGAACCTGACTTGGGCAGTATTAGGACTTGAGGTCGGGTGACCCGAGTCGTAGCCTCCGCATATTTTATAGTACCCAGGAGTACTTGGATGATCATATTTTTAGACTTGGATTATTTTTATGTACATTTATAGTGAAATGTATATTATTTATAGTTCCAGTTTAAAGTGAAATATTATTTTTTTTCCACTCACTCTAACAGTTTTATTATTTTATATGCCTTTCCCTAGGCTTTTCAGTTTCCTTCGCCAAGTTTGCAGTTTGTATTCTGAGATTGCACGTCATCGACGGAGGCATAGAGTTTGTATCACTGTACTCATCTAGTAGGTTCCTAGTTTAACCTGCTAGTCCTGTGTATTATGTAAATTAGAAGTCGCTCTAAATATTGTATAGAGTTTACTTCCGTTGTGTTGTATTTTTCATTCAGTCTTTGGATTTCTTATCACCTCTTGAAAACAGTTTATATTTCTAGTTAATTCAGTGTTTGACAGATTTGAGAAATCCAGATGAGATTTGGTGATGACGGTTTGTTTTTGTGGATAATTTAGAAGTGTGTTTTCCTTGCAGGTTTTTGGGTTTCTTGATTTTATAAGCAACTGTGGCAATTTTTTTTATATCTTCGGTTGTCGTTAGGGCTTAATTTCGGGTTAGGCAACTAAATTATGATTGAGTCATTTCACTCTCTCTCACTCTCTTTGCGTCGACTGTCGCTGGCGAATGGTCCCCGGCCACCAAATTTGTTGATCTTGGTGTCAAATCCTTCCCCTCGGCCTCCTCTTCCTTTCCCCCAAACAAATTAAACTCTGATTCCTCATCGACTGAAACCAGAATTCATGGAAAAATTCTAGGGTTTGAGGCCGATTCGGCCTACAACACTGGCGATGCCTCCGACAATATCTCGGCGCCACCTCTTGTTGGTTTTTTGCCCTCACACCCAGGAAGTGTTTGCAACCTATCCCGAGCCTCGTCGTTGCCGATAATCAGCATGGTACTGACTTGAGTTTTTGGCAAAATTCATGACTTCTCGAGGTAAATTTTGACTTACTCGTTCTGAATTGCATTTTTTGGCCCTTTGATAAAAGTTTTTAGGCTTGGAATGATCTTTCAAATGATGTGTCAATTGCAAGCATCAGAGCAAGTCAGTTTGGGCTGCCGCCTGTGTTGGCTCCTGGGCCCCACGCACCGCAGTGCATGTCAGAGCTCCAGCGACCAGGGAATCTACTTTTTCATGGGGAGTCTTCGGAACTGATTTTTATTCGTTTCTGTATAGTCTCGTGTAGCTTGGCATGTTTATTGTTAATGTTTCAATTAATTTCAAAGATTCTGGATGACTCAACACATTCAACGTGACCAACTGTGTGTGTGGCGAGTCGAGACTCAGTTTCTAAGGAACTTGGGTTGTATGACACAGATAATGTGATCAAGGTTGTGTGTTGTCAATTATGTGGGTGAGTAGGATTAGAATTGATGAATATTTATAATAAATGTAAGTTTCGATTGACATTTTGTCGCGGATTACTTTATCCATTTTAGTCGCACAATAGAACTTGTATTAATTGAGGAGGATCTTCAGGTTGTTTTAGGAACACCGAGTAGGACTTTCGGGTTAATAGATCATCAGGCTAGCTATTTACTGGTGATCTAGGTGAGTGGACACCTTTCTTTTCACAATTGTTATGCGAGTCTTTATGTTTTGGTTATGATTTAGTTGTTTCAGTTTCTCAGTTCCTTTTAATAAGAAGGCTATATTTATGTATTTTCAATTTTTAGATGATCTTGGCTTGTCTTGGGCCATGACAAATTCCCCAGAAAACTCATAGTGGCTAGAGGTCGGAGTACTCTAGTCACTGCCTCCATTTGTCTTTTATCGTCTTTGGCCTACAGTAATGTGACGACCCGAACCAGAATCAGTAGAGTAATCAGTACGATTCACGAGATTATGCTTAATCGCGATTAATCGTTAATAGAGTGGTTTGCCGGTTTAGTTCGCGACTTAAATATCCGCCGAGAATTTGAATTGAGTTTCTTCACGAGAGTTGTAGAGCACGTGATTTCGAGCTCGTGGGCGGTTCCGGATGATTTTTCCGATAACCGACGAATATAATATGATTATTTGAAGTTTCAGTTTATCGACGAGTTTATCCGTTCGTTTCGTATTTATCTGAATCGTAATGGTTATCCGTTTTGGACCGTCAATCGTCCCGAGGCGCGAGTATACATATCGAAAATAGTCGAAAAATTGTCGAAAACACTGTTTGAGGTGTTGACCAAGCGTTGACTTTCCTTTTTGGGCTGTTGACCGTTGACCCGTGAAGGATAACGACCCGTTTGAAATTTCGCCGGCCGACTTGGATTTTCCGGCCACCTCCGGCCACGTTTGGGGTATAATCTTTCTTCCCTTGAGTTTCTAAGTGGTTTAGTGTTTGAAATCATGGAAATTGGTTGTGATTTGGTTAGTTTCGAATCGGGTTATGTTGCCGGATTTCGCCGGTGACGGGAGGTGGTGTTCCGGCGAGCCACGATGGCGGGGGAGTGAGCGTTTCGACTACCCTTGCTCCTGTGATGCTCCCCATGTGTTTGAATTTGTTTGTGGGTGAGTTTTTGGTTGAACCGTGGGAGGTTGCCGGAGTTGAGCTCCGATCTGGTTTCGAGCTGTTTTGGAGAGGTTCCGGTTAGAATTGGGTCTTATAGTAGTTGAAGAAATGGTTGGGATTGAGGAGAGCTTCAAGACTGGGTCTTCCTCGCCGTGGAATTCCTCCGTTGACGGCGCGCCGCCGCCGCCGACGGCTGTCAACGACGGCACTCCGGCAAGAAAGTTGACTTTTTGGTTTTCGATGATTTTAGTGTCATTTTTCTCGTAATCGCGCCTCGATCGTCGCCTTGAGGTTTTCGAATTGATTTGGGTATCGGATTTTCAGTCGAGGGTTTTGAGTTGAGATTTCGGAAATTCAGTCGATTGTTTTATACAGTTTTATATGTTTTCGGGAACGGTTGGTTTCAGTGGTTAAGTACAGAGTTGTGGGCTATGATTTTGATCAGATATGTTTTATGATTATTCAGGGGATCGAGATCGTGCTTCGGGCGAGGGATCGTCTACCGGGCCACGAGATTAGCGCGAGTGTGCGTTTCGCTCACCTGTGAGTGGACAACTTCTTTTCACTGTTAATCGCGAGTCATTACATAGGTTTTACGAGCATGAGCATTCCTACGAGATTATGTTTTATATGAGCATGTGTTATACGATTATGCATATACCAGTATATATTACGTATATGCATTTATATATATGTTTTATGCATTTGCATCGAACTATTTATGATTTGGTTTACACAGAGTACAGTCTCAGTATATGTTGTTGTATCGATACACTTGCATCTCGGCTAATCCCCGATGGATGCCTACCAGGAGGGGCAGTACCCCGACCTGACAGGCGAGGGGCAGTACCTCGGAACCGAGGCTTTTCTGGCTAGAATCACGTGTGGGTCTGGGATCCCGTGATTCGGACTGTACTAGCACGGATGTGTCCATGAGTGACCCCGTGGGATTTTCCATGCATACTTTGTACGTGGGTCGGAGTCAGCATCTCCTCACGTACCATTTGATTTTCATGCATTTGACTCGCATATGTTTTTATAGTATATGCTATTCGGTGAAAGACATTTATTTTCGTCCACTCACTCTAACAGTTTTCATGTCTTTCCCCTGGGCTTTTCGGTTTCCGTGCCCAGTTTGCAGTTCAGGTTCTGGTGTTTCACGTCGTGGTTGGAGGCTAATTGTTTGAGCCACCTGTGTTTTCTAGTAGGTTTCTTGTTTCACCTACTGATGTATATATTGTATATATTTACACTAGAGGTCGCTCTAATACATTCTGATACATGTTTATTACGGTTTTTCCCGAATATATTATATATTACAATCATGTTTACTGTTTATTGTTAATGTTATGATATTGAGAAATCCGGATAGGATTGGTGCCCACGGTTTGGCTTTTGTGGCATAGGATGAAGTGTTATTTTCTGGGTGCAGGTAATGGCAATTCCGTGTTAGTAACGTTACTCTGCCGAAATTTTAATGGTTTTTGTTGGTTCACGTTTTCAGAAGGGGTTTGATTCCGGTTTAGGCAACTAAATTGGGGTTGGGTCCTTTCAAGTAAACTCCCCAAACAATATTTATTTATTCTTTGCAGACTTGCGTAGTATTTAACATCGGTGGAAAGGCATGCTGAGTTACATTCATAGTTTTCTATTATAACCAGCTATTACTTTTCGTTAACTTACTCTAACGGTTTTCATATTTTCTATGCCTTTCCCTGGGCCTTTCATTTTTAATCGCACAGGTTGCAGAGTTTTAGCTGAGGTCGGGCGCGCACATAGTTCGTGGCATAGCAGTATCTACCGTATGATCTAAGATTGATCTTGCGAGTTATTATTTTAGTTTGCATAGTCAGTTTAGATTGTCTTGCTACTCTGAAGTCGAAAACAGTCTTCTATCTTCTATATTTAAGTAGTGAACTACTATGTGGAAAGTTTCCTTGATATGTGATATTTGAGTTATAGATCTCTACTTCAATTTTCAAATAGAAGGTATACACTATGTTAGTAGATTCATTAGGGCTTAACTCTGGTTTAGGTAGCTAAATTGAGGTTGAGTCCTTTCACATCCAAATCTACATAGTAAGATATTGTATGACATTAGGCCTCACCCACACGGTTTTACTTTTGGGCCTTCCCCCAACACGTGTCTCACGGCCTCACCCACACGGTTTTACTTTTGGGCCTTCCCCCAACACGTGTCTCACTATAGGGATGTGACAGAACTGTATCAGAGCCTGTCCCGGCCCGAAGTGCGCCGATGAGGATATCGGGCCCCTAAGGGAGGTGGATTGTGAGATCCCACATCGCCCGGGAGTTGGAAGGTGATGTGCTTATATGTGCATGCCCACATCCCTATACTGAGACTCATTTTTAGGGTAGTACCAAAACTAAAATTGTATGGGCGAGGCTCAAAGCGAACAATATCTTATTATGTGGATTGGGATGTGACAAAATGGTATCAGAGCTTGTCTCGGCCGGAAGTATGCCAACGAGGACGTAAGCCCCCTACCTGTCTGTCACATCCCAATCCACATAGTAAGATATTATCTGCTTCAGGCCTCACCCACACAATTTTACTTTTAAGTCTACCCCCAAAATGCATCTCACTATAGGGATGTTGACATGCACATATAGGCACATCACCTTCCCACTCCCGGGAGATGTGGGATCTCACACCTGCAGTTCGAAGATATTACTTACCGATTTGAAGAATAGTATAACCATATATATGTATGAATTTGTTGATTTTATATCATTATTTATGTGATAAAATATTACGCTCCCTTATATATTTAGTCTTTGCCCACTCTAGAAAACTTTTTTGGATCCGCCACTGATTTTGACTATATATATACATAGATTCTTAAGTGCGGAGGTCCGCATATTTTAATATATGCGGATTTCTAAGTTTTGCTAACTTTTAGGTCATATACATACATCTCCACCATTCAGATTCTAGGTCTTAGTGTATAGATCACTTCCACAAAGTTTCATCCAATTTGGTAATGGTTAAGTCACATAATTGGATCTAATTAACGAATAGAAATCAGTAAAACTGGAACCGTTCATATATATAAGTGGTAAATCACGATTTTGAGAACTCAAATGATCATTAAATTGAATGAAACTTTACAAGGTAGATCTACACATATATATCTATAAAATGAACGGTGGATATGTGATTATGTAACCCAAATATTGGTCAAATCAAGAAAATCCGCATATTTCAATATATGAGGAGGTCCGCATCCAAGAAGCCCTGATATATATATATATATATGTATGTATATGTATATATATATATATATATATTTCAACAAGTGTAAAGCTTCGCACTAAAATTTTGGTGTGAAGTTGCATTTTACACAAAATGAAAAACATAATTCGATCATTGAAGTCAATCATGTTTTAGATACATATGCAAGGATCGGACATGCAAAATTTCAGCTCAATCAGAGATGTTTTAACCATTTGACCGTGACCTTGTTTAACAATACACACAGATTATCCGATTTAGCTCAAAACTTGAATGTTGTGATCAAATGGCTAAGAGAAACTCCAACCTATATGTCAAAAGTGAGCTGGAGCATACAACAGTAATAATTGACCGTGGAGGACCTCCCCAACTGATATGTAAAAACTGAGCTGGAGCCACCGTGGAAGGCAAAGTGAGTCTTTTATGCCAAATTCGGCAGATGGAAATCTCTCTGCCAAATCGTTGTTTAATATTTCTCTTCCGCTCTCTCTGTTCTTCCTCCCTCGACTAGATGACCGAACCTCAATTTTTCAATGTTTTCCTGACTAACCAGACTACCAGAGCAACGACTTGGGCTGTTTATGTTGCCAGAAATTTGAGCACGGCGTACTTATAGGTGGTGGTAGTCCTCCGTTTTCCGGAATCGCCGTAATCGAATATCTCTCATCTCTCTCTGATCAGTTTCATTCCTCCCCTCCTTTTGAAAAACTTGATGAAGAGATGCATGATTGTGTAATATTTGTTTTCGGATATTGGAGAGTATAGATTGAGAAGGTTTCAGAAATTGAGTTTTTTTTTCTTGATGGTTTTAGAAACTAGGTTTCTAGCAATGGAAGAAGAAACAAGATATATAAAGATAGAAAATGAATAAATTAATATTATCTTATAGCATATTGGTTGAGGGTTGAAAATGGTCAATATGCCAAATAGCCACATCATCCATCAAATTTGAATTTGACACAAGTTAGAAAGCCTAATTATTGGAGATGTTCTAAGCGATCTTCGATTGAACTGAAATTTTGCATGTTCGATTCTTGCACATGTATCTAAAAAGTAATTGACTTTAATGATTGAATTACATTTTTGACTTTGTGTAAAATGCAATGTAAAACTTCTGATATATATATATATATATTCAAATTAGTATTATTAGATAGCCGGCATTTTAGAAGTTTACCTATTTTGTTGATAGATGTGAGAGTACGTTAAAGTGTTGAACCATTAAACAAATAAGGTTACTTAAGCGTCTAGCTTATGCTCAAGTACTCTATTGTATTCAGCTGGTTTGAGTGTTTGACCGTAATTTCAAAACCAGTTGCTGTGAATTGAACTGGATATATTGTCCAAGATTACGGTCTTTGTACAAATAAGTAGAATCATTAGCTCAACTAAACTCTTTGGGTCGACTCGGAGTACTATTTAGTCTTGGGAGGCATGAGAACATATAAAGCATTTGCAAGTGAAATTATAAACCGCTATAATGAGTCGGTCAATCAAATGGCCGACAACGACAAGAAATCTCACATAATTTTAGAATATATTAGTAATTCACGCATACCATATCTATCCAAAGTCGAGTTTTACTTTAGCGGAGTAAAGCTTGATTTTTCTTAAATTAAAAAGGTAACTCAACTTCATAAACCACTCATCATTTAAATTATAATTCCAGCATTATGATGCATACATCTAAGAATAAATACAAATGGAAAATATCGTTTGATCATCTATTTAATGTATTTATATAGATATAGTTCAAAGTTGAATATAGTGATAAAGATCTACAATAAACACATTTAGGTTAATCATCTTTAATTGAATTGTTGACTGTAAATATGATTTTTGGATAGTAACTTAAACGATAAGTGATTATCTCAATGATCGAATTTCTTTTTTTTTTTCCTAAAAAAATGAAGCTTTACTCCGTCATTCCAAAATAAATGCGCGCTATATAAGTCGTCACTTCTAAATGTTGAGTACTATAAAATTGTTGTTTTTAGAACGAGCATCATGCACTTATCAAAGAATTAACACTACTAAATGTCTACACATAACACATGTGAATGATCTTTGTATAGGTAGCACACAAACGTATCTCTTAATTAATTTTGAGGTCGTCTTCATTTCACAACTCATCACGTACGTCATTTTCCTTCTTTAGTAGTTAATTCCATCCATCATTTTGTGTCATTAAATCGGGCATAATGGGATTCATGCTCATGTTCTTGCCCAGGTCTATGGTGGCTAAGATACGTACTTCCTCGATCCGAAGTCTGTACTAGGAAGCTTTGATGCATCTATCTCTTTGTACTCATTGATTAGCTCTTCAATGAGAGAGAGAGAGAGAGAGAGAGAGAGAGAGAGAGAGAGAGAGAGAGATGTCTAGCTAAATATGGGGGACTGGTTGATCGGAGACGTTGAGCAAATTAAACTGTTATCGTTGGAGATCTGATCGAGCAATATAACATACGTTCATTAATTAATTAGTTGCATTTCGTTGGCCAAACTAGCTATCTACTTGAATAACTGACTACACTAATTGGTCTTTTAATTAGTTCTAGCTAGGAATGGGACATTGTAGTCGAAAATCGAAAAAAAATTCGAGCCGAAACCTAGTCGCGGCCGAAAAAAAACCGAACTCGATATAAACCGAACAAAATAAACTGAAACTGAAAAAATTCAAAATATTTGGTTTGGTTTTGATTTTTGATTTATAAAAACTGAACCGATCGAACTGAACAGAAAAATTAAAGTACACAAAAAAAGGACATCATTTTGGATATTTTACATATATTACATAAATATATGCAAAATAAAAATCTTATATATACTCATAAAATTCTAATTTCTTTATGCATAATCCTTGTCAAATTCTCTTATATATAGAGACGAACCAAAATATTAGGCGACTCAAAATATAGTGTTATATAAGAAACTTTTTATTTAGTTTTTTAAAAAGTTGAGTTTTTATGCAATATGTAAAAAATAGATAAAAAGAAACCGAAAGATCCAAAAAATAACTTGAACCAAACTGAACCGAATACTCGTGATTTTTCTTTTAAAAAATAAACCGAACCAAACCAAACTGAAAAAAATTATAATTTAATTTTAATTTTTATCAAAAACTGAACTAAACCGTCCGAATCTCACCCTTAGTTCTGGTTAGTTATAAGGCAGAAAACGTCATGCACAACAAAATTACAAAAAATATAACAGAAGATCCAAGAAAAGCCCCCATTGTATGTGCGTGTGTTCGGTCTGACTTCTGACCGTTACTTTTAAATCTAACAGAAGATCCAAGAAATTTCCTACTTTCCTTACAGCTTCTTCTATCTTGTACGTCTTCAACCTTCACTAGCTACTCAATTAGATGATGAAAATAGAATGAAACCGAGCTAGCCAGCTCTGTAGAAGTTAACCCTTTTGGATCATCCTGTCAGTTTAATTCGTATGCATACGTCTTCCGAGCTTGCTCTCCATGTTCTCTTTAGTCCTGTGCATGTTGTCCTCGATCACCTACAAATTAAGCACAAGATCGACAAACTCTTCGCCTAGCCTCCTGTCTTTTGTGTACATTGTTTTCTTATCAAAATTATTACAAGATTATTTTGTTAAAAGAATGATGTAGAGACCATTGTAGTAATCTCAACGTACTCCGATTGTTTTCATAAAATGTGCTATAGCCTAGCATACTTCGTCGAGTATATGAATAATTATCACATTCATGGTATCAAGCTAGCTAGATTCCTGAATTCTTGTAATTTTCAAATCCTATTTGCCCATATATTAAGACATTAGTTTAAAGGAACCACCACACATATATTCTTCCATGAATTGTCTTAAAAATATACCCTATAACCAATGCATACACGTACATATGTATTTGCTCCTCCATTTTATAACTTTATAAGACAATGGTAATTGGAGAACTGGACATGCCTTGTTGGCTGTGTCTGCAGAATCAGAGGGAATAACAGCGGCTCCGTTAAGCTAGCTAGCCAGTAGCACATCGGTCTCATATATAATATGTATATTCTGGTTCCTTATGATAAACCCTAGCCAGAAGAATCGAAGTGCTGAACTAGTGCTCTTTGTTCGAACAAAGTCAACACTCTTCCGGGATATATACGGAAATGAATGAAGGAATTTGATGAGCTTTCGACCAATATGACCTAGTCCAAGTCAAGAGAAAAAGAACGAGGCTGGGATAAGAGCGAATTCAATTCGATAAACAAGTCCCAGCTGCCTTGATGTACGTTTATTTTGAACATCCATAGATATTTATGCAATAGTCAGCTTGTTATGACCATATAGTGACATATATATAGTGTGAATCATATAACAAAAAACACTATGGCCGCCAATAGTTTGAGTAATATAACCAATTAATTTGCTCACTACATGCATTCAATATATCTAGCTGCTGTGTATTATTTCCATTAGTTAGAGGGAGGTGCCACTAGTATAAGCAAAATCGGGTCAAAATAGTTGTACTCGATCAATAGTTTGAACCAAATTGATCAAACCCTTAATTTGAACGGCATTATATGCAAAGCTCTATATATACATGTAAGTGGCTGCTTCTTATGAGTAACCTCTTAGCTAGCTAGCTCAACTAGGAAAATTAAAACAAACCAAAATGGAGGAGATAACCCCTGCTCTGATTACGCCACGGCCAGCCACCACCGATGCTACTCCAGCAACCACAGCGGCGGCTCCGGAGCCAACGCTGTCTAAGGCGGCGTCGGTGCCCCGAGCACCTCTCGTGATCCCACCGCGCGGAGGTGTTGACCAGATAGAAATAAAGGCCAAAACTCCGAAGTCCATGACTC
Organism: Geum urbanum; assembly: GCA_946800695.1. Taxonomy (NCBI): domain Eukaryota; kingdom Viridiplantae; phylum Streptophyta; class Magnoliopsida; order Rosales; family Rosaceae; genus Geum; species Geum urbanum. Next base: position 39,412,500 of record OX327002.1, on the reverse strand, counting down.
CGAAGTCGCGTACTCCACGGTTCATGACTCCAATAGGAAGCCCCGTTAGGAGGGCTCTCAAACTCACGAGGCTTGACCCCGAAGACGCATGGCTTCCTATCACCGAGTCTAGAAATGGCAACGCTTACTATGCGGCATTCCACACTCTTTGCTCTGGCATTGGGATTCAGGCCCTCATCATCCCCGTGGCTTTCACCATTCTTGGCTGGTAAGTCTGCCCGGCGACGTTAATCAACAAGTTGCGTTTTAGTGATCCTATTCTTAAGTGAGCATAGTGTCAATAATTGTTTTGGTTTTACAGGACATGGGGAATTATATGTATGACGGTTGCCTTCTTATGGCAACTTTACACTCTGTTCTTGCTCGTGCAGCTTCACGAATCTTCTGAAACAGGCCTTCGCTATTGCAGATACATTCAACTTTGCAACGCATGTTTTGGTAAGAGCTATAGCATGTGCTATATGAGTTACTTAATTTTAAGTGCTATCTAGCTTTTGTAAAAGCACTTTACTTAATTACTAGCTTTCTAATCAGGGAAATTAGTAATCGTTTGTTACATGCACTTGCTTACTTCGAAACTTGAAATTAAAGATCCTACCTTTCCTATTTACCTTAGGTAAATTTTGAAGCCAGTTTTGACTTTTGTTTTATGAACCAGGTGAAAAGCTATCCAAGTTCTTAGCTCTTTTCCCAATTCTATACCTCTCGGGAGGAACATGCGTGGCGTTAATCGTCCTCGGAGGATCAACATGCAAGATGTTCTTCCAAATCGTGTGCGGCCAAACGTGCACCGTGAAGACCTTAACGCCCGCAGAGTGGTACTTGGTCTTTACATGTGCGGCGGTGATTCTGGCGCAGCTTCCAAACTTGAACTCCATCGCCGGAGTGTCTCTTGTTGGTGCCATCACTGCCGTAGGCTATTGTACGCTCATTTGGGTTGTGTCTGTTGACAAGGGTAGATTACCTAATGTGTCATACAATCCCTTAAAAGCTAAGAAGGACTATATACAAGTTTTTGATATTTTGAATGCTCTTGGAATGATTGCCTTCGGCTTCAGAGGCCACAACCTTATCCTTGAGATCCAGGTATGTTCATTCATCACATATTCACATTATTGCAAGTATCCTTGATGTTGTGTTGTGTCAAAATTGACTTTGATTTCAGTTCCAAAAGTATAATATTAAACTACGTATTGATAGGTGCACATCAAATTTTCTTGCCTTGAATCCAATTTTTAGACACAAACACAAAAATTAACAGATAAGACAAACTTATTTATTTTATTTTGTAAAGAAGAAACACATTTAACCTTATCACACTCTTATGTCTGGCAGGCTAAACTTATTAATTTTAGTTTGTGTAGAAAAAAAAAACACATTTAATTTTAGCACACTTGAATCTGGCATTATGTGAACCAAATTTATAATCATTGCAATGTTATATTTACTAATTGCCTGTCACGACTCATCAACACAAAGAATATTAGAATAATAAAACCCCTAATCATAGAGTGGGTGAGTTAAACTTATTGATTAACTTGAGTAGTCGAATTATAATGCATGCTATGTTTATTGTAATCATTATAATTGTACAATTATTTGAATATTGTCTTTCGTAGATTTGTGTATCAAACATTAAACAAGTGGGGATTTTTTAGTTTCTTTCTTCCCAAATTGTGCATGCATGGTTGCCATGCTGACCAAGTCTTAATTTGTTTGCGTGACAATGAAACCTCAACAATTCTGTAGAATAATCTTGAATGCCTTGAGCATATGAAAAGGGCACACCAAAAATTCAACACACAAGGTTGACTTTCTACTACTTGAGCATATGAACACGTACTGATGGCTCTCTAAGCTATCTTCACGTACTTGGTTATATTGCACCTAACATCACCTAAAATATTTGTCTTACTTGCAACTTTGTGATAGAACTAAAAGACTTCTGAGTTCTGACTTTGTTTTGTTTTGATACAAGACCAAGGACTTTGTTACTAGTTACGACTTTCCCTCTAACTTGGGTATTTGCTTGCTTCGAATTTACAGGCTACAATGCCCTCCAGTGAAAAACATCCATCGCGTGTTCCCATGTGGAGAGGTGTTCAGTTTTCCTACACGCTTATAGCAATGTGCATCTTCCCGCTTGCAATCGGAGGCTATTGGGCATACGGTCAAATGGTATGAAAAACTCGTCAACTTATATGCTCCAAAAATAACAGTTTGTCAACACAACATACTGAACCAGATGTGTTTGATTCACAGATACCAGAACAAGGAGGTATGTTTGCAGCCTTGTTTAATTTCCATTCAAGGGACACCTCACAATTTGTTTTGGGGCTAGCAAGTTTGTTTGTGATAGTCAATGCATTGAGCTCCTTCCAAATCTATGGCATGCCCATGTTCGACGAGATGGAGTCGCATTACACTAGGAGGTTCAAGCAGGCCGCTCCGTGGTGGCTAAGGGCTATAATGCGAGCTATGTTCACTTACGGTTGCTACTTTATTGCCGTTGCCATCCCCTTCTTGGGAAGCTTAGCCGGACTGATCGGAGGGATCGCGTTGCCGGTGACTCTGGCTTATCCTTGTTTCATGTGGCTCAAGATGAAGAAACCAAAGAAGTACAGTCTAAATTGGTGGTTGAATTGGACACTTGGGGTTGTTGGTATGTGTTTAAGTGTTCTTTTGATTGTGTCTGGTACGTATGTAGTGATTGATACTGGTATTAAGGTGAGCTTCTTCAAGCCCACATGATTGGAATGTAATGTCAAAACGAACTTGTTAAACGTTAGCTACCTTATTATTTTCGATCACTTGTGCCAAATCCCGCGTAAATAGACCGAGCATGTACTTTTGGTTGTGGTGTTTGAGGAGTGTAATGTTAATTCTACTTAGTCAAGCAACTGTTTATGTGCTGTGGTGGTTTCGGAGTCGAGAGTTTAATCAAAAGTACAAAGCAGATTCTAACCACTCTTTAAAACGCGCGTCAAGGCGACGCGAAGTGAATTTGCGTCGTTCTACAGAAAAAAATAAGGGGAAAAGCGGGGAAGGCGTAAAATGCGTAAAACGCGATGTAGAAACGTGCAAAACGTGTACGCTTTACCTCGCGTACGGCGTGTTGGCGGTGTCCCTGAATTCAAGCCAATTCTATCTAACTATCAGTGATAATCAAGGCGTCGATTTCGAGCTTCATAAGTGGATGGAGCTTTGTTTTTCTACGGCGGAGGTACACTGGAAGCAGAGTCGTCTGCGGAGGAAGTGTCGACTGGTGGCATCGTTGTTGCGTTGGAAGGAGGCGGGAAGGAGGCATCAGTCTCGACCATATTGCGGTGATGAAAGGGAATTTGGATCGGTGAACTCGTAAGGGTTAAGCTCAAAGACGATGAAGAGAAACGATTTTGTGTTCTGCCGTTCTGGAATGGTTTGATAATTGCTACTGTCGTGTTTCATACAATCCAGTTTTGCACACGTTTGGGCCTTGCTGGGCTTTTAAGTAGTCAAACTTAACTTTGTTAAAAATCTATGATCAATAAATGCATGATGCCCGAACTTGGTTCATTTAATAAAATTATTAACTATGAGTTAATATTATATATTGTATATACATAATTATTTTTTAAAATGGTTTCGTGTTTTGCGTTGAGGCTATCATGTATATGATGCTCTAAGAAAAGAAAAAAGGGGATAGAGGGACTTGAATCTGTAAATAGAACAAAGTAAGGTCAGCTACCCATGGCCAATCGAAATTCGACACGTGGCATTTTGGGTTAATCACTTCAAGTTTTTGGCTTCAACCCATCTTATTCTTCTCATATTAACCCAAAAATGTCACGTATTGAATTTTAATTGGCCGTGGGCAGCCCTTGCTACCTATGGTTAGATAGCTAAGTCTTATCCCTCAGAAAATCACAACACGTCCACGTTTAAGTTTTAAAACATTATTTCTAACACCAAACGTTTAGTACTTGGCATCACCAAAGTTGGTGCAAACTTAACTCAACCCAGTCAGAACGGTGACAACAAATTGACAAGTAAACACTAAACTGTTGAAGGAGAAGATAGATACGCAAAGATATGATCTGAAACTGTACTTTATTCATTGATAAATATTCTTAAATAGGCATTACAATCTGTTATGATCAATATCCTCTTTTTTTTGGGATGAACGATAGAATTGATTAAGCTAAAAGATTACAAGGAGAACACCGAATCATCGACACGATAGAAAAAACTCCCTAGAGTAATATAAACTATTACATGCTCACCACAAACATATCATGCATAACTAGACGGCTGAGACGTAAGAAAATGACTAAAAAAATATGGGACCCCACATCCCATCAAGTTATACACCCAAAACTACAATAACACTGATTGTTCTTCAGCCGTTTTCTCAGGGATTGGATGTATTGTCATCTTCTTCTACGGGACTCCTACATGGATACCTCGAACACACGATCACTCGCTGCCCTGCTGCCGCCCATCACCGATAGTGGTGTCTCCTCCCGTGTGTCTATCTTTTTTCTGCTTAGCGGATCTTGGACGACCCTCTTATATCCCCCAAGAGTTAGCGAGGATGCCCCATCAGTGCACTGTTCGCTACCTTCAGCCAGCGAATATGCACCATCTGCATGCACCGAGGATGCCGCCCGCGGAGATGATCTAACTGTCTACGACGCCGCTTTGGCCTTGTGCCTCTCGGACCTGAAATAAGTACTCATAGCCTTTGAAGCTTTTTGTATTGCCATTAGAGTCGTAGAGTCCCCCCAAGCAGGCCTGGTTGTGGAATACTAGTTAAAACTGGAATCTGCAACAAAACAGACAAGGTTAGTGGGTCCCACTCAAAAAGAGGCTTCCCTTGTATGTATGTAGAACAAATGTCCCAAACCCTCTACCTGAACCTCCTGCATGACCACCACGTGTTCAACATGCATGGCCTCACCCAATGATGGTTCACCCATCGAGGTGCTCGGTACTTGTGCTGCCGTCGGAGGCTGCCCCACATGAAAAGGCGCCGTCACCAGTGCATGGTGCATTTTTGGTGGTGGTTGTGCTGCAGGGGTGGAGGTCGACCCATGCCATTTCAAATCCTGGAGGTGGCGTTGTGGATCTTGTCGCCGCCCGCTCAACCCCCCACTCCTCCTAAACCCGCAACACCACAGAACCTGCTTCACCATGCATAAACAATCCACAAAAGGGGTAGAATCCTTTTACCTTAGGGTACTCAAAAGTAATCAGCATTGCACATTCCATGACGAATCAAATCTTTCACTTGACCGCCACACCGCGGCGGAGATCCAACTAAACCTTGATCTTTATAATCCCATTGGGAAGCAAAGCCCGATCAGGCTTGATATAGCTCCCCACAAAGTTACCGATCTGCATTGCCCACTCACTTGTAAGCGCCACCTTTGGAATGCCGTGGGCCACCACCCACATTTAGGTTACCGCCGTTGGGAGCAAGGAGGGATCAGAGAATCCATCGAACTCCTCCACCACCACCATGTACTCCTTGAAGAACCAAGAGGTAACCAGATCCTCAAGCCTACAAAAGAACCGAGAGTCATCGTTGCGGTGGATCACCACTTTTCCAAGTCCAAGATGGCTGTGCTACAACTACACCATGGCCACTTTGAGTGTTTGAGATCAGACCTCTGGCAAAGCCACCGACCCAAACAGTCGAACCCCAATGCATCACCATCCTCCTCAGCTGAAGGAACAAGGTCAACGATATCAAGATCATCATCATCATCATCAGACAGAGCAATAGCGACAGTGAATCGGGCCACTACTCCATCTGGGTCGTCGACCATCCTCACCGTTTCGGAGGGATGGATCCGATTTTGATGTTGGGGAATGATATGGAGAGAGATAGGACTTCAAGAAGGAGAAGACAAGAGAATTTTAGGGAGAAAAATACGTGATCAGAGCAAGGAGGCGGTGCCACTGCCAGGGTTTTGAAGAAATGGGAAGTGGGTTTTTAGGAGAGAAAAGGGGAACAACACAACAACTCAACTCTTTGTGTTAGGGAACTTCTATGCTATAAACAAGGGATTGAGAGAACATCTACATCTATGATAATTAGGACAAGATATATATCGGGATACAAGAAATATTATTTCCTTAAACATTTCCTCTTGTGTGAGGATCTTAATGGATGATGCACAATCTGTTATCTCACTAAAAATCTTGCAAGAAAATAAAAATCTCTTGGGTAAAAACAAAAATTTGGTCGAAGAGAAAAAAAGTACAATGATAGTCGCATATTTATGCGTCGTAATATAATCTCCTATATTTAATTTATTGTTATTATTTGAGTTAATTAATTATATATATTATTTTTAGATATTTTGGAGTTAAATGAAGAAAATGGGATTAAATAATGCAATTCGGACTATTGTTGCGGGGGAATCATAATCCAAGAAGATTTGTATTGTGCATCACATGGGTTTCTAGCTTAAGAACGATATATATATATATAGCTAATAGGAGGAGGTGTGCGCAATTGGAGAGAAGGAAGAAACAAAAAGAAAAGAAAGAGAGGAAAAAAAGAGAGAACAGACTTGGATTGAGAGAGAGACGAAAACAAGAAACAGAACAAGAAGAGAAGGAGAAAGAGGTGCGCACAAAGAAGAGTTAAGTTCTCATGCCTCAAGTGTAACTCTGCGATCTTGATTATTAGAGTTTATTTTTCTCCATCATTTAATTTATCTCTCAAGTATGCTTTGATGTTATTATTCAAGACTATGAGTAGTTAAATACCTTGTTAATGGGCTGCTTGAAGCCCCATACATGAAGTCTTTTTAATGCATACATCTTGATCTAATTTTGCATATTCTTTTGAATAATGTTTTTTTCTCTATGTGACTCACAAATGAATTCTTATATGATATACAACTTAGTATGCACGCTATGATTCTATTGTCATGAGATATAGGAGACTGAAGATAATTTTCTTCCACCGAATTCTTTACAGTGATACACCAATTTTTTCGGTTGATTGAAATCCTAGCACTACCACATAACTTCTCATAGCCGACGACTTAGAGAAACAAAGGTCAACGATTTTTTTGAAGTCGTCGGCTATAGTGTACTATAGCCGACGACAACACCAAAAATCGTCGGCTATAGTACTATTGTCGACGATTTTTGCAACAAAATTGTCGGCTATACTCTATAGCCAATGCTTTATAGCCTACAGAGGTTTTATACTATAGCCGACGACTTCGTAAAAATCATCGGCTATAGTCCTGTAGGCTATAAAGTGTTGGCAATGAGTATAGCCGACGATTTTATTGCAAAAATCGTCGGCTATAATACTATAGGCGACGATTTTTGGTGTTGTCGTCGGCTATAGTACACTATAGCCGACGACTTCAAAAATCGTCGGCCTTTGTTTCTCTAAGTCGTCAGCTATGAGAAGTTATGTGGTAGTAGGTCTAGTAGGACACGCTCATAGTGTACCTGTGAACCCTTGTACCTTCTCAACCTTTTCTATAAATTAATTCTTTCTTCTTTGTAAACCTTAGGGTCCATGACTATAGGTTCATAGAGGAATAGATGTAGGGGAGGTCAATGACAAACCTGCATAGGCATAAGGATTATGTAATTGGATGTGGTTGTAACAATCAACCTTTTCTGGGAACTTTTATTCATTGAATATGTGCATTAGGTTAAATATGTTTTAGAAATATGGAATGGTGCTGATGGATTGTATTCCTCTTAATTCATTTATCCATTGGTTTAAACAATTTACATTCATAAGCATATTTACTTTCAGCACTTATTTTCTGCACGTACCTGTAATTGGGCGAATTATTTAGGTACACAAATCAACTCAGAAGACACCCTCAAATTTTGTGCAGTAGTCTACCCTTGTGTCTAATATTTTGTGTTAAATATATAAATCGTAGACATACATAATGAATATATGAGGATAATTATACATAATGAATATATAATTAACTTATCGACAACGCATTGTGAACACAGTCATTCACACACTGTGGCACAGATGACCACTCTCCCCATAGAACCGACACTCTGTCTCATATTATACTCCCTACCGTGCCGGCGTACTTATGTGTATTCTTATCTATTATCACGTCTCCATTAGAATTGGTCTGTATGACCACTTTCCCATATTCCTTGACCAATTGGTCAAGTAGCTTGCCGCTGACTGTGCCTCTAGTATTCTTCTTTGCATTACCTCCAATGTCGGTGTTGGCTAACAGAAAGGAAAAAAAAATTAATCATAACCACTTAAGCGGTATATTCATTATGTATTAATGAGTTTCAAATTAAATAATAAGTTTGGTCATATTTACCTGATTCGGACGTCGATGCATTTGATACCCTCGCACTATACAGAGGAGTATCAAACGGCACATAGAAGTAAGTCTCTTCCGGGGTAGTGTAACCAATTTGTCCTAGAATGGGCACTCCCCAATAATCGAGCGCAGGTATCGATGGTATTGTATCGGGCATCAAGATGTGCGGAGGCGGACCACCACGTGTCCCCATAGAGGAACTATCTGAAGGACCTGCATTACAGGTCGACGGCTGCGACGAGGGACTAGGCGCCCTTGACCGGGAGATGGGAGGCATACAGACACCTGAATGTTCAGGACCCATAAAGGAGGCCGGCTGCGGTGGTGAGGAAGTGGCGCTTTCATTTAAAATCGACCTTGTGTAGGCGGGTCAGCGGGCCACTACATCTTCTTGCGGCTGTTGAAGCAGTTGAAGGTGTCGAGAGGTCCTGGGGCCCCTATAAGTGTTACTTATAGAGGCGGACGAGGAAATATCGCTATTAGACCCGGTTCCTTTTTTAGAGCCCTTCAAACTCTTCCGACTTAACCAATTCATGATCCCTAATTAAATGAAACCATGATTAATTAAATAATATTTACATTAAACTATACATAAATCACAAAATTTCACACCACAAATTCATACCTAAATCACAAAATTCATACCTAAATCATATAATTCATAAAATTCGTACATAAACAACAAATTCATACCTAAATCACAAAAATCACAAAATTCATACATAAAATCACATATTTCATACATAAAGCACAAAATTTACAAAAATTATACATAAATCACATATTTCATATATTCACAAAAAATCACAAAAATTACAAAATTCACATAATATTGCCTCCAAATAATTCACATAATATTGCCTCCAAAATTCACAAAATATTCCATAAAATTCACAATCACAAATTACATACAATTCATAAATCCAATAACCCAATCAAATTAAATAACTCAATCAAAATTTTCATAGCAAAATTCAATTACCTAAGGGCATCTCCAACAATGGATGTCCTATACCCTATAGTAGAACCTTCAAGATAAATTTCATCTCCAACCCATAAAAATTTAGGTCCTATACCCTAAAACTAGGTCTCATACCCTATCCAAGGTTCTAAAATAGAACCCAATATGAGGTATAGAACCTTGTATATTTTTGTGGGCCCAGCTGAAAGAAAAAGTGGTGATCAGAAACAGAAAAAAAAGGGAACCGAGCTTCATACGGAGAGAGAGAGAGACGCGCGGAGAGAGAGGAAGAGATGGCGCGCGTGCTGGCAAGACGAGGAGGAAAGCAAGTGGAGGCTGACAGCTGATGCAGTGCTGGGCCCATGGATTACCTGCTGGCGTCTCCACAACAACACAGCAACGGCAACAACATAGCAACAGCTCTCTTCAAGTATTAAATGGCCATCATCAGGGCATCTCCAACAATGGAGGTCCTATACCCTATAGTAGAACCTTCAAGATAAATTTCATCTCAACCCATAAAAATTTAGGTCCTATACCCTAAAACTAGGTCTCATACCCTATCCAAGGTTCTAAAATAGAACCCAATATGAGGTATAGAACCTTGTATATTTTTGTGGGCCCAGCTGAAAGAAAAAGTGGTGATCAGAAACAGAAAAAAAGGGAACCGAGCTTCATACGGAGAGAGAGAGACGCGCGGAGAGAGAGGAAGAGATGGCGCGCGTGCTGGCAAGACGAGGAGGAAAACAAGTGGAGGCTGACAGCTGATGCAGTGCTGGGCCCATGGATTACCTGCTGGCGTCTCCACAACAACACAGCAACGGCAACAACATAGCAACAGCTCTCTTCAAGTATTAAATGGCCATCATCAGTTTTCACGTACTCTTTAAAAAAAATGTTAAATGGCCATCAGTTTTCCTCCTTAAATATTAAAAAAATGAAATTTTTTATATAAATTAAAAATAGTTTAAATTAATAAAATAGTTTATGATTAAATTAAAATAGTTTGAAAAATTATTATAGAATACAATATGTATATTTAATATTAAAATAAATATATAATAAAGATTATAAGTTTTAAGGTATAAGGTATAAGACTCATGGTTGGAGAGAAAAAGATGAGTCTTATTATGAGGTATAGAACTTTCATTGTTGGAGATGAGAAGGTCCTATAGTGAATAGTAATTTTACAAGGTTCTATTATAAGGTATAGAACCTTCATTGTTGGAGATGATCTAATCACAAAATCCATAACAAAATTCAATAACCAATAATCAAAACTCATACACAATCACATAATTTATTCTATATCAAACTAAAACTCCTAAATTAATTAAACCCTAAAATTTAGGGGAAAAAGGAGAGAGAGAGAGAGAGAGAGAGAGAGAGAGAGAGAGAGAGAGAGAGAGAGAGAGAGAGAGAACCTTTTTTGGGGGAGGAGAGGCCGTAGAAATGAGGGCTTGGTCTAGGTTTGGGGGTTATATCGTGGGACTATACCCGACGACTTAATGAAGGTCATCGGTTATAGTATACCCAACGACCTTCATTAAGTCGTTGGGTATAATTTTTTTTTGTTTTTTTTTTAAATTTTTTTTATAGTATACCCGACGACTTTGGTGAATGTCGTCGGGTATAGTATGTAAAAAAATTAAAATTGCATGCCTCTTTGGAAAAAATGACATGTTTTGCAGTAACACTTGTTTACCTAATAATATAACTTAAATGAAGGAAACATTTCAACGGCATCCTCATTATCAACCCACATATTTAATTAATTAAAAAACGTACAATTATGTTTAACTAAGGCTCATAATCAGAATCATCATTTGAGTCTGCATCGGTGTCGAAGTTAATTTCCGGTAATATGTGCCGCTCCTCGTCACCGGAGTCTTCGTTGTCTTCGTGTAGAAGGACATTAATAAGACTTACATCCGCCTGCGGAAGTCGAACGACACTACCGGGTCTCACATTATTTAGGCGAATTGTAGAGGATTCAAGAATACCAATTACATTCAGCTCTTGGTATGCAATCACTTCTTCAATATCGTCGACCTCACCAAGTGTAGTAGCACTGTATATTTTTCTAGGAACAACATGGTTAACTACTTTTCATGCCCCTTTGTGCACAAATTGTCTAGATAAAACACTTCTTTTACTGATGTGGCAAAAATAAAAGGGTCATCCTCATACCAGCTTGTAGCAGTATTCACCAAAAAAATCATGTACTTATCGGTCCTTGTGTTCTCATGGTCAGTATCAAACCATCTATACTTAAACAAGTGCACGATCATGCCCTTCCCATAAATTAGTTCAACCACTGAATGGAGAACACCATAATAGTCAATGTTATTCTACCCACCATGCACCATTACCCCAGAATTCTGTTTTCTCCGTTTGTCGTCTTTATGTTGACATACAAATTGCACGCCATTGACCTTATACATCGGATACACTCTTGAAGTTATCGGTTTCATAGCCAGAAGCCTCAATTAGTGTGACTAGTATGGATCACCATCACATTGTACATGGATCATCTGAAGATAAAAACAGCAGCCATTAACTTATAATCTTCACATTGATTTATGAATATATATATATAACTATATCAATTTGAAACATGTACCCAGCCACCAAAGTAGTTTGCAAACTCCATATTGTGGTACTCAAGATCATCTACAACCGCAAGGTAGTTTAAATGGATGTTTTTCCAGTATTGAACTTCTAGACAATTTATCAATACCCACTAGTGGGCAATGGCTAGCTCATAAGGTTCCAACTTGTACGACTTTGGCAACAAACCATATACTTCAACTTCATTCGAGAGGATAGAAAGATTGAATTGGGGTTCATCTATCGACATATGTTGTGGAGGGTCCTCCAACGCTCCCATATACATCTTGGTGTACATTACACACTCGTGCGCAAGATATACTTCTGCTACACACCCTTTAGGTGTAGATTTATTAGCCACATAACCTGTGTAGTCCCCCAGTTGTCTATCAAATTGTAAAGTGCATGTGAGGATTATGGAAATACATAATTATATTAAAGAATTTATCATATGTTGAATCGTATGTACCTTTCCATGTGAAACATCCGAGTGTAGTGTACTAGACCAGTAAGCAATCTGGTGAGCGATATCTGGAATTGGTTTCGCAGTCGTTGAGCTTGAGCTCTAGCTGTAAGTCTTGCTCAATCTGCATTCCTTACGTTTATACTCAACTATTATTACTTGAGGTTTGGACTTTTGTTCTTGATTATCTAATCAAAATTTAGACTTCAGTACTTGCATTGTTATCCAGAAAAAACAAGAGTAGTTATGTTTATTGCTTACTAAAGATTTTGTAAAGATGTTGAACATGAATGTGAGTTATTGCTTATCATTGCTACTTTATTGCATAACCATCATTTTTCTTAGTCCTAGCTTAAATATTTCTAGCTCAAATTTGTGGGCCTTTCGACAGAGATAATCTCTGCTAGTATGGCTTCTTATTTCACCTCTTTTCTTATTAATAATTGTGGCATTCTCTAAGCTTTGTGAAACTCTGCCTAGATGCCGTTGTGATTACAAGGCATGCTCTTTTGTTTAGTAGTTCATACACTTGTTTATTGACTCATTACATAGGCTGCTATTCAACCAATGAGGCGTAAGGACAAAGGAGCTCTAGGAGTACGTTGCAATTTTATTTGCTCATCCACCAATTTGGTAAGGTTATATCAGTTATATATGAAGTCTCGGAGGTGGTCAAAACTAAATGCACCATCTCCTATGTTTGTTTCAGATAATGGTGACCGCAACAAGCCTTATGTTGTTTGCTGGGAAATTTAGGTTAGCGCCATCTGCAAACAGGAAGGCAACAATAGGATTGAAGCTTGAGATCAGGGACTCAGGTCTACAGACTGGTGACCCAGCCGGTTTCACCCTTGTTGATACCTTGGCCTGTGAAACTGTTGGTCACATCGTTGGAGTTGGGGTTGTTCTAGGCCTAAAGAACATTGGTGCTCTGTGAAACTGATTTCATATCAACCCATGTGGGAGTTGCCTGAAATCATTCTTAAAAAATTTTAAGAATGATTTCAGGCAGCTCTCGCATGGGTTGATATGAAATCAGTTTTGCAAGCAAAACTAAAAATTGGCATGCAGTGGTGATGATACTTCAAGTGGGATTGTTATAAAAGTTTAAGGCTATACCTCCTCGCTGGATCATTGGTGCATATTAATTTGGAAACCTCAGAACCTGGTTTATAATTTCCCTGATATATGGTGGTGCTAGAAATAGAAATGAATATAACTGAGTTATGTGTCAGTCACTAGGTAAGTATAAATAAATAGACAATGACACATTCGTGGGTGTAATGTTTGACGATGGACTGATATATGTCCAGCTGTTGCTCCCTTAGTTTTGAACATGAACCTAGAAGGTTGAATGATATTTGATAAAGTTACGAAAGTATTAGATATAACTCTTTAGAACATCCAATATTTGAATATAGACTTCAAATGTTAGCTATTTTTGGCTTCGAACTTAGACTGAAATAATATGTTGATGTTTACGGATGTAGATATGCATTTGCAATCTAGGATTCAGTCTTACATAATCAGTTACGTGTATAAAAATGTTTATGCACAAGTGTAGCTCATGTGGTCACACGTGTACATAGATATGTAGATACAATATTAGCTCATGTCTAATAATCTGTAGAAATGATTGTAGGTATGTGAATTAGTAGTCTTAGATGTAAATAGTGCAGTATCTGAATCTGTATTGTAGGACATCAACTTTTACAGTTCTGTGAGTTGTGAAGCAGCATTATGTGTCTTCGCTACAAACACATCTGTATGTAATCTAATTTGTAAGTAAATTGTTGGCAGCAACCGGGTATTGGGGGTGAAGTAGTGCCGCATCAGGATAATTCATTTCTTTATACCAAGCCACGAACTTGAGAGCTCTGAAGCCCACATCATGCCCTTCAAATTGCATGGCTTCCAAAACTTTATCAAATCCGTCCGCGAGGCTCCGACGAGTTGCATCGGGTTACTGTTCGACGACGGCTAGCTCCAAGTATGTGGATGACATCACAGCGGCCTAGCCTCTGTCTCCATAGCGAGCTTGCGGTGATATGAGAGGTAAAAATCGTTGTGAAGCTGTGTTGGGCTGCCGGATTTTCCAGGTTCCTAGAGGAGTGTAGGTGTCACGGTATTAAACCAAGCAATTTCCTGATGCCCCTACCATTGCAGTCCCCATCTTAGCTACTAGACACCATTGATGCCATTTGAATGATTTGATTACTTCATATGGTCAGGCTTCTCAAGCCCCATCTCCATCTTAAACACAATTGCCCTATAATCACAGTAGATGAAGTACAATATGAGCTGCATACCTAGAATAAATCTCTGGTTACAACTTCAAACCAGAAACAAGAAAAGTAGTCATACATATCCAAAAGTAGTCATATCTGCTACTAAAGGTTACGTGCACAAATATATAGTTACTAAAGAGTATTCATGTATGAAAGGACCAATGGATAAATATACAAAAGCAGTCATTATTATGTGTATAAAGCTATGTAGCTACATATGTTTTGATGTATGCAGGTATATGTAGATTTCATGTTAACCTGTATGCCATAGACAGTTAAATTGATCTTCTGCGTAGTAATTGGAGGGGTTATTACTCAGAAATGAACATATAAGCATGAAATGTATGCCACTAGGAAGCATCTCAGCTCTAACGAAACTTATAGATAGGGACCCTGTTGGGTCACCAATAGAAGAAGTCAATGACCTCTCACATACCTGTAAATGGTAAAAAGGGATGGTAAGATGCAACATAGTCTCATCAAACTCTAGAGATTTGAACCAAGTTGAATCAATTCTAATCTAGGAGAAGGTTATTGAATTACCACAAGACTACCATCTTCCAAAGTTGTAGTGTATCTAAGCGTCCAGAAGTCGCACGCCGCAGCTAATATTGTTGGTGCATAAGTCTGGTTGTGAAGAGAATATGATGAAGACAAATTCTAACCATCATACAATACAAAAATAAAAAGAAAGAAAAAAAGGCAATTTCTGATAGATGCTTTGAGAAGGCACCAATAAGCAAAACAGCATACATGCATGTACAAGAGATCAATTGTTCCACCATTTCTTGCAAGAATTATACTCAAAGCATCAAGGCAGCGGCAATCGCGAAAACAGTTAACATAATCCAAGGATATCAACAACTACGAAACCTGTGTTCTTTTCCAAAATCCCAATCTATATAACAATCTCGATCTATATAACTTTTTAGCGAATAAATACCAGATGCTTAAACGAACTAGAACACAGTGTGAAAAGTAAAAAAATATATACCCTGGGAAGTATGAAACAACTGAACTTGACTACAAACCCATCAGCCCACTCAATCAAAAGAAACTCACAACCACTACTCAACCTCTATTTCCTCAGTTATAAGATATAGAAATCTCACATCTAAAACTGAGCATATGAGCCTATGTAAATCTTTATACTAGTGAAAGGACCCAACCTCGATTTAGTTTCCTAAACCGGAATCAAACCCCTTCTGAAAACACAAACCAACAAAAACCATCAAAATTTCAGCAGAGTTTCGTTACTAACGCGGAAATGCCTTTACCTGCACCCGGAAAATAACACTTCATCCTATGCCACAAAAATCAAACCGTGGGCACCAATCCCATCTGGATTTCTCAATATAACAACAGTAATGTAAAGTAATAAATATAACTATACTTTTACAGAAATCCGGGGAAAATCGTATAGAAGTATACATCAAAATACTCAAAGCGACTTCTAATATAGATATACAAATAGTAGGCCAAACTAAGAACCTACCATAAAAGAAACATTGCTCGAATACTATGCCTCCGACCACGACGTGCGACACTAGAATCTGAACTGCAAACTGGGCACGAAAACCGAAAAAACTCAGGGGAAAGACATGAAAATCGTTAGAGTGAGTGGACGAAAATAAATGTCTTTCGCCGAATAATATATGTTATAAAAACATATGCGAGTCAGGATGCATAAATAATCAAATGGTACACGGGGGAGACTCTAACTCCTCACGCGTACAGAGCATGCATAGAAAATCCCACGGGGTCGCTCATGGACACATCCGTGCTAGTACAGTCTGAATCACGGAATCCCAGACCCACACGTGATTCTAGCCAGAAAGGCCTCGGTTCCGGGGTACTGCCCCTCGCCGGTCAGGTCGGGGTACTGCCCCTCCTGGTAGGCATCAATCGGGGATCAGCCGAGATGCAAGTGTATCGATACAACAACATATACTGAGACTGTACTCTGTGTAAATCAAATTTTAAATAGTTCGATGCAAATGCATGAAACAATATATAAATGCATATACGTAATGTATACTGGTATAGGTATAATCGTATAACACATGCTCATGTAAACATAATCTCGTGTGCATGCTCAAGTTCGTAAAACGTGTATAAAAGACTTGTAATCAATCCGTGAAAAGAAATGTCCACTCACAGACTAGCGTAACGCAGTTCGCGTTAATCCCGTGATCCGGCGGAAAATCCCTCGCCAACGAACGATCAAGAACCCTGGATAATCACAAAATCCATTTCTCAAAATCATAACTCAGTACCTCGAATCATATCACGAGAAACAACCATTCTCGGAAACACATAATTCAATATCGACGAATTGTCGAAAATCCAATAATTACACCTCAAGACCTCGCTATAATTTCCGATCTCAAATCGAAAAAAAAACCTCATCACTGCGATTGGGGTGCGATTCCGAGCGAAATGACATGCAACTTGTCCAAAACCCCGAAAAGTCAACTGTTGACCACCGTTGACCACCGCCGCCGACGGCGGCGCCACCCAAACATGACATTTCCCGGCGGACCAAAGCCTATTCCACTCAAAATCATCCAACAAGCAACTTCCATAACTACACCAAAGTCCAATTCTCACTCTATCTAGTTCAATTCCAAGCAAAACCGAAATTACGCAAACTTTTCAATTCAACAATTCTCCATGTACAAATCAAATTGGAACTCCATACCTATATGGTTAGATTCGTGGTGTTGAGAGCTTCAAAACCCACTACAACTTGTAGCTCAATTTGACCGGAATAAGATCGAGCAAAAACCCCCAAAAATCACAAACTTTGGCCGGAATAATCTCTCTCCACCGCCAACCTCGCCGTGAAAGGTGGCCGGAATCATCAAGAGGAGACCAAGGCGAGTTGAACCGGTCAAGGGCCGAGCCTTGGGGTGGCCGGACAGAGCTCGCCGCCGGCAGGCCGTGGTTTCCCGTCGCCCTCCTTCTCCTCCACCGAGTTGACTCAGTCAACTCCAGTCAACAACATTAATGCACATATTTGACTTTCCCAAACAGGAAACCTCCATATATATACTTTCTATTTAAGGAAACTTCCATAATTACACTTTTCGACAAACTTCGAATACCCATAACTTTCACGTCGTAATTCCGATTTCAACAATTCTCGCGGCAACAAACTCATCTCAACAAATTCTTCAATTACCACCCAAAGTCAAACACTTCGACAAATCCGATAAAAAGTCAACTGTACAATCCAACACATGTTTATCCGATTAAATAATCAACGGTCGAAATATTCATAACATAATCCTCGTAACTCGGAAAAATCCTCCGGAAGTTCCCACAAGCTCGAAATTAAATTCTCTACATCTTCCGTGAAGAATCCGAAATCAAATTCTCATCCGGTAATTTAGTCGCTAACGAAGCTGTCATTTAAAACCGATTATGTCGAAACTTCAAATATTCATATTATATTCCTCGGTCGTCCAAATAATGATCCGGAATCGCCCACGAACTCGAAATCACACGTACAACAGCTCTCGAGAAGAGACTCAGCTCAAATTCTTGGCCAATAATTAAGTCGTGATCAAGTCTGGCGATTCAATTATCTGTCGGAAATCTGTGATTACGCATAATCTCATGGACTAAGCTGATTACACTGCTAATTCTGTTCCGGGTCGTTACAAATCCACCCCCCTTAAAAAAAAATTCAACCTCGAAATTTCCATGTCTGCCGACTAAAAAGTAGGAGCACTGCCTTTGCATACAGCTCAACTCTTCAGTGGCTACGACAACTGAACAACTCTCCAGTTCAACGCTCCGTGTTGTAATCCCTGTACCCTCAAATCTCGAATCTGAACTGGCTCTTCACAATTGCCAAGTCTTCCTGCATAAGGAACATATAGGGTACACAACACATAACAAACCTGAAACATAGTTCTGCAACACGGAACACAACACACAGAAAAGCCAACGATATAGGCGATGCCGAACTATACGGTACAACACAAACTCGCCTATGACCACATACGGATCAAAATAACGTGGCAATTCACAGCTTAGTCTGCTCACATCAACATAACTCAAACATCGAACTCGAGCAATTATCAACCTGTTACCGCTAATCCGAAGGTCTGTAGTAGCACATTCCACTAACTCAGGATCCAACGTCAGCTCAAATCAAACTCGCTCCAACATAATGGAGTACAACATAGTTCCTCAAAACGACCTCATGCAACGTCAAAATCATAATGGTCTACAAACTGGTACTGCAAGCAATCTCAAACAATCAAAACTCCTGGTCCCAAATCCCCCAGAACTGCAATTCACAAGACCACAACATGCCCTCCAAGGTCTGAATAGTCCTCAAAGATTGCTCACCAATCTGAGGATAAGAACCGGTACTAACTTGTAATCTGGTCCCCAATGCTCACTGCAACGTTTTCCAACACTCTGTTGTAGCTGATTATCTCGATCAGCAAACTGGGACGCAGGTACACCACGAAAATGGACAATCTCCACCAAACATAGCTATGCTAGCCTGCCACTGAAATCTTTTCCGGAAGTACAAGGAAAAGAATTAAGTTCTTCAAATGGTCCAAAAGACCCAACAACTGGTACCACAAACCGAAGTGCGTACTGGCACACAAAATCTATAGTGACAAGCTCCAACTTCTAAACGGAAATCTCCAATGGCTATAACTTCCCGCCAAGTCTCTGCCTCTTAGCCATCGCCTGCCAACAAATGTGGCATCTGCATACACAAGCTGCTACATTCTTCTACGGGTTGCGTCACGAGTAGTAAACTTGAGGTATAAGACACATCTCTATACCGCTAGTGTATAACGCACGCAAAATAATGAGCTTCAACACCATCACACTCGAACTCAGCTCCCGTAGCGCATAACTCGGCTAACACGGAAACTCGAGCCACACACACATGAAACACTGAAGCTCCCGACTTCTAATTGAATGCATCAGCAACAACATCCCAGATGGATAGTCAAGGTACAACGTCTAGTCTTTCTCGAACAAGCTCAAAGGTGCAGCCATAGTCGTTAGTCGACCCCATACATCTACACTGCCTCAAGCTTAAATCCGGCTGAATATGCAAGTGGATGAAACTCAAGTGATCAGTGTACATCCTACACTGCGCTGCACACTGTAGCAGTAGTGTCTCCAACTCTCCGATGCTAACATAAGGACAGCTACACCCAAATCATACATAGGATATGCAACTACATAGGGTTCCCACTGTCTGAAACCATGAGCCACTGCTCTGCAATACTGCATCAAGCATAACCAAAACCAAATCTCGATGCATCGCCGTAAACCACGAACTCACCAAGATTGTCAGGTAACATCAAAACCGAAGCAACGGTTAACCATCCCTCAGGAGTAAGTAACTCTCCTCGCGTGCATCGAACCACTCGAACTTGACGCCTTCTTCGTCAATCCAGAAAGTGAAGTGGTAATCCGGGAAAATCCTGCACAAAGCACCGATAGTAGCCTGCTAAACCCAAGAGACTTCCGATCTCTGGTACAATGGTATGGCAACCCCCAAATCAACACGGCTTCTACCTGGTCAGGATCCACGCCGACTCCCTCGGATAACATCACACGGCCCAAAATCTTCACTCTAATCAACCAAAACTCATACTTACTGAACTTCGCAAACAACCGATCATCTCGCAAAATCCACAAAATAACTCGCAATTGCTTCAAGTGCTGGCCCACACTCCTGGAGTAAATCAGGATGTTGCCGACGAACACGACCACAAACTTGTCCAGATTCGTCTGAACACCTGGTCCATCAAGTCTGTAAAAGATGCGGGTGCATTGGTCAACCCAAACGGCATGACCAAGAACTCCTGATGCTCGCACCGTAATCCGAAAGTTGTCCTAGCCACATCTGACTCTCTGATCCTCAACTGATGGTATCCGAACCCGAAATCAATCTTCGAAAAGACTGAAGCTCTCGTGAGCTGATCAAACCAATCGTCAATCCGAAACAGAGAATACTCGCTCTCCTCTGTATCCTGATTCAACTTCCGGTAGTCAATGCACCACCTTGTCGAACCATCTTGCTTCCCCACAAATAGTACAAGAGCACACCACGCAGATACACTGGGTCGCATGAAATCTCCTCCAGCAACTCCTGGAGTTGAACCTGTAGCTCCATCAGCTCCGCTGGTACCGAACGACATAATGTCGGTGATATGAGTCCTGCGCCCGGTAAAAGCTCAATGGTGTAGTCGGTCTCCCGAACTGGAGGAATACCTGGTAACTCCTCCGAAACACACTTGGAAACTCGGGAACCACCTCAATGTCGCCAATGTCGGGCACAGCAACCATAGTATCCACAACATGAGCTAAGCAAACAACACAACCTATTTCCACCATCCGCTCAACCATCACCGCGAAACAATATCTCGGGGAATTCTGGTCGTCGAACATAACCACCTTCTCGAGACCATCGAACATAGCCCAATGCGTCGCCAAGAAGTCCATACTCATAATCACACCAAAATCGACGATATCCAGCAATAATGGATCCGCGGCTAAGCCATATCCTCCAACAGGGATCTCGCAACTACCAGATGGATGCAACACTCTCCAAAACCTCGGAAGTGGAGATGCAAGCACAATAGCAATAGATATCAAGCGACGGTAACCTCAAAGAAACTTCGTCCTCATACAAGGTCGTGGCACGAACTCCAACATGCCCAACTAGCCGCCCACATCAATTGCGACTTGCTGATTAACTCGTCAAAAAGGCTACATTGGTCAAATTCCATAAATAGCATCATGACCTCCTCGTGAACTCTGAGCTGTCGAACCGCTAAAACAGCTGGCTGAGGGCGCTCCCTCGCAACGTGACCCTCCTGGCCACAACAATAGCAGCCGAAAGTACTCCACGAACACAAGTCACAGCGACACCTGCTGTGAGAAAGGATCGCCAACGATCACCCAAACTTATACCACAGGAACAAGTCAGCTACTCCGTGATCTCCACCATCACCAAACGGATCCTCTGCTTTGATCTGATGACCCCCAACATAATCGAAAAGGCCACAGCCTAATGAAGTCACTGATTTCGAGGTGCCTGAACTCAACCTCATCAAATATCTCGACTAAGTCCACTTTCCTCAAACCAACACATTGGAAACCGTGTACGTCTTTCCTTCTTAATAGCCTCGCCTCTGAGTGTAACACACTAAGCTCCTCACGGTTGTCTCGAGGCATTTCAATCAGAATCCCTCTGATGCTCATGTTCAAACTCATCTCGAACCTCGTGCATTGCTTCCTCTGAAGCAACATAACTCGTGCAAACGGAACAAACACATGAACGATACATCCCTGAATGTAGGCCATGGAGTCGCAACAAGAACTCACACAATACCAGCCCACTAAATGCAATGATCTGTCTCAGAAAAACATCAACTACCACAATTCACTGCTCTGAGGCAACATGTAGACGCTCATATACACACAACCAGGCCAACCATACCACACAAATCTCTGAACCCAGAATGCTCATCTAAACCCACAACTTACTGGCAAATCGCGCGTCGATTGATCCTCAATAGGATCCACAACCGTACCGACACGGAAAGCACATCAAGGAGGCATCATAATGAATAAAACATCGTTCACAACAAGTAAAATGTAATCATGGAACTTCAAATATTTTAAAGCATACAACACCCGGAGCATTGATGAGTATCTGCCGGCCGGTCGGGTCTCCACTCCAGACATGCTGTACATTCTCAAATATCCTTAGTAAACACGACTACAGAAGTCTACATAACCTATAACCTAATGCTTTGATACCAAGCTGAAAGGACCCAACCCCGATTTAGTTTCCTAAACCGGAATCAAACCCTCTCCTCCGGAATCAAACCCTCTATCAAGTGTAGCTTCGTCCGTCGTCAGTGCCTATAATCTAATCTCTCTCCTCCGGCGTTGTCCTCCATCTCACTTGGTCACCGGAAATATAGGGCTTATCCGGCGTTATCTTCAAATTCCTCCTTCGGTCGCATGCTCGCGTCGTCAAAATTTGCACTTGATAGATATTCATCTTCTGGATCATTTGAAACTTTATCCGGATTCAATATGTATTCGAGTTCATTATAACTTAGACGTTCCCGCCTCTCCTCCATGACTTCCTGTGAAATAAAACAAATCTTGTTTTTCAAACCCATATACCTTTCATCATATTGCACAAATGTAAGAGATTCAGATCCTTAGTTCTTCTTTTTTTTATGTTCAACGAAACTTCAATTCAAACACATTGGCAAGTAAAACAAATGGCAATGCAACTAGCATCAGGAAAACCTGATGGGTCCTCAGACGACCTGAGAAAAATATCTGATGTGTGTTATCATACTAACTAGTCAGCAGTAAGGTTATTCCTCCTATCAATACATAATAGCTCATCAAAACTAATCAAACCAAATCAGCGGACGGATCTACATTTTTCAAATGAAAAAGTAACATATTGAATCTTCATTAGTTAAAAGGGTTTTATTCCTACATACCAACTCAACGATTTCGTCGGCAAACATCTCGTTCTTTTCATCTGGCCAAAATTGACACCGTCGGGGTCAGCCAAATAATTGGGAATCAGCAATGGCAACTGACTCAGCAATGGCAACCGTCGCCGACAGACGTTGGGCTGGGAACAATTTTTCAAGCGGCGGGGCACGGTTGCCGGATAATCAATTACTTCGACGCGGAGGGAGGAAGAGAGAGGAGAGAAAATTTACAGGGGAGTATTTACGGCGGAGACGGATCAAACAGAAAGTTATTCGGTGCCCCATCCTATTATAAGCTCGTTCACTTTTGAATTTCTTACCCAATCAAAAAACAACACATGTACATTTCTAAAAAACCCAAAACGTGAACAGACTTGCTGTGTATCTAAGCCTAACTCCTCCCTCTCCCTCTCCCTCTCCCTCTCCCTCTCCCTCTCCCTCTCCCTCCCTCCCTCCCTCTCCCTGCACCAACGCGCGAGGGCACATCTCTAGTACATAACATGCATGATTGAATTGACTCAAATTAAAGGTGAGAATTGAGGCCGTGCAGTACAATCATGATTCTAAATCTCCACTAGATGTGGAGATAAGTCATTTCGCTTGAAAATTTCCTATCCCATATACTTTTTTCACAAATATCTTGAAAAAGTAATAGGATATTGGATAATTACCATTACCTCTAAAAATATAGTATACTAACATGTTATGGTGATTCTGTTGCATTGCAAAAACATCCATAAATTAGCTTGGCAAAATTATCTAAACAAACGACATTGCACCCGATTTAATTTTTTGTAGGCTTGATCCCTAATTTCGTTGGCGTTAACAAACAATTTAGCATTCGAGCATCTCTTATTTGTGTTAATGATCATGGATACTCATGATGCACTACTACACAAAATATTTCACACGACGCTCATTGTGCGTCATTTGAAATGTATTTTGTCCGTAATATATCCAAGTGATGTCTAATGAAATAGCTTCAGACGACGCTAAAAAGACTGAATTGGCTGTCATATACCCATCATAGGGATGACCGTCATATAGTTCAGACGACGGATGACATTCATGGTGCCAACGAATGACATAAATGATGCATGCACCTCCTTGTGTCTAATAGCATGCATTCGCATGACATGCATCTGTCATCTCTATTATTTTTAGTCAACGGAAATAATAACATATGTCATCTGACTATACTTGTTTTGACATACTTATCTTATTTGATTGATGTCTGAGTATGATCGAATTGACAACTTTTAGTAATTTTTATGTGGTCAGCAAGCATTCAATTTAAAAAATAAACAATATATCAATATGCTTTCAACAATTGCATATGAACATTGATTTGAACATTGTTCTTACAAATCTCAAATTTCTACACAAACTACAATTATCATGAAGTTACAAGTACAACAAAACTACTAGCTAGTAGTATGGTAGTATCCATGATTGCCTTAGTCTTGGTAACCACGACATCTACCTTAACCTGACTCATATCCATAATATCAATTTCAACTTCTGGCATTTCTTTAAGGATTGCTTCTTTGACTGTTTCTTCTTCATCGTTTATCGACTCCAACCAGAGTACTTCCTACACCACTCAAAAGTTTTGGCAATGAAAGGGATGGTCTTGCAAGCTCCACAAGTATAACCTTGAATAAATGGAGAAAACAGAAGAAAAGTTAGTACATAGATTATTACACAAGTTAAATAGCATGCAGTGCCTTTTTTGTTACTCAAATGTAGATCAACCATTCATTATAATGAATGCTTATTCTTCATATCTAGCTTGCGTGACTAAATCTTCACAAAACACATGCACCGTTTCTTGAAAATTATACCATGTGAATTTGAGAAAAAAAAGACCAAATACAGAGCAAAGAAACATTCACTTGAGAAATTTTGTGCTTACCAAAAGTAAAGTATTAGCCATAGGCTCCACATCAAACACATGCATATCTGCACACCAAAATATAGATGATCAAGAGTTTATGAAATTACAAACTCTAAAAAGCTTGAGTAACATTAAAAAATGTAACAAATGATTTATGAACACCAAGATGCAAAATTTATCGGCAGAAATTGATTTATGTTTTCTTCTGGACTTTCCTACTTCAGTTGCAATACACTAGTGTAACAATAATTGGTAGTATTTGCAAAACATCTGTTCTACTATCCAACACACCCACTATGCATCCAGTTGGTTTTATACCATTTACGTAACTAGATGGTAGGTTTTATGCATTATTAGGTATATAGAATTACCTTCTTCATCAAGTAAATTTGCATCATTTGCCTCAATCAATCCTCTGTAAATCGAATGAGCAGCAAATTTCTAACGAGGAACTTCTTCTGCCCGGAGGAGTAAATAAGCCATCAAAATAATCAAAAGAAAGCCAATCAGATAAAAACAAATTGGTCGACAAAGTAAAGACATGTCATCATAAGTGGAGGAAATACAAAAAAATCCAACACAACACAACAAATCCAACACAACGCTAGAACCCACAAATATATATGGAAGAAACTAAACCCAAATCGAATTAAAAATCCTATTAATCCAAATAGTTTGAAGTATTCAGAAATTGGGGAAGACAATATAAACAAAACCTGAGCAGATCAAAGGCTAAAAGAGACCAAGGCGTCCCCCATCTTCTCCAATCGTACTCATCATCGTTATCAGGAGAGACTTGGAGAGGTGATGCAAGACCGATGAGAGGAGGCGCGCTAGATTTGATGAGTTAAGAGCCCAACAACCTATGGTGGAGAGACGGTTGTGACAAAGGGAGAGGCCCAAATATGTCGAAAGCGGCATCACGATGCCAATGAGAGGCCCTAAGAGCAGCTGCACCGCGAGCAGGAGGAGCAGCTCGAGCAGCACGATTTCGGCGGGCCCCGACACCGGCAGCACGAGCAAGGAGGAAATCGACGTGCACCGGGGACGAGCAGCTTCGGCGACCGAGCGTTGACGGAGGAGACGAGCAGCTGCACGAGCAGCTGCTGCTCGTTCTCGTGCTCGAGCAGGTGCTGACGTCATCCACGCGCGTGGGTGACGTCAGCCAGGGTTAATTTTTTTTCACTGTGGCGCGTGTAATGCACGCGCCAGTAATAGTAAAAAAAAAAATTTACCGGCCCAATGGGATGCTGACACGTGGCAGCCCGAAAAAAAAAAAGTAACGGTCAGATTGATCTGGACCGTCCATTTCAAATCAAAAAATCTGATCGGACGGTCCAGATTCAACCGAAACGGTAACCTGGTTTTTTTTCTGATTTTTCTTATTTTTTCTGCCATTTTGCAAAATAACCCCTAAAAAATTGCAAAAAAATCCCTAAAAATTCTAAAAAATTGCAAATAACACCCTAGTATTTCTCTATAAATACTACATCAATTTCATTCACATCTCACACAAATTCATCCTCTCCTTCCTCTTCTCCTTCATCCTCTCCTTCCTCTTCTCCTTCATCCTCCTCACAAAATGTCCAATTGGCTTGCTTCCGAAGATTTGCAACTTTGTATTTCTTATTGTCGCATTAGCGTTTGCCCAATTACCGGCAACTCGCAAAAGTGCGACAAATTGTGGGAAAAAG
Source organism: Geum urbanum (assembly GCA_946800695.1). Taxonomy (NCBI): domain Eukaryota; kingdom Viridiplantae; phylum Streptophyta; class Magnoliopsida; order Rosales; family Rosaceae; genus Geum; species Geum urbanum. Next base: position 39,385,741 of record OX327002.1, on the reverse strand, counting down.
TCTATGCCGATTATAAGGAAAATTGGTCGCTTGCGCATGGTGAATCAAGGCCGGAGCCTAGGACCCAAACCGCGGTTTCTTCTCGTTTTACAAAGTTGAAGCCGAGTTTTCGAACTTGGGGTGCCGCTCTTGCATATGCACGAAGGAATGTACAATCCGGGGAAAATTTGCAAGATGAGGTAAGTGTTAATAATTTTGTCGTAAAGCTCATCTATTACATTTATTTTAATCAATGTTGACATCTCCATTTCCTAGATATTATTTTGACATACAAATTTTTGGCACCTTAGATAAGAAAAGCTCAATCATGGTACGTGGCACAAAAAAAGAAACAGTTTACCAAGTTTGATTGTTGGGAAGTGATGAAAAACCATCCAAATTTTCGGGCCGTCGAACCTACTATACCACCTCCTTCATATTCCAACTCCGCAACTACTCCTCCTTTTACCTCAATGCCTCCCCCCGTCGACGTGGAGGATGATGAAGTCATTCCAACACCACAAAGCAATGAAGAAGAAGTGTACTCTAGTCCGGTTAGACCAATGGGAGTGAAGGCGGCCAAGGAAGCCAAAAGAAAGGGGAAAAGAGCATGCTCATCTTCAAATGAGGTAAGAGATGAGGTTTTGAAAAGCATGATGGAAAATCAAAGAATGCATCTCGCCGGGCAAAAAGAAACTGATGTCACTGAACTAGCTTTGTACCAAAAACAACTCGCCCTTAAGGAGAAGGACTACAAATTGAGGGCCGAAGCGGAGGATTCAAGGATAATGGCAATGGATACGGATGCTATGACCCCAAAATCGAAGAGGTATTTTTCGAAGAAAAAAGAGAGTATCCTAAAGAGAATGGATGAAGAGGAAGGAGATGGTAGCGATGAAACATTTTCAAATTGTTATCGGCCACTGTTTCAGTAGTTTGGTATTTGTTTTTCCATTATGAAATTATGTACTTTAAATTTCCAATAATTCTAGGGTTTGATTGAAATTATGTACTTTAAATTTCCAAGTAATAAAAACGCACTTTTCTTATTCCATCAAAGCAGAAGCACAGTACAACAACACATAATGACTTAAAATAAAACACACAAAGCTCAAACAACTAAAAGGAAAAACAAATAAAGCAAACATGTTGCAAACCAGGTTAATTAAAATTACACACCCACATCATTTAAAGTCGTTCGCCGGTCTCTAAATACCAGTTGTGCTTAACTAAGTCCTTTTGCAACTCTCCATGGATGTACGCAGATTGGAGATCTACAACACGGTCGGCAAATCGTTGTTCATTTTGTGCATCCCTTCCAACAGGCTCAAAAGGAATACGATTACCTTGTTCATCTACTGGCCCATCATAAACATTGAAAGCAGTTGATGGGTTTTGAAGATCTTCTTCTTCCAACTCCTCGAACTCCTCCTCCACAAATTCTTCTTCGACAATCATGTTATGCATTATAATGCAAGCCAACATGATGCTCTTCAATATCGATTGGTGATGACACCTAGCTGCATGCCGAATAATTCCCCAACGAGATTGCAAAATTCCAAAGCACCTCTCTACATCTTTGCGGTATGCCTCTTGTTTCTTGGCAAAGAGTTTCTGTGGAAGCTCTTGGGGATTGGAGATTGTTTTCACAAACGAGGAGTACCTGGGATATATACCGTCAGCTAGATAGTAAGTATTGTGGTAAGTCATACCGTTGACTTTATAGGTCGCATTCGGACTGTTTCCGGCAAGGAGCGAATCAAATATGTCTGATTAGTGGAGCACGTTGATGTCATTTTGTGATCCGGGTACCCCAAAGAAGCTGTGCCATATCCACGTGTCATATGAGGCCACCGCCTCTAAAATAATAGTCGGACGCTTCTTTCGGCCCGAGAATGCTCCTTGCCAAGCTGTGGGGCAGTTCTTCCACTCCCAGTGCATGCAGTCAATGCTTCCGATCATACCAGGAAATCCGCGATGCCTTGCTCTCTTTAGAAGTCGGGATAAGTCTGTGGCATTTGGAGCGCGGAGATAGAGGTCACCGTAAAGCTCGTAGATATGCATACACCACTTCTTCATGCATTGTAGTGTTGTGGATTCACCCATCCTTGTTATTTCAGCACACTGATCTGCGGCTGCGCCGTACGCCAACATACGAAGAGCGCCTGTCATCTTTTGTTGTGGAAGAAGTCCAACCAATCCGACGGCGTCAGCTCTTTGGTGCCAAAATTGGTCGTGGTTGCAGAGATCCGTCATTATACGGTTGAATAAATTGGTACTCATTCGATACCTTCGACGAAAGGCTTGTTCGTTGAAGACGGGGCGTTCGATGAAGTAATCCTCCATCAGATTATATCCCCTTGACTCCCTCATTCTTTCTTCATTTGGTCGGCGGCGAGGTGGTTCGTCATCGAACATTGCATCGACCACGACCGCTTCAGTGATGAAATTGTTAGCAATTTCGGCATTTCGCCGACGTTGCTGTCGCCTCCTCCGGAAAAAATTCTCAAAACTAAAAGGATTCATCTTATCGGAATGTGGAATATATGGTTGGTTTTGGTGTGAATGAACGATGAGCACCGATCAACAAATATATAGCCGAGTGTAGATGAAGTGATTAGATAAGCTGATGACACGTGTCGGCTTTCAATTGGTCGGAAATCTCTCCGAGAATCTTATACAATTAGTAGAGCCGATCATGAACAGTTGACATGACACGTGTTGCCTCGTGATTGGTTGAAAATCTTATCGGAAATTCTGTACAATTATTTACCCGATAACCTTCTGTCGGCGTGACACGTGTCAACTCGTCATTCGTCGGAAATCTTATCCGAAATCTTATTCAATTATTCATACACAACAAATTTAATTTATGTCAAATTTAAAAAAAATTAAAATTTAATTTAATTTAATTATTCATACACAACAAGTTTATAGATTGGTTGAAAAATTAAAAAAAAAAAATTCAAATTTTGTTTATGAACAGTAATAGCACGTGCTATTTTTGGACACCGCTGCGCGAAAAACAGCTTCTGCACCTCCTATTCGATGAACAGTGACTGCTCCACCTCAAACAGTGCCTGCTCCTCCTCAAATTGCTCCTCCTATTCGATTTTACCCATGCGGGTGCTCTAAGGAGCTGTTGAATGCGGATCGAAGCAACTGTGGGCCGAGTCATGTGGAGGACTACGAGCACCAAGGATGACATCGGAGCTGGTGGTGTTGAACTGCTACTGTTTTCTCTCGTTAATGAAGAGAGAGAGAGAGAGAGGGAGAGAGAGAGAGTGTGTGTGTGTGTGGGGGGTTTTTAGTTTTCTTGTGAGAGAGCGAATCAAAAGAGAAAGGAGGCGCTGGTTCTTTTTGTTTAAGTGTTGGCATGACCTAGCTCAAAACAATTTTTTTTGTACTATTGTTTTAGGGTTTAAGGTTAAAGTTTACATTTTTTTTTTTAAAAAAGAGATTAAGATTTAGAGTTTAGAAATTTTATTTTTTTACATGGAAAAATAGATATGAATCCCAAGAGAATGCATGTGAGGTATTTGGTCCCAAATTATTTATGGTGAAGCGGAAAATCGCGTTTTATTCTTAAAGGTAATATAGGTCACAATGGTAGGATATACGGGTCGAGATCGAATTCAATTCAGAAAGTTCTAAATTTTTCACACGGTGCTTAAGTTAGTCTGATCGCCTCATCCAACGATCACATTTACAAAATAATTACGTGATCATAGTGGTTTAGTTTTATAAAGGTTTAGTTTTCATATAACCAACAAACATTATAAGTATCATTAGTAGTTATATATGAAATTAAAGACATACGAGAAACATAAATGGTTTAGTGAAAAATGTGTCCATACACATGCGTTAACATCATAATCAAAGAGGTTTTCTGTAAAAATTACCATCGTCAGAGTTTGTTTAGATGTCGGTCAATGAGGTCAAATACTACCAAAAGACTAAATAACCTTTTTCAAGGATTTTGCATATTCTCCCATGGGAGTACCTAAATTGATTTTTTTTGTCATATGATAAGATAGATATGAACTCCACGATAATGCATGTGTGGAACTTAGTCTCAAATTAGTTTTTTTACGAATCTACAAATCGAGTTACCTGCCCTTGGAAACTACAAATTTTGGATGCTCACCATTGAAAACTAAAAATTATCATCATTTCAAACTGCATGACACGACACACATTTTGGGTATGTCGTCTCTCTCTTATAAAATCAATCAGAAGATGAACTTTTCAATTATGTCGTCTGAGAGGCGTCGTACGATGTTTTTTTCGTACTAGTGATGAAGGAGGTTACGGACACAAGCACAATGACCAAATTGTAATTATTAGCTCTTAGACTCGATACCGGTGGATCCAGGAGATCTCCAGAGGCGTCATTGACATAGGAATAAAAAATATCAGGCAAAACGGTTTCATTGGGACATGATACGATGCCAAAATGCAACGATTAACACACTCACAATATTACAAGATGAACCTTTCCCACATGCAATATGTGTCGCCAGTGAGATTTATGCATAGTTAGGCCATCTCCAGTTCCTAGGCTATAATTTAACCCCTCAAATTTACTATTTAAATGAATGGTAAGGGCTACATTTTGTGTCGTCTCCGACCCGCAGGGACTATAATTTTAATTTTGATGTATTTATATAATGTAATTTATACTCTCGTGAGTAGTAGTAGAGGCAAAACAAATTGTTTTATCGTAGTGTATAAGAAGCTTTTTATTTATTTGAAAAAGGTTCCGAAGATGGGCCAATACGTGATATTTGAAGGATGGCCCAATGTGGCAAGTACTATATATGTAATCATTCCTCAACATTGGGCCCAATAACATATACATGCCATGTGACATCAGGTGCTTAGACCATGTCTACGTCATAAAGAAGATTTCATTGGGTTTTTTTCGTAATTACATCGTCGCGCGATGTGCCGCCAACCCCACCTGTCCATCAAACCAATTCAAATTGTCACAGCTACCAATGGTTGCATATCCTGCACCTCATTTGTTTTACAAACAACCTCTCCGATGACGATGCCAAAAAACATAGTTGCTAAACAATTGTATATGGTTCTTTCTCTTCGGCGGTCCACTCGGCTTAATCTCCAACCTCCCATTGAAGGCAACAGTACGTCCGCATACCAAAATCACCATAACAATGGCCACAGGGCCACAGTAACGATCCCACAACAACACTAAACGAAAGTCCAGACCATCCTTTAAGCCTCATCCTCAAGATGATTAGTCGTTAGGGTTATGAGAGCGTAGTTTACAGCACAGGGCGAGACTATTGCCGACCTCGTAGAGAGAATACGACTGCTGTCACAAATTATTATGCTAGAACAGCCACCTCCTCCAAATGTACGTGCATCTCGAGGTGACAAGACAATTGAGTAATCCGTTCACCGCGGGTTTTTTTATAGTCAGAGGAAAGTTGAAATTATTTTGGATATTTGATGTTTAGAGTAAATGACATGTACCTCTCGTCGTAATTTTGTTGAGGAATGTGTATTTGGATTGTCAGTAGTGGAATTCATTACGTTGATTATGCTAATTCCGGTTTCAAATGAATTTCAACTTTGTTTCAAATATTATACCATCGTTTTAGATTGCAAAAGTAACTTAATTCCTGTATGTATATAAATAATAATAATAATTAATTCTATTATTGTATGACAGGCTTAAAACTGAGTCACATGGTTTGTAATTTTGTACGAACCATTTGTAAACCGTAGAATAGTTTGGGCCAGTTGATTTGGGCCGGGTCACTTAATAGTAGTTAAATAATAAACAAAACAACAAAACAAAACAAGGGTAGGTTGTATTGTTGTAGGGTTGGTATATGGACCGAATATAAATCGCAATATATAACCTGTCTCATTTGCAACAAAAAATCATCAGCCGCTTCCCGGGATGGCACCTAAAAGATAGCATAATGCGGTAAACAAAGGCAATTATCCTCCAGCTCGAAGATCCCCCCACCTCAACCCGCAAACAAGAACCAGTGAAACTCCCGGGCATATCGCAATAGAAAACAATTCCATGAAACTTCTATTGTCATCAGCCGGGGGAGAAAATTTTGTTGGTTGTGAACAGGCCGAAGACTTGCCAGAGGTAGGATATTTGAAAGATATGCCCCAACAAACTATGCAGTTGTCGTTATTCTATGCAGTTCGTTTCGGATTTGAATCATGTGAAACCAAACAGTAGCAGCGTGGGTAAAAAACTAATTTGTTTGCATCTTTTTAACAATAATTTTTTATTTAAATTGACATGGTAATATTTTTGACGATTGTCGAAGAGGAATTTATACAAATATCATCCACATCAAGAAGCCGGTAGAGCAATTGGAAAACATTTATGGCGGCCTGCAGGTTTTGAAAGAGAAGCAAGTTGCAGAAGGAGAAAAGCTAGCCCGACTCGTAGAGAGAGAATACAACAACTTTCTGATATGACAACTCCTAATCAATCGGGGTACTCCGATGAGGAATAAGAATAGCCTATGAAGAGAGAGGGTGTCAACACATGAGTCAAGTCAGAAGTCAGGGTGATCGTAAGTCAATAAATCTATATAATGTTGGTGTCTCAACTCTGTTGTGTAATGTACTTATGAACTTGAATGTCTTATGAAGCTAATAGGTTTTGTTGTTCATCCATGTAGGGTTAATAATAAAACTATGATGTATAGAATTGTAGGTCATATTTTACAACGTAGTTATGCTTTATGTTTGCATTTCTCCTTTGTAAACAAGTATCCTTTATGTATATGTGTGTTTATGTACATCATCCGCGTTGTTGAATAATGAGTTTATCACAGACGATAGATTTTTCAATTATCTTTAATTCACAATCAGATATACTAAAAATGATATCCATTGATATAATATTTCCAAAATACTAGGCTAGATAGAGATGTTCACCCCTGCGCAATAATGATATGAGCTTTGTCACAACCTAATGTGAGTGGTAATTATGTCTAATACAATACTGCCCCAGTAGTCTAGTAGTGGCTATTTACATGTAGATTGTTGTTGGAGTATATAGTTTTGTATACCACTACTTTTTTGAACCACATGAGAGACCATACTTACATGTTGGTTGTTCTCATTGTAAAATCAAGTCATTGTCATGTCAATAAGAGAGGCTTATGTCTGTAGGCCTATCGCAGTATATAGCCTGGCAACCTCCCACTACCCTCAGTAGAGTAGCATGCAAAATATTTTTTTACAAGGAAAAAAGTACTATACAGTTAATCGTAGTGTTTTTTGTACTTCATGTACGATTGGGCCTTGGGTGCGAACCACCTCAAATGTGATATATGTTAAGATGAGCCTTTACATTATGAGCCGAGAGTGTAAATTTGTTGTCGTGAACACTCTCACATGCGACATGATTATGAATAGGATCCGTCTCCTATGAATGAGTAAGGTAAATAAATAGTTTTACAAAAATAATCGAGATTAAAGGAAGCGTAGATATATGTGGAAGGAAATAAAATGTCTAATTATTCATACTTCAATGATAGTAACCATATATTACAATACACGGCTTGGATAAAAGAAAAACGACAGTATGCCAATTACACAAAAGGGGGTGCAAATGTATCCATCATCATAATCTCGCTCAACAAGGTATGTGTGTTATCAATACTGGGAGTGAGTGTGTGACATTTAGGCTGGGATCAGCTAGTAATTGATTCAATCGGGAGATGAGTTATATTTAGCCGGATTCATGTAGTCGTATGATGCAGAACAATGAGCATCATAATTGTGAACGTAAGGTGAGTTGTATTTAATATTTTTTGCGGTAAAATATTACAATAAAAATATCACACACAATTGAGATATTGCCACGTGTATTTTCTGTTTACCGTTTACAATCTCAATGGTTACATCTGGGCCGTTAATTTTTAAACCATAATTCAATATTACGGTTTAGGTTTGAACATAAAGTTTACTTTAAAAAATTTAATCCTAAGGTCCAAAAAATGTGCTCCCCAATCCCACCAATAACAATTTGAACTACTGTTCTTTAGAAATATTTATTGTTTTTCATGTCATGTACTATATATAAATATTTTCTGGTGACTAACTTTTGTTTTGTTTGATATTATACACAAATATATTTAAATAATATGTGTGTGTCTTCTAGTAATATTTAAGAGAAACACGTTATTGAAAGAATCGAAGACTTATCGAGATGACTTCTTCGGCCGACAATCCGGCAATCGGGAGTTCAGAAGAAGACCTACGTCTGGGCTTCCTGGCCTTTGTCAATTAGCAAGAGATGAAAAACACGTTTCATTTGGTAATGTTTACACTGACGCATACCTATATATTAATGTTAATATATATTACAGTAACCATCATGAGGTGGGTTATATAGCATCTCCTTTGAATGCAGTATTTTCCAGCCAAGTTTGTATCACAACATTCGAAGCACAATCGTGCCAAAACCGCAACCCTACAAGTCAACTGTTTCGTTCGCACATGGCATGTAGACGTTCTCGGGGCAGGGATTGAATGGCATTTCGATGGCGGTTGTAAGGAGTTTGTTGAAGACAACATGGTTGACGGAAGGATGCAGCTAATGTTTCATTATTCCAGTAGGATGCATTTTTTGATTTCTAGGTATACAACAGCAGGCGTTCCAGAGCTATACAACAATGAATACAAGGCTGGATACGAACCTAGGCTGCATCATTCATATTGTAGGTGCCCAATGCCACCACCGTCATATCTCAGGCACATTGGATATGAAGGAGGTTTGGAGAAAATGGTATTCATTATCCGGAAAATCTTAGTGGAAACATTTAATTTTAATACCCGTATGATATTGTATATAACATATTACTCTTGTGTGTCTCCAAGCAATAGTTCAATTGTGTCATAGGATATTCCTGATGAAATTGGGCTGGTATTTAAGCTAGAATAAGGAACATTTTATGAGCAATAGTGAACCAAAGTAGTCTAGGACCATGGGAGGTGAAGGTTGCAAAATGCTGGGCCAAGTACACATTATCAGCTGGTTGGGAGGCACTCACACGCGACTGTAATATATCAAACTAGGGAGGAATATATTGCGTTATTGAATTTCAACAAAACCTAATTCAAGTGTATGCATTTAAGTACGACAGACAGTAAAGCATAGGACGCATGCATAGAGATGCTGACAAAGAATCTAGCGATTCAGATGAATCTCCGTTGAGAAGTGACAGTTCACTACCCATAGAAGCTGAGCTTAACAGCGTGAGCAGTTGCAAAATGATGAAGTTTACGCCAAATTCAAAAATACCAAATGATTGGACCTGGATAACTATGCATATGTTGAAAAAGAAATACGCAAGGGAGCGACAATATGTTTGTTAATTGTAAGCACGTTTATTAAATAATGCACATTGTTTTGCTATTGTTATGTACATCTAATATTGTTGGTAACGACCATGAATCAGAAATTCCCACAACTATGGGGCTCAAGGAACCTAAGCTTTATATTTTCTAAGTGGGTGATGGTGATTTATCAAGATGGAAGCTGATGTATGGTGTGTTCAAAGTCATACAAAGCGACATACCGGCTTCGCGAGGGATTTGGTGAAAGGACTCAACTCAGATTTAGTTGTTTAAATCGAAATCAAACCCCTGCGAAAACACGACCCTAAAAAAAATTTACCTGAGTTTACTTTGAAAGTATATGAACCATTCTTAGAACCTGCAAAGAAATACATTTCGAATATTCCACAAAAGCCAAACCGTGAGGCTCCATTCCCTATCCGGATTTCTCAACAACATAAATAATAAACTCAAAGGTTTACAAGAAATCCAGAATCATTCAGGAGTATACTCGACTGAAAATAAACATTAGTATTCAGAGCGGCGCCTATATACATCATTTACAACGAGTAGGTCAAACAAGAAACCTACGAAAACTGAAGGGTGATCCGAACTCTATGCCTCCGCAGTCGACGCGCAACACTGGAACCCAAACTGCAAACTGGGCAAAGGAAACCGAAAAGTCCAGGAGAAGACAAATAAATCGTTAGAGTAAGTGGACGAAAATAATAATATGTCTTTCCCAAATAATTGCTCATAAAAACATAATGCAAGTTAATACATAAGAAAATCCCGACCAGGTACATTTTTCCTGATCCATAAATATGCACGTAAAATCTTGCGGGGTCACTCATGGACTCCTTCGCATGGCACAGTCTAATCACGGGATCCCAAACCCATACGTGATTAACATAAGTCCGAAAGACCTCGGGTCAGGTTATCTGTCCCCCCCCCCCCTCCGGAGCATCTCGGGGATTGGCCGAGAAGCTAAAGCATCGATGCATTCCTCTATATCCGGGATTGTACTCTCTGTAAACCAAATCATAAATCATTTCCATGCACATGCATAACCGTAAAATGCATAATCATAAATGCATAATCAATAATGTATATGCATAATCAAAAATGTATACTCGTAAAATGTATAAATCCAGACTCGCAAATCCAACTGTGAAAATAAAATGTTCACTCACTATACGCAGCTAACTCTGAGGTTCGGCAGAAGATTCTTCGCTAAATGCTCGATCCCGATCACCTGAATAATAGGAATACGATTAATATATATTGAAACACAACATACGGAGCTAATACGTCGAGAACCCTGCGTTCTCGAAAGACGTATCACTCGAAATATCGACGAGGATAACAAAATTCTCAAAATATACCCACCTTGTCTCAAAATTGAGTGCCCAAATCAACTCAAAACCTCACCATTGCGTTCAGCACACGAAAACAAGCGAAACGACATAAAGCTTTTCGAAAATTCCATCTCGCCAAAGATCCGCTGCGCAAGGCGGCGCGTGGGGCTGTCGCCGCCGCCGTCGGCCACCAGAATTCCAACCGGCCCAGAAAATTTCAACCTATATATGGATTTGAAGATCTGAACAATTCCAATAACTTTGCAGTTTAATGCTAATGCCAATTCTAACAGGAAACCATCAAAATCTCACCTTGAAGTTTGAAAAATCTCGCTGGAATTCCATACTCCGATTGGTCACCTCCGGACACGGCAAGGGCCAAAACCACATGGGTTCAACTCACCTCTCCATGGGTTACAAAACCCCCATAAGCTCGACCTCCATCGTCGCCTCTGTCCACCGTCGAAAACCACCGAAATTTCCCGATTTTCTTTTCGTCGAATCTCCCTCCTCCGGCCACCAAACACGACGATCCACCTACCAAATCGAAGAGGAGACAAAGCCTAACAACTTCAATGAAGAAACCACGGCCAAAGGATGACGAAATCAAGCTCACCGAAGCTGAGAAGCCCACGACCCCAAACGGGTCAGTTTTAACCCGTGGGTCAACGTGGTCAAACCCAGATTTCTCAAAATGGAAAGTTTCCTAAATTGTCACGTATTTATACCATATACATATCGTACACATACCAGCCCCAAATAGACGGCTATAATTCAATCTGATCCAAATCGGACGGTCACGATTAAATCCACATTCACCAACCGACTTCAAAACTCGATAAAACACTGCTCATTTATCCGAAAACTTCTCCAACAATTCCCACAAGCTCGAAATCAAATCCTCTACAATTTTCGCGAATGAACTCAAACCAAATTCTTGTCCGATAATTTAGTCGTTAACAAATCACATATATACAATCAACTCGTGATAACCACGATTTGTGCCGATAATCATATGCTCAAAGTTCGGGTCGTTACATTTAGTGCTTTCATGAATTCCAACGACTTAAAGAACAATGATGAATGTACGTTTGTACACGTGAGTTATAGGCCAAACACATTTGTGGTGTTTCAAGATGTGAAAGGCTTCCTAATGTGATATTTTAAATTTTAATTTCAATGATTGAATTTCGAATCCAACTTAAACCTAACGGCTATTTACATTTATAAATGGAAGAATTTTAATATTCGGAAGAAAATAAAGATTCGACGTGCATCCTGGTCGTGGACCAAGGGGTAGTGGTTCATTGTCATCTAGACCCACCTATATGGCGACCACGTTGACGAAGAAATGTTTAATATAATCATACTCTTGGTCGAGATGTTGCCACAGCTGGAAAAAAGTGTGAAAACCTCATGTATATAACATCATGATGCAGGAATGTGGAGAAGTGTGTATGTGTTACATTTGGTCTTGGTAGCTGAATACACGTGTCGAATTTTCATTGGTTGATGATTACATATTAAATTTAGTATATAATTATTATGCCGATAATGACAATCTTAATGTACATTTGGGAAACATATATTTGTCATATGTGTTACATTTGGTCTTTATTCGAATGATAACGACACATGTCAATGACACTAGTCACACGTATATAGGGTGGAAATCTATCCGATCTACACTTTATCTTACTAAATCATTATGCTCTTGGCTGAATTGCTGCATTAAGCCAATTTGCGATTCACTGCACCATCTACTACGTGCTCGAGCAAGTAGGCCAGATGAGTTTGCTTTAGAAAAATGAAAACGCATATGTAGCAGGAAAATATTTGATGAAGGCTGCTCGTTGACTACAGTAAAACCACTATAAATGAATAACCACAGGACCCGAGAAAATTATTACTTTAGCGAGATTATTATTTTATTGATAAATGAATATTTATTAATTTATCGAGACTTTAGCAAGGTTATTACTTTTGGATTATCCTAATGAAAATAATATACGATGGAATCGCCTACTAATGAAGTGACCATTGAAGGAATAATGAATCCGCATGCTGAAGATGATAATGATTCAAATGACAGTTCTGTTATACTAATAGTTTCTCATGAAGAGAAATTTTAGGCACAATTTACTTTGAATAACTGTTTACTACAAAATGAAAATAATTTATCAGATTTGGTGCATACATTGCAAAAGATCAAAGACAAAATTAAATTTGATCTAGATCCAAAAAAGAAATAGGCTGCATTAAAGTCTTTTTTCAAGAAATAGCTAAAGTGCTCGAGAAAATATAAACTTTCAGCTGAAAATTTAATTTTTATATAGTTTAATATATTTTTAATGAAAATTATTACTTTATATATTCATAGGGACCTAAATAAATTAGAGAAAAGTTATTATCTTATGCATTTAGCGAGGTTGGCAGTAATATGAACTGGTCCCGAGTAGGGACCAGGAAAAAATATTACTTTAGCAAGATTATTAATTTATCGAATATTCATTTATCGAGATTTTATTGTATTTGATCTACCAAAAGCAAGAGCAACGTTTGCCTGGGAAATTGATATATCATTTGGGAGAACCCACACCATCATGGGTGACAAAAAGTTATCTTTTTTTATTTTAATTCACGAGCCAGAAAAAGTAAAAAATAAATAAATGAAGCACCAGTGACAGCATCACACATGGCATTGTTGTTGGGCTAGATAGCCATTTTTACATTTTAACGGTCCAATTGATCCGGACATTTTAATCCATTTTTTATCATACGGTACTTATTTAAAGTCAACGACTACAAAATTTTCCACCGGGAATAAATGGCCAAATAGCCCTACAATTGCAAAAAATAAAATCCCTAATGACCAACGAGCTGAGGTTTTGCATACCATTGGAAGTGATCAAGCATCGTGGCACACCTCTAGAAAGATGCATAATGACAATGAGCTTAATTTTTACAAAGAGTACATAGAAATTCAAAAGTGGAACAAAGTAAGGACGGTCGAAGAGTTGCAACTCAAGAAATAGGAGGAGGAAACAAGGATCATGTCAATAGATTTGGAGGCTATGTCTGCAATCTCGAAAATGTATTTTACCAAGAGGAAACTAGCAATCCTTAATGAAGAAGATCCTAATCATGGAGAAGATACTGATTAAACATATTCAGATTGTTACCACTCAAGTCGCGTGCTCTTTCTATAATAGTTATAATATTGTACTAAGAATAAATCTAGCATTGGCTTGTCATTATGTAATTTAAATTTTTAAGAAATACAAATGTAATTTATTTATTAAGATGAAATTAAAAAACATATATGTTTCACATTAAAGTAAAACACATACTTTATTAACATCGTACAACATAATGAATTGCAGCTGCTATTGCATTTATCAAAATTTGATTTGCTCTTGGAGATGATGGATTTGGCTTGCTCTTGCTATTAGAGCATCTGCAGCGTTTCCCCCCACGGAGGACGTCCTCACCGTTTTCAGGCGGGGCCCGCCGGAAATCGGACGTCCTCGGCAAAAAGAGCGTGCACCGTGGCTTTGAGGGAGGGTGGACCGCACGGCGACGAGGAGAACGTCCTCGAGGACGTTCGCGAGGAGCACGCCGGAGAGGAAGTCCCCCTGGCGGAGCCCACGCTCGTGGGTGACGTCAGGCGGGAAATATTTTTTTTGAATCTGGCGCGTGTAATACATGCGCCAGTTAAAAAGTAATTATTTTTTTTACCGGAACTTACCAGCCAATCACAGGATGACACGTGTCAGATCCTATTTTAAATAAATTATTTACTCTAAAACTTAAAAAAATCATAATAAATAGCTCGGACTTCCGAAAAATTCAATAAAAATACGGACAAGTTCATATTAATGTCCTCTATAACTTTCGTGAAGAAAATAAGTCAAAAATCATAACTTAAAAAATGTCAATTTTGAATCGCGACGAAATAAAGAATCATAATAAACACGTTGTTATAACGAATGTATGCTCAACAAAAAACCTAAGTCCAACATGACTCGGATTACATTTAGCTCCGGGGGCGTTGCCCCCGAGCCCCCACCAGGGCGCGTCGCCCTTGGACCCCGACTCGCTGACCGGTCAGCGAGACCACCGTATGCTACCGGCATACAAAATTGATTCAAAGCATATTAACGCGCGTCTAAATAGGACTTCCTATTACTTCAAAATTGGTTGAAAATATTACCCGAAAATAAAAAATTAAAATTTTAAATAATAATGAATAGTAATAAGAATTCCTATTTGTTGCACTGCTGCGCAAAAAAACTGAATAGGAAGTCCTATTTGCTGAATAGTAACAGGAAGTCCTGAAAATAAGAATTCCTCAAAATAGGATGTCCTAAACGGGTGCGGATGCTCTTAGTACTCTCTAGAAATTGCCAGAGCAGCAATGGGTGCATATGCTGCACTGCTATGCTCTTGCTATTCTTGTTAAAATATATTTGTATTCGGAAAAAGAAGATTAGAAATACTGGGCCTAGCAGGGCCCGTGGGACGTTGACGTGGCATTAGAATACCTAAACCAGACCTCAAAAGATGGGCTTAACAGTTGACATGATATGGAGACCCAGTAAAGATAAGGGATATAGACTTTATAGTTTTATAGTGTTATACTATGAGTTGACGCCACCATCTTAGCTAGTACGCGGAAGCCAGATTTTCGTGAACAAGAGTTTGCAGCATAGGATTATAGTGTTTTACTATGACTTAACTTGACATCTGCGCCTTGTAGCACATGCAGCCGTACACGGACTATGGTAAAAAGATGACTTTGATTTGCTCTTGGAGGGGAAGGTGTATTATATTAAGACGTAACTAATTCCTATTAATTTTAATGCACCGTCTCTATATGCGTACAACAGTGCGATGAAGGGACAATATATGTACCGTTGAACATACGCATATGGTATTGAAATTTGACAGCGGCAAAAATTACAAATTACGGTTAATTTAAAAAAATCAGAAAAGATGTTTTTATTCGGTAGATAAATAAGAAGAGATGTTGCTACTGAATGAATATAATAAAATTCGGTAGAAATGAATGAAATCTACTGAATCAACCAATATGTCATTAAAAATTAGGAGGGACAAATAATGGACAGTTCAAAATTGAAACGTCCATGCCCAGTGACTAGATTATCACATAATGGAAAAATCAAAATAGGCCGAACTTGTTTGAAAAATATTATATTTCATGGATGGAAGGTAGAACGAAGGGGTTGAAAATTTGATCATAAGCAATATATGTGTGACAGAGGGTAAAATAAACTCAAGGCCTATGAGTATGTCTGGCGTAAAGATAAGAAATAGGCCATCGTTCATGACGGTCGTGATGAAGGAGTTGGTGCGGTAGCAGCCTTGCAGCGTGGAGTATCTGGCAAGATTCTATAAAAAGCTGGTGGACACCGTAGTTTATGATGCAGGATTTATATGTGCAGTAGTTGTTGATCTGCCATGGTATGGATGACAGTTAATTATATTAACCTTTTACAATGCAACATATACCTACGACATTCAGCGAAATATTTATTGTGGGAAACAATGAAAAAATGGCCACCATAATGGTAGAGGAGCTAGACCGGGGGCACGTTTGGAATATCAACGCTGAGCGAGAGGGAAGCGTGGTGAAGCTAATGAACCGGTGGTCAGAGTTTGTAGATGATCATATTTGTGAGTCATATTTGGGGCTAGTTTGCCGCTACCAGAATGAGATGAAATTTGATGTAGTAAGTTTGCCGTAAAGTGGAGATTGTAGGAGGAAATTGGTGATGCATTTTTCGCCGGCACAAGACCTCGTTGAACACTTAATCCTAAAAAGCCTGCATTTTTGTAAGGCATTCTCTGCCCGATGTCTACCGCTAGTGAGTGTTTATTAGTTTAGAACTATTAGTAGTAATCATTGTTGGAGTAACAAAGTTTTATTGGTGTGAAGGTTGTTCTCGACGAATATGGCCCACGTTTCTAAAGAGCCGGTATTGACAAAATAATCGTTGGAGTTGATAGGTGAAAATTGAGGGTATCATGGAGAATCACAATTTGTAGCACGGGGACGGCATGGCGATTGGGGAAGGATTTGGAGGGTTTTGCGGTCGAGTTAGAGTTGGGCCTAGGGAGGTGGTGCATGTTTGAGATTGTGCGGCTTTCAGTTGTAAACATGATAGTGTTCAAACTAGCCACTGGAATACAGATGTTTGGAGATATGAGAGGTCCATTAGAGCCTGCACCCAGACCGTACAACAAAGTTAATGTAGCTGATGACTAATTGGAGGAAAATATTTTAGAAATCTATCCAAGTTGTGAGATTATAGTATGTAAGGACAATACACATGTAGATTATTTCACCTCTTATGCTTATTGAATTGTTTGTCATTACAAATTAGGTGTGCAATACTAAAAGTATGGTATTTGATCCAGCAAGTTCCTACAAAATTCGCAGAAATGTATCTCGTAGAAGGAAACTAATATGCCATCCATTTCATGCACAGGGACAACACTCAGTTGGAAGTGTAGACATGTGGTTCAAAAGGAGTAAAAGAAAAGACAGTGAAATATTCCAGAAAATGGTCAAAGTTCATGTCAGAACGCAAATTAGAGGCCGACCGAAGATGAAAGTTTGAAAATCATTCGTGGTCATTCCTATACCTCAGCAGCATTGAACAGTTGGATAAATACATTGTATCCATTGTGCTCATTCAGAGAATCTTCGTTTTCATGAATTTTAATTATAATGTTATGATATTGTTACACTGTTTTGATGATTTTTATAATTATGTTATTATATTGTTACACTTTCCAGAGAAGTTCAACTACATAGGGTAAATTGTAGGACAAAGATCACAATAACAATAATAAAAATATAGTTTGCTGCAACAATGATGGGCTAGAGGCACATCTGGGTACATGACGGTGAAATTGTAAAATTAATTAATAGCTAAATCTTGTGAACCACAAATATATTTGGATTAACACACACAAGGTAAAATAAGCATCTATCACCGTTATATAAACCAGTACTACGTGTAAACCTTTTAAATCCCTTGACTAGCTTCCAATTACATTCTAATCCTTTAGCTCTCACCATGCCATGTTTCCCACGAGAGAATATGACCATTGTCCATGGAGTGGAAAAGACTGACAGGTGTTTCACCATCATAAATTGCTTCAACTTCTGAAAATTGTGGCATGCGAGGCTTTTATTGTATAAATAAAAAAAACTTAATAATTTTTTATATGTCAAATAAAGATGGAAGTACAACTTACCACGGTGTAATTTTGTAAGGTTGGAAAGTAGGATAACCATGTTCGTTGAATGGGTGATTCTGAAATCTGTTATAGAGATGGTTGTGCTGAAGATGTTCAATATATATGAGGGGAAACCTCGAACAAAGTAACATTTTGTCTATTTTCTCATCTTCGTCATTACTCCATTCATGTTCAACCGTAGATGAATCATCGCCACTACTGTCAGTTGGATGCAATGGTCCTATGCATTGAAGGTCGTCGAGTTCAAAAATAATTAGGCGGACATGTGTTGACTGCATCTTAACAACGCACCACTGGCCTTGGTTCAAATTGTTATCTTGGACCAACTTCTTCCAACCTTCACCAAAGTACGTTTTTGTTCAACCATGGATTACAACAACGTCCCAAGGACCTATTGTACTTCCGTTAGTGATTCTTGGCATGTTAGATGAGCCTACAGAGGTATTGTAGGTTGGAAGTGCACCCCATGGAATGCGCTGCAATAGTAAGGCATACATGATCAGGTTGAACATTTTCAAGGGTAATCTATTAATTTGTTTTCCATGGACACATGTAAAAATAGTTTAGTAGACAAATTGTATATATGCATGTAAAAACACACACCAACTGGTCAAACATGGTCCACGTAGATGCAGAAAACGGGAAATGCAGGTGGATTGACAATAACATAACCATAAGGGCCTATATTGTCACTCGTACGCATTTCAGGAATCCCGCTAATAGTAAACCTAGTGACGTAAAATATTTTGTTTCATTCGTATTAGAATAGTAGCTTCATTTTCCCATCGACGATTAAATGGATAACAAATCGCTTCCAACCTTTGGTTAGAATGCAAACGCCGCCTTCGTCCTCAAAATTTGAATGCCAAATGTGGACCGGGGGGGGGGGGATTCAATGAAAAGAGTTGCTTGAGGAGCACGATCTTCTGTCATATGTGCAAGAAAAAACAATTTGGGGAGTTCCTGTACATGAGGTGTGACTGACACAAGGATTCAACATTTTTAATTGTTTTGGAACGACATGGGTGTAGTATATAACTAATATAAAAATAAAGAAGACTTACTAAATGTTCCAAGTTCATGGCTCCATCAATACAAACGAATGCCATGAAATGGTAGGAGAGATCCTTGGCTTCATGCACAACGAGAGACATTGAAATGGGTTGAACCAGTAATGGGTTGAGAGGGCAGAGGAAACCAATATGGCAAGGTTAAAACATCAAGAAAATGTAATATTGTATATAAAGAGTTTAAAATGGAATTTATGGCGTGCAACCATGGCATACTGTCACGAGTGGAAGTTCAAATTAGAGTTAAGTGAGAAGGAAAAATATGTTTAATGTCACGAGTGGAAGTTCAAATTAGAGTTAAGTATTGTTAAATAATCATCTAGTCACAAGGTCCACGGTTTTGAATTAGTTAGTATGACATTTATCACGAAATATATAGGTCTTACATTAGGCGGGAATTCCAATACAATTAGAAGCCGAGTTGGAGTAGATGTGATGGGTCATGTGGTTGGGCTATTCGATGTTGAAACGCGTATACAAATCATGTTGGTGTCAGAAGTAAGGGCATCTCCAATGGAGAGTCCTAAACCCTAGGAATATAGCTTTGGTTGAAAAAAATGCTCTCTAATGGTTAAAATGAGAGATCTAAACTAAGGGATATAGCTTAGGGGGCTAAAAGAAGTCTTAAAATAGATCTTCCTTTAGGACGGGATCTATAATTGAGGGAGAGAAGCGGCTTGCTGACGTCAGCTGACGTAGGAGAGAGGGATGACATGAACCACGCGCTGGAAGGGGGAGAAGACGAGCCACGCTCGCGCTGGAGGAAAGATGAGTTGCTGACCACGCGCGATGCGCTGGAAGCTTCCGGCGAGTAGCTGACAGCTACTGAGAAGTGGGACCCGCTCACGTGATTACTGATGCAGCACGTTGGAGTGTTGTGCCAAGCCAACGGTCAAAATTTGGACGGCCCTGATTTGATTTCAAATTGAAATCAACGGCCAGATTTCAATCTCAGTTAAATTTGATTTTTTTTTTAATTTCTGATTCTGATCCAACGGCAAAGAATATATCCCGAAATCGATCCAACGATTATTATTCGATCCAACTCTCATTTTCCATACAATAGTCAGAAAAAAAATAGAACAAAAATTATTATTTTTTGAGAATTACATATATCGGTTAAAAATTAATATCCAAGTATTATTTGATATAGGTTAAATTAGTCATTAAAAATAATATAAAATAAAGATATCTACAATATAGGACTTCACCATTGGAGATGATTGAAGTCCTAAATGAGAAGTTCTAAATTGAAGTCCTAAATATAGGTATAGCACCCCATATAGAACTTCACCATTGGAGATGTCCTAAGGTGCAAAGCTTTGTAACGAAAAATTTACATAGTCGGCAACCACCAATGGCGTCAGAAGAGTTCTTGTAGTTGAGGAGAGTAAAGACAACCAACCAACATGTCGAGGTGAAGAAAGAGATATCAAGGAGGAATCACAATCTCCTCTTTATAAAAAGAAGATTAAAACGGGTAAGCTTTCTTCATAAATTCAAGTGTCTTAACATGGGGAGGGACATAAATACATGCTAAAGAGGGTCAGATGAATAAAGAGAACTCAAATAATAATGATTTAAGATATTTATTTTTTATATTACCGAGTTTCTTATTGTGTATCTAATTTATGGGTAACGAGAGGATTATAGGGACTAAGTTACTAACTAAAGCGTTGTTAGGAATCAAATTTTTAACATAAGTTTGTATCTTAGGAATCAATAACAGGATGAGAAAGGAGGTAGATGATCGAAAGTAGATACTAAGGATTTGACGAATGATAGCGTGTGAGTATATATGGTCTAGAAAATAGATGAAACCGATATTGAAATATAATCATAATATAAAGATGTAGACTGTAGTCAATACTCGGTAACCTCTTACTCGGAGAGCATCCGAGTCCAGGATAGAGCTAGTTTAGGGTCGTTAAACTCAGATAATCGTGGTAGAAGGGTATTTTTTTATGCCGATGACGTCTTAGTTTTATATATTACAGTATTCAAATTATAATCAACAGTAAATATGATGTATCCAGTAGGTAGGTTCACAGGAGTATGGGTTATACAGGGACGGTAGAAAAGTTGGAACCATCATAATATAAAGTATGAATCCTTTTCACCACTGCATTAGACCAGTGTACTGTGAACCTATTATTTTGTCGTTCATATTTGACTACTGGGCTTTATAAATTGCCTAAAAGGATTTGAACACATGCCCAAATGAATACACACGTAGACAACAGTTTAGGCCATGGGCATACTGAGGCCCATCAGTCCAAAGTTAGTGAATGGTATAGTATCGTACCAGAATTTGTGTCAACAGTAGAAGCTTTTACCAAAGAATAGAAGGAGATAGTGGATTCTATGGGTTTTGGACACATCGCGAGGATGACACACAGAAATATGTACAACTCAGTGTGCAGGCTAATGGTAGATATGGTGGATCTTGGTATAGGGTCAGTCAACATTCACGGGGTGGAGGTATATCTTATGGCCAACGAATTCACCAGGGTAATTAGGGTAGATGCCAACAGGAAAGTTGATGGGGTAGACTTCAAACTGTGATGGCTTCGATCGTGCGTTGACATACTTTGGTCTCCGAGATATTATTAAGGGTAGAGGTGAGACAGACGACCTATTCAAAATTTCCTTTGTTCTTTACACGCTCGCCACTATTCTGAGCCCGAGATGGTCGAATGTTGTAGACCAAGTATGGGTTATTGCAATAAGCTAGCAGTTCTGAATGTGAGATAGAAGACATAAATTGGGCTTCATATTACATGGATCAGCTTATTCATGAGAATGTCATGCAAAGGCAAGAGAGATCAAGGGGGATAGGAGGATGTGTTCTGTTCCTGCAAATTTTGTATTTTGACATTGTGGGTAGTTCAATGTCTATTGTGGACACTTTTGTAACTCCTATAATCGCATGGGGCCATAATCAAGCTAGGAAAGCCATGAGGGAAATGGCAAGATTGGGAAGGATCAAAGGGGCATTGCCGTTAACATCGACAATAACAGCAAGTCGATTGATAAACGATGGGGGAAAGGGATTGGAAAAGAATCTGAGCTAGGGAATACTTGAGGGCATATTTGAGATCAAACTTGATGTGGCGGGATTGAAAAGAGTGACTTGGAAATCCAACTATAAGATAGAGAGATATGGTTGTGACGACCCGAACCAGAAACAGTAGAGTAATCAGTACGATTCACGAGATTATGCGTAATCGCGGTTAATCGTTAATTGTGTGGTTTGCCGATTTAGTTTACGACTTAAATATCGGCCGAGAATTTGAATTGAGTTTCTTCACGGAAGTTGTAGAGTACGTGATTTCGAGCTCGTGGGCGATTCCGGATGATTTTTCCGATAACCGAGGAATATAATATGATTATTTGAAGTTTCAGTTTTCGACGAGTTTATCCGTTCGTTTCGTATTTATCCGAATTGTTATGGTTATCCGTTTTGGACCGTTGATCGTCCCGAGACGCGAGTATAAATATCATAAATAGTCGTAAAATTGTCGAAAACACTGTTTGAAATGTTGACCAGCGTTGACTTTCCATTTTTGGATGTTTGACCGTTGACCGTGGAGGAAGACTTTCCCGTTTGGTTTTCGCCAGCCGACTTGGATTTTCCGGCCGCCTCCGGCCATGTGAAGGGTATCAATCTCTTCCTCTTGAGTTTTTAAGTTGTTTTGTGTTTGGAATTAAGGAAATTGGTTGTGTTTTGATGGGTTTCGAATCGGGTCGGTTTAGGGGTTTTCGCCGGTGACGGGAAGTGCTCCTCCGGCGAGCTACGGTGGCGGGGGAGTGGGGGTTTCGACTCCCCTTGCCCCAAGGATGCTTCCCATAGGTTTGAATTGGGTTGAGGTTGAGTTTTCCGGTGAACCCGTGGTGGTTGCCGGAGTTGGATTCCGTTTTGGTTTCGAGCTAAATTGGTGAGGTTCCGGTGAGATTTGGACTTTGTGGTAGTTGAGGAAAATGTTGGGCTTGATGTGATCTTGAAATCTGGAGCTTACTCACTGGAGGAACTCTCTGTTGACGGCGCGCCGCCGTCGGCGGTGGCGGTCAACGGCGGCACTTCGGCGAGAGGGTTGACTTTTCAGTTTTTGATGATTTTAATGTCATTTTTCTCGTAATCACGCCCTGATTGTCACCTTGAGGTTTTTGAATTGATTTGGGTATCAGATTTTCAGTCGAAGGTTTCGAGTGGAGATTTCAGAAATTCAGTCGATTGTTTTATACAGTTTTATATGTTTCCGGGAACGATTGGTTTCCGTGGTTAAGTACAGAGTTGTGGGCTATGATTTTGATCAGATGTGTTTTATGATTATTCAGGGGATCGAGATCGAGATCATGCTTCGGGCGAGGGATCTTCCGCCGGGCCAGGAGATTAGCGCGAGTGCGCGTTTCACTCACCTGTGAGTGGACAACTTCTTTTCACTGTCAATCGCGAGTCATTACATACGTTTTACGAGCATGAGCATGCATACGAGATTATGTTTCATATGAGTATGTGTTATACGATTATGCGTATACCAGTATACATTACGTATATGCATTTATATATTGTTTCATGCATTTGCATCGAACTATTTATGATTTGATTTACACAGAGTACAGTCTCAGTTTACGTTGTTGTATCGATACACCTGCATCTCGGCTGATCCCCGATGGATGCCTACCAGGGGGGGGCAGTACCCCGACCTGACCGGCGAGGGGCAGTACCCCAGAACCGAGGTCTTTCTGGCTAGAATCACGTGTGGGTCTGGAATCCTGTGATTCAGACTGTACTAGCACGGATGTGTCCATGAGTGACCCCGTGAGATTTTCCATGCATGCTCTATACGCGAGTTAGAGTCAGCGTCTCCTCGTGTACTTCTTGCTTTATTTATATTTTGACTCGCATATGTTTTATAACATATATCATCTGGCGAAAGACATTTATTTTCGTCCACTCACTCTAACAGTTTTCATGTCTTTCCCTTGGGATTTTCGGTTTCCATGCCCAGTTTGCAGTCCAGGTTCTGGAGTTTCACGTCGCGGTTGGAGGCTAGTGATCCGAGCTACCTGTGCTTTCCAGTAGGTTCTTGTTTTGCCTACTGATGTGTATATTTTATATATTTCCACTAGAGGTCGCTCTGATACATTCTGATACATGTTTTATACGGATTTTCTCGGATATACTATATATTACAGTCTTGTTTACTGTTTATTGTTTATGATATGATATTGAGAAATCCGGATGGGATTGGTGCCCACGGTTTGGCTTTTGTGGCATAGGATGAAGTGTTATTTTCAGGGTGCAGGTTAATGCAATTCCGCGTTAGTAGCGTTACTCTGCCGAAATTTTGTATGGTTTTTGTTGGTTCACGTTTTCAGAAGGGGTTCGATTCTGATTTAGACAACTAAATCGGGGTTGGGTCTTTTCAATGGCACCGAGTTGTCGGAGATGTCTAGTATGATTTATAAGATTGTTGCATGTTTAGGGGATGTGCATTCAAGATGCTCAGAGATGGTGATTAAAAAGTTGAAGGGAGAGATATCATCGACCAAGGCAAAAAAAGATAATTGAAACAAAAATCTCATATTTGGGAGCCGGCAGAAGTCAACTCTAAAGAGTGAGATAAATGCCTACATCACCAAGGTTAATGAGGATAAAGGGATGTGAAAGCACTGGATATGCTCCACTGCCATGGTATACTAATGCTCTGAGATGAAGCAACCTTGGTTCACATGTTGTTCTCGAAAGAAAAGGATGGGAGGTTTTGGCGTTTATGTGTTAGATATCAAGCATCCATTGTAGGGTTTAGATTCTACCAACCCATGTTGTTTCTAGATGGGACATTCATCAAAAGTAAGTACAAAGTAATGCTTTTGGGTGCTTGTGCAATAAATGGGAACAAAGGTACTGCTTTTCAATTTTCATTATTGGTTCTGAGATTCGTACTTTTCAGTAGCAGTCACTGGGAACTTTGTTGCTTTTTTATATGTATTTTTAGCAGTAGCACTATGAATAATTTCTTCATCGTTTTGGTATTACAAGTAGCAGCATTTACTTCTTTTGTTCTGCATGAATTTGCAGTAGTAGTATTAGTGATAATCTGACCTGTTTGTTACTTTTTATGTGTGATTTTGCAGAAAATTTTTCATTTGCATTTGCTATTGTTGATTCCGAAAGTAAAGACAATTGGAATTAGTTTCTTGAGTAGTTGACAATTATGTTGAATGATGATGCTCGCAATGTTGTTTTCAAGACTGATAGGGGTAAGGGACTTATCGATACTATTATAGAGGTTTTTCCATCTTCTCCCCATTCTTACTACTACAAGCATTTAAAAGACAATCTTTATGCACTACCAGAAAAGCTCATAATGGTTTTATTGCCTAAGTAAAATTCAGACGACAAATTTTTTTTTTCTGTCGCCTAATTTTTTTTTCTTGTCGTTTAGATACCATTTAGACGACAAAACAAAATTTTGTCGCCTAAATGTTATCTAAGGCGACGGAATTTATATTCGTCATCTAATTGACCACTTAAACGATGAAATAAATATGTCGTCATCTAAAATATATCTAAAATGACAAAAAATAATCTTCGTCGCCTAAGTACTGACTTAAGCGACGAAATACATAGTTCGCCATCTATGTAAACAAACAGTTTGTCATCTAAGTAAACACACAGTTTGTTGTCTAAGTAAACAATTTAAGTTCTTTGTCGCTTAGATGATCCCTTAGGCGTGGAAGTCAATTTCGTCGTTTTAAGCGACGAAAAAACTAACTTAGGCGACAAAAATATTTCGTTGTTTAAGTGGAATCAATTATTTAGATTAGATTCTCTATCCAGATCACTTCCTCCTCTCTTTCTGTCATCATCTCTCACCTTCTCTCACCCGCAAAAAAACCTCTACACACAACCTTCGGCCAAACTTCGATTTATATATGGTTTTTCCACCTCTGGAGCTCAAGATTACTCAAATATCTCTTTATCAGTGAAGCTATTAACTTACTTTTCTCGATTAAATTTTTTGAATTTAATTATATACGGTGATGAAGTTATCCAGTGAAATAATCCGGTGACCACAATATAGCATACATTAGTTGTTAGGTAGCTAACTATAAAGAAATTGTATGAATATCATGCATGTTTGATGATTAATTCCTTAATTATATATATACGTTGATTATATATTAGATTAGTTGATACTTAGTTGATTAGACGTTGATAAATTGTTGATAATTAGTTAATAATTTGTTGATAATTAGTTGATTATTTGATAATTAATTGATTAATGGATTAGTGTATTAGTTTATAATTAGTTGATTAAATGTTAGCCAGATAAATTAGTTGATAATTACGCATATATATTTATCGATGGATTTATACGTCTAAAATACATATATTACTATGCTATGTTATTTAGTTATATATGATGGATATTATTTATTGTAAGTTAAGAATTATACAAAGCTCGTTAGACTAACATTTTTTTTTGCAAACTGTTCATTTATGGCTTATTCGATAGTTTAATTTATGTGTTGCTTAACTTACGCAGAAATATGGACAAGAGTTGAATATGTACAGTTGATGAATAAAAGTGAAGAGAGGCATATTGACAGAATCAGTCAGTTTATTTCGTTTGTGGTACAAAATGGTCAAGGAAAGAAGCGTTACATGTATTTGTGCAGAAGATGTCTTAACAATCAGTTTGCACTTGTTACTGTTATCTCTCAACACTTGTATGACTACGGTATGATATCGAGTTACACTACGTGGGGTGAGCATGGTGAAGTAGTAGACTACAGCTTATAACCATTTTTAAGCTCAGGGAACAGTTATCAGGGTTCCTCATCGAACGGTACCGGAGCCTCCACTTGGAATTGGTGCATGATGCTTTTTTGACATTTAGTCATGTTCCACACCAACACGAAGATGAAGGTTATGATAATCCTCATATTGAGACAGTCCCTCCAGCCTTTGATTGATGAGCTCAAACTATTGTGGTAAAATGGAGTCCAACTTATGACAATTTTACTGACACAATGTTCATAAGAGAGCAACTGTTATGTGGACCATCAATGATTTTCTTGCTTATGGGATGTTGGAAGCTTGCACAACTAAAAGATACAATGGTCTTCTTGTCTGCTTGGATGACATAAACTCTAGTTGGCACGCTGAGAAGGTGTGTTACATGGGTCACCGTTGATGACTTCCTCACGATCACCCGTGGTGACAAGACAAGGTTAATTTCGATGGGATAGTAGAGAATAATCCGCAATCTAAACAATGGTCTGGCGAACAGATTTTTGAGAGGTTAAACAGCTTCTATTTCGGTGTGTCGAGCAAGACGGCAATGTGAAGAAACACAATCCACACCATCTTAGCTACTGGCATCACATGAGTATTTTTATGAATTGCCTTATTAGTCGAAGTTGAAACTCAGGAGCAACCTAGATGTCATGCACATAGAATAGAATGTGTGACAGCGTGGTAGAAATAATTCTCGGTATTAAGTTCAAGACTAAGGATACTCCCAATGCGTGAAAGGATCTTGAAATTATTAATTTGCACAGTGCCTTGTGGTTGAAGAGGGATATAAATGGTGTGTACAACAAGATGCCCGATGCACCTTACATAATGAAGCGTGTACTGAGGGATATTGTATTCGACTGACTCAAAATTGTGATGTATCCGTCTAATTATGCAGCGAATATATATCGATGTGTCAATGTTCGAAACATAAGTTCTATAGTCTAAAGACTCATGACTGTCACGTTATGTTGCAATATCTAATCTCAGTGATAATTCGAATTTATTTGCCTAAAGACGTCATTGAACCAATAATTGAATTGTGTAGATGGTGACAGAGGTTATGTGCCAGAGAGTTGAAGAAGTCGGATGTTCACGAACTACAACATGAAATTGTCCACATCCTTTGCAAATGAGAGATGATTTCCCCCCATGCTTTCTTTGACATCATGATTCACCTCATGGTTCACCTTCTCGAACAAGTGCTGATTTCCGGTCTGGTCCACTACACTTGGGATGTATCCTCAGGAAATGTACAATTTTCAAATGTAACTAAACTTTGTTAAACATAATTTTCATCATTTATATATATCTTTTTCTTACAATAATGTGAAATATAATTAATTTTACCCCATTGTTAAGACAACTCTTGTAGTACAAAAGATTCGTCAAAATTAAATCTGCCATAAACGGCTCTATAGCCGAAACATACCTCATGCATGAGTGTGTAACATACTGCTGCATATACCTCAAAGAACCAGTAATCTCTCTATCATCAATGATGCTGTACTATCATTTAGAGGAGTATTGAAAGAAAAATTAACTCAGGCAGAACTTAATGAAGCACATTGGGTACTGTTGCGTGACTACGATGAGGCCGAGGAATTCATGAAAATGTACAGGGCAAAAATTCGTGGAGACAAATCGAACAAGAGTGAACTCTGGGTTGAAAGACAAGTTAAGAAAAGGTTTCCCGATTATTTCCCTAAATAGGTATGTTAAAACCTCAGTCTATAATCTTATTGTTGTTACTTTATTTGACGTTGAGAAATCCGGATGTTGATTTTTTGGTGCTCGTGTATTCGTAGTATTTTTCCTTAATATATGCATGCTTGCAGGTTTATGGTTTCCTTTAGTTTTAGGAGAATCTATGTCAAATTTTTTTGTAGGAGTTTATTTAGGGATACATTAATATATCTTGTTCACTATTTTGTAGATGGATGATCTACATAAATCCTCTGACCACCGGGGGTAGGGGTCAGGGAAAAGCACATGTTAGCCCATAAACCGGTATAACACTACATTTACTCCGGATGGTTTGTCAACGGCGTAATGTTTCATTCAGTCTACCGAGATGAAGGAAGAAGAACAAAAAACAGTGGGATTGCAGTAGGAGAAGGAGATGATGTATATTACGGCGTTCTTGTTAATGTCGTTCAACTATTATATTGGAAAGAGATAGAAGTTTTTCTATTTAAGTGTAAATGCTTCAAGTGTACAAAAGAACATTTTGGGTTATTTTCAGTCGATACAAACTCAAGTTGGTATGAAGATGAGCCTCTCTCTTGCTACCTTAGTTAGACATGTGTTCTACCTGGATGATCCAAAAGCAGGTGTAGGTTAGAAAGTAGTTAACCACATGTCTCACCGAGAAATATAGAGTGCCACAACATTTTAAGGGACTAATGCTCAAGGGAATAATGGTAATGCAAAAAATGAGCCTAATACTTCTGCCATTCCCGACACAAGGCAACTTATTCGATTTAACGAAACCTTACCCTAACCTGATGGCGACACGAATCTTACTGAAAAGGAGATCATTGACCTAGACATTATTAATGCCTATGAAGAGGAGCCGGAGGAAAAAGATTTTGTCGTATATGATGATGATGATGATGATGATGATGATGATGATGATGGATGATGGAGATTATGATTCTGAGGATGAAGAACCTGATCAGAGTGAGGACGAAGATGTTGATGAAGATTATGATGATTCAAAGTGATTGATGCATGTGTAAATTAGTAAGATGAAATTCAAAAAGAATTATTTAATTAATTTGTACGCATACGATTTGTTGATGGACGGATGGATGGATCGATCGATGGATTGCATGAATTGAATTTGGTTTGGTTTAATTTAGAGTATTTTTAATACTTATTATGTCTTACATGTATGATTTTATGTCAAACAAAAGGATGATGCTTTTCTGTTATAAAAATAGTCTTAGACGATGAAATAAAGAAGTTTCGTTGTCCAAGTAGGGGTTTAGACGACGAAACAAACAAGGTTCGCTGCTCAAGTATAACTTAGACGACGAAACCCATTCAATCGTCGCCAAAGGTAAAACTAAACCTTTAACCCTAAACGCTAATCAATAAACCTAAACCCTTAAACCCTAACCCTGAAAATCTTAGATGATGAAATGGGTATGGTTTGTTGTTTAAGTTGCCACTTAGACGACGAAATAGTGTTGTTTCGTCGTCTAAGATGAATTTCAATAATTGACTCCAACAAAGAGCACAACCATTTAAAGCATCTTAAAATGCATATTTTTTTTCGTCGAGGGCATAAAGTATACACTTCAAAACTCTTGAGTATTGATCGTTACAAAATCAGAGTTACGAAGATTCGTATATAAATGTTTTCGTTCTTTGAGATTTCGGTTTCAGGGTTGACTGCGCCGATCAAACCCTTAACGAACTTCGTATTTCCCAAAAAATTGCCCGCTAACATATTATATTTTGATGAATTCAAAGGTTATTTTTTTTAAATTCAATTTCTTTAATATTGATGTTAAGTGAATATCAATATATACGAACACTTAAGTTATACAACATTAATAGATATATTACAAGTTTGTAGTCTTAAATAAAATTGTTTTGTCAAATTTCAATTAATCTCCGTCTAGCTGATAAATTAAGTTTTTATGATAAGATAAACACTCGTAACTTTGGAAACGGGTTCATGATTTATTTTGTACGATTGATTCTTTCTTTTAATATTTTTTTGCTAATCATTCTATTTAATCGATCGAATACTAAACTAATCCGAATTGGGGATTGATAAATTATTTTCTAAAATATTGTATAAATGTAATTGTTACATCTAATGGTTGATTTTTGATTATTTAATTTATAAGCAACAACAAACAATTAATTTGACATATATTTAAAAAAATTATAAAATTGCATTTACAATACCAGAAAATCATACTTAGACGATAGAACCTTAATAGTTTCGTTGTCTAAGTGGCCCATACACGACGAAAAAAAAATTTGTCGGACAAGAGAAAATTTTGTCGTCTAGGCTAACCTTAGACGACGAAATTAATTTTTGTCGCCTAAGTAATGTCTTAGATGACGAAATCAATATATTCGTCGCCTAAAATATCACTTAGACGACAAAAAGTAGAATTCGTCCTCTTAGTATAATATCTTAGATGATGAAAATGTCTTCGTTGTTTTCTAAGGCGCACTTAATTAGACGAATAAAACAAAATTCATCACCTAAGTTTGCACTAAGACGAAGAAATTTTTTATTTCGTCATCTAAGATCTTATCCTAAACCTAAAACCTAACCCTACACCTAAGCCTTAAACCATTTCCCCTAAACCCGCAAAGTTTTAGACAATGAAACCCATATTTCGTCGTCTAAGTAGTACTTAGACCACGAAAATCAATCACTTTCGTCGTCTAAATAAAGTTTCACAATCTGACATCTAAGAGCACGATCATGTATACCATCTTAAAATGAATATTTTTTTTCGTCGAAGGTATAAAGTAAATAATTCTTGGACTGTGAGTGTCGATGGTTAGAAAATCGGAGTTAAGAAGATTTGTATATCAACAATTCTGTTTCGTTGGAATTTAGATTTTATGGTTCACTACGCTCATCAAACCCTTAATGAACTTCGTATTTACTAAAAATTTGTTCACCTACATATTATGTTATGATTAATATATCCAACGGTTGTTTTGTCCAAATTTAATTTCGTTAATGTTGATATGGAGTGAATAGAGACATACGAACACTTAAGTTCTATAACATTAGTAGATATATAACAAGCTTTTAGTCTTAAATCAATTTTTCATTTTAATTTTTATTAAGTTCTATCTAGTTGATAAATTAAGTTTTTATGACAAGACAAACACATATAACTTTGAAAACGGGGCAAGGAATTATTTTTTATGATCATTTCCGTCTTTTAACTATTTTTTGATAATCACTAATTCATTTGATCGCAATATAAACTAATCTAAATTGGGCTGAATAAAATAAAATAAAAATAAAAAATAAAATTTAAAAAGTTCACTTAGGCAACGAAACTATGTATTTTCGTCGTCTAAGTGAAAATTATTCTAGTTTTTTCAAAATAAAATTAAAAAATTTATCTTAGGCAACGAAAAAACACTAAGTGAATTTTTTTTTAAAACAAATAAAACTAAAAAAAACACTTAGGCGACGAAAATGAATAGTTTCATCACCTAAGTTAAATTTTTAAATTTTAGTTTTTAGTTTTATTTTAAAAAAAATCATTTAGGCGATGAAACTAGTAGGTTTCGTCGATTAAATATAAAATTTTGTTGATTTTTTTTTCGGCCAAATATTTTTACCAAAAATTCAAAATCACTTAGGCGATGAAATATGTTTGTTTCGTCATCTAAATTCAAAATTTTTGCGGTAATTTTTTTCACAAATTTTTTTTACCAAAAATTTGAATCACGTAGGAGACGAAACTTGTTTGTTTCGTCGCCTAAGTGGTCGCTTATAAAAAAATTTCATCCACTATTTTTCATAATCTCTCAATCTTTCTCTCTCTCTCTCTCTCTCTCTCTCAAACCTTACACACCACCACCACACGACACGACCACCACCACCACCACACACCACCTCGGCACCACCACCATCATTAAATTATTTATTACCATTTTTTAAACCACTTAGATGAAAAAACTATTTCGTCGTCTAAGTTGTTAATTTTTTTATATTAAAATCAACCACTTAGACGATGAAAAACATTCGTTGTCTATGTGAGTTTTTTTTATTTTTAAAATTCGACACTTAGGCGACGAGAAACCTAATTTTGTTGTCTAAGTGGTTTAAGTTAGGAAACAAATATTTTGTTTTTCATCTACGTTCTCACTAAAACGACGAAATTTTTCGTCGTTTTCATTAACTTTTCATCGTCTAAAATCCTAGATGACGATATTTATTTTGTCGCCTATGTTAAACCACTTTAGCGACGAAACAAAAAAATGTTATCATCTAAGTATTCTGGCTACGATTGTTAGACGACGAAACTTGCATGGCTTAAGTTTCGTTGCCTATGTACAAAGGCGACGAAAAAAAACCACTTAGGTGACGAAATTGCTTCATCACCTAAGTGTGTTTTTCTGGTAGTATTAGACGATGAAAGTCCCCAAGTTTCGTTGCCTAAGTACCACTTAAATGACAAAAATCAATGTTTGCATTGCCTAAGTGTAAGACTTAGACGACGCATATAATATGCCCCAAAATTTGGTGGTTCATATTTTCCGCCAAATTTTTTGGGAAATTTCATAAATCATCTTAGATGACAAAACAAATGTGATTCGTTGTCTAAGTGTAATTAGACGACAGATATTTAATTTTCGTCTCCTAAAAGCCTTAATAAGATCGATCAATCCCTTTCCTAGAAATCCTGTATTTTCTAACACCTCAAAAATTTCTCTCGGCCAAAATCGCCACCACCATCCCCAATCTTTCCGACTTCTTTTCACATCCCCCTAAACCATACACCACCACCTTTGTCATCGAACCCCCTACCACTGCCTCTTAAACCCTATATTCACCCACCACGCCACCTCCTTCATAAAAAAAAACCTCTGCTGCCGCCTCACAATCTTTGCCCTACCGCCTCTCACCACCCTAGTATTCGTTGCCACGTTTTATTTTTTCCCCAACTCACAGTATGTCTCTCTCTCTAGCTATTATTCAATTGTTTCTACTGTGATACTTGATGCTATGTAATAGTTGATGATACTGTGATAATTGGTTGACTATTGTGATATATGCTCATTATGTGCTACTGTGATATAAGATTGATTAAAGTTAAAATGAATTCGAATGATTGCGAATGTGATATTGGATGATTGAGGTGTGATATGAATTAAGCTAGGTTACCGTGAGGTGGATTGATTGGTGTGAGATTGAATCATTGCAACTGTGATATAAATTAAGAATGAATTGAGACATGTTGATAAATTTGGATTGATTGCATTGTGAAATAGATGAATTGATAGTGATATGGTTAATTATGAATTGTTTCGATTGACAATATTGATCAATTGTTTGGAATAGTTTTGTACATTATGTGTTGATGTTGCTTATATGTGCATATGGTATGAATGTGTTTTGAATGATTTCGGTTGTTGAATAGGTACTTAAGATGCCTGGCAGAAAAAAGAGGCAAACCAAACAGCAGCGGAAGACCGCATTGAAATCGTCATTCCAACAACTGGTTGAAGGTCTCAACGGTTGGAAGAGACCATTACGGCTCACATGTCGGGTCAACGGTCATCAACCATTCTGGTTGGACCTAATGACGAGTCGCATGAATTCGACGAGCAGGCAAATTCGTCTTCCGACTCCGGGCCATCCATAGAATAGCCTCAGTCTTCTGCCAACTCTTGTTGCTTTAGCGTCTTCCGGCGAAACGCAGACTGAAATAATGGATTTCCTAGTAGAAAAAATGCAGTAGCAATGCAAACCTTGAATCAAGACT
This sequence comes from Geum urbanum, assembly GCA_946800695.1. Taxonomy (NCBI): domain Eukaryota; kingdom Viridiplantae; phylum Streptophyta; class Magnoliopsida; order Rosales; family Rosaceae; genus Geum; species Geum urbanum. Next base: position 39,351,399 of record OX327002.1, on the reverse strand, counting down.
GAAAATTGTGATCGAAATTGCATCCTGAAGCGAGCCTGATACTACGATTGAAACTGCGTCCCAGAGTGAGCTTTATACTGCGTTTGATACAATAATTTGAGAGGAGGAAATGAAGAATGCAGATTAAGGGGAATGAAGAGGTTTGTACAATATCAATGTTGCTGAAGAAACGAATGGAGTGGCAGCGAGTTGAAGCAGATTTAAATTATATTTAAGGTAAAAATAGTTTTTTGAGAGACTTAACATATTGGGCAGTTGATACTACGATTTAAGTTTTAGACTTGTGTTCTTTGTTGTCATTTGTTGACTAATATGATGATTTAATTTTTTGTGTTATTGATTCTATTTAAACGTCGACAGTCCTTTTCCATTATTTTAACTATCCGATAAAATCCCACAAGACTCATCAGTGATGACGTCTCGTCATTGGAGTCATAACAAAAGTCAAAAACGTCTGTAATGCATGCCCGAGGGATCAGCACTCTAACTATAGTCAATTATTAAGCACTAGCAACTTGGTTGAATACTTGAATCTAATTTCTTTTGCTTTGTTCCAAAGGACACCACCACAGAATTCCCATTAAACCGCAAGCTTTAGTGGGGAAATTGATGCTATAACGTCACAACATTGTATCATCGATGATGTCATAACATTGTGGCCAATATAGGTCAGCTGGGCTGTATCCGGCTGCTTGCTTCCTTAATTTTTCTAGTTTCCTTTTTAATGGTAAGGTCATTAACGATGGTGGATCGCTGGCTTCTAAAGAATTTTAGACCATAAATTGCAGTCGTTATACTTCGTCATTTCAAACATGTACACATTTTTGGTAATTTAAAAATGTGAGGTATATATCTGATGAATATAATGTTGGCAATATGGATAAATGGATGAGTACTAGTCCATTGAACGGAATATCTATCTTTAAACGGCTAAAATTCGTTAATACTCATTATTCGCGAAATATTGAACGGGTAATACTCATATTCGTCCAGTCAAATTTCAGATAACCCGTTGATACCCGTTTAAAGTCAAGTTTTATTATTTTTATCTAGAAGATAAGGATTTTTTTAAAAGAAAAAATAAAATTTTTATTTTTTTAAAGAAGAAAATAAGAATTTTATTTTGTTTGTATATCTTATAATAGAGAGAGATTGAGGGAGACAGAAGAAGCGGAGAGAGAGGAGAAAAAAAAAGAGATCGAGGGAGAGAAAGAGAGAAGGAGCATAGAGAGAATGAGACGGAGAGAGAGAAGAAAAGAAGAAGAAGAGAGAGAAAAAGATGAATAGAGAGAGAGAGAGTATTTGGATGGGTAATAGATACCCGAAAGTATATTCATATCCGACTGTTTAATTATCGAATATTTTTAGAAATATTCATTATCCGTGAGGTACCCATACGAAATTAATTTTTACCCGCTCGTCAGTTTCAAAATAAAATAATATCATAAGATACCTATACTCACGAATAAAAATATGAATAGTCATAAGTTGAGATACCGTTGCTAATTTTCTTTTAAAGTACTAAATTACTACCTTTCTACTTATGCAAATGTCCATTATACCCACTAGGTTATTAGGTCATCAGTGAATCAGTGATCTGCAAAGGACATGACCGTCGTAGTTCATATATAGCATTATATAAAGAGGGGGAGGCAAATGAGCATGAACAGTTCTTCCACAGGCCGTCCTACACTTTTTTTTATGAGTTCCAGCAAATAATATGAACTTTGAAGGGTAAGATTGAAGTTTCGTAGGACATTAACAGAGACATTATAGACATTTTGTAATAATAAAATCTGATTTGTTAACTTTATTGACCTTGCCACCTGTAATTTGTTTTCTTCTCATAATTATTCCTCGCGTTTTGCCAACCAACCAAGCTAGACCCTTCTCAGAATCAGGTCTACCTTTCCTTTACTGACCATTTATTTTTGTTTTTACAACGAAGTCTTAAAAAATTGCTTTGCACCAGAAGTGTAGTTCACCACACATTAGCTACCTTGGCTTTGTCTGAAAGCATCCACCTCTAGAAATACGCTTACATGCCTTTAGCTCTCACTTGTTTCACAGCATCAATTATAAGGTCAGAGGAAAACTGCAAACATGGGAGAGGTGGTGGTTGTTGAAACAGATTGCATGCCGGAGATAACGAGAGGATATTCCTACCGCAGCTTCAGTATCAGAAGCTCAACAGAGTCTGCTCAGGTCATTCCCATTACAGCCAGTCCTCCAAGTGAACAAGAACAACAACATCAACAAGAAGAAGACGGTACAAATTTTAGAGGCCCAAGTGGCGCCGGTGGTGGTAGTGAGCACATTCCACATGATGCATGGCTTCCCCTCACTCAGTCCAGACATGGGAATATCCTCTCAGTTACTTTCCATTTACTGTGTTCTGGAATTGGATTCCAAGCTCTTTTACTTCCAGTTGCACTTGCCACTCTTGGATGGTAAGTCACATCTTCTCCATTCTTTAAAATTTGGGGAAAGATTGGTACCAGCTGTTTTGGTGGATTTGCGTTTCTTTTCTATCTTCTCGAAAACAGTGTTTCAAACTTTCAACATTTGCAGATTTATTCCCTTGTCTAAGCGGTGATTAATCGTTCCGACTATAAATTTTTGCCTAGATGTCCACCTAAGCTCTCGGCCGAAACGTGGAGTGTTTTACGGTACTCTAGAATATCAAAACTTTGCAGTTTTAGAGTGTTCCATCATTTTCTAGACTCAAAAAATAGTCTAATACTCTAAAACTGAAACACTACACCAATTTCTTCCACCTAGCCATTTTTAGAATATTGCTCAAGAACAAATTTAAAGCATGGGAGGATATTTGTTTTTGTTTTCTTCTTCCATTGAATATGGGAGGAAATTAAGACTTGTGACAGTTATGAGCTGTTGTTGTGGCAGAGTCATTTTATTGGCCAGCTATATTCAATGTCTTTGTAATTTTCAAAGTTCTTTGTGAGATTTGGGAATCTACAAAGAAGTATATACAAAGAAGTATATATTAAGCAAAAGAGCTTGATCGATCTTTTGTGTTCATTTTTTGAAAATTTTCAAGGGAAAAAAAATCGCAACATTGTGATTATCAATTTAAAAAATGTAATATTTTAGTTTGATTATTTTATTCTTTAAGTAGTTTAATTTTGTTTGATATTTTAATAATTTTAAATTTGATTAAAAAATTCACAAAAATAAAAAGTAATTTACATTTTTGCATTCTTACTTCTGTTTGTTTAGTAGTTAGACCAATCTGACTAGTGTACTTTCACTATATAGGTTCCCTGTTAAGAGATCCATCAATGAGTATGGAGTCATAATTTTTTTTTAATTGACCGATAAAATTTTAGTGTCCTATAAAATTCTAAACGTGATTTCAAAGATTACGATATGAGTCTTTATTATTACACTATAACTCATTGATATAGTCTTAATTTTCTAGCTTTAATATTATCTTATACTTATTCGATTATGTTGGTTACTGCTTTTTTTCATCGGTAAGTTTTTTTTCTATGATAATTTTTTTCTTTGTTTTTTGGAAAAAAAATACTATTAGAGTTTGAACTTTTGTGGAGACGTCAATATAATGTTTAAATTTTTAAAACTATTAAAATAGTGCCTTGACTTTCAAAATTATTTTTTTGTGATTTCTACGAATATTCTTCGTCATAGTTCTGTTAACTGTTAGTATTGATGTCGTGTTGTTTTTATTTTGTTTGAAAAAGAGATACAATGGCAATAATACCCTTGCATTTTTTAATTTTTCTTCTAAATCTCTCTCAACCCCTCTTCCTCACATACTTGGTTGGACTCATGACTAGTTTTGGTCCCAAACCCTGATGTTGTCGATACTCGATCTACGCTACCGGTTTAGGATCTCGCTCGGAGATTGACTCATCACCGCTGTTGCTGCTTGACGAGGAACGCGATGCTGCTTGGCGGCAGAGGAGAAAACATCGAGTAGCATCAATTCTGGTATGATTCGGCGACTCATCACCAGACAAATTGATAAGGAGGAAGCCTCGATCCAATTTTCGCTGAGATTGAGCAATTGGTTCTCTCTCGGCCCGATTGGGTAGCAATTGTAGCTCTTTCGGTTGAGCTGGAAGAAACCGCGAAGGCGTGTGACGAGCGGAGGAGGCGGGAGTGATGCATTGATTGATGCAAACTTGGACAAGAATTTGTAGGACTGGGTTCACATTCATTTCTCAAATTTCTAACAATGAAGGTTGAGAAATAGAAGAGGAAGTAAGAAGGCCTATATTGCACTGACACTTTATTGTAGTACCGTGTCATGTGTCCGACACTTGGAGATACTTCGATGCTTGAGGATACTTGGGGACGCCGTGTCCAAAGTGTCATGTGGCGTGTCAAAAAATATTCCATTTTGAAGGCTCGGGGATGTTCCTTGGACACTCGAGGACACTTTAACGTATTAAATAACACATGTTTTTATATATTTTAAACCTAAATGAATGATAATCCTTTTCATGTATACTATATATGTATTAGGAAGTGCAGATGTTTTTGAGTTTGTATTTTTTTCTCTAGACGAACCAACAATAGATGACGTATTATTTGGAACTTTAGAATGATGGTAACGAGAATGCAACTAATCATCACACTATGAAGTTACATGACTTTTAAGTCTTGTTTGAATTTTTAGTATGTTTCTAATGACATAGATTGTTAAGTTTGTTATGGATTTTTAAGTTATATGATTATTTATATTTATGGATAATTTTGATTATTTTATTTTAAATTTTTCTATTTTATTATTAAATATTTAAATTTAAATTTAATTTAATTGCTGTGTCTCAGCCGTATCAGTGCCTTACTTTTAAGATTTTGTCGTGTCCCGTGTCCCCATGTGTTAGAATTCTTGTGTCTGTGTCCGTGTCCATGCAACATAGAAGAAGGCGAATGTTGTTTACGCATGATTGATGGGTGATTTTTTCAGATTAATATATGTCGTGAATTTGCTGAGAATTTGGATGGAGATGATCAGAGAATAGGATCTCATTTTTGTTATACGAGGGATAATATTTAAGTTCTTAAATTTGGAGGAAGGTTCAATATATGCTTGAAACTCAGGGATTTAATCTTCCAGTACTAGATCTTCTAGTACCAGGTTGCTATTGTAGACTTGTAGTGGTAGAGACTACTGACTAATTAATTTAAGGGGTGCCCTTATTATTTCGTTTTTTGGATAGATAACGACTCTTTTATCCCTTTGTTTTTTTTTAAAAAAATTGTCACGTGATTGACATAGACGGTGTTGTGATGAAAATTACCGGTAGGCGTCATGTAGATATAGTTTTGAGAGTTCAGACATAACTTTATTATCTTTTAAAGTTCGGACATCATATTGATGCTTTCGCGAAAATTCAAACCCTAGTGGTGATTTTTTTCCTTTATTTTTTTAGGCAAATAGTTATACTAAGAAGTTATTTTCATTCTCTCAAAACATTTGCTTGATCCGGTGAGTACTAATCAGGAAGTTTATACTTTAATCCCACTAACAAATCTTCTTCAATGTTTACAGGGCATGGGGAATCATATGCCTGTCTCTAGCATTTTCATGGCAACTCTACACTATATGGCTCCTGGTCCGGCTACACGAATCAGATTCCGGAATTCGTTATAGCAGATACCTCCACCTCTCTATAACAGCCTTTGGTTAGTGCAACAATCTCTTCTCTTATCAAACATATAATTATTAGCGCAAGATATTGTTATTCACACACCATCAGTTTGTCATATTATGCTATTTCTGGGAATGTCCTAAGAAAGTAAACATTAAACTATTTGTGTACTGAATTTGAATAGAAATTTGCATTATGACTAACAACCTAGTCTATGATTTGTTGTTCAGGTCCAAAATTAGGGAAGTTGCTAGGTATATTCCCAGTAATGTATCTATCAGGGGGTACATGTGTGCAGTTGATAATCGTAGGAGGTTCCACCACGAAGCTTTTCTTCACCACTGTTTGTGATCACAAGTCAATAACTGGTACCGAGTGCTTCTTGATGTTCACATGTATAGCTATTGCTGTGGCTCAGTTTCCAAACATGAATTCCATAGCCAGAGTCTCCTTTGTCGGTACCATCACAGCAATTGCCTACTGTACTCTGATTTGGGGTCTTTCAGTTGGCAAGGGAAGGGTTGACAATATATCGTATGACCCACCACCGTTGGAGTCCAACTTGGATAGATTTGGTAGTGTACTCAACGCACTTGGCATCATTTTTCTTGCATTCAGAGGTCACAATGTAATCCTTGAGATACAGGTGAGTGTGATGATGATGTGTTTGCTTTACTTCATATACTTCAAGTTTTGTTTAACTTCTTGGGTGGATGTTTAGAAGGCTTGTCTAGTGGCTTTAAGAAAGGATTCTTAGCACTAAGAAAAGGTTTAATGCTGTTTAACTGCTTTAAGGCTTGATATCGACACAAGAGGGATCCATATAAGCAGACTTGCAGCCAATGATTTGTTTAGATTTAAAACCTGCTTTTAAATTTCCTCAGCATTTCTGATCTGCAAAGGGGTTTCGACCCGTCTGAATTTGAACCTAGACTCAAATAGGGTAGGGTCTCAAATAGGGATTGCAACTTGCAAGCTCCATTCCCGGCTTTCCTAAACCAACAAGGGAAAGCCATGCATTATTTTATAAGTCTATAGCATAATAGTTTAGCTTAGCTTTTCAGATAAGTTTAATTTGTTAATGGCACTGTCTTTCCTAAAGCTAAACTTTAAATTTCCATAATGCAGGGGACATTGCCATCAAGTCCAAAACACCCAACTCATAAGCCTATGTGGAGAGCAGTGACTGTATCTTATGCACTTATAGCTATGTGTTTGTTTCCTCTTGCTGTATGTGGATTTTGGGCTTATGGACACAAGGTGAGAATAGTTATTTCTATTCAACCACACTATGAGCTACGTACAGGTCAAACTGGGATCAAAACTGAACTAAATTTGTTTTTTGCTTTATACAGATACCATCCTCAGTTGGTGAAATTCTGACAGCAGCAACACAATTTCATGGACATAAAACCTCGAAATGTGTATTGGGAGTTATCTGTTTACTAGTAGTGGTAAATTGCTTATGTGCATTCCAAATTTATGGTATGGTAGTCTTTGACAATTTGGAGTTGAGGTACTCAAGCAAGATGAACAAGCCTTGTGCAAGATGGCTTCGTGTAGCTATTCGGATTTTCTTTGGTGGACTCACATTCTTCATATCAATGGCTTTCCCGTTCTTGATAAGCCTGGCTGTTCTAATTGGAGGCATGGTATTGCCTCTAACATATGCTCAGCCATGTTTTATGTGGATCGCTATCAAGAAACCAAAGGCAAAAAGTTTCATGTGGTGTATTAACATGGGACTCGGATGCTTATGCTTGTGTTCCAGTGTTCTGTTGGTTGTTTCTGCATCATGGAATTTAGCTCAGAAAGGCCTAAAATCTAACTTCTTCAGGCCTTGATGGCTTGACAAAGAGTGATGTTTGCTCAATAAAACTTGGAGGATATCAACCTAGCTACTCGGAAGGGACCTTTAGTTATGAAGCCCTTTGTACAACACAAAAAGCGCTTCTAGCTATTCCGACGAATTATAGCGCTTCTACTGGTGGCTATGAGCTCTTTCTCAGCTAGCATTACAGTAGGGTGGGAAGTAGGAGAAATTTAGCGCCAAGCAATTCTAAACCTCCAAAGGAATTGGTTGCTATTGTGGTCAACCTGCTTGTAAGACAGTAAGACTTATAGTTCTATGTGTTTCTTTGCTTCTCTCAGCAGTGTCGTAGCTAGAATTTCGGGTCAGCCGTGTCAAAGCCTTTTCATGTATAACGTCAAAATCAGTTCTAGCTAGCTACGTCAATGACACTTAACTTATAGTTTTATAGAACTAAAATGTAATGAAAAAGTAAAATTGTAAGAACAAAAAGATGACGTGAAGGTTTAGAAATGGACATATTTATTATGGAGATGAATTTTTTTTTTAAGAAATTCACAATTTTTTGGTTAAATATTGATACCAAATTTATCATTCAGCCCTAAATAATTGATTAATTACTCACATCAACTCTCTTGGAGTCCAAATCTAACCGGTCAGCTTACCCGTATTCTTTTTTTATTTTTCTATTTTAAAAATGAGGGGTGTCAAAAATTACATTATTTACATTGCATACAATAAATAACTTAAATTTCTTAACTAACTATCAAAAATTTAGGAATTGACACTGTTCACATAGTGGTAGCTACGCCAATGTCTCTCTGCTGGTCTATGAAAAGTTATAAATATTTAACAGAGCAATGCAGACCTGCAGTATATATTGCAACAACTTTGATCCTATATCAACCATAAGGTTCTCGTCTTGGTGATTGATTCGTAAAGGATGGGTCCGATTGGAAAACACCTTTTTTTACATAATTTTTTACATATGTTGTGAGCCATTGATATTAAAGACCTCCAATGGTCAAGATCTATTGTCAGAACGATATACAGTAGTTATATTATATTTGTTACATTTCGTTTATTTATTTTTTGGGGCAAATTTCTATTTACCTACATGTGGTTTGTTATCAACTTCAGTTTATTACCTGATTTTTTGTTTTTAATCATTATACTACCTTAATTTTTCGATTGTAATTATTTTACTATTTCAACTTAATATTTTTAATCTTTTAACCTCACTTTAGTTTATGTGTTATGTTTAAAATTGAAAAGTCAGTTATTACAATGATCAATTTTGACAAGTTTAAGTAGTGAAATGATCAATTTCAACGAGTGAAGTAGTAAAATGATGTTTGACTCATTGAAATAGGCTTACACCAACCGTAGGCTTCCAACAGGATTCAACCTAGATTTGCAGGCCCACCAAGAGATTTAAGTGCAGATGGTGGACTTTCAATTACTAGAGCTCAAGTTTATGCCCAAGGGGAAAAGGCCTAGACGGAGACTCTGGCAAGAGGAGAAAACCCTAGTCGCCAGGTTTGTTCCTCGCAGCACCCGATCCTCAGCTGAACGCCTCGGAGCCTCATCGGCATTGGTCGGATGTTCACTGACGTCTCTTCCCAAGCATCCCCTGCCACCGCGTACTGATGCTGCAGCGGCTGCCACCGCATATCGACGCTGCAGTGGCTGCCACCTCACAGTCGTTCAGTTTTCTATCGCTGCCTCACATCAGACCCTACCCCACAACTTGAATCGTGCTCTTTGAGGCCGACGCCAACCACCTGCTCCATCTTGCTTGATCCAAGTGTGGTGTGATAGTCCCTCATCGCCACCTTGTCGCCTTGCCGAATCGAAAAAACTAATCCACCAGTAGCCGAGACTTTGTCACCGATGTCAGATAGCAAACCACGCCGCCTTGTTACCTCGAGACAAAAAAAATCGAGGGGAGTAGGGAAGAGAGAAAGGGTACAAGGAAACACCGTGAACAAAGTCACGTTGGTGATTGGAACCCAGGTTCGATCTGAATCTCACGAGGAAAAAACTCAGAGCACAGGGTTACGAAAATCATTCTCCGTTGGACGGTTATATAGTTATACCTTGTTACAGACAGGCACGGAGCCAGGAATTAAATCTTGGGGGTGCTAAAATTTTTTTGTTAAGAAGTACAATTTTTTCTTTAAAAAAATCGTTAGAGTTTACTTTATTTTGATGAAATATTTGACCTGCATAACAATTCATTCATGTTTACATCCTCAATAAGATCATACATAAAAATATACTCATCAAAATACATGTTGCGACTTAAATTGAGCAATATAAAATTGAAGCAAGTCAAAGAAAATTCAATTCAAATACAAACTAAACTATCTAAGTTGTGATCTTCGATTACCTAAAGCATAAAATTCATCAATAATAGAATTGTAATCTATAGTATCAGCAATGTCTCTCTCAATATGCACTGTCATTAAATCTGCCAGAAAATCATCACTCATCTTGCTTCTAAGTCGGTTCTTAATGAGCTTCATAGCTGAAAATGCCCTTTCCGTTGTAGCCGTAGAAACAGGAAGAGTCATCACTAAACGGACTAGTCTTTCAACCAAAATGAATGGTGTCCGCGTGTTAACAAATTCCTGACATAACTCAGAAAGAGTGCATAAATCTTGAAATTCTGAAAGTTCTGAGAATTGATACTCAAAATGCTCCAACTCGTCTCTCAGATCATTCAATTCAGGCACATCATGAGGATAGAATTTCTCAGACAGACTACATATGTTATCAATATCAAACAATTTAAAATCACATCGAGGATCCAATGCAGAACTAAGAATCAAGAGTTCCCTTGTTTGGTCATTGAATTTACTACCAAGTTCCATCAATTGAAAATCAATCACGGTATTGAATACTTCTACTCGATAATAATGCTCAATAGTGACACAATTTTGTTGTTGAGAATCACGACGCGTACCTTCCATATAGCGAGCACCAAATTCTGGAGTATTGATTGTATGGGTGTCACAAAATGATAAAACACTAGCAAGGAAATCAACCCAACCATTTTCTCTCAAATTTTGAAGACGACTTTTCGTACTAGAAACTAGATTCATGGCATTTATGACATCTTGAGACCGTTCTTGCAAAGTCTTACAAAGGACATTTGTGATTCTCATAGTTTTCTCCATCAGTAATAAGCAAAACACAAAGTCAAATGATCTAAGAGCTTTATAGGCACCCAAAACTTCACCACGTATTTTTCCATTAAGGCCATTTTCATTCATGTTTTTCAAAACTGAACTAGTTGAGTTAAACAATTTCATCAAATTCTTGATAGAAGAATACCTTGAACTCCACCGAGTAGATCCAGCTCTTTGTAAATTACAAGTCTGATTAGCTCCCTTGCCAGTTTCAAGTTCCCCAGCAGCAATTTGCTCCACAACTTCAATTTCTTGAATAGACTTTAACTCAGAAACACGTTTAGCAGATGAGTCTACAATATTGATGAGACTAGCCAGCATTTGAAAGAATAAATAAACAACACCCACATCTTTAGCTGCTGCATTCAAAGCTAACTGTAAGCGATGAGCGAAACAATGTACATAATAGGCATATGGGCACTCTTGTAAAAATTGCGCTTGTAATCCATTCCACTTACCCCGCATGTTGCTAGCACCATCATATCCTTGACCACGCAAATTTTCAACTTGAAGATTGTATTCAGTGAACACATTGTCTATCTTATTCTTAAGAGTTGCAGCACAAGTATCACTAACACTTGCAATGTGAAAGAACCTTTCACGAACAAACCCATGAGAGTCAACAAATCTCAAGATTATAGCCATTTGTTCCTTTTTAGAATCATCAAGTGCTTCATCAACAAGTAGACAAAACTTAGCCTCCCCAATCTCTTCACGAATTTTCCATCTAACTCTATTGGCAAGAATACTTAGAATCTCTTTTTGAATTGTTGGTGAAGTATAGCTAGCATTTCGAGGTGCATTTGCTAAGGTGACTCTGGCTACTTCCTCATTCATTCTCCCATAAGAATCCACCAACTCTACAATATTTCCATGATTAGATGACTCAGCAGATTCATCATCTCCTCTAAATGCAAGTGCTTGCTTAGCCAACAATCTTACAGCCTCTATAGTAGCTTTGAGCCGCAACCTATTTTGTTGTACAAATTCTGGTGGTTCTGGAATCATCACTTTGTCAATATGTCTGGTCACATGCTTTAAGCTAAGCCAATCTTGTATAGACTTATAATGTGGTGAACCACTCTTCCCGACATGCTTTTTAAAGCGACATTGAACTCCACCGACCTTTCTCCAATTTTCAAATCCAATAGAAGTGAACAAAGATTGTTTTGAGTTATCAAAATCAAAAAGAAAACAAGGAAAACAGTATGCCTTGTGATTGTATACTGAGTATTCAAGCCAATGATACTGCTCAAACCATTTTCTATTGAATCTTCGGTCTTGTTCTCCACAAAGATGTGCTGAATACTCTTCTAATTTTGGTTGATAGGGCTCATAAAGTATATATTTGCGTCGAACCTCATCACGCTCATTAATAGGATATGAAGAGATTGCAGGGCGTTTTCCCGAATCACGTTCAATATGATTAACATTAAGCTCTTGAGTCTCAACTCTTGTAGAACTAGAAGGTTCTTGAGTATCTAAACTTGGAATCTCATCCATAACAACATCATTTCTCTGAAAGTATGAATTTACTTTCCTTTGAACTTTCCGTGGCTTAGGATTTTGAGATTGATCGGTCATTATAAATAAAACCTAAAGAAAGAAGAAGAATTGAATATCAATTGACAACTAAACACACAGACACCAAACCAGCCAAATAAAAGCACACAGGGATCTAAGTTGTAAAATGATGGATTATCAAGCAAAAACAACTCAATCTAAAATGTCAAATGTTAATGTCCAGATCATTGGAATTCCATTCCAGCCCTGATTGAAAACAACACTTTGAGCAAATAGCAAAATGCCAAACCTAGTCAACCATTTATATTTAAAACTATGTAAAACCAACAGAGAAATAAGCCATTTTCTTTTACAAATTCTCGAGTAAAATTGAACACAGCACCAAAATTTCTACAGAAACCAAAACAGTCGAGCTTCAATGGCCCAAAAAGAAAAAGACACATAAAGGTTTAAGCTTTCTTTCCATTTCTGTCTAATCCGGAGCTAGAAAACAAACAAAGAACCCCAAGAACCACTGACAGAAGATACTTTCTATTTTGGGAAAATGAAAGCTTGAAGCTTTTGATATACAAGAAGCAATGGAGCATAAAATTATTACCCGACGAGGTAAGGATCGGAGGTGCCGTCTGGCCGTCGACAGAGAAGTGATTTGGAAATGAATTGATCCTGAAGCTACACGATTTTTAACTACAAAGTCACAAACTTTACTCCGATCAATGTAAATTCAGTAACCTTGGTGTAGAAAAAGAGTTATTTACCTCAAAAGGGCATCTGGGTCGGAAGGAAACCGAGTGCTGCAAATAGCTGGGTTTGTTGGGGAGAGTAGATGCAGACGAGTGATGAGGCAGACGAGTGAAAAGAGCTGGGTTTGTTGGGGAGAGTAGATGCAGAGCTGACTTTTTCTTGCTTTTTCTTTTTTTAAGTATATCTTAATATATGTAGTAGATTTTTTTGGAGTAGAAATCTCGGGGGTGCTGCAGCACACCCCAGCCCCCCCCATCATCCGTGCCTGGTTACAGATCGAGAAGTCGCTCGATATATCATCCACTTAATTTCTGCAATCAATCTTGGATGTAGGTAGGAAATAATACACTTCTAGGAATATTAGGAGGTGTATATTTTGTAATTAAATGTGTAAATAGTTTCCTTGTAAAACTGTCAGTGTCTTACTGTCTTACAAGCAGGTTGACCACAATAGCAACCAATTCCTTTGGAGGTTTACAATTGCTTGGCGCTAAATTTCTCCTACTACTTCCCACCCTACTGTAACGCTAGCTGAGAAAGAGCTCATAGCCACCAGTAGAAGCGCTATAATTTGTCGGAATAGCTAGAAGCGCTTTTTGTGTTGTACAAAGGGCTTCATAACTAAAGGTCCCTTCCGAGTAGCTAGGTTTATATCCTCCAAGTTTTATTGAGCAAACATCACTCTTTGTCAAGCCATCAAGGCCTGAAGAAGTTAGATTTTAGGCCTTTCTAAGCTAAATTCCATGATGCAGAAACAACCAACAGAACACTGAAACACAAGCATAAGCATCCGAGTCCCATGTTAATACACCACATGAAACTTTTTGCCTTTGGTTTCTTGATAGCGATCCACATAAAACATGGATGAACATATGTTAGAGGCAATACCATGCCTCCAATTAGAACAGCCAGGCTTATCAAGAACGGGAAAGCCATTGATATGAAGAATGTGAGTCCACCAAAGAAAATCCGAATAGCTACACGAAGCCATCTTGCACAAGGCTTGTTCATCTTGCTTGAGTACCTCAACTCCAAATTGTCAAAGACTACCATACCATAAATTTGGAATGCACATAAGCAATTTACCACTACTAGTACACAGATGACTCCCAATACACATTTCGAGGTTTTATGTCCATGAAATTGTGTTGCTGCTGTCAGAATTTCACCAACTGAGGATGGTATCTGTATAAAGCAAAAAACAAATTTAGTTCAGTTTTGATCCCAGTTTGACCTGTACGTAGCTCATAGTGTGGTTGAATAGAAATAACAATTCTCACCTTGTTTCCATAAGCCCAAAATCCACATACAGCAAGAGGAAACAAACACATAGCTATAAGTGCATAAGATACAGTCACTGCTCTCCACATAGGCTTATGAGTTGGGTGTTTTGGACTTGATGGCAATGTCCCCTGCTTTATGGAAATTTAAAGTTTAGCTTTAGGAAAGACAGTGCCATTAACAAATTAAACTTATCTGAAAAGCTAAGCTAAACTATTATGCTATAGACTTATAAAATAATGCATGGCTTTCCCTTGTTGGTTTAGGAAAGCCGGGAATGGAGCTTGCAAGTTGCAATCCCAATTTGAGACCCTACCCTATTTGAGTCTAGGTTCAAATTCAGACGGGTCGAAACCCCTTTGCAGATCAGAAATGCTAAGGAAATTTAAAAGCAGGTTTTAAATCTAAACAAATTATTGGCTGCAAGTCTGCTTATATGAATCCCTCTTGTGTCGATATCAAGCCTTAAAGCAGTTAAACAGCATTAAACCTTTTCTTAGTGCTAAGAATCCTTTCTTAAAGCCACTAGACAAGCCTTCTAAACATCCACCCAAGAAGTTAAACAAAACTTGAAGTATATGAAGTAAAGCAAACACATCATCATCACACTCACCTGTATCTCAAGGATTACATTGTGACCTCTGAATGCAAGAAAAATGATGCCAAGTGCGTTGAGTACACTACCAAATCTATCCAAGTTACTCCAGCGGTGAGATGACATGTCTTGAAATATCATATACATAGGATAAAAGGTTACAGAGCATTTGTTTTTTGAATTCAACTTAGAGACTATTAACAAGTGAAGAGATAGAGAATGACCACAAAGGACATTATGTAACACAATAGATGGAGTAACTTGGATTGACGCTATGCTTAAGACCCCAAAAGACAAATCATTTGCATTAGACACTTCAGGTATAGAAGATGAGGAGAGACTCGAAAACAAGGTCTTATCAAAGGTCATATGATCAAACGCATCAGAATTAATTATCCATATATCACCACTAATAAATGCAGAAACTTTTAAAGAAATACCAATTTTACCTGTTTTTCCTTCAGACTGAGGATATATACATGCAGTGTGATCTTGTCCCTCTACACCATTGAAATCAGGTTTTTGAACTAACTGAACTGCAATCTTGCTGCCGCGACTCCTATCATAGGTGCCTCCTTAATTCGTTTTCTGAGGACAAGAGCTCTTGTAGTGGTCAAACTCCATGTAATAGAAATATTGTGCCTTACTATGATCTGGTACAATCCACAAGTAGGTTGGATTCAAAGTTGATTATCTTGGTTCCTGGGTTTCCAATTATGTTGATATTTAGCTTGTACTGTGAGGCTATACACTTCGGTATGTAACTCATTTGCACTGAGCTGATTTGATTCTTCTTTGTGAACATAAGCATAAGCTTGTTCCAAAGTTGGTGGTGTGGCTTGTAGTAGTAGCTCCCCCTTAGCACCAGCAAATTTTGAATCCAATCCATTCAAGAAGATATGAACTCGCATCTGATCTTGAGACTTGTTGTGTATAGCAATATCAATATCACAAACCATAGGGTTTGGATTCTTTTCATCTAGTTCTTGCCAAATAGCCTTCAAGTTTGTAAAGTACGTTGGAATAGGTTGACCATTCTGAATAGTTGTGAATCCTTGACATGTCAATTCATCTACCCTTGCAAAATCACTCCCATCATAATATGTGGTTGCAACAACATCTCAGATTGCCTTTTGAGAGGTATAGCTAGAGAACAATAACACAATTGGTGTAGTCATAGTTTTTAGAAGAAGCACCATTGTATTTGAACTTGTAGTATTCCATATAGTTTATGGCTTTCCAACTGTTTCAGGTCGTGGTAGAGTGCTAGCAACATATTCCCACTTGTCAACACCCTGAAGATGTAGTCTCATCTGTCGTTGTCATACTTGATAATTCGTGCCATCAAGTTTCATTCTAGAGCCTGCATTCTCACTCTGAATCGTCATCAATTGGTCATGATTAAGTTCACATTGTTCTCCAAGGAGGCTTAGATCCATTGTAAACAAGTTCAAACAATTGATCAGATTACAAGAAAGAGAGACGGTCAGGACATATTTCGACGGGTCAGGAGACTATTTCGACGCGTTGAATAGGTTAGGTCAGATCAAATTAGACAAGGAACAGGGACAGATTTGCAGCAGAAACAGGGTCAGATCTTCAAGATTTCCATGACCAATTTAGGCTCTGATGCCAAGTCAAAGAGAACACAAGTGTTTGAGAATTTTTTGATATATTAATCACTCCTGAATTGAGACGTATATACAACACTGTAGCTCCAGCTTCTACAAACGAAGATTATGTGGCATGGTTATTCAAAGATCGAATGGTTACAACTTGGCTCCTGAATTCCATGAACCCAAAGATTGCAGAAATCTTCAGCTACTCTGAATCTTCCATGCATCTATGGAATAATGTGAAGGAGATGCATGGACATCAAAATAATGCAGCAAGAGTCTTTCAACTCAAGAAAGAAAATTTTGAGATCCAACAGGTGTCTAACACCTTTGTTAAGCATCTTGGAGCCCTCACCAACTTGTGGAGTGAACTTGATATTTATAGGCCATATACCACAGATTTTGTGGTTCTAATCAAAAGGGCTGAGGAAGACAAGATTTATCAACTACTTGAAAGTCTGAACTCCGAGTTTGAATATTTAACGAGCCACATTGATCTACGCATTTTATGCTTGATTCATAACGTATTTCTCTCTACATTTAGCTTAGTTATGACATTAGTATTTTTATTTCTAACTTATTTTGTTGTTTTTAGGTCCTAAATAAAGAAGATGGAGTAAATGAGGCATAAATGTGTTAAAAACGTGTTAAGGAGGAATTTCCTGTTATGAGGAGAAAAGATGAAGAAGAATGGGCCACGAGTTATAAAGATTGGATCAAAGATTAATAAGATGGGTCAAGACCATGTTTTTGTATCTAAGAAGGTCCAGGATAATGCACAAATTCGGCCACAAAGAAGCCCAAAAGAAGAAGATAGATCAAAAGTTAGAAATCAGGAAATCTGCCTGTGTAGATCAGACCACTTCAACGGGCCACCAAAAACGGATCAAAAGAAACTATGGTACAAATAATATGTCCCTGGAAAGCTCTGGAAGTTAACTTTCCAGCGCAAAAAGAATCATTCAATTTGGACATATAAATCTCCGGGAATCACTGAGTTAATGAAGAAAGATCGACTTACCCGGGTGGAGTTAATTCATTCCTAATTGGGGATGAACTAGGGTTGTTCATATCCTATATAAAGGGGAGCTCGACCAGAAGCAAGGCATCACACAATATAGAAGCCAAACCTCTGCCTCAAACACCTTTCCTCTCATACTTAGCAAATTCCTCCTCCAAGGTCGAGCATCCATCTTCTCCACGGATCAAGTGTAATCGGCGCTCTTCGTCTTGCATTTGAGAATCACCACTTGACGTTTGCAGTACTCTTCAAGGAACAAAAATTGTAACCATGAGCTTCTCTACTTCATTTCTTCCTTGTAATAGATTTTGTTTAAGTATGATTGTCATAAAGTTTGACAAAAGGTTTTACACTACAAGAAAACTTCACCTAGACCACGGACCATTTCGGTCGTCTAGGTGCAGTTTTCCGTCGTCTAAGTACTTAGACGACGGAATCTCCGTCGTCCAAGGTCCGTGCTCCAAGTGCTGTCGTCCAAGCACCTGGACGACGGAGAATTAGTTCTCCGTCGTCCAAGTTCACTTGGACCGCGGACATTCTCCGTGGCCCATGTATGCACCTGGACGACGGAAACGCTAATTCTCCGTCGTCCAGGTGAACATCTGGGCCACGGATATTGCTAGCTTTTCCGTGGGCCAGGTGTTCATCTGGACGACGGAGAATTAGCTTTTCCGTCGTCCAGGTGCATACATGGGCCACGGAGAAGCTAGCAATCTCCGTGGCCCAGGTGTTCACCTGGACGACGGAGAACTAATTCTCCGTCGTCCAGGTGAACACATGGGCCACGGAGAATGGCAGGGTTTAGGGGTTAGGGGTTGGGGTTTAGGGTTTAGGGTTTGTGCACCTGGACGACGGAGAACATAATCTCCGTCGTCCAAGTGCCTATTTAATTTTTTAAAAAAAATTGTAAATAAATATTTTTAATTTAATTTAAATAATGGAAAATAGTCCAAATTAATTAAATAAACTAAATTTTTAATATTAATTAATGTATTAAATAATTAATTAATTTGTACATACACATCCAAATTAAAAACCCATAAAAATTATATAATATTGTTCGGAATTCGGAAATAAAGAAACGCGAAAATTAACTAGCTAGCTAAAACACTGGAGGAGCAGATGCGCCGCCGAGGCCTCCGCCTCCAGCCGGGTCGTCGTCGTCGCGGTATGGGTTCAGAGGAGGTTGACATTGTTCTCGATTTTGTTGCATGAGGGCGATGAGTTGGGCTATTTGTGCTTGTTGCTCATCAAGTCTTTGCCGCATTGACTCATTCTCCGCTCGTGTCAGTTGATTCTCCTCTCGTGCCAGTCGAGCCTCTTGAATGGCTGCTTCGACGGCCGCAGCTTGACTCCTTCTCCACTGCCCCGAACCTCCCGTAGATGATGAGCCGGAGATCGTCGACAAATCTTGTACCACCCTAGGCCCAAAGTGCCTAACCTCCTTGTCAGCTCTACGACCGTAGACCTCATCCGCGATTGCAATTTGGCTCTCTGAGGATAGAGGAGGCAGGTCTTCCGGCGACACATCTGGGAACATAAGCTGAGTGTTAGCCAACTCTTCATGCGCACGCTCTATCACCCTTGCCTACAAAAAAATAATTAATTTATTATAATGAAATAATATTTAAATAATAATTACTATAATTAAAAGCACATATATATATATATATCACTTACGCCGCATTGACTCGTTTCATTATCGAGCCCAGGCGTCACGTACGCGCTTATGCTTGCATCAAGATAAGGGTGTTTGAAGCCCTTATCCTTGTGCTCCTTGGCTATTTGAATGGACTGCTTGGCGCCAGTAGTATGGTGTTTCTCCTTCTTCCCCCGGTTGGCTTTGTTGACACCGGAGAATTTCTGTTACACAACATAATTAAATCATTAAAAAATAAATAACTAAAATTTAAATAATTCAATTATATTAATTGAAATAAAAAAAATAAATTAACACCTTAAAGGAGTCATCGGCAAAGTGGTTACACAACCACTCTCACTCATCTTCTCTATCCCCACGCAGCTCTACGGGGGGAGGCACGGGACCGACATCTTGGAAGTACTGATGGAGCCTGTACTTCCAATCTTTGTAGATGGAGTTGGCGGTTTGGTTGATATGCCTCAACATGGCCGGTGTCGGATCCATCGCAAATTGTTCCTATAAAAAATAAATAGAAAATTATAATCGTATATATCATGAAATTTTAACTAATATTAACAATATTATATAATAACTAAATTGGACGTATTACGTACCGAAAGATCTTTAAAGACTTTCGCCTTCTCATGATCCGGCGCCTCCTTCCAAGTAGGGGCAGTGATACGAACCCGGCTACGGACGATTGACCCTATGCTATGCGCCGAGAGACTTGCTAGCTGAGCTGTGGGAGGGCCACCGGTGAATTCGTCGTAGGGCAAGTGGATTTTTTTCCCTGTCGCCTTGCAAATACGCTCCGCTTTGCCCCCTTTAACGAGACCCCGAATCCTTTTCGGTTGAGGGTCAGTGGGGGCCCTCCTTTGCCTACGGTGGGCGCTGTACATAATTGATTCGGCGGTCGAAGACGCGTGAGTACTTCCCGTTGAACCGGTACCGGGCGTCGGAGATTGGAAGGGGTCGATGTCATCACCGCTTGAGATGAATGGATGAGCGGGAATTTCCCCAGAGGGCGCTACGGACGGACCAGATGAAGGGTCCGGATTGAGAGCGTCATTGCCCTCCTGTTGAACCCAACCGACTTGGTCCGCCAACATTCGGAGCATGGCATCTTCTGCCTCCTGTTGCGCTTTCTTCTTGCCGGATGGAGCCATTTCAACCTAGGAGTACGTTGTTAAAATACCTACTTACCATAATAATTACGAGTGCAAAATTTACGCTAATTAAGTACGGTTAAGATTTAAATAGAGTACACTAGCTTGGCTTTTTCGGTCGTTCAATGGACGTGCGACCCGCGCGATAAAGTGTAAATTTTCAATTAATCAGCCTTGGTTAAATCGAAAAACATGGCCAGTTAGGGATAGAGATAACGCGAGAGGCAGGACTAATTTCGACAAAAGTCTTTCTTAGTCCAAATCCTGTCACCAGTCATAACCCGTTTCTAGACACCATGTCCGACATTCGGCCAATTTTTCGAAAATTTACCCTCCCTCAAGTCCTTTGCAAACTCCGCCCTCAACCTCGTGTCCATAACTTCACTTAGGTTATGGTGTGCGGTGATGAAATCCACACTTCACGAGGGGTTAAGGAGATAATCTAGGAAAAGAGGCGCCATCTATTCCAAAGAGTGCGACTTAATAAACCAAGCCTATGTACTAAATTTAAATCGAATACGTACTACCATGCAATTTACTAGAAAATACACATAATTATCAATTAATTATTATTTATCATGCATTTAATAATAATTATTCATTTACCAATATAATTAATATTATTAACAATTATTATTATTACTAATATTTAATTTTAACTAATAATTATTCATTACCAAATAATTAATTAACAACTAATAATAATTACTAAATAATAATAATAACAACATAATAATAATAATTATTATTATTATAATTACAATTATTTATTATTTAAAACTAATAGATTAAGAGTATTTAGAAATTAAATAATTAATTAAATTAAAAAAAATTTAAAGAGTTAAAAAATAGAATTATTACCTCGTCGAAATTTCGCTGGAATATCGGAAGAGTAGAGTCGTCGGAGAGGGGGAACCACGCCGGAAAGTTGGTTGTCGGAGCGTCGCCGGAGGAGGATTGCCGGAGTGAGAGAGAGAGAGAGAGGAGAGGAGAATGTATGGGATGAAGAAAAGAAGATGAGTCACTGCCTATATATAGGCTTTCACTTAGACGACGGAGCACTAATTTCCGTCGTCTAAGTGCACTTGGACGACGGAAACAGTGTTTTCCGTCGTCTAAGTGAAAGGTTAAATATTTTCGAAGCGGCGCGTAATTAATGGGCGGGACGTTTCACCCGCCATAAATTTTGACTTAGACGACGGAGAATTGATTCTCCGTCGTCTAAGTGGAAATTCAAGCGGCGCCGAAAATTGACGTTCTCCGTCGGATTGACGAACTGCCATGATTTTCGACTTGGACGACGGAGAATGACGTTCTCCGTCGTCTGGGTGAACACCTGGACGACGGAGAACGACATCTCTGTCGTCCAAGTTAAATATTCATTGAAAAAATAAATAAAAAAAAATCGAACCGCCATGGTAAATTGAACCTGGACGACGGAGAATGTCATTCTCCGTCGTCCAGGTTTAATTTACGTTAAAAAAAAAATTTTAAATTAATTCGCTAGGAATTTAGCGATCTATTATTGGAGTGAAATAGTAGTCCAATATCGATGAACGCATCGTATATATGAACAGTTAAATTTGAACCGATGAATAATTTTTCGTTTTGAAAATTGTTAGGTATCGACTAATCCTTACGACTTAAGTGTTCATGAGTAGAGGCTCATTTGCAACAGAGTATTAACGAAATTGAATTTGGACAAAACAACCGTTGGATATGTTCGTCGTAACATAATATATAATTGTCTTCAAAGGACCATAAAATAATAAGTTCGGGAAGGGTTTCATCGGCACAGTCAACCGCAAAACCGATAATTTCACAAATCGGAAACGTGGATACAAGGCATTTTGCAACTCCGATTTTCGAACTGTCGAAGCTCACACACCAAGAATTGTTTACTCTAAAGTCTTGACGAAAAGAATATGCATTGGAAGAAGGTCTAGATGGTCGTTGTCTTAGAAAAAATTACGATATCTGCACCTGGACGACGGATTATGAAGTTATCAGTCGTCCAGGTGCTAACCTGCACGACGGAGAATGATCATATCCGTTGTCCTAGTGATAACCTGGATGACGGAAATGCTCATATCCGTTGTCCAGGTGTATAGACCCTGAATTCAGGGGTTAGGGCCTTACTGTTTAGGGTTTAGGGTTTGTTCACTTGGACTACGGAGAATTACCATATCCGTCGTCCTAGTGTGTACCTGGACGACGGATAATGACCATTATCCGTCGTCCAGGTGCAAAAACCCTGAATTCAGGGGTTAGGGCCTTACTGTTTAGGGTTTAGGGTTTGTTCACTTGGACGACGGAGAATTACCATATCCGTCGTCCAGGTACACACTAGGACGACGGATAATGACATTCTCCTTCGTCGAAGTTCTAAACCCCGAATTCAGGGGTTAGGGCCTTAGGGTTTACGGTTTAGGTCATTCCCGGTTTTTTGTGTGTCCGTTCAATTATTTTGATTCAAAAATATAATTAAAAAATTGATTGATCGATCGATCCGATCTGCCAGATTTAGGGTCCAGGATTTAGGGTTTTATATGAGATTGAGATTTGGCGGGGCATCAAAGGTGAAAATGGCGAGGGACCTAATATAAACGTCGACGAAATATCACATCTCCGTCGTTCAGGTGTATAGACCCTGAATTCAGGTGTCCGTTCAATTATTTTGAATGACCATAAAAAAAATTAAATAAATGATTGATCGATCCGATTTGCTTGATTTAGGGTCGAGGATTTAGGGAGATAGCCAAAATACCCAAAGGCGACAACCTGCAATTAATTTCTCCGTTGTCCAGGATATATAATTCGGATTAATTAATTACCGTAAACCTGCATCGATCATATATTACAATAATTACAATAATTAATTACCAATTAATAATCCTCGTCGTATGACCGTACTCTTCGTCATAATCATCATCGTCCTCATCCCCGTTAGACGACGGCTCATCCTCGTCATCGTACTCAACATCGTCCGACGAATAATTAACCTGAGTCCTCGTCCGCGTCCTCTTCTTGCTCGTCTTCTTCATCTACCTCATCGATAATCTCATCATCAGTTAGATCTGTACAACCATCAGGCATGGGTAACCGTTCACCATCTTGAACCAGGTCCATTATATCGGAGCGGATGACAGAAATATTAGGCTCTTGATAGGCAGGAATGTCTCTTTCTGGTTCAGCAGCATCTTCAGTCGTCGCCGGTGTCCCTTCAATTGTCTCTGTATTCCATATTCCCGATGAGAGATATGGTTCACTATTTTCCACCCTTCACCGGCTTTCGGATCGTCGAGATAGAACACCTGCCGAACTAAGGTGGCGAGAGCGAAAGGCTCATCCTCATACCAGCTTGAGTTTGTATCGACTGATAATAGTCTCAGGTCTTCCTTTGTACGTTTGAACCATCTGCACTTGAATAGGAAAACGTTGACATCATTCCCGTAACATAGCTGAACCACATATACAATAGCCCCGTAATATAGATCATTGTCTTTTCCAACCGCTACCCCACTGTTTTGTGTTCTTCTTCCTTCGTCTCGGGCCAATGAATGGAACTTTACACCGTTCACAAAACATCCGGGATAAATATAGTGTTTAACCGGCTTCCCTGCTAGCAAGTGCTTTGGCCATGACCACCACCCCCCGTGGTTTTCATATTTTTGCAGATCAATCATCTGCAAAAATGGGCAAATATAAGGGTTTACTTTCTACAAACATGATCGATATGTATATAAATTACTAAACACTGAGACGTACGTACGTACCCATTGGAAGAAATAATCGGGAAACTTCTTCTTAACCATTTTCTCAATCCACGCTGAACTCTTGTTTTGATTTAACGCCTGAAGCCTCTCCCTGTATGACATCATGTACGGCTCAACTTCGTCACAGTCTCGCAACACTACCCAATGTGCCTCAATAAGTTCTTCCCGTGTTAACGATTCCTTTAATACTCCTCTAAACGGTCGGACGACATTGGTCACGACAGAAAGATTGATGCGGGCACTGCGATCGGAGGCAGTGGGAGGTGGTGGATCTTTGAGGTACCTGTTGCAGTAAGTAACACACTCATGTATTAGGTATGTCTCTGCTATGGAGCCATCCGGGGCCGACCTATTTTTGACGAATGACTTATACTGTCCAAGCTGTCTACAAAATCAAACGTACAATAAGAATAAGTACATATAGCTAGCTAGTATATATATAATCTCCAGTGGAACAAATTAATTAATTAGTTGTACGTACCTTTCTTGAGGATACATCCAAGTGTACTGGACCAGACCAGAAATGAGCACCTGCTCGGGCAGGTGGATCATTAGGTGAATCATGATGTCAAAGAAAGCAGGGGGAAAAATCCTCTCTAGTTTACAAATGATGTGCACAATTTATTGTTGCAATTCCACCACATCTGACTTCTGTAATTCTCTGGCGCATAACCTCTGCCACCACCTGCACAATGCCACTATTGGTTCTACGACGTCCCGAGGCAAGTATGGTCGAATTACCACTGGAATCAGACGTTGCAACATAACGTGATAGTCATGTGTCTTTAGACCAACAAACTTGTGTTGCACCTCGTCCACTGCTCCAGTTATAGTAGCTGCATACGTAGCCGGATAACGAACGCCCTTAAACCAGTGAAATACAGAACGTCTAAGCGTCGTCTTCAGTGTGTAAGGTGCATCTGGCATCTTGTTGTACACTCATTTCCTATCCCTCCTCAACCACAAGGGACGACGTAGATTCATTGATTCCAAATCTTTGCGCGCTTTGGGAGTATCTTTAGTCTTGAACTTAATACCGAGAATTGTTCCCACCACGCTGTCGCACACATTCTTTTCTATGTGCATCGCGTCCAAGTTGTTCCTCAGCTTCAACTTCGACCAGTAAGGGAGTTCAAAGAATATACTCTTGTGATCCTAATAGCTGAGATCATGTGGAGGAATTGGATTGCATTTCATTACATCCGCGTCATTGCTCAACACACCAAAGTCGAAATAGCTCAACCTCTCTAAAATCTCTTCGCCCGACCAACTACGGGGTTTAGGATGGTTCTCTACCGTCCCGTCGAAATGAGCTTCATCCTGTCGCCACGGGTGGTCGTGAGGAAGCCATCTACGGTGACCCAAGTAACACACCTTCCCCGCGTGCCAACTAGAAATCACGTCGTCCAAACATATAGGACATCCTTTATATCCTTTTGTCCTGCAGGCTGCCAACATCCCATAAGCTGGAAAATCGCTGATCGTCCACATTACGGCAGCCCTCATCGTGAACATCGTGTCAGTGAATTTGTCATAAGTTGGGACTCCATTTTCCCACAACAGTTTCAGCTCGTCGATCAAAGGTCTGAGGTAGACATCTAAGCACTTCCCTGGAGATTTAGGACCTGGAATTAGTACGGTAAGGAAATTAAATTCATTGTTCATGCACATCCACAGAGGCAAGTTGTACGGCATCAGAATAACTGGCCAAGTGCTGACGGCGGAGCTATTACTTCCCCAAGGATTGAATCCGTCTGTAGATAGGCCGAGTCTAACATTTCTAACCTCTGAAGCAAAGTCTCCAAATTCTCTGTCGAAATGTTTGAAACCCTCCCCATCTACGGCGTGTCGTAGGACATCGTCATATATTCGCTTTTCTGCGTACCATCGCATCGCCTCTGCTGTGTGTAGAGACATGTACAGGCGCTGCAATATGGGAATCAAGGGAAAATATCGAACAACTTTCACAGGAATTCTCTTTTTCGAACTCTTCCTATTCAACTGGAATCTGCACTGGCCACATACGGGACAACAGTCCAAATCTTTATACTCTTTGTAAAATAGCACACAATCATTCAGACATGCGTCAATTATACTGTACTTTAGGCCGAGACTGCTCAAGATATTTCTAACCTTATAATGAGATTTAGGAAGATTGTGATCATCAGGAAGCAACTTACATATTTGCTCCTGAATTTCGTCAAAAGCACTCACTGACATTTTGTACTTCACTTTTATCTTCATTTGCTCCATCACATATTGCAACACATTCTCTCGACATCCAGGGAACACCGGGGTCTGCGCTTCAAGTAGCATCTGGTTGTACTTATCCATCTCACTGGTGTCAGTGGCCAAGCTAGCTGCGGGGAATGTGCCATCATGCTCATTAGTGGTACTGTAACCTCCGTCTTGGTGTTGGTGTCCACCATGACTACATCCCGGAAACGCATCATGGACCAAATCTGCAGTTGGGTTGCAAGCTGGGGGTCCGGCACCACTGCCGCTGGATGAGGCACCATGGTAACTGTACCCTGAGCTGAAGTCTGCTGCGCTGAACTCTACTGCTTCACCATGCTCGCTCCATGTAGTGTAACTCCACATCATACCATTTTCGTACAGGTGTTGCACCATAACATTAACCTCCGCATACTGACAATTAAGACATTTCTGACACGGACACCTGAAACGTTTCTTTCCCTGACCATGTTCTATCGCAAAATTCTCAAATTCGCTAATTCCATCCATATACCGGACATCACATCTATTCTTCAACTTCATCCAACTCTTGTCCATACTGCTACAAAATATTATAATTAATTAATTATATATTACATATATATATTAGTCCATTAATTTACGCTTAATTATATGTACTCGATCTACATCGATCCATCAATTACGTACGTACGTAATTTAATCTGTATATATAGCTAACATCCATGCATGTATGTACGTACGTACGTTTTCACTAAATATATATATATATTAATTAAGCAAATTTTAACTGCGTACGTACCTGCTGTCCTTCTCGATATCTGTTAATTAAGCTAGCTAGCTAGTCAGCGGAGATCTCTTATCCTGATCGATCCTTCTCGGCCTTCGATCTCCCTTCTCCTTCAATTCTTCTTCGAATGGAAAATGAAGAGATCGATGGAATGAATCGAAGAGAGTTTGGCATCAGGCTTATATAATGCTGCACTTAGACGACGGAGGTGTTGGTACGTCGTCTAAGTGGAAGTTACTCGGACCACGGCGTGTCGGTCCGTTGTCCAGGTGATCACCTAGACAACGGAGTCTTCTCCGTCCTCCAGGTGATTACCTGGACGACGGAGATAGTATTCTCCGTCGTCCAGGTGATCACCTGGAGGACAGAGAAGACTCCGAGGTCCAGGTGATCACCTGGACGATGGAGAATACCGTCTCCGTCGTCCAGGTGGACACCTGGACCTCAGAGACTTCTCCGTCCTCCAGGTGATCACCTGGACGACGGATAAGGTATTCTCTGTCGTCCAGGTGGTACTTAGACGACGGAGACGTCTCCGTCGTCCAAGTGTAACTTGGACCACGGAACAATTACGTTTCCGTGGTCTAAGTGCTGTTTTCTTGTAGTGTTATGTTTTAGATTTACTTTAGTATCTTCCATGTGTTCTTAGTTTTTAAATTTTAATTTTATGCATGCTTATGTGCTTAAAGCTTCTTAATATGCTAGGTGATACGCTCTTCGTTCCTCTCTTGCATGTTTTGAATGATCTTTAGATGATTAAATTGTTACGCTCTTCGTTTACAATTTAAAAGCATGTCTATGTATTTTAGGTTGAAGATTAAGAATTTCGTTGACACTAAATAAATATGAGCATGAATTGGCTAGGTGGATATAATGTGTCGATCACTTATAAGTATATTAGTTAGTGTTTTATTTTCGGTCTAGCAAGCATGTTTAGGGTTCTTTGTTCTTGTTTGTTTTTTACTTATCTATGAGTGAAGCATGATAAAATCTAGGATTTCTTAATATGTTTGCTTACCAATTTCTGTTCTTATTTTCGTAGTTAATTAAACCAAACTTTCAAACCCCCCATACATTTAAATTTCTTTTTATAAACGTAGTGATGCATGCACCATCAATCTCTGGTTAAGAACGATACCTTATTTACCAATGCTACATCTACAACAAAGGGTTTTAATTGTTGTGTCTTTTCTGATTATTAAGTGTTTAATTTAATAGTTAGTTAATGACATATCACACATCCTGTTGAATCCTGAGCTCCCTTCCTTTAGAAGTGTATATGCTACAGTTCAAAGGGAGGCTATTCGAAAGAAGGTGATGAATGCTGAAGTAAAGAGAAGCATTTTAGGGGCGAGAGCTTATGTCTTTAACAAACCATTTTTGTACAAAGGTAAAAGGCCTGATCTCAGTTGTGATTATTGTAACGCTATTATATCAGGGATACATGTTGGAGTTTGCATCCTGAGCTCAAGAAGAAGTTTCCCAATGCTCGGGATGGGAAAGGCACCATGAAGCCCTGGAACAAGAACTTTCACAAAGCCAACTTAGATCTGATAGCATGCAGAACTTCACAGCAAATCAATCCTCTCTCATCAATGAGTTTGTTTGTTTCTTACAAACGAAACAACTAAATGATGGAGAAGTTGAAGGCTTAAGAAACTCCACAACACTAGTTGGGAAATTTGCTGTCTTCTTGGTAGAATCTGATCATGTGGGGATGGCTAATATTCCAGGTATCCTCAAATCATTCTATATAGCTCTTGATGTAACTATTGATCAAAATTATTGGGTAATAGACTCAGGAGCCTTTGATCATATGACAAACTAGTTATCAAACCTACAAAATTAATTTTGAAAAAATGTTTTAGTGTCTCAGTAGCAAATGGGAATTCTGCCAAAGTTTGTGGTAAAGAAAAAATCTAAATTCCATCGGACAAAACTAAATCACATGCTTTGTTCGCTCTTTCTTTTCCTTTCCAATTATTGTCTATTGGAAAGCTCACAAACCAGTTAAATTGTTATGCAATATTTACACCTAATCGAGTCTTCTTTCAGGATATCTCCACTAAGAAGATGATTGGTGAAGGATTCTTTTGCTATAGACTATATTACCTTTCCAAAGAGTCCCAAGTATTTTACGTTAGCTAGTACCCCAGAATCCTCTTTTGTGGTAACAAAGACTTGCTCATCCTTCAGACAAAGGTCTATCCGTTTTGCTTTCTAATCAATATAGTGAACACATCAATTGTGATATGTGTCATTTTTTGAAGTATACTAGGTTGTTGTTTGCTTCCTCAGTTTCTAGAGCTTCTAATCCTTTTGAAATCATACATTCAGACATAGGGACCTGTTGTAGAGTCTTTGATTATTTCAAATACTTTGTAACTTGTGGGGATGATTTTACCAGGATTACTTGGATGTACCATTTGAAACTCAAAAGTGAATTGTTTGAAATGTTTCAAGATTTTCACAAACTTGTAGAAACCCAATTCTCAACTAAAATTCAAATTTTGAGGTCTGATAGTGGTTATAAGTATACTTCCAATAATATGACTCAATATTTGGGATTAAATAGAATTTTACATCAGACTAGCTGTGTGGGACCTCCACAGTAGAATGAGATTGCATAAGGAAATAATAGAGATTTACTTCAAAAGACTAGGGCTCTTATGCTGCAGCTGAATCTACCTAAGTAATTTTGGTCTCAAGGTCTACTCATTGTTGCTTATCTCATAGACAGATTGCCAAGTAGAATTTTAGAGTTTAAGTCTCCTTTTGAAATATTAAAAGGCATGAAAATTGACATATCTCACTTGAAATTATTTGGTTGTGTGTGCTTTGTGCATATCCTTTTCCAATATAGAGACAAGTTTGATCCTAGAGCTGAGAAGTGCTTAATTTTGGGATACTCTTCCACTCATAAAGGGTATAAATGCTACAGCCCTAACTTTAGAAAAATTGTTGTTTTTAGAGATGTGAGATTTGAACAGTTCTCTTCTTCACCAAAAAAACCTGAGCATGATGGTAATGGGGAGTTCTATCCTGACTCATATCCTTTACCTTATTTTCAAAGTCTTTCTGCTAATGATAACACACTTTCTAATGTCTCTAAACTTGTAGTACCACCACTACCATAGCCTTCATAAGTGCATTTTTCACCATCACCACCAGAAAACCCCATCACCACTTCTTGAGCCTGTGAATCAGGATGGCAAAGTAGCTATTAATCCCTCTCCAATTCTAATTAGAAGAAATCCTATAAGGGATAGGAATAAGTCAGTTAGACTTAATGATTATGTCATGCTTACTTCCAAATATCCCTTAACCCAGTCAATTTCCTATAAGAAACTGTCTCCATCTCATAATGCTACAATTGTGACCCTCACACATTTGAAGAAGCTAATCTTCATAAAAATTGGAGATTAGTTATGCAAGAAGACTTGGTTGCCCTTCACGAAAATAAAAATTGGTCTGTGGTGAAATTACCTCATGGAAATAAAGTTGGTTGTAGTAGATGGATCTTTAAAACCAAGTTTCAATCGGATGGGAAGATAGAGAAACAAAAGGCTCGATTAGTAGCTCGGGGTTTCACTCAAACATATGGTGTGGATTATAACTAGATTTTTGCTCTTGTGGCTAAAATGAATTCAGTGAGAGTGTCACTACCAGAAGAATGCCTATACCCGACGAGATTCCCAAAAAACGACCGACGACAAGGGTTCTCGTCGGGTATAGTAAACTATAACCGACGACAAGATTACCTCGTCGGTTATAGTTTTTTTACCGACTAGATAATCTTGTCGTCGGTTATAGTCGCCGAAAAATCGTCGGATATAGTTTTCAACTAATACCGACGATTTTTTCAGACTATAACCGACGATTTATTGGTATCGTCGGCTATAATTTCTTATTTCAGATCCATTCTGGGCAGCAGCTCGATCTGTCAATATTCAAAAAAATCTCCCGCGAAAACTGAAAATGCTCTGAAATCTTTAGGTGATGTGGAAAACTGTGGAGAATGATCGATGAGTTCGTGATGATTCATTATATATATGTACGTACTTAATATTATATATATATATATGCATGTGTGTGTTGATCGATTGTTGATTTTGAATATATTGATCGATCGATCGAGTTAATTAATTGATTGTTGAGTTTAAGTAATTGATGGTTGATTTTGAGTACGTGATTGATAGTTAAGTTGGAGTAGTACGTATTTGTTGTGTTGATTATTGCGAATATATATATATATAGCTAGCTAGGGTAATTAATTAATTTATTTAATTGCATTATATATTGTGATTATTAATTATGGGTATAATATATATTCTACGTGCAGATTATTGTGATGTTTCGATCGGTTAATTATGATTAATTATATATAGTGTGGTTATATATATATATATTTAGATTTATGTGATATTATACATATATATATAGTTAGGGTGTACGTATGTACGTGTATATATATATATTAAAATTATGGGAATTATAATAATATATATTTATATTAGTTGATTGATCGAATGTTTTGATTTAATTTGATCGAGTTAAATTAGACGAAATTATATATATATGAATAATTATGGATTGAGTAGAATAATTAGACGACTATATATATATATATTATGTTTGGATCCAAATATTTTGCGAAAAAGAAAGAAGAAGCTAGCTAATGTGCACGTGCAAAGGAAGAAAAGAAAATACAAAATAAAGAAAATAAAAGAAGAAAGAAAGAAATGGGTGTTGGGCCATGGTGTCCATATCACAATTGGGCCCATATCAAGCAAAAGCCCGGCTACATGCTACGAACTCCAAGCCCATTTAAGCTCTCCAGTGACACTTCTTCGAAAATCAAGACGGTGGTTGCCTACAAACCATATCCCTTTATAGGGTGTGTAGGAATCTGACATGAAATCTGGACGCAACAACAAAGTATTTTTGAATGCCTGGTTATCCTGAAACCAAATGCACATCACTACTTGAAATCAACTATGATGATTTTATCTCTCCTAATGGTACGTAAGCAATCTAGTGACCCATTAGATGCAACCACAACTTCAAACAAAATCTATAAATCCACTACTCAAATTCAATTCATAAATGCACCACTTAAATTCCGCCAGCCCATGCAACGAACCTTTAGCAATATACAGCTTAAGAACCACAAAAAACCAAGCTAACACAAAAGTCACCACACCAAATTAAAGCCTAAAATCTCAAATTTCTTAACTACGAGTGGCTTGATCCCTTACAGGGTACGTAGGCAACGTATCATATTCGAGTGCAGCTGCAAAAATAAACAAACAACTATTTCCTTAGTTGGTTTCTTGTGAATAGAATCAAATGGTGTTTTCGTGTAATAGAGTTTTGTAGTTAAGAGACACATTTTGTCTCCAATGTCTTGAGGCCAAAAATAATAAATGCTATATTCTTCCGATGAATATGAGTGAGATTATGTTGGGTGGAATTTATACTCGTCATGTGCAATTTTTAATCCAACACATATCATGTTAGAATTACATTTTATGCACATCACTTCATTCATTGCATAATTTCATAATCATTCACACATCATTTTTATCATTAAATTCATTACCATTGGATTCGATGTGTCTTAAGTTTTGAGGGATATAATGGAGGAACGAGCTCAAAGTATTTTCATTATTCACAGCTTCTGTCCAAATACAACTATATCAACTTTGAAGGGACACAATTTTCAGCTCGTTTGGTGTTAGCAGGAGTTCTTTATATGGTTGGATAGCTCGGACGACTAGTTTTCAACCTATAAAGATCACACAATTATGAAATCTACATGTTCTGAAATTACTATTCAAGTATCATAGATCTGAACAAAAAGCTGAAAAGTGGAAAGAAGACATTAAAGAGATGCGCCTCCAAGATCCATCTGTTGCTAAACCATAAAGGATGCATCACATTTTGGCTGAGTAGACGTTAAAGGTCAAGCACTTTTTGGGAGGCAATCCAATTTATTGTGGAGCTATGGAAGAGCCGTCAAACACCTATTTGCTTTCTCTGTCCTTGCACTCTCTTCATTTTTGTAGCTTTCTTTTTTTGAGTTTAGGTTGTTAGATTTTTGTAAACCATACTCTTCATGCTTGATTCTATTCTTTACTTTGATACATTAAGGACAATTTAGAGTTTAAGTTTGGGGGAAGAGGTTTAAAATTTATTGAGTCATATATCGTACAAGTTTGGGCAGACAAGAGATTATACTAGTGGATGATGCCCTAAAAAAATATTTTTGGTTAGTTTATTTAATAGATTTCAAAATTTCTTAAATAGTATTTTTGTGTTTAAATTCTTTTTGTTTAGTGTAGTGTTTTAAAGAGTCTTAGTATGCGCTTAACTCGTCGATGACGATATTGGTAGCGAACGGGAAAAAATCATGGCTTAAGATGATCATTACTTGTTAAGTTCAATTGATAATTGAAATGTATTGAATGGTATGACTTGTAGTAGATATGGATCGTAAACTTGGTAAAGAAATCACATATTAAGATGAGTTTGAATCATATGAATCTATGTGAGCTTTTGAGCTATATGTGCTTGATAGGCGGGGAAACACTTATGAAAAGATACCTTATTCTCAAGTAAGATATATAAATTTAGTAATGATAAACAAAGGTTATCATACACAAGGAATTGGTGAAACTAAATCTTAAAACACTAACTAAACGCGAATGCCAGAAAGCTGACAGACTCGACCATAGGATACAAGTACACTGCGAACCTAACCTAAACAGACTCAAATACTACGAAAATTGGATACAATATACTAGACATAGTGACGGACTATCACAAAAAATTTGAGGGTATTCAAATTTTATTTGGGTACCGAACTAAATCGACTAACTATAGCTATGAGCAGAAAATAAATGCAGAAAGTAAATATGATTATGAATGCAAGATGTTAAGAGGAATACAATCCACCACCACTAATCTATATTTATAACACATACTTGACCTAATGCATATATCCCATGAATAAAATTTCTCAGGAAGAGTCGATCATTACGACTACAACCTATTACCTAATCTTTATGTTTATGTGAGTTTGTCATGGACCTCCTCCACATCTATCTCTCTATTGAACCCATAGTCATGGACCCTAAAGTTTACAGAGAAGAAAGCATTAAGATCTAGAGAAGGTTTGAGAAGCTACAAGGGTTCACAAGTACACTATAGGTGTGTCCTGCTAAACCTAGGATTTAAATCACCCAACGGTTTCTCACCTGCATTGGTGTATCACTGTAGAGAATTCGATGAAAAAAATTATCTTCAGTTGCCCATATCTTATGATAATAGAATCCTAGCATGCATACTAAGTTGCATACCAAAGAAAACATACAAGAATTCATATGGTGAATCTTGTAGCGAAAGAAATCTCATTCAAACAGTATGCAAAATTAGGTCAAAGTATATGCATTAAAAAGACTTCATGTACGGGGGTTCAAGCAGCCCCTTAACAAGAGTTTTAGGTACTGAAAGTGATAGTAAAAGAATCAAAACAAATTATAGTAAACAGATGGATAAAAAGAACTGTCGTCCAGTTTCGATGGATCGAAGCTCGGGTTTCAATTGATCGAATCCTGGTTCCAAGTTTCTTGCAGCTGCTCCTCTCTTTTTCTCGAGTTTTTCTCCAAGATTTCTAAATTGCCTTTTCAAAAACCCTAAAATGGGTTTATATATGTCTCCCAATTGATCTTCTCAAGTCCACATTGGAATATGCTTCTTTAATTGCACAAAACTCATTCTTAAATCCATATTGAGCTATGAATCCTCCATTTGTTTCATTTTCCCTTTATTTCTCCACAAAACCTATAAAACAATAAACATAATTAAATTACTCAATAAAATAAATATAGGGAATGAATTAAACACCGAATAGACATATAAATATGCGACTATCGGTGCTAACATTGTTGAGTGATCTGATCAATCCATCTATTTCGTGGCTACTGGCTCCTACATGCCTCATTTGTTTGCTTTTCATAGCCATTTAATGAACTACAAAATTCTAGAACTTGGTCTTATTGTTTTTCAAAGCTTTTATATATTCAATACATTCTTTAATTTTTTATGTGATTAAAGACACTTAGGATTTACCGTCATTTTGCCAAACTAACCATTTGTCACATATGTGTGCATGAGTTGTAAGTGCCATAGATTAACCCATTTGACTTCACGTAAAGCTTTCTTTTATATATCACCATGATTATCTAGATACTTGGCCTAGTATAGAATTCACTTACCCTTTTTCCAAAGACTTGGTTGAAGATTTTAATGCTCTTAAAGATGGACATGATGTGATGATGATCCTTGTTTACTATGATGTGTATATAGGCATTGACTTGTTCAAATACGTTGTAAAATGTTGTAAATTGTCAAAATATTCGAGAAAGGAAAGAAAAAAAGGTTAAAATATACATGATCTTGAGGAAATGTGATATGATTTGTAGAAATTTTTTTTGATTAATGTCTCATATAGATGTGAATTTGAAGGGTGCTACAAATTGAAGGCTTAAAAGTTAAGAAATATGACTTTTGTCATGTTCGCAAAGTTCAATGAAAGTTTAGAATAAAACTCAAGCCCAATATGATGAAATTAGTCCATGTTCATAAAAGATAGATATGCGATGTTGAGATTGAAGATGGTGACGAAATTAATGGAGTTATGATACTATGAGTAAGTCTTTGGAACTATTTTAACTACCACATATCCAAAATTTTGGATGCCTTAGTCTTGGCTCCATTAAAACCTTTTAAGAGTCCTTTATAATCCTTAAGATGAGTAACATTTGATCTATAGAGTTAATTGCAAGAGTAATCATATGACTTGAGTTCATTTGTGCAAGTAATTTTTTTTATTCATGAGGTTTAGATTAGTTTTCACAAAGTAATTTTTTGTTTATGAAATATGCGAGCTATTTGATTATCTTACTATATAATCTCTCACATATACTTTAGATGAAACTTATCTTCATGAATGAAAAGAATTCGAGAGCATCCATGTGATCGAGTTGATTCAATACTTGTTTCAAAGCATGCAGAGACATATATCACTATTGTTTCTTTCAAGTCTAACTTTCTTATAACATGAGAATGTCTCCATTATTCTTGTTGCCATAAAAATTGTATGATATAGTATTCTAACGTTGATGATCCTTTAGGGGAGATGTTCGAGTTGTTTGTGTATATTCTTTTTTAAGTCTTAGTTTTATTTAGTTTTTGCATAGCTGTCTACCATGTGTTCGTATTTCTTCATCCATCTGTTTTAGCTTTTGTAGTCTCCCATGTACTCGATCTCCTCTACTCTATACTTAAAGCCAAGGTTCAAAAAAGCGTTAAGCGTTCGTGAAGCATTTTGATACCGGTTACTGCTTAGCGGAGTACTCGGAGTCACTATTTTTTAATCTAAAACTAGTAATATAACTATTAATATATATATATATGTATACAATATCATTAATTAAAAGATAAAATAATTAAAATCAAAAGAAAATGTCATCAAAGTGATCAAAATCATTAAACACATAGTTCAAAACTCAAATAAAAGTGTAAGAACATGTATGTCAAAATAAAAATTCAGTCCATATTGCCAAATTAACTCTCCAAATTAAAAATTAACTCTTTTGTTTTGAATTTTTGGATGTTTTCAGTTTTAAAAATTAGATTAAAACAATAAACAAAAAAAGAGGCTGATTCAGGTTGAGTAAGCGGCCAATATTAATTCTAGTTTACTCGGCAATTACTAGGGAATTACTCGAGCTACTGCTCAAGGAAGAGAAGTAGGCCAAAAGTGACTCGTTATTTGACTGAATAGCGAGTACTCGAGGAGTACTTAGCCGGTTCGGACAATTTTTCAAACATTGCTTAAAGCCAGCACTTTCAGCATCCCTGAGTCTGGACAAAGCATTCAAAGCATCAACCCTCTTTGCGGGCCCCCTGCTCATATTTTTGTGAGGCAAATACCTCTTCCAGCTGCAAGGGGAAACCAAACCTCTCGCCCCCAAGCAACCAAGCGGCCACGCCCGAGCAAGTAATACTGAGAGTAAGCAATTAAACTCTGTTCTTTTTTATTTGAAGAGTCTATCAACGAAGTTAGTTTTGTAATGTTTAACTTTTTATCCTCTCATCGTTGGATTTTATTTGTGGAGGGTGTAATAATCGAAGGGTTCTTTCTCTCCATAATTCTTATTTTTAAAAAAAATATAATAAATCTAAAAGAAATCGGTCAATCTATAGACTATCGTCACTAGCTAGTCATGCACAATCGAGCTCAACTCTCCTTTCAATGATTGATCAGAAATTAAGACCACTATATCTACGCATGCAAGCCCAGCTTTGCTGATGATGCATGTGACCGAGTCAGGCACAGAGATAGGAATTAAATCTTGGGTGTGCTAAATTTCCTATGTTCGGAAGAACAATTTTTTCTTTAGAAAAATTGATAGAGTTTACTTTATTTTGATGAAAAATCTGACCTAAAGAGTTGAAGACATGAAAAAAAACGGTGTAGACTAAATAACAAGTTTTGAGTCAACAAAATTCATTTTTTCGTTTCTGGCCTAATAATTTTAAACAAAAGGATATGGACTTTTGACATTTCCATGCATCACGAATTCACGATCACGTACATCATCTCTGCTGCTTGCACATAGACTTCTCATGCATGCCTTTTATCTAGCTATATGATAAATTAAAATATTTGGCAGTTCATCAACGATTCAGCGAGCACAAAATATGAATTTCTGTCCAGTATAGTCAACTCAATCTCGTTCTCATTTCATGCTAGCTAGGTTGCTGACTTGCTGCA
The DNA here is from genome assembly GCA_946800695.1 of Geum urbanum. Taxonomy (NCBI): domain Eukaryota; kingdom Viridiplantae; phylum Streptophyta; class Magnoliopsida; order Rosales; family Rosaceae; genus Geum; species Geum urbanum. The sequence continues at coordinate 39,313,538 of OX327002.1, read as the reverse complement.
TTCATAACAAATCTCATTTTGCATAGATTAACCCCATTACTCTTCCACGAAGAGAGGATCTGCAATTCTCCATGCACTATTAATTATCACCCCACTGGCGGAAGATGACTAATGGCCAATAAGGCATATACATAACCTAGTATCCAAACACGATATTCCGCTTTTAAAGAAAAATGGTTTTAAGAAGGTTCTCATCTGGTGCTTGTTTTTGGTTGCTATTGGTTGCTCGATTGGTTCCTTTCACAAGCAATGAACCGAAAAGAGCTAGCGAGCATGAGATCGAATTAATGTAGCCGTCGCGTCCGCATGCATAGAAGCAAAACCCAATTATTGTTTGCGCGTACGTAAATCACTATGTATGATTAGCAATCCACTAATCCCACTAATACTATTTGCTGTCGCCTAATTCCATTCTGGTCTATAACTCATTTTGTTCCAAGCTAGCTAGCACCGGAAAAGGACCGCAAACCCTTCTTCGGAAGCTTCTCCTTCATTAATTAGAAAAAAGAAAAAGACTTAGTTATATGTATTGAATTGGCAAATCAAACTAAGTATTCTTAATTTAACGAGTTAGTGTATGTCTATGTTGATCCGATCTTCGAACAATGTATCCACTGGCTATCAATGCGTTACAATTAATAATCTTCTTTTGATTCCATTTTACCAAATTTCGTCCTTTGGCTTTCCCCCTCAACACCAAATCTAGACTTAATCTTTGTTTCAAACTACACCAAAAATTGTTTTTCAAAAAAAAAAAACAAAATAGCACCGAAAAAAAGCCGCAAACTTTTCTTGAAAAAAAGAAGAAAATATTAGAGTGGCGTGTTTGGTTAGTTAGAAAATAAAATGAAAGGCACATGAAAAAACCGTGGGTCGCGTCAGAAATCACGGGTCCATCCAGCCATGCATTAGTTTGCAAATGCTTTACGCGGTTAGCCCGCCACTAACTCCTCCTCCCCCGCCAAGGGCACCACCGTCATTCTACACTCCCCCTTCCGCGTTCTCATTCCCCAACACTTTGCGCTCATGTTTAGACGACCGCAGACGATACCAAAACTCCGCAACATCCGCGCGACACGTTGGCAGCCCACCGGTGCCAGTGTAATAACTCAAACTCAATACTCCTCCATTTTGCTCCCGAACCCTATCCCTCACTTTAAATACGACTCCAAAGTCAGTTATCTCTCCCCACAACCCAAATACGAGTTCTCGGTTCATTAATTCTTCCTTCTTCTTCTTCTTCTTCTTCTTCTCCTTCTTCTTCTTCTTCTTCTTCTTCACTGTATCATTGCCTTCTTCTGATTCTTTTTCTGCTGATTCTTCTTGTTCAATTTTCTCGGCCACCTTCTCCGCAACAAGACCAGCTTTGAAGTTTGAAATAGTTTTCGAATAGCCATGGTGGGTTTTACCTGGCGTTTCGCTGCTGTTGCTCTGGTCCTGGCTCTTGTGAGCCTTGTAAACGCTGAAGACCCTTATAGGTTCTTCGACTGGAATGTCACCTACGGCGACATATACCCTCTCGGCGTTCGCCAACGGGTTCGTGATCGAATACCAAAGCCTTCTAGCTTGTTAGTTTTGATAGACTGATCGAGTCTCTCGTTTAATTTCTCATCATCAACTGAAAAATTAATGGGAATATTATCTGTTTTCAGGGAATTTTGATCAATGGGCAGTTTCCAGGGCCGGAAATCTACGCCGTCACCAATGACAACCTCATTATCAACGTTTACAACAGCTTGCCGGAGCCTTTCCTTATTTCATGGTACGTTGTCCTACTTACTCATTTCTTTTACTTTTCCGGCCAAATTCTTTTTATAAGGAAAACAACAAATGGAATCTGCCGGAATTTATTTCGGCAATTAATTTTAAAAATTTTATAGTGCTCTATAGTACAAAAAATTTCTCAATTTTGGAGCGTTAGATAACTTCTAATGTTCCCACTTTTTGAGAAACGAAGTGATCTAACGTTAATTTTAATACTCTGAAGTACTGTAAAACACCCAATTAATTTTTCATTCACATTATATATCAAGACAAGATACATTCTTTACTGAGCCTATTTATAATTGCACGATTTATTTCCTTAAAAGTACAAAGACATGCCTACTAGACTTTCTTTCTAATTGCACTCCTTCCTGTGTCACTATCCTAATACACAAACATGTCATTAGTGATTTGAAGAAGAGATTGCAGTGCAAATATCACGTCCCAGAATTTGAATGGAGTTATCGATCATTTTCTCAAATATAATGTATAATAAGGCATGAAATTAATATTGATGTATATGCATTATGTTATTTTAAATTAGTTTGACTAGATTTTTGGTTCTATTAGTTAAAAACTAATTTAGTATATTCCAAATGTTGGTCAGTACATACAGCTCATACAGTCATACATGTGCAAAAAATAGGGACGAGTAAATTTTAACATGTGATGATCGAGTTGGTTTGCCAAGTGTGACAATTTGAGGCTTCCTGTCGAATAGTTTGGTGCCAAAAGGGATCAAATTTGTCACAGGCATATTCATTTTGTTTCATCATAATTTGCGTGACCATTTCAACCATTCCATATTTCCCATCGACAGAGTTTGTTTATTATGGTAACGAAAAAAGTAGCTGTGATTAGTTCCAAATCTGAATTAGTGTAGACTGTAGAAAAGTCTGAATTTGAAGGGGGAGGTTGGATGTAAAGACTTTCTCTATCTTGTTTGGCTATTATGGGATCTTCAGCTGGTACTGTCATTTATGTTTAGAAAGTGACGTCAAATGACATTAGATTTTAAATATCGGTTAAAATTGAAAATATCGTTATACACCCAATAGATCGTTTTTTATCTATATATTCAACTAAAGTAACCTACATAATTTGGTGTAACACTGTTTGTTTGTTTCTACGAATAATTCTTCATTCGGTGTATATTTGTAAATTTATTTATCTGGTGAAGTTAATTAAATTTGGAAATTGGGATAAAAAAAAACAAAACAAAAAACAGGAATGGAGTACAGCAGAGGAGGAATTCATACCAAGATGGAGTCCAAGGGACAACATGCCCTATCCCACCAGGCAAGAACTACACCTACACTCTCCAAGTGAAGGATCAAATCGGTAGTTTCTTCTACTTCCCATCTCTTGGATTCCAAAAGGCTGCTGGTGGCTTTGGAGCCATTAAAATCCTCAGTAGGCCTAGAATTCCAGTTCCATTCCCAGAACCAGCTGGAGATTACTCTATTCTAGTTGGAGATTGGTACAAGTATGATCACAAAACACTACAAGCCGTTCTTGACAATCGCAGTCACAAGCTTCCATTCCCAAATGCCATTCTTATCAACGGCCGTGGAACCAATAATACATGGTTCACAGTTGAACAAGGTACATTTCTAGACGATACAACAATCTAGGGTTACTAAATGTTTAGTAATGTACTTATATCTATCAATTTTGTACAGGCAAAACTTACAGGCTTAGGATATCAAATGTTGGTCTCCAGAACTCACTCAACTTCCGGATCCAAGGTCACCAAATGAAGTTAGTTGAAGTTGAAGGAACTCACACTGTCCAGACCACCTACGATTCGCTCGACATCCACGTTGGCCAATCCTACTCTGTTCTGATCACCGCCGATCAAGACCCTCATGACTACTACATCGTCACCTCCACCCGTTTCACCTCCGAAATCCTTACCTCCACGGCCGTCCTTCACTACAGTAACTCGGCTCGTCAAGTTTCCGGCCCCATTCCCGGCGGCCCCACCACCCAAACAGGCTGGTCTCTTAGCCAAGCTCGTAGCATTAGGTATGTGTTATGCTACTTCTAAGCCAACCCATTTGAGTAATGCTGCTACATGTACGTGCAACATTTGTGTCACATCATCACTAAGTAGAACAACCATTTTGATCAATCAATTGGGATTAGCTACGAGAAATGTGATGCAGGATATTTTGTAAATTTATCCAAACATTTTCTCTATTTGATGTAAATTTCAGGACAAACCTAACAGCAAGTGGACCTAGACCAAACCCACAAGGGTCATACCACTATGGTCTTGTAAATGTGAGCAGAACCATCAGACTACAGAGCATAGCCGCTCAAGTAGATGGGAAGCAAAGATATGGAGTGAACGGTGTATCGTTCGTTCATCCCGACACTCCTCTAAAGATTGCAGACCACTTCAAGATTGATGGAGTTTTCAAAGTTGGTAGCATTCAAGATAACCCAACCGGCTCAAAAAGCTTGTACCTTGACACTGCTGTCATGGGTGCTGATTTCAGAGCCTTTGTCGAGGTTGTTTTTGAGAATTATGAGGACATTGTTCAGAGTTGGCATCTTGATGGATACTACTTCTGGGTAGTAGGGTAAGTTGCTCCATATAACCTCTATCTTTTGAAGAAAATGGACATCAATATATCTTCTGTTCTGTCTCTTACATGTTTACTTGAATTTCCAGAATGGATGGAGGACAGTGGACACCAGAGAGTAGAAAACAGTATAATCTTAACGATGCTGTGTCAAGATGTACCACACAGGTCAGTCCTCTAGCTTACTGAATTTTTCTTTCTTATATGACTTGATGCATCGCTATGATAATTTAGTACTCATGTTATACGAAAATTCTTGTCGATTCAACAGGTGTATCCCAGATCATGGACCGCAGTTTACATAGCGTTGGACAATGTTGGTATGTGGAACTTGAGGAGCGAGTTTTGGACTCGGCAATACCTCGGACAGCAATTTTACCTTCGGGTCTACTCACCTGTGGAATCTGTTAGGGATGAGTATCCCATTCCAAGGAATGCTCTTCTTTGTGGCAGAGCTGCTGGCAGAAGAACTAGATCTCTATAAAGAAAGCTAGCTGCTGGAGAATATTATCATATACAGTATTAATCATTCAAATTAGGTCCTCATTCTTTTGTATGAAACATTTACAGGTAATAATAATATGCATCATTGTTCATTAGTTCTGTGGAGTGTAATTGAGGAACTAGGGAAAGAAATTTGTTGTAGAATTTTATGACAATCAAAACAAAAAAAATCGAAAGGATGAAACTGATAATATATTGGGACCTTATTCCAGAGGGAAACTAATACCACCATGAGGAAAAATAAACTGGCCATTGTCTCCTTGTTTTTTTTATAAGAACAAATATGTCTTATGATGGCCGGTGTACCTTTTTACTCTGCTTTTGAAGGGAAAAAAATTGAGCGAGTGATATATATGCTTGAAACTGGTGGAACGAGACAGTTATTGCCGTCCCTATCTAGTTGTGTCTTGTTTCTGCAATAGACACTCAGCAGATGTGACAGATGATCTTAAATTTCATTGCGTTGAATAAGGAATAGCAGTGCATCCTAGTTTCCATCCTCTACTCTAACAATGGTGTTGAAGATTTTGGCAATGATCATGTTACTATATATTTGCTAGACAATGGCCGTCCCACCATGTAGAAAATGATTTTCCTGGATGTTTTTGTTTACAACTTCACAGCTATATAGAAGTACAAGAGCTGCTCTTACATATATGCAATTGAATGCATTTACAAACAAATCAGAAACTGCCCATGTAATCATACAGTTTATCAAAACTGATACTACAATATCAATAATATGAAGCTTGATTGCATGCGAGGATTCCTCTCTAACACCACCAAACCTAAACCATCCATTGGTATGTATCAATTCAATCTTATCAGAAGCTTTTCTTGACACACATTAATGTGTTTACCAACACATTAATGTATTTATATTAATTTGTTTGGTTTGTTCTTTTCCCCTGGCAAACAAATGGATTCTTCCTCTAGTCCTATCCTTGTTTATAACTCTTCTTAGTTTAATAGTAGCAGAAGCTAAGCCAGGATTACCACCAATTTTCATACTAGGTGATTCAACTGCTGATACTGGAACCAACAATTTCTTGCAAGGCAGCTCAGCAAGAGCCGACTTCCCCCATAATGGCATTGACTATCCTGGCTCACATAGAGCCACCGGAAGGTTCAGCAGTGGCCTCAACAGTGCTGAGTTTCTAGGTACGTTCGCATGCAAAGAGCTCACTTTGGAGATTGAAACCCTATGTTGGATCTATTACATTTCTCCCTTCCATTAAAGTTAACATACAGATTTTAGTTTGGTGATTTTGTGACGTAGCCCAGCAGTTTGGTTATAAAACAAGTCCAAGGCCCTTTCTTTCAGTGCTACTGTCCTTAAATTGAAGAAGTTCAGACGTATTAACTTTGCTTCTGGAAGGTCGGGACTTTTTGATATAACTGGACAAACCATGGTAAGTCAGTTTCTTGATGAACAAGTTAAATGGCTATTTGTCATTTTGGTGTCTAATCTGGAAATCTTTTTCATTTCAGCTGACAAGAAATGTTTCATTTGGTGCCTCATCCAACGGTGAGAAAAATGTTATCCCATTGACAGAGCAGATAGAGCAGTTTTCATCTGTCAAGAATAATCTTACGGCCTTGATGGGTGCGGTAGAAACTGAGAAGTTTCTTGCAAAATCTTTGATCAACATCAGCATTGGCAGCAATGACCTTTTTGGCTACTACCATTCAAATAGTTCCATTCCCAAAGAAGAGTTCTTCTCATCCTTAGTATTTGCTTATGAGAACCATTTGAAGGTGACATACTTTTCTTTGTTTTAATGTTATAGTGTAATGTAATGTTATAGTAGTGTCACACAACTGTCACACTAATACAGATCGAATTCAACAAAGTATATGCAACCATTTTCTAAGTCTCATTAGCTGAACAATGGTGTATAATGGCAGGATTTATATACTCTTGGAGCAAGGAATTTTGGCATCATTAGCGTCGCTCAGATTGGCTGCTGCCCTTCTCAAAGGATTTTCAATGCTAGTGGGGGGATGTTTGGAGGAGTTAAATGATCATGCTATAACCTTCCATTCAAAGCTGGATGCCCTCTTGTGCAAGCTCAGCATCGAATACCAAGACATGAAGTACTCGCTTGGAAACTCGTATGACATGACAATGAATGTCATACAGAACCCTCTCCTCTTCAGTAAGAAGTTACTACTTGTTTTTTTTATAGAGAAAGGTGTGAAATTGCATTAATGCAATTAAGATATGTACATCAATTACAAATATTGTAGTTAGCCGTAGTGGTTTAATCACAATCCAAGCAAATGCAAGAAACAAAAGCGCATTCCTATCTAAATATGCACTACCTGAATACATTGCTAGGAACTAGATCGATACATGTAACTGATAGGAGGAAAGAAATAAAAATCACTTCCGCGTGTTGCACTTCATCTGCCTCGCAGAATTCATCTTCATCAGTAGAACACGAACCAAAACCGAAATTTTGAGCTTCCAACTATGTAATTATAGCAAGACGAACAATACAACAAGACACAAAGTTTGATGAAGGAATGAGAGATCACGCTTGAATCAGCTTGACATGGGAACGTATTGCCAATAGTTTATGAAACAAAGTAGTAACTTGTTGGATGCACTTCGCATCCCTTTCCTTAAGTAGTGAACAATATTGCCAAACCAATAGTTCAATGTAGTATATGGAAAGACGACCAATTAAGCAGACACGAAACAAATGAGCATGCATGTTATATCCCAACGTCCACTTGTTTGAAAAATTAGTAAATGGCAAGATGAAGACAAATGACACAAATAGATGTGAAACCCAAGGTCCAACACTAACTCTCATGATCTTTTGGACTCCTAAGACCACTTTTCCTCTGCCTTCTGACTCCGACCAAACGAATTGGGGCTTTAGACTTTTTTAAATCAATAACCAAAATATCCTAAGAAGATACCGAGAGTGTAGTTTGTGAAGTTTCTGTAATCTTGAAGCTACCTTTGTCTTCACCGAAATATTGTTGGACTTGTGGCTACTCGGAAGGGAGTGAATCTGTAGCAGTAAAGGAACTGAAATTGAACTAAGTGAAGAATGCCTAGGTGGTTGTGCGTCAACTGAAGTTGAAAAATAAGAGGAAGTGAAGGTCCCAGAGGGGGGGTGAATGGGCCTTTTATAAAATTTTCGTTGTAAAGTTAATTCGAGGATAGCAGGAGTGTTTCTATCCTCCAATAACTAGTAACGAACTTAATAAAATGCAATGAAAAGAGAAGTGATGGACAACACCTCGATATTTTGATAACGCAGAAAACCCTCCAATAGGGAAAAAACTGCGTGTCCCTAACTGAGGGACAAACCTTCCACTATGTAAAAACACTTTTACAAGACAGCATCTTCACAGGATACAAATACGCTCTCCTATCCTTGCTAGTATTCACGCAACTAGACTAAGACCTAACTATCTCCTCGCCAGAACAAGTGCTTACAATCCCTATGTAATACACGGTTCTTTACAAGACAGCAGCCCTCAGGATACAAAGACACCTATCTATCCTTACTGGTATTCATGCAACCAGATTGAAAATCCAACTATCTTCTAACAAGAAAAAGTGATTACAATTACAGTGGCTGTGAAGCTTCTCTCAGAACTTAGTACGCACCGACTAATTCTCTCTAGAATGCTTCCAACGAAATTGCACCATCATCTCACCTATGATATGCAATATGACAATATGCAAGATTTAAAGATGGTATGATAGACTTTCCTATGAAGACATAAAATGCCTAGGAAAGACATATCTTGTTTTATAAACTTCCTAACAAATGTAGGAACAAAAGAGAGTTTTAGACAAGTTTTGACAAACTGAAAAACCTCCTTGGAAAACAAGACTACTCTTGCACATACAAGAGATTTAAAAACTGACTTGAAAGAAGAGAAAACACCCTAACTCTTCCTAAAATTTCAAGCCCCGAATGGCTTCACACATTGTGGTATATATAGCCAATCGGTTATGCAAGCTAAGCTTCAAGGAATGATCTCAGCCCTTCATCAAAAGCTGAATCAAAGGCTCTCCTTAAATGGGGGAAAAGCATGCTGAAACCAACTACTGAAATCAGCAAAGAGCATGCTGAGCCATACCAACCGGTAAGGCAAGGAGAGTGAAAAACTGAAAAGCTGACTCCATTTTATCAATGTGAGAGACCTACTCCAAAGTGGGAAGGTGAAGCTTTTTACTTGTTTTGTCCAACCGGACATGCATGATAGTTAAGGGTGTTTGCTTTCAAGCACAAAGGAGAGATACCTACTCCTATACCAACCGGTAAGATGAGAGAAAGAGTTTGTAAAAAAGTAAAGCTTGTAGTCAAAAGACTTTACCAACTCCCATCATAAAAAGGTTTTGGATGAAAACACAAGCAATGTGTAAATGCTAATGATGCATGATTTACCTTTCATAAGGGTTAATTAGATCAAGTCCATTGCATTAGCTTGTTAATATTGTCATCCATGTTTTTGAAAGAGATTGCCAATAATATTATGCCAATATTCTCCCCCTTTGGCATTCTCTACCAAAAACATATATTCTCATCATCAAGGCATCATAACCTGCAATAATAAACTTTTTCCAACAAGGAAAATGATGACAAGATATAGTAGGTTTTTATCATAAGAAGAACCCATAAATAAGCAAGCATTAATTGTTCACACTACAACAAGCTTGAGTTCTTACAAAAACATGGGAAAATACAATACAACCATGTTGAACAAACATAATACATAGCATTAATTGTTCATGCCAAAAGCAACAAAACCTACACAAGGTTCAGCAAAACCTACATTTGGTTCTCCCCCTTTGTGGTAGAGTGTGACAAAGGGTACAAAAGAGATGCAATTTCTAGATACTTGGTTCTCCCCCTCAAAAAAAAGCATCGTTTTAGAACCAACGAGGTAATAAACACACATCCTAGAATGGATAAGTAGTATATAAACATACATAAAGTAGAAGAAACCTACTCATCATTGGACTCATCGTCCCCATTCTCGGAATAATCCTCATCCTCATCATTGAGGTGGTCAAGGCGCTCATTATCAGCATCATCATCTGCGGACTCATTGTTGACATAACCCGAGTCATCGGCCCTTGACGAACCACCAGAAACAGCCACATTTGGCTCCCCCTCAGAACCAGCAGCAGTGGCAGCGTCAGCAGAGGGATAGGAAGGATCAGAGCTATCCTCTGAAGGGACCAATCTTTTCCCAGATTTCAGAAGGTCTTCCATCCTTTTGAAAGATGCTTGCATCTCATTTCTCATGATGCAAAAAGCCTCTTTCATCTCATTTTGACCACGCTTAAGAAAGGTGATCTCAAGAGGCTCTACATACACCGTGGATTGACCAACTGATTTGGAGAAGTTATCTTATCTACCGGGGCTGGAGGGTCAACCATAATATCAGTTGAAAGAGAGTGTACATGAGAGTTTAGGCAGAGGAGGGTAATCACAGCTGGAAAGACCAATGAGGTGCCAAGCTTAGTTTGGTTGTCTATGGCAGAATTCCTAATGGAATGATAGATATAAAACTCAGCCGGAAGTGTAGGATTTCCAGAAACCAAATAAGCAATGAGGCCAGCTTGCCTAAAAGTAATTTTGGAGGATTGTGTGTTAGGGGCAATTAATGTGCGCACCAAAAATCCCATAAGCTTATAGAATTCAGTCATGAATTGGCTTTGAAAATAGGATTCACAAAATACGGTGTTTGGGGGAGTAGAGTAAAACTGCCTAGCTAGGGAGTGAGTGCTAAGATTGAGAATGAACTTCCTAACATGTTTCAGGATTTTTCTTTCGGTGTTAGGAAGAGCTAGCGCATTCTTGATGGCCCTAGGAGACATATCTACGGGTTTCCCTCGCACATTGACATAAAATGATGCATGTGATTGCAAATCTACCTTATCCGGCATGCTGTTTGGATAGTTGGCATAGAATTCCCTAACCTGAGACAGATTAACCCGAGGGAAGGATTTCAGGGCATCTACCCATCCTAGCTTTTCTATCATGTCATGGAAATCACTAGGTAATCCATCAAAATTAAAGGGCTTTTCTAGGATGACTGGCCTAGATATGGTCACAGCAATATAGAGGTTTCTAGCTTCTATGCTCTCGAAATAATGATCCGGAGGGATAGGCAAATTCGATACCTCCATAGCGACTTTGTGAGTTCGAGGAGCATGGCTCGTAGAGGCATTCCGGGTATCCGGAGCTTGCTGTGCTTGAGCGGCAGCGGAGGTGGAGGCTTGTGATTTACCCTTCTTTGACGGAGGATTTCCCTTGCTTGCCGGAGCCTTCTTCTTCTTGCTTGCCGGAGCCTTCTTCTTGCTTGCCGGAGCTTTTCCTTTCCTCTTGGGAGGACTTCGTCTCACTTGTTGGGCTTCCTCATGGTCTGAGTTGTGAGTTAAATGAGGCATTGGTGCCACAGACTTCCTTGCTCCCCTTTTGAACTGTGGAGCTTGATTTGAGGGCCCGGAATTGATTGGAGAGTGAGACGGAGAGGAAGGCTGAAAGTACTCCTTCTCGTAAGGATTACGAGGTTCCTTCCTCGAATAGACCTTTGAGAGCTTCCTTGCCTTTGCCGGAGCTTCCTTGAGCAACCTCTTCCTTTTCTTCAAAGGAATGTTATCGGAGTCGGAGGCCGATTTCTCCGGAATGGGGTCCGAGTGCTCAAGCTCGGTGGAAGCAATGACTGCCGTGGTTGTCATTTCCGGAGGGGCTGTGAGATTGAGGTCGGGAACCACCGTATGGGGCTGAGTTGCCGGGGGCAATTTCACCGGAGAGTTTCGGCTACGTAAATGCATGGCGCATTGAGGTGATTGCTTCGAGGCTTCTAACCGTTTGGAGGGGTTTTTACTTCTCATTTCAGCAACAATTTGGTGAAGGTAAGAAGTGAATTTGAAATTGAAGAGATGAAATGGAGAAGATAAATAAGTGATGGATAGAGAGTGTCCAACGGGTAGAAAAAGGAAGGAGAGGAGTAGTTGGCCTTGGTTACCGGGAAGACCAGTAGAGCAAGCTAAGTAACTAGCTTGGTTCAAAGCTAATGGGCTTGAGTCATGGATCCTCTTAAGGGGATAACTGATTCGGTTTAAAACCAAAAGACCCTAAGTAATGAACATAAGTCCATTAACGGAAAGCCCTAAAGAAAACAGACCAGATTTGGTAGAAAAAGCTACCAACTTTTCTGCCTATTTCAGTCTCCCATAACAACACTGTTATGAAGAGGTAAACCAAATATTTGGTTAACACACCATGCTAACTCATGATGGACAATCATACATTAAAAAGAAAGGTTTTCTTTTCACAACAAGTACATAAGTACTTGGTTCAATCTCAACCAAACCGAGGTGGTCAAGGTTTCAAACTCCCTCCCATTTTCAGAAATATGCAAGGCATGGTATTTAATACCAAAGTGTTAGGTTGATTAATCCCATGATTAGCTTGAAAAACAAGTTAGGCTTGTAACTTGATTTTGCTTAACAAACATAATAGACCACTTGATAATAATTATATTGAAATCAAGGTGACGTTTAAGCAAAGTGATGATCTCTTCAAAAGGAAATAAGTACAAAAGTACATAATTAAAAAATAAATTCCCTTTTTTTTTGAGATGTTTTGAGTGAAAAATATAACAAGCCTATATTCGGTAAAATCGGAGAATAGACCTACATACATAGGTATTCATAGGCATATTTTTCATCACATTATGAATGTATCACATGTGGTCCATAAAACGTAATGGAGGATGAATGCATGTGGCATGGTAAAGGGAAAATCATTTTTCCATGGGGTAGCAAGATTGTTCCTTGATGAGATAAATTATCTCCCCCTTTTTATATTAAATTTAGCCACAAAAGATTTTTCTCCTTTTTCACATTTTTGCATAACATTTGTTTGCTCATCTGAAAAATCGTCCTCTTAGATCCATGTAGCAAGAGGGTAATCATTGACTCCAAGATCAAATGACCTTAGGCAATATGTGTAACAAGGACACTCAAAGGATTACCATCTCGGATCCATCGAAGGATAGAATAAATTTCAGGGATCGTTGCTTGAGAATATGTAGCGAAGAACTTATCAGTAGCTCCCAAATCAGATGATTTTAGGGTACTAAGCATAACAAGGATGCTCCAAAGGATAAGGGACTCCAGACTCAAGCAAAGACTAGCAAAAATTATCAATATTAATTTTCCAATTTTTGGCACAAAGAGAAACTGAATTGGGCTAACTCAAGTTTTTTGTTTAAAGAGGAACTCAAGCGTAAACCGAGCCACAAATAAAATAAGTTTCACTTAACCATACCACATTTTGATGTATGCATGAAAAATTGGATGTTTGGACCATTTGTGATACACAAATAATATAATGCAAAATATGCATTTATGAGTACAAAGGTAAGCATATCCATAACCACTCGGTTTTACCTTGTACAGGCCAAAACATATAATAATTTTTTGTGTTTTTTTTTTGTTAACAAAAAAAAAACTTTACAAACAGAAAATATAAATTTTCTTTTTGAAGAGATGATCAAGATGCAGAACACACACCGATTGATTGCCTTAAGCTTTCAAAGCGATGATTATCAAGTGGTTTGGTAAAAATGTCTGCCAATTGTTTATCAGTGGGAATAAACACCAGTTCAAGCAAATTTTCTTCGACCAGGCTTCTAATGAAATGATAACGAATTTCTATGTGCTTGGTGCGAGAGTGTAAAACTGGATTTTTGGAGATGTTGATAGCACTAGTGTTATCACAAAATAGGGAGAGCTTACCTTGTGGGAAACCGTAGTCGTGAAGCATGTGCTTCATCCATAGCATTTGTGTACATCAACTTCCTGCTGCAATGTACTCAGCTTGAGCCGTGGAAAGGGATACGCAATTTTGTTTTTTGCTGTGCCATGAAACAAGATTATTTCCCACGAAAAAGGTTCCTCCTGAAGTGCTTTTCCTATCGGTAGCATCTCCTGCCCAATCAGAATCAGAATATCCTGCAATTTCAATGCCAGAATCAAAAGAATAATAAATGCCAAAATTAGTTGTCCCAGAGATGTATCGCAAGATGCGTTTGACAGCTTTGACATGAGATTCCTTGGGGTTGGCTTGATATCGGGCACACACTCCTACACTGTAAGAAATGTCAGGCCTGCTAGCAGTTAGATAAAGGAGACTTCCAATCATACTTCTGTAATAAGTAGGATCAGTATTGACACCAGTCAGATCAGCATTAATTTTGCATGAAGTTCCCATAGGATTCCGAACAGAAGAAGAGGATTCCATTCCAAATTTTTTAATTAAGTCCAATGCATATTTAGTTTGTGAAATGAAGAGTCCATCTTTTCTTTGTTGGACTTGCAACCCAAGAAAATAATTCAATTTTCCACATTGGCTCATTTGGAACACTTTTGTCATCATTGTGGTGAATTCTTTCACCAGTTCATCTGAAGTAGATCCAAAAACAATGTCGTCTACATAAACCTGTACGAGAATGACATGTTTAGCAGAACACTTGACAAACAGTGTCAGGTCAATGGAACCTCTGATATATCCATTTTTAATCAAGTAGGAGGATAGTTTGTCATACCATGCCCGAGGAGATTGTTTAAGTCCATACACGGCCTTTTTCAGGCGGTATACATATTCTGGGTGTGTAAGACTTGGAAAACCAGGGGTTTGTTCCAGATACACTTCTTCTTTGATGTCACCATATAGGAAAGCACTTTTGACATCCATTTGATAAAGTGTAAATTTTAGATGACAAGAAATAGCTAACAATAGCCTTACTGATTCTAACCTAGCCACTGGCGCAAATGTTTCATCAAAATCTATACCCTCAATTTGATTATAACTTTGAGCTACTAATCTAGCTTTGTTTCGGGTAATAGTTCCTGATTCATCAGTTTTGTTTTTGAAAACCCATTTGGTTCCAATTACATTCTTATCATTTGGTCTAGGGGTTAATTCCCATACCTCATTTCTTTCAAATTGATTTAATTCTTCCTGCATTGCAATAATCCAGTCAACATCACCTAAGGCTTCTTTAATATTTTTTGGTTCAACAGATGATACCAAACCAAAAGTGGTAATGGTATTTATGTTCTTTTCAGACATAGCCAAAAAAGATTTAAGAATAGAAAGATCACATACTAATCTGTGTACCTTACTCCTGGTTCTCATAGGTTCATGTACTGTTCCTATGACGTCTGAAGGAGAATGATCTTTCTTAACCTGCCTCTTTCCCGATCTGTGTGGAGGCTGTTGAATTAATGTTTCATCAACCAGATTTCCTTCCGTGTCAGGTTCAGATTCATGATTAGATAGTTCGGTGTCGGAATCTGGATTTTGTTCATCGATTGGAGTTTCCACATCAGATGGAGGGAGTTTCTCCGCATCAACCTGTTCATTAAGAATAGAAGGAGTTATATGATGACAAATAGGAGCATCGTCAATTGCAACATTTACAGTTTCCATGATTTTGCAGGTTCTCTTATTGTACACCCGATAAGCTCGACTGTTTGAGGCATATCCAAGAAAGCATCCCCGATCGCATTTTGCTTCAAATTTTGTTAGATATTGACGATCTTTGTAGATGAAACATATGCTTCCAAATGCCTTGAGATGTGAAATATTTGGCCTTCTTCCTTTCCAGAGTTCATAGGGAGTTTTGTTTGTCCCTGGTCTGAGAATGACTCTGTTCAAAGTATAACAAGCATTTGCTATAGCTTCTTCCCAGAAGGTATGAGGAAGGTTAGTAGAATTGAGCATGACTCTTCCCATTTCAACAAGAACCCGATTTTTTCTTTCAACGATTCCATTTTGTTGAGGAGTAATGGGAGCAGAAAATTCATGAAATACACCAAACTTATCACAATAGTCAGCAAAAGATGAATTTTCAAATTCAGTTCCATGATCAGATCTGATTCTTATAATGACTTTATTTTCAGAAAGTTTTTCATTAGTAATTCTTTTAGCTAGATTATGAAATTCCTCAAACGTTTCTGATTTATTAGTCAGGAACTTTACCCATGTAAAACGTGAAAGATCATCTACGACTACAAGTGCATAGTTTTTCCCAGTCAAGCTTTCAGTTTCTACTGGACCAATTAAATCTAGATGCAGTAATTCCAGACATTGAGATGTTGGTTTCGCACTAAGAGAAGAATGTGAAGTACGGGTGAGCTTACCAATCTTGCAGTCACCACACATGCCTTCAGACTTACCTGTGAGTTTAGGAAGCCCTCTCACACAATCCTTGGAGGATAATTTGACTATGTCTTGATGATTGAGGTGACACATTCTTCTATGCCATAATTCGAGGGCATTGATAGAAACTTGTGATCTGAAACAAATCTCAGAAGAGAATTTCTGGTTAGCAGAAACACAATAGCAATGATTTTTAGTTCTTTCTCCCTTCATGAGACTTTTACCTTTTCCGTCCAGAACCATGCATTTCGCATGATCAAAAATAACAGATTCATGTTCGTCAACAATTTGACTAACACTTAACAAGTTTACCTTTAGTCCTTTTACCAACAAAACATTTTTAAGATTAGGGAGTCCTGGAGTACTTACAGTTCCACATCCAATTATGTCAGCTTGAGCACCATCACCCAACACAACCTTACCTGATGGGTGTGTATCATTCATCGAAGAGAACCAATCTTTGTTCCCAGTCATGTGTTTTGAGCAACCACTGTCCATGTACCAGGAATCTGAATCTCTAGGAGCAAGAGCAGTCAAAGCGACATTGCAAATGGCAACTACGTTGTTTTTCACTTTAGATGTATTATCAATGCAAGAAAAATTTCCTACGAAGTTTTCATCATCAGAATTATTTCCACATAAATCCCAAGGCTTTTGTTGGATGGGGTTCGAGTTCGCCTGACCTTTGGATCTATTTTTGTTGTTCCTAAAGGATCTTCTTTTATAGGGTGCAGAAGATTTGGCAGAAAGACTCTTGGCTATTTTGGAAAGATAATCAAGGGTTTTCTCAAGAGATGATTGAAAAGAAGAGAGTCTGTTTATTTGACTTGCATTCATTCTTTCCAGTTTTCTACAATTTGGTCGTATGTGACCAATGATACCACAATGGTGACAAGTTGGAACAAAAGGTTTTTTAGGTTTGAAAGAGGATACGAAGTTTTCCTTTTGACTTTTTACAAACCTAGTAGGTTTATTGGAGCTTTCTCCAGCTTCATATCCTAACCCAGTTCTGTCTTTGTCAATCTTGCCTATGCCACACATTTTGGTTAATTTTTCTGATCCGAGAGAAAACTGATTAAAGAGAGATTTTGATTTTTCCAAGGCAAGTTCAAGATCAGATTTTTCTTTTGTTAAAGAAGAAACAAGATAATTTTGACAATCTAATTTTTCTTGAAGCAGCTTGACATGTTCCTCTAGACAGGATTTTTCTTGCTTCCATTTCTTCTTTAAAACAAAGAATCTTTCTTCTAGACTGTCATTATCTTCATCACCCTTATAAGACTTATCAAGGTCGATTGAAGCAATGAAAGCAATTGTGTCATCTTCTTTATCGGAAGCATTTTCAGACTCGCTATCACTCCATGAGGCTTTTAAGACCCTATGTGATTTAGACTTTCTATTTGCACAATCTGCAGCCTTATGTCCAAAACCAGAACACTCAAAACATTTTAGTTTATCATCAGGATTTTGAGAGGAATTTGGTCTGAAATTTTTGTTATTTGAGCTCTCATCCCTTCTAGGGTTCTTTGAGTTTGGAATTCGGTTGCTAGACCCTTTAGAAAAATTCCTAGAAAAAGCTTTCCTGTTTTTGAGAAATTTTCCAAATTGTTTTGTTAGAAAAGCAGATTCTTCGGAAGTGATCTCAGAAGGTTCATCATCTTGTTCTTCCTTATTTATTGAGCTAAACGCAATTGACTTCTCTTTCTTTCGACTTAGTTTTCTAGCCTCAAAGGTTTTGAGATTACCAACTAATTCGTCAAGTGAATATGTAGACATGTCATGTGACTCTTCTATTGCAATTTTTTTAGGCTCAAAATAGGAAGTGACTGATCTAAGCAATTTTTGAACAATGACTTTCGGCACAATAGGATGTCCTAGACCTTGATATTGATTAGTAATGTTAAGAAGACGGCTATGAAAATCATCAATGGTCTCTTCTTCACTCATCTTAATTTGTTCAAATTCAGAAGTTAAGCTTTGAAGTTTTTGATCTCTTACCCTGAGATTACCTTCATGAGTAGTGGAGAGTGAGTCCCATGCCGCTTTTGCCGTTGGACAGTGAAGAATCCTTCTTCGTTCCTTTTCTGAAAGAGCAGAATATAAGCTGTTTAAAGCTTTTGTATTCATTCTGGAGTTTGCTTTTTCAGCATCAGTCCAGGTGCTTCTTTCCTTCGGGATGCGCACTTTATCATCTTCTGGAGATGGGATAGTGGGAGGGCAGTATCCGTCCTCGACCATAGTCCATTGTCTTCCATCGTCTTGAGAGATGAGAAATGCCGACATCATAATCTTCCATTGGAAGTAATCGTTTCCTTCAAAAAACGGAGGAACGTTAATAGAAGTGGCCCTATCACGATCCATTCTAGGATACAGAGGATCTCACTAACAAAAGTTAGTGGCCGCTCTGATACCACTTGAAAGTCCCAGAGGGGGGGGTGAATGGGCCTTTTATAAAATTTTCGTTGTAAAGTTAATTCGAGGATAGCAGGGAGTGTTTCTATCCTCCAATAACTAGTAACGAACTTAATAAAATGCAATGAAAAGAGAAGTGATGGACAACACCTCGATATTTTGATAACGCATAAAACCCTCCAATAGGGAAAAAACTGCGTGTCCCTAACTGAGGGACAAACCTTCCACTATGTAAAAACACTTTTACAAGACAGCATCTTCACAGGATACAAATACGCTCTCCTATCCTTGCTAGTATTCACGCAACTAGACTAAGACCTAACTATCTCCTCGCCAGAACAAGTGCTTACAATCCCTATGTAATACACGGTTCTTTACAAGACAGCAGCCCTCAGGATACAAAGACACCTATCTATCCTTACTGGTATTCACGCAACCAGATTGAAAATCCAACTATCTTCTAACAAGAAAAAGTGATTACAATTACAGTGGCTGTGAAGCTTCTCTCAGAACTTAGTACGCACCGACTAATTCTCTCTAGAATGCTTCCAACGAAATTGCACCATCATCTCACCTATGATATGCAATATGACAATATGCAAGATTTAAAGATGGTATGATAGACTTTCCTATGAAGACATAAAATGCCTAGGAAAGACAGATCTTGTTTTATAAACTTCCTAACAAATGTAGGAACAAAAGAGAGTTTTAGACAAGTTTTGACAAACTGAAAAACCTCCTTGGAAAACAAGACTACTCTTGCACATACAAGAGATTTAAAAACTGACTTGAAAGAAGAGAAAACACCCTAACTCTTCCTAAAATTTCAAGCCCCGAATGGCTTCACACATTGTGGTATATATAGCCAATCGGTTATGCAAGCTAAGCTTCAAGGAATGATCTCAGCCCTTCATCAAAAGCTGAATCAAAGGCTCTCCTTAAATGGGGGAAAAGCATGCTGAAACCAACTACTGAAATCAGCAAAGAGCATGCTGAGCCATACCAACCGGTAAGGCAAGGAGAGTGAAAAACTGAAAAGCTGACTCCATTTTATCAATGTGAGAGACCTACTCCAAAGTGGGAAGGTGAAGTTTTTTACTTGTTTTGTCCAACCGGACATGCATGATAGTTAAGGGTGTTTGCTTTCAAGCACAAAGGAGAGATACCTACTCCTATACCAACCGGTAAGATGAGAGAAAGGGTTTGTAAAAAAGCAAAGCTTGTAGTCAAAAGACTTTACCAACTCCCATCATAAAAAGGTTTTGGATGAAAACACAAGCAATGTGTAAATGCTAATGATGCATGATTTACCTTTCATAAGGGTTAATTAGATCAAGTCCATTGCATTAGCTTGTTAATATTGTCATCCATGTTTTTGAAAGAGATTGCCAATAATATTATGCCAATAGGAAGAAAGACCAGGTTCATGATATGGAACATAATAAGTTTTTGGACCCCGACTGTAATGGGGATTAAAGAAACTCAAATGCTCAAAATCTTCAGTTGATCGGCGCAAAGAAGCCGCCTTAAAATTTTCACTGCTTTGTAACTGCCCAACTACCTCAGAAGGAGTTACACCATGGAGATAACTGTCATCTTCAAAATCTAACTGCTTTGGTAACTGACCTTCTGCCACCCCAACCATCGGGAAGTTACAATGATTATCGGACACATCAATCGTTGGCACCAAAAAATGTTGGACAGTAGGCCAATGTCCATGACGGCGTCCAAAGAGCCTCTTATTCTTGAATGGATCAAGCTCTGCTTTCATCCAAATACCAAAAGGCTTGCCAACACCTTCAAGGGAAGAGATAGTTGCCATAGAACAATTACTTGTCCAGTGATCTAGTTAACCACACTTGTGACAAAAATCCAGTAGACGCTCATACGTAAATTCCACCAAATGATCATCTTTACCATAAAAATGAATAAGCATGCTCCACCAAAGATGGTAGGTTACATCTAGACGAACATGCATGGGGAAATAATTACCCAAAGAATCACCATAGATATCAGGATCAACGAAGGAACACTCGCCAATACAGTGATAACTATATAAGACAAAAGAGATATATACGCACCCAAAAGAGTACAGTCGTTAGAGGCAAATCTGCTATCGAAATTACACCCTCAATGTGTGTTAATACCACCAACATTTGATCGAAGGACCAAGGCTCCTTTTTCAAAACATTTTCCAATTCAGTTTCAGGATCAAACTTAAACAGGTATCGATTTTTGCCGCATTCTTGAATGGTCAGACTTTGGGGTTGCCTCCATAATTCCTCCATTGTGTGTTTGAAACGTCCCCTGTTATAGAAGCGGTCAGTTAGAACCGTTCCAACCAGGCACAAATGATATTCGGCAGAGTGAATATCGTCCAAGACTCGACGGTCCACATGAACCCCTTCTTGTTCTCTAACAGACAATTGCAAGTTTCTAGGTTAGAAAGTGCTAACAGTGTCTGCCCTGAAGACACAAAAGCATTAGAAAATATTATAACAGTTGATAAGGAAGAACATGAACAGAACTATGATACGTAACCAATATGAACTTTCAAACGAGAATGAAACACTTTAAATTTAATATAGAAATAGAGATCATAAAAGAGATTCCTCGATAGTTTGCATGCAAAGAATTAAACTATACCACGTACTACTGAATTTTGTCATGGAAATATAAGTGCAGAAACGCATAACCTGGTGAATAAAACACCAAACAAAGTGCATAAAAGCACAAACAAGACTCAATGATAAAGGGTCAAAAGTGATTCGGCGATCACAACTATACATGCTTTTCCTTTCCCTTTAAACTCGGAGGACAACGTCGATCATCATCATTGTTTTCCATGACTAGCAGATCTCAAACTTCCAGAGAGAGAGAGAGAGAGAGAGAAAGAGAGAGAAAGAGAGAGAAGAAGGAAGATTGGATATTGGAATATATTTGGAAAAGGGCCAGAAGAGTCACTTGTTTGATGAATTTTTCAAAATGGGCTGTCAAGTACGTAGATCGATTGAAAATTTAAAAGCAATACTAGAGAGATTCAATCCAAATTTCAAAAATTTCCACTGAGTAATTCTAGTATATGAAAGTTAGATAATAGAAAAGCAAAAGATAATTTCTTAAATTCGATCGCCCCTTGATTTGGAAATGGAATTAAAAGCCCAAACTATGTTTGGATTTGCTTTAAGAACCTCTGCATGTAGATGATTTCCAAATAGAAAAATCAATCGGGAAAGAAACTATCGGTATCAACAATTGCACAACCCAAACAGAGAACCAAAGAGAATAGAATCGAAGAAAAAACATTTCTATGTTCGAGAAACAAGACCTAGAAGTTGCTACTTAAACAAGTCATAATGTTTAACATACTGTCATGCATGTGGCTGCTGACATGAGATCAAAGATGGTCAAGCTAGGCAAAAGGCTCACCCTTCTAATTTCCTTTTGGTTTTTCAGATTTTACGCAAGTGGAAGCTGCATGTTGTGGAGATGGGAAGGTCAATGGTACGTGAATCCTACTGCACACCAGATGCTAATCTTTGTTCAATCCGCGACCATTACTTGTTCTGGGATCTATTCCATCCAACACAGGCAGCTTCTAAGTTGGCAGCTGTGACCCTCTACTATGGAGGGCCAAAATTTGTATCACCAATTAACTTTTCTCAGTTAGCTGAGACTAGCAGCAAAATTAACAAATTGTGTCTTTAATAGCAAACTCGTTTTCTTTCACTTCTTTTCTATCGATCTTTAGACAAGCAGAAACATATATATTGATTCTGTTACTGCATAATTCATTCTGTAATGAAGATTTATTATGAAAATTAGCAAAGCCTATTCATTCAGAGGTAAAGATGTACTTGTCAGCTTCCCCTTGCTTTATAAATATGAAGGTTGAATAGGAACTAGAACAACAAAGAAACCAAAGTGTAGAGTAAGAAAAATTGAGTAGAGTAGAAAGAAAAAAACATAATCATGGCGTAGCATCATTCTACATTTCTAGATGTCATGGATTCTGTGTTACTCTTCAACAAACCAAGTTTCTTTAATTCGTTTGTGGTTCAATTTTGGAGGTGGCCGGGATATAGTTTGATTCTTTTATTGTAGAGAAATTATCACAAATAGTACCTCACAAATAGGTCATTCATCACTTCGGTACTTCACTTTTGAATTCAAATTCATATCTAAGATCAGTACCTGCCGTTAGTAACACCGTTAATTTTATTGAAAAGTTAACGGTGTTACTAACTGCAGGTGCTGATTTTAAGTAGGCATTTGAATGTAAGATATCGAAGTGATAATTTTCAAAAATAAGGTACTCAAATGATGAATGACCTATTTATGAGGTATCATTCATAATAAAGAGTCTCTTTATTGTAATGTCAAAACTTAGAATCAACAAATAATGTTGAATTGTGATACAATATTCACTTTCCAAAGAATCGATTTAATCAAGTTGCATTAATGAAATTTATATTTTCTTAGTTTTGATGATATGCAATTGAAGATTGTGAAATATAATATGTCGAAGACTCTGTTGTTCTAATGTCAGCTAGCAGACCCGTTTCCAACCTATCTCTATGAAAAGACAAAACAAAAACGACGCGGAATCATCTCCTTCTTTCTCTCTAATCTAGGAACACATTTGATTACGAGGTCTAGTTTGCAAAAGGGGTAGTTTTCTTGAGGAAACTCAAGCTTGAATTCTCTCCTCAGCGCTTTGATTCGGGTCTTAATTGACTAGAATCTACAAAAGAGGAGGAAGTTACCTCTGTGTCAAGCTGCATTAACTTTTCTCTTGTTATCTGGTTCCTTTAGATATCTTCTGCAACTGGGAAGATACTTTTCTGACATGCTTTGTCAACAATAATTTCGTTAGCTTTGGACAGTTATTGCTGCTAAGGTTGTTGTACCTACTTCCTTTGAGTTTGGTTTTGTACCCCTTTGCTACACACCAAAGGTGGATTTGTGATAAACTTTAATTTTTTAAGCTTAATCTTGGTGGTACTTGTACCATAAAGGCTATCTAATAGAGGCGGTGATGGCTTCTAGTTCAAGAGATCGGGAGGAAATACCCTATGAGGAGGATGGGATTATTGAGGCAATAGCCTGCAACTTTGAGAGTAGTGTAGACTTGTTAGATCTGGAGCAGGGGATAGATCTGGTTGGTACTCTCATTGCAGATTCCTAATTCTAACGGTATTAAGCTACACTACAAGAAATGTGGAGAAGTATGGGCCAAATTCGAATCATCCCTCTGAAGAGAAATGTGTATGTAATCACTGTTGGCTCCGAGAATTTGGGGAAGAAGCTGGTTTGTGGCAGTCCATGGAACATGAAGGGGTACTATTTTGATGTCAAGATTTGTCAGAATCACCTCGCTGTGGATGATATTGAACCAGATCGAGCATCGTACTGGGTTCAAGGGCATGGTATACCAAAGGAACAACTGTTATATGAAAATGGAGTCAAACTAGCAAGGATGCTTGGGGAGATGTTAGATGTTGAGAATCCTCTCAAAGTAGGTCATCGGGGATACTTGAGGATGCGGGTGGATCTTAACATTAAACGACCACTACCAACATTTTGTCAGATACCAATGAGTGATGGGTCGATGACGAAAGTAAGGTTGAAGAGGTTTTGCAGCAAGTATGGGCGCATCAGACATATTGTCCAAGATTGTAATCGCCAAATTAATCCAGTCCTTATTAATCTTGGTGTGATCTATGATCATTCTATTGTAGCTGACCCGCCACACAGAGCTATTTTCACTCAATCATACCATCCAACCCTTTAGAACTTCCACTAAGTTCATAAACCCAGCTACTTTCAGACGTCATATGCAGTGTCAGGAAAGACAGGATTTTGAGAGGCTAAGTGTGGCTAAACAAGAGGCCGTAGAAAGAGAGATTACGGAGGCTAGCAACCGAGCTAATGCTGGGATTATTGTCAACAACAACCGGTTTGTGGAAGATCCAAAACGAGTTGGAGAGATTTCGGCGAGTTTTGGCCGGAATATTGGAATGGCTAGGGCATGTATGGGAAGCTCGAATGATCTGCTGGGTAATGAGAGGCATGCATTTTTTTAATCAGAATGCGTCAGTGGTTGAAGAGTGTGCCAATGATACTGACGTTGCATGTACAAGAGACCCACGATCTATGACTGTAGATTTGAATGGTGGAGCGGGATTTGAATTTAGTCAAAGGTTCGGATCCAAATGGGATACTAGAGTCAGTGAAATCCTGGATACAAACAACTATCGACCACGTGGTGTGGTTGGGCTTGGTGAAAGCAACAATTTGGGGAGAGGAACAACTTGGGCTTTCAACAACACTGGACTTGTATTTGTAAATGAGCCATGCACAATTGAGATGCCTGCGCTGGAGTCCAACCCCCACCATCATAATGGGCATCATATTGGGCCATAAATAACGGAGCTAAACTCAACGAGCTCGACTTCCAGTTTAGTGGGATCAAAACGAAATGGGTCAAGCATAGTGGAGAAGAAGGGGAAGAAGGCCAAGGGGAACTGTATTTCGAATATGAAGATGGCATCAAAAGTTACAGCAAGAGTGTATCAAAGGAGTAGAAAGACTAAAAAGGAGAGCAAGACCTTGATCATGTCTACTGGTGAACAGCCTGCACCCAGTAATGGAAATGATAATGTGTTGCTGAGCACAATGGTTAGGAAAACAAAGAAGAACGGCACTGGCAGCTAGCCTCATTCAGCTGCAAGAGACCAATGATTTACACCTCCTGGAACTGTCAAGGCTTGGGGAAGTCTTTAACAGTTCAATCGTTGAGGGAAATCATTTGTTCCCATCCCCTAGATATGGTGTTCCTCTCAGAAACTCGCCAAAGTTGTCATTATGTCAAAAAACTAAGAAGAGAAATGGGTTACTATAAGGGATTTTGTGTTGATCCGGAAGGAATTGCAGGAGTTCTAGCTTTGTGGTGGAAAACAAGTGTCAAAGTGGAGGTTAAGGATTACTCTAAGAATGTTATTGACATTGTGGTAGTTGAAGTGGCGAGCAGAAGGGCCATTAGATGTAGTTGGATTTATGGCCCTCCATATCAATCAGAGAAAGATGCCTTCTGTTAGTATTGCATCATTAGTTGTACGATTAACATACTCATCCACTTAAGCAGATTAGCAACACCCATCGGACCACCCTAAAGACCACCAAGGAGGCTTCAACTTCACTCACCAGACCCACCCCTTCCGAGCGCGCACGCGCCCGTGGAGGGGACGCCCGAACGCACGGATCACACACCAGCAACCACACCAGTCCCACATCGAAGAACACCATCAGGCTCCAAACTCAACCACCTATATAGGTAAGGCATTAAAATACAAGTAAGATCATCCCATCGAGAGCCAGCTGACTCACTCGATTCATATCACTCTACTCGCACATTCGATTGACTGTTATATCCAATACATCATCTGACTTAGGCATCGGAGTGTTGAAGGCGGGCCACCCCGTCTTGACCCCTGACCGCCTGTTTCGTTGTTGTATTCTTCTAACAGCTGCACCCGAATGCCCGAGAGAAAGAGGAAGCGCCCGACAAGAGAATCCACCGCCCGAAAGGAGAGCCCGCACGCACGAAGAGAAGGAAAGCGCCCGTCCATCCGAATAGCCCCAGCGGTCGGACACACCAGGAGGAGAAGGAAGTCAATCGTACGACGAGAGAAGGAAGGAGTATCCGTGGAAGTGTATTCGTTTTGCTTCTGCCCCGTCATGCCCCCGCGCGTGATTCGGTAGAAACATCTGGCGCCGTCTGTGGGAAACTTACAAATTGCAAACCTCGTATAAACACCACGAAAATCAAAGGTCCACATGCTCAACCCGGTGACTAACGACAGCAACACTCTCGATGGGGAGACGCCGCCAGACTCGCAGGGGCGGAATGTACTAGCGACCGACAGGGACGATGGCGAGGGACGCATCAACAGCCTGGTCCAGGAGTTACGGGAGGCGGCGCTCGAGAGAGCAGAGGAGCGCCAGATCTGCCAGAGGTTGGAGGAACGACTGGACGCACTCATCAGCCAGCAGATGGGGCAGCACGAGGAGACCCAGGAGACCACCAGCGAGGAGCAACACCCGCTCGGCGGGATCAACGCCCAGGCGGCCCGAGCGCCCTCGCCCGTGGAAGAATCGGCGCCCCCGACGAACAACGCTCTGATCCTTCGAATGGAGGAGCTGGCGGAGGAAGTGTCGCGCCTGCGCAAGGAGGAGCTGGCCGGTCAGGGCGGGACGTTCGTCCCCCGGGTCAGTCCGTTCTCGACACACATACTGGAAAGGGGAAGGGACCCCCACGCGAAGATAACAAAGATCGCTCGATTCGACGGGAGCGGAGATCCACGTGCGCACATGGACGAGTTTCGATCCACCACGGACGGAACCCGGTATTCAGACCCAACCTTGTGTTTCTTGTTCCAGGAAACGCTGGCGGAGGAAGCACGGAGCTGGTTCTACTAGATCCCGCCAGGGTCCGTCCATTCATTCCTCGAGCTGGCGGAGAGCTTCCAGAAGCGCTATCGGCTCCAAGGCAAATACAACACCACGGACATCCTCCTCAAGGCCCGCCAAGGGACGGACGAGAGCCTGTCGAGCTACATCAACCGATGGAGGACGCTCGCAAGTACGTGCAGGGACCTTGATAAGCGGGTGGCCAAGGTCGCCCTGATGGATAATCTACTCGCCACCCCTTTCGTAGAGAAACTTGTGAGGAAGGAGCATCTCGACTACGACGAGATCATGGACCTGATTGTACAGAAGGCGTTAGTGGAGACGCGAGTGTACGGGCCCGCCTCCGAACCCAGTTCCAGCAGACCAGAAGCGACAGGCGCCCGACCACGACAGCCGGCAGACGACGAAAGACCAACCGGGGACTTCAACAGGAACCGGGACACACGCAGACAGAACTACCAGAGACCTTTCTTCCGCGACCATCAGGGCAACAACTACGACCAGACGCGGGGGCAAGCACAGCTGGACGCCCGTTTTCCACCGGCACTGCGCTACCGACCGGCGGGACAGGAGGTCTTTACGATCGACAGGCAGTCGCCCGAGCACCTGCTCCGCCTGCATCGACATCGGATTCCGCCACCAAACAACATGACGAAAGCAGGGGCTCCGACCGACCAACTCCCGGACGTATGGTGCGAATTCCACAACGCCGCCACCCATCATACCAACAGCTGCATTATGCTGAAAAAGGCCCTTGAAGACTTGAAGGACGAACGGATAACCCTTCCCAGGGCAGAAGGACGACAACACCGGGCGAACGTCGGCACCCGTGGGACTATCAACACGATATCCGGGGGTAAGCGCAAGGAGAGAACATCATCGCCCGACCGCACGAGCAAGGAAGTACTGACAATCGGGACAGGAAGAGCGCCCAAGGCAGGAAGGAAACAGGCGCCCACCATCAGCTTCACAGCAAGAGACGAGGAGGAGAACCCGAAGGACAGCACCCTACCGTTCGTGATCGACGCGATCATTAACCAATTCCTTGTGAAGAGGGTGCTAGTAGACAGTGGGGCGTCTGTGAACATCATATATTTTGACGCATACACGGCGCTCGGACGGCCCGCCAGCAAGATAACGCAGGACCATGAGTGCATCGCCAGCTTCACGGGCGAAACATCGTATCCAATCGGGAGTGATAGCCTCCGGATCGAAATTGGCACGCCCGACTCCCCGCACGGCGAGATCCGAACGGACTTCATCATCATGGACACCCCCTCCCCCTACAACGCCATTCTCGGGAGGCCAGGGATCTGCAAACTAAAATTGATCGTCGCAGGGCATCTGCTCTTGGGAAGATTCCCAACCGAGCGTGGGATCGGGCACGTTCGGGGATATAATCACGAGGAAACCATAGAGCCTCGGGGCAGGCAGTAGATTCTCGCCTTGGGGCCCACGAATCGAAAGGCGCGATCCACGCGCGAACGGCGAGAAACCACACCTCAGTTGATTTGCTGAAAGGGCGAGGAAACGGACCGCCCGATCGTTTAGACCAGCGCATTCGAACCCAACCAACCCAACTGGGGGACTGGGAGGCAATCCAACGGAGGAGGGACACCCCGCCCGTGGAACGTCCAACATTTGGAGGAAGTACTCTCATTAGAATCTTATTGTATTGTACTTTTGTTGTGCTCTTTCCATTTGGTTTATATTTGCGCGCCCGTTCGTCCTTACCCCGCCCGCCCCTGTACTCGGGGGACTGGGGATGGGTCGCTCGCGCATGTATAACACGGTTAAAACCCATAGCCACTCAAAGCAACGGAGTGGGCGCACGTTCGCGCGTAAATTGCTCAAAAGATGCCAAAAAAAAAAGAACTTCATTCATTTCGCCCAATTACAAAGCCTACTCTATTACAAAGGAAGGAAAAGGAAGACTACTCTACATCCGCCCCCGTATCAACATCCAGCTCTTCACCCTCCTCCGACGATGCCGCCGCAACAGTTTCCACCTGCTCGCCCGGATCTATCCGCATGACCACCGGCTCCAGCTCCGCCTCAGCAGATCCGCCAGAAGGCCCCACCTCCCTCTCGTACGAAGGAAATCGAGCTCCCGTCAGCCTCTCAACCTCAGACTCCAGAAACGCCTCCCGGGCGGCTGCTTCAGCACGCACGCGCTTTAGCACGCCTCGCAGACACTCCACCTCGGCCACGGCCTTATCCCGGTCAATCCGCGCCAGAGCTTCACAGGCAGCAGCTTCACACTCCACCTCGGCCACGGCCTTATCCCGGTCAATCCCGGTCAATCCGCGCCAGATCCTTAGCCTTATCTTGACTGGCCACCAACAGCTCCACCACCTTCCGGTGCTCCAGCGCGTCGGCCCTGAGGCGTGCAAGTTCCGCAACTTCCCGCGAACGGATGCGGAAGACCTGCTGCATCAGGCGGGTACACGCACCAAAGACCGCATCCAGCCCATCAGGCGCGGCATCTTCCAGCGGTTGCAGCAAGGACGCAAGGGAGGCAGCACCATCCACCAGCGCACAGCGCAGCCCATCCACAACATCACCACTCGACCCCGGAGCGGGGCCGGGAAGGGAGCCTTCCGTCCGCGCCCTCTCCTCGCCTTCCCCTTGCTCGGAAGACTTTGGCAGACCCAAAGATCGAGGCGGAGAAGACTGATGAGATAGGTATCGGGGAGGACTCGAAGGTCGACTGGCAGACGAAGGCGCCACGGGCGCACGACTTGACGACCAAAGCGCCAGAACAACCTCCCGCCTGCCCCCGACATCATCTCGCTCGGACTGACGCCGTTCACACCCTACCTGCTGTTGTTCGCGCTCCGCCCGGGCCTGGTCCTTGGATCCGGCCGCATCACCTGGTGGCGGGCGTGGAGCATCCGCTTGCATCTCTTGGACGAGCGAGGCAGGAACATCCACATTCGCAACAGGAATCTTGGTTGGGGTACTATCCACCGGGACGAACGGGCCACCACCATCATCCGCCACCTTGTGGACATTCGCGGCAGCACTCCGCATTCTGAGCAAACGACGCTTGACCACTTCATCCATATCGGTGGCCGCGGACTTTATTCTTCACTGCAAGCACACGCACGGAAGGTTAGGCAAACAGATACAAACACTTCATCAATCTGTACTATTCCTATTCTTTGCTAGAAAACTACAACACAGCTGGCATGGCCTGACGGCACGCCTGCGCCCGTCGGGCACTCGCCCGTACCGAGCGTGCGAGAAGACTGGGGGACTTCCGCCCGCATGGCACACGCCAGGGTACACTGGGCGCACGGACGAAAGAGGCAACACTTGGCAGCAGACAAACCACCAGAAACACCAAAACCCACCAAATACCACCCAACACAGATCAAACCCACCCCACCTCAAGAACACGCCCTGTTCTTGAAAAGCAACAAACCCAGAACAAGCCCACCAATCCAAGAAACACAAACCAAAAACGGGAAACAAACAGAAACAGGGTAAAGGGCCTCACCAATTCGGCCTCTTTACGGTGGAGAGGAGGATCGCCAACGAAGAAACTCCGGCAAGAAAACGAAGAGCAGCAGAAATCTAAGGAGGAACAGTGGGCAGAACTTCGGCAAAATATAAAAGTGATAAAGAGAAGACGAGGATCACACCCCTATTTATACTAATCGCCCGACGTCAGCCAGCGAACACCAGCCGTCCACTCCCGCGTGTCCACCGTTGGATCATGACGCGTGGCCCAGACTGGTTCACTCACCCTTCTCAGTAACCGTACCAACCTATCATCTTCCCGCCTTGAATTCAAACCCTAGCACGATCTCCACCAGTTCGACACATGGCACCTATGCACCACTCCCACGCACCCACGCGCGTGACGCCTGCCCTTCAAGCAATCATGACAACAGCAGCATTTAAACGCCCGGCCCATGCTGGCATTAAATGCGACGAATGGCATTTACTACACCGGTTCCCAGGGGGAAGGTCAAAAGGCATGTCACCCCAACCGCCTCATCGGTGCACCACCAAATCCAAGGCAAGACACACTACCCGCACGACCAGTGAACACAGACCACTCGCGCACGTCCAAACAAGGTAAACACCACCGCGCACGAAGGGAACTCCCCTCCGTGCGCACAGCGGTAAGAACTGACGCTACGGTTTAGGCGGCAACAGGCATGGCGCGCTAAACTGGACGGGCGACGGGTGTGGGGTACGTCTTCCCCGTACACACAAGTATACAGGTTGCCTATCGTGAAAAGGCAGGGGGCCCGTCCTCCCCTTGCAGACCCTAAAACCAACAGGCGAACCAACAGGCGACGGATGTGGGGTACGTCCTCTCCGTCCGCACAAATGCAGGCCGGATTAGATGCCAGAGGTATGGGGCCCATCCCCTCTCTGGGCGTTCCAAAATCAGTAGGTGGCAACAGGCATGGGGTCCGTCCCCTTTCTTGCGCGCGCTAAGGGTGACACGGGCGTGGGGTTCTTCCCCTCCGTGCGGCAGCTCATTCCTAGCAGAGGCATGGGGCCCGTCCCCTCTCTGGGTACCCCAAAATCAATGGGTGCCACGGGCGTGGGGTTCTTCCCCTTCGTGCGGCAGCTCATTCCTAGCAGAGACATGGGATACGTCCCCCCTCCTGACGAACTAAAATCGGTTTACACGACAACAGGCATGGGGTCCGTCCCCTCTTTGCGCGCGCTAAACGCGATAGGCGACCACGGGCGTGGGGTTCTTCCCCTCCGTACGCCAACTAAGTCTTAGTAGGGATGTGAGGCCCGTCCCCCCCTATAGGCCACAGACACGACGCGGGTGTGGGGTGTGCCCCTCCTCGACGATCGCAAAAGTACAAGCCGAATTAGTGGGGCTAAGCTCGATGGGCGACACGGGTGTGGGGTTCTTCCCCTCCGTGGGCGTAACGTTAACGATCGATTCGCCGACTCGGATTCCGGTAAGGGTATGGGGTCCGTCCCCTCCTTCAAAGGCCCAAGACCGATTAGCGTAGACCGGGTATGGGGTCCGTCCTCTCCGGGCGCGAAATCTTCCCGGGTTAGGCGGCAGAGGCCTCTGCGCGCGCTAAGTCCGAAGGGCGGCACGAGTACGTGATCGTGGGCACCGCAACACTTGTAGGTCGCGGTCCTGATCGACCCGTTGACGCTACAGCGTACACGACGGCATCCTCGTTGACGTACGGCGTGCGCAGTATACCCCATCGCTGGCGTACGGACAACATTTACATACACTTGCACATCATACCACATATTCATGCATCATACCATACACACCATACATATATACCTATATATCTATATACCCCTATATATCTATATACCTCTATATCTATATGTCTGTATATCTATATGTCTGTGTCTATATCTGTTGAACTTATATATGTTTGCAAGACCGACCCCACGGGCGCGCGGGCCCAAACTAGCAACATCAGTTTGGACGCCGGGCCCAGAATACAGGAACAGGTACACACTCGGACGCCCAGGTCCCACTCCATCATGCAAGCCCTTTCTTGACCAGAGAGTTGGGGGACTTGGGGGTTACAGGATCATACACCACTGCTCAATCGGATAAGTATTCTTGTTAATCGCACACCCTTTTTCAACTCCCCAGTCAAGAAAGTTCTCTTTGACTTGGGGACTTGGGGGACTTGTTAGTATTGCATCATTAGTTGTACGATTAACATACTCATCCACTTAAGCAGATTAGCAACACCCACCGGACCACCCTAAAGACCACCAAGGAGGCTTCAACTTCACTCACCAGACCCACCCCTTCCGAGCGCGCACGCGCCTGTGGAGGGGACGCCCGAACGCACGGATCACACACCAGCAACCACACCAGTCCCACATCGAAGAACACCATCAGGCTCCAAACTCAACCACCTATATAGGTAAGGCATTAAACTACAGGTAAGATCATCCCATCGAGAGCCAGCTGACTCACTTGATTCATATCACTCTACTCGCACGTTCGATCGACTGTTATATCCAATACATCATCTGACTTAGGCATCGGAGCGTTGAAGGCGGGCCACCCCGTCTCGACCCCTGACTGCCTGTTCATTGTTGTATTCTTCTAACAGCTGCACCCGAACGCCCGAGAGAAAGAGGAAGCGCCCGACAAGAGAATCCACCGCCCGAAAGGAGAGCCCGCACGCACGAAGAGAAGGAGAGCGCCCGTCCATCCGAATAGCCCCAGCGTTCGGACACACCAGGAGGAAAAGGAAGTCAATCGTACGACGAGAGAAGGAAGGAGTATCCGTGGAAGTGTATTCGTGTTGCTTCTGCCCCGTCACGCCCCTGCGCGTGATTCGGTAGAAACACCTTCTGGGACTCAAGGAAAATAAGAAATTGGAGGGATGATTTGCCTAGAATGGTCATTGGAGATCTCAATGAACTACTTTGGAGCTGTGAGAAAAGTGGTGGTACAGCCTGGATCGATGGGAAGTATATTCACCTTAGGGATTTCATTGAGATAAACCAACTGCTGGATTTGGGGTTTGTAGGATCCAGCTTTACTTGGGTGAAGAAGGAGGATGGTGAGATAATGCTATAGGAGAGACTGGATAGGTTTGTCTTCAGTGAAGATTGGGTGATTAGTTGGCCTGAAACTAGAGTTACTCATCTCCCAAGAATTGGGTCTAACCATTGCCCTCTCCTTGTGGAAACATCCCCCAAAACAAAGAAAAAGCAATTTACCTTCAAGTTTGAGTCATTTTGGACTGAAGACGAGGACAGTAGAAAGATTATTCAGAAGGGGTGATTAGGTAGTAGATCAAGAACTAACCAGAGTAGATGGAGAGCAAATTTGATTATGATCCGATCAAATTTGATCAAATGGAGCAGGAAGAAATTTAAAGGGGACAAGGAAGAGATACAGAGGTGTATGGAGTCTTTGAAACAAATTCAAGCCAGTGATTATAACTATGGGCTACAAGAACATGATGGGATCCTTGTAAAGCTAGGAGAACTCTGGGAGAGAGAAGAAGCTTTTTGGCATCAACGGTCACGCATTGGCTGGCTAAAAGCAGGTGATTCTAACTCCTGTTTATTTCACCTAACTAGTATTCAGAGAAGATAAAAGAATAAGATTCTTAGAATACTTGATGAAAATGGTTGTTGCTTGGAGGAGGAGGACAAGATTAGAAGAGAGTTTGAGCTGTACTTTGAAAGAGTGTATAAAACAAGTGGCTCAAGGAGCTGAGGCTCGGCTATAAATGGAGTGAAGAGACTTGTTACTTCTAATATGAATTTGATACTCACCATTACTAAGCACTAAATTAACATTTATTACTCAACAACAATGAGTCAATTAAAACCCTTTTTGGTAGATGTAACATTGGTAAATAGGGATCGTTCTTAACCGGGGATTGAGGGTGCATGCATAACTATGCTAGGTTTAAATGGGGGTGCGAGTTTTTGGTTACTAAATTCCTACAAATTTTAAGGTAAAACATCCTAAACTAATATATTTACAAGGATCGACTCATCTTTCACCTAACTCTTTAGAACCTACCAAATTACATGCAAACTATTAGTTCTAAGTCTTTAGCTACTAATTTCATGCATATCTCTCGAAAGTAAAGTGTAGGGATTGCCCTAACATTTCCATCGATTTAAGGTGGGATTGCCCTGCAATAAATCAAAGCGTTAAGCATAAAATATCACATGAAAGCTAAAGATCAAAACGTGGGAGATCACATGAACTTGATAAAATTACAAACCAAAAATACTTCAACAAATTTGTCCATACAAACCAAGAAATAACACGAGAAGTGAAGAGTAGAAGTCATGGTTACACTTTTTGATGTCGGGATTGCCCTAGTCTACTTGATGTAATCGTGCCTTCAAAGGATGGAAAGAAGCACTAAGGATTGCCTTGAATACTTCGGTGGAGGAAGGTAGTTGATGAGCTTTGGAGTGGACGGCTTCTTGGTATTCCTTGGAGAGATTTTTGGACGTGAGGATGTTGTTTTGTGAATGGAGGGCGGCTTCTTGGATGATTTCGGCTTTGGGAGGAGAGGAAAAGTATTTAGGCGGAGTTTTGGCTTCTAAAATGAGTGATCCCTTGCTTTGAGGCCGAGCTCCCCTTTATATAGGAGAAGGAAAGCCTAGTTCGACTCCTTCTAGGACTCTAACTAGTCCATCCGGGTAACCTGACCCTTCTCCACGAAAACAGGAATATCTCTCGTTCTAGGAATCCAAATTGTGTAATTCCGGTTGCGTTGGAAACTAGACTTCTATATCTTTCCAACCATATGCTAATCGCGTCTAGATTCATCCGTATCTATTCACAGTGGCCTTTTTAAGTGGGCTGATGTACAAAGGCCGATTTCTGATAATTCATTTTAATCCATCTTCTTTTTTTGGGGTTCTTTGGACATGCTCTTGGTCTTTGATCTATCTTCATTAATCTTGATCCATTCTTGAGTAATTTGGGCTTCCATTTAGGAATAGGGTCGACATTTTTAATATATAAGCAAACCCGTGACAAATCCTTCTTCTAGGTGGACTAGGATTTCAATTCTTCATTTTTCTGCGCTTTTGCTCCATTTTGCATTCTTTATTGTTCCTCCTTTATTTTCAACCTAAACACATAAAGTAAATTAGAAACATATTCACTAAGGTCAAAACAAAGCTAAATATAAAGAGAAAGACGTTAAGAATCAAGCATAAAATGCGTAGATCAAATTCCCCCACACTTAGACTTTGCTAGTCCCTAGCAAAATCTAAATAAAAGAAAGACTAAAAATAAGACAACACACAAAAATCCAATGTTGGAGATAATCTCCTTATTGGGAAGATTTTAAGGATTTTTAAATAATACAAACACTACTAAGCCCTTAGTCAAATTTGTCTCAGAAAATTCTTCAAGTCTATGGCGATGGAATCATAATGTTTTCACATAAATGTTCAATGAATTCAATAGATAATAGAGATATGATCATGTCATGAACAAGTAAGACGTGGAGAAAACAATGGTGATGTTAAAGCTGTGCATGTTTCGAATAAAGTTCAAATCAACTCACATGGTTGCACTCATCATATTTTCACTCATGAAAAGGGTTCACTCAAAGTGTATATGAATTGAATCGAAAACCTCATGAATATAATGAATTACTTGCACAAATGAACCAAAACCATATGCTTACTCATGCAGCTTACTTCACAGATTGAAAGCTACTCATCTTAAGGATTAAAAAGGACTTTTAAGGGTTGTAATGGGGCTTAGGCTAAGACATTCAAAAATATGGATATGTGGTGGTTAAGGTCATTCAAAAGACTTAGTCAAAGCACCAAAGCATCATCAAATTCATTCGTCCCCCTCTCAAAACGTCACCATGTATAAAGTTTAAGTACACGGGCCAGATTTCATCTTGTTGGACCCTAACTTCATTCTAAACTTCCCTTGAGCTTTTGTAAACAGGATAAAGGCCATATTTCTTCACTTTTGGGCCTTCAATTCAATACAAACTCCAAATCCACAAGTATGGGGGACATTAATCCAAAATTTAACATCTAAATCACATTGCTGAAAAGCTTCTTTTTTTTTCTTTTCTTTTTTCTATTTTCGGCAATTGCAAACTTTTTTCAAGGTATTTGGACAAGTCTATCCCCATACACACATCTCCTCATGATGTTCACACCATCTCCATGATTCTAGCTTCAAAAATCCCCACCAAGTCTTTTGAACAAGGGTACGGATATTCTACACTAGGTTAAAGTGTTTAGATATGTATGGTAATGAAATAAAGGCATAATGTGGGCTCAAATGGGTTATCTAGGGGTGTCGCAACTCGTGCGCACAAATGGGACACATGGCAATTTGGCAAAGTGGTGGATATCCTAAGTGCCTTTAATCACATCCAAAATCAGAGTATGTATCAACTATAAGCTTTGCAAATTGACATGAGTAAGTTCTAGTATTCTCTAGTTCATTAAGATCTATGGCAAGTGAGTATATGCATGATTTTGAGACCTATATCTAATATGCACGAAATTTCACTTGAAAGAAGTGTTTAAGGCTCAAAATCTCACTTAAGGCTCATATGATTCAAAACTTATTCTCATATGCAATTTTTGTACCAAGTTTTATCAAACCATATCTACTACATGTCATAAAACTCAAAAGATATCTCAATTAGCACATGAATTCATCCTTAATGATATGCAACGCCATTTTTGTATTCTTTTCGGTCCAATTTCATCGTAGACTAACTAAGGGCATCCTAAAGACTCTTTAAAACGCTAAGTTAAACAAAAAGACTCACAACAATTTTTTTAGGGCATCATCCACTGGAAGGTTCCCTTGTCCGCCCGTTTTTACAATTTATTACTCAAATAAGTTGTAAACCCCTCCCCCACACTTAAACTCTACATTGTCCTTAATGTACTAAAGTAAAGCATAGAATTCAAGCATAAGAGGAAGGACTCACGAAAATCTATCTAAGAGATTAAAAGCAACGAAAATGTAAAAGAGATAGGGGAAGAGAATGCAAATCTGTTGTAGACTCCTCCATTGGGTTGCCTCCCAACAAGCGCTTGTTTTTTAACGTCTTCCAGCCTAGACGTGATGCATCATTCATGTGTTTGAAGTTGGTGGCTCATAAAGCTTCTCATCCTCAACGATGACTTCCTTGAAATTTGTATAGTATGGCTTCAACCGATGGCCATTGACTTTGAACTCATTACCAGATATCGGACTTTTGATCAAAACAGCTCCATGTGAGAAAACTTCAATCACAATGAAAGATCTGATCCATCTTGAGCGTAACTTTCCCGGAAAAAGCTTGAGACGCGAGTTAAATAAGAGAACTTGTTGACCAATCTCAAACTCCTTCCGTCGGATCATCTTGTCATGAAACATCTTTGTCTTCTCCTTGTAGATCCAAGCATTGTCAAACGCATCATTCCGGATTTCCTCTAACTCACACAACTGCAATTTTCGATGTAATCCAGCTTCATCCTTGTCCATGTTAAATTTCTTCACCGCCCACCAAGCTTTGTGCTCTAGCTCCACCGGAAGATGACAAGACTTCCCATAAACAAGTCGATAGGGTGACATGCCTATAGGGGTTTTGTATGCCGTTCTATATGCCCACAAAGCATCATCCAAACACTGGCTCTAATCTCTGTGGTTGGGCTTGATAGTTCGCTCTAAGATCTTCTTGATTTCTCGATTTGATACCTCTGCCATGCCATTTGTTTGTGGATGATAAGGTGTAGAAACTTTGTGGTTGACCCCATATTTCCTCATCAATGCCTCAACTGTCTTGTTGCAAAAGTGACTCCCTCCATCGCTGATTAGAACGCGCGGCATTCCAAACCTTGAAAATATGTTCGTTTTCAGGAAATCTGTAACAACTCGCGAATCATTAGTACTAGTGGCTTTTGCTTCCACCCATTTCGAAACATAATCAACAGCGAGTAAAATGTAAGTGAAACCATTAGATGAAGGAAAAGGTCTCATAAAATCAATGCCCCAAACATCAAAAATTTCGACATTTAGTATGTAAGTTTGTGGCAACTGATCTCGAGGTCCGAGATTACCGGATCTTTGACACCTATCACACTTAGCACAAAAGTCGTTAAAATCACGAAACAGGTTAGGCCAAAAGAAACCACAATCTAACACCTTAATGGCTGTCTTTTTCGAACCAAAGTGACCTCCACATGCACCATTGTGACAAAACTCAAGAATAGATGCAAACTCATCATCCGGAACACACCTTCTAATCACTAAATCAGCACATTGTTTCCATAAGTAAGGTTCATCCCAAATAAAGGTCCTAGCATCACTTCGAAGTTTGTCACGTTGAGCCTTGTGCATAAATGATGGAAACTCACCGGTAACTAAATAGTTTACAATATCCGCATACCAAGGAGTTTCAGAGGCACTTACCTGAAGTCCGAAGAGTTGTTCATCCGGAAAATTCTCTTCAATTGCAACGTTGGACTTCTCTTTAACAATCCTAGATAGGTGATCGGCCACCACGTTCTCTACTCCCTTTTTGTCCTTGATTTCCACATCAAACTCTTGTAGAAGTAGTATCCACCGTATGAGCCTCGGTTTTGCATCCTTCTTCTGCATCAAATATTTCAAAGCTGCATGATCAGTGTAAATTAAAACCTTACTTTGAAGTAAATAGGATCGGAACTTGTCCAATCCAAACACCACCGCCAACATCTCCTTCTCGGTTGTTATGTAGTTGGCTTGAGCATCATCAAGTATCTTAGAAGCATAATAAATGGCGTATGACTTCTTATCTCTCTGTTGTCCCAATACAGCTCCAACAGCATAATCCGATGCATCACACATAAGTTCAAATGGTTTAGACCAATCCGGAGCACAAAGAATAGAGGCACTTGTCAACAACTCCTTAAGC
This sequence comes from Geum urbanum, assembly GCA_946800695.1. Taxonomy (NCBI): domain Eukaryota; kingdom Viridiplantae; phylum Streptophyta; class Magnoliopsida; order Rosales; family Rosaceae; genus Geum; species Geum urbanum. The sequence goes on along the minus strand of OX327002.1, from coordinate 39,274,193 downwards.
TTCTCAAATGCAACGCCACATTCATCATCAAAAACAAAGGGAATGTCCTTCTGAAGCAGCTTGCATAAGGGACGTGAGATGTGGGAAAAGTCTTTGATGAACCTCCTGTAGAAACCTGCGTGTCCAAGAAAAGAACGAAACTCTCTAACCGAAGTCGGAGAGGGTAAGTACCGCACAAGATCTACCTTAGATTTATCAACTTCTATACCCTTTTTCGAAACAATGTGACCTAAGACAATCCCTTGAGTGACCATAAAATGACACTTCTCCCAATTAAGTACCAAGTTCGTTTCAACGCATCTTTGCAAGATTAACTCTAAGTGATCTAAACATGCATCGAAGTCCCTCCCAAATACACTAAAATCATCCATAAAAACCTCGATTATTTTCTCAATGTAATTGGAAAAGATAGAGAGCATGCATCGTTGAAACGTACCTGTGGCGTTACAAAGTCCAAATGGCATGCGACGATAAGCAAACGTTCCAAAAGGGCATGTGAACGTTGTTTTCTCTTGATCCTCCTCAGCAATGCTAATCTGGTTGTAACCCGAATATCCATCAAGGAAGCAATAGTATGAATGTCCAGCCAATCTCTCAAGCATCTGATCAATGAATGGCAAGGGAAAGTGATCCTTTCGAGTGCTGGCGTTGAGCTTCCTATAGTCAATGCAAACTCTGTGTCCAGTGATAGTCCGTTGAGGCACTAACTCATTCTCCGCATTCTTTACAACAGTAAGTCCAGACTTTTTAGGAACTATTTGCACAGGTGAAACCCAACGACTATCCGAAATTGGATAGATAACTCCACAATCTAAGAGTTTGATGACTTCCTTCTTCACAACCTCCATCATAGGCGGATGGAGCCTTCTTTGAGCTTCACGAGAGGGCTTAGCTCCATCTTCAAGTAAAATGCGATGAACATAAGTTGCAGGATTGATACCTTTGATGTCCGCAAGTGTCCAGCCGATGGCGGTTTTGTATTGTTGAAGCATATGAACTAACTTCACTTCTTGTTCTTCCTCCAAAGATGAAGAGATGATAACCGGTAAAGTCTCATTGTCTCCCAAGTAAGCATACTTCAAATGATCCTGTAACACCTTGAGTTCTAATTCTGGTGCTCGAACAATGGAGGGAACTAGCTTGTTTTCACCATAAACCAAGGGAATCGGGGCTGCCTTAGAAATCATGTTGGCTTGCTCATTGAGGAGTGACGCCGTCTCCGTCACCCTAGGCTCAAAAATCTCGATCAAAGCATCCAAGAAAGATTCTTTATCTAGTCGGTTCAACCCAACTCCTTCTTGAATCACAGTGTCGAGCTCATCTTCTCTAAGTGTGTCGAGATGCTGCTGCGCCAAAACTTCAACTATATCATATGAAAAACATGCATTGACACAAGCAGTGGAAACCTTCATGGCATCAAGAATGTTGAACTCAATCCTTTCGCCATCAATCTCCATGGAAAACGTTCCCTCGAACACATCAATCTTTGTTCTTGCAGTCCTCATGAAAGGTCGTCCGAGCAATAATGGTGTGGTATTCAACGGACTTTCCTCCATGTCAACAATGTAAAAGTCAGCAGGAAAGATCAGGTTGTTGACTTGGACAAGAACATCTTCAACATATCCCCTTGGATATTTATGAGAGCGGTCGGCTAACTGTATGATGACATTATCTTGCTTAAGCTCGCCAAGCTCCATGGATGCATAAAGATAGTAAGGCATCACATTGATTGATGCACCCAAGTCGAGCATGACATCTTCAAATCTGGTGTCACCAATAATACAAGGAACAGAAAAGCTCCCAGGGTCCTTCAATTTTGGGGGTAACCGACGCTGCAACACAGCCGAAACTGTTGCATTCACCTTCACGACCTCCTTCGCTCTCGTTTGCCTCCTCTGGGTGCATAGCTCTTTCAAAAACTTGGCATATATCGGCACTTGCTTAATGCACTCAATCAAGGGCAGGTTTCCTTGCACTTTCCGAAAGATGTCCAGGATCTCCTCATATTGATCATCCTTCTTTGATTTTGATAATCTGTGAGGGAATGGTGCACGAGCAAACGAAGCATTAGTATTAACTAAACTTGAAGGGATATAGTTAATACCTTTGGTTGGGGTAGGTGGCGTTGGTGATTGTGGCCTTACAAGTGGCACCACTTTCTTCTTGTTCTTGGCATCTTTGGTTGCCGGATCTTCTTCTAGATCTTCATCCTCCACAACATCATAAGTTAATGGTGTTGCCTTCAGCTTAGATCATTCCAACATTGGACTCTCCAAAATCCTTCCACTTCTTGTTGTAATCGCACTCACATTCCTTGGTGGTGGTTGAGGTTGAGATGGAAGTTGTCTGAAAGCCCTAAATTGTCCCATGAAATCCACAAGTTGACCCATTTGCTTCTTCATTTCAGAGATATCCTGTCCATGAGACTCCAACGTGGCCTTTGTTTGGTTTTGTCCATCGATTAGAGCTTGTGTAGAGTTGGACAGTTGAGCAAGCATCTTGTCATAGTCCGAATTTGTAAATTGTTGGACCGGAGGAGCTTGTGGTGGTTGCATGGGCGCTTGAGGCATTGGTGGCCTTTGTTGATAGGGAGCACATTGGAATTGTTGTTGTTGAGGTGCTGGAGGGTTAAGACACCCCTCATTGCTACTCCACTTGAAACCAGGATGATCACGGTTGCCAAAATTGTTGTAGTTGTTGTAACGCTGGCCTCCTTGATATCCACCAATGGCGTTGACCTGTTCTTCAGTAGGCAGCTCCATTGTTGTAGGACATTGCTCACTAAAATGCCCTTGAAGGTGGAAAACGCCACATGTTGGTCCCAAAGCTGCCTTGGCTCTCTTTACTTCTAGTTCAAGCACTTGCTCCATCAAGTCGGAGAGTTTATCATACTTGTCATCCGGTGCTGGCTTAGAACTTACTACAGCTACAGTCTTGCGTGGTGCCATCCCATATTGAGCATCATTGTTGGCTCGATTTTCCAATAGTGCATGAGCTTGTACCTCAGTGAAATCCATGAATGCTCCATTTGCAGCGGCATCAAGAAGCTCTCGATCAATTGGTTTAAGACCATCATAGAAGTAGTTCATGAGGTTGGTCTCAGAGAATCCATGTGATGGGCAGGTGGCGCATAGAACCTTGAATCTGTCATAGTATTGGCCAAAAGACTCATCCGCAGCCTGTGCAATTCCAGTGATCTTCTTCCTCAAAACAGTGATCTTTGAGGCCGGAAAGTATTTGCTTAAGAAAGCATCTGCTAGTTGTTTCCATGTGGTGATGTGATTCGGTGGGAGCTCCATAAGCCAAGTTTGTGATCTCTCTTTCAAGGTGAAAGGAAACGCCTTGAGTTTCAAGAGTTCTTCATCAGCATCCGCAGGCTTCATACTTGAGCACACAAACTGGAATTGCCTCAAATGCATATTTGGATCTTCATGCGCCATCCCTTGAAAGATAGGTAGGCGATGGAGAAATCCGCTCTTCAGCTCAATGTCCTTCTTCTCCTCTTGAGGTTCCGGAAATCTTATGCATGAGGGGCTGGCACTCCAATCAGTAGAACAAGTGCGTTGGCGAAGTGATTGTTGAGCATTGTTTGCATTGGCCATTGGTACGTGCTCTTGTTCTTCTTCTATTATCAAATGTTCGGGGTGCTGGGATGATCTTGGTGAGTCAACGTCGTCCTCAACAATAGGTCGGTCAAGGTCTTCCACCGCGTTGGTAGAAATGATCACAGTGCGAGTACGAAGTTGAACTTCACGTGGAGTAGGTCTGATCATTCATAAATCTGAGCATCCACCAAAGACCAAGTGTTAGTACCAAAAGAATACACAATAAAAACAAGATACTAGACCAAAAATGTAACACAAACAAAGCACAAACAAAGGTACACGAAAATCACACAAAAGTACACAAAACACAGAAACACATGAAAAATTTACGAGTACACTAAAACAGGGGAATCGATCGGTCAAAATTAATAGGCATGGAATAATCGACCGGTCGAAAACTAGAGTTTCTCGACAATTCAAAAGTTCTAAGTTATGAATGCAAGGGCTTTAAATATCCTAGATGATATGAAACGTAGTATGAACAATCTAGAACAAGTTAACACACATATTTACATGGTTTCCTGCAAGAGTAGACGAGGTTAGTGTATAAACAGATGGAAGGTTTAAAGGAACACACATATGTACATAAATCACACAAATGCAATCAAGCAATACTTCAACAAATTCATGCATCATATATTCAAATCGTCACCCAAACATATCAAACAAGAACTTAGATGAAGTATGGAGTGAATGCATAAGAGAAAAGTGTTAGAAACCTGCAGAAAACACAAAAGTTACGTGCTAATTTATGATGCAAGGTGACCTATCTTTTGGCCTCATGTCCTTAACTTCACTTAGGTTAGGGTACCCGGTGATGAAATCCGAGCATCACAAAGCCGCCAGAAGGTTATGAATACTAAATGCAATGTTTTAATTAGTGTTTAATTACAAAATTCGGTGCAACACACATGTCCACGTTTTTATGCACAAGTATAAGTCATTTTGAGTGCGCTTCGGATTTAAAGAGAGTGCACTTGCTTGATCTTTAGGTCGTTCAAAGGACGTGCGACCCGCACGATAAAGTATAAACTTCCAATCGAATGGTCTTGGCTCAATCGAAAAACATGGCCAATTGGGGATAGAGATAACGCGAGAGGCAGGACTAATTTTGACAATGCATCCCGAGGCTTACCGATCATGGAAAGTAGATTTAGTCCTTATCTTCTTTGGGCAACTTTAATGAACTTGGCCAGTTAGCAAGAGAGACCACGAGAGGTAGGACCGATTTGAGATCTCGGATCCAGAACCCGTCATAGAAACCGTCACCTTCTAGACACCAAGTCACCAAAGATATCTTACTCAAAGATAAGTATTCATCCATTCACCGGATAATTGGTATATACTCCATTGATGCAAGTCTTTCTTAGATCCAGAACCTGTCACCAGTCATAACCCGTTTCTAGACACCATGTCCGACATTCAACCAATATTTCGAAAATTTACACTCCCTTAAGTCCATAGTAGACTCCGCCCTCAACCTCATGTCCATAACTTCACTTAGGTTATGGTGTGTGGTGATGAAATCCACACATCACAAGGGGTTTAGGAGATAAACTTTGGAAAAGAGGCGCCATCTATTCACAATGAGTGCGATTTAATCAACCAAGCTCATGTACTTAATGTAAATCCAAAACTTTCCTTTAAGGTGTATACATGGCTGCAAGAAAATAAATAAATAAAAATAATAATAAAATAAAATAAAATAAAATACAATACAATATGAATAATTGTTAGTACACAAATATAAACAAAAATTTCGTGGGTTTTATATACATGCTTAATATTTACACAATTTCACATATTTACAAAGAACACATGTAATTCCAGATTCGTGCAAACTTGAGCACAGATGCTTCTCGATTTTTTCCAGAATTATTGGCTTGGTGGAATTCAATGAAATTTTACAGGAATAAACTAGACACGTAACCAAAACATCCTGAAAATTTTCAGATTTTTATGACACATGTAGCTATGTCAAATAATTTATACAAAACATGGCAGTGCACAGTTCCGAAAACAGAAAAATATAAACATATTGTACAAGCATAATCACACAATTCTTTACAATCCCCGGCAACGGCGCCAAAATTGATACTCACCATTACTAAGCACTAAATTAACATTTATTACTCAACAACAATGAGTCAATTAAAACCCTTTTTGGTAGATGTAGCATTGGTAAATAGGGATCGTTCTTAACCGGGGATTGAGGGTGCATGCATAACTATGCTAGGTTTAAATGGGGGTGCGAGTTTTTGGTTACTAAATTCCTACAAATTTTAAGGTAAAACATCCTAAACTAATATATTTACAAGGATCGACTCATCTTTCACCTAACTCTTTAGAACCTACCAAATTACATGCAAACTATTAGTTCTAAGTCTTTAGCTACTAATTTCATGCATATCTCTCGAAAGTAAAGTGTAGGGATTGCCCTAACATTTCCATCGATTTAAGGTGGGATTGCCCTGCAATAAATCAAAGCATTAAGCATAAAATATCACATGAAAGCTAAAGATCAAAACGTGGGAGATCACATGAACTTGATAAAATTACAAACCAAAAATACTTCAACAAATTTGTCCATACAAACCAAGAAATAACACGAGAAGTGAAGAGTAGAAGTCATGGTTACACTTTTTGATGTCGGGATTGCCCTAGTCTACTTGATGTAATCGTGCCTTCAAAGGATGGAGAGAAGCACTAAGGATTGCCTTGAATACTTCGGTGGAAGAAGGTAGTTGATGAGCTTTGGAGTGGACGGCTTCTTGGTATTCCTTGGAGAGATTTTTGGACGTGAGGATGTTGTTTTGTGGATGGAGAGCGGCTTCTTGGATGATTTCGGCTTTGGGAGGAGAGGAAAAGTATTTAGGCAGAGTTTTGGCTTCTAAAATGAGTGATCCCTTGCTTTGAGGCCGAGCTCCCCTTTATATAGGAGAAGGAAAGCCTAGTTCGACTCCTTCTAGGACTCTAACTAGTCCACCCGGGTAACCTGACCCTTCTCCACGAAAACAGGAATATCTCTCGTTCTAGGAATCCAAATTGTGTAATTCCGGTTGCGTTGGAAACTAGACTTCTATATCTTTCCAACCATATGCTAATCGCGTCTAGATTCATCTGTATCTGTTCACAGTGGCCTTTTTAAGTGGGCTGATGTACAAAGGCCGATTTCTGATAATTCATTTTAATCCATCTTCTTTTTTTGGGGTTCTTTGGAGATGCTCTTGGTCTTTGATCCATCTTCATTAATCTTGATCCATTCTTGAGTAATTTGGGCTCCCATTTAGGAATAGGGTCGACATTTTTAATATATAAGCAAACCCGTGACAAATCCTTCTTCTAGGTGGACTAGGATTTCAATTCTTCATTTTTCTGCGCTTTTGCTCCATTTTGCATTCTTTATTGTTCCTCCTTTATTTTCAACCTAAACACATAAAGTAAATTAGAAACATATTCACTAAGGTCAAAACAAAGCTAAATATAAAGAGAAAGACGTTAAGAATCAAGCATAAAATGCGTAGATCAGAATTCTAAGCTACTTAAACCAGTCACAAAGGAGGAAGTTAAGGAGGCTACCTTTCAACTGGGAGCTTTGAAAGCCCCCGGACCTGATGGATTCCCTGGAATATTTTATCAACACTATTGGGAGATTGTGAGTGACGTAGTGGTGGATACTTCTCAAGATTTCTTACTTGGGAAGGTGTTAGTGGAGAATATGAACAAAACTCACATAGCCCTCATACCAAAAGTGCCAAATCCTGAGCATACCTCTCAATTTAGACCCATTAGCCTATGCAACAACTCTTATAAGATCCTATATAAGATTCTAGCCAACCGTTTGAAGGTTTTGTTACCTGAGATGATATCCTGTAACCAAAATGAATTTGTCCCCGAGAGATTGATTCAAGATAATCTGATTTTGGCTCATGAGGCATTCCATTATCTCAAATTGAAGAACAATGAAGGCAGACATGATTTAGCTCTTAAACTTGATATGGAGAAGGGTTATGATAGAGTTGAATGAGACTTTCTGGAGGAATCATTATTGGCTTTTGGTTTTTGATTAGAGAGAGATTTCTGTGTGGCTTCCGATCAAGACATCAACCTTCAGAAGTCGAGCCTTATTTTCACTCCTAACACCCCAGAACAAATGAGAAACCTAATAAGCTTATTGCTAGGGGTAGGTACTACTACAAATCCTGGGACTTATCTAGGGTTGCCAGCAGTTTGGGGGAGATCTTAAAGACAGGCTCTCGCTTTTGTTAAAGAGCGTATTGTGAAAAAGATTGTGAGTTGGAAGCATAGTACATTGTCTATAGCTGGTAGAGAAGTTTTGATAAAGGCAATTGCTACAACCCCCTCCTATCCAATGTCATGTTTCAAATTTCTTACAACTTTCGGTCAGGAGATTGATAATCTGCTGAATAACTTTTGGTGGGGGGAAAATGAGTATGGCAGCAAGATACACTGGAGAAATTAGGATTTCATGTGCCAGACAAAAGAATCAGGTGGTTTGGGGTTTAGAAGTATGGAGGATTTCAATCTTGCTTTGTTGGGGAAACAAGTTTGGAGGATCATGGATAAGCCAAGCACTTTATTGGCTAGGGTGTTAAAGGCTAGATATTTTCTAGAATGTGACATTATGAATGCAATAAAAGGAAATCGAGCATCTTGGTGCTGGGGGAGTTTGATTCTTGCTAGAGATGAATTGAAGAAGGATGTTTTATGGCAGGTGATGAGTAGGAATAAAATCAGCATTTGGAATGACTCTTGGCTCCCTAACAGCAGTCATCCTAAAATCGATGTTGGGAATTCATTACTTGACAATGTTCTTAGTCTGGTGAGTGAAGTATTAGATGTGAATACAAAACAGTGGTGATTGGAAAGTATAAGGGAATATATTACTGAGGCGGAAGCCAAAATTATTCAGTGTATCCCTATTGGGGATCTATCTGGGAAGGACAAATTGATGTGGAGATGGACTAGGAATGGGATGTATACTATGAAATTTGGTTATCACTGTATTCACCCAAGGACACACTATAATTATCCTATCTCCTCTCATCATTCTGGAACCATTGATCTGAAGTTGTGGAAGGCTTTGTGGAATTGTGATACACTTCCAAAAACCAAAAACTTTTTTTGGAGGTGTCTCACGAATTCTATTCCCTGCTTTCTAAATTTGTTTAGGAGAAAGCTAAGCAAGTCTCTAAAATGTCTACTGTGCGGTGTGAGTAAAGAATCTTTAGAGCATGTCCTTCTCTTATGTCCATGGGTGGAGGTTGTTTGGTATGGCTCTTCTTTGGGACTATCTATAAACATGCAGTCGATCACGAGCTTGGAACATTGGTTGGATCAACTCCTTAGTGCTGTAAAGGAGAAAAGAGAGAGACGTGAACTACTTTCATTAGTTTTTTTCTTCTGTTGGGAAATCTGGAAGGAGAGGAGTAATTTTTTGTATAAAAATTCTGAAGTATCTCCAATGAAAACCATTCATTGTGCTAGGGCGCTATGGAATGTATACTTGATGGTCAATGTGCATGTGCCAAAGCCACCTATTCCATGTAGTAGATCATTGAGATGGTCCAGACCAGGGTGTGGTTTCATTAAACTCAATGTTGATGGAAGTTGGGATGTTGATTCTAGAATGGCAGGGTTATGAGTAATTTTTAGAGATGACTAGGGTGTTTGTATTGGAGGTGTGCACTGTTGAGTTCTTTGTCTTTCTGGGAACATGAGTGAGATAAAAAGCAGTACAGTTGGGATTGGAGCTTGCTACTTGTGCCAGGTATGAGAATATTGAGGTGGAGTCTGATGCTTTAGAAATTATTAATACTTTCAAAGAGAGTAGGAGAAAAGGAGACTAGAGATGCAGGAATTTGGAAACTAAAATTCGGAGATTAGCTGCAAGATTTCATAACATCAGCTGGCAGTGGATCTCTCAAAATGCAAATGGTGTACATAGCTCATATGGCAGCCAAGTTGGGATACGAGAAGGTGGGTCTGTATAGACGGGCACTTGTGCCACCACCCTCTCTGGTGGGTATTTTGAAGAACGATAGGTGTCCGTGTCCCCATTGAGCAGGATTATTGCCTTATTTTTGTGCTCTGACCTATTCTCTGGCCAGTCTCCCTATGTGAGATTCGTTGAGTAGTGATCAGGGAAATAGCTTAATTATGTGCTCTTGTTCCTTGCTGCCATTATTTTGGCTTTAATGAAATCCTTTAATTACCAAAAAAAATGACGCGGAATCGGAAACCTTTAAAATCTGGTACCATCTATGCACCATTAAGAGCCTTTTAAACCCTTCTGAAACAAGGTCAACAGAAATTTAAAATCAGAGCTAATGACGTAGGATAAGATCACTTGGAAATGAAGTCGGCGAAACCAAAATCCTAATTGTTAGAATTAGGATTCTGATACTACTGTTAGATATATGGGAGCACTTGGGTGTAGAAAATAAGGAGGATTTTTAAATAGAGGAGAAATAGAGGACTTATACACAAAAACTCTTAACTTTTATTTCACTCCTACAACCCTTACTTGTACAACTCTCTTACACTCTTCTTTTCTGTCGCTCTATTCTTGCACTCCTACTTCTCACTTTTCTCTATCTTTCTCACTTCTTCACTCATACACTTCATTACAAGTGATCAATCACTCATATTTATAAAGTACATTCACCGACTCTATTTCACTGACATTCCTTTAATTAACATAATACACACTTCTAGAACTTAGCTTACTACAATTAGACTACAAGATAGTTCTAGAGTCTTACTCACCCACAGTGCTTGATCAATCTAGTCTTCTCTGCTTCTAGACCAATTTAGATGTTCATGGGAACCTCTACAATGTGCATTACTTTTCAACACTCCTCCTTAATGCACATTTGCGATATCTTGAGTAGATTTCACCATTCTTGAATTCTCAAACTTCTTCTTGTCTTGGATACCTTGGTGTAGATGATGGCTTCACTCTCACCCTTGATGTTCTTCATGTATAGTCTTTCTCTGACATTCTTTATTCTCGGAGCTTCAACTTTTTTTGACTGAATAACAGTAGCATGGTTGCATCTTTCATATGTACCTGGAGTCTCTGAGATTGTGAAAGGACCCAACCCCGATTTAGCTCCCTAAACCGGAATCGAACCCCTTCGAAAACACGAACCAACAAAAACTTTTCGAAATTTGGGCAGAGTTTCGCTACTAACGTAGAATTGCCATTACCTGCACGCGGAAAATACACTTCATCCTATGCCACAAAAATCAAACCGTGGGCACCAATCCCATCCGGATTTCTCAATATATCAACAGTAAAGTAAAGTAGTAAATATATATGCACTTTACTGAAATCCAGTGTAAAATCGTATAACGTATTCAACAGGAAGCTCAGAGCGACATCTAATACATAATCGTATACGCATACCACAGTAGGTAGAACAATAAACCTACTGGATGAAACAAAATAGCTCGAGCACTATGCCTCCGACCACGACGTGCGACACCAGAGCCTGAACTGCAAACTGGGCACGGAAACCGAAAAGCCCAGGGGAAAGACAATAAACACGTTAGAGTGAGTGGACGAAAATAAATGTCTTTCACCAAGTAATAAATACAATAAAAACATATGCGAGTCGAAAGCATAAATAATCAAATGGTACACGAGGGAGACTCTAACTCCTCACGCGTCCGAGTACACGAGGGAGGCTCTAACTCCTCACGTATACGGAGCATGCATAAAAATCTCACGGGGTCGCTCGTGGACACACCCGTGCTAGTACAGTCAGAACCACGGAGTCCCTGACTTCCACGTGATTCTAGCCGGAAATGGCCTCAGGTCAAAGGTCTGCCTCCCCCCGGTAAAGACCTCGGGTCAAGAGTCACAGCCTCCCCTGGAATAAAGCCTACCATCGGGGATCAGCCGAGAGGCAAGTGTATCGATACAACAACGTAACCACGACTGTACTCTGTGTAAACCAAATCATAAACATTTCGATGCAAATGCATGAACAACATATAAGTATATGTATACTCGTATACGTATATCCGTATAAGTATAATCGTATAATCGTAAAACACATGCTCATGTAATCCGAAATCTCATATGCATGCTCAAGTTCATAAATCGTATATCAAGACTCGCAAATAGTCCGTGAAAAGAAATGTCCACTCACAGACTGGCGTAACGCGTATCGCGTTAACCCGTGATCCGGCGGAAAGTCCCTCGCCAAAACAACGATCACGAACCCCTGAATATTCACAATGTCCAATATTCAAAATCATAATCCGACAATACAAATCAAACCACGAGAAACCACCGTTCTCGGAAACACAAAATCCAAAGTCGACGAATCGTCGAAAATCCGTATATGTATACCACAATACCTCGCTTTACGTTCAGACGCTCAACTCGAAAAACGAACCTCCCCACTGCGATCGGGGCGCGATTTCGAGTCAAATGACATGCAATTCGTCGAAAACTACTCCGGGCGAAAAATCACCGCCGCCGGCGGCGGCGCCGCCGCCGTCGCCGGAAAATCCAAACCTGCCCAGAAAATTTCGTGCTACACATGGTTTCAAAGATCTCGACGATTCCAACAACTTTCCAGTTATAAGTTAAGGCCAATTTTGACCGGAAAACCTCCAAAAATCAATTCAAAGTTCCAAACCCTTACCGGAATTTCAATTCAACGGATCTCTCACCTCCGGCCACGGCAACCCTCAAGACCACTTGGAAAAGCTTCCTTAGCTCGAGGCTAACAAAACCCTCTAAAGAGGAGCCACCATCTCGGCCTTCACGCCGCCACCCGAACACCACAAAACTCGCCGGAAAATCCATAACTTTGACGATTCGATTCTCTCTCTTACGACCACCCCACGGGACGATCCACCTACCAATCCAAAGAGGAGCTTGAGCCCAACAAATCTCGTGAAGAAGTCGTGCCCAAATATGGCCGGAATCGGCCTCAATTTCGGCGAACCATTTCGGCCTCCAAACGGGTTATTCTTGACCCGTGGGTCAACGTGGGTCAACCCAGCTTCCCTTTATGGCAGGTTTCCCAAACAGGAAACTTCTATTTATAGGCCTTCCCAATATGGAAACTTTGTAATTATCCTTTTCGACGAACTTTGAATACCCGTAACTTTTCCATCGTAACTCCGATTCCGATAATTCTCATGGCCACAAACTCCTTTCGACGTACTCTTCAATAATCACCCGAAGTCAAACACATCGGCCAAACGGATAAAAAGTCAACCCTTTGAACCAACACCCATTTAAATCGACTAATTAATCAACAAACGGAAATAATCACAACTTAATCTTCGTAACTCAAAATCATGCTCCGGAAGTTCCCACAAACTCGAAATTAAATTCCGAACAACTTCCGTGAAGGATCCGAAGCCAAATTCTCGATCGGTAACTTAGTCGCGAACAAACCTGCCATAATAATTCGTTTCCGTCGAAACTTCAAATATTCATAACTAATTCCTCGGTCGTCCAAATAACGATCCGGAACCGCCCACGAACTCGTAATCTCATATAGAACGACTCTCGAGAAGAGACTCAGCTCAAATTCTCGGCCAATAATTTAGTCGTTAACGAGCCTGGCGATTCAATAACTGTCGAACAACTCTGCGACTACACACAAACTCATCAATCAAGCTGATCATACTGCTGATTCTGGTCCGGGTCGTCACAAATCCACCCCCCTTAGAAAAATTTCGACCTCGAAATTTCTGAGTCTGCCGACTACAAGGTAGAAGCACTGCCTCTGCATACTGCTCAACTCACCAACTGCAATCTCAACTGAACAACTCTGATCATAAACTCCACAATAGGAGACAATTCCGTGCTGGAATCCCTATACCCTCACATCTCAAATCCGAACTGGCTCACACAATCGCCAAGTGTTCCTGCATAAGGAACAAATAGGGTACACAACACGTAGCAAACCTGAAACACAGTTCCACAACACGGAACACAGCACAACACACATAACAGCCAACACTATAGGCGATGCCGAACTATACGGCATAACACAAACTCGTCTATGACCATATATGGATCAAAACATCAAGGCAAATCACAACACGACCTGCTCATACCAACGAAACTTAAGCATCAAACTCAAACAATTATCAACCTATTTCCGCTAATCTGACAGTCTGTGGTAGCACATCCCACAAAATCAGATTCAAACATCAACTCAAACTCAACCAAATCAAACTCACTCCAACACAATGGAGTACAACAACATACCTCAAATTAACATCAAACAACTTCAAAATCATAGTAGTCAACAAACCGGTACTGTAATACCGAGGTCCACAACATGCCCTCCAAGGCCTGAATAGTCCTCAAAGATCGCTCGTCAATCCGAGGACAAGAACCGGTACTAGCTCGTAATCTGGTCCCCAATGCTCGCTGCAAAGCTCGCCAACACTTGTCGTATACCTCGACCAGCAAACTGGGACACAGGTTCACCACGTAGAGGGACAACCTCCATCAAACACAACCATAACAGCCTGCCACTGAAATCATCTCCGAAAGTACAAATAAACATACCAAATTCATCAAACTGTCCACAAAGACCTGACAACTGGTATCACCAATCAAAGTGCATACAACACACACAACACAGCAACAACGGACACGTCAAACCGGAAATCTGAAATGACTGACACTTCTCGGCAAGTCTCTGTCTCCTAGCCATCGCTAGTCGACAAACGTGGCATCTACGTACACATGCTGCGCTCGAACAGGCTGCTATATCGCTCTTCATGTTGCGTCACGAGTAGTAAACTCAAAGTATCTGATACATCTCCGCATCACTAGCGCCAACTGCGTGTAAAAACAATGAGTTTCAACGTCATCACATTCGAACTCAATTCTCGTAGCCCATAACTCGGCTAACACGGAAACTCGAGCCACACACACATGAACCACTGAAGCTCCCGACTTTCAACTGAATGCATCAGCAACAACATTCCAGACGGATGGTCAAAGTACAACCACTAGCCTTCCTCGAACAAATTCAATTGTGCAGCCATAGTCAATAGTCGACTCCCTCCATCTACACTGCCTCAAGCCCAAATCTGGCCGAAAATGCAAGTGGATGAAACTCAAATGACCAGTGTACATCCTACACTGCGCTGCACGTCATAGCTATAGTGTCTCAAACTCTCTGATACTAACACAAATACAGCTACACCCAAATCAAACTCTGGATACGTAGCCTCATAAGGTTTCCAATGTCCGTAACCATGAGACACCGCTCTGCTACACAGCATCAAAGCACAACCCAACCAAATCTCGATGCATCGACATAACCCACAAACACGTCGCGGTCGTCGGGTAAGGTCAAAACCGCAGTAACGGTCACCAACCTACAGGAGGAAGTAACTCTCCTCGAGTGCATCGAACCACATGAACTTGATGCCTTCTTCGTCAATCCGGGAAGTAGAGTGACAATCCGGAAAAATCCTGCACAAGCTGTCGGTAATAGCCTGCCAAACCCAAGAGAAACTCCGAATCTCTGGTACAATGGTAGAGCAAACCCCAAATCAACACGGCTTCAATCTGGTCAGGATCCACATCACTCACTCGGATAGCATCACACAGCTTAAAATCTTCATGCTAATCAGCCAAAACTCACACTGGCTGAACTTCGCAAATAACTGATCACCTCGCGAAATCCGCAAAATCGCTCGCAATTGCATCAGGTACTGGTCCACACTCCTGGAGTACATCAGGAAGTTGCCGACGAACATGGTCGCAACTCGTCCAGAAACTGTCTGAACACATGGTCCATCAAGTCCACACGATCTACGGGGCATTGGTCAACCCAACAGCGTGACCAAGAACTCATGATGTCCGCACCGAGATCCGAAAGCCAACATAGCCACATCTGACTCATCAAACCTCCACTGATGGTATCCGGATCCGAAATCAATCCTCGAAAAGACTGAAGCTCTCACAAGCTGACCATACCACTCGTCAATCCGAAACGGAGGATACTCACTCTCCTCTGAAGCAAATCGAGCTTCATATAGTCAATGCACCACCTCATCAAATCATCCAACGTCCGTACACACAATGCAAAAGTACAGCACGCAGGTACGCTGGGTCACATAAAATCTCCTGAAATCTCCTCTAGCAACTCCTGGAGTCGAAACTGTAGCTCCATCAGCTCTGCTGGCTCCGAACGACAAGATGCCGGTAAAATGAGTCCAGCGCCCGGTACAAGCTCAATAGTGTAGTCGATCTCCCGAACTAGAGGAACACCTGGTAACTCCTCCAAAACACACCTGGAAACTCAGGAACCACCTCAATGTCACCAACGTCGGCACTGCAACCGTAGTATCCACAATATGAGCCAAGCAACAACATAACCAGTCTCCATCATCCGCTCAACCATCACCGCGAAACAGCATCTCGGGAAAATCTGGTCGTCGAAACACAACCTCCTTCTCGAGGTACTCGAACACAGCCAATTGCATCGTCAGACTCATAAACATACTGAAACCGCAATATCCAGCTATAACAGATCCGCGGCTAAGTCATAACCTCCAACAAAGATCTCGCAACCTCCGGATGGACACAATACTCTCCAAAACCTCGGAAGTGGAGATGCAGGTACAATAGCCATGGATATCAAACAACAGTAACCTCGGAGAAAAATCTGTCCTCAAACAAGGTCATGGCACGAACTCCAACATGTCCAACTAGTCGCCCATGTCAATTGCGACTTCCTGAATAACTCGTCAAAAGGGTACATTGATCAGACTGCAGGAACAGCATCATGATCCCTTAATGAACTCTGAGCTGTCGAACCTCAAACACAATTGGCTGAGGGCGCTACCTCGCAACGTGACCCTCTTGGCTACCGAAATAGCAACTGAAAGTACTCCTCGAACACAAATCACCGCAACACCTGCTGCGTGATAGGATCACCAACGATCGCCCAAACTCGTGCCACAAGAGCAAGTCCGCTACTCCGTGATCTCCGCCATCATCAAACGAATTCTCTGCTTGATCTGATGACCCTCAACAATATCGAAAAGGTCACAGCCTAACGAAATCACTAATCCCGAAGTGTCGGAACTCAACCTCATCAAAATCTCGACTAAGTCCACTTTCCTCAAACCATCACATCAAAGACCGTGTACATATTTCCATCACACTAGCCTCGCCGCTGAGTGCAACACACTAAGCTCCTCACGGATATCTCGAGGCACATCAATCAAACTCTCTCTGATACTCAGGTTCAAACTCATCTCAAACCTCGTGCATAGCTCCCTCTGAAGCCACATAACACGTGTAAACAAGAACAAACACGTGGACAAAGCATCTCTACCTCAGGTGTGTAAACACTCCACATATGATTGCTGGATAGTCTGATTAAACCATTACCGTCAAAACAACACCCTGAATGTAGGCCATGGAGTCGCAACCGGAACTCACACAATATCAACCCACCAAACACAACAATCTGACTCAAGCAAACATCACTGCCACAAATCTCAGCTTTGAGGCAACATATAGACGCTCATATACACATCCCCAGGTAAACCGTGCCACACAATTCACTGAACTCTGAATACTCATCCGAATCCACTGTTCTCTGGCAAATCGCGCGTCGAATGATCCTCAACAGGATCCACAACCGAAACGACACGGAAAGCACGTCAGGAGGCATCCTAATGAATACAATATCGTTCACAACAAGTGGAACGTAATCATGGAACTTCAAATATTTGAAAGCATACAACACCCGGAATTTGATGATTATCCGCCGGCCGGTCGGGTCACCATTCCAGACATGCTGTACATTCTCAAATATCCTTAGTAAACACGACTACAGAAGTCTACAGAACCTATAACCTAATGCTCTGATACCAAGCTGAAAGGACCCAACCCCGATTTAGCTCCCTAAACCGGAATCGAACCCCTTCGAAAACACGAACCAAAAAAAACTTTTCGAAATTTGGGCAGAGTTTCGCTACTAACGTAGAATTGCCATTACCTGCACGCGGAAAATACACTTCATCCTATGCCACAAAAATCAAACCGTGGGCACCAATCCCATCCGGATTTCTCAATATATCAACAGTAAAGTAAAGTAGTAAATATATATGCACTTTACTGAAATCCAGTGTAAAATCGTATAACGTATTCAACAGGAAGCTCAGAGCGACATCTAATACATAATCGTATACGCATACCACAGTAGGTAGAACAATAAACCTACTGGATGAAACAAAATAGCTCGAGCACTATGCCTCCGACCACGACGTGCGACACCAGAGCCTGAACTGCAAACTGGGCACGGAAACCGAAAAGCCCAGGGGAAAGACAATAAACACGTTAGAGTGAGTGGACGAAAATAAATGTCTTTCACCAAGTAATAAATACAATAAAAACATATGCGAGTCGAAAGCATAAATAATCAAATGGTACACGAGGGAGACTCTAACTCCTCACGCGTCCGAGTACACGAGGGAGGCTCTAACTCCTCACGTATACGGAGCATGCATAAAAATCTCACGGGGTCGCTCGTGGACACACCCGTGCTAGTACAGTCAGAACCACGGAGTCCCTGACTTCCACGTGATTCTAGCCGGAAATGGCCTCAGGTCAAAGGTCTGCCTCCCCCCGGTAAAGACCTCGGGTCAAGAGTCACAGCCTCCCCTGGAATAAAGCCTACCATCGGGGATCAGCCGAGAGGCAAGTGTATCGATACAACAACGTAACCACGACTGTACTCTGTGTAAACCAAATCATAAACATTTCGATGCAAATGCATGAACAACATATAAGTATATGTATACTCGTATACGTATATCCGTATAAGTATAATCGTATAATCGTAAAACACATGCTCATGTAATCCGAAATCTCATATGCATGCTCAAGTTCATAAATCGTATATCAAGACTCGCAAATAGTCCGTGAAAAGAAATGTCCACTCACAGACTGGCGTAACGCGTATCGCGTTAACCCGTGATCCGGCGGAAAGTCCCTCGCCAAAACAACGATCACGAACCCCTGAATATTCACAATGTCCAATATTCAAAATCATAATCCGACAATACAAATCAAACCACGAGAAACCACCGTTCTCGGAAACACGAAATCCAAAGTCGACGAATCGTCGAAAATCCGTATATGTATACCACAATACCTCGCTTTACGTTCGGACGCTCAACTCGAAAAACGAACCTCCCCACTGCGATCGGGGCGCGATTTCGAGTCAAATGACATGCAATTCGTCGAAAACTACTCCGGGCGAAAAATCACCGCCGCCGGCGGCGGCGCCGCCGCCGTCGCCGGAAAATCCAAACCTGCCCAGAAAATTTCGTGCTACACATGGTTTCAAATATCTCGACGATTCCAACAACTTTCCAGTTATAAGTTAAGGCCAATTTTGACCGGAAAACCTCCAAAAATAAATTCAAAGTTCCAAACCCTTACCGGAATTTCAATTCAACGGATCTCTCACCTCCGGCCACGGCAACCCTCAAGACCACTTGGAAAAGCTTCCTTAGCTCGAGGCTAACAAAACCCTCTAAAGAGGAGCCACCATCTCGGCCTTCACGCCGCCACCCGAACACCACAAAACTCGCCGGAAAATCCATAACTTTGACGATTCGATTCTCTCTCTTACGACCACCCCACGGGACGATCCACCTACCAATCCAAAGAGGAGCTTGAGCCCAACAAATCTCGTGAAGAAGTCGTGCCCAAATATGGCCGGAATCGGCCTCAATTTCGGCGAACCATTTCGGCCTCCAAACGGGTTATTCTTGACCCGTGGGTCAACGTGGGTCAACCCAGCTTCCCTTTATGGCAGGTTTCCCAAACAGGAAACTTCTATTTATAGGCCTTCCCAATATGGAAACTTTGTAATTATCCTTTTCGACGAACTTTGAATACCCGTAACTTTTCCATCGTAACTCCGATTCCGATAATTCTCATGGCCACAAACTCCTCTCGACGTACTCTTCAATAATCACCCGAAGTCAAACACATCGGCCAAACGGATAAAAAGTCAACCCTTTGAACCAACACCCATTTAAATCGACTAATTAATCAACAAACGGAAATAATCACAACTTAATCTTCGTAACTCAAAATCATGCTCCGGAAGTTCCCACAAACTCGAAATTAAATTCCGAACAACTTCCGTGAAGGATCCGAAGCCAAATTCTCGATCGGTAACTTAGTCGCGAACAAACCTGCCATAATAATTCGTTTCCGTCGAAACTTCAAATATTCATAACTAATTCCTCGGTCGTCCAAATAATGATCCGGAACCGCCCACGAACTCGTAATCTCATATAGAACGACTCTCGAGAAGAGACTCAGCTCAAATTCTCGGCCAATAATTTAGTCGTTAACGAGCCTGGCGATTCAATAACTGTCGAACAACTCTGCGACTACACACAAACTCATCAATCAAGCTGATCATACTGCTGATTCTGGTCCGGGTCGTCACAGATTGCTTCTTTCTTTGCATCTTTGTTCATCTCCATCTGTAGCCACTCGATGGGAAAACCTTTTTCCTCCATCTTGATTTTAAATATCAATCTTTTTTTCTGATCAAATATCTTGCAGAAGCCTCCAGAGAATAATAGAGCGTAGCCATTCTCCATCATTTGTTCGATGCTTAGTAGATCATGCTCTAAGCCAGGAACTAATAACACATCATTAATATGTTTAGTTCATTTATTAGTTTGGATAGAGATCGTACATTTGCCTGCCATCTCTACCACGTCTCCATTTTCTAACTTTACTTGCGATCTTTTTGAAGTATCAAGCTCAGAGAAGATGCTTCTGTCTCGTGTCATGTGGCTGCTGCAACCGTTGTCGACGTACCATCATTAATATGTTTAGTTAATTTAATAGTTTGGATAGAGATCGTACCTTTGCCTGCAGTCTCTACCACATCACCATTTTCCAACTTTACTTGCGATCTTTTTGAAGTATCAAGCTCAGAGAAGATGCTCCGGTCTCCTACCATGTGGCTACTGCAACCGCTGTCGACGTACCATTTTTTCTCTTCTAATCCTCAATAGTAGACTGACATGTATAGAAGAGTAGCTTCCCGTGCCCCTTCTCTTCTGTGAACTTGTCTTGGTCATTCTTTAGTCGTCAATCTCTTGTTTTATGGCCGAATTTATTGCAGCTCCACCATCTTGGTTTTCCTTGAAACTAACAATCTTTTTCTGCATGATTATTCTTCTTGCATATCCCACATTTTGGATAGCTTTCTTTTTTCTCAACTTCTTTTTTACGATTCCAATATTTGGGTCTGTTTACTAAAAAATCGTCACGACCCAAATTACGACGGCTGATAGACTTATGGTTCAAGGTGTCCTTCTTGGATGCGTGGGCGTGCCAGCTCGCGGCCTATCGGCTAACCGAGGTTTTGATAGATTTTCGCTTGAATATAACTTCTTTAAACAATTGTGGGCAGAGGAAGGAACCTTCTCGGCCTCAAGGTTCTCTTGCCTTAGTAAATAAAGACTTTCGGCGCTTCTTTTTGTGTTTTTTTCGTATGCAGTTACAAGAAACAGTAAAATATACCTAAACTAAATAGAAAAAAGTATTACTGTAATCAAAAGTGTATGAAAATAAAAGCTGAAGAACGAAATCTATAATGACCAAGTGTAGAATGAAAAAGAAAGCGATAAGCGAAGATAAATTTGACTAAGAAAAATGCAAGGCATTTGGAGTAAAGGAATTGTATTGATGTGTTGTGTTGGTCGAGCACTCTTTACAATGTAGTTGAGTAGTCCTATTTATATTAATACATTTCTTGGTGAAGGAGTTGTACATGGATTCTTCTTCAAACTGTAATTCACATCACTAATGTGGTATTATCACCTTTATTATCATTAAATCTAAATACTTAAGACTCCATGTCAAAAGAAATTCTTAATGGACACGTTGCAATCTTCACAATCCTTTCCACCTTCATACGTACGTAGAAAATCCGTTCATAGTTATCCTTCCTCATCTACTTCAACTAGGTCTCAAATTGCATTAATACTCATCAAATATCATAATAAAAGATAATTATTGGGATTTAGCAAATATCATCAGTAATTAGCAGATTTTTTACTCGTCCATCCGCTAAAATATCTGAAAGCCGATGTGCTAAAGATAAGGCCCAATATAACCTGCTCATTGACAATTGGGGTTAACAGGCCGACGTACAAAAATCAGATACAAACATGGTCGTTCTCCTTCTCTAGATGATTCTCCTAACTCTTCATCGTCTTTTCTATATTTCATCTGAGATCGTTGGTTAAGCCTAGATTGGAAGGCATGTTCTCTGTAACCTTCATCTCGACTGCTCAATTTTTTTTTCATATGATTTCAAAGAGCCTATTAACTTTGTGACCGTTAGAGTCGTTATATCTTTCGACTCCTCAATTGCAGTCACTATTGGACCATATTTTTCTGTGAGACTAATTAGTTTTTTTTTCTACTACTGTAGTCTCACTAATCTTTTCTGCATAGGCTCTTAATTGATTGACTAATTCTTTCAATCGAGAATAGTAATCTTGCACAATCTCAGAATCTTTCATTTTCATGTTTTGAAGTTTCACTATATCTCTCCTCATAGTTTGAAGTTTGACGGAACGTACCTTGGTATTTTCTTGAAACTCCTCCTCTAGCAAATCTCAAGCTTCTTTCAATGTTGTCACTCCCAATATTCTTGAAAATTTTACATCATCCATTGCCTGCTGTATAGCGAAAAGAGCTTTTGCATCTCTTAGTCTCTCTTTCTTGTCCGCCCCAGTATTTCAGGATGCCGAGAGCCTCTTTTCTACGATGCCCCATAGATCATCGGACATGAAGAACGTTCTCATCTTGATACTCCATAAGTTGTAGTTTTCTCCGGCAAAGATCAGAAGCGGAATTAAGGTTGAGCTTGTTTTGGTCGACATAGTAGAAGTCTTTGCAATGCCCCAAATTTGATCAGAACGTGCTCTGATACTACTGTTAGAATTGAGACTCTGATACTACTGTTAAATATGGGGGAGCACTTGAGTGTAAGATAGGAAGGAGGACTTTTAGATAGAGAAGAAACGGAGGAGGACTTGCACACAAAAACTCTTGACTTTTATTTCACTCGTACGACCCTTAGATGTACAACTCTGTTACACTCTTCTTTTCTATTCTTGCACTCTTACTTCTCACTCTTCTCTATCTTTCTCACTTCGTCACTCTTACACTTCATTACAAGTGATCAATCACTCCTATATATAGAATACATTCACCGACTCTATTTCACCGACATTCCTTTAATTAACATAGCTTAATTACTACAATTAGAGCTTAGGGGGAGACAAGAACATCACCAAAACAACCAAGACAAATGTTAGAGCTTGAAAAAATGAGCTTTCCCACAATTTTGACATGAATGAGAAACTAAGAGAGTAAGTGGTATATAGACAAACCTAGAAAATCAGCCCTGTTAAGGCCATTGCTGAACCTTCCGGTGGATTTTGGTCCGTGAGGAAAGTCAATGCCATTGTGGGGAAAGTCAGCTCTTGCCATGCTTCCAGGCAAGAAGTTATTGGTCCCAACATCAGCGGTTGAATCACCGAGTACGAAGACTGCTGGCAGTACCGGCTTAGCTGCTGCTGCTAAACTATGAACGGCTATAAACAAGGATAGGACTAGAGAAAATCCACACTTGTTTTCCATGGGAACAAATTTAGAAAAAAATCTGTTAGTCTGCAACAAATCAGGGTGTTTGTGTTGCAAGAAAAGATTCAGTTCCAATCAGCGCGCAATGGATAGTTTGGAAATATTTTTAGTTCTGTTGAGGCGGTCACTTGCAGGAGAATATACACTTACAAATATAAGAGGTTAACTAGGCGGATTGGCCTTAGTGATGTTCTATTGCCGGATTGAGAGTACCAAACCATATTGTCATCACCTTAGCTGTCAAATTTTGTTAAGTGAAGGAGTACACTAGAAATAGTAATTCAGTTTGACATTACATGCATATGACAGGAACTGCACTCTAACTGATTCAAGGCTTGTGATTAAGGTTCTAAGTCGTGCAACAACTTTCAACTCACAACATTACTGATGCATCTCTTCATTTACAGAACTAAGATCGGCCAAGATCCATGTCCGCGATTAAGGTGTTCAATGAAATGCCCGCGCTGACTCCACTACCGCACTACGCCGTACACCTAGGATCGATGGACCAGAATCAAATGAATGGCTGATCACTTTGTATTAGACGTACTGTAATCCATTTACATTATTCCTTTGACAATAACAAGGAGACTAACAGCCAGTTAGTTTGTCCTCATGGGATAGTCTCATCTTTGAAGTTAATTAGGTTTCAGTTATATTAGTGTCAGTTTCAGACGAGCAAACTTACTGAGACTACGCTAGCATGATAATGTTCAGAGTTGCAGGATATAAATAAAAGTATAGAACACGTTTACGCGTATGTACCCCTGTTTACAAGAACAAGCTTGTTGTAGAGAAGGTTTAGAAGGCATGGTATGTATGAAACCTTCTACTATTGAGCTTGTATTGATTTCAGTGTACGTTTTACATGATTATTCATGAAAACCAAATGATTTGACTAATGCATTTAATATGCGAAATTTAAGTTTCATTTGTATGAATAATGATTTAAACAAGGGCCCTTTAACAGTCCCTAATTTTAAGACGTACAATTGTGATAATTCATGAAGGAAGAGATTTGTTTTGGGTTTGGTTTTGGTTTTGCTGGAGTTACTTCTGTAGATGCGTTTGATAATAGTGTGGATACATTCCTTAATTATAAAATATTGAAAGAAACTAAAGTTGTGTTTAGATCTATGTAACATCGACACTTCACTTTGATGCCGTGTCACATGTCCGACACATAGAGACATTCTGACACTTGGGAATACTTGAGGACACCGTATCCAAAGTGCCATGTGGCGTGTCTCAAAATATTGTTATTTTGACACTGGGACACTTCTTCAATACTTGGGGACACCTTTCGCATATCAAATAATATATATGTTTTAAGGCGGAGCTCCGCTCTGAATAAGGACTGATATATATATAAAAAAAATTTGTGGGAGTCATATTTATTAAAGAACTAGGAGATTGAGTTGGAGATGTGAATGTATTCTATAAAAAAAATTGTATTAGGGTTAAAAGTTTTCATACACGAACAAAATCATTTTAACCCGTACTCTGATATTGACTCTTGCTTCTTCTTTGGTTCAATGCGTATATTTTCTTAATGACATAGATTTTTAAAGCTACATTTAGGAATAATCTTGATTAATTATCTTTATTTTATTTTATTATATATTATATATTATATATTTATATTTATATTCATTTAATCGTCGTGTCCTTCCCGTGTCCTTGTCCTACTTTTTTAGATTATGTTGTCTCCAGTGTCCTCGCATGTCCGTGTCTGCGTGTCCGTGTCCGTGTCCGTGCAACATAGGTTTAGATGAAGTCAAGTTTCAGTTGGCACATAACATAGTCAGTTGTGACCAAAACCCTAGTTGCTCGATCTCTTCTCCTTCACCAGATCCATCATTCCTGACTTGGACTCAGCTTCCATTAGTGGTGGAAAGTAACACACATTGTAGAGGTTCCCATGAACATCTAGATTAGTCTGGAAGCATAGAAGACTAGATTGATCAAGCAATGTTGGTGAGTAAAACAATAGAACTATCTTGTAATCTAATTGTAGCCTTGGCTATCTGGTTGAGTTAGAGAGCTCTTGTGCATTTTTCTAAAACGAGTTAGACTCTTTTGTTTTCTCTAAGTTTTCTCTTCTACTGCATGTAAGCCTTAGAGTATTGCCCACACAAGTTTTTCATTCAAACACATATGCATCTTGCACACCATTGAGATTGGTTTGGTAGTTTGTTATTTATAGAAGAGCTCCTTGTGGCGAGAAAGGGAAGGGAAGGGAAGGGGGAGATCAAACTATAAAATAAAGTCTAAAATCATATTGGCAGACACCTCTAGTACTTCACTTCCAAACATGACAGCCATTGAACAAATTTTCTTACTAATGAAATTATAGTCATAGAGACGAACTCCTTCACCTAGTGCTCAACCCGAGAAGTAGCTCATGAAGAATTAGCTTATGAATAGTTAAGTTCTGAGATGAGGCTTCAGAAAACCTTTCATTTGTAAACACTTAGAGACAAGAGAGAGTGTACCTCTGTAAAACTAGTAGAGAGACTGGTTAGGATAGCATATGAGTTATGTATCCCCAGAGTACAAGTGTCTTGTAAAGGAGTGTTGTTCATAGTGGAAAGGGTTGTCCCTCAAGAGTTAGGGGCACGCAGTTTTTCTCCCTGATTGCAGGGTTTATGCGTTAAAAAAAAATCCTGGTGTTATACCTTACTTATCGCTTTTACATTTCAAGTACTCGAATATCTGTGAATCGGGATAGTTCACTACTTTTCTATCCTCGAGAATAGTTTTAAGTGGAAAAAAATTGAAAATGGCCTATTCACCTCCCACTTAAGAAAAGAACTAAGAATGAAAAGTCTGTTGCTTTGAGTATGGTGAAAATCGAAGAGGAGAAGGGTTTAGAATATGTGTTGAGCACAGTATTGATGAAATTGCTTTCATCACTATAGGATTTGAAATTTTTCTCAAAAACTCAAAAAGGAAGCCTTTTAACTCTAATCGAAACTTTTCAAAAGGTTCTAGTTCTAGGTTTTCTAAAGGCAAAGATTCTACTAAAGATAAGAACACCAAGTCCACTTCTATCCCGAAGCAGGACAACAGGTGTTTTGCTTGTACCAAAGTACGATTGTAGCAAGGCAGGGATTGCATAGCACTGACTCATCCCAGATCAGACACTAAGGCATGAAATTAAGGGTGAAGTGAGGGAAAATCAAATGGCCTTTCTCCCATAATGGGTCGATTGATGGTGACATATCCAAACACATTAAATGCATCATCCTAGTAGAAATGATCACGGGGAGAGAGATAGGGATGCTCACCGAGACGCTTTTTGGGACAAAGCTTGGTCCTAGACCCAACTAATGGAGTCTTGCCCTTGGCAGAGAAGGCCTTTTGTGGAGAAAGTGGTGGAGGATAAGAAGCAGAGGTAGTCTTGGGAACCATAGTGGATTTGACGATGAAACCAATAGCGGCACAGGTGACCTGCTTCGGAGGAGGCGAAGAGAGCTCATGATCAAATTCAGAGTGATAGGACGGATCCGAATTAGAAGCTGAGTCAAACTCAGAAGAGGAATCGAGAGTACAAGCAATAGAAGCCTTACGTTTCCCAAAAGATGAAGAGGAGGATCGCACAGGTACGTCACGTCCCGCAGAAATGGGAGTGAATGTAGGAATAGCAGATCCCAGATCCTGAAGAGAGGAGGAAGAGGGTGACAGCACAGATGTGGTTGAAGCAACCTAAGGTTTCTTGAGATGCTGAGGCTTGATCAAAGAGGCACCCTTGTGCTTGTAGCTAGGTAGCCATAAGTGCAGAAGGAGCTAAAGAAGAAGTCTTAGTAGTGGCTGGAGCCGTTAAAGGGATCGACAGGGAAAGAGCATGGCGGCGATGAGGGTTTTGACTTTGGGGAAGTCACAAGTGCTGAAGGTAAGGAGGGTAGGACTTAGGAGAAGTCGTATGAGGTGGTTGAGAGGGTAATAAGTCCATGGCAGTGTTGGAAGGTGGTGCTGGTGCAGAAGCGAGTGGTCAAACGAGAATGTCAATGAAAAGGACTGGCGGTTTTAGAGTTAAGAGCAGGTGATAAAGATGAAGAGGTTGGTTCCATGAAAACTTGTGGTTAAGAAATGAAGTAGGAAGTTGAAGTTGTGGTGAAGTAGGAAAGGGAAGTGATCATGGCATGCAGAGTTATAGGAAGCAGAAGAGAGAGAGAGATCCTAGGTAATCGTTCCCACTAAAACATAAACAATTCAAAATGATTCCAAGGCAGTTACAAAAAGGCAACTTCCTCCAGGGACCAAATGGCAAAAATATAACCTAGCACATGTCTAGATAGGTATGACCCAGATTATAAAAAAAAATACCCCTAAAGCCTACAGATGAGCCCAAACAGTAACCTACTGAATATGAGGGCACATGTCCAGCCAAAGAACTTGGGATTCACAATAGGTCAAGAATCAACTTCTGTACAAAAGGCATGAAAAGTTTGCAAGAACTTTTGACAACCTAATTCAAAACGAAACTGGTACCAATGAATATACCAAAACATGGAAATCTTCCTCTCACAAAGTACATGGATTAAAGATAAAGAGAGAAAACACAAGAACCGAGAGTAGAATTGACAGGACAAATCATGGGATAGAGAGCAGCAGTCATATCCTCATAGTAG
This sequence comes from Geum urbanum, assembly GCA_946800695.1. Taxonomy (NCBI): domain Eukaryota; kingdom Viridiplantae; phylum Streptophyta; class Magnoliopsida; order Rosales; family Rosaceae; genus Geum; species Geum urbanum. Next base: position 39,246,222 of record OX327002.1, on the reverse strand, counting down.
AAAATTTTAGATATAGACTCACAAAGCATGATACCAACTTTTTAGACATCTTGGTGGCTCAAATTTGACACATGATAGTATGACTATAAAGAGAACATCATTGTCAAGGTCCTAATAATCAGTTCTTGGAAACTCAAGATGTGTGTGTGTAAAGTTTAACCTGAGGGGTAAGTCAGAGCATCAATTGAGATGAGATAAAGAGAGTAACCATGTGACTTTGTCACAATCACCCTTGTATCGCCAGAGAGTAACCATTTTAAGTGACTTTGTCACAATTAGCCCTTTGGGCAGTAACCATTTTAGTTCAAGGCATTTTGCCACTTTAATTTAGCCAAGAGCTCATCTAAGAAATCGTCCCTATAGGTCCATGTAGCGAAGTAGTTATCATTACGCCCTGAGCAAATGCTCGAAGAGGTCATATGTGTATCAAGAACACTCGGCGGATAACTAGTCTGAACTCATTGAAGGATAGAATACATCTCAGGATCCCTACTAGTTTCATAAATGTGCACCCAGCGAAAGACTAGCTAGTAAATTACTTCAAACATTCACCATTTTGGAGACAATTAATTTACAATTTATATCTTCTTCCAGAACACGGCATTTCCATAACAACACATCTCATCTCAGTTTTCTAGCTCAATGTAGGACACCCCACAAGATTCACCTTTGTGACTTTCAAAAGTCTCCTTACTATTCATAGGTTGGTCATCAATCTTATTTCTTGCTATGGTTTTGTGTCAACTATAACACCTAAAAACATTAGGGATGCCCTTAAGGATTCAGATTTGATAGTTGCTATGCAAGACGAATTGAATCAATTTGAGAAGAGTAAAGTTTGGCATCTTGTTCCTAGACCTAAGGATAAAAATGCTATTGGTACAAAGTGGGTCTTTAAGAACAAAACATATGAGAAGGGGATCATAACTAGAAACAAGGATAGGCTAGTGGTCCAAGGTTATTTTCAAATAGAAGGTCTAGATTTCAATGAAACCTTTGCTCCTGTAGCTAGGCTTGAATTTGTTAGACTTCTCTTAGTCATTGCTTGTTTTCTTAAGTTTGATCTCTTCCAAATGGATGTCAAAAGTGCTTTCTTAAATGGGATTTTAAAGGAAGAAGTGGATGTGGAACAACCTCCAAGATTCAAGAGTTCCTCCTATCCCGACTATATGTTCAGGCTTGATCAAACTCTTTATGGGCTAAACCAAGTGCCTAGGGTTTGGTATGAAAAATTGTCTACCCATCTGACTGGTCATGGATATGTAAGAAGATCTATTGACAAGTCCATGTTTGTCAAGAGTACCTTTCAATATATGATTATAGCTCAAGTATATATTGATGATGTGGTATTTGGCTCTACTAAAAGGTGTGTTTTGTTAGGAATACCAAAGGGGGAGATTGAAGGCATATTGATTAGTTGACATTTCCTAGTGTTAACAAAACACACAAATTAGTGAAGATCAACTAAGAAAATTAAAGACTTTGACCTACTAATCTCAATGGAAATCAGGTAATCTCATGCATTTGTATATCATTATTTTCACTGAAGATGGCATCTTTGCCACCTATCCCGAGTCAGTCTGTTCTTGTCCTAGATACTTGTATCTGCTTAAAGCTCATTTCTACTCTTTCCATTATTTGAAAAAGGCTTTTATTTAGGACAGATTTATTGTGACTTGGTGCCCAAGAAGTTTTCCTTAAAAATCAGAAAAGTGTTCTTTGCAACCCGTGACCTTGTTTCCTTTGGTGTTGAGAAAGGAAACCAGCTAGCTTCTTTATGATACACAACCCAACACTTCAACTGGCTACCTAGCCTTCTAGGAAAGAGTTTCTTACCGTTCATTAGGACATGCTCTATTTTGAGTAAGTTGAAGAAAACTCTTTTGCCTTTCTTTTAAACTTAGTCATGTCTAAGGAAAGTTTTGGTTTTTCTTTTCTTTTTGGCATGAGCATTCACTTGTCACATCTTGATACTTGCCAATAGACAAACATCCAAGGCATGTTCTGGATCATTGCTTATGTAGCTGCTCTTATAGCAGACTCTATCATCATATATAAGGACAGCAGGGTAGCCTTAGCTCCCTGGTTGAGTTAGAGAGTTCTTGTGCATCTTTCTAAAATGAGTTAGACTCTTCTGTTTTCTCTACATTTTCCCTTCTACTGCATATAAGTCTTAGAGTATTACATAAAAAAGTTTTTCATTCAAACACATATGCATCTTGCACACCATTGAGATTAGTTTGGTAGTGCTCAACCCGAGAAGCAGCTCATGAAGAATTAGCTTATGAATAATTAATTTTTGAGATGAGGCTTCTGAAAACCTTTCATTTGTAAACACTTAGAGACAAGAGAGAGTGTACCTCTATAGAACTAGTAGAGAGACTAGTTAGGATAGCATACGAGTTATGTATCCCCCACTACAAGAAAACTGCACCTAGACCACGGACCATTTCCGTCGTCTAGGTGCAGTTTTCCGTCGTCTAAGTACTTGGACGACGGAATCTCCGTCGTCCAAGGTCCGTGCTCCAAGTGTTGTCGTCCAAGAACCTGGACGACGGAGATTTAGTGCTCCGTCGTCCAAGTTCACTTGGACCGCGGACATTATCCGTGGCCCATGTAAACACCTAGACGACGGAAACTCTAAGTCTCCGTCGTCCAGGTGTCTACATGGGCCACGGACATTGCTCGTTTCTCCGTGGCCCAGGTGTTCACCTGGACGACGGAGAATTAGTTATCCGTCGTCCAGGTGAACACCTGGGCCACGGAGAAAGGCAGGGTTTAGGGTTTAGGGTTAGGTTTAGGGTTTTTCACCTGGACGACGGAGAACATAATCTCCGTCGTCCAAGTGAATATTTAATTTAAAAAAAATTGAAATTAAATATTATTAATTTAATTTATTATTAATTTAATTTAAATAATGAAAAATGCTAAAATTAATTAAATAAACTAAATTTTGAATATTACTTAATTATTAAATAATTAAAATTAATTTGTACATACATGAATAATCGAAAAAACCCATAAATTAAAAATTAAAATATTGTTCGAAATGCGGAAAGAAACGAGATAATAAACTACTAGCTAGCTAATACACTGGAGGAGCAGATGCGTCGCCGAGTCATCCGCCTCCAGCCGGGTCGTTGTCGTCGGGGTGTGGGTTCGGAGGAGGTTGACATACTTCTCGATTTTGTTGCATGAGGGCGATGAGTTGGGCTATTTGTGCTTGTTGTTCGTCAAGTCTTTGCCGCATTGACTCATTCTCCTCTCGTGCCAGTCGAGCCTCTTGAATGGCTGCTTCGACGGCCGCAGCCTGACTCCTTCTCCGCTGCCCCGAACCTCCCGTAGATGATGAGCCGGAGGTCGTCGACAAATCTCGTACCACCCTAGGCCCAAAGTGCCTAACCTCCTTGCCAGCTCTACGACCGTAGACCTCATCCGTGATTGCAATTTGGCTCTCTAAGGATAGAGGAGGCAGGTCTTCCGGCGGCACATCTGGGAACGCAAGCTGAGTGTTAGCCAACTCTTCATGCGCACGCTCTATCGCCCTTGCCTACAAAAGAATAATTAATTTATTATAATGAAATCATATTTAAATAATAATTACTATAATTAAAAGCACATATATATATATCACTTACGCCGCATTGACTCGCTTCATTATCGAGCCCTGGCGTCACGTACGCGCTTACGCTTGCATCAAGATAAGGGTGTTTGGAGCCCTTATCCTTGTGCTCCTTGGCTATTTGAATGAACTGGTTGGCGCCGGTAGTATGGTGTTTCTCCTTCTTCCCCCGGTTGGCTTTGTTGACACCGGAGAATTTCTGTTACACAACATAATTAAATCATTAAAAAATGAATAACTACAATTTAAATAATTCAATTATCTTAATTGAAATAAAAATAAATAAATTAATACCTTAAATTGTTCATCGGCAAAGTAGTTACACAACCACTCCCACTCATCTTCTCTCTCCCCTTGCAGCTCTACCGGGGGAGGCACGGGACCGACATCTTGGAAGTACTTATGGAGCTTGTACTTCCAATCTTTGTAGATGGAGTTGGCGGTTTGGTTGATATGCCTCAACATAGCTGGTGTCGGATCCACGTCAAATTGTTCCTATCAAAAATAAATAGAAAATTATAATCGTATATATTATGAAATTTTAGGCCGAGATTAACAATATTATATAATAACTAAATTGGACGTATTACGTACCGAAAGATTTTTGAAGACTTTCGCCTTCTCATGATCCGGCGCCTCCTTCCAAGTAGGGGCAGTGATACGAACCCGGTTACGGATGATTGACCATATCCCATGCGCCGAGAGACTTGCTAGCTGAGCTGTGGGAGGGCCACCGGTGAATTCGTCGTACGGCAAGTCGATCTTTTTACCGGTCGCCTTGCAAATACGCTCCGCTTTGCCCCCTTTAACGAGACCCCAAGTCCTTTTCGGTTCCGGGTCAGTGGGGGCCCTCCTTTGCCTACGGCGGGCGCTGTACATGATTGATTCGGCGGTCGAGGACGCCTGAGTACTTCCCGTTGAACCGGTACCGGGCATCGGAGATTGGAAGGGGTCGACGTCATCACCGCTCGAGATGAATGAGGGAGCGGGAATTTCCCCAGAGGGCGCTACGGACGGACCAGATGATCCGTCCGGATTGAGAGCGTCGTTGCCCTCCTGTGGAACCCAACCAACTTGGGCCGCCAACATTCGGAGCATCTCATCTTCTGCCTCCTGTTGGGCTTTCTCCTTGCCGGATGTCGTCTTTGGCGGAGCCAGATGATCAGTTGTTTGCGAAGTTCAGCCAGGGTGAGTTTTGCCCGATTAGCGTGAAGATTTTGGGATGTGTGATGCTATCCGAGGGTGTTGGTGTGGATCCTGACCAGATTGGAGCCGTGATGATTCGGAGTTTTCCCTACCATTATACCTGAGATCGAGAGTCTCTTGAGTTTGGCAGGCTATTACCGACGGCTTGTGCAAGATTTTTCCCGGATTGCCACTTCACTTTTCCGGATTGACAAAGAAGGCGTCAAGTTCAAGTGGTTTGATGCACACGAAGAGAGTTACTTACTCCTCCAGGATGGTTGGTCGTTGCTTCGGTTTTGACCTTACTTGATGACCGCGACGAGTTCGTGGGTTATGACGATGCATCGAGGTTTGGGTTTGGTTGTGCCTTGATGCTGTATAGCAGAGCGGCGGCTCATGGTTTCAGGCGGTGGAAACCTTATGCGGCTACGTATCCTATTTATGATGTGGGTGTAGCTGTTCTTATGTTAGCATCAGAGAGTTCGAGACACTACAGCTATGGCATGCAGCGAGGTGTAGGATGTACACTGATTACTTGAGTTTCATCCACTTGCATTTTCGGCCAGATTTGGGCTTGAGGCAGTGTTGATGATTGAGGTGGACTCATGACTATAGCTGCACCTTTGAGTTTGTTCGGGAAAGGCTAGAGATCATACTTTGACCATCCGTTTAGGATGTTGTTGCTGATGCTTTCAGTCGAGAGTCGGGACTTCAGTGTTTCATGTGTGTGAGTGTGGCTCGAGCTTCCGTGTTAGCCGAGTGTGGCTACGGGAGCTGAGTTCGAGTGTGATGATGTCGAGGCTCGTGGTTTTGCACGCGTTTGGCGCTAGCAGTACGGAGATGTGTCTAATACTCCGAGTTTACTACTCGTGACGCAACATGAAGAGCAATGTAGCAGAATGTGTGTGCGGACGCCACATTTGTCGACTGGCGATGGCTTGGAGGCAGAGACTTGCCGAGGAGTGTCAGCCATTTGAGATTTCTGGTTAGACGTGGCGATTGTTGCTGTGATTGTGTATGTATGTGTACACTTTGGTTTGTGGTACCAGTTGTCAGGCCTTTGTGGACCATTTGATGAACTCAGTACATTTCCTTGTGCATTTGGAGATGATTTCAGTGGCAGGCTGGCATGATTGTGTTTGACGGAGGTTGTTCATTCCTGCTGTGTACCTGTGTCCCAATTCGCCGATCGAGGTAATCAGCTATAACTATGTGTTGGTGAGTTTTGCAGTGAGCATTGGGGACCAGATTACGAGTTGGTACCAGTTCTTATCCTCGGATTGGCGAGCGATCTTTGAGGACTATTCAGGCCTTGGAGGGCATGTTGTGGACCTTGGTATTGTAGTTCCGGAGGATTCGGGACCAGCAGTTTCAGCTGTTCGAGGTTGCTTACAGTACCAGGTTGTTGTCCACTGTGATTTTGATATTGTTTGACGTCGTTTTGAGGAACGATGTTGTACTTCATTGTGTTGGAGTGAGTTTGGTTTGAATTTGAGTTGATGATTGTGTCCGATTTTGTGGAGTGTGTTACCACAGACTATCAGGTTAACGGAAATAGGTTGATAATGGTTTGAGTTCGATGCTTGAGTTTCGTTGGTATGAGCAGGTCGTGTTGTGATTTGCCTTGATGTTTGATCCATATGTGGCCATAGGCGAGTTTGTGTTATGCCGTATGGTTCGGCATCGCCTATAGTATTGGCTTTTATGTGTGTTGTGTTCCGTGAGGCGGAACTGTGTTTCAGGTTGGTTTTGCATTGTGTACCCTATCCGTTCCGTATGCAGGAACACTTGGCGATTATGTGAGCCAGTTCAGATTTGTGATTTGAGGGTACAGGGATTACAGCACGGAATTATCTCCTATTGTGAAGTTTGTGATCAGAGTTGTTCAGTTGAGATTACCGTTGGTGAGTTGAGCAGTATGCAGAGGCAGTGCTCCTACGTTTAGCCAGCAGACTCAGAAATTTCGAGGTCGAAATTTTTCTAAGGGGGGTGGATTTGTGACGACCCGGACCAGAATCAGCAGTATGATCAGCTTGATTGATGAGGTTGTGTGTAGTCGCAGAGTTGTTCGACAGTTATTGAATCGCCAGGCTCGTTAACGACTAAATTATTGGCCGATAATTGGAGCTAGGTCTCTTCTCGAGAGTCGTTGTACGTGTGATTACGAGTTCGTGGGCGGTTCCGGATCGTTATTTGGACGACCGAGGAATTAGTTATGAATATTTGAAGTTTCGACGGAAACGAATTATTATGGCAGGTTTGTTCGCGACTAAATTACCGGACGAGAATTTGGTTTCGGCTTCTTCACGGAAGTTGTTCGGAATTTAATTTTGAGTTTGTGGGAACTTCCGGAGCATGATTTGGAGTTACGAGGAATTGGTTGAGAATTTTGCCGTTTGTTGATTATTTAGTCGATTTAATGTGTGTTGCTTTGAAGGGTTGATTTTTTATCCGATTGGCCGATATGTTTGACTTCGGGTGATTATGAAAGATTATGTCGAATCGAATTCGTGGCCGCGAGAATTATCGGAATCGGAATTACGACGAGAAAGTTACGGGTATTTGAAGTTTGTCGAAAAGGATAAGTATGAGTTTCCATTTCGGGAAAGCTATAAATAGTAACTTGCCATAAAGGGAAAGTCAAAGTTGTGAATTAAATGGGTTGACCAAGGTGGGTCGACCCGTTTGGGTGCCGTTCGTGACCAAGTTTTGTTGCCGGAATTGTGGTCGATTCCGGCCATGATTGAGGATGGTCTCTTCATGAGTTTTGTTGGGTTTGAGATGCTCTTTGTCATGGTGGTTGAATCCCCTTGTATGGTGGCCGGAGGATGAGGAATTTCAGTGGTGAAATTCGTGGTTTTCCGGCGAGAACGGTGGCGGACGGTGGCGTTGATTCCGGCCGATTTGGTGGTGCTCCTTTGAGGGCTTTTGTTAGCCTCGTGCCAAGGAGTCTTTTCCATGTGGTCTTGAAGGTCGCCGTGGCCGGAGGAGAGAGATCGAACGATTTGATTCCGGTAAGGGTTTGAACTTTGGGTTGAGTTTTGGAGGTTTTCCGGTCAAAATTGGCCTTAACCTATAACTGGAAAGTTGTTGGGCTCGTCGAGATCTTTGAAACCATGTATGCCATGTATTTTTCTGGGCAGATTGGAGTTTTCCGGCGATTGTGGCAGCGGCGACGGCGGTGGCGCCGCCGCCGGCGGCGACGACTTTTCGCCCGGCATGGTTTTCGATGAATTGCATGTCATTTGACTCGAAATCGCGCTCCGATCGCAGTGGGGAGGTTCGTTTTTCGAGTTGAGCGTCCGAACGTAAAACGAGGTATTGAGGTGGTATATATGGATTTTCGACAATTCGTCGTATTCGAATTGTGTATTTCCGAGAACGGTGGTTTCTCGTGATTTGATTTGAATTGTCGGATTATGACTTTGAGTATTGGTCATTGTGAATATTCAGGGGTTCGTGATCGTTTGTTTGGCGAGGGGCATTCCGCCGGATCACGGGTTAACGCGATACGCGTTACGCCAGTCTGTGAGTGGACATTTCTTTTCACGGAAAATCTTGCGAGTCTTTTATTTGATTTATGAACTTGAGCATGCGTATGAGATTTCGGATTTGCATGAGCATATGATTTACGATTATACGATTATACTTATACAGATATACGTATACAAATATACATACACTTATATGCTGTTTCATGCATTTGCATCGAAATGTTTGTGATTTAGTTTACACAGAGTACAGTCGTTATATATTGTTGTATCGATACACTCGCATCCCGGCTGATCCCCGAGGATGTGTACCGGGGGAGGCTGTGACTCCTGACCCGTGACCTGTACCGGGGGGAGGCAGACCTCTGACCTGAGGCCTTTCTGGCTAGAATCGCGTGGAAGTCTGGGACTCCGTGATTCTGACTGTACTAGCACGGTGTGTGTCCATGAGTGACCCCGTGGGATTTTTACTTGCATGCTCAGTACGCTGGAGGATTATGGTTTTACTTCGTGTACACGGACGCGTGAGGAGTTAGAGTCTCCCTCGCGTACCATTTGATTATTTATGCTTTCGACTCGCATATGTTTTTATTGTATTTATTACTTGGTGAAAGACATTTATTTTCGTCCACTCACTCTAACGTGTTTATTGTCTTTCCCCTGGGCTTTTCGGTTTCTGTGCCCAGTTTGCAGTTCAGGCTCTGGTGTCGCACGTCGTGGTCGGAGGCATAGTACTCGAGCGGTCTTATTTCTTCCAGTAAGTTTATTGTTCTACCTACTGTGGTATACTTATATGGTTATGTATTAGAGGTCGCTCTGAGTTCTCTGATGAATATGTTATACGATTTTAAACCCGGATTTCAGTAAAGTACTATTATATGTATTATTTACTTTACTGTTGAGATATTGAGAAATCCGGATGGGATTGGTGCCCACGGTTTGATTTTTGTGGCATAGGTTGGAGTGTATTTTACGCGTACAGGTAATGGTAATTCCACGCTAGTAACGAAACTCTGCCCAAATTTTGAAAAGTTTTTGTTGGTTCGTGTTTTCGAAGGGGTTTGATTCCGATTTAGGGAGCTAAATCGGGGTTGGGTCCTTTCATAAATTTTCAATTAATCAGCCTTGGTTAAATCGAAAAACATGGCCAGTTAGGGATAGAGATAACGCGAGAGGCATGACTAATTTCGACAAAAGTCTTTCTTAGTCCAAATCCTGTCACTAGTCATAACCCGTTTCTAGACACCATGTCCGACATTCGGCCAATTTTTCGAAAATTTACACTCCCTCAAGTCCTTTGCAAACTCCGCCCTCAACCTCGTGTCCATAACTTCACTTAGGTTATGGTGTGCGGTGATGAAATCCACACATCATGAGGGGTTAAGGAGATAAGCAAGGAAAAGAGGCGCCATCTATTCCAAAGAGTGCGACTTAATAAACCAAGCATATGTACTAAATTTAAATCGAACACGTACTACTAATTAATTTACTAGAAAATAAACATAAATATTGTCTACTAATTTTTAATTATATGCAATAATTTATATTTATTTATCATGCATTTAATAAAAAATTGATTCATTTAATAAATTATGAATAATAATTTATTCATTTAATAAATTTAATAATAAATTCATTTAATCATGCAACTCATAATAAATAATTACAATAATTACAATAATTATGATTTAATAAATTAATAACAATAATTAATAATTTATTAAATATTTAAACTAATTAATAAATTAATTTCTTCTTCTAAATTATATTTAGAATTTAATTAATTAATTAAATGAAAATTATTTTAATAAGGGAAAAATAGAAATGTACCGAAGCGGAGTTTTCGGGAATTTCGCCGGAGTTGAGTCGTCAGAGAGGAGGAACCACGCCGGAAAAAATGTCGTCGGAGCGTCGCCGGAGCAGGATCGCCGGAGGAGAGGAGAGGAGAGGAGAGGGAGATGAGGAGATGGAATGATGAGAAAATGAGGGGGGGTGCAACTCTATTTATAGAGTTGCACTTAGACGACGGAGCACTATTCTCCGTCGTCTAAGTTCACCTGGACGACGGAAACAGTGTTTTCCGTCGTCTAGGTGGCGGTTTCAAAAAAATTCAAGCGGCGCCAATTAATCAGCGGGACGTTTTGAACCGCCATGATTTTTGACTTAGACGACGGAGAATGAATTCTCCGTCGTCTAAGTGAAAATTCAAGCGGTCCCAAAAACGGAAGCGGTAAATTGAACCGCCATAATTTTGGACTTGGACGACGGAGAATGACCATCTCCGTCGTCCAAGTGAAAATTACATGAAAAAATTAAACAAAAAATAAATTCGAACCGCCATGGTAATTTGAACCTGGACGACGGAGATGGCCCTTCTCCGTCGTCCAGGTTCAAATTACGTAAAAAAAAAAATTTAAAAATAATTCGCTAGGAATTTAGCGATCTGTCATTCGAGTGAAATAGTCGTACAATATCGATGAACGCATCGTATATATTAACAGTTAAATTTGAACCGACGATTAATTTTACGTATTGAAACATGTTAAGTATCGACTAATCTTTACGACTTAAGTGTTCATGAGTAGACGCTCATTTGCTGCAGAGTATTAACGAAATTGAATTTGGACAAAACAACCGTTGGATATGTTTGTCCTAACATAATATATAATTGTCTTCAAATGACCATAAAATAATAAGTTCGGGAAGGATTTGATCGGCACAGTCAACCGCAAAACGAATAATTTCACAAACCGGAAACGTGGATACAAGGCATTTCGCAACTCCGATTTTCGAACCGTCGAAGCTCACACACCAAGAATTGTTTACTCTAAAGTCTTGATGAAAAGACTTTGCATTGGAAGAAGGTCTAGATGGTCGTTGTCTTAGAAAAAATTACGATATCTGCACCTGGACGACGGAAATGAGCGTTTCCGTCGTTCAGGTAATAACCTGGACGACGGATATGAAGTTATCCGTCGTCCAGGTGATTACCTAAACGACGGAGAATGACGTTCTCCGTCGTCCAGGTGCATAGACACTGAATTCAGGGGTTAGGGCCTTACTGTTTAGGGTTTAGGGTTTGTGAACTTGGACGACGGACAATGACCATTTTCCGTCGTCCTAGTATGTACCTGGACGACAGATAATGACCATTCTCCGTCGTCCAAGTTCTAAACCCCGATTTCAGGGGTTAGGGCCTTAGGGTTTACGGTTTAGGTCGTCCCCGGTCATTTGTGTGTCCGTTCCATTATTCTGATTCAAAAATATAATTAAAAAATTGATCGATCGATCCGAACTGCTAGATTTAAGGTCCAGGATTTAGCTAGGGTTTTATATGAGATTGAGATTTGGCGACAACCTGCAATTAATTTCTCCGTTGTCCAGGATATATAATTCGGATTAATTTCTTACCGTAAACCGGCATCGATCATATATATATTACAATAATTACAGTAATTAATTACCAATTAATCTCCCTCGTCGTATGACCGTATTCTTCGTCATAATCATCATCGTCCTCATCCCCGTTAGACGACGCCTCATCCTCGTCATCGTACTCAACATCGTCCGACGAATAACCTGAGTCCTCGTCTGCGTCCTCTTCATGCTCGTCTTCTTCATCTACCTCATCGATAATCTCATCTTCAGTTAGATCTGTACAACCATCAGGCATGGGTAACCGTTCACCATCTTGAACCAGGTCCATTATATCGGAGCGGACCATAGAAATATTAGGCTCTTGATAGGCAGGAATGTCTCTTTCTGGTTCAGCAGCAACTTCAGTCGTCGCCGGTGTCCCTTCAATTGTCTCTGTATTCCATATTCCTCGGTGAGAGATATGGTTCACTATTTTCCACCCTTCACCGGCTTTCGGATCGTCGAGATAAAACACCTGCCGAACTAAGGTAGCGAGAGCGAAAGGCTCATCCTCATACCAGTGCGAGTTTGTATCGACTGATAATAGTCCCAGGTCTTCCTTTGTACGCTTGAACCATCTGCACTTGAATAGGAAAACGTTGACATCATTCCCGTAACATAGCTGAACCACGTATACAATAGCCCCGTAATATAGATCATTGTCTTTCCCAACCGCTACCCCACTGTTTTGTGTTCTTCTTCCTTCGTCTCGGGCCAATGAATGGAACTTTACACCGTTCACAAAACATCCGGGATAAATATAGTGTTTAACCGGCTTCCCTGCTAGCAAGTGTTTTGGCCATGACCACCACCCTCCGTGGTTATCAGATTTTTGCAGATCAATCATCTGCGAAAAAGGGCAAATTAATATAAGGGTTTACTTTCTACAAACACGAGCGATATGTATTTAAATAATTAATACCGAGTCGTACGTACGTACCCATTGGAAGAAATAATCAGGAAACTTCTTCTTAACCATTTTCTCAATCCACGCCGAACTCTTGTTTTGATTTAACGCCTGAAGCCTCTCCCTGTATGACAACATGTACGGCTCAACTTCGTCACAGTCTCGCAACACTACCCAATATGCCTCAATAAGTTCTTCCCATGTTAACGATTCCTTTAATACTCCTCTAAACGGTCGGACGACATTGGTGACGACAGAAAGATTGATGCGGGCACTGCGATCGAAGGCAGTGGGAGGGGGTGGATCTTTGAGGTACCTGTTGCAGTAAGTAACACACTCATGCATTAGGTATGTCTCTGCTATGGAGCCATCCAGAGCCGACCTGTTTTTGACGAATGACTTATACTGTCCAAGCTGTCTACAAAATCAAACGTACACATTACATAAGTACATATAGCTAGCTAGTATATATATAATCTCTAGAGGAACAAATTAATTAATCAGTTGTACGTACCTTTCTTGAGGATACATCCAAGTATACTGGACCAGACCAGAAATGAGCACCTGCTCGGGCAGGTGGATCATTAGGTGAATCATGATGTCAAAGAAAGCAGGGGGGGAAATCCTCTCTAGTTTGCAAATGATGTGCACAATTTGTTGTTGCAATTCCACCACATCTGACTTCTTTAATTCTATGGCGCATAACCTCTGCCACCACCTGCACAATGCTACTATTGGTTCTACGACGTCCCGAGGCAAGTATGGTCGAATTACCACTGGAATCAGACGTTGCAGCATAACGTGATAGTCATGTGTCTTTAGACCAACAAACTTGTGTTGCACCTCGTCCATTGCTCCAGTTATAGTAGTTGCATACGTAGCCGGATAACGAACGCCCTTAAACCAGTGAAATACAGAACGTCTAAGCGTCGGCTTCACTGTGTAAGGTGCATCTGGCATCTTGTTGTACACTCATTTCCTATCCCTCCTCAACCACAAGGGACGACGTAGATTCATTGATTCCAAATCTTTGCGCGCTTTGGGAGTATCTTTAGTCTTGAACTTAATACCGAGAATTGTTCCCACAACGCTGTCGCACACATTCTTTTCTATGTGCATCGCGTCCAAGTTGTTCCTCAGCTTCAACTTCGACCAGTAAGGGAGTTCAAAGAATATACTCTTGTGATCCCAATAGCTCAGATCATGTGGAGGAATTGGATTGCATTTCTTTACATCCGCGTCATTGCTCAACACACCAAAGTCGAAATAGCTCAACCTCTCTAAAATCTCTTCGCCCGACCAACTACGAGGTTTAGGATTGTTCTCTACCGTACCGTCGAAATGAGCTTCATCCTGTCGCCACGGGTGGTCGTGAGGAAGCCATCTACGGTGACCCAAGTAACACACCTTCCCCGCGTGCCAACTAGAGTTCACGTCGTCCAAACATATAGGACATCCATTATATCCTTTTGTCCTGCAGGCTGCCAACATTCCATAAGCTGGAAAATCGTTGGTCGTCCACATTACGGCAGCCCTCATCGTGAACATCGTGTCAGTGAATTTGTCATAAGTTGGGACTTCATTTTCCCACAACAGTTTCAACTCGTCGATCAAAGGTCTGAGGTAGAAATTTAAGCACTTCGATGGAGATTTAGGACCTGGAATTAGTACGGTAAGGAAATTAAATTCTTTGTTCATGCACATCCACGGAGGCAAGTTGTACGGCATCAGAATAACTGGCCAAGTGCTGACGGCAGAGCTATTACTTCCCCAAGGATTGAATTCGTCTGTAGATAGGCCGAGTCTAACATTTCTAACCTCTGAAGCAAAGTCTCCAAATTCTCTGTCGAAATGTTTGAAACCCTCCCCATCCGCGGCGTGTCGCAGGACATCGTCATCTATTCGCTTTTCTGCGTACCATCGCATCGCATCTGCTGTGTGTAGAGACATGTACAGGCGCTGCAATCTGGGAATCAAGGGAAAATATCGAACAACTTTCACAGGAATTCTCTTTTTCGAACTCTTCCTATTCAACTGGAATCTGCACTTGCCACATACGGGACAATAGTCCAACTCTTTGTACTCTTTGTAAAATAGCACACAATCATTCGGACATGCGTCAATTATCCTGTACTTTAGGCCGAGGCTGCTCAGGATATTTCTAACCTTATAATGAGATTTAGGAAGATTGTGATCATCAGGGAGCAACTTACATATTTGCTCCTGAATTTCGTCAAAAGCACTCACTGACATTTTGTGCTTCACTTTTATCTTCATTTGCTCCATCACATATTGCAACACATTCTCTCGACATCCAGGGAACACCGGGGTCTGCGCTTCAAGTAGTATCCGGTTGTACTTTTCCATCTCACTGGTGTCAGTGGCCAAGCTAGCTGCGGGGAATGTGTCATCATGCTCATTAGTGTACTGTAACCTCCGTCTTGGTGTTGGTGTCCACTATGACTACATCCCGGAAACGCATCATGGAACAAATCTGCAGTTGGGTTGCAAGCTGGGGGTCCGGCACCACTGCCGCTGGATGAGGCACCATGGTAACTGTACCCTGAGCTGAAGTCTGCTGCGCTGAACTCTACTGCTTCACCATGCTCGCTCCATGTAGTGTAACTCCACATCATACCATTTTCGTACAGGTGTTGCACCATAACATTAACCTCCGCATACTGACAATTAAGACATTTCTGACACGGACACCTGAAACGTTTCTTTTCCTGACCATGTTCTATCGCAAAATTCACAAATTCGATATTTCCATCCATATACCGGACATCACATCTATTCTTCAACTTCATCCAACTCTTGTCCATACTGCTACAAAATATTATAATTAATTAATTATTACATATATATATATATATATTTGTCCATTAATTTACGCTTAATTATACGTACTCGATCTACATCGATCCATCAATTACGTACGTACGTACGTAATTTAATCGATCTGTACATATATATATAGCTAACATCCTTGGATGTATGTACGTACATTTTCACTAAATATATATTAATTAAGCAAATTTTAACTGCGTACATACGTACATGCTGGCCTTCTCGATATCTGTACGTTAATTAAGCTACCTAGCTAGTCAGCGGAGATCCCTTATCGATCCTGATTCTTCTCGGCCTTCTAGCTAGCTAGCTCCCTTCTCCTTCTCCCTTCTCCTTCAATTCTTCTTCAAATGGAATGAAGAGATCGAGGATTGAATTCAGTTTGGCATCGGGCTTATATAATGCTTCATTTAGACGACAGAGGTGTTGGTACGTCGTCTAAGTGGAAGTACGTTACGTACTCGGCCGACGGCGTGTCAGTCCGTCCTCCAGGTGATCACCTGGACGACGGAGAATACCATCTCCGTCGTCCAGGTGATCACCTGGAGGACAGAGAAGACTCCGAGGTCCAGGTGATAACTTGGACGACGGATAATGCCGTATCCGTCGTCCAGGTGATCACCTGGACGACGGAAAAGAATCCGTGGTCCAGGTGACCACCTGGACGACGAAGATGGTATTCTCCGTCGTCCAGGTGGTACTTGGACCACGGAGTCTTTTCCGTGGTCCAGGTGTCACTTGGACCACGGAACAATTACGTTTCCGTGGTCTAAGTGCTGTTTTCTTGTAGTGCCCAGAGTAAAAGTGTCTTTTAAAGGAGTGTTGTTCATACTGGAAAGGTTTGCCCCTCAAAAGTTAGGGGCATACAGTTTTTCTCTCTAGTTGCAGAGTTTCTGCGTTAAGGAAAAATATCCTCGTATTATTCCTTACTTATCACTTTTATATTTCAAGTACACGAACCGCAGACCTTTATCACAACAACATACAAAAAGAAACAAGTGAGGGACCCAACCTATTGGACACTTCCTTTTTGATACAACAAATAATTTATACAAAATTAGGAATAAACTGGCCATACTTGTCTCGTTGCATGTTTATGTCTTAGGAAATATGGGCTCAGTATCTTTCGGTTTTATATACAAGGAAAAACAACACCACAGGGGTCTGAACTTTTCAAGTGGTATCAAAATGATGCCCGAACTTTAAAAGCTATCAAAGTGATGCCCAGACTCTCAAAACTGTATCAAAGTGATGCCTACCAGTTAATTCTATTGGTATTCAGGTTATTTTCAGTTTTAAATTTATTTTTTATTTTTTATTTCTGTTTTCAATTTTTTTTTCTTTTGTCTCTCTCTCTCTCTCTCTCTCTCTCTCTCTCTCTCTCTCTCTCTCTCTTCACGCCTCAGGACTACGCCAGATCCAACGTCAGCTTGCTCGTCGTAACACCATTCGCAACACCATCCTCAGCCATGACCCTGCCTCAGCCAGCCCTTTGGTAAGCACCAACACCGCTCCTAGTTACCACCCTCCATCAATCGACAAACTCACCATCCTCCTCGACAAGCCAAACTCCATCCATCACCTCCTCTAAACGCACGCGCTTCTCCTTCAACACTCCTACGCCTCCCTAGGCCACCTCGACTACTTCGATGCTCTCTTCTGCAACACCCAAAATGCCACCGACGACTTCTGTTACGACCCCAAGCCTCGCTGGAGGACGACGACCTAAGCCACACACCTCCCAAGCTCCTCTAGGTGAGGATGCACGCCTTGAACCTAAGTTGCACGTCTATACTCTATCTGTTTCTGGGTCATGCGGCATTGTTGTGTGGCCAAACTCGAGTGCAAGGGCGGGCTGCGAAGATTTTTGTGGAGTGAGCGTATTCAATGGTGAGAGCGCACGGAGGCGAGGCACGGGTCATGGAAGCAACGTCGCGTGACGCTGAGGCACGACGGTGGTGTGCGATTTAAGCTACGACTACTACCCCTTGGTCCCAAAACCAGCTGCGAAGCAATCCCTGGCGTGGCAATGTTCAAAGCTTGTCGGTAGTGTGCAACTCCAACGGCAAGGCATGAGGCGGTGGCATCAGGGTGGTCAATCGATCTTGATGCACCTCAAGATCGACAGATATTGAGAGAGAGAGAGAGAGAGAGAGAGAGAGAGAGTTAAGTAAAAACAAAAAAATTTAAAACTGAAAAAAAAAATATAAGGGTATTATGGCCTTTTTAATGAAGTTTTTTTGCCACGTCATCAAAAATTAACCGATAGGCATTACTTTGATAAACTACGGAAAAAAAAAGAAAACTGAAAAAAAAAAATAAGGGTATTATGGCCTTTTTAATGAAATTTTTTTGTCACGTCATCAAAAATTAACCGGTAGGCATTACTTTGATACAATTTTGAGAATCTAGGTATCACTTTGATAGATTTTAAAGTTCGGACATCATTTTGATATCACTTAAAAAGTTCAAACCCCTGTGGTGATGTTTTTCCTATATACAATGAGTACAAGAACTTCTGCCTACATTTGTTGATCACATCCGCAATTCCTTCGTTTAATACATCAATTGTCACATCATGTAATCAATATATTAAAATCACCGGCATAAACACATGTTGCTTAAGTCGCGGTGAATCTCAAGTTTGTCGAAATGCTATGTTAAGGTGACTAAAGTGAGAGGAGACCTAGCTGAGGGAGCTTAACAGTATATGGTGAATTGGTTATTTGAAGATTTTGGTCAAATGGTGCCTATCCGGCCATACACAGACAATAACTAGGCCTAATTGGCCTACTAACAATGTACCTCTTGCACTTGTCGGCAAGTGAATACCGGAAGGAAGTGACTGGCGCCATATATAATGCTAAACCTCCATGCATATAAATCCCATGCCACTATTTAGACTTCTCTAGCTAGTTCTCTTGCAAAACAGAGATTTTTAGTACTACTAGCTTGTTCTGGAGTAGCAAAAAAAAACTGTTAGAGAGATTTACTCTCCTAGAATCCAAACTGATTCAAATCCGTGATTGTGTTTCAATAGAGCAGTTTTGATCTTTGAAAATTTATAACTGTAGATCGATTAGTCGTCCTTAATACTCTTAATAGTCTATTGTAATAGGAGATTGAGATTTTGCTGTATATAACTTCGTAAACAGATTCAATCAAGGGAAAATACTTTCTACAAAAACTTTCCGCTTCACATCTTTGTAACTTTCTCCCATGGCAAATAGAAGGGTTTTTCCTCTAGTAGTCCTCACACTGGTTACAGCTGTGTTTAGTTTAGCAGAAGCAGCTGTGCCAGCTGCAATGTTCATACTAGGTGACTCAACAGCTGATGTTGGGACTAATAACTTCTTGCCCGGAAGCATGGCAAGGGCAGTCTTTCCCTACAATGGCATTTACTTTTCTAACTCAGCACCCACCGGAAGGTTCAGCAATGGCCTCAACTCTGCTGATTTTCTAGGTTAGTTGTAACTATTACATTTCTTCATTGCTTAAGTATATATGGCGGCATTTGTACATCAAGAAGCTTAACATAATCTGTCTTGTGATGATATGTAACCAAGCTATTCGGTTACAAGAGAAGTCCAAAGACTTTTCTTTCTCTCAACTCTACTTCTCTTCTTACGTGGTTTGGTGGCTTCAACTTTGCATCTGGAGGGTCTGGCCTTTTTGAGACAACTGGACAAGGTTTAAAGAAAAATTGTATTCCATTAACTGAGCAGCTAGAAAAATTTTCTTCTGTGAGGAGCAATCTCACTGCCTTAATGGACCGTAGCAACAGAGACTTATCTTTCAAAGTCTTTGTTCATCGTCAGCATTGCCAGCAACGACATTTTTGAATACTCGGGCTCAAACAGTTCAATTCCTAAGGAACAGTTCTTGACCTCATTGGTACTCGCTTATGAGAATCACTTGAAGGTAACATATACGTACACATCCCTTCATGTTTTACCAAAATTTAAGCTGGTTTGTTATTTCTTTTACAGTTAGCAAAAGTACTTTGAAATATTGAACTACACTTCTGATTGATGTCTGGCTGAAAAAGTCATAATTGCTTTCAGTGTTATACTGTACTAGCATTTTCCCACTATTCCGCATGGTAATTACTGAAAATAATCTGAGCAAGCTAAGCTTGAGGCTATGACTACTGAGAAAAACAGTTCATACAGAAACAATACCAAGTAGGCCTTCAAAAATTATTTATATGTAAAGGGAGGTGAAATTGGCACCCCTTTTTTACAAATCACACCCTTCATTGTTAATTGTGTGTATTTTGAATACACTTTTGGGTGGAAAAGTTAAAAATGGGGGTGTAGATTGTAAAAAAGAGGATGTCAATTTCACCTCCGGTATGTAAAATGTTTTCTTGCAAAACTGGATCATATATACACTAAAGCTAGAATCGACTTGATCAATTAATGGTGGCAGATTCAGACTGACCTTATGTTGCTGTTTCTAGCATTATAACATCTTAAGTTTGATTGTTAAGCTGTTTCTAGTAAAGAGGCAGACTTTACTCAATCTTGGAGCAAGAAAGTTGGGACTTATCAGTGTCGCCCGATTGGCTGTTGTCTAGGCCAACAGGGGCTGATGCAGCCATAGGGTAGGATGGGCTGTAGCCCACCCTATTTTTTGAGTTAATTAAAAAAATAAAAATTTGTATAGAAACTCTTGCGACTCATCCACAGCGTTTTCCTTACAACTTTTCTTGCGGATGCAGCGATAGAGCATGATGGGTTGCATCCCACCCTATTTTTTCGACCTAAATGATTATCTCGTGCATAATTTATTTATTTTCGCTCACCTAGAGATAAAACTCTAGACCTGACACTGGATTATGGGTGCTCCCGCATGGATATTTTAACCACCATTTTTCATCTGTTTTGGTTTTGTTCTTGTTCCTTGTTGTCTCTATGATTTGGATCCTGAATCCCGATCGGCAGTCATGGTTTCTCTTCGCTCTCGGTGGTAGAGAGTGTGCAATTGTTGGTATTGGTGATCCTTTTATGTGTATTTTGAGATATTGTCGGTAACGGCATGGATTGTATTTTCTGGATTTGACTTCTCTGACAACTTCTTCGGTGATTGTTGCACGACAATTTGTGGTAATGCGACATGGGAGAGTCGACAGTAGTAGTTTAGATCAATGTTTTCAAAGGCGGTGTGAGGCGGCGTCGGGGCTCGCTTTAGGGTGTAGCGGGAGTGAAAAGCCCCGCCGGCAAGAACGCAGGCACGCCGCTGGAAAGGCAGCCGCCGGGCCGGCGAGGCGCTGCAAAAGCGACCTCAACGTCATTGTTTCATCTTCTTTTTTGTCGTGTCAAACTTTTTGATTTTTCTTGGTTTAACAGTCCCTTTCCCTTTCGATAAAAAAAACAAGCAATTTCCCTTTCCCGATTCTTTTTTCACATCTCAGCAAGCAAGGCTTAGAAGTTTCAAAAAAAATTACTCTTATCAGACCAAGATTGAAGTTCCAGTAATACCCGTGTTGAAGCTGCAAGTATGGAGCACTTGGCCTAAAGTAGTAAAACTGTAAAACAAGCTTAGGTGAGGAAGAGCTAAGAATCTCCTCTCTGCCTCCTATTTGCTCGTACAAAAGTCCTCTTCCGGGCCTAGGTCTATCCACTCTGCCTCCAATCTGCTCTCTCAATCTCTCATCAATTTCATGTTTGTTACTCATCTACAATAACTTCTTTGAGTTTTGCATATATTTATGGATTGGGTTTGATGATTAAAGTCATTAAACATGAAATTGATTTACTTTTTCTATTTGTTTGTGGATTGTGTTAGATCATGTTGGTGATTAACTAGTTATATTAGTGAGAAGGGGGAAGGTGAAAAAGATAAAGCATGGAAGTATACACAAAAAGTGGAAGGGGAGAGATATTTTATATGTGTTTTCTGCAATCAATCATGTAGTGGTACTATTAATAGGCTTAAGCATCATTTAGCAGGTATTGTAGGTGGTATGAAAGCTTGTAATAAAGTCTCTGCAGATGTGAAAAAAGAATATCAATCAACTCTAAAGGAGTTGAAAGATGGAAAAAATAAGAGGAATGTTATGTTACATGAAATTGGGGCAGGAATTGATGGTGGAAGTAGTAGTTTAGAATCTTCATTAGGTGAAGAAAGTGGGAGTAGTGTTGCTTAACCAAAAGTTATAGGACCACTTGATGCATTTTTGTCTTTAGAGCCTAGGCAAACCATATTGAATGAAGCTTACAAAAAAGAAGTTTGCCATATAGTTGGGCGTTTTATGTTTTCTAGAGGGCTTCCTTTCAATACGGTTAATGATCCATTTTGGCTAGCTATGGTAGAGGAAATTTCTAGGAATGGTGTAGGGTTTAAGCCTCTTTCTATGCATGAGTTAAGAACTTGGATTCTTAAGGAAGAAGTACAAGATATTGATACATATAAGTTTGAACATAAGAAAGCATGGGAGAAATATGGATGTTCTATTATGTCGGATGGTTGGACCGATGGAAAGGGTAGGGTGCTTATTAATTTTATTGTGAATACTCTGGCGGGTACTTTTGAAAGGACCTGACCCCGATTTAGTTTCCTAAACCAGAATCAGACCCCTTCTGAAAACATGAACTTTCAAAAATCAAAATTTTTTTGGCAGAGTTCCACTATATCGCGTAGTTACCATTAAACTGCAGCAGAAAATACACTTCATCCTATGCCACAAAAGCCAAACCGTGGGCACCAATCCTATCCGGATTTCTCAAAAACATATCATAACGTAAAGCAATACACAAAACTGTAGCTTTACAGAAATCCGAGAAAATTATGTGAAAATATAAACATAATAGTATTCAGAGTGACCTCTAGTATATACATATATACACAACAGTAAGCCAAACTAGAAACCTACTGAGAAAGGAAAAGTAGCTCGAATACTAAGCCTCCAACCTTGACGTGCGACACCTGAATCCAAACTGCAATCTGGGCATTGAAAACAAAGAGCCCAGGGAAAGACATATAAATCGTTAGAGTGAGTGGACGAAAATAAATGTCTTTCGCCGAATAAATATATATGTTTATAAAACATATGCGAGTCTAGATGCATAAAAATCATATAGTACACGAGGGAAACTTTAACTCCTCACGCGTACAGAGCATGCATCGGAAATCCCGCGGAGTCACTCATGGACACATCCACGCTAGTACAGTCTGAATCACGGGATCCTTGATCCTCACGTGATTCCAGCCAGAAAGGCCTCAGGTCAGGGTATCTGCTCCCCCCCCCCCCCCCCGGTAAACATCCTCAGGGATCAGCCGAGAAGCTAAGTGTATCGATACAACTACTACTGAGACTATACTTTGTGTAAACTAAATCATAAAGGTTTCCATGCAAATGCATAAAGCGTAATGTAAAAGCATACTCGTAATGCATAATTATAAAAGCATATTCGCAAATGCATAATCATAAACACATGCTCGTATAATTCATAATCATAACTGCATGCTCATGCTCGTAAAACGTATATAAAAGACTCGCAACCAACAGTGAAAAGAAATGTCCACTCATAGACAAACACAATGCAAAAATGCGCTAATCCCGTGATCCGGCGGAAGATACCTCGCCAAGCGTACAATCCCGATCTCCTGAATAATCAAAAATACTACTGATCAAAATTACAATTCAAAACTCTGAACCACACCTCGGAAACCAACCATTTCCGGAAACATATAACTCGAATATCAATGAAATCGTCGAAAATCCCATAAATACTCTACTTATCCCTCGACATAAAATCCACCACTCAAATCAACTCAATAACCTCACGACTGCGATCGGAGCGCAAAAACTAGTCGAAAACACATAAAATTTCCCAAAAATTCGGACCTCGCCGGAGCTTTGCCCGGACCACCGCCGGCACGGCGTCGCCGGAGACTTTTTCCGGCCGACCAAACCCAGATTTCTTCCTCTCCTCAAGGCCAACCATTTCTCTCAAAGGACCACCCCCATCTAAGGTCCACCGTGGCCGGAATTCCACCCGAAAGTTCAAACCTCCATTAATTTCGGTGACCTATTCCGGCGAGCTTCAAACGGCCTCCAATTCCAAAATTATTTCACCCAAAAGCATTTATGGGTTGAGGGGAGCAAAATCCCCAACCCCATCGACCCCAAAAGTGGCTGGAATAACTCACCCAATTCCGGCAAAAATCCATAACTTAACCGAATCGGTTCTCCCTCAAAACTCAACCAAATCAACTCAAACCAAATTCAAAACAATAAGAAATCACGAGAGGAAGCGAACCATACCAATCTTGAGGTCTAAAGTGGCCGGAATCAGAAAGTCGATCGGTGGTCAACGGCGGTGCAATTTCTCTTCGGTCAACGCTGGTCAACGTCTGATCAACGGTCCAATTTTGGTCAACTCGGCCCAAATGTGACTTTTCGACAATTTTACGACTATTTCGATATTTATACTCGCGACTAAAACGATCAACGGTCGAAAACAGATCGAAACCAAACGGATAAACACAATTAAATCCAACAGTCAGAAATATTCCTAACATATTCATCGGACCTCGGAAAAATCCTCGGAAAACTCCTACGAGCTCGAAATCATAAACTCTACAAGTCTCGTGAAGGAACTTATGTCAAATTCTTGCCCGATAATTTAGTCGCAAACATGACCGTCAAATCGATTAATTACGACAAACTACAATTATACGTGAAACTCGCGAATTAAGCCGATTAACTACCATTTCCGGTTCGGGTTGTCACAACTTTTTTTCTAAAGTCTATTGATGCTTTCCGGTAGTGTAAAAAATGGATCTTTAATGCTAAAGTACTTGGATGATTTGGTGAGAGAAGTTGGGGAAGATAATGTGGTTCAAATAGTCACTTATAATGCATCCAATTATAAGAATGCAGGGCTTAGGCTTTATGCAAAGAAGGGAAAGATTGTGGTGGACTCCATGTGCGGCACATTGTATTGATCTTATGCTTGAAGATATTAGCAAACTAACAATCTTTGAGAAAACAATTAGAAGTGCTAAGAAAGTGGTTAAGTTTCTCTATGGTCACACATGGATTGTTCTCTCATGAGGGAATTTACAAGCAACAAAGAGATAATTTGTCTGGCAGTGACTCACTTTGCAACTTTATTTCTTACCCTTCAAAGTATTTATAAGCAAAAGCAGCCCCTTCAGGTGATGTTTAACAACAACAATTGGATTGGGGGATCTTTTGTCAAAAGCCATGAAGCGATACAGGTCCGTGCAATTGTTTTTTTTGAGAAGAACTTTTGGAGTGAGGTTGCTTTTTGTGTGAAGGGTGTATTATATTATCATTAATGTGTGTCTTGCGAGAGGTTGATTCTGAGGTAAGACCCTATGGGCTACATATATGAATTGATGGATTCTGCCAAAGAGAAGATTGCATTTAGTTTGAAGAAGAACCCAAGGCATTATCAACCAATTTGGAATAAAATTGATGCAAGGTGGAGTCCTCAACTCTATCAACCTTTGCATGCTGCCGGATACTATCTAAACCCTCAATTGCATTATGAAGAAAACTTCTCAAATGTTTTGGAAGTTAAGAGAGGATTGCACGAGTGCATGGATCGGATGATGTCATTTGTGGATCGCTTGAAAGCTGATATCCAATTAGAGATGTTTGACAAATGCCTTGGGGAGTTCGGAACCAAGATTGTAATACACTCTAGAAAGATAAGAAGTCCAGGTAATGCCTCATATATTTTTCTTTATGGTACACATGTATATTGTATTGTTAACTACTTTTGTAGATAATAATAATTTTTTTTCAGCAAGTTGGTGGGAGCGTTTTGGAGAGGAAACACTTGAGTTAACAAAATTTGCGGTTTGTGTCCTTAGCTTGACTTGTAGTGCATCCGGATGTGAGAGGAATTATAGCATTTTTGAGTCGGTAAGATTATATGTTTATGTTTATAAAAAGGTCCTATTATATAATAGGTTGCATGTTCCTAATATCTAATATTATTCTTATGTTTGGTTTTAGATTCACACAAAGAAAAGGAAAAGACTTGAACATAAAAGATTAAATGCATTGGTTTATGTCAAGTACAACTCTTTGTTAGAGAGAAACATTAGAAGAAGAGTAAAGAAGCTTGATCCTACATTAGTGGAGGAAATTGACTCCGATGATGAATGGATATCTGAGGTGGAAGACCCAATTCTCCCAGATGATCTTTCTTGGCTTGAAGAAGGTGTATTTGAGGTCGATGACATAAGGAATGTGCCAATTGAATGCTTTGAACAAGATTTATTAACTCGAGTTCGTATTTGTGTGGAGCCACTAGAGGAGCCGATCATGGATGATGAGCCTATATTGAATGTTGATGAGGAATTAAATCAGCCTTATGTATCTTCCTCCAAAAGAAAAAATTCTGAAAGTTCAAGTAAGTCATTCTTTACTCATCTTAATATTTTTTAGTCACTTTCATGCTATATAATTGTTTACAATATATGTATAGAACTATAGACTCATATTTAATTATAAGTTTTAATGTTGTATCTTTAGGTAAAGAAAGAAACAAGCAGAAAATGAAAAAACTTGCTGCATTACTTAGGGATGAAGATGAGATAGAAGATCTTACTTTACCTCCACATTCTAATGCATTGAACATTGATGATTGTAATGATATTCATGGTACCACTGGATATGATGATGAAGATTGAATTATACCTTGTTATTTATGTATTTGAACCTTGTTTTTGAACATTGTTGTGTAATAATGATGGATTTTATGGCTTTAATGACAATTATATATATATATATATTACAGTATATACAGATTATTTATAAATGTAATGTATTTATATAATGAATGTTGGAAAAGCGATCGCCCCATTGCCTCGAGACTTTCGTCTCACGGGGCTTCGACAAATTGCCTTCGCCTTCGCTTTCGCCTTTGAAAACATTGGTTTAGATGTAGAATACTTTCCTTTTTACTTTTTAGGGTTGCTCTCTTTGTCCTGACCCTAGTGGTTTAGGTTTGAAATGTAATTTTTCTATTTTTGTTTATCTTATTGTAATCTTCTGGAAGACGGATTTTTTCTGCTCTTTATTGCCATTATGGCGTTTAATGAATTCGTTCATTTCCAGAAAAGAAAACAAAAAAATGATGATGGAGAAGGAATTCTTCCCTAACTACCTCCTAGTTTCCTCGCTTTGTCGACAAATTCTTTTTTAGATTTTACACAAGCAGAAGCTGCATGTTGTGGAAGTGGGAAGCTCAATGCTGAAAACTTCTGCAAACCAGATGCTAACCTCTGTTCGAATCGCAATCAGTACTTGTTTTGGGATCGATTTCATCCAACAGAAGCTGCTTGTAAGTTGGCCGCTGTAACCCTCTACAGTGCTGGTCCGCAATTGGTATCACCAATTAATTTTGCTCAGTTGGCCAAGGCTTAACAGCAAAAGATATGCCAATTAGTTTTTTATGAAGATAGCACTCGGCATCTAGAATCACTGTTTACAAAGATGAACTACCTTTTTATAGTAAAGCTTGCCAAAATCCTTGCAGACTCGTTCCAAATATTAAGTGACCAAGAAGAATAGAGAAAATGACTTAAAATGTCACTCAAGTATTACATATTCTAAACTTTGTTCATTCATGTATGACAAATATCATTTTGATCACTCAAAATTATACTTTTACTCACTTTACTCACTCCAAACGGGAGGAATTGATAGCACCACTCCAATTTCCGGCGAACCGAAGCTCAATTTGTGCGAAATCAACCCAACAATAATTTTCTCAACTACACCTAAGTCAAATTCATCATGGAAGTGGTCGAATTAACCTTTGAAGTCAAGAACACCAAAAACTCCAAATCTTTGATTCTCCCTCCACGAGTTGAATTGAGGCTCGACCTTAGTATGAAAAGACTCACAAAGAAGAGAGCTACAATGCCCAATAGGTTTCCTTGGCTGATTATAACTCGAATTCAAAACCCTAAATTTTGCAGAATCCAGAGTAAACAAAGTGAGTAAAAGTGTAATACTTGCGTGAGCAAAGTGATATTTGTTATACGTGAGCGAGTAAAGTTTAGAACGTATCATACTTGAGTGACTTTTTTAGCCATTTTCCCTAAAAGAATAATACTCATACTCGTCTTATTCATTCTACAATTTTCAATAACAGAATTGCACTACATATCTGTGTATATATACAGCGATGTTGAAGGGAGTTGCGCCTGAAGTTAACATAATTGATCAACACAATTGGAGTGTATTGCATAGCTGAGCTTTGGACCTGTGATGTCAAAACATGGCTGCTTCATGCGTTGAATTAGTCCCTTTCAGAAACTCGTCTCTTTCTCTCTGCATCCTTAACCAGTGGTCTGGCTCCTCAAATAGCCTAAGTATCTGTCAAAACAATGTCATATAATTTCAGGAAAGAAATTTACACATGTAAAAGCAAACAAAACAAAATGCTGAAGTTATTTTCCGAGTTTACTGTTTTCATAGCCGGTCTTCTAGAAGATGAGTGCATGAGGCAGAGGCGCGCGGCTATCATCATTACTTCCATCTCTTCCTTGTTGTAGTCTTCAGACAAGTAAGGATCAATTAGACGTTCGCAAATGCCAAAGCTCAATAGGGATCTTGCCTGCAAATTAATTAGAAAAGACTAGAGCTACTTCAGGAGAACAGACCAATTTTCGGATAGTCAGTTACAAAGCTCAAGAGTTTCTTTCATTACCCAAAGTACTAAGCTTTCGCGAATCTCCTGATCAGTTTGAATAGCCTCTTTACCAGTAATTAGTTCTAGAAGCACAACTCCATATGAGTACACATCTATCTTCTCATCAACCTTGCCATACATCATGTACTCCGGAGCCAAGTAGCCAAATGTCCCAACAACATCAAAAGGCTCATCAGCATGCTGAGATTGACGAAGGACCATAGCTGCTCCAAAATCAGACAACTGATAGGGTAGGGGGAAAATAGTTATGCACACACATTTAAAACTGGATTGAGTGGTTTCTGTTGGAAGGTTTAAAATAGAACTTACAACTGGTTCACAATCGTGAGAGAGGAGAATGTTGGAGGACTTGACATCCCTATGAATGATTGGAGGGTTGTGAGAATGATGAAGGTAGTCTAATGCCTTTGCCACACCAATGGCAACTTTCATTCTCTCAAACCAACTTAATTGTCTCAAATTTCTCCTCAAGCTCCCCTGTAAAAGATCATACACAATTGCAAGCATCTCTCCACTATCACAGAAACCAATTATCTGAATTATGTTCTTGTGATTCATACTAGATAGATAGTCTACTTCGCGGAAAAGATCCCCAACTGAATGGTGTGTGGTTTTTAGAACTTTCACAGCTACAGCTCGACCATCTTCAAGAGTGGCTCGGTAAACCTTGCTATGTCCACCCTCTCCAATCACCATGTCTGAGCTGAAATTGTTAGTAGCATGGTGAAGCTCTTGGGATGCGAAATGCCTGCTCGATCCTTCTGCTTCTAGTAGTGCTAATCTATGAAATAATTTTTGAGCCACAAGGTCAGAAACCTCCTCCGTTTTATTCACAGAAGAGAATGCCCTTCTAGTAGTTCGCCGGATTGATGATATGGGAGGAGGAGCTGGTGGTATTGTCAATGACTTGTGCAATCCCCGGGTGGTATTTGACTGATTATAACTTGTGTACATTGTAGAAAACGATTGCGAAGAGTTCAAGGGCAAAGCTACCTTTACAGACCCTTGTTGAGAAGTTCCCTCCCTCTGAAATAAGATTCTTCCCACACTATTCATTACCAGAAGAGTGCATGAAGGAGGTAAGCCTTTCAGGCAAGCACTGATAGTTGAAACATTGAGCCTGCATAATAAATTTCAATTAACATAAATGAGAGACACAGAGAGACAGAGAGTACGAGTGACTAGTTAATCTCCTCACCCAGAAGAGCTACAACCAAGTGTAAGAATTGTAGCATAGCTGACTCTAACTTGATAAGTTAATTCAGAAATGTATGAATCTCCTATGCAGACCTTTACTTGGAAATCTACCTGCACAGGAATAAACCATAAGCGCTCCAGGTACCTTGAAAAATTTCACATTAAGGAGAATCAAGGAAACTTTACCCTCTTGGATTTGCAGAGATCTTCATGGATATGGAAAGTGTTTGGATCAAATGTATCATCTGGTTTTTCAACATGTATAGCTATCACATTGTCTTCTGGCATTACAACAGAAGTGAGCAATCCAAGAAGCATTTCTCTACTGCAAGTATCTGAATTTAAGCCAGCGATGATCGTCCTTTTTTTCTTCACTGTCTTGCACCGGCACGATAGCATTTGAGGTTCGATTGTGTGATTTCGAACCATCTCATACTAAGTGGCACATAATGCTCCAGCATTAGTTCATTGCAAGACCGAATAACATTGTGGTAATTTTTCTTTCTGGGACTCTGGGTTTTCAATAGCCTTAAAACTTATTTGTTGGGTAATAACAGCTTGTTCTATCACAATAACAGCGTGTTCTATCACAAGTGTTGCAGACATGAGACATGCAGTAGTTGCTGAGTTTTAAGTAACTAACAGTAGTTGGTATATATTGATGGCAGAATAACTAGTCCTAAGAGCGTAGCAACTATTTCAGCCAAAATTAAAGGAAGAAGATTGGAATAGTTAGGCACGCCTTTTATAACAATATCATTTGTTCGAACAAATAAACTTCATAAGTCGATATCAGGTTCAATGGCCGTGCTTGTCTGGTGTTGCATCAATGCATGCCGGCAAATTAAAAAAAGACGAGAAAGCAGCACTATAGTACCTATTTTTCTATAAGAGGATAGTAGGTGACTGGATCCAGATTTATCACTGTCTGATCATTTCCCATTATGTGGAGAAGAGCAGCAAGTACAGATTATCCCCCTCATTTCACCATCGAAGCCTAATGAGGAACGTCAAAAACTTGTTCTATGGTGAAATGGTTATTTGAGATACTAATTATGCTAATAGCTACCACTTCAGATAGTCATAAATCATAATCAGGAGGAAAGTGTTGTCCCTAAACATGAATAAACGGTAAATGAATGAAGGGCTGGAAGCCCTGTTGTCCCCGTGACATATATGGAATATAGCTGCTAATGTTTTCCCGATCTTCACTTTGTCCATGTAGTTTCAAGAAAGCTAAACCTGTAGGTTAAAGTTGACAATAACGTCCTATGTTAATCACTTAACCTGCATTATTAAACATGAGGGCCAATTGTTCCAAAAGGAACTATTGTAAGTACAATTCAAGGCAAACTGCAGAAACTGAAAAAGCATCTTAGCACATCAACAGTCTTCAGGAAACCACAGTGACAAGCAGAGATCTCATATTCTCATTGGCACATGGTGAATGATATTCAAGAAACAAAACACCAGCTCCGCGATGAGCTCAATGCAATACAAAACAGAAAATGATATAAAAGAAAAAAGAACAGAGCAAAACGATGATTTTAATTTTCAGTGCTCTCAGCCAGCAGAAGTAACTAATATATGATTTTATTGATCAGTAAGGCTGGTGAAATTGGCCAAACCAAACAGTATTTCTACATTGCTACGGTGAAGTGGATATTAAAGTATGAGCTTACTGATAACTTCTAAAACACCTTCATAGTCAAACCTCACATGAGCAAACCTCTTCAGAATTTCTACATTCCCGCAACCACTTGTTAAGTGTGTCCGGTTTGCAATATCTACAAGATTAACCCAACAGAATAGCATCACCTACATACATATACTCATCTCACCATTTCATAGTTGCAAATAAATAAAAATTAAACAAATAGATTAGGAGGATATGTATGACCCTAAATTGCACCATATTGTTCATCAGTTCATCACTCAAAAGAGGGTGCTGACCAGTTCTATACTCCTTGAATCCAACTATTCTATAGAGCTCCCGTAAAGAAAACAGAACTATTAAAACTTTTACATAATACCACAATCACCACCCACAGAACTCTTAAAGAATCCATTGCATATAGTCACAAATAAATTTTGGCCTGACATAGTTTGTTTTGGAATTCATGTTCATCATTTTACAAACACAAGTAGGTAGGTGAAGTCTAAAGAACTTGGTGGTCAAAATCTAAAGTTAGTACAGACGTTGAAGCAGACATTACCAACTTGTGCAAAGAAAGCTCTTCTATAATAAACATGAGTTACCAAGGTTATTAAATTAAAGACTGCATTGCTTTATTGAGCAGACATAGCACATACAATAAGGGCGGACCTATATATGCAAATAGAATTACAAATGCAAGTGGGTAAACATGAAAAAATCAACAAAATGAGCTCAGGACAAGCCTACCCGCCACTGCATAGTGAAGATGCTCAACGATCACTCACCAGCAACCTACATTCGAGGAAGTGGACATTACCACGTTTAATATTATAAACACATATCATGTCAGATTGGCAATTGATGCACTAAGAACAACAAATCCATCGCATAGTGAACACGAAATTGTCGAAGTGATTTAAAATTGACCCTACGAAAGTGAAAGTAAGAAGCATGATCATTGAGATATACCTGATTTAAAGGATTATCAGGAGATTTCTTCCAAAGCTTCCATACCATGTCCTTGTATTGATTGTGAGTAAGTCCTGGTTTTTCTTCCTTCAACCTGGGAAGCTCAGCTTCTTCAAAAGCCTGCAATTTGAAAATATTTCATCACATCAACACTTAATCAATCAATAAAACCTTATCACTATAAAAATTGTCATAGGACCAAAGCAGCAACACACAAAAGATCACTATAAGTGCAAATGTACATCATTGTATGACTCATCTGGCTATCCATTATAATGGAGCCTATCAGGGAAAGAAGTAAATCTTCTTGCAATTTCTATTGTATAACTCACCAATTTTGAGAACATAAGATTATCAGTGTTTTAATAAAAGCAACAGTAGCAGCATCAACAACAGTAAACAAACTCTCTATTTTGCAGTTCTGCAGGAGGCATCAAGCTCAAGAGATTGAGACATTGCACAGATAGGCCAAAAATTTCAGCCTACAAATAAAAGAATAATCCCTACACATTGTAACCCACTACAAGAGCATAAATTATGTAGTTCTTCCTTAAGAGAACCATTGCCATATGAAGCAATCTAGGGCATAGATGACCAAGACTGAAACGGATAGGAATAATCAATAATGTTACGATTATATATGGGTACAAAGTGACTTCATAACCTTAACCTAGGCTTAAAAACCATGAAAACTCACATTGAACAGATCTATGCGCCAGCAAAGGGAAGGAAACTTTTACACTTCTCTCATAGTTTCATCCTATGTCCTGCCTCTCCCACTATTTGATTCAGTTACTTGATGATACATCGAGCTTCAAACTTATACATCTAACTCATTTCTCCATTGAAATCAAAACCTCCATCCATGTAAACTAGGCCTAAGCATACAGTGAAAACTACCATAACTACACAAAACCAATGTAATCCAATTCATACAACCACACAAAACAAAACCAATGCAATTTTGATCTAAAGTGAAACGCACCTTGAACGAAGCCTTGAGCCTCCTCTCCGGGTGGCGATCCACCGGCAAAGGCTCCGCCACGGACATCTTCACAATGGCGTCCTCCACCGACCTCGCCTCGATGACTGAATCGTCGCGATTAGTGTTCGAAACAAGCACCATCTTCTCGTACTCCTCCTCCGCCGCCGTGCGCGTCTGCTTCTTCTTCGACTCCTCCGACTTCTTCGCCAGCGCCGCCTGCTCCTCCTCGCGTCGCTTCCTCAGCTCCGCCTCGGTGACTTTGGGGACAGGGATCGCGACGCGGCTCACTTTCTTTTCCGGCTTCTTCCCCATCTTCTCTAGCTCCTTCTCCTCCAGCTCTGCCAGCCGCCGCGCCTCCGCCTTGCGAGCCACGACCTCGGCTCGCTTCTCGGCTTCCTCCTCACGCTTCTTGGCGGCGCGTGACTTGCTGCCTTCGGCTTCGCGCCAGTACTGCTCTTCCTTCTGGCGAGCCTCGCTCTCCTTGCGCTCGGCTTCGGTGGCGCTCCGCCGAGCCTTGGCGGCCTCCGCTTTACTATTGACGCCCATCTTCTTCGGCGGCATGGTTTTGGATTCGATCTTCTACGCGGCGGTGGATATTCTCCCCCTCTCTCTCTCTCTCTCTCTCTCTCTCTCTCTCTCTGTGCGCTCAATCGGGAATTCGTAGGCTAAAACGAACACGAAGGCCGTTACGGTTTTAGGAGGATAAACGTGGTCGCTTACCACGCACCGTTTTGTAAGATAACACATCATCTAGCCGCGCGTAGCGCAGGGTCAACATTTGGCCGATGGCCCAAAAAGTCCGCGAACAGCACGAGGTCCATTGAGTCCGGCTCAGTCCAAAAAAGTTCAGCCTTATAGGTATAATGTCGAGTTTGGGTTGAGGATCCAAAGTCTGACCCGTCGAGGCTCATCTAAGTCCACCCGGCCCGACTCATTGAGGCCCTCACATAAAGTCCATCAAATGTAAATAATATATATTAGTTTATCATTATAAACCTCTAAAATCTCTAATTTATTTTAATATCAATCATTTACATACAGATTATCAATTTAGTAGATTAATTTTGTATGTGTAATTATTGATATATTTGATTATTAAACATATATAATTTTCAAGTTTTTTTATTTAATACATAAAAAAATCGGTCATGGCCAGCCATATGGGCTTAACCCGGCTCAAAAAAGCCCAACCCATAGACGGCCCGTGGGCTTCAAATTTTCAAATAAAAAAAACATCCCCCAGCCCAACTCGAATTTTGAAGATATTATGTTCAAACCCGGCCTGGCCCATTATCGAGGTGTAATCTAGCGCAAAAAAGCAAAATGACTCTCTCCACGGCTAGTGGAGTTTTATTAGCATGAGTGTGTTCCACCATTCAATCTTAACCGTCCATTTTAATCACAAAAAATCTAGACCAGACGTGGATGGTCAATTTTGATTAAAAGTTTGATATTGCCCCTGTGCGTAAAAGAAATTGGCTGAGTGAGAATGAGTTAAAAGCCTAAACCTCATCATTCCTCCGGTCTGGAAGCGACAGTCACCGCCACACCAAAAGAAGATTGAGTTGTTTAGTGACAATTTACCATGATTGATGTATTTTACAGGATCTGGTTTCGAGGAAGACGATTGGTTTGGGTAAGCATCGTGATGGTCTCTATTATTTGGCGACATTAACGACGGAGAATACCATGGCCAAACCAAATCACCCATTACCCAATCAAGTCGCTTGTCATCTCATCATATCATCAACCAACATTTGGCATCGTCATTTGGATCATGTTTCAACTAGTCCTTTAGATTTCATTGCCAAACATTTTTTAAACATTTCGGTTAACTCCAATCATGTTTGCGATGTTTGTCCATTAGCAAAACAAAATCGTCTTTCCTTTGGTAAAAGTTCTATTTCGTCTGTTAAACCATTCCATCTCCTTCACTGTGATAATTAGGGTCCATATAAACATTCTTCACTTACTGACGTCCATTATTTTCTTACTATTGTAGATGATTATTCTTGTTTGACTTTGGTTTTCTTAATGCGACATAAACATGAAACTTAACCTTTGGTAAAACAATTTTTTGCTTTCACATCCACTCAATTTTCATCTCACAGTGATAATGGCAACGAGTTCCTTTGTCTTCAAAACTTTTTCAAAGATAACGGAGTTATTTTTCAATGCTCTTGTGTTTATATGCCTCAACAAAATGGGGTAATAGAATGCGAGCATAATCATATATTCAAGTTGCACGTACTTTCTGATTTCAAGCTACTCTCCTCTAAAATTTTGGAGATAGTGTGTGCTTACTGTTGTTCATGTGATTAATCATTTATCCACTCCTGTTCTTTCATTCAAGACACCTTTCGAACGTCTTATTCCAAAATTCCTCTTTTTCATCCTCTTCGTATTTTTAGGTGTCTAGCTTATGGAACCAATGTTCATGTTAAACATAAGTTTACACCTAAAGCTGTTAAGTGCATTTTTTTTATTAAGTATCCATTTGGGCAAAAGGCGTATAAGCTCTATGATCTTTCAACTCATACGATTTTTACTAGTCATGGTGTTGTTTTTCACGAAACTTGTTCCCTATATGAGTCATTTCCTATCGATTCTTCTTCTAATAAGTGTCGTTCTTTGGCCATATTCACACATAATTCACCTCCATCTCCTCTACATTATGTTGGCCCAATTCCTTCTTTCAATCAGTCTCTTGACCCAAATCAGTTTGCTGCCCCAAATACTTCATCTCTAAGTCAAACAACAACCCAAGTCTATCTCCTATCCAATTAACCTAAGCTAGTCAACCTAACCAAATGCATTTATTGCCTACACACCATAGCTCATCTTCACTGTCATAGCCATCCACTACCTTCGTCTGTCAAGCTTCGCCTCCCTCCATTCTGGCCGCCACTCCGCTCGGTCCAACCAATCGCACAATTCCTAGCGGCAACTGCTCCTCCATCCAAACAGAGTTCATCGGTGTCGCACCTCTGCCATCCGCAATTCAGCTTCTCCAATCTAAAATGACCGTATCCACCTCATCGAACCCTGCCAATTCACCGATAGTGTCGTTCTCTCTGCCTGAGACTTCCAATTTGACCACATCGTCTCTTCCACTAATCATTGAAAACCACCCTCTAGCCTTTCATCCTTCTCCCGAGGTTCACCCACATCTTTTAATTCCACCACGACCTCACGTACCTTTTTGTCTCTCCACTGCACCACCGCTCAAGCTACATGACTACGTATGTATGGTCGCAAGTCCCATGCCCAAATCAGTTGGCTTCTTTGTTTCATAGTCCCTGCAAAAGTTACTCGTTATCCCTTGAGCAATTTTGTCTCGTATCATCGTTATACACCTTTCCATCTTGGTTATGTTGCTTAAATTTCCCAGGTCACTGAGCCTCATAGTTATGTTGAGGTCGTTATTCATTCAGAAAGGAAAGAAGCAATGCGTTTAGAATTGCAAGCACTACAGGATAACAATAATTATCCCTCACTCCTCTACCCACTAGCTAGCAGCCTATTGATTTTCAATGGCTTCGTAAGATCAAGCCTTTGTCAAATGGCTCCATTGAACGGTACAAAGCTCGTCTAGTTGCTAAAAAAATCGCATAGATGGAATGTATTGATTATCATGACACTTTCTCTCCTACTGCCAAGATTATTTCAGTTCGGTACTTGTTATCATTGGCTGCTACTCAAAATTGGTTCATTCATCAGCTAGATGTTGATAATGTTTTTTTACATGGTGATCTTAAGGAAGAAATTTATGTCTCCTCGTCCTGGTTTAAAACAAGCATCGCGACTATTGTTTGCTAAGTTTTCTAATGCCATTCGGTTAGCTGGTTATGTTCAGTCTAAGGCAAATTACTCCTTATTCACTTGCATGAAGGGAAAATCATTCACTGCTTTGTTGATAAATGTTGGTGATATTTTAATCACTAGTAATGATCTTGTGGCCATTTCTGCTCAAAAGAATTTTCTCAATAGCCGCTTTTGCATTAAGGACCTTAATGATTTAAAGTATTTTCTTGTGTTAGAAGTGTCTCACTCTAAGAGAATCTATATCTCCCAGCGAAAGTATCAGTTGGAAATTATCAGTGATAAAGGTTTATTAGGAGCATCTCTTATCGATACTCCAATGGAACCTGGTTTAAAATCGTCAGACAAATGAGAGCTTTTGAAGGATGCTTCATGCTATAGAAGATTGGTTGAGAGACTGATTTATTTGACCATCTCTAGGTATGATATAACATACTCAGTTCATGTGTTAAGCCAGTTTATGCATGAGCCACGCAAGCCTCATATGAAAGAAGCATTGCGAGTTGTCCGCTATATCAAGAACACGCATGGACAAGGTTTGTTCTTTTCTTCACAATGTGATTTTAGACTTCGAGCATACTGTGATTCCGATTGGGTTGGTTGTCCAATGACCAAATATCTACAACGAGGTATTGTGTGTCTTTTGATTCTGCACTAATTTCTTGGAGGTCAAAGAGACAAACGACAGTTTCATTCTCTTCACTTGAGGCATAATATAAAGCAATGACAAGAGCTTGTTGCGAGTTGACATGATTGAGAAGTCTTCTTACATATTTGAATATTCTTTGTTCAAAGCCTGCTTTTTTGTATTGTGACAATAGAGCACCTTTACATATTACAGTCAACTATGCGTTTCATGAGAGGAGCAAACACATAAAGTGGATTGCCACTTCATCAGAGACAATAATCAAGATGGTTCAGTATCTACAATGCATGTGAGATCTTCAAATTAATTGGCATACATTTTTATAAAATCATTGAGCAAAGATGTTTTCATTCCTTTGATTCTCAAGTTGAGAATTTGTGATATTCACTTTCCAACTTAAGGGAGAGTATTAAAAAGTATATATGTATCTTAATTGTGAATCGTTGAGGATTACGGTAGGATACTTTCTTTGTATCTATTCCTTAATTGGATAGCATTAAGAATCTTGGTTATTGACTATATCTTGTACATATTCTACTACCAGTGAAACTGTGAAAGAATTATTCTTTTGCCAAATACCTTCTTTTCAAAATGAGAACTTTGTATATACACTCGTCGATTGGTAACTCTACATGTGAGTATAACTTAAAAAATACATTGCAAGCATTCCATTAGCATGACTTAAAACAACACATGTATTCCCCGTGCAAAAATGAAGACTTCGCTCACGATTATGACTTGAACAACTTTAGTGAACCTATATATTCCTTTGCCAAGTGAGGCTTTGGTGTTCGCATCCGCAGACTTTGACTTGATACACTTGGACAACTTTTGGTGCTCTCTCATGAAATCCTAAATGACGAATCGAGGATAATTGACAAGGTGGATAAACACCTCTCAAAGATACCCTATTCACAACCTGGATATATCAATGTTGTAAGATAAATAGGGGTTATCGAACACGAGGAATCGGTGAAACTAAATCCTAACAAACTACTATGCTGACAGACTCGACTACAGTACACTAATAATAACGCGAGCCTAAGCTAGACAGACTCAAATGCTATGAAATTTTGACACAATAAACTAGACACAGTGGCGGACTACCACACAAAATTTTAGGGTATTCGGAGTTGATTTGGTTACCTAAATAAATCGGCTAAGCTACAGCTAATGCAGAAAGTAAATGCTGAAGGTAAATATGCTAATGAATGCAAATAGATTTAAACTATATGATTAAAGAGTTAAGAGGAATGCAATACACTACCGTCATTCCATCTATCTAACACATACTTAACCTAATGCACATATCCAATGAATGAAAGTTCCCAGGAAGAGTTGATCGTTACAACCACATCCTATTACCTAATCCTTATGCCTATGCAAGTTTGTCATGGACCTCCCCTACATCTATCCCTCTATGAACCTATAGTCATGGACCCCAAGGTTTACAGAGAAGAAAACATTAAGTTCTAGAAAATGTTTGAGAAGCTACAAGGGTTCACAAGTACACTATGGGCGTGTCTCGCTAGACCTACGGATTTCAATCTCTCGATGGTAAAATCGGCGTATCACTATAGAGAATCCGGTGGAAGAAATTATCTTCAGTCGCCCGTATCTCATGAAACTAGAACCCTAGCATGCATACTAAGTTGGCCACCAAAGCAAACATACAAGAATTCATACGGTGAATCATTCAGAGAAAGAAACCTCATTCATAAAATATGCAAAACTAGATTAAAGTGTATGTATTAAAAAGACTTCATGTATGGGGCTTCAAGCAGCCCCTTAACAAAGAAAAATTAGCTACTCATAATCTTAAATAATAACATTAAAGAATTCATGAAAGAATAATTTAAATGATGGGGAAAGAAGAACTCTTGG
The DNA here is from genome assembly GCA_946800695.1 of Geum urbanum. Taxonomy (NCBI): domain Eukaryota; kingdom Viridiplantae; phylum Streptophyta; class Magnoliopsida; order Rosales; family Rosaceae; genus Geum; species Geum urbanum. Next base: position 39,206,883 of record OX327002.1, on the reverse strand, counting down.
CGACGTCGCAATTATGCTCGCTTGAATCCTCTGTTTTTGTCTCTTCTCAATCTTCTTGCAAGCCAGCCGTACGTCCCCCGTTTTGCTAGCTAAATATATATATAAGCATGCAACTTGGTTACCAAGCTAGCCCACGTGCAATATTTCCACTCAAATTAGACTTCTTTCTTTATTTTACTATTAGTCTCCAAGTCCAAATCCACTTCTACTTCTCACCAACTTTGCTCGCCAAGAACCAAAACCAACGTACGTAATCTCCTATAATCTACTCGCCAAGCATCTCTTAATTGTGTGTGTGTGTGTATATATATATATATATAAGCTCCTCGCCAAGGCCACTCCGTATATATATCACGTGGGCAACTAGAATTCTTCTCAAATTAGGATTCCTTCACTCCGTAAGTCCTCCTCTTCCACAATAACTCTTGAAATATATTCTTTAATCTCCTTTTCTTCATTAATCTCCAAAGTACCTAAAAATAAATAAACTTAATTAATTTACTCAATTAATAACAATAAACTAAATATAGGGAACAAATTAAATACCAAATAGACACATAAATATGCGACTATCAATAATACCTAATCATGTTAGGAAAGGATATTCAACCATTTCAACGCAAGAGCAATAATAGGAAGCCTCATTGGAGCTTATGAGGTAGAGGCCAAATCTTATGTAGTATGACATGTCCCACATTCCAAATTAAATATTTATCAAAGTCATTAAGAACTTTAAATACTTTTCACACCAGTTTTGCACCTGTATTTAAATATGTTTTCTTTTATTATTATTATTTCAATAACTTTGAAACATAAAATAAGAAAGAAAAAAAACTATCAAACACACTAACAGTAGAAGAAGAGTATTTAAGAATCACAAAGTACTTGAAGAAGAAAAAAAATGAACCGTATGGGACAAAAAAAAATAAAGAAAAAAAATATTAAAGTAGAACTGTCGAAGAATAACATTAGAGTAAAAAATGAAGAGTACTTGGAGTTGCAATGCTCTTGTTAGAAGAAAATGAGAAAGAGAAGATGGAGAAACCTAAATAGTGAAATTTAATTGAAAACTTTTGAATTATATAAACATTTGCTTTATCATATGAACAACGGAGAGTTATGGAAACTATGGTTCAATTTTAAGAGTTAGATGTTTATAAATAATTAAATTCGTTACAGAACGCTGCCTCCAACATATACATGTTCAGCTGCCAAAAGAGAACCAAGCTTCTCTGATAAAACCCTATACTCAAGCTGGTTAGGGTCTGTGAGAAGAAGACCTAACAGAATGTTCAACCGGCCCCGGATTCCTTGAATCTCCTTATTCTGATTACCAAATGTTTGCCTCTGCCATTCAGTCAGTGCAAACCTCAAATTCTGAATGCATTGAGCGACTTCGTGCATACCAATTTTATACTGATCCCATCCTTGCTTGACTACTGCCTCACATTTTTCATGCAAAGCCCAAAAGCTTTAAAATTTAAAGCGTTTATGTTGTCTAGTACCCTAGGCAGCGCAGAACTGAACTATGGAGTCCTTGCAGAATGGGGATATGGTCTCCACTGAAGCTTATATAATCATAACAAAGCTGCAGTAGGTCAAGCAAGGATGGCATCGGTCATTAGATGATTGAATACAAAGTTAGAATGGACGACTGCAACTTTTAGTAAAACCGATTTTAATCATAACTTCGTTTTTATTTTTTCAATCTTATATAATCATAACAAAGTTCACTAATTTTAGCTAAAATGTAATTTCAATTCAAATAGTCATCCTTTAAGATACTTAATCCATTCTAATTTTGTATTCAACGATCTAATGACCTTGATCAAATAGTTAATGAACGAATTACCATGTAAGAAAACAAAATTAATGAATAGTTTTACACTGAAACCTATAATCTCACAGGTTCATAGGACCCATCGTAGTTGACGCTTGGGGATCCGAGTCCCTTCCTATTTTCACCCCCTAGAGGCGCTTTTACCTACTTTTTCTCTCCTGGTTAAAAAACCAAACAAAAATTTAACCCTCTCCACCTGCCGGCAGGTGTTTTTTTATTTCTTCGCGAAACGGTGTCTGCTTTTATTTCCACGCACACCTTCCAAATTCCCGCGACGAAGACGAGAGTAGTGCCCAGGTGGGCCCCGAGGAAAAAGGACCGTGTCGGGTGCTCAAACTCTTTCTGATACGTAAACGGCGTCGTCCCCACTTTTGCTTTTTCCTTGTGCTGTAATTGGCCGCCTCATCATCAGCCCCACACTGTCCTCAGTCACACTGTTTATAGCGGAATCTCTCGTCTCAGTCTCAGCATTTCACAAAGAGTAGAGAGAGAGCGGAAGAGTACACATTGAGTACGCTCACCCTGAAACTGCTTTATTTCTTCTTCTTTTTATCCACCACCACCACGTACTCCTTTTTCAGACCGAATTATTTTTTTTGGCTTTAATTTTCACGGCGGAGACGAATGTGCGGCTGAGATCTGTTCTTTCGCGGCCGTCGGATCTATAAAAATCACACACGATGGGGAGTGTGTCGTCCGACGACGGCTCCGACCAGCAGAGCGATAGATGCGGGAGCTACAGCCTCAGCGCTGACGTCAGCGAGTCCGAGAGCTGTAGTAGCTTCTCGTGCCGGAGGTTCGATGCTGAAGGTGCTTCAAGCTCAATGACGTCATCTCCGCGGCCGGCTCCCGGGGGTTTCTTCGGTCACGCGCCGGTGATGCTGCCGGTGATCGGAGGCAAGGACGTGGTGTCGTGGAATGAGAAGCCAGAGAAACGAGACGCTGATTTAACAGGTACACTACTCATTTGTCTACTCTCTTTTTTCTTTTTCTTTTTTGTTTGATTTTGTTTCTAAATTCGGTAGTGAACGAAATTGTTACACCGACTTTGAGTGGACCCAAGAATAAGTATGTTTCTAAATTTAGTGCTGGAAATGAGTAAATTCTGTTTAATTATTTTCGTCTTGGGAGATCTGATTCTGTTTCATTTTTAGAAAAAAATCTTAATGAGTTCCGTTAATTTTGTTCTTCAGAGGTTGAAATGATGAAGGAGAGGTTTGCTAAGCTTCTACTGGGAGAAGACATGTCCGGAGGCGGAAAAGGGGTCTGCACTGCCCTTGCTATCTCAAATGCTATCACCAATCTCTCTGGTTAGTCTACAGCCTCTTTCAATATGAATCCCTCTTGTGTGATTTTTGATAAGTGGTTTTGTATATTAACCCCTTAATTTTGGTGGACTGAACTTGAATTGTGGTTTGGAATGGCAGCGACTGTGTTTGGTGAGCTGTGGAGGTTAGAGCCTCTAGCACCACAGAAGAGAGCAATGTGGCGCCGAGAAATGGAGTGGCTACTATGCGTGAGTGATTCAATTGTTGAGCTTGTACCGTCGATACAGCAGTTCCCTGGAGGAGGCACATATGAAGTCATGGCAATGCGGCCACGCTCAGACTTGTATGTGAACCTCCCGGCCATAAAGAAGCTCGACGCTATGCTGCTTAGTATGCTCGATGGGTTCTGTGATACTGAGTTTTGGTACGTTGACCGGGGAGTAATTGTGGGGGATTCTAATGAAAGCGAGGGGTTTATGCCCAGTGGAAGGCCTTCAATTAGACAGGAGGAGAAGTGGTGGTTGCCGTATCCAAAAGTTCTGCCTAATGCTTTGTCTGCTGATGCAAGGAAGAAGTTGCAGCAGTGTAGAGACTGCTGCAACCAGATACTGAAGGCTGCCATGGCAATTAATAGTAGTGTGCTTGCGGAGATGGAAATCCCCAGAGCATACATGGAGTCACTACCTAAGGTATGTGTGTTTACATCTATAGTCACATAGTTTGAACTCAATGCCGGGAACTGGAATAGCATCTGATCAAAATGCTTGGGTTTACTTTCCTTTCTTATTGGGGGGATTCTGTGTGTGATATAATCATTATTAGATGTCACATGTCTATAAAATCTTACATTTCGGTAATATTTCAACCTGTGATATCAAGGTGTGCATAGTGTCAAATTTGATTTCTGCCAACATATGGATTATATAACATTCATGGAAGGCTGAGAAACAGTCGAATATATGACATTCTCATTGGTCCAAAAATAGTCTCACTTGGGATTGAGATATGTTCATATTATTTCTAAGCCTTGTACGGAATTTTTGTAATAAGGGCATCAAGCACATATTGGAAAAAAAAAAAAACTCCATGCAGTATGGAAATCACTAAATACTAGTCATTTGAATAAAATTATCATTCAGTTTATTATGATTTTGTTTTGACATTTTTTCATGATGACAGAATGGGAAAGATTGTCTCGGTGATATTATTTATCGCTACATAACTGCTGACAAGTTTTCACCTGAATGCCTTCTGGATTGCCTGGACCTTTCATCAGAGCATCAAACTCTGGAGATTGCCAACAGGATTGAGGCAGCTGTGCATGTTTGGAAGCAGAAAGATGAGAAGACACACAATAATCATGTGAAAGCTAAACGCTCATCTTGGAGTGGAAAGGTCAAGGGCCTGGTTTCTGACACTGAAAAAAATCATTTTCTTGCTCAACGTGCAGAGACCCTTTTGCAAAGTCTAAGGCATCGTTTCCCTGGTCTGCCACAAACTTCTCTAGATATGAACAAAATACAATACAATAAGGTATCTTGCTGTGCATTAATATGTACATGGATACATATCACCTGTGGCTACTAAGTGATCTTTCACGGATGAAGTTGCTGAAGGATTTCTGTGTTTTGTTTTGTAGGATGTGGGGCAGTCAATTCTGGAAAGCTACTCAAGGGTGATGGAGAGCTTGGCCTTTAACATAATGGCAAGGATCGATGATGTTCTCTTTGTAGATGATGCTACCAAACGATGTGCTGCTGCAGAATCATTGTCTCTCTTCAGCAGGGGAGGTTTGGGTGGTGTTCCTATCCAGAAGAGGATGTCGCCCAGCCCCTTTTCCATTCAGCAGACACCTTATGCCTCCCCACTAGCAACACCGACCTTCTGTTCCTCCACTCCTATTATTGGAAGTCCAGGCAGGACACCTCTTTGCGTAAAGCGGAACGTTGTGAAAGACGCAGCGGATCTGAAGTCAGGAAACATAAACGCTGCTGAGTTTGAGAGGGTGTGGTCATATGCTGGTAACCTCAGCTCTAGAAGATCTACCGGAGTTGCTCCTGAACGAGACTGACTGACGGAGAAGATGGATGCTAGGAAGTACTTCAATATTGCAAAAGCTGCTGAGCTAGCTGGGTCTAGACCTCTAGTATTGTACATTCCTTATTAGCTAGAGAAATGGGCCGGGATATAGTTTTTGATCATGTATTAGATGAAGAAAGAAAGGATTATAATCTAATTGTATTCTCAATGCTGGTTTTGAAAGTTGTCAGAGCCTTACTGGCAAGTAATGAATTTAGTCAGCTTACGATATGCATTTCCTTCCTGCCAATCTGCCATATCCCCGTAATGCAAATCCCAAATCTAATGCTTTTCATTCATAACTTTCAAGCAATCCAATCGGAAAGATGATGTGTGCCTTGAATATAGTAAAAAAGGCCATCCCCGATTGTCATGATAAGGGAAAATCAGAAGGAAGAAAGGTTACGAAGAATCTTGATGTGAAAGGTGGTTTGAACATTGAGGTAATCAATGGTCGACGATACCAAAGCTTTATCAAAACTTGGGTTTCTCTAGTTCCCTATAGAAATTCGTAACAACAATCTACAAATCAGCAACATCTCAAGGATGATAACCAGCAGCAACAGTATTAGTATATAACAAGATGGCTGTACAACAATTTTGCAATTAATTTATTTATGGCTCTATTTATTTACAAGCAATATGAAATAGTTACAGATGATTCATGATTTTAGCAATAACACATTATTGCTGTCTAGTTTTTATTTTTGTAACAAAAAAAAATTAAAACAGATAATTCTAGGGTGTCATCAGCTCATAAACCTCATGTATAACAGAGGAAAGGAACCTTTGATCGACCAGTTAGGGTCGTTGGCTGTGCTAGCTGAAAATGTCAAGCTCTTGAGCAATTCCCATCACAATTTCACAAAGCTAGACCTTCAAGTTGGGTTTGCACCTGCTGCATTCAATAAGTCATCACTTACATTCAAAAGGGTACCGATGATAACGAGAATGTAGACGGCAGTAATACCACTCCTTACAGTAGACTTTAAATACTATCAAGTACATTCAATTAGAGGACCTGCAAACTATTTTGGTTATCAACAAAAATATCAAAGCAGAAGGCACAGCAATGTTACATTATAGAGCACTCCATTTTACTCATGACCCTCCAACACACAGACTTGATAGCAGCTAGAGTCTCTATGTGTCTAATTCCTCTTCTTTTTCAAAATATAGAGCACTCCATTTTATAAGTTAAAACCCTCAAACACACCATGTCTTTCCTGACCATAATTAATTACATTTTCATAAACGCCTCGACTATCGTCCAGAGATTGATTTTTCATAGAGTGCAAATAAGAATTGAGCAAATCTTATTATTCCATATGCGTCCTATAGATTCTAGTCATAGTCTAAGTTTGGGATTGGAGCAAGCTCATATATTTTCATCCATCTAACATCAATTTTCAGCTTCTATGTCCTTACATAAAAAAACTACTTCCACATCACTCCTTTATCTAACTAATTATTCTGAAACCAATAGTGGGCATCAATTAATAAACAGAAACAACAAGTTCTCTTACATTTCACTAATTAAAACCAGTGTTCACTCGCTAACTTTGAAATTACAATACAGCTCAACCTATCTATCCTGTGGAAAATGTGGTCGATCACCACAGATTTTCTATCCAAGAATTCAAAATATATGGTCTGTTGTCCAATTCATTGACCTAGGGCCTATAGCATTTTATAATATGTATGTGTGTATGTATGTATGTATATGCTTCTGCAATATAAATCACAGAATTTATGGAGAATAAGGGTTTCTCATAAGATTAGTGACAGAAAAAAACTCAAAAACGTATGAATGTTGGTCTTGTGACTTGTCATTACTGAATCACTTTGGCACCACTAGGATTTATTAACTGCGGTAGGCAGTGCCAGATATGATTTCATAACAAGTTAAGCTCATATAGAATATCCACCAAACACAAATAAAGATGGCCTAGTCCACAGTAGCTAAACGTACTTGTGAAGTTGTGGATGAAACCCAATCAGGGGGTGGCCAAAATAGCTTCGAAGACTCTGGATAATCAGACAAAGGCGCAATAGCACCATTATCCATGTCAAACACACCGATATCACGGCACTTGAACGTCCCTTGTTCTTCACCACTTGTATGAAAGAAATTATCAGTAAAATATATACAATTCCCTCTGCAGCCGGACAATTCCAATGCCGATGAAGAAAACGTGCAATCATCCCCCAAAAACAACACCCTATCCCCTAAGCTCTTTGTCTGCACCAACCTCTGCGCTCCTTCATCGAGTTTATAAACCATAAACTTCACTGTCCTCTCGTAAATGCACCCATCCAGTTTCACTTGAGAAACTTCCTCCTCCGCATCCCAATCCACCTCCTGATCCGTACTCAAGTACATATCCACCACCAACAATTCCCCACTCGACTCCACTAAAAACTTCTTATCACCACCATACACCGCATTCGCAACCAAACTCGGCTTCGAATTTGCATTCGAGTTCAGTCCCACCGCCACGGTCCTCCCCGTGCCATCCACAGCATAAAACCTCCCCTTAAACAAAATGACATCATCATATGGCGAAGGCATATCGTGGATTATAGTCCACCTCTTCTCCACAGACTTAAACATGGCCAATTTCCCAGACACGTGAATCGTAAGCAACACAAACTCATTTCCTAAGCACATGAAAACAACTTTCTCCATATACAAATTGGCCGCACCGCCCAATGCATTAACCAGAGGCATCAAACTAACGCAATGTAACACATACTCCTCTCCCAAATCGAAAACCCTAAATTTCGACAAATCCAATACCTTGGGGAAAGTCTCCGGCAGAGGACTCATCGGGAACCGCGAGAGTGGATTGAGCAGGTGCATTCTTCCAGGGACGTCTTCTTCGATCTTGACGAGCCATCGATCTGAGGAAGGAGAAGGGAGTCCGATGAGGAGGACGGTGCGTTGAGAGAGGTGGAAGCCCAAGGCGGAGTCGGAGATGCCGAAGTTAGTGAGGAAAGGGAAGCGGCCGGGGAGGCGGCGAGGGCGGGTTGGGATTGATGACCGCCATGATGAGCAGACGGATCGGAAACGGAGGAGGTAGAATGAGCTGCCAAGGCGTTGGGCGATGTCCTCCAGGAGTTCTTTCGGGAGGAGGGACCAGTCGGCCATGGATCGATTTCGTTTTAGTTCCAGTTCAAAAAGTACGGGATCGTTGCTGGCCAGAAAACATTATGGCATGTTTTTGAAAGCATTTCCAACATTGAAAAAATATTTTTATCAACTTCATGGTGTTTGGTGGCAACAACTATAGTGCTCCGAGGAGAGTGCTGGCCACGCGCTACGTTTTCCGCTAATTCTCTTTTTGAGTTTCAAGGCCAAACCAGTTGTTGATGAAGGGTGAATTGATTTTACCTGCATCCAAATTTAACTCTATCAGGTCAGACCTATAAATATGAATAAACCCAAGTAGGAGGTAAAACCCTATTCATTCCCTTTAACGAGGTCAGCTGCACACTTTTCTATTTCATTTCCTCGAGAGTCTCGACAGTCAACATTGAACTCCTCCTTCATTTTGAGAAATAAGAAAGGGCTTTAGCTACGTGAGTTTGAGAACTACGAGCGGGAGGGTTTCGATTTGGTATGTTAATCAAAAGAGCACAGTTTTGTTTGAGTAAAACTTTTGTGGTGGACTCTACCATTTATTTGAGCAAAATTTTATACCGATACAGATGCTCTTATAACTAACAAAATCCAAATTTTAACTTCACTAATGGATGAAAGACAGAGAAAAGTTGGGTCGTAGATTTAGTAATGGTGGAAAAGTATGTAAGGGCTGCATTTTTTTCTCCAATTGTTTCCATAATTGTGAATGACCCATATTTGACATAATATCTTAGTTATTGACTTTGTCTGCTATTTAAGTACAGACTGAAGAATAAGAAAAAAAACATATCGGATCGTTTGATTGATACCACACTATTGAATAATTTGTATAAATGATCCATATGAAGTTATCTTGTCTTCTTTGTAGAAGTGGAGGCATGGGAAAAAACTGCAGGCCTAAAGAGACCATCCTTACCAAGTGTGAACCTCTTGCATTCAAAGACACAATTGCATCCTTGGGTGGCGAGAAGCTCAAAGATATTGACGATACGGGTTTTGGCTCACTGATCCAGCTACATGCAACTGCACTTAGTCGTCCCATGTGTCAAAAGCTAGCAGAGAACTTTGATCCGGTGAATTTCCATATTTTTGTATATGGCAAGAATTTTTCCATAAGAAAAGGTGACTTTGAGGGCATCATGGGGATAAAAGATGGGATTTCGAAATAGATTTGGATGACAACATAGAGGAAATGTATGTCCTGGAGTTGAGAAGAATGTTATCTATTGAAAACAATGGCATTAGTGTTCAACACTTGAAGAGGGCGGTCATAGATGCAAACGTGGTTGATGAGAGGTTCAAGATCCTATTTGACATGTATGCTCTTGCAACTATTCTATGTCCATCTGTTTTGGACACCATTGACCCAAAATTGATGCTACCTTTTATGGACACATCTGGTATTTCAGAAAGACAGTGGTCTACTTTTTGCTTCTCAAAATTAATTGAAGGCATTAAGCAATTTCACGATAGGAGAAAAGGATTTATGGGTGGAAGCAGGGGCAATCCTGAGCCGATAGAGGCCCTGTGTGAAATAAAAAGTGTGGCCATAATTTTTTTTATTGCTGCAACTTCAATTTAAATCTAGTTTACGTCTTCGATCATCGAATAAATAAAATCATCAAACCATAAATAATGTAAAACTTTCTAATTATCACATTACACATTATTGTAAACAACCTTCACACAAAAGTCGTACTAACCAGTAACCACTAAATTGCTGAATTCTTCCCTCAAAATCTTTGATTCTATAATCAATCTATTAAGGAGAACAAATAATATAATGATCAGTTTATACCAATATGATCGTGAACTAATCATATAGATAAAAGTACATAGCAATAAAATTTAACCTGACATCTAGAAAGCTTTTCCATTGGATCTTCTAAAATGAATTGAAACCACTACCAAACTTTTACCAAAAGGGAAAAAATTAACAGCTAGTGCATTACTAATTTTTGAACTTTGATCTTCTTGCATTCTTAGAAGCAAAATCATCGATTAATCTTTCATAATCAAGTTTTTCTAAAAACTCATTTTCGATCACAATCAAAGCCAAAGCATTTATTCTTTCTTGCGACATAGTAGATCGCAAGTAAAATTTCAATATTTTTAGTTTTGAAAAACTTTTTTCTGCCGATGCAACTGTAACAGGAATGGTCAACAAATTCTATATGCAAGACAACTAGTTGGATAACAGTTCATTCTTTTCAAGAAATTTAGTATTGCACTAGTTGTGTCATGTTCCTCTAGTAAATATTTTTTTAATAGCTGCAATTCATTAAATAAATCCTTACCATCAGTGTCTGAAATGTCACCATTCTCTAACTTCTGTTCACGATTGATGCAGCTTGTCTTTAGTTCATCTGTATCCAATGATTTTAACTTTTTTGCTGTGAATAAGAAGCCAAAAGTTTCTTCATATTCTTGATATTGTTCAAACCTTCTCTCCAATGAACCAATTTCTTGATCGATTATATATACAAAGTACTGAATTCTGAAGGTTTCTTGAGGTGATTGTTCATTGGCCGGTTCAGATGAGTCGGTGTCAATCTCGTCAAAATGCTTCTTTCTACGAATTATTCTTTTTTTCTTCTCAAGAAACACCGGATCAATATCCAATTCAACATCAATTTCTTTAGCACGATTCAAAGCTTTCTCAATCCCAACTTCTCGATACTCTTTAAAGAAAGCAATCAGAGCCTTCACACTATCCATTGCCACATCAATACGCATATTTTCAGTTTGTAACTCTTTGCTGACTATATTAACTTTAGCCAAGATATGATACCAAATAACCATGCCAACGAAAAAGTCAAACTTTCCAAGTTCATACTCTGCCAAACAAGTAGCTTGACTTTTAACTAATATATATGTCTCACTTTCAGCAACTTGAAGTAGAGCTTCTCATATTTCTGAAGCTTGAGTCACTATTACTTTCACACTGGCAATTCTACTTTCCCATCTTGTAGCTGACAATGATTTCAGAGTGAAACCTTTCTTTGATATATTGTCTTTCAAAATCTTCTACCTTTTTGTAGAATCTGTGAACAATGTATAAATACGATGCTCTATCACAAGAGTTTGCTATATCTGACAGCGTCAAATTGAGAGAATGAAAACCACAAGGTGTATAAAATGCTCTAGGATTGATATCCAAGAGCTTCCTTTGTACACCTTTATGTTTGATCCATTATCATAAACCTGTCCTCTGACATTATCAATGTCAAGATCAAGATGGTGTAACACATTTTGCAACTCCTCGAACAAGCCTTGACCTGTTGTGTCATTCACAACCAAAAATTCCAGAAAATATTCTTGCACATTTACTGGAACTGTAGAGACATCAACATACCTCAAGATCAATGTCATCTATTCTTGTTTGCTGACATCAGGAGTACAATCGAGTATTACTGAAAAGTACTTGGCTTCTTTGATTTGTTTTAGGTAGCACCTTTAATTTCAGAAGATAACAAAAGTATCAACTCATTTTGGATCTTATGACTCAGATAATGGTAATTAATCTCATGCTTTTGTTTCCTTTGGAGATGCTCCTTCAATGTTAAGTCCCATTCACCAACCATTTCAACTAAAGCCATAAAATTTCCATTACTTTCTTCATAAAGCTTCTCATTATGTCCACAGAATGCCAGGCTCTGTTTAGCTAAATATTTTACTAATGCAAACAATCTCCGTAGTACCTTCCTCCAATGTTCTATCTCTCTGCTAATTTGGTCTTGCAAAGTTTTGTCAATGACTTGATTACTTTTCAGCCTCGCGCACGTCTCTGCCCAAATGGACATATGATTGATATGCTCTAAAGTTTTTTCATGTGTTTTCAAACTTGCAGCAAGGTGCACCCAATCCTTCAATCCATCATGTGCCAACTGACTTGGTTGTGGTTTGGTCTTGAAAACTTTGCAACAGAAACAAAATACTTTGTTAAGATCCTTGTAGTACACAAGCCAATCTCGATGATGTTTCTCTCCATTTGGTAAGTACTTATAAAATTCAGAGGAGAAACGTCTTTTCATTGCATCTTTGGGACCTTTCCCTGTTATGAAATCTCTTACATGACCTTTTTTCACCATTAAATCCCTCCATTTAAGATCAAGATTATCCCAATTTTTAGGATCAAATATGTTCAAGGGAATTTCACCAATATCGTCACAATTGCCATTCAAATCAGGTTCCACCACATTGTCATCCACAAGATGTTCTTCCATAGGTTCCTCCTCTGTAGGTTCCTCCACATGCTCATTAACATCTACGGTTGCCTCTGTAGGTTGCTCCCAATTATTTTCAACATTACCAAAATTCATATCATTCTCTTCAAATATATTTTGGTCTACATGAATTGACTCTTCAGTAGTTGGATATTGTGGTTGTTTGATAACAAATCTGTCAAGAGCTCCTCTTTGACTTTCAACAAATTGCTCATCTTTTTTTCTTTTTTGGCATTTGGTAGCACCAGAATCAAACTTTCTAGTGGGAGGCATTCTAGATTTCTAAAAGTTCATCACATAAGAAAAAAAAATAATAAAAAAAACTTATATCATCAATTCATCATTCATCAATTCAACATCGATTAACTTCAATATTTTGGACTTTGAACAATGAACTCGTCTGATTGCTAAATTACATATATTGGTATGATCAATCATAGGAATTAAGAAGAATAACGAGGACTAGTATGATTATGAAAGAATCATTGAATTGAAGAACATCTATGTAAAAAAAATCAGTGTAGTAAGATTACCTTTTAGGAGTCTTGATAAAGATCGTCTTCGTCGAATCGTTGATTGTGGACAATGGAAGAGAATGAAGACTTGAAGAATTTGATCGATTTTGAGAAGTGAATTGAACTTAGGGTTTTTAGGTTATTTTTTTCTTTACTGGAAGAGGAAGAGAGAATCAAATTATAGGAGGATTAAGAATTTTTAGACGATGGGAAACAAGGAAACTAAGGGAAAACAAAAAAAAATTCACTGAAAAGTGACATCGGTGACCAGCCCATTACAAGGGAAAACAAAAATAAAAAAATTTGCTGAAAAAGAGTGGGTGCCACCGGCCCATCAAAAGGAAAAAAAAAATTGCTGAAAAAGAGTGGCCCCAGCCCATCAGAAAGTAAAAATAAAAATAAAAAATTGCTGAAAAAGGGTGCCCCGTGGGGGTTCGAACTTGGGATCATAAATCAATAAGTCATATGTCTTAACCAAATGCACTAGTTATTGTGTTTGGTATATATGTTTTTTTTAAAATTTCTTTAGTACTTACATAATATATATAAAATTTGAGGCCCCGAAAATCAAAAGCCCAGTGCTGCTGCATGACCCACACGGGCCTAGGGCCGCCCCTGGGTGGAAGCATGTTGTTCCTCCAACTGTGTTATTGTGATTTAGTTTATAATAGTGGCAACATTGGTGAAAATATCATTCCACCTATTGCTGTAAGGGCCGACAAGATCCATGTCTACTTCCCCTTGATGAAAACTATGTTCTACCTTCAACATGATCAGTATTTGACCTCTTCAATGTACCACTTGTGTCAAACTATCGTCCCCAACTTGATACATGGCTAAGCAGCTAACTGTCCATTTGCAAGTCGATTGAACCTGCCACATCCACATCCTCACTAATGTTGCGGCAAGGGGTACCACTCATGTCACTTGAATCAATTTCAGTATCCACGGATTCAGAAAGTCTTTCCTCCTCCATTTTTTGAACCATGTCATGCCATGTAATATCCTACTCAGCTACCGACAATGAACTATACATTCACTTCCCGAACTCCTTCCGCATCCTTGATCTTATTGCTCATATTCCTTCCAATATGCCAAGAACATATTCGATGCTTTGCTTCAGGAAAAACTTGTTTTATAGCTTTGTGCATTGCTTCATCTCCATCAGTGAGTATAGAGATGGGTTTTTTTTCCCTTCATGGCTTCAAAAAAAGTTTTCAGTGCCCATTTTTAAGTTTCAGCAATCTCATCATATAAAAGTGCACATGCAAAAATAATTGTGGCATTATGGTTGTTTGTGCCAACAAACACTGCAAGTGACCCATTGTAGACTTTGGTCTTGTATGTATTATCAAATATCAACACATCCCCGAAGCAAGTATAATCATAGAGTAATGTCGAGTCTCTCCAAAATATATTAGCAAGCCTACCCTCTTCATCCACACCAAACTTACACCTAAACCCGATGTCTTCAAAAGCCCTATATTTCATCCAATTAATAGCACATTGGGCATCACCCTTAATTAGTTTAACTCTTCTATCAGATTCCAACCTGTTGTAGATGCCCTTTGAAGTGTGGCCAACAAACTTGAACCCAACCTTGTTGTTCACTAAGTAGTCAAGAGTCAATGAGGTGCTAATTAAACAACTTCATATTGCATTTACATGCACTAAGTCAGTATCACTAACATGTCTATTGGAACGGAAAAAATGTGATTCCCTATTCATGGCTAAAGCATTGTTGTGTTCAGTTTTAAATTCAATTATGACATATGTGCCACTAACCTTTTCAAGATGGAAACAACATGATGCTAGATACATCTCCCTGGTCTCTTGCTTAGCATCACAAACACGGTCTTTTTTATTCAACCACTTCTCATCTCTTTTGCCTTCCTTGTTGTATACAATACGTTGCTTAGTTATTGTTCATTTTGCACCCCTAGTGATTTTATGCAATCTCGTACCAAATCCAATTGATGTGGCATACATTTTATACTACTCTACACCATCTTCCAATGTTGTGAATTCCCTACCAACCACATCCTCATCTGTTAATGCAACAAAGTTTTCCTGATAAGGTACACTCCTCTTCCTTTCAACATTGGTTAAGCCAGTCAAGTCGTCTGATTCATGCATATAATTTTCATTAAAATCGTCCACACTGGCTTGTGCATCTCTTGAACTACCATCCCCAGAGTCCATAGTTTTACTATATCAAGAAGTTCAAAGTGAATAAGTGGTTGTACTACATGTACAGGTGTGCAATATATTAACAATTAAGATTAAGATCCGACGTAATAGCCTATACATAATCTCTCATTGTTTACAATATCCTATAAATAGAATCTAACCTCAATGGCTTAAGTGCATAACCAAAACAAACAAATAATGTCATCACCCAGAAAACCCCAAATTTAAATTATGCCAAATCTTCCAAATGTGATATAACGTAGAGAGAAAAATCATATTTTCTTGGGAGCTTGTGGTATTTCAGTAGAGGGTCAAAGGTTTGCAGACCATGACTCCATGAACAACTACTAAAGTCTACGAAATTATAGCATACCAACAAAATCTAGTAAGGATAGATATTTACTCAAATAGAAATAAGGAATACACATCCATATAGATGAGAGATTACCTTGAAATCAAAATCACTGCCGCTCTTGACTCTTGATTAGGGGACCAAATTAAAACCATCGAAGGAAAACCCATGGACAAGGGATGGGTGTGAGTAAAAGGAAGCAAAGCTTGAGGTTGAGTGGGTGAACTGAGAGGTTTCATAACTGAGAAGTAGGAAGATAAGTTATAATCTGATAATAGTGAAAGAATTTGGACTGACATTAAGTACTAAGGTTTAAAATTTGAATTGAAAGTTGAAAGCGGAAAGTGAAATTGAGGAGGAAAGAATGTCAATTTTTTCAAGTCCAATGCGTCCGAGTATTTCTCATTATTATTGCAGCTTTGGTGGCTTGGTCTAAGCCCACATCTTAAGTGTTTCTCACAATTATTCTCGTTCTAATGTTATAGGAGCACTTAATATTTTAAATTTATCCAATTCCACTAACCTCTATACTTCAAATTTGGCCTGAACGCCTAAGTTGAAGTTGTAATATTGGCTAACATCTATAAATCTATTTATCTTTTTAAGTATAGATCTTAAAAATATTGATTAATTGAATAATACGAGTAGATTACTATTTAAGGCAACCGACCTTCCTATTAGTAATCTGTATTTCCTACTAGTAATCGGCTAGCAATTTAAGTAATCAAAAATTAGACACCTAACAAAGATACGATATAACTCATAACTCATAAGGCCTCTACATAGTTCAAAGACACCTAACGAAGACATGTTATAAATCGTAAGTTTACTTAGTTGCATATTGTGGTTCAACGATATACCAAATAGCCCTTTCAAAATAAAAATATAACAAATTGATTAGTCATATATATTATAATGTGGCAAGAAGCAATATGAGGTTGATCTTTTTTTTGGAAAAAAAAGTGTAATGATTAATAACCTAAACTCATATAGTGGTTTAGGGTTTAGGATTTAGGGTTAGGGTTTAGGAAATTGTAGCTCTTGGAGTGTAAGGACTAACCTAAACTAATATAGTGATTCAGGGTTTAGGGGTTAGGGTTTTAGGGTATAGGGGTTAGGATTTAGGATATTGTAGCTCTTATAAAATCTTATAAAATTATAGAATGTATTGCTCAACCTAAACTCATGTAGTGATTTAGGTTATAGGGGTTAGGGTTTTATGGTATAGGAGTTAAGGTGTAGGATAGTGTAGCTCTTATAAAAATATAGAATGTATTGCTCAACCTAAACTCATATAGTGATTTAGGGTTTAGGGGTTAGGGTATAGAGGTATATGGATTAGGGTTTTAGGATATAGAAGTTAAGGTTTAGGATATTGGAGGGAAGACGAAAATTTTCGACAAGTGTTGGAGTGAACCCCAATTTTGGCCTACATTGTTAGGAGGGAAAACCTCCCGCCAAGATAATTGAAGAAAATCATGGTATTGCCTAACTACAATTCAGACAATAGACAAAACAACTATTGTCTGAAATGAGACAATGAGAAAAAAAACTAGTGTTGAAACACATTCATTCAACAATTATAAACCATTGTATAAAAATGATTTCATACAACATCAAAAATAATGAGTGTTGTCTCAATTCTTAGGCACAGACAATAGAAAAAAATGGGTGTTGTTAAAATATATTATCACCTATAGCTGATTAAAATCTATTGTCTCCTTGGCTTATTTGGGCACATTCAGACAATGGTTTTTTTTTTGGTGTTGATCGACTGCATTTTTCAGACAATAGACAAACTGCTGGTTGTTGTCTATTAGGTGTTGTCTGAAGCACTTTTTGGTGTAGTGACACAAAATCGAATGGTCATTAGGTTTGATGGCAAAGCAGAGCATTGTTGCTCGGAGCATGTAAGAATTTTCGGTGTTTTGGTCATAATTGAAAGCACTTTGAGAAAATTTAAGGAATCATGTACAAGTCATAAAAGTGATTTTTTAAGAAAGCACATGGGAGGTGCTTCCTCTTGAAAGTATTGTAAGGAGAAAGCGCTAATATTGGAAAGCACTTTAAAATCTATCGTAAACAGGCACTATATATACTAGCAAAGCACACATGCGATGCGTGTGGTTTTTTTTATTTGAAAAATATTCTACGTTGTTTTTTTGGTCTTTTTTTTAGAAAGGGCGCGCATTTTATATCTACTTGGAAACATATGATAGGAATACATAACTTCATTGGATTACCCGACCCAACAAAGAAAAGTTCTATGGTACGCCTATACTAGATAACAGTAAGACACAAACTAAAACCTAGACTAACAAACCAGAGTAGCACAAAGGGTTATCAAATTTTGGGGAACCACTCCTTAGTTAGCTAGGAGCCCTTTCTACATAGCACCTGAAAGGACCCAATCCCGATTCAGTTTCCTAAACCGGAATCAAACCCTTTCGAAAATATGAACCAACAAAAATTTTTCAAAATTTCAGCAGAGTTTTGTTACTAGCGTGGAATTGCATAAACCTGCACCCTGAAAATAACACTTCGTCCTATGCCACAAAAGCCAAACCGTGGGCACCAATCCCATCCGGATTTCTCAACATCAATATAATCAACAACAGTAAGTAAACTGTACTATGTATATATGTATATCCGTGAAAATCCGCACAACATGTATCAGAATGTATCAGAGCGACCTCTAGAGTAAAACATATACAAAATGTACATCAGTAGGTGAAATAAGGACCTACTGGAAAACACAGGTGACTCTGATCACTAGCCTCCAAACCGCGACGTGAAAACACCAAACCTGAACTGCACACTGGGCACGGAAACCAAAAAGCCCAGGGGAAAGACAATAAACACGTTAGAGTGAGTGGACGAAAATAAATGTCTTTCACCAGTTAATATATAAATATGTTTAAAACACATATGCGAGTCCAGGAATATAAAATAATAAGTACATGAGGTAAAACTCATACTCCTCCAATGTACTGAGCATGCAAGTAAAATCCCACGGGGTCACTCATGGACTCCACCGTGCTAGTACAGTCTGAACCACGGAGTCCTTGACTACCACGTGATTCTAAGCCAGAAATGGCCTCGGTTCCGGGGAATACGCCCCTCACCGGTCTGGTTGGGGAAACGCCCCTCCAGGCGGCCCTCCGTCGAGGATCAGCCGACGAGGCAAGGTGTATCGATACAACAACGTAACTGAGACTGTACTCTGTGTAAACCAAATCATAAACAATTCGATGCAAATGCAAGAAACAGCATATAAATGTATGCATATTCGTATACGTATATCCGTATAAATAAATCGTATAATCGTAAAACACATGCTCATAATAAATATAATCCCGTATGAAATCTCATGCTCGTAAAACCATAATCATGCTGCATGCTCAAGTTCGTAAATCATACATAAAAGACTCGCAAGATTTCCGTGAAAATAAATTTTCCACTCACAGATGAGCAAAACGCGCACTCGCGCTAATCTCGAGGACCGGCGGAAGATCCCTCGCCAGAAACACGATCACGATCCCGATCTCGATCTCCTGAATATCCACAAAAACGTAACTGATCAAAACGTAATCCACAACTCTGTACTGATGCACGGAAACCAACCGTTCCCGGAAATACGAAATACGGTACAAAATATATAACGGAAATCCCGAAATCCCCACTCGAAATCTCGACTGAAAATCGGCTAACCAAATTAACCCGAAAACCTCCGTACGATAACCAGGGCGCGATTACGAGAAAAATGACATTAAAATTATCGAAATCTGAAAAGTTGACTTTTTCCTCCGCCGTTGACCGCCGCCGGCGACGGCGGCGCGCCGTCAACGGTGGAATCACACGGCGGGAAGCTCCAGATTTCATGGTCTCAATGAGCTGAACTTGTTTCTCTTCTACCACAATGCCCAAAACTGACCGGAACTACCCCAATTCATTCAAAACCTAACCGGAAAACCAACTCCGGCAACCCATTCGGGTTCACCGGAAAACTCAATAATTCATCAATCAAACCACATAGGAAGCTTCCCTGGCGCAAGGCGAGTCAAAGCCCTCACCCCTTCGCCTCCAACACTCACCGGAAAACCTCCCCCCGTTGAGGACGATTTCCGACGAACTAACCCGAATCGGGTTCCTCCTATACCTCATCAATTCTTCCCAAACCATACACCATCACACTCGAAATCTCAAGGGAAAACGAACTGTACCTGTCCCGTGGCCGGAGGTGGCCGGAATTGGGTCGCCAGACTTGAAAGCCGAAACGGGAAAGTTCCTTTCTCTGGTCAACGGTCAACAGTTTCCCAAAACGGAAAGTCAACGCGAAACAGTACTTTTCGACAATTTGCGACTATTTCCGATATTTATACTCGAGCCTCGGGTCGATCGACGGTCCAAAACGAATATACAAAATGATTCGGATAAACACGAAACAATCGGATAAACTCGTCGAATCCCAAAACTTCAAATAACCATAAAATATTCCTTGGTTATCAGAAAAATCTTTCGAAACCACCCACGAACTCGAAATCACGTACTCTACACTTTCCGTGAAGACACCCAACTCAAATTCTCGACCGAAAACAAAGTCGCGAATCGAATCGGCAAACCACATAATATCGCAAAACTGCGACTAAACTCAAATCTCGAAAATCGTGCCAAACGCACCTCTGATTCTGGTTCGGGTCGTCTCAAATCTACCCCCCTTAAAGAAATTTTGACCTCGAAATTTACGTACCTGTCATGTGAACAGATGAGGATACTGCTCCCGCATACGCTGCTCGGTCTCCCAGGTGGCCTCCTCAATCGAGTGGTTCTGCCACAAGACCTTCACTAGCGGAATCACACGGTGCCTCAACTCCTGCTCACGACGATCGAGAATCTGCACTGGCTCCTCAACATACGATAAATCCTCTCTGATCGGCAACTACTGTGGGGCTAACACATGTGAAGGATCTGAGATGTACTTCCGCAACATCGAAACATGGAAGACATCATGCACACGAGCCATCTCAGCCGGTAACTCAAGTCTGTAAGCAACAGCTCCAACCCTCTTCGTAATCTCATACGGACCAATGTACCGCTGTCGAAGCTTGCCACGCTTTCCGAAACGCACAACTCCTCTCCACGGAGATAGTTTCAGGAAGACCCAATCACCAACCTCAAACTCTAAACTCTTCCTCCTCACATCCGCGTAACTCTTCTGCCGATCCTGGGCGACCTTCAGTCGATCCCGAATAATCTGAATGTCCTCGATCGTGGTTTTCACCAAATCTGGACCAATAAGCCAACGCTCGCCTACCTCACTCCAACACAATGGAGTGCGACACTGCTTCCCGTACAGAGCCTCGTACGGTGCCATCTCAATACTGGCCTGATAGCTGTTGTTGTAGGCGAACTCGATCAAGTGCAACTGCTGATCCCAGTTTCCACGAAACTGCAACACACATGGTCTCAACATATCCTCAAGTGTCTGAATGGTCCGCTTGGACTGCCCGTCAGTCTGAGGATGAAAAGCTGTAGTAAACCGCAACCTCGTGCCCAACGCTCGCTGTAAAGCCTGCCAAAACTCAGAAGTGAACTGACTATCACGGTAAGAAACAATGGATACAGGCACTCCATGCAAGCGAACAATCTCGGATAAGTACAACTTGGCCAATCTGCCCACTGAAATCTTCCCCGGAAGTGCAAGAAAGTGTGCGGATTTCGTCAGTCGGTCAACAATAACCCAAATGCCAGTGTTGCCCGCCGAGGTACGCGGCAACTGATAGACGAAATCCATCGTGATATGCTCCCACTTCCAAACTGGAATCTCAAGTGGCTGTAGTTTCCCTGCAAGTTTCTGCCTCTCCGCCTTCACCTGCTGACAAATCAAACACCGACTCACGTACGCGGCAATCTCCCGCTTCATGTTGCGCCACCAATAGTACGCTCGAAGTGTACGAAACATCTTCGTACCTCCGGGATGCATCGCATACGCTGAACTGTGGGCCTCGTCCAGAATCTCCTTCTTCAAGTCCTCGTCCCTGGGTACACATAATCTGCCCCTGAACAACAACGTACCATCGTCGCTCAAACGGAACTCTGTAGGCACACCATTCCGAATCATGGTCTTCTTGCTCAGCAAGTAAGGATCTGAATCCTGTGCCTCCCGTACCTGATCAACCAACACTGGTCGAACCTGGAAACTGGCTAACAAAGCTCCATCATCATCATACCCAAATACAGCACCTGTAGCTCGTAGCTCAGCTAACATCGACACTATGGCCACACACATATGAAACAACGAAGCTCCAGATTTCCGGCTAAGTGCATCTGCTACAACGTTGGCCTTCCCTGGATGGTATTCAAACGTGCAATCATAATCATTGATCAACTCCATCCATCGGCGCTGCCTCATGATCAGATCCGGCTGTGTCCGTAAGTAGGTGAGACTCTTGTGGTCAGAGAAAATCTTACACTGAGCACCATACAAGTAATGTCTCCAACTCTTCAACGCTAACACAATAGCGGCTAACTCCAAATCATGCGTCGGATAGTTGACCTCGTGCGGTTTCAGCTGTCTGGAACCATATGCCACGACTCTACCATGCTGCATCAACACACAGCCAAGGCCCAACTTCGACGCATCACTATATACAACAAACTCACCACTGTCGTCTGGCAAAGTCAGAACCGGTGCAGTAGTCAGTCTCTCCTTCAAGAGCAAATAACTCTCCTCGCACGCATCAGACCACTCAAACTTGACGCCTTTCTTCGTCAATCTGGTCAGTGGTGTAGCTATCCGGGAGAAATCCTGTACAAACCGCCGATAATAGCCTGCTAAACCCAAGAAACTCTGGATCTCCGGCACAGTAGTGGGTCGACTCCAATTCAGCACGGCCTCGATCTTGTCAGGATCAACACTAACTCCCTCGGCCGAAATCACGTGGCCCAGAAACTTCACACTATCCAACCAGAACTCACACTTGCTAAACTTCGCGAACAGCTGATGGTCCCGCAAAGTCCGCAACACCGCTCGCAAGTGCTTCTTGTGCTGGCCCACACTCCTCGAATATATCAAAATATCATCAATGAATACAATCACGAACTTGTCCAGGAATCGTCTGAACACCTGATTCATCAAGTCCATGAAAGCTGCGGGGGCGTTGGTTAACCCAAATGGCAGAACCAAAAACTCGTAGTGCCCATACCGCGTCCTGAAAGCTGTCCTAGCCACATCTGAATCCCGGATCCTCAACTGGTGATATCCGGATCGAAGGTCAATCTTCGAAAAGACTGCCGCTCCCTTCAACTGATCGAACAAGTCGTCAATCCGTGGCAACGGATACTTGTTCCTCACTGTAATCTGATTCAGCTTCCGGTAGTCGATGCACAAACGCATGGACCCGTCCTTCTTCCGCACAAACAACACTGGAGCACCCCACGGAGAAACACTCGGTCGAATGAATCCCTTTTCTAACAACTCCTGAAGCTGAATCTGCAACTCCCTCAACTCTGCAGGCGCCATCCGGTACGGTGTTTGGGAAATCGGTCCAGTACCCGGCAACAACTCAATGGTAAAATCAATCTCCCGCACAGGGGGTATACTAGGTAACTCTACTGGAAACACATCCGGAAACTCAAACACAACCTCAATACTACCAAGATCCGACACTATAGTTGTAGTGTCCACAACATGGGCTAAGTAAGCAACACAACCCTTCTTCATCAACCGATCCGCCCTCATCGCGGAAATCAAACACTGTAGGGAAGTGTTCTTCTCGCCTCGGAACAGTATCTCGGGTAACCCTGGTCGACGAAACGCGACCTCCTTCCTGTGGCAATCAAACATGGCCCAGTGCGACTCCAGGAAGTCCATACCCAAAATCAGATCGAAATCCATAATATCAAGCAGTAACAGATTTGCGGCTAATCCATGACCACCAATAAACACCTCACAATCTCGGTAAACCCAACCGATACTCACAACTTCACCCGACGGATACAACACTCTCCACAACCCCGGAAGTGGAGATGCAGGTACCGTAGCCAATGATGACAGTCTAAATGATATGAATGAATGTGTGGCGCCCGGATCTAACAATGCAAGTACAGGAATACCAAAAACATGTAACGTACCGATAACGACCTCCGGTGATGCTCTGCCCTCACGTAGAGTCATAGCATGAACCCTCGCCTGTCCGGCTGGTCGTCCTCGCTGGGGCTATCTCTGCTGTCGGCCCTGGCCTGCAAACTGTGCCGGTCGTACTCCAGAAGTGGCACCTCGCTCAACTCCGGAACTCTGGGCTGCCTGTCCGTCACCGCCATATAGCTGAGGACACTCCTTCGCATAGTGGCCCACCTGGCCACAGCGAAAACAAGTGACAGGACCTCGCTGACATGGACCCACATGATGTCGACTGCAGAGACTACACAACGGATACTCCCTCGGTACTGCAAATGTGCCACCAGTACGCCGAGGATAACTAGAACCGCTGGAACCTGCACTAGCCTGTGGCCGCTGTGGTCGATCTCTCCTCTAAAACGGTCTCCGCCTCGATGTACTAACTGGTGGGCGGTAAGATCCACCGCCTGAGGATGAAGCTGAACCAGAAGTATCAGAACTCTGCCTCTTCGAAGGCCCCTGACTCGGTCCACCCTCCTCGAATCGCCTCGGTTGGTACCTCTGCTGTCTCTCCTGCTTAATATCTTCGCCTCGGAGTGCAGCACTAACAAACTCATCAAAGTTGTTCATCGGCATCGTAGTCAACGTCGCCTTGATGTTCAGATTCAATCCCAGCTCAAACCTGCGACACTTGGCTTCCTCTGTAGCCACCATATCCCGCGCAAAACGAGACAAACGAGTAAACCGATCCTGATACTCAAGTACAGACAAACTGCCCTGCCTCAAGTTCGTGAACTCCTCGTACTTGCGCTGCTGAGTAGCCTGATTAAAATACCTCCGCATAAACAAATCACGAAACAATGTCCACGGAGTATCCACAGGAACTCTGTCAGTGCTGACCCATCAAAAGTATGCATCACCCTCAAGTAAACCAACTGCGGCTACTGTCATCTGCTCAGGTGTAAACTGCAGACGCTCACAAACATGCTCAATCTGAACCAACCATGCCTCGCATATCTCTGGATCAACTGAACCCGAAAATACAGTAGCACCCGCAGTGCGAGCCTTGACCACGGGGTCAAAACGCTCTTCCAAACGCAGCACTCGCATCAGCAAGTCGCGCGTTCGGCGATCCTCATCAGGATCATCATCCCGGTCAACACGGGGACCACGTCGAGGAGGCATCCTACTGATACAAGACAAGCATTAGGTACAAGCAGAAATAACGTAATCATGAAACCGCAGATATTTGATGACATACAACACCCGAAGTATTGATGAGTATCGCTGGCCAGTCGGGTCATCACTCCAGTCATGCTGTATCAACTCAAATACCCTAAGCGTCACAACTACAAGAGTCTACAGAATCAGACAACCTAATGCTCTGATACCAAGCTGAAAGGACCCAATCCCGATTCAGTTTCCTAAACCGGAATCAAACCCTTTCGAAAATACGAACCAACAAAAAATTTTCAAAATTTCAGCAGAGTTTCGTTACTAGCGTGGAATTGCATAAACCTGCACCCTGAAAATAACACTTCGTCCTATGTCACAAAAGCCAAACCGTGGGCACCAATCCCATCCGGATTTCTCAACATCAATATAATCAACAACAGTAAGTAAACTGTACTATGTATATATGTATATCCGTGAAAATCCGCACAACATGTATCAGAATGTATCAGAGCGACCTCTAGAGTAAAACATATACAAAATGTACATCAGTAGGTGAAACAAGGACCTACTGGAAAACACAGGTGACTCTGATCACTAGCCTCCAAACCGCGACGTGAAAACACCAAACCTGAACTGCACATTGGGCACGGAAACCAAAAAGCCCAGGGGAAAGACAATAAACACGTTAGAGTGAGTGGACGAAAATAAATGTCTTTCACCAGTTAATATATAAATATGTTTAAAACATATATGCGAGTCCAGGAATATAAAATAATAAGTACACGAGGTAAAACTCATACTCCTCCAATGTACTGAGCATGCAAGTAAAATCCCACGGGGTCACTCATGGACTCCACCGTGCTAGTAACGTTTGAACCACAGAGTCCTTGACTACCACGTGATTCTAAGCCAGAAATGGCCTCGGTTCCGGGGAATACGCCCCTCACCGGTCTGGTTGGGGAAACGCCCCTCCAGGCGGCCCTCCGTCGAGGATCAGCCGACGAGGCAAGGTGTATCGATACAACAACGTAACTGAGACTGTACTCTGTGTAAACCAAATCATAAACAATTCGATGCAAATGCAAGAAACAGCATATAAATGTATGCATATTCGTATACGTATATCCGTATAAATAAATCGTATAATCGTAAAACACATGCTCATAATAAATATAATCCCGTATGAAATCTCATGCTCGTAAAACCATAATCATGCTGCATGCTCAAGTTCGTAAATCATACATAAAAGACTCGCAAGATTTCCGTGAAAATAAATTTTCCACTCACAGATGAGCAAAACGCGCACTCGCGCTAATCTCGAGGACCGGCGGAAGATCCCTCGCCAGAAACACGATCACGATCCCGATCTCGATCTCCTGAATATCCACAAAAACGTAACTGATCAAAACGTAATCCACAACTCTGTACTGATGCACGGAAACCAACCGTTCCCGGAAATACGAAATACGGTACAAAATATATAACGGAAATCCCGAAATCCCCACTCGAAATCTCGACTGAAAATCGGCTAACCAAATTAACCCGAAAACCTCCGTACGATAACCAGGGCGCGATTACGAAAAAACGACATTAAAATTATCGAAATCTGAAAAGTTGACATTTTCCTCCGCCGTTGCCGGCGGCGCGCCGTCAACGGTGGAATCACACGGCGGGAAGCTCCAGATTTCATGGTCTCAATGAGCTGAACTTGTTTCTCTTCTACCACAAAGCCCAAAACTGACCGGAACTACCCCAATTCATTCAAAACCTAACTGGAAAACCAACTCCGGCAACCCATTCGGGTTCACCGGAAAACTCAATAATTCATCAATCAAACCACATAGGAAGCTTCCCTGGGGCAAGGCGAGTCGAAGCCCTCACCCCTCTGCCTCCAACACTCACCGGAAAACCTCCCCCCGTTGAGGACGATTTCCGACGAACTAACCCG
The DNA here is from genome assembly GCA_946800695.1 of Geum urbanum. Lineage (NCBI taxonomy): Eukaryota > Viridiplantae > Streptophyta > Magnoliopsida > Rosales > Rosaceae > Geum > Geum urbanum. The sequence goes on along the minus strand of OX327002.1, from coordinate 39,180,025 downwards.
AATCGGGTTCCTCCTATACCTCATCAATTCTTCCCAAACCATACACCATCACACTCGAAATCTCAAGGGAAAACGAACTGTACCTGTCCCGTGGCCGGAGGTGGCCGGAATTGGGTCGCCGGACTTGAAAGCCGAAACGGGAAAGTTCCTTTCTCTGGTCAACGGTCAACAGTTTCCCAAAACGGAAAGTCAACGTGAAACAGTACTTTTCGACAATTTGCGACTATTTCCGATATTTATACTCGAGCTTCGGGTCGATCGACGGTCCAAAACGAATATACGAAATAATTCGGATAAACACGAAACAATCGGATAAACTCGTCGAAACCCGAAACTTCAAATAACCATAAAATATTCCTCGGTTATCGGAAAAATCTTCCGAAACCACCCACGAACTCGAAATCACGTACTCTACACTTTCCGTGAAGACACCCAACTCAAATTCTCGACCGAAAAAAAAGTTGCGAATCGAATCGGCAAACCACATAATATCGCAAAACTGCGACTAAACTCAAATCTCGAAAATCATGCCAAACGCACCTCTGATTCTGGTTCGGGTTGTCACAGCACCCGAAGTCCCTGGGTCTACCTTGTGTCTCATATTCCTCAGTAGCACTAGTAAACTCTTCCACATCCTCGATCTCCTGATGATACCTGTTATAGAGTGTCAGCTTCTGCAGAAAAGTAATGTCCTTCTGCTGTCTCGGCCCTTTTGGCTTTTTGCGGCGCTTACTCGCCCGCTCCTCATATTCTTTGGCCACTACACTATCCCAGGTATCCATCACTACTTCCTGGTGATCTCCACGCCTCCTCTGAACTCAGAGTAGAGTGGGATCTCATCCCTCAGGATCTCATCCCTCAGCCGCCACATCTATTCCTCCTCCCTTAATTCTTCTTCAGGTATCCATCACTACTTCCTGGTGATCTCCACGCCTCCTCTGAACTCAGAGTAGAGTGGGATCTCATCCCTCAGGATCTCATCCCTCAGCCGCCACATCTATTCCTCCTCCCTTAATTCTTCTTCTTCTTCTTCTTCTTCTTCTTCTTCTTCTTCTTCTTCTTCTTCTTCTTCTTCTTCTTCTTCTTCTTCTTCTTCTTCTTCTTCTTCTTCTTCTTCTTCTTCTTCTTCTTCTTCTTCTTCTTCTTCTTCTTCTTCTTCTTCTTCTTCTTCTTCTTCTTCCACTTCATCCTCCAACTTGGCACACTGAGTAGGGCAGCATTTCAGGGTGTGGTCCCAAGTGCCATAGCCTATACACACACCTTTCAAGGTCAAGTATGCCACTTAACACTCCACCGAATCCTTCTTGCCAATCGGTACTCTGAAATGGGTAACCAAAGGTTTACTCAGATCAACCTCAATCAACAGAAAAATCTCCCCAGTGTTGACTAAGTGTTGTTCATCATAATCCAAATAGGTATCCATGTGCCCACCTATGTTTTGCAACCATGCCAAGGGATCGGCCTCGCCATGCAGATCACCCCCCTTGAAGTCTAGAGTAATCCAAGCCTTGACTTTATCGACCACAACTAACTCCACCGGCGCAAAACCATCATATTCTTGTACCACTACCATAGTATCCTTAAAGAACCAAGGACTACATATCACCGCTATCTTAAAAGCTCATTTGTTTTGGAACTTCACCACATAACGTTCCTCCATTTCAAGCCAAATGAAAATCGTGCTCATCCCTTTGGATCCCTTATAGAGCCTGATCATCAAATACTTTATGGAATATGTCTTCTCAAGAGTGATAGAAGTACATGAGAAGACCTTCATCATTGCAAACTTGCAATCATCTTCCTCCTCCTCGCCATACAGAGACAAGTCGAAAGAGAAAGGATGTTCATGCCACACCTTAGGGACCGAACCAAACCTAGGGGCCATGAAGCAAACATAGAACACCAACTAGAACAAACTTTTATTGCGAACCAGAGGCTATAGAGAAGATGTGGCCGAATCCAAAAAAAAAACAATAGAACCTTAGGGTTTACTAGTGCAGTTTGGATCGGATAGAGATAGGGTAAAAAACCAAGTAAAAGATAAGATCGATGGAGGAGGGCGATGAAGATGTAGAGATGATGAGGCGAGAAGATGACCGATAAGACGTTGAGGCCGACATCAACTAGAGATCACGGTTTATGACGGCTAGGGTTTGACAAGGAGTCGTGGGAACATTTTACTTGGGAGAGAAAGAGTTGGTTTACAAACTCTCAGGAAACACTTAAATTTTTACCCCTCGTAAATAATTTTCAATTTACGAATAGATGAGTACTAGAATTAGAACCATGGCTCGTCAGTGGATAATTTAGCACCTTAGCCATGGAGCAAACCCAATGCTCAAATGGGTTGTTATTTGGGAAATAAAGACGTATTTTCTCTCCAAACAGGGAGTATTGAGATTCGAACTTATGTCGTTAGTGGATAAGTTCAATGCCTTGATCAACAGAACAAACCCAATGCTCGTTGGTTTTTTTTGTCATTACAGTCAGAAAAAGCTAATCAATCTATCTAAGGGAAATTCTCATCCACCCTAATTTTGAAGAAATAATTTCCACAAGCCAGCAAAAGGTCTCATATTTTTCATGTGCCCAACTCTATTCCCCATAATCAACTTTTTTGTTTCTTTTATTCTTTTTATTCCTACATTACCCTCCTTAACAGTTCTCTCTCTCTCTCTCTCTCTCTCTCTCTCTCTCTCTCTCTCTCTCTCTCTCTCTCTCTCTCTCTCTCTCTCTCTCTCTCTCTCTCTCTCTCTCGGTACTCCTCAACCTCGTCCCCCTCAAAGCCCGTCGGCCTCATGACCTAAGATCTCCAACACTACCAGAAAAATACTCTTAGGTGAGGAAGCAGTTTTGTCGCTTAAGTTTCATCATCTAACAATCGTAGCCTAAGTACTTAGACGACAAAACTATTTTGTTTTGTCGCCTAAGTAGCTACTTAGGGGACAAAACATATTTCGTCACCTAAGTACTTAGACGTCAAATTTTTTTTCCTCTAAATGACGACAGTGTTCGTTGTCTCAGAGTCATCTTAGACGACGAATACTTGTAATCGCCGTCCAAGTAATATAACTTAGATGACGACTAGTTTTCATCGTCTAAACGATCCACTTAAATGACAATGTATTCTTCGTCGACTAGAACTAACCACTTAGACGACAAAGATCAATATTCGTCGTCTAGGGTGTCAACTAGGACGACGAAGCGTTCGTCGTTTTAGTGGTTGACTTAGACGACGAAACAAGGATGTTTCGTCGCCTAAGTTCAAATATATATATTTTTTGTTTTAGGGTTTTTTTAATTATAAATTAAATTAAAAATTAAAAATAAATTAATTAAAAAAATTAATAAAATATTCATTAAATATAAAAAGTTTACGTACATTGATCAAAATAATATAAATGTACAAAAATTGGGGGTAGACATGTCGTCGGTTCCCCTGTCGTCGCTGGGATCATCGTCGTCGGGCCCAGGAGTGGGCCCAGGAGGAGACTAAACTCCCTAGGAACGTGCAGCCCCATACTCACGCACATGTCGAATAAGACGCTCATCCTACTATTTTGAGCGTCAAGCTGCCCCTGCATTGACCTCGTCTGCTCCCAGGACCAATCTGCCGACTCTTGTGCCAATCGAGCCTGCTCTTGGGCAGCTTGGAGCACCTCGACATCCACCCCACTGCGCCTTGTCGATGATGTGGATGACTGGAAAAAATCTCTCTATACCGCCCATCTAAGCCCACGAACCTTCTTGCTAACTTAGTGGCCATAAACAGCATCAGCAATAGCTATCTGACTCTCGTTCGATAGAGGAGACAGCTCTTCAGGTGTTATCTCTGGGTTTTTCAGCTGGGTGTTCGCCAATTGCTCCTGGGCCATTTGTATCAACCTCTCCTGAAATTAATCATGTGAACAATATATAAATATTAATTTGTAATTTTTTTTGCCATAGTTTCCCCTAAAAGTGGAGGAAACCAAAAACCTGTAGGAAAGTATACACTTCAAATAACTAATTCCAACACCACAAATTCACCGTGGCACCAATTCCTATCCGAATTTCTCAAGTTCAAAATCATAATTTAACCAACTAAAGCATAACCTAACTCAAGTTAAAAATTACATTCCAAGAGCACAACCTAACTAATATATCCTAATTATAGTTATATTTCTTAAAAATGCAATTATCGTTATACTAAATTTCGATACATTTTGGAAGTACGATTAAATTCAATTGATTTAGGAAAGATGAGTTACTTACGCCAGGTTCAATCTCTTCATTGACGACCCCGGGATTGACATAAGTGAAGACGCTGGCATCCAAGAAACAATGTTTTGAACCTGCATCTTTGTGCTCCTTTGCGATGTAGATGAATGCTCTCAAGCCCAAAAAATGGTGGGCGGTCTTCTTGTCACGATTTGACTTGTTGGCCTCCGTCATTGTCTGTTTCACAATAAAGATTATTAAATAATAAATAAATGGTTAAAAATAAGAAATTATTCAATTTTCATTACATTAAAGAAAATGAAGACGAACCTTAATTATACTTATCAGACTCAAGGTGTTCGACCAATCTTAGCCACTCCTCTTCCCTTTCGTTCCGCAGCTCCTGTGGGGTAGGCGAGGCGCCGTGTTTTAGGTAGTACTTGTGGAGGTCGTATTTCCAATCCTTGAAAATGTTCGTAGCCGTGGCATCGATGAGCTCCATCATCTACGGTCTGCTTTCGACATCAAAATGTACCTAGGTTAATAATAAAAAAAATTAAAATCCTATACATTATATATATATTCTTTTTAATTAATTATATAAAAAAAAACTAAATAGTATTACCGAGAGTTCACAGTACACCTTCAACTTTTCAGTTTAGGGCAACTTCTTCTACGAAGGGACAACCATATGGATGTTGTTATGTATGATTGAGCTGGTTGTGTAGGCACAGACTGCCGATCCGCAAGGACGTAAGGCCTTGGGTGAACTCGTCGAACGACACCTCAATCTTCTTCCTCATCGACTTGACTATGCGCTTGCCTTTGGTGCCCTTCCCAAGTCCCTAAGTCCATTTGAGGAGCGAGTATGATAGTTGCCTGCTGGCCTTGTGTTGGGCACTATAGTGAATCTAATCGTCGACCGACTCTTCCGAACCTTCTGACATTGCTGCTGAAGCATTGATGGATGGGTCACCCGTATACGTTGTGGCTGGATAATGTGGAGCATGAGGGATTGGGCCAATCGCCGAAGACGAAGGTCTCGGATGAGCAGCAACAGTCTCCTCCGAGGTTTGTGCCCAACCCATTTTTCGTGCAATGGATTGGAGTTTGGCATCCCTATGTTCTTGCGAGCGCCTCTTCCTTGGCGATATCTTAATTATGCTGAAAAAATCAAATATTGACAAGATAATATTCATCGGCATCATAATTTACAAATTCATCCAAATTTCATCAAATATAAATATATCTAATTTGTCCAAATTTATCTAAATTTCACCAATATATCCAATTTATCCAAATTTATATACATATATATAATACAATTTCATCAATATATCCACATTTATCAAATTTATCCAAATAACATCAATATATCCAAATTAATCCATATATATTCATCCAAATTAATCCATATATATATAATTAATCCATATATCAAATAATCCATATTAATATATATTTACTACCAAATTAATTCATATCAAATAATCCATACAAAAAATCCATGTCAAATAATCCAAATTTATTAAATATATACTTATATATACCAAATTAATATATATAATCAATATTTATACGTGACGACCCGACCCTTGTCGAAAATCGTCAAAATAATAAATAAACACATAAATCAAGAGAAATACTCGATACAAAAAATTGAAACATTGACTAATTTAGTCGATGAACATAACTCGACAAATCCGTTACGATGAAACGATCGTAACAACAAATAACAAATCTAATTTCTTCGTCAATCGCACCGCCACAGGTTGAGACCCTCGTCGCCACCACCTACCCACTAGGTCGACGAAGCCTAAACCTCATGACTGTGTTCGTATTATCGATACGAACCTAACGACATATAACTCGACAAGTTTTGGAAAATATTTTTCAGGTCACACGCCACCACACAAGGCGGCGCATGCCACTTACACTCCACCACCGGTGACCATCACCAGCAGCGACAATTGACACATCAAATTAAAGCTCTCGAAAAGCCCACCAACTTTTCTCAAAGACCCTATGCCTGATTCCAGCACGTTTGGCCGAAATCGGCCCCGAAAGCACTCGGCCAGAAATTCTTTCTGACGAGATATCTCCGCCGTTGATCCACCTTGTGGCTCAAGGCACACATCAGTCAACTCTCGAGGATGAGGGGAGAAAAACCCCTCCACCCTCGATAGCCCAAACCATAGACAACTACCACCCACGGTGGAGGCTAATAAGTTCTTACCAAAATCGTCGCCGGAGACCACGTCGGCGACGACTTAACCCGAATCCCTAAAACTTCACCGGCTCAATTCTCCTTCTACTAGTCTCAATACTCAAAATTAAAGTAAGGAGAGGATAGAGGACGAAAAGATGAATCTATTCCAAACAGAATCGTGGTCGGAGACGGTCGAATGGCGTTGCACCGCCGGTGCCAAGTGCGGCGACGATTTTTGTCGCAGAGACCCTGTCAATGCAGATCAACATGTGTCAACTTCCCAAAATAGAAGTCTGACTTCCCTTTTCTGGCATTTCCCTTTTTTTAGTCACATATTTATGGTAACTCGATAATTACTTTATAACAAACTTCCAATAGTCGTAATTTTTTCGTCGTAACTCCATTTTTGATATTCTACGTGTCTATGAACTCATCTTGACAAATACTACGATTTATACACAAAGTTAACCGACTTCATCAATCTTAATAAAAAGTCAACATTTGATCTCTTGATATTTACCGACAGTAAAAATTATTTACCGCCGCTACTAAATCGAACTCGAATGTTTCATAAATGATATCAATTATATTAAAATGTCAGGGTATCACAATATATCCATATACCAAATTAATATATATATATATATTGAGAGAGAGAGAGAGAGATACCGGCTCGAGATATTTTTGGATCAGTGGTGGCGACGCGGTGGAGAGGAGAGAGGGTGGTTGCAGTGGGGGTGGGCGGTGGCAGTGGCGAGTAAAAATGGAGGACGACGCAAGAGGGTTGAGCCCATGGGGCCAGTGGTGACCATGAAAGGAGGGAGAGGATGATAAGAGCGAATGGTGGTGGCCAGCGAGAGAGGGACATCCCACGGGGGCGGTGGCGACCTAGAGAGGAGGGAGAGGACGATGAGGATTTCTTCTGGTGCTAGATGATTATGAGGATAGCGTTTAGGGAGAGAGAGAGAGATCGATCAATATGTAATTAAGGTCGATCGATCTGTTTCCAATTTGGGAATATATCGATCGACTTAGGCGACAAAATCAACAACTTTCGTCGTCTAAGTCATTTTTAAAAAATGGCGGCCCAAAAAAATTGGTGCAAAAAATTGAACCGCCAAATTTTGGGGGTTATGCGATGAAAATACATGGTTTTGTTGCCTAAGAAGTCACTTAGACGACGAAACAATGCAGTTTCGTCATCTAAGTGATATTTTATTTAATATGTTTTGAGATAAAGTAAAATTAAATTTGTCTACCTGCTTAAAATTATGGAGAAATTAGCCGTCAAATGTAATCATTACATTTATATAATAGTTATAAAAAAAATTGACGTAAATTCGGTAGAGTTTGGTATTCCATCAATACAAGGTACGTTTTGTGAATATCGACAAAAGTTTAAAGACGAAAACGATTGTAATTATTAATAATTGTAAAACTATTTCGATCCAACATGACAGACATTTTGTAATAGGTCGAAACTTTATATATCAATTACATTTAAATTAATTGAAATTTCATTTAAAATATAGAATGACGAGTTAATACGTACTCATTATCCATGTCATCTACTAATGTTGAATAACGTACGTGTTCGTATGTCTGTATTTCCATATTAACGAAAACAAATTTGGACAAAACAACCATTAGATATATTCATTCAATATGTAAGTAGATGAAAATTCATTCAATATGAAGTTCGTTAAGGGCTTGATCGGTGTAGTCAACCATACATAAAACCAAAATTAATTAATTAATTTTACCGAAATAGAAAAGTACGTAGGTTGATTAAAAAGTACGTACGTTGATTAATTCACGAATCTTTGTATATCTGATTTTCAAACTGTCAACACAAAAGTGGAGCTCATATTATGAAAATCTACTTAAACGACGAAAGAGGTCATTTTCGTCGTTTAAGTTGTACTTAGATGACGAAAATAGACCATTTCATCGTCCAAGTTTGACTTACATGACGAAACACCTTCGTCGCCTAAGGGTTTTAGGGTTTAGGGTAAAGGGAGTACGAATAGGGTTTACCTAGACGACGAAATTACTCTACCTTCGTCATGTAAGTTGTTCTGTTATGACGAATATATGTTCATCGTCTAAGTAGTTCCACTTATACGACAAACATGTGTTTGTCGTCTTAAGTGAACCTTAGACGACGAAAGTATATGTGTTTGTCGTCTTAAATGTCAATTTTTTTTTCTTTTCCAAATCCAAGCTTCTACATACTTCAAGCTTGAGGGTTAAGAACAGAAGGAGTGCAAAAAGCTTTTAGAATATGAAAAGGGGCTGGATATATATATATATATATATATATGCTAGCTAGCTAGTTAATTTGATTCGACGTACAATTAATATTTGATCGACTAACAACTTTGATCCATATGTATATGACAGTTACTATTATGTAAGTTTTGGAAATAAATTAACATTTTGTGCTTGTTGGAGCTAGATTATCATCAGCCGGTGATCTGAAGATTGAACTATACCTTTGAGTGTCATTGTAGAGCATACGAAACTTTGAATTGAGGATGTTGAGCATGTTCTTGTCAAGCTAGAGTCTTTATGTTCATCTGATTGCCTCTTTAGTTATGTCGCTCTGAGTAGTGTAACAGCTTAGTAGAAGTGGGGAGCAAGAGGAAATTTTTAATCCTATTTGTTGAAGTACCTGAACCGACTTTTGGACACATGTATTGAAACACATTAAATAATTATTAACGCAGTTCCATTGCCACAAATAATAGAAATGCCTTAATTAATTAATCTATTACACATAATTAATCTTCATATCAATTATCATCCTCATAATCATCATCGTTTGAATCATCCTCCTCAATATCATCTAGTTGCTCCTCATCATTATACTGTCTGTCATCTGAATCATATTCGACGTCGTCGTGGTCTTCATTCTCCAGCTCCTCTTTAGGGGCACGCTTCTCTAAATCTCAAATCTCCTCTTGAGTAAGATCACTAGCACCATTAGGAATGGGTAACCATTCGTTATACCGAATCAGTTCCCTTACGTCGGGGATGATAGAAGTATTAGGTTCTTGATATGCATTGTCTCTATGCGCTTTAGTGTTAGTCGTTTGTGGCAGTCCATATTCCTCGGTGAGCCATATGATTTACTATTTTTCAACCTTCACCAATTTTTAGATCATCCAGATAGAACACTGCCTAACTAAAGTGGCAAGAGCGAATGGCTTATTCTCATATCAGCTTGAGATTGTACCCACTGATAGAAGGCACATATCTTCTATGGTACGCATGAACCATTTACACTTTAATAGAAAAACTTTGATATCATTCCCGTACAGTAGCTGAACGACATTATAAAGAACTCCGTAATAGACAACATTGCCTTCCTCAACTGCGATCCCACTGTTTTTTGTTCTTCTTCCTTTATCTTGGGACAATGAATGAAAGTTTACACCGTTCACAGAACAGTCGGGGTAAATATAGTGTTTAACCAGTTTATGAGCCAACAAGTGTTTTTCCCACGGCCACCCCCCCTCGTGGTTATTGAATTTTTGTAGGTCAATCATCTGCAAAAATGTGAAAAATATATGAATGTGTATTTAAATTCTACCAAAAATTTGACATATTTTCCCCTAAAAATAAAGGAAACCAAAAAATTGCATGAACTATACTTAGGCAAAACACTTTGCAAAACCAAACACCAAATGTCATTCGAATTTACTGTGGGCACCTATTTCCATCCAGATTTCTCAATTTAAAAGATAAGTAATCACATATCTATATGCATGCATGGTTTAAATTAATTAAACATACGTACCCGCTGGAGGAAATAATCAGGAAACTTCTTCTTAAGCACTTTTTCCACCTAGGCAGCACTCTTGTCCGGTTTGGCTGCCAGAATGTTCGCCTTGTAGAGCTTCATGTAATTCTCAACTGCGTCACAGTCTCGCAACACTACCTAGTACACTTCGACAAGTTCTTCTTTAGTTAATCTTTCCTTTAGTACTCCTCTAAATGATCGTACAATATCTGTGACGACTGAAAGATTGATGCGGGCATTTGGATTGGAGGAGGTGGTGTAGACTAGATCATTGAGGTACCTGTTGCAATATGTAACACACTCATACATTAGGTATATCTCTACTATTGAGCCATCTGGGGCAGATTTATTTTTCATGAATCATTTATATTGTTCGAGTTGTCTTTAAAATCATACAATCAATTATTAATTATTTGACAAATAATAGAAACACTAAAAAGATACGTAAATTATGAAAAATGTTATAACTAATTGTAAGTACCTTTCTTGAGGATACATCCAAGTATAGTGGACCGCACCAGAAAGCAACACATGTTCGAGTAGGTGGATCATGAAGTGAATCATGATGTCAAAGAAAGCATGGAAAAAAATCTCTCTAATTTGCAAAGGATGTGTACAATTTCGTATTGTAGTTCCACGACATCTGACTTCTTCAACTCTCTAGCTCAAAACTTCTTCCACCATCTACATAATGCTACTATTGATTCGATAACGTCTTTAGGCAAATAAGGTCAAATTATCACTAGAATCAGACGTTGCAGCATAACGTGATAGTCATGTGTCTTTAGACAAATGAACTTGTGTTGCACCTCATCGACTTCTCCAAATATATTTGCTGTGTAAGTAGGCGGATAACAAACAATTTTAAACCAGTTGAATATAGAACCCCTTAGTGTCGGCTTCACCGTATAAGGTGCATCTGACATCTTATTGTACACTCATCTTCTATCCCTCATTAACTACAAGGGGCGGCATAAATTCATGATTCCAGATTTTTTCGCGCTTTGGGAGTATCTTTAGTCTTGAACTTAATACCGAAAATTGTTTCCACCACGCTATCGCACACATTCTTTTCTACGTGCATGATATCTAGATTGTTCCTGAGTTTCAACTTCGACCAGTAAGGCAGTTCAAAGAAAATACTCATGTGATACCAATAGCTGAGATCGTGTGGAGGGTGTCGATTGAGTTTCTTCACATCTTTGTCATTGTCAACACACCAAAATAGAAACTATTTAACCTCTCAAAAATCTATTTGCCAGACCATTGTCGGGGTTTAGAATTATTCTCTATCGTCCATTCGAAATGATCCTTATCTTGGTGCCACGGGTGATCATGAGGAAGCCATCTGTGGTGACTCAGTTAACACATCTTCCCCAAGTGCCAACTGGAGTTGACATCGTCTAAACAGACCAGACAACCATTGTATCCTCTGGTTATGCAAGATGCCAACATCCCATACGCAGGAAAATCGTTGATTGTCCACGTTACGGCTGCTCATTATGAAAATTGTGTCAGTGAACTTGTCATAAGTTGAGACTCCATTTTGCCACAACAGTTCCAGCTCGTCGATTATGGTCTAAGGTACACATCTAAACACTTTCCAAGAGATTTATGACCTGGAATTAGCAGAGTAAGAAAATTCAATTCATTGTTCATGCAAATCCATTGAGGCAGGTTGTACGACATGAGAATAACTGACGAAGTGCTAACGGCAGCGCTATTACTACCCCAAGAATTGAATTCATCTGTAGAAAGTTCGAGTCTAATATTTTGAAACTCTGCTCCAAAGTCTTGAAATTCTCTGTCGAAATGTTTAAAAGCCTCCTCATCTGCCGCGTGTCTGAGCACATCGTCATCTATTCCCTATTCCGCATACCATCTCAGCACCTCTTTTGTGTATAGAGACATGTACAGACGCTGCAATCTGCGAATCAACGGAAAATAGTGAAGCACCTTCACAGGAATTTGCTTCTTCAAACTCCTCTTATTTCGGTTCACATATCTGCACTGGTTGCATACAATACAGTAATCCAAATATGCATACTCTTTGTAAAATAGCACACAATCATTTATGTAGGCGTGCATTTTCTGGTACTTTATCCCGAGGTTGCTGAAGATCTTTCTAACCTTATAATGAGTTTCTGGAAGTTTGTGATGATCAGGAAGCAACTTACATATATACTCCTTCATTTCGTCAAAAGCATGGTCTGAAATTTTGTTCTTCACTTTTATCTGAAATTCTTCCATTATTTATCACAACATATTCTCTAGACATCCAAGGTACAACGGGGTCTGGGTTTCTAGTAGTATACTGTTGTACTTATCCATCTCAGTAGTGTCACTAGCCAAACTGGAAGTGGGAAATGTGTCATCATGAGTGTTATCGTAACCTCCTTCTTCGTGATGGTGTCCACCCTAACTAAATCCATAGTGGGGTTCCAAGCAGGGGCGCCACTACCCTTGGATGAGGCACCATAGTAACTGTACCCTGAGCTGAAATATGATTCTGAGCTGAAGTCCACTACTTCACCGTGCTCGCTCCACGTAGTGTAACTCCACATCATACTGTGGTCATACAGGTGTTGAGACATAACATTGACCTTCACAAACTGATGGTTAAGATGTTTTCTGCATGGACACCTGAAACGCTTATTTCTCTGATCATGTTCCAACGCAAAACACTCTCTGGTTCCGTCCATATACCGCACATCACTTTTATTCGCCAACTGTATCCAACTTTTGTCCATATTTCTGTGTAAGTTAATAATTATATAAATTATATAATTTTTCAACAAATAATTAATTAATCTAATATACTATATATATTATCAAATAGCACATGACACAATTAATTAAATAGCATATATATGTTATAATCAATCTTATACTATAATTAATCTAGCTAATATTATATTATACTACAAACTTTATCTAAATGCATTAATTTACATATTATATATATCAACTAATTATTCTAACATTTATTAAACTATTATTTTAACAATTAATTAAACATACATGCAATTAATTAAACTTAACTACCTAGCTTAAACCTTAGCTTAACAATTAAAGAACGAATTATCTTAATCAAACATGTTTTAACTACTTAATCAAATTAAACATACTAATTAAGTAACCAATTAGCTTACAATTAGATTAACAATGCAATACAACAAGTAATTATGCTAAGGTTGCCGGAAAGTACTATATATTCGCCAAAATATTTCACTGAAAAAATCAATCACCGTACGTAATTACATACGGTATTAAATTCAAAAAAATTAATCAAGAAAAACGAGTGAATATCTTCACCGATAAGAAAATAAGTGGGTAAAGTAGAACTTCGGGAGTTGAAAAATCGATATTTGATGAATTTTGGCCGGATGGGATCGGAGGCCGGTGAGTGTTGTTGAGAGAGAGAGAGAGAGAGAGAGAGAAGTGAGGATGAGGATGAGATAGTTCGAGGAGAAAAATGAATCTGATCTAATAATTGAGTTTTCTTAGGCGACGAAATTATTTGTTGCCTAAGTGTAAATTTTGATCGCCTAGGTAAACACTTAGACAACGAAAATAGTTTCGTTGGCTAAGTGCTCACTGAGCCGATGAAACTTATATGTCGTCGTCTAAGTGTATACCTAGGCGAGGGATTACGTTTTCGTCGTCTAGGTCAATAATTCTAAGGCGACGATTTACATAATTCATCGTCTTAGTGATCACTTGGACAACGCAAATAGTTTCGTCGTCTAAGTGTCTCATACTTAACCGACGAAAATGAATTTATGTCGTCTTAATGTGCATCTTAGGCGACGAAACATGATAGTCTTCGTCTAAGTACACACTTAGACGACGACTTATGTGATCCGTTGTCTAAGAAATTTCTTAGGCAACAAAGATCATGTTTCATTGCTTGAGTGCTACTTAGCCAAGAAAAAATCTTTTTGGGGAACGAAAAATAATTTAGACAGCTAAGTCTCTAAGTGACGAAACCTTAAAGATTTCATCGCCTAAGTGTGTATTTCTGAGAGTGCAAACTCGGCCTCATTCTCGCGTGCCGTAATTAGCTCCACTTCGGTTTGTGCTCCAGCTTCTTATCGACCTTGAGCTTTGTCGCCACTCATCGCAGTCGACCACCGCCGCACACCGCTTGCCATGATCTCCTCGGCGTCGCATCAACGCCGTCGGTGAAGCGCACAGATCTTGGCCTCGATCCTTGTGCACCTAGCCTCTGAGACTCGGCGAGGATCGTTGCTCATCGATGCTACTCGTCGAGATCAACCACCTCATCCCCACTGACTTCCATCAGAAACTCGAGGCGGACATCCCTTCGTCTCGTCTCCCACCATCTCGTTGGAGCTGTCCTCTGTCTACGCCTTTCTTTTATTTTTTTCCTTTGTCAGTATCTATAGCAATGTTCATGTGTTATTATATATATTTCCTCAATTAACAATAACAGTGACTGATCAGTGATTAAGTGCGACTTAGATTGATATGATCTCAGCGAGGGACATATGGGTCGATGCAGATGAGGTGTTTGGTGAAATGACGTAGTGAAGAGTCGCGTCGGCTATGGACGATGGTATAGGATTGAGGAGGTTGGGGCGAGAGTGGTAGGGCTAGGGAAAGTGTTGTTGATCAGAGCGAAGGTGAATAAGAGAGTGAAGAAGGTGAAGAACAAGAAGAGGATCCACATGTGATTTACAATTTTAGTTGCTTGATTTTGCAGACCATGTGCTCGACGAAACGTCTAGTGATTCCAGGGTTTATCTCCTTCTCACCAAGGGCATCATTCACTCCACTGTTGAACAATTCAATGGTAATTAAGAAAAGATAAAATGCTTTGGATTTTAGGTTTTGTTGTTCTCGAGTATTATGTGATGGAATTTGTGCATATAGGAACTGTATTTGTTTATTGGTAGACCAATAGTTGCAAGACTATTACCATGAACGGTTACGAGACAGATCCATGTATCATTCACAGAACGATTAGTTAAGTATTTGAGAGAATCAATATGGTAAATGTAGCTGCATAGTGTAGTGATTTTAGACTAGTTGATGTTGCAATTGATAAATGTGTTGAGTTTAATGATTACTTTGTACTCTCAGGTAACGCATCGGGAGTTCCTATTTCGGGAACAGATTGTGCTGGTTTTTGACGACATTAGAATAGAGAGTTCGTAATGGTTCTGTATTGATTGTTGTACATGTATCATTGTTAGATAAAGTATAATATTGTTGATTATTATGATTTATATTATCTAAGTTGGTTAATGTGTTCCGCCTTGTTGATGGGGACACACCCTCGATGAGATTTGTGCATGGAGAATTACAACAAGCAAGGGAATAAATCAAACTTGTGTTCAATGGTCAAGCAAATTTGGTTGATCCTATCCTAAATGCAATTGAAATGAAAGGTAGCAAAATAATTGGTTGTTCGTTGCATTTGGTGAGTTATCTCTTGAATCCTTACTATTTATACAAGGATACAAGCACTAGTAGAGTTGTTCCGGCTCATATTATGGGATCACTTTTTGAGTGTGTGGAGAAGTTCTTTCCCGATGATGCTGAAGGACAAGATGAAGTATTAAATGTAGAGTTAACCAAGTATAAATTGAGACAAGAGACTTTTGAAAAAGTTTATGCCGAGAGGACATGAAAAATGATTGGTGAAACTTAAGATCCGGGTATGTTTATTGCTCTTTCTTTATTTATTTTATTGAGTTACTGTGAAATAATGATTACATTTGTTGATAATGGGCTTTTATTAATTGTGTTTTTTTTCTCTTTAGTTTCATGGTGCATGGTGCAATTATGGAGGTGATGCACCTAGACTTCAAATGATGGCTATAAGGATTCTCTCTTTGACTACAAGTTCATCCGTTTACGAGAGAAATTGGAGCACTTTTGAAGGAGTAGGTAGTTTTTTTTGTATTTTTGTTTAGAATTAGTTTAATGAATAAAACTTACTCATGTAATTATTTCCTTTTTATTTTAGGTGTATACGAAAAAAGAAAGAAATAGGCTAACAAGATTGAACAATTTTGTTTATGAGCAATTTAATGCTAAAATCATTAACAAGAAGAAAAAAGTGAGAGATCCACTTGTTGCTAA
Source organism: Geum urbanum (assembly GCA_946800695.1). Classification (NCBI taxonomy): domain Eukaryota; kingdom Viridiplantae; phylum Streptophyta; class Magnoliopsida; order Rosales; family Rosaceae; genus Geum; species Geum urbanum. The sequence continues at coordinate 39,163,700 of OX327002.1, read as the reverse complement.
TGATACTAGCAAGACACAAGGATGGCTAGTTTAAAATGATGATGAAGTTCTTGAGTCCGATTTTACTTCGGATAGAGATGATAATATTGAAGAGTCTACAACAAAAGCAATTAGAGAACTTGATGATGATGTTGAAGAGTCCGAAGATGATTCCGAAGATGAAAGAAATGATGACACATTTGAGTTCGGCGATTTGGAGTGATATCATTTCACTTGAAAAAGATGTTCTTTTTTATGCTTGTATTTGGATTTGAACTTTTGAGCTATTATTTGATGACATAATTTTTGATAATGTATTTTGATGACATTTATTTATAATTTTTTCCTTTTTGTTCATATTATAATATACTATATAAATATAAAATTAATTAAAAATCTAAAATAATAATCCACCTAATTACCATCTAAAATTTGATTAATCTTTGCCTAGGCTGCTAGGCAGTAGCTTCACCGCTTAATTTCATCTAGTGCATTTTTAAACCTTGCCGACATAAGAACAAATCATATGAGTTAACTAAATACCAAAAAATAAAAACTAAACTTCAAATCTAGCAAGCTTTATAGCTAAACAAAGCTTCAAATTCAACAAAATAATAATTATAGAAAAATTTCAAATATAATCATTCATAGTAGCAATTTAGTAAATAAATTAAAATATCGAATCTAAAGAAATTGGAGTCATTAAATATACCATAAAGGTCTCTTAAAAAATATTTACATGTATTATAGGTAAAAAAGTTGACTCGGGGAGAATGATTCCCAAACCCATCTCCTCCCCTTGGGAATCAAATTCCGGGTTTATTGAAGAATGATTCTTGATAAAGAGGTGGGACCCACATCTATTTTGATTCTCTAATGTGCAAGTAAACGCCGAAATTCTCTCCTCCTGAAATGATTCCCAAACTTTAGATTCTCATTCCTAATGAGTAAACGTGCCCTGATTAGTCACTTTGTTTGTTTTGGACTTTTGGACATTTAAAGAAAGACATATTCTATTATTTGTAAAGTGCATATAAGTCAGTTTATTAGCTTAGGAATGACAAAAATATGAACAATTTGAATGTTTGGGTAAAATATGGATGACTAAATCGATATTTATCAAACATGAGTGACCAATCCGTCTTATCTGTCAAACATAAATGACCTCTTCAACAGTTTTTCCTTTTATTTTTAACCATTTTTTTGGTAGATATGGAATAAAAATAATCTAGCCTTTTAGGATGGAAACCACCCATTCTCCATCATCTCTGTGGCAACTTCCACCTTTCGAGTATGCAAAGAGCACAACCCTATCAAGTAAAAGAATATTTGAAGAGCCCCTACCATCATCAAATGGTGGCCTTTACCTCAAGACAATGTCAAGAAATTTTTTGTTGGATATGTCCTTGCTACTGGCATTGACAATGTAGCAGAAGGCTTTGTACTCAGAGACAGTATGGGAAATCAAATCCTTGTTGGTTCTAGGAGATTTGAGAAGACTACTGTTCATATTGCTGAAGCTCATGCTCTAAGGGACGGTTTCATTCAGGCTAAAAGGAAGAAGTTTAGAAAAATTATGTTGAAGCCTTGAATGTGATTCCTAACTTATCATCAACTGCATAAGGGACCAGTGTACCACTCTTTGGAAGCTAAGAACATTGATTGCTGCTATTAAGAGTCTTGTCAGTCACTTTGAAGAAATTCCTTCCATCATGCTTATCGGGAAGCAATTTTTGAAGCTGATGAAGCCAATTTTGGATCAATCCGGTTTAGGTTGTCCTAGAGGCAAGCCTCTTCTTTTTTATCCAAAAAAAAGAAGTAAAAAGTGCAAAAAAACTTTGCTCATTTTAATTTTTCATACCGAAAATTTACAAAATATCAAAATCATCTCCCAACTTTTAACCCTGACAAAAAAAAACTCCCATGTTACTAGCTTCGTTTCATTGCGTGCCATACACTACAAGAAAAATGCACTTAGATGACGGAACCTTAAAGGTTCCGTCGTCTAAGTAACACTTAGACCGCGGAAGTTTCCGCGGTCTAAGTAAACACTTAGACGACGGAGATGTCTTTTTCCGTCGTCTAAGTGAAACTTAGACCGCGGAGAAAATTTCCGCGGTCTAAGTGTCACTTAGACGACAGAAAAAGACATCTCCGTCGTCTAAGTGAAATTTCAAAAATTTAAAAATTTCACTTAAACCGCGGAGAAAGTTTCCGCGGTCTAAGTTTTCACTTAGACGACGGAAAAAGACATCTCCGTCGTCTAAGTGAAAATTTTGAATTTTTAGAACTGGCGCCCAATTAGTTTGGGTTTAGGGTTTAGGGTCTCGCGGTGTGGGTGACACTTAGAGGACGGAAAAAGACATCTCCGTCGTCTAAGTACTTTAACCCTAAACCCTAAGGCCCTATCCCCTAAACCATGTTTTCACTTAGACGACGGAAATGTGCATTTCTGTCGTCTAAGTGAAAATTTCGTAATTTCACCTAAGACAACGACCATCTAGACCATGTCCCAATGCATATTCTTTTCGTCGAGACCATAGAGTAAACAATGCTTGGAGTGTGAGCGTCGACGGTTTTAAAATAGGACTTACGGATTTTCGTGTATCCATGTTTCCGGTTTGTAAAAATTTTGGATTTGCGGTTAACTGTGCCGATGAAACCCTGAACGAACTCAGTATTTAGTGGAAATTATTCTACTTATATATGGTGTTATAGTGAGTATATCCAACGGTCATTTTTTCCAAATTCAATTTCGTTAATATCGATGTGCAATGAGCTTATACGTACCGACACTTAAGTTATACATATTAGTAAATACTTAACAAGTTTGAATACGTAAATTAATTCATCGTCTTAAATCCCACTTTTTATATATACGATTCTTTAATCGATATTTTACGACAATTCCATTCAAATTACAGGTCCAAAAATTCATTACAAATTATTTTTAAAAAATAATTTACGAAATTTTCACCTAGACGACGGAGATGACCATCTCCGTCGTCCAGGTGTTCACTTGGACGACGGAGATTGTCATCTCCGCGGTCTAGGTGAAAATTCCGTAAAATTATTTTTTTATTTTTAAAAAAAAATTAAAAATTTAAAAATTCACTTAGACGACGGAGATGAGTATTTCCGTCGTCTAAGTGAAATTTTTAATTTTTAATTTTTTTTAAAAAAATTAAAAAAAAATTTAAAAAAACAATTTAAAAATTCACTTAGACGACGGAGATGAGTATTTCCGTCGTCTAAGTGAATTTTTAAATTTTTAATTTCTGGCGGTGTTTTTCCCACTAAAAATTTGACAAAAATTTAAATCCACTTAGACGACGGAAAATTGTCATCTCCGTCGTCTAAGTGAAAATAATTGTCGGTAATCTTTTCCCGCTAAAATTTTTTCAAAAATTTAAATCACTTAGACGACGGAAATACTGATTTTCCGTCGTCTAAGTGAAAAATTGGCGGTATTGTTTGAAAATTTAAAGCACTTAGACGACGGAAATACTGAATTTCCGTCGTCTAAGTGCTTTAAAAACTCTTTAAATTCATCATTTTCTCAATCTCTCTTCATTTTTTCCCCTCCCTCTCCCTCTCCCTCTCTCCCTCTCCATCTCCCCCCCCCCCCCCCAATCAAACCACCCACCATATATCATCACCATCACCATCCACCATCATCATCACCACCACCACCACCACCGACATCACCACCGTCGCCGCCATCACCGGCATCACCACCGTCGCTGCCACCACCACACACCACCACCACCTACAACGTCGCCTCCACCACCACAACACACCACTAGCTACCACCTACATTGTCGCCTCCACCACCGGCCTCCACATTCCGGCCAACACCACCGGCGCCGCCACCACCACCACCGCCTATAATTAGTTTAGTTTTAGGTTAATTTAGTTTATTAAGGCTAGATTAATTTATTTTATATATTATATTATGAATTTTGTATTAATTCATTGTATTTAAATTCATAATAATTTAAATTATTTATTCATTATGAATTTTGTACGTATTATATATTATTAATAATTAATATTCAATAAATTTTGCAATATTATGAATATTGATATACAGAAAATTAAATAAAAAATTCATTAAATGCTAATTATTAATTAGCATTTCATGAATTTTTCATTTAATTTTTTTTTTACAAAATCACCACTTAGACGACGGAGATGGACGATTTCCGTCGTCTAAGTGCAAACTTAGACCGCGGAGATGGACGTTTTCCGCAGTCTAAGTGTTCACTTAGACGACAGAGAATGAATCTCCGTCGTCTAAGTGAAAACTTAGACCGTGAAAAATTTTGCGCGGTCCAAGCGAGCACTTAGACCGCGGACATTCTCCGTCGTCTAAGTGAAAACTTAGACCCCGGAGAATGTCCGCGGTCTAAGTATCACTTAGACGACGGAATTCTCCATCTCCGTCATCCAAGTGCTGTATTCCCCGTCATCCAAGTGCTTGGACGACAGCACTTGGAGCACGGAGCTTCTGTCGTCTGAGTACTTAGACGACGAAAAACTGCACCTAGACGACGGAAATGGTCCGTGGTCTAGGTGCATTTTTCTTGTAGTGATATGCCATATTTTCATGAACATATTTTATAGGGCATAAGATTAACGGTGTCAATAACGGTGGGTATGATTTTAGGTCAGAGTAAACAATTAAGGTATAATTATGATATTTTATAAAGTTGCGCTATACAAATTAAAAATGTTTAAAATGGTCCAAAGTTGAGTGAAAAGACCCAACCCCGATTTAGTTGCCTAAATCGGAATTAAGCCCTACCGACTCTGCTAACCTTAGTTTCTACTCACTAATTGACAGCCAATGTGGAGATTCAAAATTTGATAGTCACGAAATAAAGAAATTTCCTTCATAAAGGTTCACTACTAAAACTAACAATATTTTTACTACTGTTTTTGACATCAAAGCAGTTAGACAAATTAAACTGAGTAAATAAAGTAAAATACTAACTTGTAGGATCAACTTTGGATCTTACGGTAGATACTTCCATGCCATGAACTGCATGCATGCTCGACTCTAAACGAACTCTGCAAACTGGATAATTAAACAAAAAAGCTCAGAGAAAGGCACATAAAATAATAAAACTATTAAAGTGAGTTGACGAAAAATAAAATTTCACTTTAAACTGCAAACTATAAATAATAAGTCTTTCACTATAAGTGTACATAAAAATAATGCGAGTCAAAATATTAGTATCCAGGTACTTCTAGGTACTATAAAATATGTGGAGACTACAACTCGAGTCATCCGACCTCAAGTCCTAATACTGCCCAGGTCAGGTTCCTAGCCCTCCTGGGTGCTCTATAAATCCTCGGGTCAGGTCTCTAACCCTCCTGGAGCGTCTCGGGGATCAACCGAGAAGCAGTGCATCGATGCAACAATTGTGACTATGATCTGCGTAAAATAATATGCTGTATACCTCCAAGCTAATGCATAACTATAATACTACATAATTAAAAAGTACATAACTGTAAAATGCATAACTGTAAATACATAACTATAGACTTGCAAAACAATAGTGAAAATAAAGTGTCCACTCACAGTATTGTGCCGTGATTTCTACCAAGTCGAAGCGTGCCTGTCGGTGTTTCTGTACGTCTGCCACTAGCTGCCGATACATCATCCTGAAATAACGATTCATAATTAATAACTAATCGTCGAGAATAATATTGAATAACTAAGCTCGTTCACCTAACGAGCAATACCGTCGATAACATCGCATTCTCGAATATCGTGCTTCCCGAACTACAAACAAGCTTTAATCTAATTCCATATTCTAATTCTTGAATCCTTTTTAAAGTTCGTAACACAATACTTGAAGATTACGCGATTCTAGGTCGATTCAATGTTCGACTCAACCGATCCTTAAAATCGTTAAATCAATTCATTAATGTTTGATTAATCACATGTTTAAACGAACAATGTCCAAATCATTTTAATAACCTCATTATTGCATTCGGTACACGATTACGAGTAAAACGACATATAACTCGACCCATTTAGGAAAATAATTTTTCTGGTCAACTTTCCGGCCACTCGCCACCACCGGAGACCACCGCCGATGGCGACCAATTACCCACCAAAAGAAAGCTCTCAAGGAGCCTAACAACTTCATCCAAACAACCTATGCCAAATTTTCACTACCACATTTTTAACCATTGCCGGCGATTTTTAAATCGCCGGCAATGTTTTTTTATCATTACCGGCGATTTTTTCCCCTAAAATCGCCGGTAATGTCTTCTTCTTTTTTTAATCATTGCCGGCGATTTTTCCGGCAAATCGCCGGCAATGTTCTGCCGGTAATTAAAAAAAAAAAGACATTGCCGGCGACTTACATTTAAGTCGCCGACAATGGTTTTTTTTTTTTTTTAACATTACCGGCGACTTAAATGTAAGTCGCCGGCAATGTCTTTTTTTTTTTTTAATTACCGGCGGAACATTGCCGGCGACTTACATTTAAGTCGCCGGTAATGTTAAAAAAAGAAGACATTGCCGGCGATTTTTGGGGGAAAAATCGCCGGTAATGATAAAAAACATTGCCGGCGATTTAAAAATCGCCGGCAATGGTTAAAAATGTGGTAGTGTTTGGCATGTTTGGCTAGAGTCGAGCCCTAAACCATTTGGCTCGAAAACCACTCCGGCTCCGATCTCCATCGTCGACCCACGACGGAGCTCGAGACAGGTCCCAAACGACTTGCAGTAGTGAGGGGAGAAAAACCCTTCTCCCCTCACCGGCCAAAATCTCCGACAACGCCGTACACGGTGGTGGCCGAACGTTCGAATCATTTCAATTCCGACGATAATCACCTGCACCCAAAATATCTCATACACACACATAGAGGAGCCCAAGGATTCAAACCATACAATTCTCGACGGTCAACTCACTGGAAAGTCCCATGGCCCAAAACCTAGGTTTTGGCCGAATTTCAAATCCAAATTCCGCTTAACTCCGTCCAAATCGACGTCGTGGACCTTGGGGAAAAACTTGGGTGTTCCAAGCCGATCGTTTTGGCATATGGGTTGGCTAGTTTAGTGGCAGGATGGCGCGGCCTCGCCGTAGCCGAACTCGCCGGCAATTTTTGCCGTGGAAAGTCGGTTAACGCGGGTCAACCCTGTCTGGCGCCAATGTGAAAATTTTTTGACTTTCCAATTTTGGATAGTCCTATTTATTTGTGCGAGTTGCGACTAACTGATTTCGTAAAATCGTACAAAATTTTCACTGACAGTAAATTTTTCATCGTAACTCCGATTTTAACACTTGATGTAGATACGAACTCACCTCGATAAACTCAACGACTTTCCACAATATAATTTCCCTAAATGGAAATTCTTATTTATACTTGTCCATTCACGACTATTACATTTCCGATGAACTTTTGCTGTAAATTTCTTGTTGTAATTTTGTTTTTTCGACATTCTTCGCATCCACAGACTTGACTTGACGATTTCTATAACTTCCACTCGAAGTCAACCAATTTCGACAATTCGATAAAAAGTCAACTAAAAAGCTCACAATAATTACCGACGGTGACAAAACTAGTTACTATCATTGATTAACACTTAATCAGAATATAAGAGGTTTATTTCGAGTCGGGATGTTACAATCTATCCCTCTTAAGAAAATTTTACCCTTAAAATTTACACACATACTAGTAATACACCAACATATACTGCTCAATAAAAGCCTGATACATGAGAGCGTTCTGATCCAAACTCTGTAACATAAATATCGGGAAACATCAAGTACCCATGCTAACCCTAGTGGCAAATTCTACTAATGTAAGTAAACCTATCCGGTTAGTCCAACCTGGCATCCCCCAAGCTAAGATCCTGATAAGATACTGTATGGATGGTGGTGCAACTCAAACTTCTATAGTGGCTCCCTGATCAACACTATAACTCTGCATCGAAAACTTAATTGAGGTGTCCCTCCCCAAACATGCAAATAAAATGACCCTCTAGGCCATAAAAGTCTCAAGCTGAGGACCCAAACTAACCATTTCAAGGTCAAAACATAAGTGGACATTTGATTGATCTCAGGGAACGCTCAGACCCTACTCAATTTCCTTATACTCGAAAATTCTACTGAAAATTGGGCATAGTTTCCCCAAAACTTAAGGAACCAAAAACCTGCATGAAGAGAACACTTCCAACAACAAATCCCACAAACAAACCGTGGGCACCGTATTCCATCCGAATTTCTTATAATCAAAATGAAGAACAATATGAACATAAATCACTAATACTCATCTGAATTTGTGCATCACAATGTTCACAATACAAAACATCATCTCAATTCACATAACTTTTGTTCGATACACTATTAGAACTAACTCAAAAATCAATACTATAATGTAGAGAGGCACTTAAGAAATTGCCTGAAATTTGCCTCTAATATGCCTAAAACTACGGGTAGACTCCATAGAGTCATATGAACTTAATTCACTGTCAAATATGGAGATATGAACTCAATATCTCATCTCAAGTCTGATAATGTTGACAAACTTTGTATATGTCTGCGATGAGTAAGTTGAGTCCCACACTTACAGTCCAGTAATGGTAACCATAATGTGACGAGACTCATAAGGGATTATTTGACCTTTGCTTTCGCTACACCCGAAAATATGGGCGAACTCCAACGAGTCTAATAATGCACTCCAATCACACTCAAATATTTGAATATGTAAACTAAACCACATTGAACGTTGAGCATCACTAGCTCATAACAAGACTCACGTATAGCATATGGACAATTATCCAATGTCGAAAAATTTGTTGGAAAAATAGATACGCCTTACTTAAAATATCTGTCCACTCGAAGTAGTAAAATAAAGAGGTGCTAATTTACATACCCAGAGTCACTCTCAAATTGAACAGCTGAATTGATGCCATTATACTCATTCTACAACTACCAACATTTAGGATTTCATGGACACTAAATACTTAACCAATAAAACTAATCAGAGGACGAGAATGCCATGAAGTTTAAGAAACATGACAACTCTTTAGCAAAAATCAAGGATAAGACTTATACCCCATCAAGCTAATAAACCACATCTTCATTGAACACAAATCTAAAATTGATGGAAAGTTTGCGTTTTTGCGTAAAATTCTCATATTTGTTCCAGCAAGTGTTGAACGCTTGGTCACCTGCATGATGCTCCTCTAACCAGTTTAGCGTGAATCTGAAGATCGAGCAACAAATAACAAATCAAGTCATACTCATATTTTTATGATTTCAGCACGTGCTTATGATATACACAATTCCTTGCTATTTATCAAACTTAGTGTTTCCTAGGTGTAGAAGCATAAAACATATAACTCTGATCCAGAACCTTGATATCAACATCTTCGTTCTCGCGAACCCTCTTGATTCAAAACAAGGAAAATTATATTTTTGACCAGGCTACACATCATAAAAGATATCTTTATAGAGGAAAATGAGTTCACGACATAAAATGAACACGACATGATCATGACGAGATTGGTATAGAGAAACTTAAGGTTAATCGCAACTAACCAGACTAAATTAGTAAAATCACAAGATAGTGAATATATCTCCACTGCTAATGTTGATAAGAAACTCTCCAGACTTCAAGTAGTTTGAGTCAACAGTGGTGATTTAATCAAATGTCACGTAGTTTGAGTCAACAGTCTACCTCAAGCACTACAAATTCTCTCCATGAAAAAGCGTTAAACAATAAAATCAAATATTTGAAATGAAATATGTACACACTCCAGCGATAACGTCTGCTGAAATCATTGCAGATTGGAATGTAATGTAAAGTTACGGGACGGGACGGTAACGTAATCCACAAGAACTTTTCCACGTACCCAGCTAGCTAGCCCTAGTTACATGGAGATAAAACTATTTGATTCTTAAATTTTAGTACTCGTAGGCACCAAACCCAATGAAAATCGAATCAAGAGAAAGAAGCCTCAAAAAATAGCTGAAAGATAGATAGAGGTTATGGAAAAGATGACGGAAGATCTGATACTTGAGTTGGTTCGTGTTAGACAGTAAGAAAATAGGGCTAGATAAAACTTACTCTCAATAAAACACATTTTTCCCAAAAATATCAAAGGATCAACTTGAGCTCTGCAATAAATTTCATCTTCAATTTCACGATTACACCATATCCTTGATACTCAATTCACATCAACCACAACTATGGCACTACATATTTTTCCGATGGAATAGAAAACACATTAACCCAAACAACTTCATGTTGAAGTTACAAAAATTACTGAAATTGCTAAAATCACAAACTCGAAGGTTAATGATGCTGAAGTCTAAAGTATGCCCATCGAAGCAAATCGGTCACTAAGTCCATTCCTAAGGAAACCTTACTTCTCGTATTTATTATTACAAACACCTTGTTTACTATAGTAATAATGCCTATGACTCACATCGCCCTCCAAATCTGGAATAAGGGAAAAGACGAAACGAGCACAGGAAAGAGGATTGTTAATACCTCATAACTGAGGAAAAACGGTTATAAGTCTACTAAATATTGTATTTACCCCATAGAGCAACCTCATATCTCGACTGATATTTGAGTCAATGCTACGGTCAATAACTAGATACACTACAGCCACTGAATTCTTATAGAGCCACACAATAGACCAAATAGAAAATGTGTTGTACTGCTCCGGCTGCCATTATAAAACTGAGAAACAACGTAGATGATCAATATCTTCTTTTTCTCTACGCATGCATGGAAACAGAAAATCAAAACCTGAATGAAGACACGGTGGTGAAGTATCCGACTAAAGATGGAGGTAGGCAGTGAATACAAAAAGTTCACCATACTACACAAAACAACGCAAGGAAACCGGTCCAATACTTGACCCCTTACTGAACTTACATTTCCAAGGAACTCAATTATTTCTAATTGTTTCATCACGTTTTGTTTAACGTGGAGAAATGCCTGAACACTTCACAAATCTGATCAAGGTCGGCGCACGCAAGGCATAGCGACAAGGGCACACTGACTCACAGGCTGAAGTTCGTACTTGGTCACATTCCTCATTCATCACATATTCGACGACGTTCATCACCGTGAGTATTTGATGGGGATCCGTTGCAGTCAAGCCATCACTCCGGAAGTGTTGAGCATAATCGAACATAATGAGAGAAGAAACCAAGTATAGTCTTCTATAGAACTTATAACCTAATGCTTTGATACCAACTGAAAGGATCCAACCCTGATTTAGTTGCCTAAACCAGAATTAAGCCCTAATGACTCTGCTAACCTTAGTTACAATTCAATAATTGATAGCCAATTGTAGAGATTCAAAATTCGATAGTCACGAAATAAAGAAATTTCCTACATAAAGGTTCACTACTAAAATTAACAATATTTACAACTGTTTTTGACATCAGAGCAGCTAAACAAATTAAACTGAATAAGTAAAGTAAAGTACTAACTCATAGGATCAACCTTGGATCCTACAGTAGATATTGCCATGTCATGAACTGCGTGTGGGCTCGATCCCAAACGAATTCTGCAAACTGAGAAATTAAACCGAAAAGCGCAGGGAAAGGCACATAAAATAATAAAACTGCTAGAGAGAGTGGACGAAAATAAATTTTCACTGTAAATTGAAAACTATAAATAATATGTCTTTCACTATAAATATACATAAAAATAATGCGACTCTAAAAATATGATCATCCAGGTACTTCTAGATACTATAAAATATGTGGAGGCTACGACTTTGGTCATCTGACCTCAAGTCCTAATACTGCCCAGGTCAGGTTCCTAGCCCTCCTGGATGCTTTATAAATCCTTGGGTCAGGTCTCTAACCCTCCTGGAGCATCTCGGGGATCAGTCGAGAAACAGTGCATCGATGCAACAATAGTGACTATGTTGAAAGGATCCGAATCCGATTTAGTTGCCTAAACCGAAATCAAACCCCTTCGAAAACATGACCTTAAAAATTTTTTTGCCAGAGTTTACTTTGAAATACGTGAGCCAAAATTAGAACCTGCAAAGAGAATCACAATTCGAATATTCCACAAAAGCCAAACTGTGGGGCTATGTTTCCCATCCAAATTTCTCAACATCATATATATAATAAACCAGAAGGCTTACAAGAAATCCAGAAAAGATTCAGGAGTAAACTCAACTGAAAACAAACATAAGTATTCAGAGCGACTCCTATATACATCATATATAACTAGTAGGGGTCAAACAAAGAACCTACTCGAACTGAAGTGTAACCTGAACTCTACGCCTCCACCGTCGACATGCAACCCCGGAATTCAAACTGCAAACTGGGCAAAAGAAACTGAAAAGCCAGGGGAAGGCAAATGAAATCGTTAGAGTGAGTGGACGAAAATAATAATATGCCTTTCCCAACATATACGTATATATGCGCATAAAAGCATAATGCGAGTCAATGCACATGAAAATCCCTACCAGGTACATTTTCCCTGATCCATAAAGATGCACATAAAATCATGCGGGGTCACTCACGGACTCCTCCGCATAGTATAGTCTAATCACGGGATCCCAGACCCGCACGTGATTATAAGTCTGAAAGACCTCGGGTCAGGATATCTGTCATTCTCGGAGCATCTCAGGGATCAGCCGAGAAGCCAAAGCATCGATGCTACCTCTATATCTGAGACTGCACTCTGTGTAAACCAAATCATAAATACTTTCCATGTACATGCAAAATCGTAAAATGCATACTTGTATGTGCATAATTGTAAATGTATACTGATACAATGCATAATTGTAAAGTATATAATCATAAATGCATAACGTAAATGCATAATCAGGACTCGCAAATAACACAACAAGAAAACAGCACTTAGACCACGGAAACATAATTGTTCCATGGTCCAAGTGACACTTGGACGACGGAAAAGTCAACTGAAAGGACCCGACCCCGATTTAGCTTCCTAAATCGGAATCAAATCCCTTCGAAAACACGAACCAACAAAAACTTTTCGAAATTTGGGCAGAGTTTCGTTACTAGCGTGGAATTACCATAACCTGCACGCGGAAAATACACTTCATCCTATGCCACAAAAAGCAAACCGTGGGCACCAATCCCATCCGGATTTCTCAATATATCAACAGTAAAGTAAATCAATAAATATATTAATACTTTACTGAAACTCGGGTTAAAAATCGTATAACATCAACAACGGATTACTCAGAGCGACCACAACGTAATAACACATATATATACCACAGTAGGTAGAACAATAAACCTACTGGAAGAAATAAGACCGCTCGAGTACTATGCCTCCGACCACGACGTGCGACACCAGAGCCTGAACTGCAAACTGGGCACGGAAACCGAAAAACCTAGGGGAAAGACAATAAACACGTTAGAGTGAGTGGACGAAAATAAATGTCTTTCACCAGTTATATATATGTTATAAAAACATATGCGAGTCCAGGTAAATAAAAACAATATAATACACGAGGTAAAACTCATACTACTCCAGTGTACTGAGCAAGCAAGTAAAATCCCACGGGGTCACTCATGGACTCCTCCGTGCTAGTACAGTCTGAACCACGGAGTCCTTGACTACCACGTGATTCTAAGCCAGAAATGGCCTCGGTTCCGGGGAATACGCCCCTCACCGGTCTGGTTGGGGAAACGCCCCTCCAGGCGGCCCTCCGTCGGGGATCAGCCGATGAGGCAAGGTGTATCGATACAACAACGTAACTGAGACTGTACTCTGTGTAAACCAAATCATAAACAGTTCGATGAAAATGCATGAAACAACATATAAATGTATGCATATTCGTATACGTATATCCGTATAAATAAATCGTATAATCGTAAAACACATGCTCATATTAAACATAATCTCGTATGAAATCTCATGCTCGTAAAACCATAATCATGCTGCATGCTCAAGTTCGTAAATCATATATAAAAGACTCGCAAGATTTCCGTGAAAAGAAATTGTCCACTCACAGACTGGCGTAACGCGTATCGCGTTAACCCGTGATCCGGCGGAATGTCCCTCGCCAAACAAACGATCACGAACCCCTGAATATTCACAATGTCCAATATTCAAAGTCATAATCCGACAATACAAATCAAACCACGAGAAACCACCGTTCTCGGAAACACGAAATTCAAAGTCGACGAATCGTCGAAAATCCATATATACCACCTCAATACCTCGTTTTACGTTCGGACGCTCAACTCGAAAAACGAACCTCCCCACAGCGATCGGGGTGCGATTTCGAGTCAAATGACATGCAACTTGTCGATAGTCCAGAAAAAGTCAAAGTTGACCGTTGACCGCCGTCCACGGCGGAGCAACCCCTATTCCACTCAAAATCACCCACTGAGCAACTTTGTCAACTGCACCGAAGTCCAATTCTCACTCTAACACATCCAATTTCAAGGAAACCCGAATTGAATCACAAATTTCACACTCAAAATTCTCCACACACAAACAAAATTAAATCACCATACCTATATGGTTAGAATCATGGAGATGAGGGCTACAAAACCCAGTGCTTGATGTAGCTCAATTCAGCCCGAAACGAAAACCACCATTAACCCCAAAATTTACAAACTTTGGATCAATGTTTCTCTCTCCACCGTGAAGCTTGTCGGAAAGTGAGGCTGGGGTCGAGTAGAGGACATCGGGGCGAGTCGAATGGGCCATGGGTTAGGCCGTGAGGTGGCCGGAATCCCGTCGCCGCCGGCGAGGCCGAACCACCGTCGAACTCACACTCTCTCTCTCCCCGCGTTGACCGGGTCAACGCCCATCAATGCACAGTTCACTTTCCAAAAGAGGAAACCCCTCATTAAATACTCTTTCCAAAAATAGAAACTCCAAAATTCAAATTTCAATAAACTTTAAACACGCGTAGTTTCCTCGTCGCAATTCCGATTCCAATACTACTCGCGGCCACAAACTCGTCTCGGCATAATCTTCAATATTCACCCAAAGTCTAACATATCGGCCAAATGGATAAAAAGTCAACCCTTCAAAGCAACACACATTAAATCGACTAAATAATCAACAAACGGAAATAATCACAACTAAATCTTCGTAACTCAAAATAATGCTCCGGAAGTTCCCACGAACTCGAAATTAAATTCTGAACAACTTCCGTGAAGAAACCGAAACCAAATTCTCGTTCCGTAATTTAGTCGTTAAGTAGCACGCCATTATAATCCGGTTCCGTTGAAACTTCAAATATTCATAACTAATTCCTCGGTCGTCCAAATAACGATCCAGAATCGCCCACGAACTCGGAATCACACATAGAACGACTCTCGAGATGAGACCCAGCTCCAATTCTTGACCAATAATTTAGTCGTTAACAAGTTCGGCGATTCGAATAACTTTCGTAAATCTGCGAATACTCGACAACCTCGTAGATTAAGCTGATTCTGGTCCGGGTCGTCACAAATCCACCCCCCTTAGAAAAATTTCGACCTCGAAATTTCCAAGTCTGCCGACTACAAGGTAGGAGCACTACTTCTGCATACTGCTCAACTCACCAACAGCAATCTCGGCTGAACAACTCTGATCACAAACTTCACAATAGGAGATAACTCCGTGCTGTAATCCCTGTACCCTCAAATCACAAATCTGAACTGGCTCACAAAATTTCCAAGTGTTCCCGCATAAGGAACAGACAGGGTACACAACATATAGCAAACCTGAAACACAGTTCCACCACACGGAACACAACACACATAAAAGCCAATACTATAGGCGATGCCGAACCATGCGGCATAACACAAACTCGCCTATGGCCACATACAAATCAAAACCACATGGCAAATCACAACTCAGTTCACACATATCAACATAACTCACATACTCATCTCAACAAAACTCAAACATCGAACTCGGGCAACAATCAACCCATTTCCGCTAACCTGACAGTCTGTGGTAACACAATCCACAAAATCGGAATCAAACATCAACTCAAATTCAAACCAAACTCACTCCAACACAATGAAGTACAACATCGTTCCTTAAAACGACGTCAAACAATATCAAAATCAAAGTGGTCAACTAACCGGTACTGCATGCAATCTCGAACAATTGAAACTGCTGGTCCCAAATCCTCCGGAACTGCAATACCGAGGTCCACAATATGCCCTCCAAGGTCTGAATAGTCCTCAAAGATCGCTCACCAATCTGAGGATAAGAACCGGTACCAAACCGTAATCTGGTCCCCAATGCTCGCAGCAAAGCTCGTCAACACTTTGTCGTAGCTGATTATCTCGGTCAGCGAACTGGAACACAGGTACACCACATAAAAGGACAACCTCCGTCAAACACAGCTATACCAGCCTGCCACTGAAATCGTCACCAAAAGTACAAGGAAATGTACTAAGTTCGTCAAACGATCCACAAAGGCCAACAACCGGTACCACAAACCAAAGTGCATACAACCACACACACAAGGTCACAGTAACAAATGCCATGACCAACCAGAAATCTCAAATGGTTGATACATCTCGGCAAGTCTCTGCCTCCTAGCCATCGCCAGTCGACGAATGTGGCATCAGTACACACATGCTGCGCACGCACAAACTGCTACATTGCTCTTCATGTAGCGTCACGAGTAGTAAACTCGAAGTATCTGATACATCTCCATGCCACTAGCGCCAAATGCGCGCAAAACCATGAGCCTCAACATCATCACACTTGAACTCAGCTCCCATAGCTCGCAACTCGGTTAACACAGAAACTCGAGCCACACATACAGACATGCAATACTGAAGCTCCTGATTCTCGACAGAATGCATCAACAACAACGTCCCAGACGGATGATCAAAATACAACCTCTACCCTTTCCGAACAAACTCAAAGGTACAGCCATAGTCGTGAGTCGACCTCATCCATCTACACTGTCTCCAGCCCAAATCTGGCCGAAAATGCAAGTGGAGGAAAGTCAAATGATCAGTGTACGTCCTACACTGAGCTGCACGCCACAGCAGTAGCGTCTCGAACTCTCTGATGCTAACGTAAAGACAGCTACACCCAAATCATACACAGGATATGCAGCTACACAAAGTTCCACTGTCTAGAACCATGAGCCATCGCTCTGCTATACAGCATCCAAACACAACCAAATCCAGAACCTCGATGCATCGCTGTAACCCACGAACTCGTCACAATCGTCAGGTAAGGTCAAAACCGAAACAACGGTCAACCACCCTGCAGGAGTAAGTAACTCTCCTCGCGTGCATCGAACCACTCGAACTAGACGCCTTCTTCGTCAATCCGGAAAGTGAGGTGGCAAACCGGGAAAATCCTGCACAAGCCGTCGGTACTAGACTACCAAACCCAAGAGACCCCTGATCTCTGGTACAATGGTAGGGCAACCCCAAATCAACACGGCTTCCATCTGGTCAGGATCCACGCCAACTCCCTCGGATAACATCACACAGCTCAAAATCGTCATGCTAATTGACCAAAACTCACACTGGCTAAACTTACAAACAGCTAATCGTCTCGCGATGTTCGCAAAACCGCTTGCAACTGCTTCAGGTACTGGTCCACACTCCCGAAGTATATCAGAACATTGCCAACAAACGTGACCGCAAACTCGTCCAGAAACCGTCTAAACACCTGGTCCATCAAGTCCACACAATCTATAGGGAATTGGTCAACCAATGAAGTGACCAAGAACTCCAAATGCTCGCACTGAGATCCGAAAGCCAACATAGCCACATCTGACTCATCAAACCTCAACTGATAATATCCAGTCCCGAAATCAATCCTCGAAAAGACTGAAGCTCTCGCAAGCTGATCAAAGCAATCATCAATCCAAAGTGGAGGATACTCACTCTCCTCTGAAGCAAATCAAGCTTCTGGTAGTCAATGCACCACCACGTCAAATCATCCAACCTCCGCACAACAATGCAAGAGTACACCACGCAAATACGTGGGGTCGTATGAAATCTCCTGAAACCTCCTCCAGCACACCTCGAGTCGAAACTATAGATCTATCAGCTCCGCTGGTTCCGAACGACAAAACGTCGGTAAAATAAGTCCAACGCTCGGTACAAGCTCAATAGTGTAGTCGGTCTCCCGGAGTGGAGGAACACCTGGAAACTCCTCCGGAACAACACCTGGAAACTCGGGAACCACCTTAATATCACCAATGTTGAACACAGCAACCATAGTATCCATAACATGAGCTAGGCAAATAACACAACTCGTCTCCATCATCCGCTCGACCATCACCGCAAAACAGCATCTCGGGAAAATCTGGTCGTCGAATCACAACCTCCTCCTCGAAGCACTCGAACATCGCCAAATGCGTCGTCAGTAAGTCTATACTCACAAGCACACTAAAACCACAATGTCTAGCTATAACAGATCCACGGCTAACACATAACCCCCAGCAAGGATCTCGCAACCTCCGGATAGATACAACACTCTCCAAAACCTCGGAAGTGGAGATGCAGGTACAATCGCCATGGATATCAAGCAACAGTAACCTCGGAGAAAAGTCTGTCCTCAAACAAGGTCATGGCACGAACTCCAACATGCCCAACTAGTCGCCCACGTCAATCGCGACTTGCTGAATAACTCATCAAAAGGGTACATTGGTCAGACTACAGGAACAACATAAGGATCTCCTCGTAATCCTGAGCTACCGAACCGCTAGAACAGCTGGCTAAGGCGCTCCCTCAATACGTGACCCTCCTGGCCACCGAAACAGCAACTGAGAGTGTTCCTCGAACATAAGTCACAGCGACACCTGCTGCATGAAAGGATCACCCAAACTTATGCCACAGGAACAAATCCGTTACTCTGTGATATCCGCCATCGCCACACGGATCCTCTACTTGATCTGATGGCCCTCAACAATATCGGAAAGACCATAGCCTGACGAGGTCACTGCTCCCGAAGTGCCTGAACTCAACCTCATCACATATCTCAACTAAGTCCAATTTCCCCAAACCATCACATCGGAAACCACGTACAACTTTTGTTCTCAATAGCCTCGTCACTGAGTGCAGCACACAAAGCTCCTCATGGATATCCCGAGGCACATCAATCATACTCTCTCTGATACTCAGGTTCAAACTCATCTCAAACCTCGTACAATGCTTCCTCTGAAGCCACATACTCGTGCAACGGGCACAAACACGTGGATAATGCATCTCTGCCTCAGGTAGGTAACCACTCCACATTCGATAGCTGGATAGCCTGATAAAACCGTGTAAACATCACTCTGAATGTAGGCAATGGAGTCGCAACCGGAACTCACACAATATCAGCCCACCAAATACAATGATCTGTCTCAGGCAAACATCAACTGCCACAATTCTCTGCTCTGAGGCAACATACAGACGCTCATACATACAACAAGGCAAACCGTGCCACACAGTTCACTGAACTCTGAATACTAATCCAAATCCACAGTTCTCTGGCAAATCGCGCGTCGACTGATCCTTAATAGGATCCACAACCGAAACGACACGGAAAACACGTCAGGAGGCATCCTAATGAATAAAACATCGTTCACAACAAGTGGAACGTAATCATGACACCGTAGATATTTGAGGACACACAACACCCGAAGTATTGATGAGTACCGCTGGCCAGTCGGGTCATCACTCCAGTCATGCTGTATCAACTCAAATACCCTACGCGTCACAACTACAAGAGTCTACAGAATCTGACAACCTAATGCTCTGATACCAAGCTGAAAGGACCCGACCCCGATTTAACTTCCTAAATCGGAATCAAATCCCTTCGAAAACACGAACCAACAAAAACTTTTCGAAATTTGGGCAAAGTTTCGTTACTAGCGTGGAATTACCATAACCTGCACGCGGAAAATACACTTCATCCTATGCCACAAAAAGCAAACCGTGCGCACCAATCCCATCTGGATTTCTCAATATATCAACAGTAAAGTAAATCAATAAATATATTAATACTTTACTGAAACCCGGGTTAAAAATCGTATAACATCAACAACGGATTACTCAGAGCGACCACAACGTAATAACACATATATATACCACAGTAGGTAGAACAATAAACCTACTGGAAGAAATAAGACCGCTCGAGTACTATGCCTCCGACCACGACGTGCGACACCAGAGCCTGAACTGCAAACTGGGCACGAAAACCGAAAAACCCAGGGGAAAGACAATAAACACGTTAGAGTGAGTGGACGAAAATAAATTTCTTTCACCAGTTAATATATATATTATAAAAACATATGCGAGTCCAGGTAAATAAAAACAATATAGTACACGAGGTAAAACTCATACTCCTCCAGTGTACTGAGCATGCAAGTAAAATCCCACGGGGTCACTCATGGACTCCTCCGTGCTAGTACAATCTGAACCACGGAGTCCTTGACTACCACGTGATTCTAAGCCAGAAATGGCCTCGGTTCCGGGGAATACGCCCCTCACCGGTCTGGTTGGGGAAACGCCCCTCCAGGCGGCCCTCCGTCGGGGATCAGCCGATGAGGCAAGGTGTATCGATACAACAACGTAACTAAGACTGTACTCTGTGTAAACCAAATCATAAACAGTTCGATGAAAATGCATGAAACAACATATAAATGTATGCATATTCGTATACGTATATCCATATAAATAAATCGTATAATCGTAAAACACATGCTCATATTAAACATAATCTCGTATGAAATCTCATGCTCGTACGAATCGTCGAAAATCCATATATACCACCTCAATACCTCGTTTTACATTCAGACGCTCAACTCAAAAAACGAACCTCCCCACAGCGATCGGGGCGCGATTTCGAGTCAAATGACATGCAACTTGTCGATAGTCCAGAAAAAGTCAAAGTTGACCGCCGCCGTTGACCGCCGTCCACGGCGGCGCCACCGCCGACCGGAGAATTTCACGGCGGAGCAACCCCTATTCCACTCAAAATCACCCACTGAGCAACTTTGTCAACTGCACCGAAGTCCAATTCTCACTATAACACATCCAATTTCAAGGAAACCCGAATTGAATCACAAATTTCACACTCAAAATTCTCCACACACAAGCAAAATTAAATCATCATACCTATATGGTTAGAATCATGGAGATGAGGGCTACAAAACCCAGTGCTTGATGTAGCTCAATTCAGCCCGAAACGAAAACCACCATTAACCCCAAAATTTACAAACTTTGGATCAATGTTTCTCTCTCCACCGTGAAGTTTGCCGGAAAGTGAGGCCGGGGTCGAGTAGAGGACATCGGGGCGAGTCGAATGGGCCATGGGTTAGGCCGTGAGGTGGCCGGAATACCGTCGCCGCCGGCGAGGCCGAACCACCGTCGAACTCACACTCTCTCTCCCCGCGTTGACCGGGTCAACGCCCATCAATGCACAGTTCACTTGCCAAAAGAGGAAACCCCTCACTAAATACTCTTTCCAAAAATAGAAACTCCAAAATTCAAATTTCGATAAACTTTAAACACGCGTAGTTTCCTCGTCGCAATTCCGATTCCAATACTTCTCGCGGCCACAAACTCGTCTCGGCATAATCTTCAATATTCACCCAAAGTCTAACATATCGGCCAAATGGATAAAAAGTCAACCCTTCAAAGCAACACACATTAAATCGACTAAATAATCAACAAACAGAAATAATCACAACTAAATCTTCGTAACTCAAAATAATGCTCCGGAAGTTCCCACAAACTCGAAATTAAATTCTGAACAACTTCCGTGAAGAAGCCGAAACCAAATTCTCATCCGGTAATTTAGTCGTTAAGTAGCACGCCATTATAATCCGGTTTCGTCGAAACTTCAAATATTCATAACTAATTCATCGGTCGTCCAAATAACGATCCAGAACCGCCCACGAACTCGGAATCACACATAGAACGACTCTTGAGAAGAGACCCAGCTCCAATTCTCGACCAATAATTTAGTCGTTAACAAGTTCGGCGATTCGAATAACTTTCGTAAATCTGCGAATACTCGACAACCTCGTAGGTTAAGCTGATTCCTCTGCTGATTCTGGTCCGGGTCGTCACATCAACGTCGTCCAAGTACCACCTGGACGACGGAGACGGTATTCTCTGTCGTCCAGGTGGACACCTGGACCTCGGAGTCATCTCCGTCCTCCAGGTGATAACCTGGACGACGGAGAATCGCGTCTCCGTCGTCTAGGTGGACACCTAGACCTCGGAGTCTTCTCCGTCCTCCAGGTGATCACCTGGACGATGGAGATGGTATTCTGGACGATGGAGATGGTATTCTCCGTCGTCCAGGTGATCACCTGGACAACGGACCGACATGCCGTCGTCCGAGTAACTTCCACTTAGACGACGTACCGACACCTCCGTCGTCTAAGTGAAGCATTATATAAACCCGATGCCAAACTCTCTTCATTCCATCCGATCCTCAATCAATTAATTCATTCCATTCGAAGAAGAATTGAAGGAGAAGGAGAATGAGAAGGGAGAAGGCCGAGAAGGATCAGGATCAGGGTTCTCCGATGACTAGCTAGCTAGCTTAATTAACTGATATCGAGAAGACCAGCAGGTACGTACGCAGTTAAAATTTGCTTAATATATATTTAGTGAAAACGTACGTACATACATGCATGGATGTTAGCTATATATACAGATTAAATTACGTACGTACGTAATTGATGGATAGATGTAGATCGAGTACGTATAATTAAGCGTAAATTAATGGACTAATATATATATATACATAATAATTAATTAATTATAATATTTTGTAGCAGTATGGACAAGAGTTGGATGAAGTTGAAGAATAGATGTGATGTCCGGTATATGGATGGAATTAGCGAATTTGTGAATTTTGCGATAAAACATGGTCAGGGAAAGAAGCGTTTCAGGTATCCGTGCCAGAAATGTCTTAATTGTCAGTATGCGGAGGTTAATGTTATGGTGCAACACCTGTACGAAAATGGTATGATGTGGAGTTACACTACATGGAGCGAGCATGGTGAAGCAGTAGAGTTCAGCGCAGCAGACTTCAGCTCAAGCTACAGTTACCATGGTGCCTCATCCAGCGGGAGTGGTGCCGGACCCTCAGGTTGCAACCCAACTGCAGATTTGGTCCATGATGCGTTTCCGGGATGCAGTCATGGTGGACACGAACACCAAGATGGAGGTTACAGTACCACTAATTAGCATGATGACACATTCCCCGCTGCTAGCTTGGCCACTGACACCAGTGAGATGGATAAGTACAACCGGATGCTACTTGAAGCGCAGACCCCGGTGTTCCCTGGATGTCGAGAGAATGTATTGCAATATGTGATGGAGCAAATGAAGATAAAAGTGAAGCACAAAATGTCAGTGAGTGCTTTTGACGAAATTCAGGAGCAAATATGTAAGTTGCTTCCTGATGATCACAATCTTCGGCCTAAAATACAGGATAATTGAGCAGCCTCGGCCTAAAGTACAGGATAATTGACGCATGTCCGAATGATTGTGTGCTATTTTACAAAGAGTATAAAGATTTGGACTATTGTCCCGTATGTGGCCAGTGCAGATTCCAGGTGAATAGGAAGAGTTCGAAAAAGAGAATTCATGTGAAAGTTGTTCGATATTTTCCCTTGATTCCCAGATTGCAGCGCCTGTACATGTCTCTACACACAACAGAGGCGATGCGATGGTACGCAGAAAAGTGAATAGATGACGATGTCTTACGACACGCCGCGGATGGGGAGGGTTTCAAACATTTCGACAGAGAATTTGGAGACTTTGCTTCAGAGGTTAGAAATGTTAGACTCGGCCTATCTACAGACGGATTCAATCCTTGGGGAAGTAATAGCTCCGCCGTCAGCACTTGGCCAGTTATTCTGATGCCGTACAACTTGCCTCCGTGGATGTGCATGAACAAGGAATTTAATTTCCTTACTGTACTAATTCCAGGTCCTAAATCTCCAGGGAAGTGCTTAGATGTCTACCTCAGACCTTTGATCGACGAGCTGAAACTATTGTGGCAAAATAGAATCCCAACTTATGACAAATTCACTGACACAATGTTCACGATGAAGGCTGCCGTAATGTGGACGACCAGCGATTTTCCAGCGTATGAGATGTTGGCAGCCTACAGGACAAAAGGATATAATGGATGTCCTATATGTTTGGACGACGTGAACTCTAGTTGGCACGTGGGGAAGGTGTGTTACTTGGGTCATCGTAGATGGCTTCCTCACGACCACCCGTGGCGACAGGATGAAGCTCATTTCGACGGGACGGTAGAGAAAAATCCTAAACCCTGTAGTTGGTCGGGCGAAGAGATTTTAGAGAGGTTGAGCTATTTCGACTTTGGTGTGTTGAGCAATGACGCGGATGTAAAGAAATGCAATCCAATTCCTCCACACGATCTGAGCTATTGGGATCACAAGAGTATATTCTTTGAACTCCCTTACTGGTCGAAGTTGAAGCTGAGGAACAACTTGGACGCGATGCACATAGAAAAGAATGTGTGCGACAGCGTGGTGGGAACAATTCTCGGTATTAAGTTCAAAACTAAAGATACTCCCAAAGCGCGCAAAGATTTGGAATCAATGAATCTACGTCGTCCCTTGTGGTTGAGGAGGGATAGGAAAGGAGTGTACAACAAGATGCCAGCTGCACCTTACACAGTGAAGCCGACGCTTAGACGTTCTGTATTTCACTGGTTTAAGGGCGTTCGTTATCCGGCTACGTATGCAGCTACTATAACTGGAGCAGTGGACGAGGTGCAACACAAGTTTGTTGGTCTAAAGACACATGACTATCACGTTATGCTGCAACGTCTGATTCCAGTGGTAATTCGACCATACTTGCCTCGGGACGTCGTAGAACCAATAGTGGCATTGTGCAGGTGGTGGCAGAGGTTATGCGCCAGAGAATTAAAGAAGTCAGATGTGGTGAAATTACAACAACAAATTGTGCACATCATTTGCAAATTAGAGAGGATTTTTCCCCTTGCTTTCTTTGACATCATGATTCACCTAATGATCCACCTGCCCGAGCAGGTGCTCATTTCTGGTCCAGTCCAGTACACTTGGATGTATCCTCAAGAAAGGTACGTACAACTAATTAATTTGTCCACTAGAGATTACTAGCTAGCTATATGTACTTATTCTTATTGTACGTTTGATTTTGTAGACAGCTTGGACAGTATAAGTCATTCGTCAAAAACAGGTCGGCCCTGGATGGCTCCATAGCAGAGACATACCTAATGCATGAGTGTGTTACTTACTGCAACAGGTACCTCAAAGATCCACCACCTCCCACTGCCTCCGATCGCAGTGCCCGCATCAATCTTTCTATCGTCACCAATGTCGTCCGACCGTTTAGAGGAGTATTAAAGGAATCGTTAACACGGGAAGAACTTATTGAGGCACATTGGGTAGTGTTGCGAGACTGTGACGAAGTTGAGCCGTACATGATGTCATACAGGGAGAGGCTTCAGGCGTTAAATCAAAACAAGAGTTCGGCGTGAATTGAGAAAATGGTTAAGAAGAAGTTTCCCGATTATTTCTTCCAATAGGTACGTACGTACGTCTCGGTATTTAATTAGTAATTTATATACGTACATATCGATCATGTTTGGAGAAAGTAATTAAACCCTTATATTAATTTGCGCTTTTTCGCAGATGATTGATCTGCAAAAATCTGAAAACCACGGGGGGGGGGGGGGGGGGGGGGGGGGGGGGGGGGGGGGTGATGGCCAAAGCACTTGCTAGCAGGGAAGCCGGTTAAATACTATATTTATCCCGGATGTTTTGTGAACGGTGTAAAGTTCCATTCATTGGCCCGAGATGAAGGAAGAAGAACACAAAACAGTGGGGGTAGCGGTTGGGAAAGACAATGATCTATATTACGGGGCTATTGTATATGTGGTTCAGCTATGTTACGGGAATGATTTCAATGTTTTCTTATTCAAGTGCAGATGATTCAAGCGTACAAAGGAAGACCTGAGACTATTATCAGTCGATACAAACTCAAGCTGGTATGAGGATGAGACTTTCCCTCTCGAGCTCGCCACCTTAGTTCGGCAGGTGTTCTATCTCGACGATCCGAAAGCCGGTGAAGGGTGGAAAATAGTGAACCATATCTCTCATCGAGGAATATGGAATACAGAGACAATTGAAGGGACACCGGCGACGACTGAAGATGCTGCTGAACCAGAAAGAGACATTCCTGCATATCAAGAGCCTAATATTTCTGTCATCCGCTCTGATATAATGGACCTGGTTCAAGATGGTGAACGGTTACCCATGCCTGATGGTTGTACAGATCTAACTGAAGATGAGATTATCGATGAGGTAGATGAAGAAGACGAGCATGAAGAGGACGTGGACGAGGACTCAGGTTATTCGTCGGACGATGTTGAGTATGATGAGGAGGATGAGCAATCGGATACCAGGGACGAGGATGATGACGATTATGATGATGACTACTTAACTAAGACGAGAAAAATTAATTGGTAGTTGAGTATGTAATTATTTTAATATATGATGCATCATCGATCAATAATTAATATCGTAATATATTATAAGGAGGAGGATGTATATATGTACGTAGATCTTAATATTTTTGTTCTTAATTAATTAATTAATTAATTACACGCGTCCAGCGTCCAGGTTATATAATTATACATAAATACGTACCTTGAGCTATCTCCCTAAATCCTCGACCCTAAATCTAGCAAATTAATTGATCGTCGGATCGATCGATCGATCGCGATCATTTTTTAAATTATTTTTTTTATTCAAAATAATTGAACGGACACACAAATAACCCTGGACGACCTAAACCCTAAACCCTACGGCCCTAACCCCTGAATTCAGGGTTTTTACACCTGGACGACGGAGATGGTCATTCTCCTTCGTCCAGGTACACACTAGGACGACGGAGATGGTCATTTTCCGTCGTCCAAGTTCGCAAACCCTAAACCCTAAACAGTAAGGCCCTAACCCCTGAATTCAGGGTCTATACACCTGGACGACGGAGATGAGATTTTCCGTCGTCCAGGTTAGTACCTGAACGACGGATAATATAATATCCATCGTCCAGGTGATTACCTGGACGACGAAAAGGCTCATATCCGTCGTCCAGGTGCAGGTATCGTAATTTTTTCTAAGACAACGACCATCTAGACCTTCTTCCAATGCATATTCTTTTCATCAAGACTTTAGAGTAAACAATTCTTGGTGTGTGAGCTTCGACGGTTCGAAAATCGGAGTTGCGAAATGCCTTGTATCCACGTTTCCGGTTTGTGAAATTATCGGTTTTGCGGTTGACTGTGCCGATGAAACCCTTCCCGAACTTATTATTTTATGGTCCTTTGAAGACAATTATATATTATGTTACGATGAACATATCCAACGGTTGTTTTGTCCAAATTCAATTTCGTTAATACTCTGCTGCAAATTAGCCTGTACTCATGAACACTTAAGTCGTAAGGATTAGTCGATACTTAACAACTTTCAAGACTTAAAATTATTCGTCGGTTCAAATTTAACTGTTCATATATACGATGCGTTCATCGATATTGGACGACTATTTCACTCGAATGAAAGATCGCTAAATTCCTAGCGAATTAATTTTAAAATTTTTTTTAACGTAAATTGAACCTGGACGACGGAGAATGACGTTATCCGTCGTCCAGATGAACACCTAGACGACGGAAAATGAAAAGATCCGTCGTCCAGGTTCAATTTACCATGGCGGTTCAATTTTTTTTTTATTTTTTTTTCAATGAAAATTTGACTTGGACGACGGAGATGTCGTTCTCTGTCGTCCAAGTCAAAAATCATGGCGGTTCGATTTACCGCCTCAATTTTCGGCACCGCTTGAATTTCCACTTAGACGACGGAGATTCAATTCTCCGTCGTCTAAGTCTAAATTTATGGCGGGTGAAACGTCCCGCCCATTAATTACGCGCCGCTTCGAAAAAATTTAACCCTTCACTTAGACGACGGAAAACACTGTTTCCGTTGTCCAAGTGCACCTAGACGACGGAAATTAGTGCTCCGTCGTCTAAGTGCAAGCCTATAAATAGAACAGCACCCCCCCCCCCTTTTCTCATTCCATCTCCTCTCCTCTCCTCCTCTCCTCTCCTCTCCTCTCCTCCGGCAGCGCTCCGACGACAATTTTTCCGGCGTGGTTCCTCCTCTCCGACGACTCAACTCCTGCTATATTTCTATTTTTTACTCCGGTGAGGTAAATTTCTATTTTTTACCTTATTAAAATTATTTTCATTTAATTAATTAATTTCTAAATATAATTTATTAATTAGTTTTAAATATTTCATTATTGTAATTATAATAATTTTTAGTTGTTAATTATTGTAATTAATAATTAATTAAATGCATAAATGTAATTAGTTGATAATTTATTAAATGAATAAATTTATTATTGTAATTAGTTGATAATTAATTGGTTGATAAATAATAATTTAATATTGTCATTATTTATCGTTTTACTTAATTGATAATTACGTGTATTTTCTAGTAATTTGCATGGTAGTACGTCTTCGATTTAAATTTAGTACATAGGCTTGGTTTATTAAGTCGCACTCTTTGGAATAGATGACGCCTCTTTTCCTAGCTTATCTCCTTAACCCCTCGTGATGTGTGGATTTCATCACCGCACGCCATAACCTAAGTGAAGTTATGGACACGAGGTTGAGGGCGGAGTTTGCAAAGGACTTGAGGGAGTGTAAATTTTCGAAAAATTGGCCGAATGTCGGACATGGTGTCTAGAAACGGGTTATGACTGGTGACAGGTTTTGGATCTAAGAAAGACGACACCAAAATTAGTCCTGCCTCTCGCGTTATCTCTATCCCTAACTGGCCATGTTTTTCGATTTAACCAAGGCTGATTAATTGAAAATTTACACTTTATCGCGCGGGTCACACGTCCATTGAACGACCGAAAAAGCCAAGCTAGTGTACTCTATTTAAATTTTAACCGTACTTAATTAGCGTAAATTTTGCACTTGTAATTATTATGGTAAGTAGGTATTTTAACAACGTACTCCTAGGTTTAAATGGCTCCATCCGGCAAGAAGAAAGCCCAACAGGAGGCAGAAGATGCCATGCTCCGAATGTTGGCGGACCAAGTCGGTTGGGTTCAACAGGAGGGAAACGACACCCTCAATCCGGACCCTTCATCTGGTTCGGAGGTGGCGCCTCTTGGGGAAATTCCCTCTGCCCCATTTATCTCCGGCGGTGATGACGTCGACCCCTTTTCAACTCCGACGCCCGGTACCGGTTCAACGGCAAGTACTCAGGCGTCCTCGACCGCTGAATCTATCATGTACAGCGCCCGCCGTAAGCAAAGGAGGGCCCCCACTGACCCGGAACCGAAAAGGACTCGGGGTCTCGTTAAAGGGGGCAAAGCGGAGAAAATTTGCAAGGCGACCGGGAAAAAGATCGACTTGCCCTACGACGAATTCACCGGTGGCCCTCCCACAGCTTAGCTAACAAGTCTCTCGGCGCATAGAATAGGGTCAATCGTCCGTAGCCGGGTTCGTCTCACTGCCCCTACTTGGAAGGAGGTGCCGGATGATGAGAAGGCGAAAGTCTTTAAAGATCTTTCGGTACATAATACGTCCAATTTTAGTTATTATATAACATTGTTAATATTAGTTATAATTTCATAATATATACGATTATAATTTTCTATTTATTTTTTATAGGAACAATTTGCGGTGGATCCGACACCGGCGATGTTGAGGCATATCAACCAAACCGCCAACTCCATCTACAAAGATTGGAAGTACAGGCTCCATCAGTACTTCCAAACTTACGGTCCCGCGCCTCCTCCTGTAGAGCTGCGTGGGGATAGAGAAGATGAGTGGCAGTGGTTGTGTAACCACTTTGCCGATGACGAATTTAAGGTGTTAATTTACTTTTTTTATTTCAATTAAGATAATTGAATTATTTAAATTTTACTTATTAATTTTTTAATGATTTAATTATGTTGTGTAACAGAAATTCTCCGGTGTTAACAAAGCCAACCGGGGGAAGAAGGACAAACACCATACTACCGGCGCCAAGCAGTTCATTCAAATAGCCAAGGAGCACAAGGATAAGGGCTCCAAACACCCTTATCTTGATGCAAGCATAAGCGCGTACGTGATGTCTGGGCTCGATAATGAAGCGAGTCAATGCGGCGTAAGTGATATATATATATATATATGTGTGCGCTTTTAATTATAGTAATTATTATTTAAATATTATTTCATTATAATAAATTAATTATGTGCTTGTAGGCAAGGGTGATAGAGCGTGCGCAGGAAGAGGTGGCTAACACTCAGCTTGCGTTCCCAGATGTGCCGCCGGAAGACCTGCCTCCTCTATCCTTAGAGAGCCAAATTGCAATCGCGGATGAGGTCTACGGTCGTAGAGCTGGCAAGGAGGTTAGGCACTTCGGGCCTAAGGTGGTACGAGATTTGTCGATGACCTCCGACTCATCATCTACGGGAGGTTCGGGCCAGCGGAGAAGGACTACGGCTGCGGCCGTCGAAGCAGTCATTCAAGAGGCTCGACTGGCACGAGAGAAGAATCGACTGGCACGAGAGGAGAATAAATCCATGCGGCAAAGACTTGACGAACAACAAGCACAAATAGCCCAACTCATCGCCCTCATGCACCAATCTCGAGAAGTATGTCAACCTCCTCCGAACCCATACCGCGACGACGACGACCCGGCTGGAGGCGGGGGACGCGGCGGTGCATCTGCTCCTCCAGTGTGTTAATTAGCTTGTAGTTTTTTAATTATCTCGTTTCTTTCCGCATTCCGAACAATATTTTTATTTTTATGGGTTTTTTTGAATGTGTATGCACAAATTAATTTTAATTATTTAATAATTAAGTAATATTAAATTAATTAGTTTATTTAATTAATTTTATTATTTTCTATTATTTAAATTCAATTAATAATAAATTAAATTAATAATATTTAATACAATTTATTTTAAAAAAAAAAATTAAAAACACTTGGACGACGGAGAACTTAATCTCCGTCGTCCAAGTTATAACCTGGGCCACGGAGAACGTAACAATCTCCGTGGCCCATGTAATCACCTGGACGACGGAGAACTTAATCTCCGTCGTCCAAGTGATTACATGGGCCACGGAGAAAGTAACAATCTCCGTGGCCCATGTAAACACTTGGACGACGAAGAACTTAATCTCCGTCGTCCAGGTGATTACATGGGCCACGGAGATTCTCCGCGGTCCAAGTTAACTTGGACGACGGAGACCTTAATCTCCGTCGTCCAAGTTCCTGGACGACAGCACTTGGAGCACGTACCTTGGACGACGGAAAAACTCACTTAGACGACGGAAATGCTCCGTCGTCTAAGTTCTATTTTCTTGTAGAATAAACTGTGAAAATAAAGTGTCCCCTCACAGTATGAACCTAACTCTGATGTCCGGCGGAAGATCCCTTGTCAAATACTCGATCATGATCATCTGAATAACAGGGATAAGATCAATACATATTGAAACACAACATACGGAGCTAATATGTTAAGAACCTCAAAATATCGACGAGGATAGCAAAATTCCCAAAATACACCCAAATTACCCTCGTCCCAACTTAACACACCCAAATCAACTAAAAAACCTCATGACTACGATCGGGACGTGATTACGAGCAAAACGATATAAAAATCTGAAAGGGCCCAACCCCGATTTAGTTTCCTAAACCGGAATCAAACCCCTTCTGAAAACACGAACCAACAAAAACCATTAAAATTTTAGCAGAGTAACGCTACTAACGCGGAATTCCCTTTACTTGCACCCGGAAAATAACACTTCATCCTATGCCACAAAAGCCAAACCGTGGGCACCAATCCCATCCGGATTTCTCAATATCATAACAATATCAATAAACAGAAAACATAACTGTATAATATAGAAAATTCGGGAAAAACCACATAAAACATGTATCAGTATCGTATCAGAGCGACCTCTAGTGTATACATATACAAAATATACAACAGTAGGCGAAACAAGAAACCTACTGGAAAACACAAATAGCTCGAACAACTAGCCTCGGACCACGACGTGAGACACCAGAATCCGAACTGCAAACTGGGCACAGAAACCGAAAAGCCCAGGGGAAAGACATGAAAATCGTTAGAGTGAGTGGACGAAAATAAATGTCTTTCGCCGAATAATATATGTTATAATAACATATGCGAGTCAAAATGAATGAATATGATATAGTACACGAGGTGAACTCAAACTCTTCTAGCGTACAGAGCATGCATGGAAAAATCCCACAGGGTCGCTCATGGACACATCCGTGCTAGTACAGTCCGAATCACGGGATCCCAGACCTACACGTGATTCTCGCCAGAAAGGCCTCAGGTCAGAGGTCTGCCCCCCCGGAAAAGGCCTCGGGTCAGGGGTCACAACCTCCCCCGGTAAACATCCTCGGGGATCAGCTGTGATGCAAGTGTATCGATCAATAACATATACTGTGACTGTACTCTGTGTAAACCAAATCATAAATAGTTCGATGCAAGTGTATAAAGCAACATATAAATGCATATACGTAATGTATAATTATATAGGCATATTCGTATAACACATGCTCATATAAATCATAATCTCAAATGCATGCTCATGTCCGTAAAACGTGTATTAAAGACTCGCAATTATCAGTGAAAAGAAATTGTCTACTCACAGATGAGCAAAACGCGCACTCGCGCTAATCACGTGACCCGGCGGAAGATCCCTCGCCCGAAGCACGATTTCGATCCCCTGAATAATCATAAAATATATCTGCTCAAAATCACAATTCACAACACTGTACCCGGAAATCAACCGTTCTCGGAAATATATAACAGAGTGCAAAATAATCGACGAAATTCCCGAACTCTCTACTCAAAACCCTCTACTGAAAATCCGATACCCAAATCAACTCGAAAACCTCAAGGCGACGATCGGGGTGCGAATAGGAGTAAAACGACATTAAAATCATCAAATTCTAAAAAGTCAACGGGTCGTCGGAGCTCCGCATTTGACCGCCGCCGCCAGCGGCGGCGCGCGGTCAACCTGAGAGATTTCCCGGCCGCCAAGCTCCCAAACTGTTCTCCTCCTCAAGCCGAGCAACTTTCCTCAATGCACCACCACCATCCAGCCACCACCGTGGCCGGAAATCAGCTCGAAAGAGCCACGGCCGAGAATCGCCGGAAAACTTTCCTGGCCGATTCCGTTGCCGTCGCTCCACCTCAACCCTCGAAACCAAAGGGGAAATCCTCCCTGACCAAAACCCAACTGTTTCCACCTAGAATCCTCCCCGGAAAATCGCCGGAGCGCCACCCCAATCGAGTCCGAGACCGGCCGGAAAATCCCAAAGTTCAAACCACTCGTTCTCTCTCAATTCCTAATCAATTTCAAAAATTTCAAGTTCCAATCAATAAGAAATCAGACAAGGATTCGAAATATACCAACCACAAGGCCGGAGGTGGCCGGAGAATGAAGGTCGCCGGCAAGTCAGCGGCGGTGGAGATTTTCTTCTCCGGTCAACGTGGGTCAACGCTCCAATTATGGTCAACGCCGGTCAAACTTCCAAACAGTGCATTTTTGACAATTTTCGACTATTTCCGATATTTAAACTCCCGTCTCGGGATGATCAACGGTCCAAAACGGATAACCATTACGATTCGGATAAACTCGATATGAACAGATAAACTCGTCGATATTCCGAAACTTCAAATATTCATATTATATTCCTCGGTCATCGAAATAATCATCCGGAACCGCCCACGAACTCGAAATCACGTGTACAACAACTCTCAAGAAGAGACTCAACTCAAATTCTCGGCCGATAATTAAGTCGTAATCAAAACCGGCAAACCTCATAATTATCAAAAAACTGCGATTACGAGCTAACTCGTGAATTACGCTGATTACTCTACCGATTCTGGTTCGGGTCGTCAAAAATTTACCCCCCTTAAAAAAATTTCAACCTCGAAATTTACGTACCTGTCAAGTGAACAGATGAGGATACTGCTCCCGCATACGCTGCTCAGTCTCCTAGGTGGCCTCCTCAACCGAGTGATTCTGCCACAAGACCTTCACCAGCGGTATAACACGGTGCCTCAACTCCTGCTCATGCCGATCGAGAATCTGTACCGGCTCCTCCACATATGTCAAATCCTCTCGGATCGGTAGCTGCTGCGGCGCTAACACATGCGATGGATCTGGAATATACTTCTGTAACATCGAAACATGGAAAACATCATAAACACGAGCCATCTCGGCTGGCAACTCAAGTCTGTTAGCAACAGCTCCAACTCTCTTGGTGATCTCGTACGGACCAATGTTCCGTGGTTGAAGCTTGCCACGCTTCCCGAAACGCACCACTCCCCTCCACGGAGATAGTTTCAGGAAGACCCAATCACCCACATCGAACTCGAGGCTTTTCCTCCTCACGTCCGCATAACTCTTTTGGCGATCCTGGGCAATCTTCAATCTATCCCGAATAATCTGGACGTCCTTCATGGTGCTCTTTACCAGATCAGGGCCAATGAGCCATCGCTCGCCCACCTCACTCCAACACAACGGAGTGCGGCACTGCCTCCCATACAGGACCTCGTACGGTGCCATCTCGATACTGGCCTGATAGCTCTTGTTGTAGGCGAACTCAATCAAATGTAGTTGCTGGTCCCAATTCCCTCGAAACTGCAAAACGCAAGACCGCAACATATCCTCGAGAGTCTGTATAGTCCGCTCAGACTGCCCGTGAGTCTGAGGATGAAAAGCTGTACTGAAACGCAATCTCGTGCCCAAGGCTCGCTGCAATGCCTGCCAAAACTCGGAAGTAAACTGACTACCTCGGTCAGAAACAATAGATACAGGTACACCGTGCAGTCGAACAATCTCTGACAAATACAGCTTGGCCAATCTGCCCACTGAAATCTTCCCGAAAGTGCGAGAAAATGAGCGGATTTCGTCAGTCGATCCACAATAACCCAAATACCAGTGTTGCCAGCTGAAGTACGCGGATCTGATAAACGAAATCCATGGTAATGTGCTCCCACTTCCAAACCGGAATCTCTAGTGGCTGCAATTTCCCCGCAGGCTTCTGCCTCTCCGCTTTAACCTGCTGACAGATCAAACATCAGCTCACATATGCGGCAATCTCCCGCTTCATGTTGCGCCACCAGTAATACGCTCGAAGTGTACGAAACATCTTCGTACCACCGGGATGCATCGCATAAGCCGAACTATGGGCCTCATCCAGAATCTCCTTCTTCAGACTCTCGTCTCAGGGTACGCATAATCTGCCTCTGAAAAGTAACGTACCGTCATCACTCAACCGAAACTCTGTAGGCACACCATTCCGTATCATGGTCTTCTTGCCCAATAGGTAGGAATCTGAATCCTGAGCTTCCCGAACCTGGTCAACCAACACGGGTCGAACCTGGAAGCTGGCTAACAAGGCTCCCTCGTCATCCCACTCGAACTCAGCTCCCGTAGCCTAAAGATCGGCTAACATAGATACTCTGGCCATACACATGTGAAACAACAAAGCTCCGGATTTCTGGCTAAGTGCATCGGCAACAACATTAGCCTTTCTTTGATGGTACTCGAAAGTGCAATCATAGTCGTTAATCAACTCCATCCACCTGCGCTGCCTCATGTTCAAGTTTGGCTGCGTCCGCAAGTAGGTGAGACTCTTGTGGTCGGTGTAAATCTTACACTGGGCTCCGTACAAGTAATGTCTCCAACTCTTCAACGCTAGCACAATAGCGGCCAACTCCAAATCATGGGTCGGATAGTTGACTTCGTGTGGTTTCAGCTGCCTGGATCCGTAAGCTACAACTCTGCTATGTTGCATCAACACACAACCAAGTCCCATCTTCAACGCATCACTATAAACCACAAACTCACCGCTGTCGTCTGGTAATGTCAGAACCGGTGCAGTAGTCAAATTTTCCTTCAGAAGTAAATAACTCTCCTCACATGCATCGGACCACTCAAACTTGACGCCTTTCTTCGTCAACCTGGTCAGTAGAGTAGCAATTCGAGAAAAATCCTGTACAAAGCGCCGGTAGTAGCCTGCCAAACCCAAGAAACTCCGGATCTCCGGTACAGTGGTAGGTCAACTCCAATTCAGCACAGCCTCGATCTTGTTAGGATCTACGCTGACTCCCTCAGTCGATATCACGTGGCCCAGAAACTTCACACTATCCAGCCAAAACTCGCACTTGCTGAACTTCACCAATAACTGATTGTCCCGCAAAGTCCGCAACACTGCTCACAAATGCTTCTTATGTTGGCCCACACTTCTGGAATAGATCAAAATATCATCGATGAACACAATCACGAACTTGTCCAGAAATCGTCTGAACACCCGGTTCATCAAGTCCATAAAGGCTGCGGGGGCGTTGGTCAACCCAAACGGCATAACCAAAAACTCGTAGTGCCCATACGGCGATCTGAAAGCTGTCCTGGCCACATCAGACTCTCGGATCCTCAACTGGTGATATCCGAATCTGTGATCAATCTTCGAAAAGACTGAAGCTCCCTTGAGCTGATCAAACAAGTCATCAATCCGTGGCAACAGATACTTGTTCTTCACTGTAACCTGATTCAACTTCCGGTAATCGATGCACAACCGCATAGATCCATCCTTCTTCCGTACAAACAAAACCGAGGCACCCCACGGCGAAAGACTGGGTCGAATGAAACCTTTCTCCAGCAACTCCTGAAGTTGAACCTGTAACTCTTTCAACTCCTCTGGCACCATACGATACGGTGTCTGAGAAATGGGTCCAGTACCCGGTAATAGCTCAATAGTGAAATCAATCTCCCAAACTGGAGGTAGACCCGGTAACTCCTCCCGAAACACATCCGGAAACACAGAAACAACCTCAATACTACCAATGTCCGGCACAGTAGCCATAGTATCCACCATATGAGCTAAATAAGCAACACAGCCCTTCCTTATCATCTGATCCACCTTCATCGCGGAAATCACACATGGCAAGGACGTATTCTTCTCGCCGCGAAACAATATCTCAGGAAAGCTTGGTCGTCGAAATGCAACCTCCTTCTTGTGACAGTCAAACATGGCCCAATGTGTCTCCAAGAAGTCCATATCCAAGATCACGTCAAAATCGACGATATCAAGCAACAACAGATCCGCGGCTAAGCCATGGCCTCCAATAAATATCTCACAGTCTCTGTACACCCAGCCAATACTCACCACCTCACCGGATGGATACAACACTCTCCACAACCTCGGAAGTGGAGACGCAGGTACAGTAGCTAAAGATGATAGTCTATATGACATGAATGAATGCGTAGCACCTGGATCTAACAATGTAAGTACAGGAATACCAAAGATATGCAACGTACCGATAGCAACCTCTGGTGAAGCTCTGCCCTCACACGAAGTCATAGTACGAACCCTAGCCTGCCCGGCCGGTCGTCCACGCTGAGGCTGTCCCTACTGTCTGCCCTGGCCCTCAAACTGTATTGGTCGAGCTCCCGAAGTTGCACCACGCTCAGCTCCGGAACTCTGGGCCGCCTGTCCATCAGCACCATCAAGCTGGATCTCTCTTCCATCTCTGTCTGTGGTCGCTGCGGTCGATCTCTCTTCCATCTCTGTCTCTGTCTCGGTGTACTAGCTGGTGGTCGATATGGTCCACTGCCCGAGGATGAAGCCGAACCGGAAGTATCAGAACTCTGCCTTTTGGAAGGCCCCTAACTCGGTCCACCCTCCTCAAACCATCTAGGCTGGTACCTCATCTGCCTTTCCTTCTCGATATCCTCACCTCGGAGTGCTGCACTGACAAACTCATCGAAGTTGTTCTGAGGCATCGTAGTCAGAGTCCCCTTGATGTTCAAGTTCAAACCCAGCTCAAATCTGCGACACTTGGCTTCCTCAGTAGCCACCATGTCACGCGCAAAACGAGATAAACGGGTAAACCTGTCCCGGTACTCAAGCACAGGCATACTTCCCTGTCTCAAGTTCGTGAACTCCTCATACTTACGCTGCTGGGTAGCCTAATTAAAGTATCTCTGCATAAACAAATCTCGGAACAAAGTCCACGGAGTATCAACTGGTACCCGATCGGTGCTAACCCAACAAAAGTATGCATCTGACTCAAGTAAACCAACTGCTGCCACTGTCATCTGCTCAGGGGTAAATCGAAGACGCTCACATACACGTTCAACCTGAACCAACCATGCCTTACAATTCTTTGGATCAGCTGAACCCGAAAAGACAATCGCACCAGCAGTACGAGCTTTGACCACAGGGTCAAAACGCTCCTCCAAACGCAACACTCGCATCAGCAAGTCGTGCGTCTGGCGATCCTCATCAGGATCAACTTCCCGATCAACACGGGGACCACGTCGAGGAGGCATCCTACTGCTACAAGACAAGTATTAGGTAAAAGCAGAAGGAACGTAATCATGAGACCTCAGATATTTGAGAACACACAACACCCAAAACATTGATAAGTACCGCTGGCCAGTCGGGTCATCGCTCCAGTCATGTTGTACAAACTCAAATACCCTAAGCGTCATAACTACAAGAGTCTACAGAATCTGACAACCTAATGCTCTGATACCAAGCTGAAAGGACCTAACCCCGATTTAGTTTCCTAAAACCGGAATCAAACCCCTTCTGAAAACACGAACCAACAAAAACCATTAAAATTTTGGCAGAGTAACGATACTAACGCGGAATTGCCTTTACCTACACCCGAAAAATAACACTTCATCTTATGCCACAAAAGCCAAACTGTGGGCACCAATCGCATCCGGATTTCTCAATATCATAACAATATCAATAAACAGAAAACATAACTGTATAATATAGAAAATCCGGGAAAAACCACATAAAACATGTATCAGTATCGTATCAGAGCGACCTCTAGTGTATACATATACAAAATATACAACAGTAGGTGAAACAAGAAACCTACTGGAAAACACAGGTAGCTCGAATAACTAGCCTCCGACCACGACGTGAGACATCAGAATCCGAACTGCAAACTGGGCACTAAAATCGAAAAGCCCAGGGGAAAGACATGAAAATCATTAGAGTGAGTGGACGAAAATAAATGTCTTTCGCCGAATAATATATGTTATAATAACATATGCGAGTCAAAATGAATGAATATGATATAATACACGAGGTGAACTCAAACTCCTCCAGCGTACAGAGCATGCATGGAAAAATCCCACGGGGTCGCTCATGGACACATCCGTGCTAGTATTGTCCGAATCACGGGATCCCAGACCCATACGTGATTTTAGCCAGAAAGGCCTCAGGTCAGAGGTCTGCGCCCCCCCCCCCCCCTGGAAAAGGCCTCGGGTTAGGGGTCACAGCCTCACCCGGTAAACATCCTCGGGGATCATCCGGGATGCAATTGTATCGATACAACAACATATACTGTGACTGTACTTTGTGTAAACCAAATCATAAATAGTTCGATGCAAGTGTATAAAGCAACATATAAATGCATATACGTAATGTATAATTATATAGGCATATTCGTATAACACATGCTCATATAAATCATAATCTCAAATGCATGCTCATGCCCGTAAAATGTGTATTAAAGACTCGTGATTATTAGTGAAAAGAAATTGTCCACTCACAGATGAGCAAAACGCGTACTCGCGCTAATCACGTAGCCCGGCGGAAGATCCCTCGCCCGAAGCACGATCTCGATCCCCTGAATAATCATAAAATATATTTGCTCAAAATCACAATTCACAACACTATACCACACCTCGGAAATCAACCGTTCCCGGAAATATATAACACAGTGCAAAATAATCGACGAAATTCCCGAAATCTCTACTAAAAACCCTGGACTGAAAATTCGGTACCCAAATCAACTCAAAAACCTCAAGGCGACGATCGGGGTGCGAATACGAGTAAAACGACATTAAAATCATCAAATTCTAAAAAGTCAACGGGTCGCCGGAGCTCCGTCGTTGACCGCCGCCGTCGGTGGCGGCGCGCCGTCAACTGGAGAGATTTCCCGGCGGTCAAGCTCCCAAACTACTCTCCTCCTCAAGCCGAGCAACTTTCCTCAAGGCAACACCACCATCCAGCCACCACCGTGGCCGGAAATCAGCTCGAAAAAGCCATTGCCGAGAATCGCCGGAAAACTTTCCTGGCCGATTCCAGCGCCGTCGCTCCACC
Organism: Geum urbanum; assembly: GCA_946800695.1. Taxonomy (NCBI): domain Eukaryota; kingdom Viridiplantae; phylum Streptophyta; class Magnoliopsida; order Rosales; family Rosaceae; genus Geum; species Geum urbanum. The sequence goes on along the minus strand of OX327002.1, from coordinate 39,123,546 downwards.
TCAACCCTCGAAACCAAAGGGGAAATCCTCCCTGACCAAAATCTAACTGTTTCCACCTAGAATCCTCCCCGAAAAATCGCCGGAGCGCCACCCCAATCGAGTCTGAAACCGGCCGGAAAATCCCAAAGTTCAAACCACTCGTTCTCTCTCAATTCCTAATCAATTTCAAAAATTCCAAGTTCCAATCAATAGGAATCAGACAAGGATTCGAAATATACCAACCACAAGGCCGGAGGTCGCCGGAAAATGAAGGTCGCCAGCAAGTCAGCGGCGGTGGTGATTTTCTTCTCCGGTCAACGCAGGTCAACGCTCCAATTATGGTCAACGCCGGTCAAACTTCCAAACAGTGCATTTTCGACAATTTTCGACTATTTCCTCTCCTCAAGCTCAACACTTTTCCTCAAAGTCACCACATCATCTAACTACCACCGTGGCCGGAATCAAGCTTGAAAGCCATGGCCACCATTGATTCCGGCGAGATTCTGGCGAGCTCCAAACGTTACCCAATCCTAAAATTTCTTCACCCAAAAGCATCTATGGGTTGAGCGGAGAAAAACCCCCAACCCTAACGACCCCAAAACTGACCGGAAACCGCCACTCGAATCCTGTAAGTTCCAAGAACTTCACCGAGTTCAAACTCCCTCAAATCTCCATCAAATCCACTCAAACCAAGTTCAAATCAATAGGAAATCACAAGAGGAAGCTAACCATACCAAGCTTTTGGTCTGAGGTGGCTGGAATTGGAAAGTCATCTGGTGGTCAAGATTTTCTCCGGTGAGCCACGGTCAAAGCGGGTCAACGATAGTCAATGGGTCAAAACTGGTCAACTCGGCCCAAATGTGACTTTCCGACAATTCCACGACTATTTCGATATTTATACTCACGAACAAAACGATCAACGGTCCAAAACGAATCGAAACCAAACGGATAAACAACTAAATCCAACGGCCAAAAATATTCATAACTTGTTCCACGTAACTTGAAATAATCCTCCGGAAATTCCCACGAGCTCGAAATCACGTACACTACAATTCTTCTGAAGAAACTCACATCGAATTCCAAAACGAAAATCTCATCATGAACAAACCAACCATATCGATCAATTACGACAAACCACGACTAATTATGAAACTCGCGAATCAAGCCAATTAACATACAATTTCTGGTTCGGGTTGTTACAAATGCTCTGCATAAAATAATATGCTCTATGCCTCCAAGCTAATTCATAACTATAAACTAATGCATTCTCGAATATCGTGCTTCCTTGGAACTACAAACAAGCTTTAATCTAATTTCATATTCTAATTCTTGAATCCTTTTTAAAGTTCATAAAACAATTCTTGAATGTTACACGACTCTAGGTCAATTCAATGTTCGACTCAATCGATCCTTAAAATTGTTAAATCAATTCATTAATGTCTTATTAATCACACGTTTAAACGAACAGTGACCAAAGCATTTTAATAACCTCATTATTGCATTTGGTACACGATTACGAGTAAAACGACATATAACTCGACCCATTTAGGAAAATAAATTTTCAGGCCACGTGCCACCACTGAGGAGCACCGCTGATGGCAACAAATTACCCACCAAAAGAAAGCTCTCAAGGAGCCCAACAACTTCATCCAAACAACCTATGCCAAATTTCGGCTCGTTTGGCCAGGATCGTGCCCGAAACCGTTTGGTCTGAAAACCACTCCGGCACCGATCTCCGCTGTCGAGCCACGGCGGAGCTCGAGACCAGTCCCAAATAACTTGTAGCAGTAAGGAGAGCAAACCCCCTCTCCCCTCACCGGCCAAAATCTCCAGCAATGCCGTACACGGTGATGGCCGAACGTTTGAATCAGAATCGTTTCAATTCCGTCGAGAATCACTTGCGCACCCGAAATATCTCATACACTAACACATAGAGGAGCTCACAAGGATTCGAACCATACCATTCTCAATGGCCAACTTGCCGAAAAGTCCCATGGCCCAAAACCTAGGTTTTAGCTGAATTTCAAATCCGAATTCCAGCTAACTCCGTCCAAATCGACATCGTGGAACTTGGGGCAAATCTTGGGTGTTCCAAGTCGATCATTTTAGCATACATGTTGGCTAGTTTAGTTGCCGGATGGTGCAGCCTCGCTAGAGCCGAACTAGGCGGCAACTTTCTCCGTGGAGAGGCGGTAAATGTGGGTCAACCCCGTCTGGCCCCAATGTGGAAAGTTTTTGACTTTCCAATTTTGGAAAGTCCTATTTATATGTGCGAGTTGCAACTAACCGATTTCGTAAAATCGTACAAAACTTTCATTGATCGTAACTCCAATTTTAACACTTGACATGGCTACGAACTCGCCTCGATAAACTCAACGACTTTCCACAATATAATTTCTCAAAATAGAAATTCCTATTTATACTTGTCCATTCATGATTATTACATTTCTGATGAACTTATGCTAATCATAACTTTCTTGTCGTAACTTTGTTTTCGACATTCTTCACATCCACGGACTCGGCTTGACGATTTCTATGACACTTCTACCCGAAGTCAACCAATTTTCACAATCTGATAAAATGTCAACTAAAAAACTCACAATAATTATCGACGGTGACAAAACTAGTTACCATCATTGATTAACACTTAATCAGAATATAAGTGGTTAATTTCGAGTCGGGATGTTACATTGAGGTATTGTTTGATAAAAACTCTTCTATTAATCACCAACATTTCATTTGATTGCTTCACATAAGGACACCATGTCCAAAGTGCCATATGATGTGTGTCTCAAAATATTATTATTTGGATATTTGAGGACACTCATTTGACACTTGTAAACACATATAAACATCATATTATGCAAGTGCGAAAATTCTATAGTGCTCCGGAGTACAAAAATCTTCCCAGTTTTGGAGTGTTAGATAACTTTTACGGTCCCCACTTTTGGAGAAATGAAGTGATCTAATGCTCTAAAACTGTGGAGTTTTGGTACTTCAGAGTACTGTAGAATACCCTATGTAAGTGTTAAGAGTCTTCAAAAGTAGCAATCATTATCATGAGAGAGAGAGAGACTACCAGAAAAAACACTTTAGCTGATGAATAACGATATTTGGGATAAGTACACATGTTGGATTTATCACGATGAAACATCATCAGTGGGTTAGCATGATCATGGGCAATTTCCTGAGAAGACCAGTACATCCAATGATCCAACAACGAGGTTGATCAACGATGTGATTCCTTATGAGAGCAGTGTATTTTCTCAAGTACAAGATATCCCTAGAGCTGTCAACATTATCGGTATTGATAAGTACAACAAGCTGATTATCCTCCAACAGATCCCATTGTACAACAGATGTAATAAGACTATTCTTGAAATGGTCATGGGAGTATTGAAGGTCAAAGTGGAGAACAAATTGAGTGTCAAGGCTGTTGATGATTATCTGGAGTTAACTGTTTTGATGTTGCCCCCTGGTTATCGCCTTCCTACCACTCATCATAAAGTGGGATATATCCTGAAAGATCTTGGCCTTACCTATATCAAAATTTATGCATGTAGATATGATTGAGTTCTCTTCTGGGGTAAATATCTTGAAGGGAATGATCTTGAAAACCTTGATGCTTGTCCGGTATGTCACACAAATAGGTATAAGTTGACTCCCATAAGGAATAAGAAAGCTGTGAAGATACTTCGGTATTTCTCGCGGAGGGATAGGCTGAAATAGTTGTACATGTCTTCACACATGGCCAAAGCTATGAGATGGCATGCTAAGAGGAATTTTCTTGACGACGATACCCTTATACACCCTGCTGACGGAGAGGCTTGGAAGCACGCAATTAGAGTGTATCCTGATTTTGCATCAAATATCCGAAATGTTTGTCTCGGGCTCTCATCTGACGGATTCAGCCCTTTTGGCAACATGAGTCTTCAATATAGTATATGGACAGTTATTTTGGTACCATACAACATTCCTTCATGGATGTGCATGAAGAATGAATACAATATGCTGACTCCGTTAATTCAAGGGCAGAGTTGTCCAGGAAAGTGTATGAATGTGTATTCAAGACCCTTACACTACAAGAAAAGGCAACTTAGACGACGAAACAGTGAAAGTTTCGTCGTCTAAGTAGAATTTAAATGACGCCAATAAATTGTGTCATCTTAAACATTTTTCCATCGTCTAAGTCACACTTAGATGATGAAAATGAGCCTTTGTCGTCCAAGTGAGATATGAGACGACGCACCGACATGTCGTCGTCTATGTGACTATTTAGACGACTCAGCGTCGGTGCGTCGTCTCATCCCTCACTTAGACGAAAAAAACTACACATAGTCCATCGATTAAGTAGTCACATAGATGACAAATACTCATTTTGGTTGTCTAAGTAAACACAATTATATATATTGTGCCAGATTCTTTTCCTCTTCGCTCGCTCATTCTCATTTTCATTCTCATTCTCTCTCGATCAGACTCTCCTCACACATACAACTAGCATTATATACATCTTCAGCTCCGACCATCAATTCGCCATATATCGGTGAAGGCTAGGTACATACATAGTTAATTTCTGACAATCTTAACGTTTATATATATAATTAATTGTACGTTTAATTGATTGCATTGTTAGTATATCTAATATTTATAATTAAATTAGGTAATTGATTGATATATATATTAGTTAATTAACTAGTATGCATAGATGTTTAAAAATTTGGTTAATATTTAGTTAAAACGTACATGCATGTTAGATATATTAAGGTAATTGATATATAGTATATTCACTGTTAATTAAAAAAGGTAATTAATAAGTATTTTAATTAACTATACGTTAATAAGGTAGTTGAAAATTTGTATATATAATAGTTTAATAATTACTTGAAAATATGTATATATAATAGTTGACCAATATGATAATTATTAAATTTCGTAGAAGTATGGAGAAGAGTTGAATAAAGTTGTGGAATAGAAGTGATGTCTCATATATGGATGGAATCAGAGAATTTGTGTATTTTTGTAACAACTCGAACCGGAAATTATATGTTGGCTTGATTCACGAGTTTCATAATTAGTCGCGGTTTGTCGTAATTGATCGATATGGCGGGTTTGTTCACGACGAGATTTTCGGTTTGCAATTCGATGTGAGTTTCTTCACGAGAATTTTAATGTACGTGATTTCGAGGGGTTTGATTTTGGTTTAGGAAACTAAATCGGAGTCGGATCCTTTCAATTTTGCGATGCAACATGGTCAGAGAAAGAAGCGTTTTAGGTGTCCGTGCAACAAATGTCTTAACTATAAGTATGTGGAGGTTAAGGTTATGATGCAACACCTGTACGAAAATGGTATGATGTGGAGTTACACTACGTGGATCGAGCATTGTGAAGCTGTAGACTTCAGCTCAATAGACTTCAGCTCAGGGTATAGTTACCACTAATGAGCATGATGACACATTCCATGCTGCTACCTTGGCCACTAACACCATTGAGTTGGAAAAGTACAACACAATGCTACTTGAAGCCCAGACCCCGCTGCACCTTGGATATCGAGAGAATGTGTTGCAATATGTGATGAAGCAAATGAAGATAAAAGTGAAGAACAAAATGTCAGTCAGTGTTTTTAACGAAATTCAGGACCAAATATGTAAGTTGCTTCCTGATGATCACAATCTTCCTAAATCCCATTATAAGGTTAGAAATATCTTGAGCAGCATCGGCCTAAAGTATAGGATAATTGACGCCTGTCCAAATGATTGTGTGCTATTTTACAAAGAGTATGCAGATTTGGACTATTGTCCCGTATGTGGCCAGTGTAGATATGAGCAGAATATGAGGAGTTCGAAAACGAAAATTTCTGTGAAGGTTATTCGATTTTTTCATTGATTCCCAGATTGCAGCGTCTGTACATGTCTATATACACAGCAGAGGCGATACGATGGTATGCAAAAAAACGAATAGATGATGATGTGCTGAGACACACCGCAGATGGGAAGGCTTTTAAATATTTCGACAATGAATTTGGAGACTTTTTCGCAGAGGTTCGAAATGTTAGACTCAGACTATCTATAGATGGATTCAATCCTTGGGGTAGTAATAGCTCTGCCATAAGCATTTGGCCAGTTATTCTAATGCCCTACAACCTACCTCTGTGGATGTGCATGAATAAGAAATTTAATTTTCTTACTCTGCTAATTTCAGGTCTTAAATCTCTAGGGAAGTGTTTAGATGTCTACCTCAGACCTTTGATCGATGAGCTGAAACTGTTGTGAGAAAATGGAGTCCCAACTTATGACAAATTCACTAACACGATGTTCATGATGAGGGCAGCTGTAATGTGGACGATCAGTGATTTCCAGCGTATGGGATATTGGCAGCCTGCAGGACGAAAGGATACAATAGATGTCCTATATGTTTAGGCGATGTGAACTCTAGTTGGCACGTAGGGAAGGTGTGTTACCTTGGTCACCGTAGATGACTTCCTGACGATCACCCGTGGTGACAGGATGAAACTCATTTCGATGGGACGGTAGAGAATAATATTAAACCCCGTAGTTGGTCTGGCGAAGAGATTTTAGAGAGGTTGAGCTATTTCGACTTTGGTGTGTTGACCAATGAAAATGATGTATATAAACACAATCCAATACCTCCACATGATCCTATTGGCATCACAAGAGTATATTCTTTGAACTCCCTTATTGGTCGAAGTTGAAGCTAAGGAACAACTCTGATGCGGTGCACATAGAAAAGAATTTGTGCGACAGCGTGGTGGGAATAATTCTTGGTGTTAAGTTCAAGACTAAAGATACTCCCTAAGAGCGTAAAGATCTGGAATCTATAAATCTACGTCGTCCCTTATAGTTTTGGAGGGATAGAAGAAGAGTGCACAACAAGATGTCAGCTGCACCTTACACAGTGAAACCAACACTTAGAGGTTTTGTATTCCACTGGTATAAGAGCATTCGTTATCCGGCTACATATGCAGCTACTATAATTGGAGCAGTGGACGAGGTGTAATACAAGTTTGTTGGTCTAAAGACACATGACTATCACTACAAGAAAACTGCACCTAGACCACGGACCATTTCCGTCGTCTAGGTGCAGTTTTCCGTCGTCTAAGTACTTGGACGACGGAATCTCCGTCGTCCAAGGTCCGTGCTCCAAGTGCTGTCGTCCAAGAACCTGGACGACGGAGATTTAGTGCTCCGTCGTCCAAGTTCACTTGGACCACGGACATTATCCGTGGCCCATGTAGACACCTGGACGACGGAAACTCTAATTCTCCGTCGTCCAGGTGTCTACATGGGCCACGGACATTGCTCGTTTCTCCGTGGCCCAGGTGTTCACCTGGACGACGGATAACTAAGTCTCCGTCGTCCAGGTGAACACCTAGGCCAAGGAGAACGGCAGGGTTTAGGGTTTAGGGGTTAGGGGTTAGGGGTTTAGGGTTAGGTTTAGGGTTCTACACCTGGACGACGGAGAACATAATCTCCGTCGTCCAAGTGAATATTTAATTTTAAAAAAAATTTAAATTAAATATTATTAATTTAATTTATTATTAATTTAATTTAAATAATGAAAAATAGTCGAAAATAATTAATTAAACTAAATTTTTAATATTAAATAATTAATTAATTTGTACATATATATACACATCCAAATAAAAAACCCAGAAAAATTATATAATATTGTTCGGAACTCGGAAATAAAGAAACGCGATAATTAATTAACTAGCTAGCTAATACACTGGAGGAGCAGATGCGCCGCCGAGTCCTCCGCCTCCAGCCGGGTAGTTGTCGTCGGGGTGTGGGTTCGGAGGAGGTTGACATACTTCTCGATTTTGTTGCATGAGGGCGATGAGTTGAGCTATTTGTGCTTGTTGTTCGTCAAGTCTTTGCCGCATTGACTCATTCTCCTCTCTTGCCAGTCGAGCCTCTTGAATGGCTGCTTCAACGGCCGCAGCCTGACTCCTTCTCCGCTGCCCCGAACCTCCCGTAGATGATGAGCCGGAGGTCGTCGACAAATCTCGTACCACCCTAGGCCCAAAGTGCCTAACCTCCTTGCCAGCTCTACGATCGTAGACCTCATCCGCGATTGCAATTTGGCTCTCTAAGGATAGAGGAGGCAGGTCTTCCGGCGGCACATCTGGGAACGCAAGCTGAGTGTTAGCCAACTCTTCATGCGCACGCTCTATCGCCCTTGCCTACAAAAGAATAATTAATTTATTATAATGAAATCATATTTAAATAATAATTACTATAATTAAAAGCACATATATATATATCACATACGCCGCATTGACTCGCTTCATTATCGAGCCCTGGCGTCACGTACGCGCTTACGCTTGCATCAAGATAAGGGTGTTTGGAGCCCTTATCCTTGTGCTCCTTGGCTATTTGAATGAACTGCTTGGCGCTGGTAGTATGGTGTTTCTCCTTCTTCCCCCGGTTGGCTTTGTTGACACCGGAGAATTTCTGTTACACAACATAATTAAATCATTAAAAATGAATAACTACAATTTAAATAATTCAATTATCTTAATTGAAATAAAAAAAATAAATTAATACCTTAAATTGTTCATCGGCAAAGTGGTTACACAACCACTCCCACTCATCTTCTCTCTCCCCTTGCAGCTCTATCGGGGGAGGCACGGGACCGACATCTTGGAAGTACTTATGGAGCTTGTACTTCCAATCTTTGTAGATGGAGTTGGCGGTTTGGTTGATATGCCTCAACATAGCCGGAGTCGGATCCACGTCAAATTGTTCCTATCAAAAATAAATAAAAAATTATAATCGTATATATTATGAAATTTTAGGCCGAGATTAACAATATTATATAATAACTAAATTGGACGTATTACGTACCGAAAGATCTTTGAAGACTTTCGCCTTCTCATGATCCGGCGCCTCCTTCCAAGTAGGGGCAGTGATACGAACCCGGTTACGGATGATTGACCCTATCCCATGCGCCGAGAGACTTGCTAGCTGAGCTGTGGGAGGCCACCGGTGAATTCTTCATACGGCAAGTCGATCTTTTTACCGGTCGCCTTGCAAATACGCTCCGCTTTGCCCCCTTTAACGAGACCCCGAGTCCTTTTCGGTTCCGGGTCAGTGGGGCCCCTCCTTTGCCTACGGCGGGCGCTGTACATGATTGATTCGGCGGTCGAGGACGCCTGAGTACTTCCCGTTGAATGGGTAACGGGCGTCGGAGATTGGAAGGGGTCGACGTCATCACCGCTCGAGATGAATGGGGGAGCGGGAATTTCCCCAGAGGGCGCTACGGACGGACCAGATGATCCGTCCGGATTGAGAGCGTCGTTGCCCTCCTGTTGAACCCAACCGACTTGGGCCGCCAACATTCGGAGCATGGCATCTTCTGCCTCCTGTTGGGATTTCTTCTTGCCGGATGTCGTCTTTGGCGGAGCCATTTAAACCTAAGAGTACGGCGTTAAAATACCTACTTACCATAATAATTACAACTTAAAAATTTACACTAATTAATTAAGTACGTTTAAGATTTAAATAGAGTACACTAGCTTGGCATTTTCGGTCGTTCAATGGACGTGCGACCCGCGCGATAAAGTGTAAATTTTCAATTAATCAGCCTTGGTTAAATCGAAAAACATGGCCAGTTAGGGATAGAGATAACGCGAGAGGCAGGACTAATTTCGACAAAAGTCTTTCTTAGTCCAAATCTTGTCACCACTATTGGTTCTACGACGTCCCGAGGCAAGTATGGTCAAATTACCACTGGAATCAGACGTTGCAGCATAACGTGATAGTCATGTGTCTTTAGACCAACAAACTTGTGTTGCACCTCATCCACTGCTCCAGTTATAGTAGCTGCATACGTAGCCGGATAACGAACGCCCTTAAACCAGTGAAATACAGAACGTCTAAGCGTCGGCTTCACTGTGTAAGGTGCATCTGGCATCTTGTTGTACACTCCTTTCCTATCCCTCCTCAACCACAAGGGACGACGTAGATTCATTGATTCCAAATCTTTGCGCGCTTGGGAGTATCTTTAGTCTTGAACTTAATACCGAGAATTGTTCCCACCACGCTGTCGCACACATTCTTTTCTATGTGCATCGCGTCCAAGTTGTTCCTCAGCTTCAACTTCGACCAGTAAGGGAGTTCAAAGAATATACTCTTGTGATCCCAATAGCTCAGATCATGTGGAGGAATTGGATTGCATTTCTTTACATCTGCGTCATTGCTTAACACACCAAAGTCGAAATAGCTCAACCTCTCTAAAATCTCTTCGCCCGACCAACTACGGGGTTTAGGATTGTTCTCTACCGTACCGTCGAAATGAGCTTCATCCTGTCGCCACGGGTGGTCGTGAGGAAGCCATCTACGGTGACCCAAGTAACACATCTTCCTCGCGTGTCAACTAGAGTTCACGTCGTCCAAACATATAGGACATCCATTATATCATTTTGTCCTGCAGGCTGCCAACATCCCATAAGTTGGAAAATCGCTGATCGTCCACATTACGGCAGCCCTCATCGTGAACATCGTGTCAGTGAATTTGTCATAAGTTGGGACTCCATTTTTCCACAACAGTTTCAGCTCGTCGATCAAAGGTCTGAGGTAGACATCTAAGCACTTCGATGGAGATTTAAGACCTGGAATTAGTACGGTAAGGAAATTAAATTCCTTGTTCATACACATCCACGGAGGCAAGTTGTACGGCATCAGAATAACTGGCCAAGTGCTGACGGCGGAGCTATTACTTCCCCAAGGATTGAATCCGTCTGTAGATAGGCCGAGTCTAACATTTCTAACCTCTGAAGCAAAGTCTCCAAATTCTCTGTCGAAATGTTTGAAACCCTCCCCATCCGCGGCGTGTCGCAGGACATCGTCATCTATTCAGTTTTCTGCGTACCATCGCATCGCCTCTGCTGTGTGTAGAGACATGTACAGGCGCTGCAATCTGGGAATCAAGGGAAAATATCGAACAACTTTCACATGAATTCTCTTTTTCGAACTCCTCCTATTCACCTGGAATCTGCACTGGCCACATACGGGACAATAGTCCAACTCTTTGTACTCTTTGTAAAATAGCACACAATCATTCGGACATGCGTCAATTATCATGTACTTTAGGCCGAGACTGCTCAGGATATTTCTAACCTTATAATGAGATTTAGGAAGATTGTGATCATCAGGGAGCAACTTACATATTTGCTCCTGAATTTCGTCTAAAGCACTCACTGACATTTTGTGCTTCACTTTTATCTTCATTTGCTCCATCACATATTGCAACACATTCTCTCGACATCCAGGGAACACCGGGGTCTGCGCTTCAAGTAGCATCCGGTTGTACTTTTCCATCTCACTGGTGTCAGTGGCCAAGCTAGCTGCGGGGAATGTGTCATCATGCTCATTAGTGGTACTGTAACCTCCGTCTTGGTGTT